>JAWDJE010000006.1:51861250-53081875 GCA_035047345.1 Bradypodion ventrale
CACATGGGTAGATGCCTTACAGAAAGGCAGACATTTTGGCCCATTTAGTCCTATAGAGTACTAGCAGATTTTGCCCAGTGGTGCCGGGCTGTTTTAAATGGTTTTGGAAGGTTTTTTTTCTTAATGTTGGTAAAGAGCCGGGCTGTTTTAAATTGTGTTGTAAGGGATAATTCTTTTTGGTAATTTATGTAAAAAAGAGGTGTGTTGGTGGTTAGGGGTGGTTTTGGGTGTACACAACCACCACTACCCATACAATACCACAGCAACCACCAACACACACATTAAAAATTCCTGGCAAGGCAGGAGTGGTGTGTGTGTGTGAGAGAGAGAGAGAGAAAGAGAAGCTGTGTGTGTGTGTGTGTGTGTGTGTGTGTGTGTGTGTGTGTGTGTGTGTGTGTGTGTGTGTGTGTGTGTGTGTGTGTGTGTGTATTGTCCCCCCAACCCTTCCAGAGCCAGGGGACCCTGCAGAGAGGGGATTCCCTCCCCCCACAGGACACCCCGTTATTAAAGAGAAGAAACCAAGCTCTTTCTTCTCTTTTAAAACAGAGTGTTTGGGAGGGGGTGTATTCGAGCTCATCTTCCTGGTCCACTGGGTTTGGTAGGGTTGGGGGTACAAAAGGGGTCTGTCCCCCCAACCCTTCCAGAGCCAGGGGACCCAGCAGAGAAGGGATCATTTCCCCCAAAACAACAACAACAACACTCCGTTTTTAAAGAGAAGAAACCAAGTGGTTTCTTCTCTTTTAAAAAGGAGTGTTTGGAAGTGGGGTGTATTCAATCTCCTCTCCCTGGTCCCCTTGGTTTGGTAGGGTTGGGGGGACAAAAGGGGTCTGTCCCCCCCAACCCTTCCAGAGCCAGGGGACCCAGCAGAGAGGGGATCATTCCCCACCTCCCCCCCAAAAAAACCACTCTGTTTTTAAAGAGAAGAAACCAAGTGGTTTCTTCTCTTTTAAAATGGAGTGTGTGTGTGTGTGTGGGGGGGGGGTGTATTCGATCTCCTCTCCCTGGTCCCCTGGGTTTGGTAGGGTTGGGGGGACAAAAGGGGTCTGTCCCCCCAACCCTTCTGGACCCAGCACCTTTCATTGCCTCCCTCACCCACCCCCTAACCCTTACCTAACTCTTATCTTTTCCTGGCTCCCTCCAGCTGCGTCTTTCAAAGTCTTTCCCTCTGGCTCCCACCATTTTGTTTTTTTTTTAAGTCAGCGCGCGTTCCCAGCCTCCTCTGTGCTCGTACCCCTCAGCCTGATTGGCTGAGGGGTTGCACAGTGCAAAGGACGTTGGGAATTGAAGTCCTTTTTCTTTTTTCACGTTCAGGGGGCTCCTGCCCCACTGCCACATTTCTCAACCTGACAGTTACCTGCGAACCCGGTTCGGGTGAGTGCAGGGAGGCTCGGTCAGGGCTAGTGGGGCCTGGTGCAACATCCTTTGTCACATTCCAACTGTTAACGCACAGATTTATAGGTATAGATTGTAAACTGATTAGCAGCAACATCTTAGCGTTTGAAGCAAGATCATTTTGTAGCCTCTTCTGAAAATGTCTCATATTCCATGGTGATATTCCATGCAAGTACCAACTATGTTCAGCCTTGCTTGGTAGCTAAAGTCACAAACGTTCAGCTGAGTGCCGGGTGGCAGGATATATCTTGATTCTGGCTGGCTGCACTACATATAATGCAGATGCAGGGAGTGTATGATAGGCTGAGTATATATGTTGAAAGAAGCATTATCACTGTTGATTTTTCTGTACTGTGAGATTAATTAAATTCACAGAAATTTTCTCTACATTGTTCCATCTAATTGGTTCAGCCTTATAGCTAGATTCTGTGCCTTTTTTCAACATTTTAGGCCCATATTTGAAATTTCCTATTTATTTGTCTATATTTTTTTCTTCTTTGTTGCCTAAGAAATATAACTCAAATGCTGAAACACAAAGTATGTGGCCTTCAAAGTATTGCTGTCACCAAAAAGCTCCTTGGAGTCTTTCCTGAACAATTAATTAAATTTAGAGGTTATAAAATTGAACAGATTATTTTAATAATCCCAAAATGTTAATACAGGCACCTCCATTGTGCAATATAAGCAATTTACTAACTTTCCATACATAATGAATTCTATTGCTGGGTGCCCTCAGAACACTTGGTGTTCCCACAGTTTAATCCATTTTGTACAGTTCATTATGATCATCACCATCACTGTCATGGTTATTTATTACTGTTTTGTATTAAGTCACGCAGCATTGCTTCAGTTTGCATTTGGAAGCATTTTACAACTGGAGGGTGCAGCAGAAGATGTAACAATTGTGGATCTCAGCATAGGCCACTGTGCAAAAGGAGTTGGCGGGGGGCAGCATGGATTTTCTTATCAAATGACCAGCCAGACCTTGGGGACTGTGAGGCTGCGTCTCACAATGAGAACAGCCTGAGGAAGGGTTGAATCAGAAAAACTAAGGTAATGAGGGCAAGGCCGGGGAGTGACCTCAAGCAGGCCCATGCTGGCCATTTGGGACACAGGGACAGGTCCCAGTGCGCCCTAGTGACTGGCGTCCCCCAGAGGTAGGCAGAAGTAATGTCACCTGGTGGCTACAATCCATGTCATCATGCAGTACACCCCCATAGGCACCGCCCCTCCCTCCCTGTCCATCGCCCTTTCAGCATGCCAGCACGCCCCTGGCCTCAAGTGCCTAACAGATGGTGATACATCGGGGGGGGGGGGGTCCTCAGTATGTCTTTGGTAGACACTTCTTGAAAATGTGTAAAGTTAACTAATGGGGATTAGCATCCATAGGATATGATCTAACAAAAATGAAACTGCTGATTCTTAAAGGGATACATGAAGGAATTACCATATAGTCTGATTGTAGAATTGACTGTCATGTTATGTCCAGTGAAACATTCACAAGTGGGTCTAGAAGATTCGCAGACGGAAACCCATCTGTGTATCAGAGAAAACCTTTGCAAGGACAGGATGTTATTTAAACATGGATGAAACAATGGAAAAAAAACCATGTTACCCTTTTTCTTCCATGGAACTACTGTATTTGGAAAGATCCAGAATCCTTAAAAACTTGTCACATCCTACTTGGCAGAGTTAGAATGAGATATGTAGATTAGAAGTAGACATGTAAAGTTTGGGGGGAAATCTACATTTGAAGCTATAACCGAATATCCATTAGCTAATACACCCAGTAGCTGCGTTGTTTGAAGGGTTCTGAGGAATATATTTCTAAATAATAGAACTTCCAAGCTCCGTGGCAGTGCATGCATGATGACATTTTGTTGCGGAAACCATTTTAATTTTTGGCACTATATTTAGACTTTAAAGATGGTTGTTATTGGTGTTTGTAATCTGAAACAGAGGCTGCAGCTGTAATGTATAGTCAATCTGAGTAGTTCTGTACATTTCAAGTATACTCACATGTAAACAACTTCTTAACTGATAACCCAATAGTATATTTTTAACTGTTCAGGAAATTATCAACTTCTGTACCCAAATTTGAATAGGGTTCAGCTAACCATTCTATCACAAATCCCTGAAATATGATAAAATTATCCTTATCATTTGATTGGATGATGGAACTGGTGTGTATTCGCTCAATATCTAGACAAACAGGGCAATCCCCTTCATCAATTTCCTCAGTGCTCTTTCATGAATGATATCTAAAGCACATTTTGATACAAAGCTGCTTGGATCACACCTTTTTAAACTTAACCTTCCTGTTACAAGACAAGAGAAATCACTGCCAGACAAACTGTCTCAACGTATTCTGGTGCATCTGTGTGATATTAGAGCCTATCTATATAGTAAAGTTCTTCTGGAATTCTACCATTTCAAGAGTCCATGTGGGGATTGTTGTTTCAGATTCTTGCTCTCATGTCATAACTTATGGAAATCTAAGACCTCTTCCGATTTAGTACCAAAGCTATTTATGCTGCTTGCAACATTTCTAATTTACATCACAGAAAACAATGGAAATTGCTTCCACCTTCAAATACAGGTTTGTATACTGCTTGGTTCACAGAACAAAGACCTTGTACTTTACATATATTTAAGAAATTTAGGTAATCTTTACAACATTTGGTTTTTGGTGCAGGTTATGCTCAGTAATATTTTTTTATCAAGACTCAAAAAGTCAAGCAAAGTTCATAATAAGGATGACTGCTAGGTGTACATTTTAGTGCCTTGTCTGTTATACAGTGTGTAATTTAAAGAAGGACTTCTGATAAAATACATCTAAATATTGCTAGTAGAAAATTTGTATATGCTGTTGGTTGCTTCCAATAAATCACAAGTTACAAATACATCTTGTTTTCCTCCTCATTGACACATTGTATTGGATTATTACCATTTTTATTCTAAGCTCCTATATCAAGAAATCATGATGAGATAAAGGAAAATAACATGTTGATTAAAAATATGACAAGAAGACCATGAAATGTTCAGATGTATAATACAAAAAAGTGTTTTTCAAAGTTAATAGAAAAATAGAGTTCAGAGAACATCATGCAACAGTAGTTACATACTGTATGCTTCTACTCCAAACTTGCTCAGTACCAAATCATCTTTATACCACCTACAAAGAAGTCCTAAATGTCACAGGAATCAAAGGGAATTTTATTATCACTATTTAGTCGAAATACATTTTATAAATGCCTCATATAACTCACATAATACTTGGTCAACGCTTAACAAAAGTATTTGCTAGTTTAGTGCCTTGCTCACATTCCTCTTCACCTTAAAGGATTTGGCTGGACTATGCCTTCTCTCTTTTGAACACATATTTGGGACCTCCTTTGGATATATGCACAATTCTTGGACTATTCCAAGTAGCCTGTTAGATCTCAAATCTCTATAAATGAGCTAACTTGATTCATTTCAATTTATTCAGAGACTCTTTCCTATTTACACCACCCACAATGTGGGACTAGGTCCCTACTTGTATAGGTTTTATAGTCCTGTAGGATCACATTTCCAGGCCTTTCCTGTTCAGGAGGAATACACATACAATTTTTGAATTTCTAAGGTAATTTGCAAAAACGAAATGAAATTAGGGTTAGCATTAAACTGAGTCCACTTTTATGACATGTCATACCCAATCATACTTCGGTGTACAGAAAGTATCAGTAAGCAAAAACAATCAGAATCTCCATGTTTCAAACCAATACATTGTGTCATCAGTAGTTCATCAAATAGTTTGGTCCTAGTTTTAGAATCTATTGGTATCTCATCTATCCCTCGATTCCCAAGAATCCCCAAGAAATGAGATATCAAGGAGTGCAATAATTATATGACATTTCTTTCATTTCTCATGAATGAAAGGTGGTGCTCATGGTGTGCAATAATGGATTTTACTTTATATGGAGTGAAAAATACATGATGTTCAAGCTAGATTCCAAAAAGAAAGAGGTACGTTTATTTATTTATTTATTTATTTATTTATTTATTTATTTATTTTGTACCACTGCCCCCTCACCGAAATGACTCCAGGTGGCTCACAGCAAGACATAAAAACATCTCCAATAAAAAATCATGTAAAAACAATCCATTGGAAAAACCCACCCACCCCAACTGCAGAAGAGGGGAAAATTTATATGAGCCAGCGGGCGGGGGTCACCTTCCCATCGGTGCCTCACACCTGCCTTTCCAGTCAGGTTTTTAAGTTCTTTCCTGAAGGGCAGCAATTCCGTCTGGAGCCGTAACTCTATCGGCAGGAGATTCCATAGGGCTGGAGCGGACACGGAGAAGGCCCTCCTCCTTGTGCTAGAGAGACGATCCCCTCTAGCCCATGGTACAGTTAGACATCCCCTCCGGTCCACTCTGGCTGGACAGACAGACATTCTTGGGGAGACACAGTCTCTCAGGTATCCTGGCCCACTACCATGTAGGGCTTTAAAGGTCATCACCAGCACCTTGAATTGCACCCGGAGGCAAACTGGAAACTATTGAAGCTCCTGGATCAGTGGAGAGGCACGGGCATAATGCCCGCACCCCATCACTACATGGGCAGCCGCGTTCTGGACCAGCTGCAGCCTCCGAATGGTCATCAAGGGCAGCCCTATGTAGAGCACATTACAGTAATATAGTCTAGAGGTGACCAGAGCATGTGTGACCATAAGCAAGGAGTCCCAGTCTAGGAGCGGGCACAACTGGTGAATCACCCAAAGTTGGGCAAAAGCCCTCCTGGCCACAGCTGCTACCTGCTTTTCGAGCAGTAGTTGTGATTCAAGAGGCACCCCAAGTTGTGCACCAGGTCTGTCTGGGTCAAAATAGCCCCATCCAGGGCCAAAGATGGTAGCTCCCAGGATAATGCAGGGCCCCTAATCCATAGCCACTCAGTCTTGCCAGGATTCAGTTGTAACCCATTGTCCCCCATCCAGACCCCCATAGCCTCCAGACACCTGGACAGGACTTTGACAGCATCACTTGGATCACATGGGCCAAGATGTACAACTGAGTATCATCAGCATACTGATGATATCTCCCCCCATGGGAACGGATGATCTCACCCAACAGCTTCATGTAGATGTTAAATAGGAGAGGAGAGAGCACCGAGCCCTGAGGCACACCATATTGGAAGGACCTAGGGCTGGACCTCTCACTCTCCAACTACACCGACTGGGTCTGGCCACTCAGGAATGAGGAGAACCAGGACCTCACAATGCCCTGGATCCCCAATCCTTTGAGCCGTTCCAGAAGGATACCGTGGGCGACAGTATTGAAGGCCGCTGAGAGGTCAAGAAGAGCAAGGACGGACGGGTGGCCTCCATCCTGCTCCCACCAGATATTATCCATCAGCATGACCAATGCCGTCTCTGTACCATATCCGGGCCTGAATCCTGACTGGAAGGGGTCCAGATAATCTGCTTCATCCAGGACCCCCTGCAACTGACATGCCACCGTCTTCTCCAATACCTTCCCTAAGAAGGGAAGGTTGGTTACTGGCTTGTAATTGGTTAACACTGCTGGGTCGAGGGATGATTTCTTTAGGAGGGTGCACCAAAGCATGTTTTAAGGATGCAGGAAACACCCCCTCCCATAATGATGAATTAATTATCGAACTGATCCCAGATAACATGGTTAGACTGCACCCCAGTCAGCTACAGACCCTCACCATCCATGCCAGGATTAAACCCTGAGCGAATCCGAGTGATTTTCTCCACCAGATAATCAGCAAAATCCTCAGATGATCCCTGCCAGCCAGGCACCAGCAATGAGATCACATTGCAAATATCTACTGACTACTGGAATATACCAAAGAATTTCAGAAAAAGATCAGTTTGTGCTTTACTGTATAGACTACAGCAAAGCCTTTGACTCTATGGATCATGAGAAACCAAGCTGTTCTTGATAGTCTTGATATGTTCTGTTGGAGCAGTAAAGAAAACTGACAGAGAAAATTGTATGTTTGAAATATGGTGCCGGAGGAGAGTTTTGTGGATAGCCTGGAGTACCAGAAAGATGAACTTGTTATCCTTACAGTCAGTACTGATGAAGCTGCTACCCTAGATTGTAAGGATATATGCTGTTTTAATTCTTGTCTCCAAACCAGGAGTGGGCTGTTGTTTCTGGGCCCCAGCTCCTAATTTTCCAAGGAAGAACAAGCATTCAGAAACGATTACTGTACATATTCACATTCTAAGTAGGCTACAGGTTCTCTGTATCATTTAATACTCTGAACTACTTTTCTTATCTTGAAGTGCCCCCCCCCCCCAATCCCCACTTTGGTACTCTAGCCAGCCTGCAGGAAGTGGCTGAACAAAATTTGGCCCCTAGACCTAGCGGTTCCCTCCAATGAAACCTGTCATTCTCCCAGTTTGCATGTGAATTCAACACTGCACACAATCTCACACTGAATTATGGCTCTTGTTCTTGATGCGTTCTTGGCCCTTATTTTTTGCAGCCTGTTTGCTCCTCTGGACTTAGCAACTGGTTTCTGTCACTTGTTTGTGAATGTTCTCATACACTTCCCTTGTTGTCTTTTGCCAAGTCCTGGTTCTCTAGCCTTGCGCAACATGATCTAACTTGATTTTTTTAGTATGACTTTGATTTTTCTTTTCCGATAGTACATTTGACTAACAATTCTGTCCATTTTGTCCATAATTCTAGCCCTGCCTCCTGTCTTGGTCTAATTAACTTCTTGCACCCATTTTCAAGCCACAAACTGCAGCTAGAGGGTAATGGCACTTTTTCTAAACAAATCGTGAATGACTAAGAAGATTACATAAATATTACAAAATAATATTTCTATGAAAGTTAATATGCTTCTGTTCT
This sequence comes from Bradypodion ventrale, assembly GCA_035047345.1. Taxonomy (NCBI): domain Eukaryota; kingdom Metazoa; phylum Chordata; class Lepidosauria; order Squamata; family Chamaeleonidae; genus Bradypodion; species Bradypodion ventrale. Next base: position 51,869,516 of record JAWDJE010000006.1, read on the forward strand.
TTCTAACAGACCTTCGTTTTCTTAAAACAATCGCTTGTATAGAACATATTGCACTGTTATTGGCTTGTTAAATATATTTATATACTATTAACTTCCCATTAAATGTGTGGGATGGTTTTTTTTAGTTAGCAGGAAAATCTATTACTTCTTTTCATATTGAAAGATCAAACCCAAAACAGCCTTGCACCTAAAGCTGACTCTGGAGTTCAGTTCTCATCTCTGTTTATAGCAGAAGAGCCAGCACTGTCTGCATTTGCAGACGTTTTCATGGACATGGGGCAGGCATGCCTAGACATCGGAGTGCACAGAAGGCTGTTTTTCCTTCCCACCAAATTGGTACCTATTTATCTACTGTACAGTACTTGCAATTTCTTGCTTTTAAACTGCTAGGTTGGCAGGAGCTGACCTTCTGCCTTCCAGTCAGCGTCTTAACCACTTTAGCCACTGCAGTCCCTTAGGATCATGTTACAGGACAAACTGTTTCTATTAAGTGTAAAAATAAACATCAACTGGACAGAGACAAATAAATCAAGATGAGGCAAAAAAAGAAAATAGGTTTGTAACTAAAGTAAGAATTAAGTGGGCCACAGAATTGAAATGGAGGGCATATGCAGAAGGGTTCGGCAGTAAAATAGTGTGAACTAGAACACTCATAGTTTTTTAAAATATTCTCCTTAATACTATCATGTTATCATTAAGATCGAAAAACTCTTAATAAAAACTAAGTGAATCCTTGAGGCTGCTTTTGTAGGCAATGTTGTTTTAATCTGAAATAGTTTTTTTCTCTTTAAATTAGCTCATACTTGCAATCTCAAATGGTACAGTTAATTTTGCTGCCTTATTTTTTTTCTTTCAGAAAAACTAAGACATGGCTTTATAGTGTTGAGGCAGAAAGCCGTGTAATGCACAGGAAGGAAAAAAGAGGGGTAATGATCAACAAAATGTAAGGTAAAATTAAAATTAAAAGTGATATCTGGGATCAGTACTGAACTATTACAGGATATAATCGCTATACATTTTTAGTTGAAACCTAAGTACATACAGCAAAAGCTCCATAATTTTCAGAGACTGAACATACACCATATATACACAATAGAAAGCCAAACTCTCTACATTGACTACCTCTGTAAGTTGTACCTTGACACATGGCATTAATTTATTTTCTATAACTTGACCAGTTGAGTCCAGTGTGCATTAAGGGCAAGAAAAGTGAAATGCAGAAATGGTAGCAATGAATTTCTTTCAAGAAAAATATTAAAGAATACAACTGAACCTGAAGTGTTTGCCTCCAAACACTACATCAAAAATTCAATCTCTCAACCAAGGCATAATCAAAACATTCAAAATGCACTACAGAGCCCAGCTTCTACAGTGGGTCATTGCTAAAATGCAGTTCCGTCTTCAGAAGCAAAATTATCCACTGCATCAATTACTGCTCTAGTTGCTGTTCTCTGGGTTAATTCTGCTTGGAATAAAATTCAGCCTGAAACAATTCAGAAGTGCTTCAAGAAAGCAGGATTTGTTACAACCCAAGAGCAAGATGTTGCAGCTAGGCAGCCCACCTCCCATGGCGGAATTTGAGGGAGTAGATTTTGAAGATTTTGTTGCAATGGCAATCGGCAATTAATCTGACTCAGAAGCAATATTGCTATCAGTCGTGACTGAGGTACAACCCAGCAGAAAAGTGCTGGAAGCAACTGATGAAGCAGAAGAATTAAGTGAGGAGAACACAGAAATTGCAGATATTCTGAAAGAAGAGGATGTCAGTTACTTGATAATGCAGTTAGTCATTTGCTGTGGAAAACTGCTGAGTGGTAGAGCCAGTAATGAAAGTGCTTTCTTCACTTACTATCACAAAAAGAATAAAAAACAGACTAAAATTGACTCTCCCCCACCCCCAGAAAAAATTATCAAACTATGAGAAAACAATAATATATAGATGTATTGATTTTGTATGATACAGTACTATATGAATGATTTTCCTGTGTTTTCTCTATGTGTTTCTGTATGACATTTTCTAATAAAAGCAGTACAAAATGAGGCATGTGTACATATCAGTACAGTTGTTCACCACATCTGTATGGTGACCACTTTCCTTCAATCCCTTGGGTGGTCAACCTTCGGAGGTTTTACTGTATTTTAACAAATGATGAAAGTTGGCTGGCACTTCTTATCCTCAGAAACTGAAATGTAGCCCTTGGGGAACTTTAATTTCTGAAAGGCTAAATAAGCCTACCTCTGCCTGAGGAAGGCAAGAACATATTTTACCTTCCCTCAGCTCAAAACCCCTCCAAAAACAGTAGGATTATTGTCCCACAGAAAAGCAGTCCCTCCTTCCCTTGAGAGTTAGACTGTGTCAACTGTTTACTTTCTGACAGACCTGACATTCAGGCAATGCCTGGAAACAGGATCACTAATTTTTCCTTCCTTCTAGCAGGGTTTATTTAATTATTTATTATATTTATACCCTGCCCATCTAGGAGATTTTCCTGTGCCTTCCCATGCCTTCAGTCTCCCTGCAGCAACACACAATTGTTGGCTCCAGAAGTGTCACGTAAGAAACACCAATTTGGACAGTAGCATAAGTCAGTTAGTGGTAGCAGACACATGATGAGCAATACTATTGCCCCCCCACACACACACACACACATACGTCGTGGCAGGGCCCCTGTCACCTCCGGGCCCTATACGGCAGTACTGGTAGTACTGCCCTGATGGTGGCCCTGGTAGCGGACAATGGGGGGGGGGGCAAGGACAACAAACAGATTCTTGTCTGATGGTGTTCCACAGTTCCGAGGCAAAAAGTAATTGAAAACCCATTTGTCCAGCATACTAATGTTTGTGTTTTTAAGGGGTGAAGTTTCTAGAACATTTTCCTTCACAGACTTCATGAACTTCATGCCACAGGAGACTGGCATGGGAGAATAGACGGACTCCACTTCTTCTTCTTTTGTGTCCCGATTAAACCCTGGACTGCCAAAATGAAGCCACTTCCTTGGCTTTGTTGTTGACCGAACTTAAGTTCTCATCGGTGCATGTTTCTGGCAGTAATTGGCAGACCAGTAAATGAGCGATTCTGTATCTCTCAACATTCAAACAGTGTGGTGCTGTCTGCCAGCAGACCCCACTTGAGCATGTTGGTCTTGCATTTAGGGACTCTGACCCTCAGCCTATTCAGGGTCCTCCAAGTGACATAGGGAAGGTTGATTTTCTCAGTGATATCATCCTTTAATGTGATTCTTTGTCCAGCGAGCTCCTTCCTCTGTCTTCTAATTTGGTTTTGCTCATGTATAAGAATGTTCCTGCAATAAAGCTCTTCCTGTATCTGAGCTGGTGGACTTGAGGCTCATATCAGTTCAAAGGATGTTGAAGGTCATTCTCTTGCTCACCTACTAATCAGTGAGAGCCAGTTATTCTGATATAATTACCGGATATTATACAAATAAGCCTGGGAGAGGAGGGTAAGGAGTAAGTGCAGGCAATGCGCAAAGAACACAGTATCTGTTGTGGCTGCACTTCCTCAACCTTGGTGCCAGAAGAACAGCCACCTTAGGGTCTGCATTTGTATTTGTCCTCAAATCACGTCTGAGAACGGGGCTCAGAGCAAGAGGGGAGAGTGTCATGTTCAATTGTGAACGTTGGTTATGGCAATCAGGCATGAAGAATGTCCTGGGAACAATAGGGTAATGCAGTGGACTTCCACCGGCCTTCTGCACCTCAGTGTAGCACCCATAGTACCACAGATCCAGTTCCAAGAGTCACTTTCTAGTCCTGAGCACTTTTGGCACACAAATTCCTCATCATGTGTCCCAGGCCAGGATGGATGAAAATGCTGCCCTCCATCAAGATGGACTCAAGTGGGATTTAATCCTCTTGAGGACCATCGCCCTTCCCTGTGGACTTCCCCACCCATGGCCGTTAGTCCTCAGGGTTGTCCGATGAGTTAAGCACCTGAGGATTGAGTTTCTGGCAATATGGTCTACGCTATTACCATAGCAGGATAACCTGGCCAGATTCAATTGCTTTCTTTAGCACAGCCAAAGCTTTTGACACATTGTTGTTTAGGACCATAGGTCCCAAAATCCCTTCTGCCAGTTTTTAGGAGTTGCAGATGCAGGGTGGTTGACCATTTCATAAACAATTTATGGGGAGATGATGCAGAGCGACTGGAAGGCAGGGACTGGGCTGGGAAGGCAGGCAGGCAGGCAGGCAAGGAAGGCAATCGGCAGAAGGACCTAGTCCGTTTTCCCAGGACTTGCAGATCAATTTATAACTCCCAGCTCTCTTCCCTGATGGTCTCTTGGCCTGAAAGCTGTAAGACAGGGGTGCCCAAACTTTTTGGGCTGTGGGCCGGTCACGTGGTTCAGCTGGCCGGGCGCTCAGAAGCCCAGGTGGGTTCCTCCCGCTGCCCCCCACCTCCACCCCAAGCCCTGTGCAAGCCCTCAGGCACACATGAGAATGGATTGTAGGCATCAGGCAAGAAATGACTGTTTGCATTTCCCTGGTGTAGGTCAATCTCTTTTACACATGTTTTGTCTTTTACTAACACTGTTAACTGAAAGGCCGTATACAATATTTTTTATTTTTTAAAAAAACTGAATTAATTGAACTTACTCCTTAGTACGTGGAGGATCTCATCATAACGAAGGATCTCATCCTGATTTTACTCGTGGTAAAGGTTTCCCTTGCTTGAAAGCCGGCCGAATCCGACTCTAGGGTTCAGTGTTCATCTCTGTTTCAAAGCCGAAGAACCAGCGTTGTCTGCTTCTGCAGACGTTTCCGTGGTCATGTGGCAGGCATGACTAGACACACCAGAGCGCACGGAAGGCTGCTTACCGTCCCAACGAAGTGGTCCCCATTTATCTACTTGCAATTTCTTGCTTTCGAACTGCTAGGTTGGCAGGAGCTGGGACAAAGACGGGAGCTCATTCGGTCCTGCAGTACTCGGGAATCGAACTGCTGACCTCCCGCCTTCCAGTCAGCGTCTTAGCCACTTGAGAAGTGAAAACAATTGGACCGAGAAACGGTCTTGGTTTGTTCGGGCGTTCTCCTCCTAGCATCCCGTCTGGATGGGTTGGATCCCAGGAGGAAAGTGTGTTTCTGCAGAAACTCAGACTGGGGGCGAAGCGCAATTTCCCCGTCGCCGTTGCAAAACGCCGGTGCCTTCGGAAGGCGAAGCGAAAGCCCTCTCTCGGGTGCCCCCTGGCGGCCGCGCCGCGCCACGGCAAGCGGGACCACATCGCGTGCGAAGCAGCAAGCGGGTGGCTGGGAGGCTCCGCTTGTCACTCACGCTCCTGCCAGCCGTCCAGGCAGCCGTGGCGGGAGAAGGGCCAAAGAAGCCCCAGCCACGATCGCCCTCCCGTGGGCTGCGCGGAGGATCGAGAGAGAGCGAGCGAGAGCGGCGCGCCCGGGGCTCGGGCTTCCTACCCGGGGTGAGTCTTCCAGCCTCTTGGGAAGGCGAGATCCGTGGGGCACAAACGGTGCAAAGCAGGCAGATCCAGGTGATCTCGGTCTCTAGGTGCGCGCTTGGCCCTTTGGGCACACTTGTGACTTGTCAACTGGGCGAGACAAATACCCACCTCTGCATCTGAAGGGACAGATGTGGGTCAGCGCATTTCTTCCTCCACTGCTTCCTTGGAGAGTTCTTGCCCCTTGTTTAGCACGGGAAAGCTTTACACAGGATACACCAAAGGTGCCAAAACTTTTCAGGCCATGGGCACTTGGTTCAGGGAGCAGGTCACTATGGCCTGGGGGCCGGATCTGGGCCCCAATGCCAATTCATCCGGCCCGCGAAGCCCTCGTCACTCCTGGAAGGGGAAGTAAAACGCACCCGTATGGGTGTGTTTTACTTCCACTTCCAGGAGCGACAAGGGCTTCGCGGCATACCTGTCAACCTTCCCGGATTGGCCGGGATTTCCCGATTTTCGGCGCCGATTTGCGCCATTTCCCGCCCGCAGCTGCCAAACCCCCGGAATTGGCAGCAGGGAGAAAGAGGTACTGCGCATCCCTTCTGAACTGAACACGACTTGCGCAGAACTGTTGTGCGCAGGTCCCGGATTGTCCGGAGCCGTGGTTGACAGGTATGCTTCCTGGGCCGGATGAATTGGCATTGGGGCGCAGATCCGGCCCCTGGGCTGTAGTTTGGGGGCCCCTGGGATACATGCTTATTGGGGGGGGCATGCTGACAAATTAATCCTCATAAATATTCCTCTCCATGGGCATCTTTAGTAAAAGGTGAAAGATTTATACGTTCTGAAGAGAAGATGTTTTATTAATCAGATAGGGGTTGCATGTAAAGGTAACAAATTTTCAGGGCTGTAGCCACGATTTTAGATTGGGGGGGGGGATTCAGGAGGGGCAAAAAAAATTCAGGAGGGGCAACAATGTCACATTCACGTATATAACATTGGCAGCACTGGGTTGGTGAGGGGGCAGGCTGTTAGCTCAGGAGGGTTTTCGCCCTCCCTGGCCCCCCTCTAGTTACTGCCCTGTGAATTTTATTGATAAATTATGTTGAGCAAATTTTATATCTCATTTTATTATGATTGTATCATCCTACTTTTAACCTCTTTTTATCCTGATCCATTTAATCATATTTTATCTAATGTATTTTATTTTATTTTAACCTGATATGGTCAGATGACTGATCTGTTAATAAAGGAATTAGGGAATTCATCCTCGGGGCTGCTGCACTGCCACAGGATCCTGCTCTGGCAGTTGATTTTCGGGAGAAGAATGGAGAATTAATTCCCTTGCCTGTGCGGCTCTTAAAGATACAGAATCCTTCCCAGTGTATCTTACTCTTGAAAGTTCAGTTGCTGTAGGTAGAGTTTCATTTAAACTAGGGATTTGTCACTGGAAAACTTCTAGCTCTCCCTGGAATCTAAGAATATTGTTCCATTTTAAATAAGAGAGAAGACACTTAAGAAGACACTTGCTTCTGGATCGAACTGTAATAATATTTTAGAAGGTTCTCCAGTGTATAGAATTGGTCCAAAATTGGCTTCAAAACCCTTTATAATAAAGAGTTTCACAATTGTTTGGAATGCTTTAGATGTTAACCTGAAAATATGTAGTATTTTAGCCTCTGCCTATGGTTTTTTTTAAAGGTTTTTCTTCCTCAATGCGTAATGGCTGTTAGCCCCACAGATCTGCTCTTAGGATTACGTCTTGTTATACTTTACATTGCTATTTGAAGAGGAAGTATTTTACTTTCTCTGTAGCATTCTGTCTCTTCTTCATCTTCTTCTCTCACAACAGCCTGTGCTGATTCTTACTAAATTTCATTGTTCTGCAAAGCTGAAAGATAAGACATATATTGTGCTTCTTACAATTTGTTTAATTTTTAAAGGTTGCATCAATACATGCCAAGCAAAAGGAAACTATGACAGGAGGACAGCATAATAAACATAGTAGTAATAGACATACAATTTGCAATTACTGTACTATATACATAAAGTTCAATTGGATTACAGGTTGCACATAAATAGTTTCCCCTAATTTTCAAGAAAATGAAATTTAGGATTAGGATGCAACTACAGTGGAACCTCGGTTAACAAATGGCTCAGTTAACATAAAAATTGCATAACAAAAGCAAATCCATAGGAAATGGTTGCTAGGTGCCTGGAGGAAAATGGTCCAAGGGGTTCCAAAGGGTCGGAATCGACTGTGTGACTGAACAACAACAACAACAAAGTAATAAACATACAGTGGTACCTCGATTAACGTAATTAATGTGTTCTCTGGGACGTTTCTTAAAGCAAAAATTACTTTAACCTAATTTCCCATAAGAATGCATTGAATACAATTTCCCATAGGTATGCATTATAAACCAAAATACTTTAACCAAAATGCGGTTTCCCATTGGAATGCATTGAAAACCAATTAATCCATTCCGGAAAAAATTCTGTAAGCCTAGCAACCATTTTCTATGGATTTTCTTTTGTTATGCAACTTTTTTTTGTTAACTGAGCCGTTTGTTAACCGAGGTTCCACTGTAGTTGCATCCTAATCCTAAATTTCATTTTCTTGAGAATTAGGGGAAACTATTTATGTGCAACCTGTAATCCAGTGGAACTTTATGTATATAGTACTTGCAAATTTAGGAGCTCAAGGAAGTAGTGAGAAATGCGCAAACGTAATTGAGCAGAAGTACAAATTGGAAGTCCAGTTTGTCTCTCCTTTCTCTGGAACTGAAACAATTGTTGAGATATGATCTTACATTATATAAATTGATGTTTCGTACAAATGTTTTGTTTGCAAATCTATTGTGCTTCCAGACAAGGCTTTTATTATGAAAGTGCCCTACCCGACCATAAAGGTCAGACCATAATGTGTTTCATCTCTGTTTTTCTGTCATTACTTTTGTGTTTTTCTTTTCTAATTTCAGAAAAAATGCATTTAAGGGGAAAGTGGAGTAGTAGAACTCTTGGTTGTTTATCAGAGAGTAAACAAAACCAAACAAATTTTTAAAAATTCAGAAAACTCTGTGGCACTTTAAAGACTAACACCTGTATTTTAATGTTAGCGTTCATGGTCCAAGTTCACTTCATCAGCCATAAGAGTGGATTTTCATGTTGTATATTCATACATTTCATATAGAGTCCCAGAGTAGCTGTGCAAATTTGGTTGGTTCAGGAGACAGACATGTAAATCAAGGAGTTATTTACAACTGGTAATAAAATGCAATCAGTTAGTCAGGTGAAGTGGACTTGGTTCAGGAAAGCTAACATTAAAATACAGAAGTTAGTCTTTAAGATGCCACAGTGTTTGTTTGTTTTTGTTTACTCTCTGATATGCTTGCACAGACTAATACGGCTACCATTTCAAAAAAAAATTATTGGTTGTTTGGGACTGGGATTGCTATGAGCTGCCTGGAAGCACCCAGAATCAAATTAAATGGGGGTACTCCTCCTACCCATCTTTTAAGTCATCAGATGAGTGAAATTATGTATTTCAGTAGGCTAATTCTGCAGTTATTTGTGAAATTTTTCTTGGCTAAATATTGTAGGCAAATGGTTCATCTTTTAGAAAATTGCCTTATTCTTTACCAGAGCTGCCTGCACTCCAGCTGGACAGAATAACTCCAACTGAAGTGTGATTATAATCCGCTCAACCATTCATGAAGCCAGTTAAAAGTAATTCTCCGTTTCCTGTGATTTTAAAACTTGCTATCATCTGAGAAGCCTAATCACATCAACTTGTCCAGCAAGAAACCTTTGTATGGGATACTTGTACTTTATTTTATTTTAAAAAATCAGAGATGGGGCAAACAGCTGGTGAGATGAAATACTAGTCTTCCTGGAACTGTCCGAAAGTGTGTGCTGCGTCACTGAAGTTATAGTGGGGCCAGGGGCTCAAGGTCAAAGAGATGAACTTTTTTAAAATTAGAAAGTACAATGACATCATCTACTACTACTCGATCAAGGCTCCCTGTTACTCTGACCTTATCTATAATCTTCCAGAGTGAAGTGGGGGGTGAAAATAGATTTTTCACAGTAGCTGTATCCCCTTTCTGATTTACTTGATGATATGTAACCTTGAATGGACAATTGAGCCTGATTACCGTTTAAAAGAAAACCCTACCTGCTTCCTCTGGATATGAACACAACCATAACTGATTAAAGGTTTCTTTCACTATGCTGGAAAAAGACACTTGGAAAATATTGAATTTATGGTCTTACATTGTTTGAGGGCATGTTGTGTCTCATTTTTTCCATGTCTCATGCCTCTTCTTGCCGAAATCCAACAAATTAGCACTCTCTTGCCCTTCACTGGTTCATTACTCTATGGCTGTCAGCTATCCTAGTAAACCCGCTGAAATGCCAGGTACACAGAAAGAGCCTCCTTAAAGATTCTGGTATTTTTGAACCACAACTGGGTGTACCCTAGTAATGGCACTCTTGTGTTGCCAGCTCATCTTTCTCATACTAGGTCAAGTGAAAGGAAATGCAAAATGAACTCACCAAAAGGTGCCTTCATTTTGGCAATTTCACATCTGGCCTAGACACAGAAGAAGAAGTAGGCTGAAATGCCATGTCCCGCTGCTCTTTGTCTTCATACAAGTATAAATGCTATTTAGTTCTTATAATTTCTGTATCCACAAGAAATACATAGATCTGAATCAACACAGCCATGCCAGTGTTTTTGAACTGCCCTCTGGTCTGGTCTGTAGGGATTGGCAGGATGAATAGCTGTACAATAAAAACCCTACTTACGGGGGAAGAAGTCCGTTCTGTAGGCTTTTGCTTAAATTGAATTTTTATATAAACCTATAGGAAAACTTTTTTATGTAACTCAAAGCAAACCCATAGGAAAAATGAATTTTTTATGTAAATCGAAGCATACCCATAGGGAAATGAATTTGTATGTAACTCGAAACAAACCCATAGGAAAAAAAATCTTTATGTAATTTTAAGCAAACCCATAGAAGATTGTGTAAATCGGGACATGGTTTTAGCACAAAATCATTATATAAGTCAAATTTTATGTAACTAAAGGCATTTGTAAGTCAGTATTTTACTGTACTTCAAAATGTCCTGTTACTCCTGGGCATCAGTGGTGGGCTCCAATTTTTTTTACTACTGCACTGTGGGCGTGGTATGGTGTGCGTGGCCAGGAGGAAACCCTGTGTTGCACCCGAATTAGGACTACTTTATTTCAAAACTTGGATGGGTGGGGCCAGCCAGAATTTCTGCTACCGGTTCTGGTGAACTGGTGTGAACCTGCTGATGCCCACCATTGCTGGGTATAGCATGCCCTGTATGGAGCTACACATTGCAGAGAAAGGTCATTGATGGTATGCAAACTGCCTGTATGAAAGTTACCATTTCGGCAGTGCCAGCAACTCTCTCATAAACACGGATTGCTATGCAAAGTTAATGATCTGAACCTTCTATTCGAGCGTTAAATAGTGCTGGTTGTTTTATTGGGGATTTTAAAGGCCAGATTAGACTGACCCATTTATTTGCTGTAGATAACTTTTAAAGAATAAAGCTGAAGCGTACATAAAAGTCAAAGTACAGGGAAGTTGACATTACTGTACTTGATTTTTATTTCAGGGCAGGAAGCATCTTCCATTTTCTCCCCCTGTATGATAGTTCTTAGAAGTGATGCAACTGTATGTGCTATGTTTATCTCTTTTTTAAGCATGTGAAGATTAACATTACATAATTCTTCTGAAGGAAACAGGAAATATTTATTTGCTCTTTGAAATGAGAATAATGAGTAATTTTCAGGTTGCAGTTTAGTTCTTCATTTACGTATTTTATCTGTTTTGCAGTGAGGATATTTGTGTGCTAATATGCATTTTACTCAAGTCTATAACCAGCTTTCTATTGTGGATTTCTAAGTAGCGCAGCAGAAAAGAAAAGAAGAAATAGTTATGGTTGTTCTGAAATGTCAAAATGAGTATCTTTATCCCAGATGTGTACGAAATATAATATGGGAACTAGTGCTGTGTTCAATCCCTGTGGAACTGTACACAGTATCCACATTCATAAAATGTAAAAATAAGGGCATTTTCTGTTAAGAGGCCAGGGCAGTGCATGCTATCCTACCTGTATTTTCTGAATTTACTTGATTAGAATATGTTTTTTAAAATTATATGGCTCTTTCCCATTTAATGACAATCACAAATGGAATGTTCCATTTTATTCACCCAAGATTTTTGCTTTTGTACTGTTTGCTCATATTCGTATAACCTCCAGCAACTAGTGAACTCTTATAAACATGACAGGTTGGAGATGAATTTAACAAAAACAAAATGGATGAGAAACGGCCAATGTGTCCAGGGTTCCATTACTATAAATGGAACCAAGATTGAAGAAGTAGCTAATTATGTCTACCTCAATCAGCAAATCCAACCAGACAACATATCATGTGGTAAGTGGATAAGAAGATGCAAAGCAGCTTGGATTGCCTTTAATATAAACCAAAATGTGCTAACAGATGACAGTCTGCTGATGAATATCAGGGCAAATATATTCAATACGACAGTGTTACCAGCATTGGAAATGTGGGCAATAACAAAATCAGAAGAAGAAAAACTGGTGGTAACCCAAAGAGCAATAGAAAGACAGATGTGCAGAGTAACAATCAGGGATAAGGTCAGCAACAAGGAATTACGCCAAAGAATCGGACAGTGTAATGTGGTCAATGAACTATATATGGCAAAAAGAAGATGGGCAGGCCATATTACCCATATAAAGGATAACAGATTGACCTATTGGCTAACAGACTGGATACCAACGGACCACAAAAGATCACTAGGCAGACCCCGAAAACAATGGGATGAACCAATGGTAAAATTGTTCAGCCAGAGATGGAAACAGAAGGCAAAGGATAAAACATTTTGAAGTTCAATTGATTTGTGCTGAAAGCGATGATAAATTGATATAGGATATTGGATTGGACTGTCTGCTCTGTCTCAATATGGCTTTAGGATTATTTTGATGTTATTTTATTTTAATGTATACAAACATGTAGAAGGTACTTTTAAATGAAGTGTAGCATATAACTCTGGAGTTGTTCTATAACAAGGGTTCCCAACCCCTGGCCCATGGGCCTAATCCAGCCCATGCATATCATTAATCTGGCCCATGGTGGCCACCTGGGCACCTCTAGGACTGCCCCCACCACCGGAGGTCATGATACATAACTTACCGCAGTGGTGGCGGTGGGAATCACGTGGGTTTTCTGGGTTTTTGCACAGTCTCCACCATTTCCCAGGCTGGTGGGAGGCTTTTTTGAGCATGTTCACTCCAGTTTGGGAATTTTCCACTGCTTCCCACTGCACTTTGGCAGCTAGAACCTGGCAGTTGGGCAACTTCCGGTGCTGGGTGGAGCTTATGTCAGTGCCTGTGCTCCCAGTGTGGAAGCAGGAAGTTGCCCATCACCACACTCTAGCTGCCAAAGCACCGCAGAGAAGTGACAGAAAAAAACCCAAACCGGAGCGAACATGCTCCGAAAAGCCTCCTGCCACCCTGGGAAGTGGCAGAAGCTGTGCAAGAACCCAGAAAAACTGTGTGATTCCTGTTGCCGCTGATGATGATGACAACGTAAGTAGTGGATGCAGCCATGCCTCCGACCCCCACAGCTAAGTGTGGTGGCGAGAACTGGCCCCTGGCAGGAAAACGTTGGGAACCCCTGTTCTATAAGAACAGAAACTTCAGAGTTAAAGGCATCTTAAGTGCCATGTAAATATGTTCTATTCGCATTGCTATCCTTTGTTCTCTTATTATGCTGAATCCTCCCATTGTAATGAAGTCTGAAATAGTTTAGATGTAATTGTGTTCTAAAGAAATGATCAGAAGGGAGAATGATGTGAACTCCACATAGCTGGTCCAAGGAACATATTCACTAGACAATGAGTAGTGAGGGACAGTATAATGAGAGTTTCTTTGGACAGCTGGAAAATATTTAAAATACTGGATTTATTTTATTGAGGATTTTTTTTTAGATGCATGATTCTCAATCAGAATAATACACTGACCAATAATAACTATTCCTCAAGTCGATTACAATTTATGATGACCCTTTTCAGGGCATCCTAGGCATAAGGTACTAAGAAGTAGTTTACCATCCCTTTCTTTTGGGGACAGTCTGGGGCTGTTTATCTTGCCCAACACCACACAGGCCTACTCTTCTCCTGAAAGGCATGAGGTGGGATGGGTTGGGGGATTGAATTCCTGACCCTCTGACTCACTGAAGTGTCCAGCCAGCTATATGACACTTGATCATAGTTTCCATTGACAGGTTGCAATCTATAACTTATTTACCCCCATGAGCTATGTGAAAATCAGTGAGAGAAATCATTCTTTCAAAATAATTCAATTGTAGACCTTGTTCTGTTTCACTTGGGACTAGTCCAGACCTTTACAATTACTGAAATTTGCAATAGTTTCAGTACCAGTTAAAGCTAGCTAAAATAATTATGTAGAAACAACCACATGAGTCGCCTTAATGACAATACTAACGGGGGTCCCAAGCTGACATCTTGGAGTGCTATGGTAAAATAAGTGAACTGGGGTTTGAAGTTTTTACTATTTAAGAATCTTCTGTGTATGAATAACTAATGAAACAGCAACATACAGTCTTTTCTGAAGTAATAACTACCAGGAAAATTACAGTTCTAGATAACTGAGCAGATTATGCTTGTACAGTACTGAAACACATATTCAGTGACTGAAGAGTCCGAAAAGACTAGGGACAGGTGTTGTGTCTGGGCACAGAAAAATAGGTTTCTGGGGGTGGGGATCATGTCTTAGTGTCTTAGTGTAGTGTGATTGAGTTGTATGTTTGAGTTTGTTCACAGCCTCTTGAATTTTGTCATGTGCTGTCAAATCACTTGGGGGAGAATATTCTCATGGATATTTAGGAGATCTTGCTGTCAGTAAAATTTGATGGTAAAAAATAAAGCCAATTTATGAGAATATTACCAGAAGCCAAATATATGTGGCTAAATACCATTATTTGTTTAGATACACCAGCAGTGTACATGGCTGCTTTATAGGGATCCTCCCCTTCCAATTTTATTCTGCAACTAACCATCTAAGTTGAGTTTTTCTGAGGAGTATTGACTGGGCCATGGATACTAAGTAAATTTTTAGAGTAAGCACTAATTGGGTCTTGCATCTCCCTATTCCAAACCCTATAAATGTTAGAATGTGCAACCTCCCTCAGATCAGCAGTTGCTATGTAAATGACTAAAAGCTCGAGTATATTGTAGGGGGAAATGTAATATTTAATGTGCTTAATTTGCATAGAAATCTACATTAGTTAACATATTGTACAAATTAGGCTGTCTTGATTTGAAGAACTGGAATATGGGAACCCTAACTTGAATCTTCTTGTTAGCACAATCACTTTTAAAGTCAAGGAGAACAATCCTGGCAGGTCCTTCAGCTAAATACACTACTAGTGCTACATCGTAGGCTTAGTAATAATTGTAACTTTGTTAATCTTATATACTAATTTTACTCTTCCTTAACTTTGAGCAGAAACGCTCCGTTTTAAATATATTTCAAGTACGTACTCTCATTTTAACGTCTGTCTCTTTATATATTTTAAGAATCCTCATTCTGTTTATTTTGCTGGACTTTACTTATCTTGGAATGTAATAAAGATTGATTGAAGAATAAATAGTAGGACTAGCTTTGTGATCTCAGTAAGCCAGCAATATAGGAGTAGAGGAAATATTAAGATTTCAATTCCTGGCCAGTTCACTCCTTGTGGTAGCACCTAATAAAAGGAGCCAAGATGCTGAGAATAGAACTACATGCGTTTATCTTTTTATATTCAATAAAAAAAAAATTTTTTTAAAAAGAACTACATGCACTTGTGTACAGCTTGTTTACATTAAAATTTGCTACAAATTCAGTTTTAATGTATATCCATTGAGAGCAATTGGGTGTTAGGAGATGGGGGATGTGACCTTACCACAGTTAAACAGGCAAATATTTTGTGGTCTTATTTGTAATTAACATTTACTGAGGGAAAGTCAGCTTTTGAAATTTAGTTGTACATTTTGAGATACAACTGTACAACCATTTTCTAAGAAAGATACCGTACCTTGATTATGTGCTTAGTGGTGGTTTTGTTTTGTTGAAGGGGAGTTGTTGCTGATAGATAAGAATGAAATGCTTCCATAGAATTGTCCTTCAGACCACAACAGCAAAGAACAATTACAGTAGCCTTTTATAACAGAATTGTGAAATATTAGAATATCAGAACTCTTATAAAATCAGTTAACATTACTATCTAAGAGTCACTTTGATAACTTGGCA
The DNA here is from genome assembly GCA_035047345.1 of Bradypodion ventrale. Lineage (NCBI taxonomy): Eukaryota > Metazoa > Chordata > Lepidosauria > Squamata > Chamaeleonidae > Bradypodion > Bradypodion ventrale. The sequence goes on from JAWDJE010000006.1 coordinate 51,885,301, forward strand.
GGATCTGTGATTTGTCTTGAGGCAAACTGCACATTTTGTGCAGATTTCACAATGTTAAAATTATTTTAAAATCAAACACATGTGCTACACATTGTAAGGAGAAGATAATATTCTTAACCCTTTCTATCTTGGCTTTTTCTTCAGTGTAAGGGTGTGGCTACAGTAGCATCAGGGAAAGAGGTCTCTACAAGCTACCATAGGATGATTTGGAACAGTTGGGCTTGATTAGAATGATCTTATCAAGCTTCTAAAATGGGTGCCCAAACCTTTTGGGCCACAGGCCGGTCATGTGGTTCTGTGGGCCAGTCACGTGATTCCTCCTACCGGAAGCAGAAGTAAAATGTGCCTTGCAATCTGTTTTGCAACAGGATGAGACAGATTTTTAGGCTGTCATTTTCTCTGCTTAAACTAGGGGTGCCCATGCTATGGCCTGCTGGCCAGATCTGGCCCCTGATGCCAATTCATCTGGCCCGTGCCACACTCATCACTCCCGGAAGCAGAAGTAAAGTGTGCCTGTGTGGGCATGTTTTACTTCTGCTTCCGGGAGCGATGAAGGCAGCGTGGGCCGGATGAATTGGCTTGGCGGGGGCGGATCCATCCCATAGGCTGTAGTTTGGGAACCACTGTTCTAAAACTACACCCACTAAGTGGTTTTTACTACAAATGAGAAGAATGAGAGGATTCATATTGCTTCTTTCTCCAATTTGAGAAAGAGAAATGACTTCCAGCAGAGAAAGGGAAGTGATCAAGAAATCCCTCTTCCTCTTAATGGAAGCCTTCCCTTTCAGACTGTAGACTCATTGATGTCACCATGTCTGGGGATGAGGGGACTAGAAAAATTACAGAGTTATAAAATATATAGTTCGACTTTGTTATCCTAAGCTAAGACAGCATGTCAAAGTGTTGACTAAAGTACAGTTCTTGGGGGAAAAATAACAGAAAGAAATGTTGATTTAAAAACACAGACAGAGAGAGATTTATGCTTTTCTATCATTGTTGATAAAATGTGATTTAAGCGATGCAACTTGCTATTCTCATCTCTTCTCTTCTAAGGTCTACTTACTTACCTACTACCCATTTGGGCAGTTTACAACCATAAAACTAGTAGACATAGGAAAATAAAATGGCATTAAGATTGCATACAGGAGATAGTAATGTACTACAATAAAACTATATCTGGAACTTTCCAATAATGGAATACTGGGTGCAGAAAAAAAAATGATACTCAGGACTAATTGAGCACAAGGAGGATATTTTTGATAGCCTCTTTAAACAATTTTGTTTTGAGGTGTGTGATTAAAAAAAATACATCCAGAGAGGGAACCTGATGCAGTTCCACAGGTAAACTGTTCCATAATGTGGGCACTGCCACCAAGAAGGCTATCTTCCTAGTTGTGGCCTTCCTTGCCATTCTTGGCACCTGGAGCAGCAGGAGGAACAGTTGATGCAGTTGGAGGATCTTTGGGAGAGATGTTAGGCAAGGTAATTGATCCCAAACCATTTGGGTTTTGTATGTTACCATTAACACTGTGTACTTGATACTGTATATAGTGGAGAGCCACCTGTAGCTGGGCCAGAGTCAGTGTGACACAGTCAAACTTCTGCACCAGAGAAATCAACTTGGCTGCTGCATTCTGGACCTGTTGCAATCTCCATACTGAGAACATTTAATCAAGGCCAAAATAGGTGCAGCATGCTCCTATACAAAAATGGAGAATATACGCTGTTCTCCACCCTCAGAAGTTAGGTTATTTTGACAATCTCAAAAATTCTCAAAGAAAAAATCTGGGTTCCCAGAATATCTGCATAAAAGATTTGTAGACAGTTCAAGTGGTTAAGACACTGAACTCACTATACAAAGTTACAAACTACAAACAAAGCTTCATGTATTGCATTTAAAGGAAATTCATGCCACCTTTTATTTTATTTTCTAATTTATGACATCTGACAATACCAAGGACAAGAGCAGTCCTGCATGGAGAGCATTACACTAGTCAATTCTTGAGACTACCAATGCATGGAGATGTTGCTGTGAACTACGGTGCTACATGTTGCTGTAAGATGGATTTATATCTGGTTGGCAGGACATACCAGAAGGGTGCTCACCAATGGTTCCTCATAATCTTGGAGAAGAATGGCAAGTGGGGTTCCACAGGATTCTGGTTTGGGCCCAGTGTTTTTGTGTATGTTTATAAATTTGGATGAGGGTATGGACAGGATGCATTTCATTTCATTTATTTGATTTATATCCCGCCCTACTCAACAAAAATGTGACTCAGGGCAGCTTACAGTAGAGAATATACAATACAATTATAAATTACAAAGTTACATATTAATATCAATCACAGTGACAACACAGAGATACAAAATATACAGAAATACACAAAATCCAGTTACAATTAATTACAAAGTTCCATATTATCACAATGCAAAAGTATCAATATTACAGCAACAAGCACCACAAAAGCCAAAAACAAAAACCTCATCTGCAAAGTCCCACAGCCCTCACATGAGAAAGTCCAGCAGCTACAAAACAAGAGTCAAAAGTCCCAGCTCCTGTCCTCCTCCTACTCGAAGGGAAAGGGCCAGAAGGGTGTGGCAGCGCAGCTAGCGTCTTCAGCCTCCGGTGACCAAGAAGGCTCTTTATCCTCCTGGTTGATGGAAAGGGTCAGGAGGGCGCGGCAGCGCAGCTGGCATCCTCAGAAGAAGTCCGACGCGTCAGCGGGGGCTGCAAACCACTGCTCCACTTGGCTCTCCAGGAGTTCTTGGACTTCAGTTACCAGAAGCCCAAGTCAGTACACCGGCTGATCAGAGCTTCTGGGAATTGAAGTCCAAGAATATCTGGGGAGCCAAACTGGGCATGTTTAGTATGGTGAGGAGAAATGTGAGAGACAATAGTCATCTTCAAATATTTGAAAGTCTGTGTAAGTGCTGCTGCCCCATCAGGGTCAAAGGCAAAACTTCATCAGACATGGTCTCCCTGAATCCAGACTGGTAGAATTGACTTGATTTTATTGATGCTGAGATGTGGAGCTCCTTCCCCCGGTCCTGTTGGCCAGGGAGAATGGGGGCACCTGTGCCAGCTTCCACAGCCATAAAAGTACTGTTGCGGCCTCCACCACTGCCGCCACCGAGGCTAATGGTGTAGTAAAGATAGTCCCCAATTCTTTATTGAAAATGACATTGTAGTTATTATTTTAGGAAACTTAGGATTTCTCAAAAAAACCAAAACTGTTCATCATTCTCAAAGGATTTTTATTATAAAATCCCACTGGCATAAATTCTGATCAAAGCTTATACATACTCATGTATTTCTTGACTTATGTAACTGTATCAGCAGCATTGTCCTTCCACCCAAATCCATGTGCCTGCTTAGGTAAAGGTAAAGGTTGTCGTGAAAATCCTTAAGGGATGTCACTATTCTTTGAATTACTTTATATTCACTTAAGTTACATTATAGTCTTGTATTCTCTTTAAGGTTAAGAAAAGCTAATTCTCAAATAGAGAGGCAATTACGTCATTAACATTCCAATCCACAGTCAGCACACTAGCATGTGATTAAGAAACGGGATGTCTATCAAAGAAAGAGGGGAATCCTGGGAATTAGTATTTTGCAACAAAACAACACCTGAGTATCTCAATAATCATGACAATAGTCAAAACAATCAAAAAATCTTACATCTTTCACATTCTAGAGGAAGGTGTGTAGAGTGGGCAAAAAGATCGAGTTTTTTAATTCTCGGAAGGGTTCTTTCCGCGGATAGGCAAGAGCCCTTGTCATTCTCTCTATTGAGGCCATGAAATCGTAAGTCTTGAATGAGGGCTAAACGCCTACAAGTTACCAGCTAATGAGATTAGCTATTTTCCCTTTTATTATTTTCATAAGTTTCTAAGTTATGTTAGAATAGATTAGTTCTCCGCATGCTTATCTTTCATATTATGGATGAAAATTATGCTTTAATAAAACTTCAAAAAGGCAAGAACAGAGCCACGTCTTTGCTGGAGAAGGGAGTTTCGCCAGAGCACTGATAACAGGTGCAAGCCAGGAATAAGGCTGCACTTTTACATAAACATAACCTTGGAAAGCAAGAAGACTCAAAAAGGGGATATTTTGTTTAAAGATAAGGGATTGCTACCGTGATCCTAAGGGAATTACTTTCACTTCCATCGGCCTGGGAAAACTTATCAGTGGACATTCCATCTTTGAAGGTAAAAAGTTACTTTTTTACACCACATCATTTCCCCAGGGCCAGACCCTCTCTGTGTGCTTAGCATGGTTGTTTGGGAGTTAGGACATCATGCAGGAGGCAGCAAGAGAAACCATACCAAAAGAAAAGAAGCGTAAGAAAGCAAAGTGGTTGTCTGATGAGGCCCTTAAAATAGCAACGAAGGAATGCAAAAGTCCAAGGAGAAAGAAAAAAATACAATCACCTGAGCACAGAATTTCAAAGAAAAGCAAGGAGAGATAAGGAAAACTTCCTGAACAAACAGTGCAAAGAAATGGAAGAAAACAACAAAAGAGGCAGGACTAGAGATCTTTTCAAAAAAAAAAAATGGGGAAATCAAGGGAACATTTAAAGCAAAAATGACAATGATAAGGGACAAGATGGAAAGGAGTTAGCTGAAGCAGAAGAGATTAAAAAAATGGCAAGAGTACACAGAGGAACTCTACAAAAAGGACCTCAACACTAATGACAATAATGAGAAATTTGAACTTGAACCAGACATTCTGGAGAGTGAAGTCAGAAAGGTCCTAAAAAGCACTGCAAACAATAAAGCTAGTGGAAATGATGGTATCCCAGATGAATTTTTCAAAGCCCTAAAAGATGATGGAATCAAACTACTGCATTCAATATGCCAGCAAATTTGGAAAACAAAACAGTGGCCATAGGATTGGAAAAGATCAGTGTGTGTTCCAATCGCAAAAAAGGCAATGGCAGAGAATGCTCAAATTACCGAACAATTGCGCTCATCCCACATGCCAGCAAGGTGATGCTCAAGATAATACAGGATAGACTTCAGCAACATGTGGAGAGAGAACTACCAGAGGTGCAGGCTGGGTTTCAGAAGAAAGCAAGGCAGGACGGAGCAGAGAATCAAAGACGAGAACTAAATTCCATCCAACAGAAATTCTTTACTTCAGAAAAATAAATGCCTCACTGGCTGAGAGAAAACGAAGCTCTCCGGTTTACAGCTTTTCGAAAATCTTCCACTGGTTTTCTACAATAATACAACATAGTAGTATTTACAATAGTGTAAGGACACAGTTAAAGATCACAGTTGAAAATTGTTATATACACAATTACAGTTTACAGTTATACAAGCATGTTACAATCGAATACAAATAGCTTACCGTACCTCAAGGTATAGTATCAAAGAAACAGCAATTCTTTCTTTTTATTTTATTCGCGTCGGGCTTTATGGTAGAGTTATAATAGCCTTAGATGTTATTAAGGCAGTCCGAAAGACTGCTTATATTCTCACTCTACCAAAGCCAGGTGTAATCATGCTAGGAAACACTGAACATTCTTAAAGCAACAGTGTGTGAATACAGTATAATAATGCCGGGGCGACAGTACATTATTTACAAGAAGCAGCTAAGATCCTGATCCGAATTTTATCCTAATGGTGCTAGTGATTTGAATAAATGTATGAAATGGGCTTCCCTCTGTAGTAATCTGTTGTTCATATCCATCTTATCATACATATTGGGAAGTACCTTTTCCAATGCAATGAATTTTAAATCATCCTCATTGTGATTATGATCAAGATAGTGAGACACAAGAGGCGCAGAGAGTAAGTGGCTCTGGATCCGAGAGCGATGCTCAAGGATCCGAACCTTCAGCGGACAACAGGTGCAACCGATATAAAACTTTGCACATGGGCAGATGATAGCATATACCACATTTTGAGAGTTACAATTAGTACACCCCGTAAGTACATGTTCCCTTGATTCCCCAGGAATCTTTATGGTTTTGGCTTCTATAGCGAAGCGACATGCTGCGCAGCCCCTGCAACGAAAATGCCCTCGAATAATAGAAGAGGGAGTAGTATGTAAGGCATCAGCACAGACTACAATGTTGCCAATATTCTGGGTCTTTTTAAAGCCAATAAAAGGTTTTTGGGAGCACCCTGGGATGTCTTCAATTATGTGCCAATGTTTAGAGATTATGTTCTTGATTTTAAATGCAAGGGGCAAGTACTCAAAGGCACAATGAATGGAGTGTGAAGGTTCCTTAGTCTTAGGGGTAAGGAACACTTTTCTAGGGGTTTTAGAAACTCTCTGTAGTTGGTTATTAATGATATTAGTGGGGTACCCTTTGTCTAATAAAAAGCTTTTGATTGTAGCAGCAGATTTAATAAAGTCATCGTCCCTGGTAGAGTTGCGCTTAGTCCTGGCTAGGAGACTGAAAGGTATGTTTCTTTTGAGGTGGCTCGGGTGAAAGGAACGATAGTCCAAATAAGCGTTCCTATCAGTGGGTTTTCTAAAAAGGCGCATGTGTAATTTATTGTCTTGTAAATACACTGAAATATCAAAAAAAGGTACCACTACAGGATCATAGTGTCCAGAGAAGCTAAGGTTACTGTCTAAAGTGTTAATCCACTTAATGAATCTAGGAATCACATCAATCTCGTCAAAACCTTCACATTATTTTCTATTATTGTAGAAAACCAGTGGAAGATTTTCGAAAAGCTGTAAACCGGAGAGCTTCGTTTTCTCTCAGCCAGTGAGGCATTTATTTGCAGGCGCACCCCCCCAATAACGGACACAGACAACATTGAAAGTGGATAACAGCATCGGGCCACATTTATTGATTCAATGCCCTAGTCCGAATTATAAATTTGTATTGGTAAAACGACCAATCATAATTCTTAAGGCAAGCAGGCCGAAGTAACACTGGTAAGGTACCACCCAAAATTGCCAACGGCAATTGGTTACAATGTATCAAATTGTATCAATTTGTTTGTTGACAACAAACAAATTATTGACCGTAGTCAATATCTAACTCATGACCCCACCCTCTGACGCGTATCCGTGAAATCACAGGGGTGATGCATGCTGGTTAGCAATCGTCATCACCCCGTCGCCTGGTTCGTCGTTGACCGGACAACGTTTAACTAATTTATTCCTGTCTAGTGTTGTCCAGTCAATTGCGAACCTGCCGGATACCTGTGGGTCATACTGTTTACCTTACCAGTGCTATCCGCCAATGTGACCAAAGTCAACATTAGGAACGTAGAAAGACCCCTATATCAAACCATAGCAACAGTGTGGGATGGGCAAAAAAGCCAGGACCCGAAAGCCAATATGGGTCCCAGCCAAAAATTCCCACCCGGCCCCGAAGCGACCAAAATATCACACTGTTAACTAGGGAGGGGGTGGAGGGGAAAAGACTTCTCCGCTCCGTCGCTGAGGTAAAATGGCAGCTCGGCTGCCTCGTGGCCACCCCTTTTATAAGGGAGCTGGCCACGCCCCTAACTACCCGGATTCTCTGTCCTGTGGGGGGGGCCCCGCAAAGGGCGCGGCGGCCATTTTGGCGCCGCGCTTGCATTGCAGGCGCACCCCCCCAATAACGGACACAGACAACATTGAAAGTGGATAACAGCATCGGGCCACATTTATTGATTCAATGCCCTAGTCCGAATTATAAATTTGTATTGGTAAAACGACCAATCATAATTCTTAAGGCAAGCAGGCCGAAGTAACACTGGTAAGGTACCACCCAAAATTGCCAACGGCAATTGGTTACAATGTATCAAATTGTATCAATTTGTTTGTTGACAACAAACAAATTATTGACCGTAGTCAATATGTAACTCATGACCCCACCCTCTGACGCGTATCCGTGAAATCACAGGGGTGATGCATGCTGGTTAGCAATCGTCATCACCCCGTCGCCTGGTTCGTCGTTGACCGGACAACGTTTAACTAATTTATTCCTGTCTAGTGTTGTCCAGTCAATTGCGAACCTGCCGGATACCTGTGGGTCATACTGTTTACCTTACCAGTGCTACCCGCCACACGGAGGGGCTTCAAAGAAGACCTGACGCCCCCACCCAGACCGTCAGCTCGGTCAACAGGCCTGCTCGCCAATCACCTAACAGGAGGTCCATACCTCCTCGCGACAGATGGACCCCATCCCCTACGTACAAGTCATAATTTTGTAGACTAATATCGGGGTGATGACTGACCCGTCCCCAAGCCCTGTCGGCAAGAAACCGCGCCACCGCCCTATTGACCGTGCACCTAGCGCGGTCAAGGGCCAGGAGGTGAACGCCCCCTCTATAAGAAAGGCGCGTAATAATGTCCGACCAAACTAGGGTTGTGGCAGGCCAGACATAATGCAAGTAGGCGAGGTCCTCGCAAATCGCGTGCTTGAGCGATAAGCCGGTGACCTGGCACAAATCATTGCCCCCAAGGTGGATGATGAGAATGTCAGGCGGGTCAGCACTCAGGCCAGAAAAAAGGGAAGGCCGCAGCTCCCGCCATAACATCCCAGGCTTACCATGCCATGTGAGACTGGAGTGTTCACCCAGTCCCCGTCGGGGTCCCCACTCTGTCGCCGCAGCGTAACGCGCTGCCCTGTGCACATAGCTGTGGCCCACCAGCCATACTGTCACCGGTGTAATACGACACCCAGGGTCTGTAAGAAAATTGAGAAAATTGAGAAAAAGACGGTAAGGTGACTGGATTGGTACTCATGGCGGAAGTGGGCGCACATAAAACTGAAAACATTGCGAGCCCCACCTCCCCATGCTGCGTATGTCAGCCCCAGAGTACCCAAAAGCAGCTGCTGTAGAGGCTGCACCAGTACGGAATGAATGTGTGGCATAACGGGCACCTGGTAGGCCCACCCTGGTGAGGGCTCTGCCTGTCACCTTCCAAAACTGAAATTTAGTAAGGGGAGACCCATCTTGGTGACAGAAAAACGGGCCGTGGTGCATGCCACGCAGTGCCAGGAACTCCTGTAGGGCACCAACCGGACAGATGTCTGCCAAAGAACACCGTAGCAGTCTTACACCACTGCCTACGCCATGCTGATCTGTCTTAGAGGAGCATATCCTCAACTGGGCCCAGTCTTTGGCAACATAGACATCCTCGAGTTCCAGTGCCCTACAACTTGCATCCGCCTTATACAGCATCTCAAGCTCGCCGGTGCGGAGCGCTCCGAAAAAGGCCACCGTTGTAGCCGCATGAAGTGGGCTGCCTCATTTCCAAAACAGAGGCCAGGCCAGCCCCGGGCCAATTGGGTAAAAACCCTGGGAAAATCTTGCATCCGCCTTACTCAGCATCTCAAGCTCGCCGATGCGGAGGGCTCCAAAAAGGCCACCGTTGTAGCCGCATGAAGTGGGCTGCCTCATTTATCAAAACTGAGGCCAGGCCAGCCCCGGGCCAATTGGGTTAAAAACCCTGGGAAAATCTTGCATCCGCCTTACTCAGCATCTCAAGCTCGCCGATGCGGAGGGCTCCAAAAAAGGCCACCATTTTAGCCGCATGAAGTGGGCTGCCTCATCTATCAAAACAGAGGCCAGGCCAGCCCCGGGCCAACTGGGTAAAAAACCCCTGGGTAAATGGGGTGGCGGTCGCCCGGGAAACGCCCGCGCACGCGCACCCACCCCTCCCAATCATGTCTCACCCGGAAGTCATTGGTGCTGTCCACACGACCTCCCACTTTGGCCATAAAAGCCAACCCGACAGCTGAGATGCTATGGTGCGTGGTGCAAGGCCCTGGGCATACAGGTAAACCATGAACCGCAGAACATGGGCTACTGGGATCGGCCAGGTTCCTGGCAGTCAGAATCAGGTACAGTAATACTCTGAAGGAACTAAATGCGTGGTGGTACGCCTTACTTATGCATGGCACTAGTGACAGGCCAATCGCCCGGTTCACCTTCTCCTTGCCAACGTTCCATCTCTCGTCCGGGAGTGGCAAGGGAAATTCCTCCGCATCCGGGGGCCGAGGCACGGAACCGGGAGATCTGCAGGCGGGACAAAGCAGCAGCAATATCATTATCAACCCTTGGGACATGCCTGGCCCTGAAGGGCACGTTGAGGCACAGGTTGCATAACACAAACCAACGCACTAGCTCCATAACCCCGGGCAATTTGGAAATCTGTGCAGTGACGATGCGGACCACAGCCGCGTTGCCATGCCAAAATTGCACAACCGAGTTGGCCCACTCTTTGCCCCATAGCATCAAAGCACCCAGGATAGGGAAACATTCCAGCTCCGTGAGACCATGCAGGCAACCCTTGCCTGCCCAGGATAGTGGCCACCCACCATAGGCCCACTTCCCATTGAAGTACATCCCATAAACCCAGGAATCCTGAGGCATCGGACTGCATCTGAAAGCAAGGGGGAGCCAGGAGATCAGACCCAAAATGACACCCCGTTGAACTACCTCTGGATCTATGGCCAGACAAGCACGTCTGCCCCGATACCCCGGGTAAATCTGAGCCTGTGGTGGGGCCTGAATAATCCCGCCATGGCGTCGCCCCAGCGCAGAGCAAATGCCCTGCCTGGTGCGACGACCCTGCCAGCGAAACTGGGGTGACCATGTAGCACCAGGAGTTCCCTCAGTGATGCCATGCGCTCGGCCAGCAAGACCGAGACAAGGGCCACTAGCCTTGACACCTTATCCCGCTGCAACCTAGAATTCTGCGCTACCGTATTACTCTCCACCCCAGGAATACTAGCTGTGGAGATGGGCCCTCGGTCTTTTCGGGCGCTAAAGGGACACCAGTTCCTCCATTAGCGTCTGAAATGTGTTGAGGAGACGTGTGTACATGTCCCAGCCCCGTTCAGCCCCGAATAAAACCATCCAGGGAATGGGCTACAGACCGGGACCCTGACCTGCGGATAAAAGCGCAATCTAGGAAAGTGGTGAAACGCTCGAATACCGAGCCCCAATGGAATAGCCAAAAGGCATGGCAACATTGAAATAATATGCTCCCCGGAACGGGGGTGCAGGGACAGGGCCAACGACCCTGCCCGCATGGACCCTATGTCAAAGCTGGCAGCAGCCACCTCCTCCCTCCCCTTAAGGGATAAAAGATTGGGGGCATCCTGAGGGAACCTATTACCCATGAAAGGGATCCGGAACCCCTGCCTAGAACCCTGAAGGAGATAACCTGCATCCTCTCCCTTCGGATACCGTGTGAGCCAACGCTCCAACATGTCCACCTTAAATGGGGAGGGAGCCCTTAGGTGAACTAGATCCATCTGCGGCAGTCTTGCCAGCCCCCTGTCCGCCCCACCCTCTGCCCCGCATCCTTCCAGGCCTGGGACAGGCGGAGGCCGCATGGGGGCCAACACAGGTGGGACACTCCTGTCTGTATTTGCAAGTCTTCCCATTAGAGGAGCCATTGGACAAGAAAGTCCAGCACAGCAAGGCGGGCTGGAACCCCCCGCCCCGCCCCCTGGCAGGTGACCTGTGCTGGGGCCGCCCGCTGAACCGCATGCCCCCAATGGTATATCTCCCCGGGTGCAGGGCGCGTGGGCGTAACGTACAAAAGCCGCAGCCTCTGGCCTGGCTCATCTCGCCTAATCTCGGAAAATCCGCCTACGGCATTCCTCGTCACCAGCCAACCACGCTGGGCCCGGAAAGTAAACCATCGCCCGGTAGGCGTTGTCCAAATACTGGGCCATCGGAATTGCCAGATCCGGCCGGGCCCTAAGGTACACCGCCATGCATATGATGCAGGCCGGCAACCATTTGGCCCACATACTTGGTGGCTTGCGACAACGTGCCTGCCACTATCCTTCTCATTCTGCCCCTCCCTCTCTCCTTGGTGGGCACACTGTTTAGGAGTGAGAAGATATCCACGTACTCCCCCCGCCAAATTTACTCTCTGGCGGCCTGTGCCAAGTGGTCACTCATCGGTAAGGAATAGGGGCTTGGACCAACCCGACCACCCAAAGCATTCCCCTAAGGTAGGGAACACCCCCCACCACGGGGCCCTGGGTGTTAGCTGTCATCGCCGGGTGAGGCGTCAGCGGGTGCACCGCCACACCACCCGCGCGAGGCCAAGGCCATTGGAAGCCCCCCCCCCATATTGGGAATGTGTGTGGATGTACTCGCTTACACCGTATACTCACATGCTGCACCCCCGCGGGCCGCCCCCACCGGGGGTTCCGGCCCACTGGGGGCGTCGGAGCTCACGACCGACGTAGAGCTCATCACCGGGGGACCTGCACCTGGCTGCTGGCTGGGGAGCTGCGAGGCAGTGGCCGAAACCGCGCCACGCGCCTGCAGCAGCTCAACCCTCCCTGTCGGCTGTTGTCCTCCTGCCGACAGCGCCTCAAAAGGAACCCCCAAAGGAGGGGGGCCCCGCCTGACTGGCCCGAGCCAACGACGCTTCAAGGGCCGCAAGGCGGGCCAGTAAAGCTTCCACGTTGACCTGGGGCCAAGGGCCGGCCGGCCCGCACGGTCCAGGCGTGGGTACAGGTCCCTGTACCCCAGGACCCGAATATGGCCATTGGCCAACACCGAAGCCCGGCAGGGTTGGTGGAGAAACCTGCCAAGGCAGGGGGCCGCACCACCCCCCAAGGCTAGAGGGCCCAGGGGGAGGCTGCGACCCAAGAGCAGCAGGCCCAACCTGGTGGGCAGATGCAGGAGCGGTGTCCACCGCTCGCGGGCCGCGGGCCGGAGCCCCTACCGCGCCCGCACTCTGTTCGCCCGCTCCGGGCCAAGGGGCAATAGACCCCATTCCGCCGGTCCCGGCAGGGGCCTGCAACGGCGGCTGCTGGGGAGGCGGCACCGCGGTCCTCCGACCTGGGTTGCGCCTCCTAACAGCGCGAGCCGCACTCGAAGCTGCCTTCTTCTTCGAAGGCATCTCCACCGGAGTGAAGGGAAGCCAAAAAGGAAAATCGCCGCCAAAAGGCTTCCCGGTAAGTTAAAGAGCGACGGAGACACAGGGAAAAGACTTCTCCGCTCCGTCGCTGAGGTAAAATGGCAGCTCGGCTGCCTCGTGGCCACCCCTTTTATAAGGGAGCTGGCCACGCCCCTAACTACCCGGATTCTCTGTCCTGTGGGGGGGGGGGGCCCGCAAAGGGCGCGGCGGCCATTTTGGCGCCGCGCTTGCATTTTCTGAAGTAAAGAATTTCTGTTGGATGGAATTTCGTTCTCGTCTTTGATTCAGGTTTCAGAAGAGGCAGGGGGACTAGAGACCACATTGCCAACATACGTTGGATCATGGAGAAAACAAAGGAATACCAGAAACAAGTTTACTTTTGTTTTATTGACTATACTAAGGCATTTGACTGTGTGGACCACAACAAGATGTGGCAAGTAATTAAAGAGATGGGAATACCAGAGCACCTCATATGTCTCCTGAGAAATCTGTACATGAATCAAGAAGCAACAGTTAGGACAGAACACGGAATGACAGAGTGGTTTGGAATAGGAAAAGGAGTAAGACAAGGCTGTATTTTATCACCCTGTTTATTCAATCTATACACAGAGCACATAATGCGCAATGCAGGGATGGAGGAATCACAATATGGGATCAAAATTTGCTGGGAGAAACGTCAACAATTTGAGATATGCAGACGATACCACCCTAATGGCAGAAAGTGAGGAAGACCTAAAGAAGCTCTAGATTGGATTGAGGGAGGAGAGTGCAAAAGCTGGTTTGAGACTTAATATCCAGAAAACCAAGATAATGGCAACAGGTCCAATCAGTCCCTGGAAAATGGATGGGGAAGAAGTAGAAGCAGTGACAGATTTTACGTTTCTAGGATCTAAGATCACTGCAGATGGCGACTGTAGCCATGAAATAAAAAGACGACTGATTATAGGGAGACAAGCTATGAGAAACCTGGGGAATATAGTGAAAAGCAGGGACATCACCTTGAAAACAAAAAATCGCATAGTCAAAGTAATGGTATTCCCAGTCGTAATGTATGGGTGTAAGAGCTGGACTATTAGGAAGGCTGAGCGCAGAAGAATAGATGCTTTTGAGATGTGGTGTTGGAGGAGAGTCCTGAGAGTCCCTTGGACAGCAAAGAGAACAAATAGGTCAATACTGGAAGAAATCAATCCTGACTGTTCATTGGAGGGACAAATAGTGAAGATGAAGCTAAAGTACTTTGGACATCTAATGAGAAGGGAGGACTCACTTGAGAAAGCTGGGAAAGGTGAAGGGCAGGAGAAGAAGGGGGCGTCCAAAGATGAGATGGATAGATGGTATTGTGGACACAATGGGCACAGAGCTTGGCGGGCTGAGGAGAATGGTGGAGGACAAAGTTGCCTGAAGGAAAATGGTCCATGAGGTCGCAAAGGGTCGGAATCGACTGTGCGACTGAACAACAACAAAAAACAGGACTCTTACTTTGCCACATTATTTGCTACCACCGTCCCGGCTGAAAAGCGGGAATGCCATCTTCCCAATAGACACTAGCTTTACTGGGCCTGAGGCCCATGCTGGTGGTGAAATGTCTCGGCCTGGGCCATGAAGCACTAGAGGGAAGGGGGAAGCGCTGAATTGGGCAGCGTGCGCAACCCCCAAAGGGTTGCTCGAAAGCCAGTCATATCCGACTCATTTGCAGATGTTTCTGTGGACATGTGGCAGGCATGCCTAGACACTGAAGTGAATGGAACACTGTTTACCTTCCCACTGAAGTGGTACCTATTTATCTACTTGCAATTTCTTGCTTTTGAACTGCTAGGTTGGCAGGAGCTGGGACAGAGACAGGTGCTCATTTCGTCAAGCAGTACTCGGGTTTTGAACTGCTGACCTTCCGCCTCCCAGTCAGCGTCTTAACTACTTGAGTCACTGCAGTCCCTTGTGCCTGCCTACTTATGTTTATATCTTTTTTTTTGCCAAATTGTGGCCTTCTTTAAGGGGACAGAAAATGCCAGCACAAATGGAAAACCTTTGGGACATGAAGTCGCATGGCAAATAGCCTACTGCCTAAATGTGAAGCAAAAGGACAATCACTTAAATATCTTCTGCTCTGACAGGCTCCACGCTACATGCTTTTTCTCACAACCCACACAAGATCAGTCAATGTGATATGAAGTCTGCCAGAGAAGTAGACACATAGTGTGGCAGCCTTTCTGCTCCTCATATTAGTAATAGGATAGGGTCATATATTGTTATATTGTTACTGTTATTATTGCACCGCTATTTAGTATTTGTCTATTTATTGTTGCTGTATTATTGTTGTTGTTGTTGTTATTCTGATATTGATTGTCCTATTGTTGTTTTGATATTGTTGTTCTGCCGCTTCGGGTTGCCTTCGGGCTGAGGGAAGCGGAGTATAAATAAACCGATGATGATGATCATGGGAAGATTTGAAGGCACACCTTTCTCTGTTTTCATACATGAAGTCTTAGGGTTTCAGTAAAGAAATACTCATGTAGAGACCTAAAAGAAGGGTGAATAAAGTGCTACCGGCAGGTCTACATCTCTACATCTGTACAGAGTAAATGGGATTAAGAGTGTTATGATATTACCCTTAGACTCCAATGGCACATCCTTACACTTAAGGAACTTTTTTAGTTTCTTCATAATAGCCCTTCAAAGCTCTACATTTTGCTGCTTTCTTAACTGCAATCTCTATTTTTATTGATGATCAAACCATTTTATAAAACATGTTTAACAATTTTGATTTTGATTTATTTATCATCAACATTAAAGTTATATAATTCAGCTGTAGTGATTATTATTGTCTTCTTAATATCTAACTGCAATCCTGCTTTTAAAGCTCCTTCTCCACCTGTCAGCATTATTCATTTTGAAGCATTGCTATTTTCCATTGATTTTTATTCCTCCTTCACCTGTATCTAATCCAATATTTGTTATTCATACATATTAAAAAGAAAGGAAGATAAAATGCTCCGTTGTCTTATGGCTTTGCCAATGGAAACTGTAGTTTCTTAGCAGTAGCTTCTCATTCAGACTATAGATTATACATCAGTAGAATCAAATGGTGAAGCTAGTATTAGACCAATCCATAGCTTTTTATTTGTGATATAATCCAACATGCAACTCCTGGATGGTTAGCTCCAAAACAAACACCTATTAAACTCTTTTTAGTTAGTTAAACAACAAAGTGAAGAAAGTGGCTTCATTTTGGCACTCCAAGGTTTGATCGGAACATGAAAGAAGTTAGTTACGTGCCATAAAGTCAGAACTAAATTAATGCCACTCTAAAATGACTTTCAAAGTAAGTGAGATGTTTAAGGTGTTGTTATATGAAATACACACACCTCTCAGTGAATTTCCATGACCAAGTGGGGATGTGAACCCTGCTCTTCAGAGTCCTACTCCATCACACTCTCAACTACAACACAGTGGTTACAAACTCTTTTTACACTGAGATAAAATCCTTTCGATAGGTACATTCTCTCTAATGTTGTAGATTAGGCTGTTAATCAAATACCAATTAAATATTGAAGAAAATATCAGCAACATAGTCCTTTATCATATCACAGCTAATGAAGGACGCGGGCTTTATTTGATTGTATTGGGTATGCTTTTTTCAGCTTGTATGTCACTACAATGATTCCACCAGGAGAATGTCTATATGCTGGCAGAAAAAGACGGAAACCCATCCAGAAACAGTTAAGTATTTATTTATCAGAATTTTTCTGCTTTATTCTCACGATTCTCTTTGTTAAAATCGTTAGTTTTTATTGTCTTTTTAAAAATAATACATCCCACATCCCTTTAACTTTATAAGTGATATTAAATATTGCTTGTTTTGGTGCCTGTATAAAAATAAGTTGAGGGCAGGTCGTCTTTCCAAATCTTAACCTTAGTTGCATCAAAAGGAGCAGTCTTCATTGCTAAAAATAAATCCATTCTTATCTGGTAATAGGGCAGCTCTGCTGAGCTGACTGGTACAATAGATTGGTTAAGAGAGAGTGCCATAGTCTTTCTCTTTGTTTGAGAGAAGACAAGATTCAAAGAAGCCGGGCCTTAGTAACACATTTTTTCTACAAACAGGAGGCCTGCACTTGGGAATGGAAAATCCAATCCATCAAAGAGACATAGAGACCGCTTGAATGCTGAGCTTGATCACTTGGCCAGCCTCTTGCCTTTTCCACCAGATGTAATCTCTAAACTGGACAAACTCTCTGTCTTGCGTCTCACTGTCAGTTACTTTAGAGTCAAAAGTTTCTTTCAAGGTAAGTATCCAACACATATATTTAATTTGTTAATGCCTAAGATTGAAGAAAGTAACTTTGGCTTTTCCAGTATTGCAGAACTGTGGCCCTCTGAATGATGTAGGTTGCATAATCCATTACCATTGGCTAGGCTGGCCAGGGTTGATGGGAACATCTGGGACAGAGTTATTCCCCATTATAAGTTATACTATTATAAGTTATACTATTAACCCAGGAATGCTAGTAACAAACCATTCTCTCTCTGCTACTGTACTCTATCTACAGCATTTATTATTTATTTTGGTTCATGGCTTGAACAGAAATATCTTAAACAAATCAATAAAAATTGAGAACAAAGAATATAATAGTGATTAAAATACAGTAATGTAAAAGGAATGAACAAAAAAAATCTATAATTAAAATACATTAAAGTACAGTGGTACCCTGTATAATGAACACTTTGTATAACAAAAAATTGGTATAATGAAGTGTTTTTGAGCTATCGGCGAAACCCCACATAATGAATTCCCCCCCCCCCGTTATACTGGGTATACCCCGCATCACAAACTTTTTCCCTGTTATATGGGGTATACCGCGCATAATGAACCCCCCCCCCCTGTAATGCAGAGTATTGCCAATAGGGATTCGCATAACAAAAATTTTTGTATAACTGAGCTTTTTGGTTATATGGTGTTCTATTGTATATTAAAACACAGTCAGTGATTGTACTCCAGAAAGAAGCAATCACAAAATAAAAACTATAGCAACAAACTAATATTTTGTTCAGTCCGACCCTTTGCAACCCAATGGACCACTTAAATTATTCTTCTCCAAAAGATCACCCTGTATATCAGAGGACTGAAAAGTGAGCAGTTGATTGCTTTTCAAAGGGGAAACTAGGAAATAACTTGCTAGTTAGGTTAGTATCTGTTCTAGATAAACTAGTAAAAATTATTATTAATGATAAGGTTATCAAGCATATAAACAAAGTTTGAGGATATGAAGCATTCCAAATACTGTACTGTACTGTAATATTGACCTGAACATCCATCAGTTATAGTGAACACAGCCAGTGATTAGGCTTGATGGAAGTGGTAGCACAGCAACATCTACTCCACAATATATTCTCAATTTCTAATATTTCTAGAAATATTTTTTTTGGGGGGGAGGGGGAAATCAACATGGCTTTTGCAAATTTAAATCCTTCCCAAAAAGATCATCCAGACCATTTCCTCTGTGTGTGGACACTCATGTGTATCCAATGCATGCAAATCTGAGTCACCTGAAAGCGTAAACTGAAGTTTCAAAAAACTTTTGACAAAACCAAAAGGCCTTCTCTAAAGTCTTGTGAGTAAATCTGTCATGCATGGAACAGAAGGATAGATTCTGCTAAATTTTGCCAGCATGTCCCTACTTGGACAAAACAAATAATCGTATAGGTAAAACACTGTTCACATTGTTGAGGTTAGAAGAAAGCAAAAGTACCCAGCAGCAGGGGGGGAAAGTTTGTACTAGAAGGGAAAAAGGACACACTGATTCCCATTGATCTTTACATCATGGAATCATTGAAAAATACTCCAAATTCCCCCTTGCCAAATCCAGAAGAAATTGTGAAGTATTTTCCAACATAACTACATGCTTGAAAGTGTAACATTCAAAACAGATGAGGGTGTTCCTCTGCATGGAGTACATAATTGAACGACAGAATCAGCTTTCATAAATGTAATGATATCACAAACCTGGAAGTCTTCTAAGTTGCAGTTAGACAAAGTTGTGGATGATAGGACTATAAAAGGCTACTAGTCGTGATGGCTATATATTACCTCCAACATGAGAGACATAGCCAGTTGTTGGCTAACTCAAACAGAAGGGTGCTGTTGCATTCATGTTCTGCTTTGGGTTTTCCATAAGCAACTGGTTGGCCACTGTGGGATGCTGGACCAGAAAGGTTATCTATGCTGTGAGCCCATATCCAGTAACTCTCTTTTCTGTTGTTGTTAAATTTTGTAAATTACCCTGTATTTAAACTGAGCAAAGTCTTTGTTCCAAAACAAAGAGATTCTAGTTGTCCTCCATTCAAATGTGTGTTGATGTTGTGTCAATCATTTTGCTAACTATTTTGCTGTTTGAAAATATCTCCACCAGATGTTGGAATATGCCAGTATTCAACTTGTGTATCAAAATGTTATGCATCAAATGTAATTAAATTGCAATTCAAGCCATATATTCCATGTTGCTTGGGTGTAGAATCCTAAAAGCCATTATACGCTACATTCAAGCTCATGGATTTTTAACCAGTCCAACCAATAGTATTTTCATTTTCAACATTCACCACCTACTGTATCAAATGTAATTTTCAAAGACTGATGTGCAATAGGTATCTTTCCAGAATTCTGATGTCCTTGTTGTGTTGAAAACTGATACAATCCCAGACCATAATCACAGTGATAGGTGAAACTGGCCAAATAATAATGCAGAGCCCCAAGCTGGTGGGTAGGAATCAGCAATGACTGATAGGCTGGTAGTCATACCAGTGACACAATTTGCTATGTCCTTGTTACATTCTTCTGTTGACAGCAATCAATTTATATTATTGTTGTTGTTGTGTTTTGGTCACAAGTATTCCAAGTGATATAGAAAATATTTTTTGGGGAAATTGGCTATTAGTTCTTTAGTCAACTGGCTATTCTGCTAAATAATTTAAACAGTTGGCTACTCTACTAAATAATTTTTAGTTCATCGGTAAAAAATAAATCATTTTAAATAGTTTAGAATGGACACGGGATCCTTTAATGTTACAATGGTAGTTACAGGGCTTAGAAGTCTCTAATTCCTTGTAACTGGTTCCTCTCATCAATAATTAAATTATAGCTACATTACGTTATGACTGATCAAGAGATATGACTGAACAAAGGACTGGATGAAAGTTGAACAAGAACAAGACAGAGATCTTGTTGTTAGGTGGTTTACCTGCCATTTGAGAGTGAGCACCACTAAATTGGACGGGATTGCCCTTCCTCTGTGTGATGGGATGTGCAGCTTGAATATGATCCTTGATCCAGTACTATGCATAGAATGCTGGATAGCTGCTATAGTTAGGTATGCATTTCCCGCTCTACTGTAATGCTGTCTATATGGGGCTTCCATTTTAGCCCCACCCCCAGCATGACATTTTGCTAGATAATCTCAGGCCAGTCACTCTTAGGCTGTCCTACTTCACAGGATTATTGTACAGATAAAATTGTTGAGGCGTGGGGGACAAGTTAAGCATATTGCAAAAAAGGGAGATGATAAATGTAATTAACAAATAACTGCTTTTCCATAACATGAATTGTAGGGCTGGTTTAAAGATGTGGGACATGACAATAGCATGGATAAAAATTCCACATTTTTTTTTGAAGTAGTTTAAGTTTTTAGACTGATATATTCTTCTCATTCTTCCATGTCGAGTTCAGGTAAACTCTTATTAGACAGCTGGAAGTTGTATTCCTTGCATTCAGTTTATTTTTCCTGCCAAATGGTATACTAATAAGGTTTTATGTATCTACAAGATACTAATAAGGTTTTATGTATCTACAAGATACTAATAAGGTTTTACGTATCTACTAGACGTCCTCACTGTAATTGCTCCTAAACATTCTTTATAGGTCTGTGGTTCAAGTACTTCATTGCTAAAAAGATAATAGTTCACCTACATAGAAACCTCATTGTTATCTTTGGTAATATTGTCTTTCTGAGATATATTTTTAGGTCTCTAATACGAGATGGCAGCCAGACTTTCCTTTTGCAGAAACAATAATGCAAGCGCATGTAAGGCATCTTGTCACTGTATACAATGGGTGGTGAAAATTTAGTTTTCTTCCCTCATGATTCTCCAGGGGCCACAGAGTGCCCCAAATATATACCCAAACAAAAACAGAAGTGGTCCACACTAAACACTGTTACAGAGGCCATTTGATCCTTTTTTAAAAGGCTATCTTTGCTCCTAGAGCAAAGGGAGCAGAAATGCACCCCTTTTCCTGATAAATTATTTTTGGGTGGTGATGGTGAAAGATGAGCGAGTTGATGGGGCTGGGAATTGCATAAACAGTTTGTATTCCTATTGGCAGTAAGGCTGAACAGTGGTACAAGTACCAGGTAGTACAGATATTTTGCCTGATAGCTTTAATTCTTAAAGCTGCATAGTTCCTTCTATTTTTTGGGTGCACAAGAATAAGACGATGTTGAGAAGTATGCTTTTAGTCAGATTTTTCTTTAAAACATTCTGATTTGTGTTTTAATTCTGCACTGATGGGTGATAAGAAGATTAAAATTATAAGCAATGAACCAGATCAGCAATTTTTAAAAGGAGAAGGGATGGAGTGGGAGGCTGTAGAGCATTTTCAAGCACCTTACAGACAACATGAGGTGGCACTCTTCAGGTGTAGTCATGATCCTTCAATGGTAATTAAAAACAACAAACTGAATTTGAAAATACAGATAACTGCTAGTTTCAGTTTCTAATTTGTCCATAGCTTTATATCCTTACAGCATCAGGGAAAGCCTAAATAATTTGCTGCCTGAACAAGAGAAGAAAATGCTTCCAAAATTTGTGTCATACCCATAATCAGCCTTGCCCATCTTTCTCATGTGTATATATGCATACACTTTTCTCTCATACTACTTGGAAAAATTAAAACTTTGTTGGCTGTCTTATCTAAAAATTATTTTCACTTTTCAATTCATGCATTTTTAATGTAGATAACAAGAGACATTTGAAGCACATCCTTTATTTGAAGTAGGTATTCTTAGACTTATGGTCTGAAATGAGGTTTCAATGTATTTGACTGGCACTTTTGAAAATCCCCATGGTGTTGGATCTGGGCTGCGAAGCGGATTGCGCAAGCTGGATCGGCACCGCGAAGCGGCTGTTGGGTCCCGGAGGAGACTGGTTAAGCAATGAGACACGAGGCAAGATGGAGCGAAGACCAGTGATTTAATGAAGGCGAATCATGAGTATTTATCATGTACAGGCTGCATGTAAAAGCATCGCGATCTGCAGAACTCACACTCCGTGTTTACACAAGTTAATTGGGGAAGTCTACTGGGGAAGTCAATTAACTAACTTAATTAATGGCAGGGGAAATACATTGTTCCATGTTATCCGGGGTAAACATGTGGCTGGTATTGGTTCTAGGGCTCAAGGTAATCCGCAGGCACGAGATTGCCTATTACGCACCTAACACGTTAGTCATTGGCTCTCTGTTGACCAAGCAGTTTGTCAGATCAGTTAGTGATGAATTAAACCCTAATATTCCGCTCCCCCAATTTCTGTCCCTTCAGGAACCCCTGGCAACGAGGTGATCACCCATCACCGGGGTTCTGTCAGGGCCAGTATACCAATTGTGTGCGCGGATCCCACACTCCCCTTTATTTGTTTAGTTGGACCTGACAGACGGCTCGGCATAGGAGCGGCATCAGCTGACGTGGAGTGAGGACATTCCGGGGTTCTCTCCATGGGGGACATCCTGACATCAGCGAGGGAATACATTGCATGAAACAACACACAGTCGTTCCCAGTATTATCACCCCCACAATCACCTTGAGTGTCGTTTGTAGCCAACCCCACGGGAACCAAGACCATAACAAATTCCACCACGCCCACGTAGCATCTTCCTTGATGTTTTTAACCAAGGTATGGAGGTCTGTGAGTTGACTCTGTACCTTACGCGAGTTGTCCGTGAGGTTAAAACAACACATGCCATGGACAGACTTGCAACCCAAATGATGTAACAGTAAGAGGTAATCGATAGCTGCTTGATTATCCAATATGGCATGGCGAAGCTCTGTCTGCTCTTGATTAAGCAGCGCTTTTGCCGAGGAGGTGTGGTTAATGGCTTTTGCCAAAGCGCAAGCCAATTGACCAATTCTCCGAGCGTTGCCTACGGCTAAGCCTGACATGCCAAACAAGCTGACTGCTAATGAAACATACTCAGCTTTACTCAGAATTCTGATGTTGCTATCACATGAACTGTCTAACTGGGTGGCACGAGCGTGCCGTATGTGTGAAGGTACATTTATGCTTGGGGCAACCATGTCTCTAGTGGGAAGCAACAATGTCAAATGACTGATACAGCAAAGAGAATCAGATACATTTGCAGGAATGTAGTTCCAAGTATACTGGTTACATGTAAAAAACCATCCTGAAGGCAAGGTAACATGAGCATACATTGAGCTGATAGTCTCTGGGTTATTACAAGTCCAGTTGCTGTTGCTGGGGTCGAGGCAACGGCGCTGTGGCCCTTCGACCACGGAACAGCTGGTCATACGAGCACAAGTGGAGTTCGGACTGACCGCCACTCGGGGAGTGTAGAGAGTGGCCGCATCAGCCGGCAGGACTTTGGTGACTTGGGTTCCCCAATGCGCATACATTGAAAAGGCAGTCTTGTAAAACGGACCAAATATCCGCTTCACCAACCAGTCACCGTTCCTGATGCGCGCATTTGGGGAGTGACACACCGGGATGAGACAAGTGCTCAAAATAGAGGCAGAGGCGGTGGTCTGCCTCAGGCAAAAATCAGACTGATTGATGAGGTTCGCCAATCTTTCCCAAACGTTGTACTGCATCTGGGCAGAGAGATCTCCGCCTGGCATCAGGTTGTTGGCTTCCAGTGAAGCTGCTTGAACGCCTCCCCCCGCAAGCAGGGAAAGGATCAAGATGATGGTGGTCATCATGGAATTAGCTGTAATCAGGGAAAAGGCTGCAATCAAGATGTTCTCCGGTGTCGGCTCCTTGTCCTCCCGCCGAACGGCATCCGCCTCCTCCTGGCACAGAGACTTGGCCATCCCCCAGGTGATCTTCGACACTGTCATCTGCTGTCGTCGCCTCCTCCGCTTGGCTCTCCCCATCAGGGCTAGTTCCTCCATCTCCAGGATCGGGTCTGGAACTGCCTGGGTCCACGCCATTGGATTCGAAGTGAGGCTTGACACACCGGGCTGGAATCCAGATAACGCCTGTAGGAGACATCATTGTAGCATACCCTCTTCCCCAGGTTATGAGTGGCACCGGGCCCTTCCAGGAAGGATCCGGTGGCACTCGGTAACGCACCATCGGCCCCCGGGAGAGCCTCCGTGCGTCGGAAGTGCCTCTCCTGTGGAGTGTAATCCGAAAAAACATTAAGGTGATTGTACGTAAACAATACCTTGTTCAGACAATGTTGTGCCTGACCCTGATTTTTGGGGAGGGCTGGTGGTTCCCCCCTTTCTGTTTGTTTGTCAATGTAGGACTTAAGCATCGGATTGACCCGTTCCACAATCGCTTGCCCTTGCGGATTGTATGGAACGCCAAAGGTGTGCTTAATATCCCAGGTGGCCATGAAGGTGGCCAGCTGCCTGGAGCTATAAGCTGGGCCGTTATCGGTTTTCACGTGCCGTGGTTTGCCCATGGCCGCGAAGCAGGAAAGGAGATGCTGCTCCACATGGGAAGCCGTCTCTCCCTTCTGTGCCGTAGCCCAAACAAACTGTGAAAAGGTGTCAATGCAAACGTGCATGTACTGCCATCTGCCAAAATGTGGAACATGTGTGACGTCCATCTGCCACACCTGGTTGGCCTCTGTCCCTTGTGGGTTAACCCCCCACAAGGGCCCCCCTACCGCCCCTGCACAATGCGGACAGGAACGGACTATGCCTTGGGCTTGGGAAAGTGGCAGGTTGAACTGCCTTGCGAGTGCTTTGGCATTCTGATGAAAGAATGCATGACTCTGAATTGGGGTTGTGAAGACTCCCCAAACTGACCATTGCTGAATTTCCTTTGCGGCCGCATCCGCTCTGCTATTGCCCGCGGAAATCGGACCAGGCAAGTCCTGGTGACTTCTGATGTGGGCGATATAGAGTGCTTCGGTGCGGTTCCGCAAATGAAATTGAGTTGTGAGGAAAAGACTCAACAAATTCTTGTCTATCGCGGGAGTGATGTACGCTCCCAGTAGACTGTGAAGCAAATTCCTAACATACTGGCTGTCAGTAATTATGTTTAAGCGTTCTTTGGCAAAGGTGTGCAAAGCGAGGTTCACAGCTGCCAACTCTGCTCGCTGCGCGGACTTCTGCGGAAGAGTTAGAAGCGTCGGCACAAGCCCTAATCATGTCCGTGAGAGTCAGATCGGGATGATTGCCCAGTGACTGCAAGATCTTACGGCAGTCAAGGTTGGCATTGTCTTTTGCCAATTTCATCATGAGCTCCTGTTGGGCTTGCTCATTGTCAATCTGTCTACTGATGGCTTCCTCCAGTCTATTGATAATGCTCTTTGCGGCCCCCCCCCACCGGATGAAGAGCATCCGGGTAGTTAGGGGGCGTGGCCAGCACCCTTATAAAAGGGGCGGCCACGAGGCAGCCAAGCTGCCATTTTGCGAAGCGACGGAGAGGAGAAGTTTTTCCCCATTGCTCCATCGCTCTTACCTTAGCCGGGAAGCTACTTCGGGCAGCGGTCCTTTTCGTTCCTTTTCTTCGGCTTCCCAGCACTTTCAAGAATGCCTTCCAAAAAGAAGGCGTTGGCAAATGCGGTTCGCACTTCGAGGAGGCGCCAGCCGGGTCGGAGGACCGCGACTGTGCCCCCCCAACAGCCCTCTTTGCCGGCGCCCACCGGGACCGGTGGGATGGGGTCGGTTGCCCCATGGCCCAGGACTGGGCATCCTCAGACCGGCCCGGCGGGAGCCGCGGCCTCCGGCTCTCAATCGGTGGCTCCCGGCTCTGGCCCGGTTTATACCTTGGGGCCTTCTGCCCTTGCCCCGCAGCTACCTGAGGTGGGCTTTAACCATGGGGGTGGTTGGGTTCCCTTCCCTGGCAGGGCATACCTCCAGCCCCTCAAGGGCCGGTACTGGGTTCATGGCCATATTCATGACCCGGGGTCCAGAGACCTGACCCGGTGCCTCTTATCAGTGGGCCGGCCGGCCCTATGCCCCCCATCAGTGTTGGGGGCTATGTTAATGTTGACGCCCTTCTGGCCTGCATAGCGGCCCTTGAGGCTTCTTTGGGGGTGGTTAACCCACCCGGGGCGCCTTTGGGACCACAGGTCGACGCATCGGCTGCCGGTCATCGGCAGGCGGCCGGACGGGTAGAGCTGCTTGAGGCCCGTGGGTCGGCGTCAGCCGCGGCCTCGCAGCTCCCCGTGCAACAGTTGCTGCCGTCAGGTACTGACCAGGCCTCGTCCACGAGCTCGGTTGCGGTCGCGAGCTCCGACGCCCACAGTGGGCCGGAACCCCTGGTAGGGGCGGCCCATGGGGGTGCAGCGTGTGAGTATGCGGTTCAAACTAGTGCACCCACACCACTACCTATACTGGGGGGGGGGCGTCCAGTGGCCGTGGCCCCGTATGGCTGGCGCGGTGGTTCAGCCGCCGCCGGGCCATATGGGTGCGGCACCATCAATCCAGGGCCCTACTGGGGGTGGCGCCCTCTGTCCCATTGGGAACTTACTCGGGGTGGCGGGCTTGGTCCAGGCTCCTTTCACCGTGCCCAATGCGGCCTCTGTGCTGTTGTCGGCATTGCCTACGGCGGGGTATTCTCTGCCCCTTGGGGATCATCTTGCCCAGGCCACCAAAGAGAAAATCTGGCGGGGGGAGTATGTGGACATTTTCTCCCTTCTGAATAGAGAACCCACCAAGGAGAAGAGGGAGGGGCATGATGAGAAAGATAAGGAACAGGCACGTCGTCGTAAGCCGCCACGCACGTGGGCCAACTGGCTGCCAGCGTACCTCATATACATGGCTGTGTACCTCAGGGCCCGGCCGGATCTGGCCATTCCGATGGTCCAGTAGTTGGACAACATATACCGGGCGATGGTTGACTTCCCGGGCCCGTCGTGGTTGGCTTACGACGAAGAATTTCGCATGAGAGTGCCCCTACACCCGGAGATGAGGTGGGATGAGCCCTGCCAGAAGCTGTGGCTTCTGTATATGACCCCCACGCGCCCGGCGCCTGGGGAGAGGTACCATTGTGGACATGCGGTCCAGCGAGCTGCTCCGGCACAGACACCCTGCCAGGTGGCGGGGCAGGGGGTTCCAGCCCGCCTGCTGTGTTGGACCTTCTCGGCCAATGGTACCTGCAGCAGGAGAAATTGCCGATATAGGCATGAGTGTCCCTCTTGTGCTGGCCCCTACGCTGCCTCCGCCTGTCCTAGGTCGGGAGGAGCGCGGGGCAGGGGTTGAGGTGGACAGGGGGCGGGCAAGACTGCCGCAGAGGGAGCTGGTCAGGCAAAAGGCCCCCTCACCAATTGATGTGGACATGTTAGAGCGTTGGCTCACGATGTACCCGAGAAGGGCAGACGCAGCTTACCTGCTTGAGGGTTTCCAGCAGGGGTTTCGCATTCCTTTCACGGGGGTCAGGGCTCCCCAAGATGCACCCAACCTTTTGTCACTTAGGGGAAGGGAGGAAGTGGCTGCCTTGAGCATTATTAAGGAGGTGGATGCTGGCAGGGTTGCCGGCCCTTTCCCTGCCCCCCCGTTTCCTAATTTAAAAGTTTCCCCCTTGGGGCTAGTGCCCAAAAAGTCACCGGGCGAGTTCCGCTTAATACATCACTTGTCCTACCCAGCCGGCCGATCGGTCAATGATGCTATCCCGGATGACCTTTGTTCGGTCCGGTATACATCTTTTGACCAGGCTCTGCGCATGGTGTGCTCATGTGGCCCGGGTGCACTGTTGGCTAAGTGCGACATCAAGTCGGCCTTCCGTCTTCTGCTGGTGCACCCGGGCGACTTTGAGTTGCTGGGTTTCAAGTTCCGGGGTGAATATTACTTCGATAAGGCCATGCCTTTTGGTTGTTCCATCTCCTGCTCGGCTTTCGAGCGTTTCAGCACCTTCCTGCAGTGGGCGTTCGTCCGCAGGTCGGGGTCTCGGTCTGTAGCCCATTACCTGGATGATTTCTTATTCGGGGGTGAACAGGGCTGGGACACGTGTGCGCGTCTCCTCAATACATTTCAGATGCTAATGAAGGAACTTGGTGTCCCTTTGGCACCCGAAAAGACCGAGGGCCCATCTACCAAGCTCACATTCCTGGGGGTGGAGATTGACACGGTAGTGCAAGCATCCAGGTTACCGGCTGATAAGGTGACACGGATCATTGCACTCATATCCGGCTTGGTGGCTAAACGCAAGGCGTCCCTTCGTGAGCTACAGGTGCTGCATGGTCACCTCAATTTTGCTTGCAGGGTGATCACACCTGGCAGAGCCTTTGCTCGACGCTTGTGCGACGCCATGATAGGCTTAACCAAGCCCCACCACAGGGTACGTCTTAGCAGGGGCCTTAAGGCGGATATGCTCATCTGGCTCCAGTTCCTGAGGGAGTTCAACGGGGTGTCCTTCTGGAGGTCCGACCTTCTGGCTTCCCCTCGTTTCCAGGTCCAGTCCGATGTATCGGGGTCCCTGGGTTATGGGATGTACTTCAATGGGAAGTGGGCCTACGGCAGATGGCCGCCAGCCTGGTCGGGCACGGGTTGCTTGCGCGACCTCACGTATCTGGATTTTTTTCCCATTCTGGGAGCCTTGATGCTATGGGGTGAGGAGTGGGCCAATTCGGTAGTACATTTCTGGTGTGACAATGCGGCAGTTGTCCACGTTGTCAACTCACAGACGTCTAAATCTCCCAGGGTCATGGAGCTGGTGCGCCAGTTTGTGTTGCGTAGCCTGCGCCTCAATGTGCTGTTCAGGGCTAGGCATGTGCCTGGTGTTAATAACGATATTGCTGATGCTTTGTCCCGCCTGCAGATCTCCCGGTTCCGTGCCTTGGCCCCGGACGCAGAGGAATTTCCCTCGCCGCTCCCGGACGAGATATGGACACTTGGCAAGGAGAGGTGAACCGGGCGATCGCCATGTCGCTGGCGCCCCGCACGTGTAAGGCGTATCACCACACGTTCATCACTTTTCAGGCCTTTTGTGCCCAGTTTCGACTACCTGAGGCTTGGCCTATCCCAGTCGCCCACATTCTACAATTCATGGTTTACCTACATGCCCAGGGCCTAGCACCCCGCACCATAGCATCCAGGCTGTCAGCGTTGGCATTCATGGCCAAAGTGGGGGGTTACGCTGACAGTACCACTGATTTCCGCAGACGACATGTTTTAGAGGGTGGGTGCGGGAGCGTGGGCGTAGCCCGGATGACCGCCACCCAATTTCCCCAGGGGTACTTACCCACCTAGCACGGGGCTGGCATGACCTCTGTTTTGACAGGTATGAGGCCGCCCTGTTTCATGCGGCTACTACGGTGGCCTTTTTTGGAGCGCTCCGCATCAGCGAGCTTGTGATGCTGTCTAAGGCGGATGCAAGTCGTAGGTCACTGGAACTCGACGATGTCTATGTTTGCAATGATTGGGCTCAGTTGAGGATACGCTCCTCTAAAGTTGATCAGCACGGCGTAGGCAGTGGAGTACGACTGCTACGATGTTCATTGGCAGACATCTGTCCGGTTGGTGCCTTACAGGAGTTTCTTGCACTGCATGGCACGCACCATGGCCCGTTTTTCTGTCACCAAGATGGGTCTCCCCTTACTAAATTTCAATTTTGGAAGGTGACCGGTAAGGCACTAGCCAGTGTTGGCCTCCCTGGGGCTCGTTACGGCACCCATTCATTTAGGATAGGGGCGGCTTCTACTGCAGCTGCTTTTGGGTACTCCGGGGCGGAAATACGCCGCATGGGAAGGTGGGGATCACAATGTTTTCAGTTTTATGTTCGCCCTCTTCAACCGTGAGTACCAGTTTAGTCACTGTA
Source organism: Bradypodion ventrale (assembly GCA_035047345.1). Lineage (NCBI taxonomy): Eukaryota > Metazoa > Chordata > Lepidosauria > Squamata > Chamaeleonidae > Bradypodion > Bradypodion ventrale. Next base: position 51,915,149 of record JAWDJE010000006.1, read on the forward strand.
TTGTTCTCCCCCCTCTTTTTCCTTGACAGACCCTGGGTGTCGTATTACACCGGTGGCAGTATGGCTGGTGGGCCACAGCTACGTGCATAGGGCAGCGTCGTACGCTGCAGCGACAGAGTGGGGACCCCGACTGGGACTGGGTGCATCTGCAAGTCTCAGATGGTATGGTAAGCGCGGCATGTTATGGCGGGAACTGTTGCCATTCCTTTTATCCAGCAGGAATGCTGACCCGCCAGATATTCTGATCATACACCTTGGGGGCAATGATTTGGGACAGGTCACTGGACTATCGCTGAAGCATGCGATTTGCGGTGACCTGGCTTACTTACATTATGTGTGGCCTGCCAGAACCCTCATTTGGTCAGACATGGTACCGCGGCATGCTTACAGGGGAGGGTTCGACCTCCAGGCCCTTGATCGAGCTCGTCGCTCGTTGAACAGGGCTATTGCCCGGTTCCTTCTTGACAAGGGTTGGGGGCGCGTCATTAGGCACCCCGCAATCAGCCTACAAAATTATGAGCTTTATTCAGGGGATGGGGCCCATCTGTCGCAGGGAGGTATGGACCTCCTGTTAGGAGATTGGCGAGCAGGCCTGTTGACTGAGCTGACGGTCTGGGGGGGGGGGCGTCGAGCCTTTATTGAGCCTCTCCGTGTGGCGGGTAGCACTGGTAAGGTAAACATTTATGACCCACAGGTATCCGGCAGGTTCGCAATTGACTGGACAACACTAGACAGGCACAAGTTGATTAAACGTTGTCCGGTCAATGATGAACCAGGCGATGGGGTGATGGCAAGAGCTATGCAGCATGCATCACCCCGTTATTTTACGGATACGTGTCAGAGGGTGGGGTCAATAGTTAGGTATTGACTACGGTCAACAATTTGTTTGTTGTCAACAAACAAATTGATACAAATGGATACATTGTAACCAATTGCCGTTTGCAATTTTGGGTGGTACCTTACCAGTGTTACTTCGGCCTGCTTGCCTTAAGAATTATAATTGGTTGAATACCAATAGAAATTTATAATTCGGACTAGGGCATGAATCAATAAATGTGGCCCAATGCCGTTATCCACTTTCATCAGTGTCTGAGTCCTTTATTGGGGGGGTGCGCCTGCAAAGTCCATGTAGGACTCCTGGGCACCCTGTTTGACTGCTGTGTAATTTTTGGCTGCTTTGCCAGCTGCCGGGACCTTGAGATAAGCCCTGAAGGCTATCTCAGCCACCAAATGAAGGGTGGCGATTGGCAAGGTGGTCTGCGCATCAACTGATTCGAACGGACCTGAACCATATAGCTGGTCAGGGATTACTGCTCCTCCCATCCTGGCAGCCCTTGCCTGTGCCTCGAGACGATACTTGCTGTCCCATAGCAAATACTGGCTGGGGTTGAGCATCATTTGCATGACGGCTTTCCAGTAGTACGGAATGAGCATCATGGTTTCGCACACTTGCTGAAGCGTGCCCCTGGTGAAGCGACTCTGAAGTCCTGTCTCTGTGATTGCCTTCCGTATAGCCATAAGCAGCTTGTACGGAACTGGCGAATGGACTGTTTGCTGCTGGCCCATGAGGGCATCTATCTCTATGCGAACTGGGCATATCTGCCTAAGCTCAGCTAGTTCTTCTGCTGGCAACTCCCCCTTACTGATTTCTTCCTCAGCCATGCACTGGATGGAACTCTTGGTAGCTTGGGAACCTGTAACTGTCAGAGAAGCGCCAGCGCTTCTCATTCCATGCATTCCATCAGTGACGTCTGCAGCTGTCACTGAGGGAAAGTTCCCTATACTACCCTGCTTGAGCTGAAATGACGGATAGAGAGCCGTTGGGGCTGATGGCTCTGACTGCGCTGGGGGTTCCTCGGCCTCTATCCGGACTGGGTCTACCTCTGCTAAGAGCTTCCTACACTTGCTCCATGTGCTGATTATGCTATCTGGAGCTCTCGGGGCTTGCTGAATGCAGGCTCCTATCCTGTCCCAAAGTTGGAGGTTGAGCATGCCTGCTTCTGGATAAAGCAGACAATTATCCCCCAAGTACACCAAAAGATCCGCTAACTGGGTGCTGTGAATGCGTGTATGGGATACCCTGGCCAGGGCCTTGAGTTCCATTAAGTGAACTCTCTGGTTCGCGGTCGGACATTGCCTCTGAGGACAAGTCCCCATATTACCTGCAGGTCCTTTGAAGTTTTCCTCCTCGGGACGAAGCGACACGTCTGAGTTTAGGTAACAGGTCTGGCGTGACGAACCTCTGGGAAGGAGCTCGGAGCGTGGACTGCTGCCACGGGCCCTCGGCAGCCTCTGCGCTGAAGTCAGGGTTTCACAGCCAACCCTGAGCGGAACGCGTTTCCACGGAGCAAGCTGCCTCAGAGCTTTGGAGCATGCTCTGCCTCTCTGGAATGCCTCACAGCATAGCTGTCACTCAGATCGGATGGCTTTCTGACCAGAGCTGCCGCGCTGTCCTCCGGGACGATTCGGACATGGTTCTGGCGTAGAACCGGACCGAGAAGATCGTTTACTCACAAGTAGAATCACATCGGGGTCACCATATGTTGGATCTGGGCCATGAAGCGGATTGCGCAAGCTGGATCGGCACCGCGAAGCGGCTGTTGGGTCCTGGAGGAGACTGGTCAAGCAATGAGACATGAGGCAAGATGGAGCGAAGACCAGTGATTTAATGAGGGCAAATCATTAGTATTTATCATGTACAGGCCGCATGTAAAAGCATCGCGATATGTAGAACTCACACTCCGTGTTTACACAAGTTAATTGGGGAAGTCTACAGGGGAAGTTAATTAACTAACTTAATTAACGGCAGGGGAAATACATTGTTCCATGTTATCCGGGGTAAACATGTGGCTGGCATTGGTTCTAGGTCTTAAAGTAATCCGCAGGCACGAGATTGCCTATTACGCACCAAACACGTTAGTCATTAGCTCTCTGCTGACTGAGCAGTTTGTCAGACCAGTTAGTGATGAATTAAACCCTATCTAATATTCCGCTCCCCCAATTTCTGTCCCCTCAGGAACCCCCGGCAACGAGGTGATTACCCATCACCGGGGTTCTGTCAGGGCCAGTATACCAATTGTGTGCGCGGATCCCACACCATGGCACCATCTGTAATGAAAATAAATATTTGATTTTCAAGATTTTGATGTAAGCTTATCAGAACAAACCAAAATGTTGCAATTTGCTAAGTGGAGAGTAATTATACTGAAGCAAATCATACATCTGCTGAGAATGAAATTAATTCTAAAATTTGGTTAGCACCATATTTCATGGACATAGTGCAATAATAGATCATAGCTATAGATATAAGAAGATTGCAGTGGCTTAGTGGCAAAGATGCTGAACTTGATGACCAGAAGGGTGGCAGGTCAGCAGTTTGAGACTTGAGTGCTGCATGACAGAGTGAGCTCCCGTCTCAGTTTCAGCTCCTACCAACCTAGCAAGAAACTACAAGTAGATAAATAACTATCACTTCGGTGGGAAGGTAACAGCATTCTCTGTACTCTGGCATCTAGTCATGGCTGCCACATGACCATGGAAACATCTACAGACACAGACAGCGCTGGCTCTTTGGCTATAAATAGAAATGAGCACGAGACCTTAGAGTCAGATATGACAAGCTTTCGAGCAAGGGCAATCTTTACCTATAGATATAAGCTGTCATTGAGGTAGAGAGTAAAATTTAAAAAATCACATAAAAATAACATTAAAGGTAAAGGTAAAGATTTCCCTTGCTCGAAAGCCAGTTGTATCTGACTCTAGGGCTCAGTGCTCATTTCTGTTTCAAAGCCAAAGAGCCAGTGCTGTCTGCTTCTGCATGCCTTTCTTTCTGATGGGATAGAGACATACCAACCAGCAATTTCTGCAGGCCATCCAATCTTGTGTGTGTGTGTGTGTGTGTGTGTGTGTGTGTGTGTGTGTGTGTGTGTGTGTGTGTGTGTGTGTGTGTGTGTGTGTGTGTGTGTGTGTGTGTGTGTGTGTGTGTGTTATTCTTGAATATAGGAATCCTTCCTGCAAAACAGAGAATCTAGCAATTCTGTTGGCAAACAAGGAAGATTAGCTGTGTGATCCATATTCAAATTGTAAAGATGCAAAAGATGCAGGAGACAGGCTATATCTTTATTGGATTACTAAGAAAGACAAAACATTGCATGAGCTTTCATGGTTCAAGACCACTTCTTCAGGAATGCATTAAAATGGTCATAGTGTGGTGGTCTGCCAGGCTCTCTTCTTAAGAACAGCAAAATGTTTTATGGAGTTAGGATGCCACTCCTACAGGTAGCTGGGCATTTGCTCCCAGTCAAAGAGAGTCACATGGAGAGATCTAACTCTCACTACCAACGATCTGATACGATGTTACATATTCCCAGTGTTGCTATAAGTCGATGCTTGGACATTGAAAAGAAAATCAAAGCTTTTGAAATGCAGATCTACAGATGGCTGCTAAGGATATTATGGGTTGACCATGAGACTAATGTAAGAAGTGTTGCACCTGATTGATAAAGAACAAGAAATGTTTAAGACCATTAAACAAAGAAAGCTCCAATACCTTGGGCGTATCATGAGGAATGATATGAAGTATAGAATACTCCAACTTGTCATGCAAGGGAAGATCCTTGGGAAGAGAGACCCTGGACATAGACTTTGAGGCTAAAGTACCTGAGAGACTGGTGTAGCATGTCCTCTAAAGAACTGTTCCAAGGAATTAAGAACAGGAAGACTATTGCCATGATGACAGCCAATATTCAGGATGGATACTTGAAGAAGTAAAGTTTGCATCTCTCTATAGAAAAGTTGTTATTGTCATGTGCTGTCAAGTTGTCTTCAACCTATGCACGCCCTATGAATAAGTGATCTTTAAAATGTCCTGTCTTCAGCTCTTGCAAACTCAAGCCTGTGTCTTGAGAAGGCAATCCATCCCACAATCCATCTCACTCTTTTTCTGCTGCCTTGAATCTTTCTCAACATTACTGCATTTTCTAGAGAATCTTGCTTTCTCATAATGTGCTGAGGCAGCATCACCTTTAAAAAAAAATGTCCAGCTATCACATCCATACATGGTAATTGGAAACACAAGAGTGTGGATTATCTTTATCTCCCAATGACACATCCCTGCACTTGATGATCATTTCTAATTTTTTCATTGCTGCTTTTCCAAGTCTCGGTCTTCTGATTTCTTGGCTGCTTTCTCAACTTGACCTGATGATTGAACTAAGGTATTCAAATTTGCAATTCTTCATTGTCAACATTAAAGTTGTGCAGTTCTTCTGTAGTTATGATTTTTCTTTTCTTGATGATTAACTCCAGTCTTGCTTTAGCACTTTCTTATTTCACTTTCACTAAAAGTTGTTTCAAGTCATTACTGCTTTCTGCCATTAAGATGCTATCATCTGCATATCTTAGATTGTTGATGTTTATTCCACCAACTTTCACTCCTCTTTCATCTGAATCTAGTTTGCCTTTTCCAGATGCGAAGTTTCATGTACAGATTGAACAGACAAGAGGACAAAATGCACCCTTGTCTGCTTCATTTGCCTAGAGGAAATCACTCTGTCTTTCCATATTCTGTCCTAACCATAGCTACTTGTCCACAATGAAGGTTATGCATCAGGACAATCAAGAACTGAGGCACACCCATTTTTTTCAGAACTACTCATAATTTATTATAGTCCACACAGTCAAGGGCTTTACTATAATAGATAAAGCATAGATTGATCTTCTTCTGAAATTATTTGCTACACTCCAATAGACAGTGAATATTTACAATAAGATTCCAATGCTTATCTGTCATTCTGCTTGATTACTCTTTACCTCATTACTGTACCTTGTAACCCATTTACCTTGTAACATCTTGACCTCTGCATCTGGTGTATATAAACCATACCTGGCAATTTTACTCCTTTGTCTGAAGAAGTGGACTTGCTCCACGAAAGCTCACAGTAAAAATATAGCAGTTAGTCTTTAAAGTGCTGGAGTGTTTTTATTTTTGTTTTGTTTTTTCTGATATAAGATCTTGAACATCAGGCATCTTTTTATTGTAACACCATGAACATCACTTTTCTTGCATAGGAAATTAGACCATTCAGCTCAAGATTATATGCCACACTCCTCAAGTACAAAATGCCCAATTCCTCCTGAAAGGCTTGTGTGGTATGAGATGTGTCATCATGATTGTCACTTTGAAGGGTTTAGTCTTTCTTTCATGCATGCTGAAACGTTTTTGTATTGTAACTTTGTAATTGTACTGTATAGTTTGTATTTCTGTGAGCTGCCCAGAGTCACTCTGCGGGTGGGGCGGCATACAAATCTAATAATAACAATAACAACAACAACAACAACAATAACAACAATAATACTTGGTGGTCACCATGGCCACGTACTACTTATATTTCTTGAGGGTGCCTCTTCAGTAGATAAATAAATGATACCTCAGCAAATCATTCACAAAGATTAGAATATATTTCTACTTCCTTAATGATGGCCATTAAACAGTATACATAGGTCCCCGTGTGTTAGACCCTGGTGCTTCTCCTCTCTGTTCTTAGTGGGAATTAAGATCTAACACCTTTCTCTTTTATGCAATTTATGTACACTAAGTGCTGCAATGTTTCTTGCTTTACAATTTCCAGTTTACCTTGATTCATGCTTCTCATGTTCCATTTTCCAATTGTAGGTGTTGTGCAGCACTGGATTTTCCTTTCGCCTTTGTTCACACCAGACATCCTTTCAAGTTTAATCTAATTCCAACCCTAGCAACAACACAATTCATAGTAGATTTTTGCTACTCCCTAATAACTGATTGAGAGTTTTCTCATCTTCCAGTACTATCTCTTGTTTCATTTTCAACTGATTTGCCATAGGTTTTCAAGGTTAAAAAAAAAAAGGTCAGCAGTGGTTTACCATTGCCAACTTTTGTGTAATACTAACAGAAGTTAGCTGGCCAAGATGCTTCCAGGACTTTTTGATCCCACCCCTCCCCTTTCCCTGAAATGTGTATTACCCAACATAATTAACAGTCCTGCAGGACAGAAAAGCTAGTACTGTATATTTTTGACACAGTAGTCATCTAATAAATGTATCACTCAATTCTCTTTTCTTTTTTGGAGTTTTTTTCTTGCCAAAAAAATTCATTACAAGGGCTAGTTATTTATATCAACTAATTTCCCATCTATGTATTAATGCCTGTTTGTAAATCTCTTAATCTTCCTTTCAGCAGAGCAATATATATATTTTTAATTTAATCATCCAATAGATATTTACTTGGAAAGAATTCAAACTGAATTCAATAGGATATATATCTGAGTAGATACTAGAAACTGAAGCTAGAGCAAAGAGAGCAGAAAAAGATTTTCACAATTTTTCTTATATTTTGCAACAGACTATCAAGGGATACGTTCCTGGTGGTCACAACTCATTTTCCATTTGTTTCGCTGCCACACTCTTCTTCTATAGCTTTGACCAAAACTTTTCACAATTGGGTCTTCCTATCTTTTGGGAGCCCCGCCAAGGGGACTCTTTACTCCTCTGGGATACCACTCCACAGTGATGGGCTCAAATTTTTTTTTACTACACTGTGGGCATGGTATGGTGGGCGTAGCCAGGGAGGAAGCCCTGTGTTGCACCTGAATTAGGACTACTTTATTTCAAAACTTGGATGGGCGGGGCCAGCCAGAATTTCTGCTACCGGTTCTGGCGAACTGGTGCGAACCTGCTGATGCCCACCACTGTCACTCCGTGACTATTGCTGTCCAATGCCCATCTGTCATTTGAGACACCTGTCCAGCTCAGTGCAATTTCCATTTGTGATATTCAGCAACAGCTTCGTTGATTCTGCTTTGTTCTCTTATCTGAGCATTGGTCGCGAAGGGATACTTTTAGCATTGATCTTTCCATAGCTCTTATGTCTCTTGATAGGTCTTCTTCCTTGGCCTTTGTTAATGATCATGTTTTACTCCCATAGAGGACCGCAGGTAGTACTGTCAAATTATATTGTTCCTTGTCAATTTTCTCATTTAGCAAAATTTCTTTGATGGAGTTAAGTGCCACCCATCCTGCTTTCTTTCTTCTGGCTAGTTCTACTCTCTGATTGTTGTTCATCCCAATCAGATGGCCAAAATAGATGTAGTGGTCGACCAGCTTGATGGGTTCATTCCGGATTCTTATTTGGAATTTCTGCTGATTGTTTGATAGCATATATTTTGTCTTCATGCCGTTCATTTGTAGGCCAACCTTCTTACTTTCTGTGTTGAGCTCACACAGCATTTTGTTTTGAGTCTTTGAGCATTGTACAACATAATCTGAGCAAACTCTTGCGTTTTCTGATTTTTTTAAAAAAAATACTGTTTTTACAGAGTTTTACAGAGCAGATCCAGCATATTGAAAGACCTAGGAAATATAAGTAACCTACATACTATGGACTTCTGCTTATTTTTTCATGCAAGAAAAAGTTAAGCAAAGATGCTCTTTTAATATTCCATTTCCTCTCTTTCCTTTAGTAAATTATTTTCAGTTTTTAAAGACATTGCTTGGAAACTGAAGAAAACTCCAAATAGCAGATACAAACCTAGGTTCCATTACATGAAGAAGGCTTAACCTTCATGGAGAACATTCAGAGCAAGCCAGGCGTCATCAATATTTAACAGCTGTTGTTATGAAGAATTTCATAAGGGAATGTGGGTTGTCTGTTCGCACGCAACAGCTTAAACCAGAGCCAGGCCTGTGTCAGTTCCATGGAAAGATTGACAGTTGGTTCTCATTGCGTGACAGTAAAGCCCTGGTGATTCAGCACTATTCTTTCTTATTAAAGGCGTGTTCTCCCCCTTGTGTTTCTCTCTGGGAAAAAATTACTAATTCCTCAATTGGGAAGGAAGCTTTCAAGTGAGTAAGTGGCTCTGTGCCCAGCACAGCCTCAGATGCAGATACATCTACAAGCTCTAATCACGCAAGTGGTTTAAAAAAAACATACACACAAAACAAACCACAGCACTGAAACAGAGCAGATTGCAAAATGTTCAGAGATGCTTATAAGAAGGTACTTCCCATGGGAAGCATGAAATTCTAATAGGAGAATAGATCTATTTCTTCTTCTTTTAAATAAAGAAAATGGAAGGTTTAAACCAGTGGTTCCCAACCTTCCCCCCCCCCCAAGCATCTCTAAAATCCTGATGCTCCCTCCCCGTGACAATAATTCTTATTATTCGAAAAGTAAACTCCTATTCACATGGAGGAAGCCATTATCTTGGTCTAACTCATCCTCAAATTGCCCCCCTTAAAAATCAAATTGCCCCCCCCCTGCGGCCCACATTGTGAACCACAGATTTAAAAGGAATTATAATTTGTTGAGTTCTTTTTCATAAATAACATCATGTTGTGCCTGCACAAGTTCAAAGAGTCCAAACCTTAAAATTGTTCTCTGGGCAGGGAACAGATTGACATAAACTACTAATTAGGAGATAAAATGCTTTACTGCTGGCATTGTTGGAGTTCTTCCTTATAATCCTTCACACACTGGGTATATTTGTATTTGATTGGTTGGGCGGTGTTTTCCATTTTTCAATTAGTGTCAGATTAAATAATAATTTCCAAAGCACATTGAGATCTAGCTGCTATGATATGCATAATGAACCTAGTCTGGGCAGGGCATAAATAAATAAATAAATAAATAAGGTGGCTGCTATAAGGAGTAAGCTATGCCAACTGAGTCAGGGCCGCCATCAGAAATTTCTGGGCCCCATACTGAGCAATCCTATTGTCCCCCCCCACACACACACACACACAGACACACATTTTAGTGTATGAGAACCAAGACACAGGAACAGCCGAAGGGTTGGCTTAACACATCTTTATTGCATGGTGGTCCGGGGGAACATGCGGTAATGGTGGACAAACAGCTCAATATATACAGTGGCTATACATTTGAATGTGGCTCCACGATAGCCCATTGGCTATCGCCCGGGTGACGCCATCCCTGGTCACGCCCTTCTTGTCCAGGTGAGGTAGTGGCGGGAATCTTCCCGCGCTGGAGTTATTGCGTAATTGGAACCATATGAGCTGGACGCTCGCTACTGCCACCTAGTGGTTACTAGCTCGCGTCCTATTACAGAAGGTTACAGTGTTACAGTTGATGGGTGTTACATTGTTGCAAAGGCATAGTATTAGGAACACAACATCCCTCCCCCCTAGGATGAGACGAAGTCTCTCATCCAATATGGCTTATTGCAAACGCGTTTTGGGCGTTCTGCTGGCTGGCTTGTCCCGGGGGCGCTACTGCTTCTCTGTCCCCTGGTCTCTTGTCCTGTAACGGGAGAGGGAGACTCGTTAGTGACTTGCCGCGGTTCTGCGGCTTTTGGGGAAGGGGCAAACTCCATTGTGGACAAACCGGGGGCACTGGGGGCTAACGAAAACCCCCGCTTCTCGCTTGGATGGGTGGGGGACCACTCCGAAAAAACCCCCCGGTTTTGTAACTGAAACTCAAAATCATCTACTGGGTCATTGGGGACATCCCTCAGGCTATCTATGAGGACAGACTCCTTCCCCTCCCCCCTTGGTGGGGACCACTGGCCCCCTTCTCCTCCCCCTTGGGCTGAACGGGTGGGGGAGAACCCTAACGTTGAATCCTTCTGCGCGCCGTCCGTGCTTTGGCTGCCCGGGACCCGGCGCTGGAGTTGATCTGCGTGCCTTCTCCAGAGTAGACCCGCACTGGTCTCTACACAATACGACACGGGACCCGTCTGGCCAACGATGACGCCCGGGACCCAGGCTGGCCCCGCGCTAGCGTAGTTCCTGCAATGCACCGGGGCGCCTACTTCGAAACTCTTTGTGTCCGCTAACCCTATGTTCCTCCCAGTGTCCTCCACCCTCGTTGGGTCTAGCCTGGTCAGAATCGTGGTCAGCTTCCTACGCATTAGGAGCTCCGCGGGCGAATACCCTGAAGCTAGGAGAGTCACCCTGTAGCCCAGCAAGAACTGACACACTTGCAGGTTAAGGTCCCCAGGGCCCATGCGCCTCAGCGCGTCTTTGGTGGTGCGCACGAGGCGCTCTACCTGGCCGTTTGTCACCGGGTGGAAAGGGGCAGAGGTGATGTGCCGAATGGCGTTGATCTCGGTGAATGCCCTGAACTCGGCGGACGTGAAGCAACTCGCGTTATCGCTAATTAGGGTGTCGGGTATACCGAACGTGCTAAAGACCCTACGCAATTGCTTTACTGTCGATGCTGAAGAGGTGCTCGTAACTGGGATTACCTCCAACCACTTGGAGTAAGCATCCACCACGAGGAGAAAAAGTGTTCCTCTGAATGGGCCCGCAAAATCAATGTGTACCCGGGACCACGGCCCCTTCGCCGCATCCCATTCCCTGTGCGGCAGACGCGCCTCTTCGGGTCGGGAGCATTGGCAGCTCTCGCAAGTGGCCACCATGTGCTCGATGTCTGCGTCTAATTGGGGCCACCAAAAATAGCTCCTGGCCAGAGCCTTGGAGCGGACAATTCCAGGGTGGCTGACGTGTAGCAGTTTGAGTACCCTAGGTCTCAGGGATTCGGGAACTACCACCCGCTGGCCCCACAGAAGGCACCCCCTCTCGATGGACAACTCTAGCCTCTTCCTGAAAAAGGGGGTGAACTCTGCCGCCGGGGAGGACGCTGGCCACCCTTTCTGCACCCAGGATCTGACTAGAGCTAGCGTTTTGTCCTTGCCGGTCGCCTTGGCGATGTCTGCAGGTACAATGGGGGGCGAATCTAAGACCTCTATCAGGAGCACTTGGCGGTCTTGTTCCTCCTCGCCCACGATGCTGCTAGCGTGGGGGAGGGGAGACCTCGACAGGGCGTCCGCGTGGCTTATTTCCTTTCCCGGCCGGTACACCAACGCGTGCTGATACGCGTTTAAGAAGATGGCCCACCTTAACATCCTAGGGGACAGGATCTGAGGTGTGGGCTTGTCTGCAGTGAAAATGCCTAGCAGGGGCTTGTGGTCGGTCACTATGGTGAAGGGACGGCCATAGAGGAAATCGTGGAACTTTTTAGTCCCCGCGATTATTGCTAGCGCTTCCCTGTCTGTCTGGGCGTAGTTTCGCTCTGCCTGGGACAGGGATCTGGAGTAGAATGCTATCGGGGCCTCTCTCCCGTTTTCCAACACGTGGCACAGCACCGCCCCCACCCCCACTGGGGATGCATCACATACCAGGACCACCGGTCTCTTGGGGTCAAAATGGGTGAGAATGGCGTCAGACGCTAGGAGTTGTTTCAGTTCAATGAATGCCCTCTCCTGGCTCTCGCCCCACTTCCACGCCTCGTCCTTCTTGAGTAGCTTGTGAAGTGGCTCTGCTACCGATGCCTTCCGAGGCAGGAAGGAGTGGTAGAAGTTTAATAGCCCTAGGAACGACTGCAATTCGGGCTTGGAGGTGGGGCGAGGGGCATTTTGAATGGCGGCTACCTTTGATTTGGAGGGTTTGATTCCCGCAGGGGTTACCCAGAAACCCAAGAACTCAACCTCGTTTGCGAAGAAAACGCATTTGTCTTTTCGCAACCTCAACCCCGCCTTTTCAAACACCGCCAGCACTTTGTCCAGCCTTTCAGCCAACTCTGCCTCGCTCCCCCCGTTATCAATACGTCATCAAAGTATGGCAAGACCCCCTCCAGCCCCTTTAAGAGGCGTTCCACGAGTGACTGGAAAATACCCGGCGCCGAGTTCACGCCGAACTGTAGGCGCGTCACCTGAAATGCCCCCTTATGAGTGACTATCGTTTGTGCAGCAGCTGCAGCTGGGGTTACTGAGAGTTGCTGATAGGCTTGCGCCAGGTCAAGTTTTGCGAAACACTTTCCCCCATGTAACCTGGCCAACAGGTGGCTGACTACCGGCACCGGATACGCATTTGGGCGGATCGCCTTATTAATGGTGCACTTATAATCAGCGCATATGCGAACCTCCCCGTTGGCCTTTAGCGCAGTTACAATCGGAGTTTCCCACTCCGCGGAATCAACAGGAACAAGAATCCCCTGGCCCACCAATTTGTCCAGTTCCGCCTCTATCTTGTCCTTTAGTGCGAAAGGCACTCTGCGCGGCTTGAGTCTTATTGGGTGGACCTCCGGGTCCAGGTTGAACGCTACTGGGGGTGCCTTGAATTTTCCGAGTCCTTTCTTGAAAACTTCGGGGTGCGCGTCACACACCTCCTGTATTGGGTCAGTCCCAACGGCATGCACCCCCCAATGAACAAACCCAGGGGCTTAAACCATTGAGTCCCGAGGAGGCTGCAACTTCCCCCCTTGAGAACAACCAGGGGAAGTTCCGCTGCGTGTTGCTTGTATTGGACCTTGAATTTTCCAACCCCCAACACCGGAATGCTATTTCCCTGTACGTCCCGCAGCGTGGACCTCAACGCTTTGAGTTTAGGGCGCACGTGGGGGGAAATTCCCAAGAACTCCCGCTGGGACATGATTGAGTAGGAGGAACCCGAGTCTATCTCCATCCTAACAGGGGCCCCTTGCACCAGTACCTCAACAAAGTAACGGGGGTGTCCCAAGGACACGCTGTACACTGGGGCGTCGTCGCTGCTGTCGTCGGAGATGCGGCCCACGCCGTCCTGCTTCCTCGTGGGCCGGGCGCCCTCCTTGGTCCTCGGCGAGCGGTCTGACGAGCTTTTCTGGTCCTTGAGCCGCCGTCTGCAGACCTTGGCGATGTGCCCCCGGCGTCCGCAGTTGTGGCACTCGGCCTTCCGGAACGGGCACTTGATGCGGTCGTGGGCCGCTCCACAGCCGTCGCAGCGTCGGCCTTCCTTCCGAACCCTCCGGACGTCCTCGTCGTCGCTGCTCTCCGTGGGAGATTTCCGCGTTCGTCTGGCCGCATGCACCGAGCCCGCTGCCTTGTCGGACTGTGGGGGCCTTTCTCTGAACCCCTTGACTCCGGCCCTCGTGGCTTCCGCGGCCTGCGCCGCCTTCACGACCTCGCGCAGCGTCGGGGGTGGCTCCTGGTTCATCAACTTTCGCTGAACCTCCTCGTCCCACAGGCCACACAGCATGCAGTCCCTGAGGGCGATTTCCAGGTTTTCCCACTTGCATGGGCCGGCGGCCAACCGCAGGGCCGCTGCAAAGGCGGCGATGGACTCACCAGGCGCTTGAACTCTCTTCCAGAACGCGTCTCGAGCCGAAAACATCGAAACCGAGGGCTGGAAATGGTCGCGCATCGCTTTCAGGAGCTGTTAGACCGACAGCTCGCTCACCTTCTTCGGTGATACCAGGTCCACCAATACTCTTTTGGCGGCATTCCCGAGCATCCGGGTGAGGATGGCCCTCTTCTTTCCCTCGTCCGTAATGTCGGACACCACCAGCGCATCTTGGAAGTCCATTTTGAAGAGCTCCCAATCTTCCGGCTTGTTGATGTCGAAGCCGGCATGTGTCTTGATCTCGTGGGGATCCATAATCCCACCTTCGTCGCCAATTTAGTGTATGAGAACCAAGACACAGGAACAGCCGAAGGGTTGGCTTAACACATCTTTATTGCATGGTGGTCCGGGGGAACATGCGTTAATGGTGGACGAACAGCTCAATATATACAGTGGCTATACATTTGAATGTGGCTCCACGATAGCCCATTGGCTACCGCCCGCGTGACGACATCCTTGGTCACGCCCTTCTTGTCCAGGTGAGGTAGTGGCGGGAATCTTCCCGCGCTGGAGTTATTGCGTAATTGGAACCATATGAGCTGGACGCTCGCTACTGCCACCTAGTGGTTACTAGCTCGCGTCCTATTGCAGAAGGTTACAGTGTTACAGTTGATGGGTGTTACATTGTTGCAAAGGCATAGTATTAGGAACACAACACACATATACCTGTTTCAACACACACCTGTTGCGGCAGGGCCCTTGTCAGCTCTGGGCCCTATATGGCAGTAATGGTAGCACTGCCCTGATGGCGGCCCTGAACTGAGTTTGTGCCATTGATTTAAAAACTGCTGGGTTGCATCGGATTGGCACTGATTTTCTCTCAAATGCTCTAATGGAATAGATCCAATTTTGCAGCCTATGGATGTTGCTGTTAGAGTATTGATTCCCTCCAGCTCTTTACTTTTCTTGCTGCATACTGAAGTGATGATGACTTTCTAGAAATTGACTACTTGCAGGTGTTGTTGGGCAATTCATTTTTTGATTCAAAGACAAATCTAGGTATCAAAGAGTACAGAATAACTGACGAACCGGTAGCGGTAATTCCCCAGGCCACGCCCACTTGGTTGGCCACACCCACCTACATACCCTATTGTGCAGGATGTTTGGCCACACCCACAGATTTGTCCCCACCCACAGATTTGTCCCCGCCCACAGAGTAGGTAGTAAAAAATTTTTGCAGTGCATCACTGCAACTGACCTTTGAGCAAGGGAAATCTTTACCTTTAACTTTAAGTAGGTGTTTAAATGATTTACCATTAACAGGGGCAAATGAGAACATATTAATAATGTATTTATTGGACTGACTCTGTGTTTATGTGTGCGCGTGCATCTCTCTTCCTCTCTTACTCTGCAAATTTGGTGTTACCATATTTTCTTACAGAGATTGCTATAGTTTTCCAATTCTAAAGTAAATGTTTCAGTTTTCAGTATCCCACTGTAAAAACATTTTAAAGTGTGAACCTTTGAAATGATCCCAAAGATATCAGACTTAATAATATGCTAAAATAATGTGAATTGTTTTGTATTGCTACTGTCAAATAGATATCCATTTATTCTTTACAACAGTTATTCAAGAGAACTACCTGAGAAGGCAAGCAAGTGATAGAATAAAAGAAGTTGACTTACTCAAAGAACCCGCTATACCTGAAGGTGGACTTTTACTAGAGGTAAAATGATGATATTGCTGCTGATGCCTGAGATTGTCTTTATCCTTTATTTACAGTATTTTTATACTGTGGCTATGTGATTTTATATGTTGTAAACTGCCTAGAGTGGTGTTTTACCAGATAGGTGGGGTATAAATGTACTGAATAAAATTCAGAAAATATAAGTCATTATTAGAGGGGGGAAATGTAACTTGCAACCTGACTCAAACACATGCAAGTCTCCGCAGATATTTTTCAAAAAGAGCTTCAAAAGTCTGTGATCTTCCAAAAAAGATGGTTGGGAGTGGGATCAATTAACCCTTTTCTGGCTTACTTATTTCCTTTTTGAATTCTCCCAGCCATTTATCATCTAGAGGGAAACACATGGCTGAGACTACCCCATCGCAGTAAAACAGAAGAATTTGTTGTGGATTAGATGCAAACAGGCATTCTTTGACTTGCAACACAAGACCCAGAACGTTTCTCTATGTTTTAATCTATGGTGTGGGAGAAGTTGCCATGTTGAGGGCTGGGTATGAGGTTGAATGCTGGGAAGATCATTTTAGCCCCCCCCCCCTTTTTCTTTCTTTTTTAAAATTTTTTGCATGTGTGCAAGGAGGCACAAAGAAGAAAATGGAAGACACAACAATGGCAATCAGTTGAAAGAGGACCAAGAGAGGTGTCAATTGGGAGAGCTGAGAATGGGGTGAGCAGACAAAAGTACAAGACGTTGTACTTTTTGTATAGAGCAGGGGTTCTCAACCATTGGCCTGCAGGCTGGCCCCAACCCGTGGAACCATTTCATTTGGCCCACGTTGCCGCCACCAGAAGTGGACACGGACGCATTTATGACATCCATAAGTAGGCCCGCTACTGTTGTAAACACGTTTATGTCAGCCACTGATATGTTTCACAGCAGCATTTATGGCAGGGGGAACCAGCCTGCTCAGCTGTCTGAGGGGGCGTGGTCCGGCCCACTGCTTGAAAATGTTGAGAACCCCTGGTATACAGCATAAGCTGGTGGGAGATTTCTAGTTCCTTTATTTCTTTATTGACAATGCTAGATATTTCTACCTAATTTACATTTCTATTTCCTACATGATCTGTCTGGTTTGCAAGCATAAACAGTCAGTGATTGAAACCTATCATAGATATCTTTAGCCTCGAGCAGAACCACATGTACTCTGAAGCAGCACAAAGGTTTTATGCTGGCTTCCTGGCTGGGTGCAGGTCTCTGTCAGGTGGAACAAGACCTATGGTAGTGGGATAATGGGCTTTGTTATCTTTACACTGCTATTTTGAATCACAATTTGGTGTCAGGGGCTATGACAGGAGTTTTTGTGGATTTGTTTAGCTTTTTTTCTGTGTCATTTTTGCCTATGAACACTGATATTTTTTCCTCTGTAGCCAGAGATTGGTTGTACAGTACAATATTTTATTTTGGTTTTGCAAAGCAATCTGAATGAAAGAGCTATTTATTTATTTATTTATTTATTTATTTATTTACATTTGTATGCCACCCACTTGCTCAAGGCAACTCAGGGTGGCTCACAATAGTCATAAAACACAATATATATAACAATACTAAAAAAAAATACTAAAAAACACTATACTGCAAGTCCAATGCCTGGATCAGCTAAACGTTGATCCACACACATTTGCAGTCGAGATCCCGTTTTATGAAAAACTGAAGTTTCGTTTCCTGATGTATTTTTTAAGTCGGGGGTTTTCCATAAGTTGGGACCCTGGTTTACGAAAAAAACCATTTCGTAACTTGAAAATGTCATATCTCGAGGCATTGGTAAGTCGGGGTTTTACTGTATAGGGGTTTTCTTCTAAGGTGTATGTAACTGTAAAGAGTAACACTTGTTACATAGAATAGAGTTATAATTTTGCCTAAGGACAAGGATTGAATCTTTTGCTGTCTTTCTAAATAACTGCCACCCTGATAGGTCCACATAAATCTAAATATTGCAGCACAAATGAAGGAGTCACTTCAATAAAATTTGTTCTTTTCATCTTAGTGTTTACAAGCACACATCCTTGTGGAACAAATACAGGGATGTGAGTTCAATTTCCACAGCGGAAAGTAACCAATTATTTGGAAAACAGACATTCCCTTGTGTGCACAAAAAGGGCAATGTGCTCATAAATGAAACTGGTCAGATAAACTGAAAGTTCAGATTCTAAAAATGTAATACTATATCGCATGACTTGAGAATATTTTAAAGAAAGACACAAATCGGAAGGCCTTGAATATTGTTCTTAGGGAGCCATAGCAACCTTCTCTCTAGAGACTGTGATAAAAACATTCCATTTTTTTAAATTGGAGAATAAAAGAAAGAAATGTGGCTGGGGATTAAAAAAACAATAACATTTTTACTAACTACAACCTTGACTGAAACAGTTTTGAACTGAATTCTTCCAGAGCGATAAAGGAAAATGAGGACAATGTATAAAACTTATTTCCATTGAATATTAATTTTAGAAGTACAGTATGTTGAACAAAAACTTACCGTATCTCCTCCAAACTTATATTGAACGGAAATTGGCTAATTGCTTGTCAACTAGCAGGTGCAGCATTTCGTGACTATATAATTGGATCTACATGTTTGGCAAATAACAAAGCATCTTTTCAAACCATTTTTTTTGGGCAGGGGAGGAAAAGTGGTTTAATTCCTCATGTACCATGTAAGCTTTTTAAATAAAAAACTATCTACTTTGCTACAAACAAATGTTCAAAAGGCTTATCTGTTTCATCTTTTTCAAGTGCTTATCCTAAAATAGAAATGTGTCTCTTATTGAATCCATATGAATTTACCACATGCTGTCATCTATGTTCCTAGATTAAAGAGGACTTTTGTTTATTTGTAACTCTCCTCTCCACTATAAAATGTTTTTAAAAGATTCCATAAGATTCTAAAAACATTTTAAAAGCCAGCTGGATTGTTTCATTAAGAAAAGTACATGAGTCATAATGAATTCTTAAAGTTAGGACCATAGAATATGTGCATCTTTCCTAAAAATTAATAGTCAGATTGTCAGGTGCAAGGCTGAGCACTTGGAAGAGCAGTTTATATTTCTATATATAATTGATGGATTTCTCATGTTATTCCCATATGACTGAATATAAATAATAAACGAAAGTCAAATTTAAGTAAAATCGTTAACATATTTGCTGTTATTTGTATTCCTTCTGAAAATCTTTCCAAACTGCAAGACCCCACACTCATTTATACCATGTGTTCAAAGTGAAATCTGTGGCATCTTTACAGTGTTTTCTTATATCCTGAGTTGCTGCTGCATTTTGTGTGTGTTCTCTTTGAGAAATAAATTTAATGGGACTAATGGCTGATAGGATTGGAATAACTGATTTGTTATACAATGGTACCTCAGATAAAGTCTGATTCGGATAAAGTTGCACATGTGATGCATCGCATAAAGTTCAAAACCGCTAAAAATGGACGTTATCCGAGGTATTTGGTATAGGAACCTCGGATAAAGTCCATTTTTGGATGTTATCCAATGCACTGCCCATTTGATTCAGATAAAGTCCAAAATCGGATAAAGTTCAAACTTGTGGAACAGAGTTTGGACTTTATCCGAGGTTCTACTGTACAGTACTTTCTGTTTCTATATGTTTATGTTTATTTGATTTATATGCCGCCCTACTTGGCAAACGCCGACTCAGGGCGGCTCACAACCCATCAGAACAAAGATACAATATAGCAAAACCAAAATACAAGATACAATAGTGAATACAATACAGCAAAGACTATATGTATAAATTACTAAAATTGACAAGTCTTCACACATAAGCACCACATATTTGAGTACAATCCCACAGTATTATAGTCCCTGCAACAGAATCTTGCAGATTTTTTGAAATGTGAGACAGTCTTCCTGGAATTAAATGCTTGCACTAAAATTTATTTAATGTTTGCTAAAACTGATTGCAACAGTGTTTGTCTCCAGAGATGATCCTTGGTGTCTCCAAGGCTTTGATATGCACTGTTTTCAAACCTACGGTGGAATATATAATTTCCCTTAACAATATTTTATTGATTAATATTTTTAGACATCTTACTTGTTTCGGTACCGGAATATTCCCTAACAAAGTTTTCAAATGGTGTAAGCAGTCATCTTGCCTGTTGTTTGATTTCGTCCAGATTATTTTTTTGCAAATGTGAAGTCACATCTTGTGTATGGTTAGCTGCCTGGTAAGTGGCCTCCTATTAGGAAAAACCCTGAAGGGTATATACATTTACTTCTTTCCAGCTGGCAAATTGTAATTTATTTTCTTGATGATAGGGTATGAGATGGAAATCCATCACAAAAGAATATATCATTCACTGTGAACTTCATTATTCTGACAGAAACAATTTTCATTTAAATAGGACATAGTTCTTTTGATGTTAGAATCAACAACAGTCAGAGGATGTCCTTTGTGAAACAAGTGTTTCTTGAGTTCATGGTTTTTATGTATAATTTGGTATCACAAATATGTCTTATTCTAACAGCCAAGCTTTATACAATATTCCTCTTTGAAGTGACAGGATTTCCAGTCAAGATACTTGAGGGCATCAGTTGGCTCATTATATAGGTTGAATAGCATATTCCTTTTGTGATTCATTTCCATCTAACATCTCCAAATTAGTACAAGACAACTGAGAAAGCTATCCACTGTCAGCAAACTTGGAGCGTTTTGGAAGAGCCAGCAACAAGCCTCCTCTGATAGCTTTCCACCAGTTGCCATATCTGCAGAGATTATGTGTAAGGCCTGCCTTCAAACTACTAATCAGAAATCCTGGATCATATCATTGTGATTCCTAAAGCTATATCATCTGTGTATTTCTCAAAAAGACAATTACTGTATTTTTACTAGCTCTATGACTAACAGCACCAACTATATTAAATGAAATAACACCTCTAGATCTGCAGTGTAATTTATCTTGCTGAGTTCAAGTAATCAGAATGCCATCAGTGGTGTGCAGGCAAAATAACAACAGAGCTATGTACAGTACATGATTCAGAAATTATTAAGTCTTCCATCTTTACTATAAAGATGTCAAGACACTTTAACTCTGAACATCATGGTTTATTGGTTGAAACAGAGATGTCATCAAATCCAGACTCATTAGAAAGGAGGGAAAACTGGATTTAAAGACTGGCTACCTCACTGCTTCACAGCCTGAACCTTAAAGACATCAATGGCACCACTTATTTGTTTCAGAGGTGCTTCTTCTCTAGATTCTGTGCGGCTGTCTGGCAAACATCATGCTTTTGCTATAGCAGCTAAAGAAAAGGGAACCCAAAACATTTTGCTAAAGTATTTCATAACTTCTATTTCTTAATTGTATTGTTTACAAAAACAATAACAGAGGCTCAATTGGAATGCATACCCAAAAGGAAAAAGGGCACTGCCAGGTCCAAGAGGACTCCGATGTGGCTTACAGGAGCTGTTCGGGAAGTGATCAAGAGCAAGAAAAGCTCATTTAGAAGATGGAAGGCTTGTCCAAATGAGGACAGCAGGCAGAAACATAAATTCTGGCAGAACAAATGCAAGGCAACAATCAGGAAAGCAAAGCAAGACTTTGAGGAGCGTATAGCTAAAAATACTCAGAGAAATAACAAAGACTTCTTCAAGTACATTAGAAGTAAGAACCCAACTAGGAAGGCCATTGGACCATTAGATGACAATGGAAGGCAAGGGGTTATTAAAGAGGAAACAGAGATTGCAGAGAGACTCAATGAATTCTTTGCTTCAGTATTCACTGAAGAAGACAGAGACCACATGCCCAAAACAGAGCCTATCTTCGTAGGGAGGGAAACCGAAGAATTAAGCAAGATAGAAATAACCAGGGAGGAGGTCCTTGCATGTCTTGTTAAGCTAAACACTAACAAATCCCCAGGACCAGATGGCATCCATCCACGAGTTCTCAGGGAACTTAAAGATGAAATTGCTGATATCCTAGCCAAAATATATAATCTTTCCCTCAAATCAGCCTTTGTGCCTGATGACTGGAAGGTAGCGAATGTAACACCAATTTTCAAAAAAGGATCCAGGGGTGATCCAGGAAATTACCGGCCTGTCAGTTTGACATGTGTCCCAGGTAAAGTGATGGAAACCATCCTAAAAGATAGAATTAATAGTTACATAGAAGAGAAGGCGCTGCTAAAGGAGAGCCAACATGGCTTTTGCAAGGGCAAATCATGCCTCACTAATCTGTTGGAATTTTTTGAGAGTGTCAACAAGCATGTGGATAAGGGGGATCCAGTTGACATTGTTTATCTGGACTTTCAGAAGGCTTTTGACAAGGTCCCACACCAAAGGCTCTTGAATAAACTTACCAGTCATGGAATAAAGGGACAGGTCTTGTCCTGGATCAGCAACTGGCTAAGGGACAGGAAACAGAGGGTAGCACTAAATGGACACTTCTCCAAGTGGAGGGAAGTAAAGAGTGGGGTCCCCCAAGGTTCAGTACTGGGACCCCTGCTTTTCAACCTCTTCATAAATGATCTAGAGGTAGGAGTAAAAAGCAAGGTAGCCAAATTTGCTGACGACACTAAATTATACAGGGTAGTGAAAACTGTGAGAGATTGTGAAGAGCTCCAGAGGGATCTCTTGACACTGGGGGAGTGGGCAATACAGTGGCAAATGAGCTTCAACATCAGTAAGTGCAGAGTGATGCATGTTGGGGCAAAAAACCCCAATTACATTTATAAACTGATGGGGTCTGAACTCTCTGCGACAAACCAGGAAAGGGACCTTGGTGTCCTGGTGGACAGCTCAATGAAGGTGTCAACCCAGTGTGCCTCAGCAGTGAAAAAAGCAAACTCAATGTTAGGGATCATTAGGAAGGGTATAGAAAATAAGTCAGCAAGTGTCATTTTGCCTCTTTATAAATCTATGGTGAGGCCCCATCTGGAATATTGTGTACAGTTCTGGTCGCCATACCTCCAGAAGGATATTATGGAGTTGGAGAAAGTACAGAGGAGGGCAACCAGAATGATTAGGGGACTGGAACACCTTCCTTACCATCTGAGGCTGCAACGTTTGGGCCTTTTCACTCTTGAACGACGGCGTCTAAGAGGTGACCTGATTGAAGTTTATAAAATCATGCACGGTGTGGACAAGGTAGATAAGGAAAAACTGTTTTCCCTATCGCACAACACTAGAACTAGGGGACACTCCATGAAACTTTTGGGTACTAGTTCTCAAACAAATAAGAGAAAGTACTTTTTCACCCAGAGGATTACTGGTCTATGGAACTCCCTCCCAGAATAAGTGGTGACAGCTGTCAGTCTTCACAGCTTTAAGAAAGGATTAGACAAGTTCATGGAGGACAAGGCTATCAATGGCTATAAGGACAACCTCCGGGTTGGAGAGATAGGCAGGATATCTCTCAATGCCATTTCCAGGGAATCCTAAGCAGGTGAAGGCATCTCCTTGGGAATACCCTGAAGGAAATGGTGAGCCACTGTGTGAGACAGAATGCTGGACTGGATGGGCTGTGGCCTGTTCCAGCAAGGCTGTTCTTATGTTCTTATGTTCTTAATTACTCTTATGAAAATGTTTTAAGTGATTAAATTAATCTTTCATGGGTCCAGAACAATCTTGATTGAGGTGCTGTTTGGTGCTTTATAGGATATATGTCTGCCTCTATAGCAGTGATGGCAAACCTTTTAGAGACCAAGTGCCCAAATTGCAACCCAAAATCCACTTATTTGTCACAAAGTGCCAACGCAGCAACAGGAGAGGAAGGAAACGCTTCCATTGGGCTGCTGGGCAGAGAGGCGGGGTGAACTCTATGCTGGGGTGACTGCACAGTTGCCCGCAGAGAGGGCTTCGAGTGCCACCTCTGGCACGTGTGCCATAGGTTCGCCATCACTACTCTAAAGAATACAATAATGGCTTATACAGGATATCAGTAAGATATACTGATCTTCAGCGGTAGAACCAGATCACGTGCCTTCAGACAGTAAACAAATTTCACTGCTTGATTTTCTGTGCAGTGGAACCCTACACAATGAATGCCTCATACAGCAAAAAAAAAATGTACAACGAAGAGGTTTTGGAAAAAATGGTGCATCGTACAATGAAAATTTTCGTTGTACAATGCAATGCATTTTCCCCAGGATGAATTGTGCCTGGGAGGTTTTAAAGCATGGAACCTGTACAAACAGTCAAAGCAGCAAAAGGAAGCTTTCCCCCAGCTGCTTTTACCCCAAAGCGGAGATCGCGGGTGCAGGCACTGCCGGTCAGCTGCTTCTCGCCTTTGGGATTAAGGCTGCTGGAGGGTAGATTCCCTACAGTATTTTGAAAGCCGCCCCCACCCTCGCTGGCACAGTGCTGACTGCTAGGAGCACTTTCCTGATAAGCTCAAAGGATGGCTTCCAAAGGAGCTCTCTTGCACTGCGGATCTAGTCCGATTCTGCCGTCCCCACCTTCTGATGGTCATTGACCTTCCCTCCAGCAGCCCTGATACCAAAGATGAGTACCTGCGCGGGCGAGAACCGCCGGTTGGGGCTTCTGAGGAAAGTTGCTTCAGAAGCCCAGACCCCACCCCCACCCCACATCACATGCATGCGTTGCTCGTAGTCCTGCAGAATGGAAAAAAACGTACAACAAAGAACCCTGTGGAACCAACGTTTTTTGTTATACAGGGTTCTACTGTATTTGCAGATTTGCACTAGATAAATGAGGAATTAATAATTTGCTGTAACTAATAACATGGCTGGAGTAATTTAAGCAAGTCATAGCATAGGAAAAGTATCCTAAATTTCTATTATCTATATCAAGTTCTGGTTTGCCTTTCCTTGGGCAAGATCTAGGCAAACTACTCAGCTAATTCTGGGTAGATTGGGGGGAGAGGGGGCACTATGTACATTAAAAAATCCATTAAGATCAGCAGAATCTCTTCAATTTTGTGCTCACATTTAGAGTGTCTCCACCTGTCTTTGGACCAGTGGGACAGACCTGGGATAGTACTGGTATACTGTTTTCTCCACAACCCAGTGGTCTCCCTACTTGAGTTGATTGACTTCATCTTGGCTGTAATGTTGAGGTTTCCCAGGTTATTGGTCCTGGAAGACTTCAGTATCCATGCAGAAATTATCATCAGACGGTCCCTGGAGTTCGTAGACACCATGATGTCCATGGGCTCCCTCTAACATATGGCTACTCCTACACATAATGCAGGACCCACATTGGATCTGCTGTTTACATCTGGGTAGGGTGGTGAAAGTGGTAGAGCTGTCATTAACTGCTTGGTAACATCATTATCTGCTGAGATCTGGACTGTTATTAGCAGCCCTTTCTGTGGCTTCATCCTCAAAGGCTACTGGATCCTATCAGTTTTCAAGAGGTCCTTGGGGGATTTTCGAGCTGATCTGTTTGGTGCACTTTCTGAAGCCCAAGCCACAAATTGGTATACAAAGGCAGTTGACTTAATCACTCCTAAGCCATCTCTGCTGGGGAATTCAGGCCTTGCTGTGATTCAGGGGTAAGTTTCTTTTAGAAATGATGCAAGAAAGGAGGAGGTTAGAGAGCACATGGAGAAGAGCTCTCTCGGATGGCATCTTAGCTGGTGTCAAGAAGCTATCCAGAAGTTACTACAATGCAATAAAATCTGCCAAACTTCCCTATAAAAGTGATGGCAAACCTTTTAGAGGCCAAGTGCCTAAGGAGGCTTTGATGGCACGCAGGAAGTCACTGTGCATACGCACACCAATGTGATGTCGCCAGCATGCGTCTGGTGACATCATGTGTGTGGGTTCGCACATATGTGCTCTGTTTGAGATGCATGGGCGATGTCACATGGGTGCATGTGCATGCACCCACATGACATCACCGGTAAATCTTTCCCATGCTAGGTCAGGCGAAAGGAACTGCAGAATGAACTCACCAAAAGGTGCCTTCGTTTTGGCAGTTTCACATCTGACCGAGACCCAGAAGAAGGAATGGAAATTGTTGACATGTCCTAAATCCATCCTAGGGCAGAATCCTCTGAGGCAGTGATGTCAAACCTTTTAGAGACAGAATGCCCAAACTGCAACCCAAAACCCACTTATTTATCATAAAATGCCAACACAGCAACAGAGGAGGAAGGGAGCGCTCCCATTGGGCTGCTGGGCAGTGGGGCAGGGCAAACTCTGTGCTGGGGTGACTGCATGGGTGCCCACAAAAAGGGCTCTGCGTGCCACCTCTGGCACACATGCCATAAGTTTGCCATCACTGCTCTATAGCAACAATCTCTGAAGGAATGAACAAAATGTCTTTTGACCATTTCATCATTTTTACTGTTTCTTCTACAGTCATTAAGTGGTTTTGCCCTGGTAGTGAGCGGAGATGGGATGATATTCTATGCATCACCAACAATTGTGGACTATTTAGGATTCCACCAGGTAAATACATAAAAATGATAAATTCCTCTACCACTCATGGAAGGCTTCTCTCCCAATTTCAACAGCCTATCTTGTTCAGAGGGTCTCCCAAATCTCTGGAAAGGTTTCTCATGGGCTGGAGGGATGGGGGAGGGGAATAATAAATTGTGCAAGCTTCTTTCTGCTTGTACTACTGACAACTGATATTCAATTAAATTAAATTCAATTTTAATTTATATCCTGCCTTTCTCGGCCAAGGCTGACTCATATTCCTGACTAATGTGCACTGACATAGTTTTCAGCTCCTTTGGTGTGATTTTTGTGCATGGAGGGAGAAAAATATATCCTTTTCTTTATTTTTCATGTCCTTAAAAATCAGGTAACCATGTGCCTGAAGCAAAACAAATGCCACATGAGACAATGTTTTGAGAATATTTTGATTAGTTTATGAAAATGTAAAATGCACTTCAGCAAAAGTGAACATTGTACTTTGCCCATTCTTAGTGGTATGATAGTACATCCAAATCAAACCTACAAGTCAAGATCTCCCCAAATTAGGGTTTTATATAGTTTAAATATAAGTTTTTCTTTTAAAACGGAGTTCTTTAGTTCATTAAAATAAAATAAAAAACAATAAACATGATACCATCAACCTATCTTTATGGTTCTAGTCCAGGAGCTCCCAATGTTTTCCCACTACTTACATTTTTGTCGGCGGCAGGAATTATACCAGTTTAGTGGCTTTTTGCACAGCCTCCTCCGCTTCCCAGGGCAGTGGGAGGCTTTTCAGAGCACATTCACTCCATTTTTGGATTTTTTTCGCCGCTTTTCCACTGTGCTTCTGCAGCCAAACCATGGCGGTTTGTGACTTCCTGGTTCCATCCTGGGAACCCAGATGCTGACTGTTGAGTCCGGACAAAGAAGTAATCTAACCAGCAGGATTGAGTTAACAACAGTGATCTTTATTCAGCTCAAGATCTGGACTGGGGACTATGTACAGGGGTGGCCTCTATATATACAGTGATTTGACCATTACAGAAAGAAGATACATTTAACCGAACTTCCAGAGTTCAAGCAATACATTTCCCGCCCTGACAGCCCTTTGAATTTTGCGCCTTTAGAAAATAGTGTGCGTCCCGTTCTTCCTCTTGGTGCGGTTTGTCTTTAAATATAGAAATAAGCTTTGGACACAACACTGACATAAGCTCCACCCAGCACCGGAAGTTGCCAACTGCCATGGTTTGGCTGCTGATGTGCAGTGGAGAAGTGGCAAAAATATATATCCAGAAACAGAGTGAATATGCTCCGAAAAGCCTCCTACTGCCCTGTGAAGCGGTGGAAGCTATGCAAAAAGCCACTAAAACAGCGTAATTCCTGCCTGTTGTGTCCTAAAGCATGTGCCTTTAAACAATGTACCTATCCATGTGTATCCAATGTAACCTTTCCTTGTGTAACATTGTAACCCCAGCTGCATCTCTGTAACCCTAATAGGACGCGAGCTAGTGGCCACTAGATGGCAATAGCGAGCGTCCAAGCTCATTGGTCCAAGACTCACCTAAGAGCAATAGCGCGGGAAGATTCCCGCCATCACCTTCACCTGGACAAGAAGGGCGTGACTTGAAATGATGTCATGCGGACAGTAGCCAATAGACTGTCAAGGAGCCACATTCAAATGTATAGCCACTGTATATATTGAGCTGTTCGTCCGCCATTACCACATGTTCCCTCTGACCAGCATGTAATAAAATTGTGTTAAGCCAGCTATTCGGCTGTCCTGGTGTCTTTGGTCCCATACACAAAATTGGCGACGAAGGTGGGATGATGGCTGCCCACGGGACCAAGACATACGCCGGTTTCGACATCAAGAAACCGCAAGATTGGGAACTCTTCGAAATGGACTTCCAAGGCGCGCTGGTGGAGTTCGAGGTTACGGACGAGGCGAAGAAAAGAGCCATTCTCACCAGAATGCTTGGGCACGACGGCAAGAGGGTATTGATTGACCTCATCGCACCCAAAAAGGCGGCTGAATTCAAGGCAAAGGAGCTCCTGAAGGTGTTGCGAGATCATTTCCGGCCCTCGGTGGCGATGTTTCCCGCTCGGAGCGCGTTTTGGAGGTGAGTCCAAGCGCCTGGAGAGTCGGTCGCCGCCTTCGTAGCGGCCCTGCGTCTGGCTGCCGGCCCATGCAAATGGGAGAACCTGGAAGTCACCCTTAGGGACTGCGTGCTATGCGGCCTGAAGGACGCCGAGATTCAGCGCACGCTAATGAATCAGGAGCCGCCCCCCACGTTGCAGGAGGTCCTGAAAGCGGCACAGGCCGTGGAAGCCACCAAGGCCGGGGTGCAAGAGCTCCAGGACTGGCGACCGAAGGCCGACAAAGCAGAGAGTTCGGTGCACGCAGCCCGGCGAATTTCGAAATCGTCCGCCGAAAGCAGCGACGACGAGGACATCCGGAGGGTCCGGAAGGAGGGCCGGCGTTGCGACGGCTGCGGGGCGGCTCACGACCGTGCCAGGTGTCCGTTCAGAAAAGCCGAGTGCCACAACTGCGGGCGACGCGGGCACATCGCCAAAGTCTGCAGACAACGGTGCAAGGACCGGAGGAGCTTGCCCGACCGCTCAGCGAGGCCAGATCGCTCGTCGAGACTAAAGGATGGCGCCCGGCCCACGAGGAAGCAGGACGGCGTGGGCCGCATCTCCGACGACAGCGACGCCGCCGCCCCAGTTTTCAGCGTGTCCATGGGACACCTCCGCTACTTTGTTGAGGTACTGGTGCAAGGGGCCCCTGTTAGGATGGAGATTGACTCTGGCTCCTCATATCCCATCATTTCCCAGAGGGAGTTTTTGAGAATTGCCCCCCGCGTACGACCCAAGCTCAAAGCGTTGAGGTCCACGCTTCGGGACGTGCAAGGGAACAGTATCCCGGTGTTGGGGGTGGGGAAATTCCAGGTCCAGTATAAGCGGCACACCGCGGAACTCCCCCTAGTCGTTCTCAAGGGGGGTAATTGCAGCCTCCTCGGGACTCAATGGTTTCAGCCCCTGGGTCTATTCATTGGGGGGGTGCACGCCGTTGGGACCGACCCAATACAGAGGGTGTGCGACGCGCACCCTGAAGTCTTCAAAAAGGGACTTGGGAAATTCAATGGACCCCCAGTAACTTTCGACCTGGACCCGGAGGTCCGCCCAATAAGACTCAAACCGCGCAGAGTGCCTTTTGCACTAAAGGACAAAATAGAGGCGAACTGGACAAATTAGTGGGCCAGGGGATTCTTGTTCCTGTTGATTCTGCGGAGTGGGAAACTCCAATTGTCACGGCATTGAAGGCCAATGGGGAGGTTCGCATTTGCGCCGATTATAAGTGCACCATTAATAAGGCAATCCGCCCTAATGCGTATCCGGTGCCGGTGGTCAGCCATTTGCTAGCCAGGTTACATGGGGGAAAGTGTTTCGCTAAGCTCGACCTGGCACAGGCCTATCAGCAACTCATGGTAACCCCTGCCGCAGCTGCTGCACAGACCATAGTCACGCATAAGGGGGCGTTCCAGGTGACGCACCTCCAATTCGGCGTGAACTCGGCGCCTGGAATTTTCCAGTCGCTCGTGGAACACCTCCTCAAAGGGCTGGACGGCGTTTTGCCATATTTTGATGATGTTTTGATAACGGGGGGGGAGTGAAGTTGAGTTGGCTGAAAGGCTAAACAAGGTCCTGGAGGCATTTGAACAGGCGGGGTTGAGGTTGTGAAAAGACAAATGCGTCTTCTTCGCGAAGGAGGTTGAGTTCTTAGGGTTCCGAGTAACACCCGAGGGGATCAAACCGTCCAAATCCAAGAGGGCCGCCATCAAGAAAGCCCCTCGCCCCACCTCCAAGTCCGAGTTGCAGTCGTTCCTAGGGCTCTTAAATTTCTACCACTCCTTCCTTCCTCGGAAGGCTGCGGTGGCTGAACCGCTTCACAAGTTGCTCAAGAAAGATGCGGCATGGAAGTGGGGCGATGACCAGGAGAGGGCATTCACGGAACTGAAACAACTCCTGGCGTCTGACGCCATTCTGACCCATTTCGACCCCAAACGGCCGGTGGTACTGATCTGTGATGCATCCCCGGTGGGGGTGGGGGCAGTGTTATGCCACGTGTTGGAAAACGGGAGGGAGGCCCCAATAGCGTTTTACTCCAGGTCCCTGTCCCAAGCGGAGAGGAATTATGCCCAGACAGACAGGGAAGCGCTGGCGATAATTGCAGGGACCAAAAAATTTCACGGTTTTCTATATGGCCGCCCCTTCACCATCGTGACCGACCACAAGCCCCTACTAGGCATTTTCACCGCAGATAAGCCCACGCCACAGATCCTGTTCCCGAGGATGCTCAGGTGGGCCATTTTTCTCAACGCCTACCAGCACGCGTTGGTGTACCGGCCCGGGAGAGAGATCAGCCATGCGGACGCCCTGTCGAGATCCCCTCTCCCCCAGACACAAAGCCACGTGGGCGAGGAGGAGCCGGACCGCCAGGTGCTCATGATTGAAGTCTTAGATTCGCCCCCCATAGTACCCGCCGATATCGCTAAAGCGACAAACAGAGATAGGACGTTGGCGGCGGTTAGCTCCTGGGTACAGAAAGGGTGGCCAGCGTCTGCCCCAGCGGAAGAATCCGCCCCATTTTTCAGGAAAAAGTTGGAGCTGTCCCTAGAGAGGGGGTGTCTCTTGTGGGGGCAGCGGGTGGTGGTCCCCACATCCCTCCGGCCCCGGGTGCTTAAACTGCTGCACGTCAGCCACCCCGGAATTGTGCGCTCCAAAGCGCTGGCCCGGAGCTACTTTTGGTGACCCCAGTTAGACGCCGACATCGAGCACATGGTCGGAACTTGTGAGAGTTGCCAATGCTCCAGACCAGAGGAGGCCCGCCTTCCCCACAGGGAGTGGGACGCGGCTAAGGGGCCGTGGTCCCGGATACACATAGATTTCGCGGGCCCGTTCCGAGGAACTCTGTTTCTCCTTGTTGTGGATGCTTTCTCTAAGTGGTTGGAGGTCATCCCAGTCACGAGCACCTCCTCGGCCGCGACAATAAAGCATTTGCGGAGAATTTTTTCCACGTTCGGCATACCCGACACTCTAATTAGCGATAACGCTAGTTGCTTCACGTCCGCTGAGTTCAGGGCATTCACAGAGATTAACGCCATCCGGCACATCACCTCCGCCCCTTTCCATCCGGCCACCAATGGCCAAGTGGAGCGCCTCGTACGCACCACGAAGGACGCGCTGCGGCGCATGGGCCCCGGGGATCTCAACCTACAAGTGTGTCAGTTTCTGCTAGGGTACAGGGTGACCCCGTTGGCGTCAGGATACTCCCCCGCGGAGCTCTTAATGCGCAGGAAACTGGCCACCATTCTCACCAGGCTATACCCCACGAGAGTAGAAGATAAGGGGAGGAACATCGGGCTAGAGGCCACAAAGAGTTTCAGCGTAGGCGCCCCCGTGCATTGCAGGAACTACGCCAGCGCAGGGCCAGCCTGGGTGCCGGGGGTTGTCGTGGAGCAGACCGGTCCCGTATCATACCGCGTGGAGACCAGCACGAGTCTACTGTGGCGGCGACATGCGGACCAGCTCCGGAGCCGGGTCCCAGAGAGGCAGGGCTCGGACAGCACAGACAGGGATTCAGCGTTAGGGTTCTCCCCCACCCGTTTAGCCCAAGGGGGAGGAGAGGGGGGTCATGCGTCCCCACCGAGGGGGGAGGAAAAGGAATTTGTCCTCATAGATACCCCGCGGGATCACCAAGATACCCCGCGGGATCACCCAGCAGAGTTTGATTTTGAGTTTCAGAGCCGGGGGGGGTTTTCGGAGTGGTCCCCCACCCATCCAAGCGAGAAGAGGGGTTTTACGTTAGCCCCTGGTGCCCCCGGTTCACCCACAATGGAATCTACCATTTCCCCTAAAGCTGCACAACCGCAGCAAGCCA
Source organism: Bradypodion ventrale (assembly GCA_035047345.1). Classification (NCBI taxonomy): domain Eukaryota; kingdom Metazoa; phylum Chordata; class Lepidosauria; order Squamata; family Chamaeleonidae; genus Bradypodion; species Bradypodion ventrale. Next base: position 51,947,267 of record JAWDJE010000006.1, read on the forward strand.
CTAACAAGTCTCCCTCTCCCATTACAGGACAAGGGTCCAGGGAACAAGGAAGCGGTAGCGGCCCCCGGGTGGGCCAACCCACATCGCGGCCCAAACGCGAGTGCAAGAAACCATCTTGGTTAAGAGACTTCGTCTCATCCTAGGGGGGAGGGATGTTGTGTCCTAAAGCATGTGCCTTTAAACAATGTACCTATCCATGTGTATCCAATGTAACCTTTCCTTGTGTAACATTGTAACCCCAGCTGCATCTCTGTAACCCTAATAGGACACGAGCTAGTGACCACTAGATGGCAATAGCGAGCGTCCAAGCTCATTGGTCCAAGACTCACCTAAGAGCAATAGCGCGGGAAGATTCCCGCCATCACCTTCACCTGGACAAGAAGGGCGTGACTTGAAATGACGTCACGCGGACAGTAGCCAATAGACTGTCAAGGAGCCACATTCAAATGTATAGCCACTGTATATATTGAGCTGTTCGTCCGCCATTACCACATGTTCCCTCTGACCAGCATGTAATAAAGTTGTGTTAAGCCAGCTATTCGGCTGTCCTGGTGTCTTTGGTCCCATACACAAAACTGCCGCAGCTGCTACAGTAAGTGACATCAGCTTCCGGTGGTGGTGGTCGGTCCTAGAGGTGCCGAGGTTCCCACTGTGGACCAGATTAATGAGATGCACAGGCTAGATTAGGCCCACTGGCTATAGGTTGGGAACCCCTGTTTCTAGTCTATCTAGAAGATAGTGTCATTTTGCATCACTGGAAATTCAATTCGATTTTTTTCTTATTATAAAGGGACCCCACTGATAACTATTGAATATTTAATGTTGACCCTCCTTCAAATCTTTTCTGATTTCCCTTTGTTCCAAATACTAAAATAATGTCATTTGATTTGGGGGCAGGGAGATTTTCAGGCTAACAATAAAAAGATTATTAATTGACTTTCCAAGAAACCAAAGCTCTTCTTCTATATTTTGTTTTTTAAAAGTGTACAGTCTTAGGTGCCAGAGGGAGGGGGGAATACACTAATTATTTATTACAATCATTTCAGACTGATGTAATGCATCAAAATATATATGATTACATTCACGTGGATGATCGGCAGGATTTCTGCAGGCAACTACACTGGGCCATGAATCCACCACAGCTAATATCTGGAGAACATGACCAGGCTGAGATAGGTATGGTTAATTGATACGCTGCTAAAATGCATAAGGATCTGCTGGAACAAAATGCATGGCAAAATGCAGTAGACAGAAATTGGACAAAGGTTGTGGTCATTTTCTTATTTCATTGTCCCCCATGTCTACCATGATTTACGTTTTTGTCCTCTTTTGCTACTATTTTACTTTCTTCCTCTCTAGCTACTTCAACACTTTGTACTGCTTCCTTCCCTCATGATTATGCTGCCCGTGTTTCCTTCCAGTTTCAGCCTTCCACCATCTCTTGCCTAGTATTTCTACTGCATGCACACACATACGCACACATGCACACATGCACACATGCAAGCACACATTTCTTTTTATATCACTAGTCTCTTGCTATTTTAAAAATATCCTTTGCTGTTAATCTGAAATTGTGTGTTTCATATTATTGTTTTTAGGAGAAGAATACATTCTTAGTAAAATGTGTACAGCACAAGAGAGTGACAACATGACAACAGAGTTTTCACCATTTTTAACCCGTTGTTTTATCTGTCGAATCCGCTGCCTTTTAGATAGTGCTTCTGGCTTCCTTGTGAGTAACCATATATGTTATATGTTGTTGGTTAATTTCCACATAATAGCCTGTGTCAAATGTAGACATTTGGGAGTCGCTATTTCCTGTATTTCAGTAATCTGACCTTTGGAATTATTCAGATATTTTCCAGAAGTCTGGTTGTGGTTTATACAAGTGAAGGGAAACAGAATTGCAGCTCTTACCTTCTGCTGATGAACACTGACTTAGAGCTCCTAGGCATTGCTCTCCCAGATGTCAATTGCTGGGAACAAGAGCAGGAGAGGATTATTGGCTTCTCCAAAGCACCAAGGTGGCCATAGAGGAAAATAAGGTGCTGGCTAAATAGGAACTATTGGTTTAATCCATCAGGGCATGCCTTACAATCAAAAACCTCCTGCTAGTTGAATGCCGCTTGAAATCTTATTTTTTGGTCTCAACATTCTGCTCTAAAACATTATATAACAAACATGCTTTGTGAGTTCATTGATTATCGCAGCCAGCAGCTATATGTGCATGGCAAAAGAATCTGAGAACCCTGTCATATGCAACTGTTTGCTGTACAACCTTGTGAAGGAAAATTGCATATGCTTGCTCATTCGCAACAAGCAATTCAGGCATGATAGGGTAGCTACATACATTCTATCCCCATGTCTCTTCAGTTCACATATAAAGAAAAAAGAAGAGTGTCTGTTCCCCCAGCCCATGAAATAAAGCAGGAGTTTTCAACCTAGGCCAACAGCACCATTTCATCCAGCCCGCACCCTTGCGCTAGTTGCTGCCGCCTCCTCAATCCTTGTCCCCTCCGCTTGTCTTGTCTTGTCCCCCTAATGGTACTCTGTAGCAGGGCAGATGTTGTAAGGCTTACAACATCCACCCTACTACAGAGCACCATTACGGACACACCAAGCCAAATAGAGGGGACAAGGATTGAGGTGTCAGTAGAAGCAGCAGACGCATGTGGCTGCCTGCATCTTTCCTGGGGGCCGCTCTGGCCGAGCGCAGGTGAGAAAGACACTTTGGACCCCTCCTTCACCTACGCCATGTAGCTCCTCCAAGCCGATAAGGAGTGAAGCAGTGTGTGGGGGAATGTTGGGGGCTCAGGGTGGTCCTGCCGCTGCCAGTGAGTGGGGGAGTGTTTGGGGCCTGAGGTAGTCCTGCCACATCTGGCACTGGCGCCGGTGGCGGGGAGTGTTGGGGGCTCAGGATTAGGCTTAGGGACCACCTTGAGCCCCCAACATCCATACCCACACACACACACCAAGCCAGGAGAACATTTTTTAAAAGAAGTATGAAAAAAAGAAGCTGAGGAAAGCAAAGGAGTATTATTTTGTCCTCTGTACCCATGTATGCCCCAGGCACAGGTAGATATGGATAAGCCTTGTGACATCTAGTTTATGGAGGTCTGATGAAATATAATAATTACCTTAGAATTACAGGGCTGAAAAGGTTCCTATGGATCATTGAGCCCAGCCCCCATTCAATAAGGCTCAGTAGAAAATAGAACTCCAAGCTACTGGCTCAGACACTTAGACCTCTGAGTTAACTACTGTCTTAATTCTTAATATATGGAATACATATTTCTGTTCAAAAATGGAATGAATAGAAGATCATTCCAATTGAAATGTCTTGCATATGGAAAGGAGGCAACTTGTTAAATGTAGGTTCCTAATTTTTATAAAATCCTTGCTTAGCATTGGTCACAGTGGAGTATTGAGAGAATTTCCTAATAGACCTAGGAGCAGGGTCATTTATATGTTACAAAAGTATTGTAAGTACGGTGTCTGCATGGCTTAATCCCAGACTGTTCTTGGAATGGGGCATTATAAAGAACCAAGTGATTCAGAGGGAGGTATATGTTTAAAATCTATTTGAAGTCCACAACTTCATCTCTGTTGCGTAGAATGGCATTCATGGGGCCTCGCCCTATTATTCATTCATTATATTCTTCCATTTATCACAGTTGCCTTCCCGATCCCATGCAGTAGTTTAGCCTGATAAACAGTGATTCCATAGTTCCCAAAGTCTTGTGCTGTCCATCAGAGAGGGAACTTCCTGCAATCTATGGGCTGCATTGAATTTGGGGAAATTCCCTAAAACTGTCAGAAATCATACCAACTGCAATTTATATTAAAATCCTTTGGCTTTATCTGATGACTCCAGAGACAGGAAGCAAGATTACACTGATCTGAAATACAGGAAACAAGAAAAGTGTTCAGTGTGGGGTAGTTTGTAATTTGTGTTGCTGTTCACGACAAAACCTGATTTTTGTACCACAGATCCTCTGAGCCAAAAACCCAAACAGTGGGTTGAAGAGATTTTTTTATATTTTATTAAAGAAACAAGCAAAAAAAGGCAAAAAGTTTCAAAGAAGCACTTGAAGCAAGATATATTTTCAGATAGTCTTAAGTCAATTCAAGAGTCCTCACTAGAAGACAATAAAGCTAAACTAATCTACATGATATGCAACTTTTAGTGTGGAGTCAGTGTATTTCTGGGCATACACAGAGTACATCCTTCCTAGAATCACAGAACATCAGCTGAGCAATGCCTTCTGACTTAGACACAGACTCATCTGTCTAATCAGATTTCTGACCCTTTTTAAAGCATCAAATCACCTATTCCAGACCTTTCCAGCCAACATTAGAATTCACTCGAATGCTTACAAAGATAAAAGCATCTTCTGACCTTCTCCCTTCACACAGCTGTGATCCTCCCTCAATCCATCCCACGAGAGCAAACCGAGAGGGCACCCTTCAGGTACCATCGGTTGGGGAGGCTCACCTCTCCAGCATAAGGAAAGGGGCCTTCTTGGTTGTAGCCCCCACACTATGGAACCTCCTCCCGGTAGAACTATGCCTCCAGGCCCAGTTGCTACCATTTAGGGATGAATTGAAGACAAAATGAATCTGGGGGCCAGGATTGTCAACAAGCACCCCTTTCTGGCTTGTCTGAGGCTCCCCCCTCCTGTAATTAATTTTTGTAGATTTTATATTTGTTTTTAGATAGTAAATGGCACAGCGGGGGTTAATATTGCTATGTTTTTAAGGGTTTTTAAATTGTTTTGCATTGGATTTAACTTGTGTACACTGCCCAGAGTCCATTGGATAGGGCGGTATATATATCTATTAAATTAAATTGAAATTAAATTAAATTTACATGACTCTAGGGAGGAAGCAGCCTGGCTTTGATATCCTCTTTAAGATAAGTTGTAGGTATTAAATTCCCCTTGGTAATTGGCAAATCCTGATCCCCACAATCTCAGCCAGCTTGTTCCAGGCACTTATGAAGGAGCCCAAAGTTTTGAGGTGGATTCCGTGTTCCATGTTTCCCATTTTTCAATTTCTTCCAATACTGGTTCTGTGTATGTCACAAAGAAATATTACAATCTATCAATTTTATACTTATTTTATGTATAGCAATATTTTACAGAGTTTCTTCTTTTGCTACTTTCAGACAATGCATTTCCAGGGTAAACTGAAATTTCTCTATGGACAGAAGAAAAAATCTAACTCAGAAACTACGTTGCCCCCTCAACTCTCCTTATTCTGCATAGTTGTACCACTTCTGATTCCCTCTGTGACTGATGTAAAGTTAAAAAGCCTTTTTGTGAACACAAGATGCAGATCTGATCACACAGCCTCAACAGATATAAAGCAAGTCCAAATTCCATTTATGATGTAATTTTTCATGCAACTCTTGGTGGTTTTGTTAATAACATAGACCTAATATTTTAAATATAAATCCATTTATTTACCTTCTTCTTTTAGTTAGATGATATAAACAATATTTTTGCCTTTTACCTTCAGTTGACCTAGGATTTTCCATTTTATTTTGGAAATAATATATCTTCCATGGTTATTCATTTTCTATTATTGGTAACTTTGCCCTTTATGGGATAAAGAGGCATTTCCAAACATGATATAATAACACTAAAGAATAGGAAACCTATTCTGTTGCATGCTGTGTATTATTAATCTGGCCTTGTGAATAGTAAGGATGGAATTTTTTCAAAGTGTATGCCTGCCTCCACACACTCTATATAGAGGCAGCTTCCATCAGAACCCATTACAAATCGTCTTTTGAAAGTTGCAGAGAATTGTGGCATCTCTCATGGTGCAGCAGGCAACTTTTCTAATGGGTCATAGAAAAGATATGGGAATAGCATGAGGTTGAGTGGGATGCTCTATGTCCTGCTGGTTTGAGGGCTCTCAGTCCCATAATTTGGGCTGGAGGCATTCTCTTTGAATTATGTGGCTAGAGGTCCTTGAATTCCAAAAGCCCCATCCATAGTGAATAGAACTCTTAGAGAGTTTGGAAATCTATTGTATACACAAAAAATATTTCTAGCATTTATGACACTATTTTTGGACATATTATTTGACTGGACCGTAATTTATCAAGCTCTTTTCTTATCATTTGACCTTCACAGCTCAAAGTCTACTTCTGCACAGCATACAGCTGATATTCAGAGAAGAAATACTTGCCAGGAAGGTAGTATTCTCATTTTTAAAACTTATTTTCTTCCACACTGGTCATTTAACATCATGTGCAATCTTAACTTTGTGTGCCAAAAGGGCTTAGGACCAGAAAGTGACTTGCAGAGCTGAATCAGTGGTATGGGTATCATGCTGCGATGAGAAAGGTTGAGGAAGATCACTGCATTATTTTGTTCCCAGGACAATCTTCATGGCTGAAAGTAAAATAAACACAGCCCTCAGTCCCTGGCAGCCCTTCAGTGGGCAGAGGGTGCTAAGAATCTCTGGGCCAGCCATAAAAGTCTATACAGTACCTGGAATGTCAAAAGTATTTATGAAAAAGGAAAGATTTATAATGTAGTAAAGGAAATGAAGAGACTTAATGTTAATATAATGGGAATGAGTGAGACAAGGTGGCCAGGAGTGGGCCAATGTAGTATGTCGGAGTACATGGTCCATTATTCAGGAAACAATGGAAAACATCACTGGAATGGAGTTGGGGTGATCCTGAGCAAAGCAATTAAGAACACAGTGCTTAGTGTGATGCCATTTTCAGATAGGATCATTATAATAAAACAAAGGTAAACCTTTCAACATGAATATCTTACAAATCTATGCCAATTGCAGACAAATCCTGTGAAGAGATTAATGAGTTTTATGATCAACTCAAAGCTGTGTTGAAGTATACAAAAAGAAATGAAGTTACCATAATTATGGGAGATTTTAATGGTAAAAGAGAATGATAATAGCCTCAACCCCGTATAGCGATTTTAATCCGTTCCACGGAGCTGATTGTTATGCGATTTTTGACATCGTACGATCTTCCCTATGGGAAAATCCGTACAACAATTTTCCCTATGAGATAAAACCATACAACAATGTTTGGCGCTAAGCAGTTTTTCCCATTGGAAAATAGTTGTACGGATTTTCCCATAGGAATGATCGCTATGTGGAACGGCTTTCTCCCCTCCAAGCCTCATTGCTATGCGATTTCATTACTGTATGAGGTGATCGCTATACGGGGTTCTACTGTAGTTGGATTCTATGGCTTTGAAAAAGGGAATGAGAGAGGAAACTGCCTCATACAGTTCTGCAGAGAAGAAGATCTAGTGATTACCAAGATGCCATCTAGATGACTTTACACATGGAAGTCTCCTGCTGATAGCTCAAATAATATTGTCAGAAATCAAATAGACTTTGCTCTTATAAACAGAAGGTTTCATAACAGCATTTTGTCAGCAAAGACCTATCCTGGAGCAGATATTTCCTCAGACTGTAACCCGTTAATATGTCATCTCTGCCTAAAATGTAACTAAAACAATGAAAACTGGTTTTGATGTCGATGTCCTTAAGGACAAAGAATGTAGAACAGCAGCAAAAGAGACAATGAGAGAGGAGTTATTAGACAAAAAGAGAATACATCAAGGAGAAAGATGTGTAGAAGAGAAATGGGGGATAATAAAAGAAATAACACAGAAAGTTAGACAGAAACATCTTTGCAGACAAAACCCAAACCAAAAGAATAAGGAATGGATGACAGATGACATACTTAATTTAATGGAAATAAGAAGGACCTATAAGAATCAGGACAAGGAAAAATATAATGATCTACAGAGGATGATTAGGCACAAAATAAAAGCTGTGACGGAAGCTTATATGGCTGACAGATGCGCTGAGATAGAGGAATACCAAAATAGGCATGATGTTTTCAATGTACTGTGGTACCTAGGTTAATGTAATTAATGCATTCTCCGGGACGTTTCTTACAGCTAAAATTACTTTAACCAAATTTCCCACAGGAATGCATTGAATGCAATTTCCCATAGGAATGCATTGAAAACCAATTAATCCATTCCGGAAAAAATTCCATATGTTATGCGATTTTATGTTAACCAAGCCATTTGTTAAATGAGGTTCCACTGTACATAAAAAGATCAAGGAAGTTACTGGCAGAAGACACATGTATTGTTAAAGGACAAGGACGGAAATCTTGTAGTGAAAATAGGGGATAAGATCAACGTATGGAAAGAATACATAGGACATCTGTTTAGTGATGAAAGAGGTGAATAGCCTGTCATAAATGGCAATACTGGAACACCAATACTGGAGAGTGAGACTGTAAGACCTTTGCAAAAATCCAAAGATGGGAAAGCAAGAGGGCAGATGACATCCCAGTAGAAATTTTGAAACTTCTGTCCCAAATTAACATCAAAGAATTGATGGACCTTTTTAACTCCATTTATGACACAGGGATCCTTCTGAGTGATTGGTTGCTATCAATCTTTGTTACACTTCAAAAGAAACCAAACATGAAGTCCTGTGAGGAGTACAGAATGATTAGCCTCATGAGTCATGCTCTTAAGGTCTTCTTGAAAATCATCCATAGAGGAATTTATAAGAAGTGCAAAAAAAAAAAAACCCAAAAAAAAAACCAACAACAGCCCATAGGTGAAACACAATTTGGCTTCCGGAATTCTATGGGTACCAGAGAAGCACTGTTTATGATGCAGGTCCTCATACAAAGATGTAGAGACATGAGATGTGATATGTATGAATGTTTTATAGATTACTGTATGCAAAAGCCTTTGGCAGATGCCAGCATGAAAAAATGATCATAGCACTGAAGAAAATAGGTGTAAATGATAAAGATATCAGAATCATCACCAACCTTTATTGGAATCAGACATCTTAAATCAGAGTTGAAGAGCAGCTGACAGAGCAGGTTCAAATTCGCAGAGGTGTGCGACAAGGCTGTCTGTTGTCCCTGACACTGTTTAATATTTTTAAAAAGTTAAATTTTTCAACCCAGAGTAATCTCTGACATGAAAACAACAACTGTTTAATATATACCTGTGTATTTGGAGAGTATTTTTCCAGGAGCACTATCAGATTCAAACATGGGCATTAAAATTAATGGGGAATACCTGAATGACATCCGATATGCTGATGACACAGTGTTGGCCATAAACCTTCAGATCTTCATTTGATGCTGGATCGAATTAGAGCAGAATATGGTTTGGATCTCAACATCAAGAAGACGAAATATCAGGTTATAAGCTGAATGCCAACTCATGGCAAGCTAATGGCAGGAACAAAAGAAATAGAAAGAGTGGACAAAAATGTCTATTTGGGGAGTATGTTAAATGGAAAATGAGATCCCGAGGTAGAGATTAAAATATGAATAGAAAAAGCAAGATCCACCTACATAAAAATGTGACATTTGTTATGCAGTAGAGATCTAACTCTTGCTATAAAGAACCAAATATTGAGATGTTACATATTCCCAGTGTTGTTATATGGAGTTGAAGCATGGACATTGACTAAAGCATCTGAAAAGAGAATTGAAGCCTTTCAAATGTGGATCTACAGACGGCTGCTAAAGATATCCTGGGTTGATCATGTGACTAACATAGAAGTAGTGCACTGAATGGATAAAGAAGAAGAACTCTCTAAAACCATTAAGCACTGAAAGCTCCAATACCTTGGTCACAGTGATGCACTGCAAAAAAATTTACTACCTACTCTGTGGGCTGGCCAAATCTGTGGGTATGGCCAAACATCCTGCATTATGGCTATGGAGGTAGGCGTGGCCAACCAAGTGGGCATGGCATGGGGAGATTTCTGCTACCGGTTCCCGGGATCCAGTGGGAACCGGGAGCAGAACACCACTGCTTGGTCATATCAGGAGGAACAACATAAAATGCAGACTACTCCTACTTGCTCTGCAAGGAAAGATCCCTGGGAAGAGAGGCCCTGGTTGTAGATCGGTTTAATGGTTGAAGAACTTGGGAGACTGGTGTGGCATGTCCTTGGAAGAACTGTTCCGTGAAGTTAAGAACAGGAAGACTATTGAAATGATGATGATAGCCAATATCTGGAACAAATACAGCACCTGAAGAAGAAGAAGGAACCTTGTTTCAAAAACATTTTTTCTTTCTCAACATAATGCTCATAAGTGATAATTTCCTAGTTTCCTACAACCTATTTAAGGAGCCCAGGTTATTCATGTACGTAGCAAATCATCTTTTGAGAAACGTATGCAGTTCTCTAGGTTTTTTGTAATCCATCTAATACAACTTGAGACCAATGTGAGTTCACATAAACTAAGCAATCAAAGACAGCTATGACAGTATTTAGGCTTTAACATACACTGTGCCTTGATCTGCCACCTATTTTATGCTTCTGTTTGGATTAGGAGATCACACAGAGACCTTGGATTATTTCAGTGCCAATGTCCTCGTTGACCCCTCAATCTGATGCAGTTTGATCCATGCCACAGTGTAAGGATAACAAAACCCATTGTCCAACTACCATAGGACTCGTTACACCTTACAGAGACTGCGCCCATTCAGGAAGCCAGCATAAGACCTTTTACTACTTCAGAGTACATGAGACTCTGCTCCAGACTAGAGAAATCTATGATAGGTTTCCTCTCTCTTCTCCAATAAGACTTCAAACATTCTATGTTCATCATTCCTACTTCTGTTCCCACAGTCTACCATATTTTGACTACCCAAGAGAAAAAGAATTTGCACCTGGCTCAAAGGCCACATTCCAAGACTTTCTTCACTTCCTCTAGGGGAGCAAAGAAACAATAGCATCTTTTTTAAACTCATAAGGAATAAAGCTCCATTTTCAATTAATTACACGCTCCACATTCAGAAAGAAAAATTCTAGATTTTTCAATCTTGTATTTTTCTCAGAACAGACACATGGGATTTGGAGTTCTCCCATTCAACATAATTAACTCTTAAGAAATTCCAGCTATGCAATCTTAAGAACATAAGAACAGCCTTGCTGGAATCTTGTAGCTTAATAAAACCTAGGAAAGAAAAGAATTGCAGGTAAGTAAATATTCAAACAGCATATAAGGAATCCAATTTCAGAACCAAAAGTATTGTAACCATTTCAAAGCATGATTCCCTGTGTGGATCTTAAAAAGTCTATTCCAGGAGTAAGCACACTATTGTGAAATAGCCCACACAATGCGAAGGAATCCCTTCTTCATTTTAGCAAATGATTTCTCTTAAGGTGACAAGTCACAGCTGAATTCAAAGAGAGAGTGCAACATCCCATCTTTTCTTCTAAAAAGAAAAAACCCTTTGCTCCAGTTTTCTCTGCTCTTGTTGCTGGTCTTTCGTAGTCCATTTCTTTCTGCATCTCTCCTCCTGGATCGAAATAGAACTCACCAGTTCCAACAGCCCAGCTGTAAAACAAAAATATATTCAGTCCCTTCAGTTCAAAGTTAAGACCGATTGCAAAACAAAGCAAATTCAGATGCAAAATATGGCAGTGGAAAGAGCTTGTGGTAGGACAAATGGATGTTTTCAACATTTAAGGAGTTTTTGTTTCTAATTATGCATCATTGGCTAATCTTTCTCACACTAGATCAGGCAAAAAGAACTGCAGAATGACTCTCCCAAATGTGCCTTCATTTTGGCAGTTTCATGTCTGGTCTAGACTTGGTAAAAAAAGAAGAATTGAATTTGATCTAGTTTTGTTCTTCCTGAGCAGGTAAATATTGGTCTGCAATAATGGAATTGAAAAGATGTTTGTTTAAACCTAAGTGGTTTAATGTTTTTTTACTTCCTAATGCTGGATAATGACAAACATAACCTCATATTTTTCTCTATACTAAACACACTGGAATGCCCAGCAATGAACAGACTATATAAATAAAGGAATAACAAAGTTAGGTACTATACTTAAGATATTTGTCAGTAAAAACCACTTTTGTCCAAAACTTATAGGAGATAATAATAAGGAAAAAGGCATTTCCCTCGTGAAGCTGCAAGGGAACAAAGATCACTGGATTTCGATACAGCAGAATACTCAAGTTCAGTATAGAAATGGTTCTTCAGAATATGCTACTGCTCTTCAACAAACTCTCAGGTAAGTTTGTTTAAACATTCGAATACTTTGTGAGAAGTGTTCTAAAAAGAAACCTGAATTTGCCTTCTTAATTAGGCTAGAAAGCACACTGCTACTTCTGGTGGGATGCAAAACTGAGCCATAACTCAGAGCAAAAAGACTCCTAGCCAGAAAGATGTGCTGTACCTTATTCCATGTAACACCAGTTATTCCTGTCCCATTAGCTACTGTAGGGCTGAACATGGAAGCCTCCATTGACTATATGTTTCTCATCCTTGATTTAGATAGTATAAATACTATAGACCTATAGAGGGGAACCTTCAATTCTCCAGGTGTTGTTGGCTTCCAGCTCCTGTCAGACCCAGCAAGGAACTTAACCCATGTTTCAAAAATTCATACATAATGCCTATCTATATATGTTCTGGTGAGAATGAATCTTAATATTGTATGCATACATTCAATCCATATAATCATAACCAACAACTTCTGCTTTTACTGGAATCATGTGTATTTGCAGGTTATCAATCAATGGTATTTCCATGAATCCTGATGTTTGAAACTGGGACCTGTTCAACTAGTCCATGTAGCTGGCTGTAGATTTATAAATCTCTTATGCTGGGAAACCCCTTTCATGTTATTTTGTGAATATTCAAACTCCTATGCCTCCCTTTTTGTGAATATCTTTGTTTTATTTGTTAATTTGATTTTTTTTTTTAGGTTTCCCCCTCTGCTGTGATGTTTAGTATATCTAATTAGAGGCCTTTTGACACTGGCCCTAGTGGTATGGGTTGTGTTTAGATGTCTGGGGTAACTTGACTGCAGGGACATGGGCTAAATGATGTATAGCTCACTCTTCCTGTACAAACAGCATAAGCAACCTGATGAATTACTTCATTATACCTGTGGAAAGACCCTCCTCGAAGATTGTGGTATTTTTGAACCACAATCGAATGTACCCTGGGCAACAGCATCCTTGTGTTGCTGGCTAATCTTTCTCACACTAGGTCAGATGAAATGAACTATGGAATGAATTCACCAAAAGGTGGTTTCGTTTTGTCAGTTTAAAGTCTGACTAGACACAAAAGAAAAAGAAGACCTGCAAATTGAACACTTTCCCTGTTCTTCCTCGGAGAGGCAGGGAAAGTGAGATTATTTTTATGCTATTTGATCACTGTTCTGTTACATTGCTTTTGTGACAGTAAAAATAAATCTTTTTCTTTCTTTTTCTGGGTAGTACCAATTAAAACTGCAGATATAGGCAGTTTATTGATTGGCTCTACATAAAGAAAATATTTTCCCTGTTACCTAAGTGATCAAATAGTGGATTTATTTATTTATTTATTTCCCCTGCCCTTCCATAGAGGAGGTTTTCCATCTCTGATATGCTGGAGCAAATGTTAGCCACCTCAAGATATCAAAATTATCACTGGAAGCTGCTTTGATAGTTACAAGGTACTTATATATCCCATTTCCAACACCCACAGGCACTGGAAACAGCATGTATGGAAGCATGTCGAAATAGTAGAACTCCATGAAGGGACCATTTTGGCAGGGACCATTTTGACATACAACATGTATGCAGGGGTGTGCTGGCTATGCTAAAAGGGCTCTGGACAGGGAGTAATAATGAACAAAATATATACATTCCCACTTGCCTTCTAATTTCAACTCCCTTCTGGGGATTTGAACCAACAACCTCTTGCTTACAAGACAGAATTGCAACCTTCAAGCCACAGTAAATGGGGCTGTTTTTCTAATTTTATCTTTGGCAGCAAAGGAGGAGAAGGCAGGCAGAGAAACATGGAGCCCCGCTCGTTTGCTCAATCATTCCAGGCATCGCAGCTCGTCTTGGCTCTTTGGATTGGCACCCAAGGGAGGCGCCATTATACTGGGGGGCACCCCAGGCTGAGTCCCTGTGGACTCATGTGTGTACACGGCCAAAGAAAAAAGATTAGCTCACTTCCAGATCACCTTTGAGAGCGAATTTAATATCCATCTGGATGACCTCTAGGCAGTGGTGGGCATAAGCAGGTTCGCACCAGTACGCGTGTACCGGTAGTAAAAATGGCTGGCCCCACCCACCTTCCTGCCCCGCCCACCTCCTCCTTCTAGAAGAGTCTTTGGAGGGGGCTGGCTCCATTTCCCCCATCATCAGAGGCTTTTACTGGGCTCCATTTCACCCCAAAGTGCATTCCCAGCCACTCTGGAGTGGTTGGGGAGGCACTTTGGGGTGAAACACAACCCTGGAAAAGCCTAGGATGAAGGGGGAAATGGTTTCAGAGGGAGCTCTTCACTATAGAGCTAAGAAAATAGAAGCCTCTTCTATTTTCATCACTATAGTAAACCTCTGAAGCCATTTCCCCCTTCTCTAAGGCTTTTCCTGGGCTCTGTTTCACCCCAAAGCACATCCCCAGCCACTCCGGAGTGGCTGGGGAGGCGCTTCGGGGTGAAACGGAGCCCTAGAAAAGCCTTGGAGAAAGGGGAAATGGCTTCAGAGGTTCGCTATAGAGTGATGAAAATAGAAGAGGCTTCTATTTTCATATCTCTATAGCGAAAAGCAGTCACATAACCAACAGGCCAAGCCTACAGTGGCCATGCCCACAGTGTGATAGGAATTTCTTTTGATGCCCACCACTGCCTCTGGGTTTTCAGAATTGTGTGTGGGCTCACATGCCCACAAATGCAAACAACACGTGTGTGTGCATTCAAGTACACTGCTGTATGCACGAGGACCATCATTTCTGCTCTAACAAGTCTAACTCACCTTTGTTTATTCATACAGTGTTCTCACACAAAAAACCTTTAAAATATTATTCTCTCATATAAAGTGACTGCATATAAATTTGTTTGTGATTACTCTGAAAAGAGATATGGAGCACACTGAATATGTTATGGTTTTCAGCAATAGAAAAGAGATGGGCAGGCTGCTTTACTCTAACCGTAGTGAGTGTATCCCAGAAAATAACAGCTGAATACTTCTGCAGGCAGTTTGACAGTCAATAGATTGATTGACTTCCTTTAAGGTAACCAGTGCAGAAGAGTGGGAACTAAATCATACAAAAATAAACAGTTGGTGAGGGCCCACAGATCATCTATGGATTTTTTGGAATCCCTCATCTTTCAAGCCTGAGTGAATAATATAGATGTTTCTAGGGGTGGCAAGAAAAAAGTTACAGTGACAGAACACATAAGAACAGATTGTAAGATTAATATCCCATGCTTTAGATCAGAAGTTTCAAGAACTATTGGTGGATCCTACTATCTCACACCGACAATTGTATTGTTGGATTTGTAGTCTGTGTCTACCTGGAAAAATTGCCAGGTTCTCTGAATATTGAGCATGCAATCCACCAAAGAGAATGAGCAAGAGCACGTTTGAAGGAGCCTGTAAAAGATCACGACACAATAAAACAATAACAACCCACAGGCCAATTTTCTGTGAATCTCATATATTTTTTAATCAAAATGTAATGAATAAATTAATTGAGAATTAAACACATTCCTCTAGCAATTTTAACAATAGTGAACAATACTTCCCATCTCCAGAAGTTTACATTAATGAATTAATTTTAAAACCTAACATACTGAGCAGAGGTGTGACTAGGAATTCCGGGGCAAGAAAAGCTACTTCCACCTCAGAAAGGTGTCAGCAGTTCATGTCCTAACTGTGAGCTGCAAGATATGACTTGTTCTGATTAAAGCTGAAACAGAATTGTAGAATGATGGGATCTCTGATCCAGAACACAGGACCTTTCATTGGTTAGAACTTTTGTGAAATTATTTTACTATTTTAAGTTTTATTCAGGCTTATTTAGAGTCCATTTCTGTGTATACTTAATCAAAACTAAATTCAGTGTGACTTTCTCTTAGTAAGTGTATTTTGGATTGCAACCTTTAATGGAAAACATGAGAACTCTTAGGAAAAAAATGTTTAATGGGTGGAATTATCCACAAAAATAATGATAAATGATATTGTTTTACATATATGTTTCAAAATATGTGCAGTGGTACCACGGGTAACAAAACTAACGCGCTCTCCAGGACGTTTCGCATTGCGAAAAACGTGTAATCCTAAACACAATACAGAACAATGTGCATTACCAGAAGTGGCCACTAGAGGCCACTGTACACCATGTAATTTATAGAGAAACTTGCTTCGTATTGCAATTCATAACATAATACAAAAAATAAAAATGTCTTAAGTCAACTCATCCAGCAATGTGGCTGATTAATATATTAATATAACATATTTTTGTATTATAAATTATTGAAAGCCTTTTCTTAATATATCATAATCACTGTCTCTCGCTATCATTGTTGTTATTAGTATTATTACCATACTAATTGATTTTTTAATTTCTGTTGAAAGGGAAGACAGATTTCCAAAGATACCAAATAGCATTGCAAATATAAAAGGAAATAGGGAAACACTGGGACAGAAGAAACATTATAAATGGAGCTCACGGAAGAAAGAACAGGATCATTTAAAAGTGAAATTTGAATGCAACCAAGATGAGGATTTTTTCATTCAGCAAGAATTTGTTAACCCTGCTGTCCCTCTACAAGGTGTCCAGTACAATAATAATGGACATGGCATCTGGACTTCAAAGAATCCTCCAAATTCTTGTTCTAGAAGTCACCATAATGAGAACATATGCTCAAACAAAACATTAAGACATTACTACACCAAAGATCAGCAGCTCTTTGGTTTGTCAACAACTTGTTCTCCCCCCTGGGGTGGCATAGAAAACTGCTATCCTCATCCAAACTTGCAGCAATTTACATTAGATAGTTACTCAGGAGAATACATGAAATCACAGTGCCCATCAGTACCCCCAGGAACTCAAAACACTCAAAACATGCCGATCAAAATGGAATACGATTCAGATTCTGAAAACATAGCTAGTAGTTTCGCCATTTCACAAAGTGAGGTTTGGATGGATGAAAACTGTACAATGAAAAAACAGGCAACCCAATTTCCTTCCAGATTCCACCTTAAAACAGAACTGGACCTCAGTGAGCAACTCTCCACTTGGCAACCCCTGAAGCATTGTGTCTATTCACCATATAACTGGCAAAACAGGATAATACATCATACCAATAACATCAGTAGAAATGGAGTTGGCATAGTGGTGCATAATAAGGAAACAACTGCACCGAGCCCTCAAAAGTCCATACGTATAGAAACTACAGAGAGTGTACCACCCTCCTATTATTGCAATCAGTTTTACAATGCTAATTTGATAGATGAGAGGCAGGTGAACAGTCAGATCCTGAAGACACATATTGAATGCAAAATTCCTAGGTTTGTTCAAACAGTGAAAGATGAACCTTTGGACCCTCCACCTGAATCTGTTATTGGTCAGAATGAAGCACAGATTTCTCTCCGTGAAATTCCATTAGCAACTTTTCATCCTCATAAGATAATGCAGCAGCAAACTGTGTAATGCGTTAGAGCACTTCCATATTTTCACATCAGCATGAGTAGTTTAGAGATGGAACCCAAACAGTACATACCTCATCAATAAGGGATTTCCTGTTATGTGGATTCAAGGTTATGGTTGTTTTGACATAATTCTGGTTTAGCAGTTCTTGGCCCTATTTATCACATGGATTGCAACTCCCCGGTGGCTCAGTGTGTAAAAGCACTATGTTTGAAGAGCAAAAGGATGGGGTTCGATTCTCGAAAGCTGCATGATGGGGGACATGAAATGAGCCTAATTCAGGCATCCCCTGCAAAAATCTTTTCAACTCAGAGTAATTTCTGACAGGAAAACACATATCACATGGATTGAGGGAGATGGATATTGATAATTCAAAGTGACAATCACTCACAAAACATGATCTCTAAAAGTGTCCTTAATAGTTATGTAAGTATGGTCTATACTTTGCAGATAATTGCTTCTGAAATTCAAGGGCAATTGAAATATTTTGTTTAATAGGAAAGGATTTGGACAAAACTACAAGTGGTTAATTCCTCATGGCCAATGGTAGTTATACCAAATAGTTTAGTACTGTGCTGCTTAAAGAATGAAATATAAAGGAATTAAATGCAAACAGAATGGTAAAAAAAGGTCTTATATGAGTTCAGGGACACATTTCCATTATGCATCTTTTAGCAGGAAAAAGAGGAGGAACAAAGATAAAGAAGGTGTTCTCAAACAGTGTCTTTAAACCCAGTGGAATGTAGGTCTCTGTGAGGATTGTGGGGAACTGATGGAACAGTGTGGGGTCAAGAGAGGTCAGGTAAAAAATTACAACTTTGCAAAGGTCTGAAGAACAACCAGCAATAGCTTGTCTCCCTATATGAAGATGTTGACACTTAGTTTCAGGTCAATTAATTTAGCTACGTTAAATCATCGTCATCATCTTTGTCATCATTGAACTGCAGAGTGTATCAAAATATTTACAAATTTAAATTGGTTAAGTGCAAGATGTTCATGCATACTTCACAAAACAAGGTTAGACTAATCTTCAGATTCTAAACTGACAAAGATTTTCAAAATCCTCAACATTTGCCTATTATTCCTTGTTTTCAAGGTTTAAACATCTGTGACCTACTGCCCTC
This sequence comes from Bradypodion ventrale, assembly GCA_035047345.1. Classification (NCBI taxonomy): domain Eukaryota; kingdom Metazoa; phylum Chordata; class Lepidosauria; order Squamata; family Chamaeleonidae; genus Bradypodion; species Bradypodion ventrale. The sequence goes on from JAWDJE010000006.1 coordinate 51,965,895, forward strand.
TGCTCATGTGGATCAGGAAAGCCTTATTTGGTGCTGATTGTTAGAAATGGCTAGTGAGTTGCTATATCACTTGTGAGTTGCTATATTTTCTAACAAGTGTGAGTTGCTATACAGTATTAGGTTGCTATATTTTCTAACAATGATGTATGGCCAGGTTGCACAGTACAGTAAAACCCCGTACAACGATTGCACTGCACAGCGATGAAATCGTACAACGATTGCCTTAAATAAATTGTATCATACGATTTTCATTGTTGTACGATATACATTTTTTTTTCAAAAGGCCAAAGCTGGGTGACCTTGGGGTGGCGTGGGGAAGCCTTTTCCCTGGATCCCTACCCCTCTGAAAGCCCCTGTGCGAACAGGCAGCACTGGGTTGCTTTCCCCCTGGGAAGTGTGGGAGTTTAAAGCGCCTGAGTTGCCTAGCGCTTGTGGACCCAAGCGGTTGGCTTGCGGAGGTCTGGGAAACAGCGCTGGTCTCCTGGCAAGCAAACCGCCTGGGTCTGCAAGTGCTTTGTGACTCTGGTGCCTTGCGTATGAGGAGACCAGAGCTGTTTCCCAGACCACTGCAACCCTGCCTTTAGGGTTGGGTGGAATTCCACCCACCCCACCTGACCCAAAAAGCAGGATCGCAGCACCAGTCAAAGCAGGGAAACAAGGCTTCTGTGATCCTGCCTTTAAGGTCAGGTGGGGAGAATTCCACCACCCCCAACCCCGGCCCCAAAGGCTAGGATTGCAGCACCCATCAGAGCAGGGAAACAATTGCTTCTGTTTCTGTTGTGTTCTAATGGTGTAACCTCCTACATGGGATAACAATGTATCTAACCAATGTAACCTTACCTACGGGTAACAATGTAACCTTCAGTTGTATCACTATAAACCCTGTAATAGGACGCGAGCTAATGTCCACCATGCAATAAACCTGAGTTAACCCAGCCCGAGGCTGTGTCCTGTGTCTTGGTTCTCATACACCAAATTGGCGACGAGGATGGGATCATGGATTCCCAAGGAGCCAGGGCACAGAGCGGGTTCAACATCACCAAACCGCAAGACTGGGAGCTTTTTGAAATGGACTTCCAGGCGGCACTGGTGGAACTCAAAGTCAAAGAAGACGACGAGGAAAGGAAGAGGGCCATCCTCACCCGAATGCTTGGGATGGAAACCAAGCGAACGCTGGTGGGCATCATTGCACCGAAGAAGGTGAGCGATTTCAAAGCCGATGACATCATGAAACTGCTGCGTGAGCGTTTCCGACCCTCGAGGGCGATGTTTCCCGCCCGGAGCGCGTTTTGGAGGCGAGTCCAAGCGCCGGACGAGTCGGTTGAGGCCTTCGTAACAGCCCTGAGAATAGCCGCCGCCCCCTGCAGATGGGACAATCTGGAGATGGCCCTCAGGGACGGAGTTCTGTGTGGTCTGAAGGACAAGGAAGTGCAGCGCAGCCTGATGAACAAGGAGCCACCACCCACGCTGACAGAGGTTGTAGAGGCCGCGGAAGCCGCGGAATCCACGAATGCTGGAGTGGACGAGATGCACCAGTGGCGTGAGTGGCGTCCTAGGGCAGGCAAAGCGGAGAATTCGGTGCACGGAAAGTCCGGACAGTCGGTGCACGCAACCCGACGGGCCTCGAAGTCGTCTACGGAAGGCAGCGACGGCGAGGAGGTCCAGAAAGTCAGAAAAGGAGGGCGCCGCTGCGATGGTTGCGGGGCGGCCCATGAGCGCGCAAGGTGCCCATTCAGAAAAACCGAGTGCTACACCTGCGGCCGTCGGGGGCACATCGCCAGGGCGTGCAGAAAGCGGAAAGAGGGCCGGAGGCATTCACAAGACCGTTCGACCAGACCGGACCGTCCAGCGAGGTCCAAAGATGGCGCCCGGACCACGAGGAAGCAGGACGGCGTGGGCCGCATCTCGGACGACAGCGAGGACGACGCTCCCGTGTTCAGCGTGTCCGCGGGACAGCCCCATTACTTCGTTGAGGTACTAGTACAAGGGGCCCCTATCATAATGGAAATTGACTCGGGGTCCTCCTATTCTATAATTTCCCAGAAAGAGTTCTTGAAAATCGACCCCCACGTGTGGCCCAAACTTAAAACGTTGAGGTCCAAGCTACGAGACGTACAGGGGAACAGCATTCCAGTGTTGGAGGTCGGGAAATTTCGGGTCAGCTATAAGAGACATTCTGCGGAACTCCCCCTAGTTGTCCTTAAGGGGGGAAGTTGTAGCCTCCTAGGGACGCAGTGGTTTCAGCCTTTAGGGTTGTTCATAGGGGGGGTGCATACCGTGGGGGTAGATCCAATACAAGCGGTATTGGACGCGCACCCCGCCGTTTTTAAAAAAGGACTGGGAAAGTTCAAGGGACCCCCCGTAGCCTTCGACCTAGACCCGGAGGTCCGCCCGATAAGACTCAAACCGCGCAGGGTGCCGTTCGCACTAAAGGAGAAAATAGAGGCGGAACTGGACAAACTGGTGGGCCAGGGGATTCTTGTTCCTGTTGATTCCGCGGAGTGGGAAACTCCAATTGTAACAGCGCTAAAGGCTAACGGGGAGGTGCGCATTTGCGCTGATTATAAGTGTACAATTAACAAGGCGATCCGCCCCAATGCATACCCGGTGCCGGTGGTCAGCCACCTTCTGGCCAGGCTGAATGGGGGAAAGTGTTTCGCTAAACTCGATTTAGCACAAGCCTATCAGCAACTCCCTGTAACGCCCGCCACGGCAGCGGCGGTCCCGACTCACATCCTTTTGATACGCCAGCTCTATTAGAGCCTGGGGAAGGGGGAGAGGAGTTTGCGACCGCCGTCCCCGAATTTGATTCCGAATTTGATTTTGCGAGCCGGGGGGGTTTTTGGGAGTGTTCCCCCACCCATCCAAGCGAGAAGCGGGGTTTTTCGTTAGCCCCCAGTGCCCCCGGTTCTTCCCAAATGAAGCACACACCTCCCAACAACGCCGCAGAGCCGCGGCAAGTCACTAACAAGTCTCCCTCTCCGATTACAGGACAGGAAACCAGGGGACAAAGAGAAGGTAGCAAACCCGGGGAAAGGCAGCCCGCATCGAGACCCCAGCGTGTTCGAAATAAGCCATCTTGGCTGAGAGACTTCGTCTCATCCTAGGGGGAGAGGTGTTGAGTTCGAGACTTCGTCTCATCCTAGGGGGGAGGAGTGTTGTGTTCTAATGGTGTAACCTCCTACATGGGATAACAATGTATCTAACCAATGTAACCTTACCTACGGGTAACAATGTAACCTTCAGTTGTATCACTATAAACCCTGTAATAGGACGCGAGCTAATGTCCACCATGCAATAAACCTGAGTTAACCCAGCCCGAGGCTGTGTCCTGTGTCTTGGTTCTCATACACCAAAGTTTCCTTGCTCTGACTGGCGCTGTGATCCTGCTTTTAGGGTCGGGTGGGGGGGTGAGAATTCCATCCGACCCTAAAGGCAGGATTGTGGAGGTCTGGGAACAAGCCCTGGTCTCCTTGCAAGCAAGCCACCAGAGTCGCAAAGTGCCTGCAGACCCAGGTGGCTTGCTTGTGAGGAAACCAGGGATCTTTCCCAGACCTCCATAAGCCAACCGGTGGTGCCTGCAGATGCACAATGTTGCCTTTATAGTCGGAGTTGAGGGGGGGGGGGTAATCCCCCCAACTCCGGCCACAAAGGCAACATCTCGGCCTCTGTCAGTGCAGTGAAACGAGACTTTGTTTCACTGCACTGACAGGTGCCGTTATCATCGGTCTACGGGGGTCTACTTGCCGGGGAAATGTGTTTCCAGGTAAGGGGACCTCTGTGGATCCCTTCCCCGACCCCTGCAAGGCTGCTTTTGCCCTGGCAACACACTTCGGGGCCGTAGATGGCTTCCCTGACCCCCGCAGGGCTGCCTTTGCCCTGGGAACATGCTTCCCAGGGGAAAAGCAGGGTGAAAATCACTGTATGATACATCCCATAGGAAAAATCACTATGATCGTATAGCGATTTTTTCATACAACGACAGACTCTGTGGAACCAATTAAAATCGTTATACGGGGTATTACTGTATGCTGTTGTGGGAAGAAGAATGGAGCCTAGCAGTGAACTGCAAAAGAAATAATGTGACTTAACTCCAGTTTTGTGTGTTCATATTCTAATATTTCCCCTTGTAGTCATATTTTATATGAGAATACAGCTTTGTAATTCAAATTCACAACAACAACAACCCTGTAGCAGTGAATGTATGTTTAATCAATGTGTACTGGAGCTTGTAAAAATCAAATATTAGCATAATCTGGTGACTCACTAAATAAAGCAGTCATTTACAGATACCCTAGATACTGTAATAACTTTCATATTCTTAAACATGGGAAATATATTATAAGCAATTTATCAGCATAAGAACATTTTTACTACCAAGTTTAAAAAGCAGTAATACTATTTTAAGTAGAATAATCAACGTTGCACTGCAGGCAGTTCTGCCCGGTTCTATAGAACCAGTAGCAGAACTGACTGGTCATGCCCACTTCCCCACCACCACGCTCACCCCCTCCACCTCCACCTGCACTCCGGGTCCGGCCGGGGCCCGGGAGGAGGAGGAGAAAGTGCGTGCGTGCCCACCCGCTGCCGCCGCCGCTTGCCCAGAGCGGCGTGGCTGGAGTGGGGGGGAACTCACCATGCCTGGCGCGCTTCCTTCTACGTACTTCCTGCGCACCTTTGGCAATGCCCCCATGTGCCTTGCCCAGGAGGCACGCAGGAAGTACGTAGAAGGAAGCGCACCAGGCATGGTGAGTTCCCCCAACCCCAGCCATGCTGCTCCAGGCAAGCGGCTGTGGCTGGGCGCGTGCTTCCTCCTCTCCCTCCTCCCAGTGCAAGACATCATGTACGGAGGCCGGCGGTGGCTTCAGCTCCTCGTGGCCCGCCTGAACTGCACCTTCCATTAAGTCTCCTCTCTCTCTGGGGGGGGGGATAGAGGGGGAGGCAGATGCAGGGAAGCCCCAGGCTGGGTTGCACGGAGGAGGATGCCCCACAGGTAAGGCGAATGCCATGGGAGGGGGCGTGGGGTGGCCGATTAGCCAGCACATGTGGGGGGCCTCCATGCAACCTAGCCAGGCGCCTCTGTCCACACGTCTCCTGCCACCGTGGCCTGCGTCTCCAAGGCAGCAAGTGAGGAGCATTGCCTGCAAGTGGAGGGGTTGGGCTCACTCACTCACTCTACAGTGATAGCCCGCCTTTGGCTCCCTGCTTCTCAGCGCTGCCAAGGTCTGCTCAAAGCCGAGAGGAGGAAGGAAGGAGAGCCGGGTCTTCCCCGCCATTGCTCTCCTTCCTTCTTCCTCTTGACTTTGAGCAACCCTTGGCAGCGCTGGGAAGCAGGGAGCCAAAGGCAGGCTATTGCTGTGGAGTGTAAAAAAGGGGTGAGCGAGCGAGTGAGTGAGCCTGACCCCTCTGCTTGCAGGCAATGCATAGAGAAGTCCCTGGGTTTCTTTTCTTTTCTTTTCTTTTGGGGGGGTGAGGCTATGCCCACACAGTTGGCCACACCCACGCCCACAGTTAGCCATGCCCACAGAGTAGGTAGTAATTTTTTTGCAGTGCATCACTGAGAATAATTACATGCTGGCAGGTCTACTAATATTTTACCTTAGTAATTTTTACAGTCTAAATATTCCATCTGGTTGATCGAGAGTCTGCATTGTAAATCAGGGATTTTCAACCTGTGGCCTATGGACCGGATGCAGCCCCACACCACCTCCACCACACCAGGAAGTGTCATATGGTGGAGGAAGGTCAAAATGGCCATCCGGCCCCCGAAGCAGTCTGAGGGAGCGTGACCCAGCCCCCGGTTTAAAATGGTTGAATATTCCTGTTCTAAGTAATCCAGCAGAATTAATATAAATAAAAATTCTGGGGTGGAGGTAAAATTGATTTGCTTTATTAGTCAAACATATTTGATTTTCAGTCTTAAAGTCAATTGTTCTACATATGCAGAATTGTTAATGTAATCTATAATAACCCCTTGCTGTTAATTTAGTAGTATTTAACTAAGAAAAACTACAGAAATATATTTGGATAATATGCATAATATTACTAAGCATAATATAGTGTATAAATTTTATTCTGTAGTAACAGTTTGAAAGTGCATCAAACTGAGCTGAAGCAGAGTAAATTGACTTATATCATCACTTATATTATCACTTTGTTACAGTCTACGACCAGCACAGTAAAATGAGAGGTAAAATATTTAAAATTTACTGCTTAAAATGTAATTAAAATACATTATTTAACAAAATATTACTTATTTTATTATCTTCTGGGGAAGAAAAAAGGTAATCAACTTAGAAGTTGCTGCGTTGTTATCAGCTACTGAAACAATTGCACTATTAGGTGAGTTTCTATAAATGATTCTCACTTTTAACTAAATGTAAAAATATTTTTTCATTTTATAATCTGCTACTGTCTGAAAATGTAAAATTTAGCATTTGTAAATAAAATTCTTTATGTACATTGAACTGTGGATTTTACAGTATTGGTTTTTTTTCCTATTTTTGATTTATTTCTGTATACAGTGCAGTCTTGCCAGATATGGAAGAAATTTTGTATAGAATAGGAAAAAAGCCTCTATGTGACACATGAGGCATTTTGTATTACAGTGGAACCCCAAATAATGACAAAACTTGGTTCCCCAAGTCGCGTTGTTATTCGGATTTCTTTGTCCGGGCGGAATTTTTTGTCGCCCATTTTGGGGTCTCTGCCACCCCTGCCACCTCCAGGAAGCTCGGGGTAGCCGATTGGGGCTTTTTCCAACACCCCCCCAGTTTGGATGCTGCTGCAAGCCAAAAACTGCAGCCGATGAAGGAGTTTTCCCCACTGTTTTGCCTTCCAGCAATCTGGGCAGCGGGGGGGGGGGGGGATCCGAAACAGCCCCATCAGCTCCCGCTAGCCTCATTTTCTTGTACAGGAAGCTTTGGCTTTCTGGGAATTGAAGTCCAAAAAACCAGAAATCAAGATGGCCACTGCAAATTTTATCAGATGTTTGTTGGGGCAGGGGGAGATTTTTTTCTTCCACAGTCAGTGGGAACAGGTAGGAGAACACATTGTCCTTTTTGGGGTGGGGGTGAGCAGAGGCACCCCATGTGCCTCTCTGAGGCTAGGGGGAGCCGATTGGGGCTTTTACCACCACCAACACCACCCTGCCCGGACTACTGGAAGGCAAAACAGTGATGAAAACTCCTTTGTCGGCTGCAGTTTTTGGCTTGAAGCAGCATCTAGGCCGGGGGGGGGGCAGAAAAAGCCCCAATTGGCTCCCCTGAGCCTCAGAGAGTCACCTACACTGGCTGAGAACCCAAACACGATCCATTCGTATAACGACGTCATGTCATTGTTCGGGGCATGACATTTCAAAAAACATTCGACGTTATTCGGATGGATCGTTATTCGGGGTTCCACTGTACAGTAAAACTCTGGTTTACATATGCCTCTATTTACGTAAAAATCAACTTACGTAAGGGTTTTTTGCACAAATCGGCATCCCGATTTACACAAACGAAAAAAAAATCGACTTACGTAAGGGGTTTCACTGTCTTGTAATTCTAAGATGGTGGCGGTGCCATTTTAGAATTACAAATTCCGCCCCGTCTCAACAAATCACTTACCTTGGCAGTGGCAGCTGTGGTGGAGGCAGCAGTGGCAGTGGAGGCACTTTTGCTGCATTTTCCTGAGCCCCCGCTGCTTCTACGGGGACTAGATGAGTGCTCAGCTGTTTGTCAGAGAACAGCTTTAAAATGTGTGTGTGGGGGGGGTGGGGGGGTGGGGGGTGGGGTTGCATGTTATAACAGAGATGGCCACTAGGGACACAAAGTGCGATTCACCATAGGGCAGTGATCGTGAACCTTTTAGAGATCGAGTGCCCAAACTGCAACCGAAAACCCACTTATTTATCACAAAGTGCCAACACAGAACAGGGAGGAAGGAAACACTGTCATTGGACTACTGGGCAGAACAAATTCTGTGCTGTGGGGAGGAGTGCTCCTATTGTGGTACTTGGACAGAGGGGTGGGGGTGAACTCTGTGCTAGGGGGACTGCACAGGTGCCCACAGATAGGGCTCCGAGTGCCACCTCTGGCACGTGTGCCATAGGTTCGCCACCACTGCCATAGGGATTAATTGAAAACCAATTTCAGGCTTTTTTAAAAAAAATCAATGCATCCCTATGGAGATGCATTGATTTACGTAAAACGCCTATTTATGTTAAGAAGCTACGGAACGGACATTTTACATAAATCGGGGTTTTACTTTATTTTATGCAAATATATGTTTATCTTGGTATGAAGTTTGGTCAGGTCCATATTAGCTGGTCTTCCTTCCTTCCTTTATTATTAATCATCCCAATATAAGCACAGGTTTAATTTATAAACATGTTTGTGCAGCCATGTCACTTCTGGAAGGATTTGTCTCTGAGAAGACAAAACTATCACATCTTAAGTACAGGTAAAACTCGGAAAATTAGAATATTGTGCATATCTTCATTCATTTCACTTAAAAGGTGAAACAAATATATGAGATAGACTCACTACATGCAAAGCGAGATATGTCATGCCTTAATTTGTTATAATTATGATGATCATGGTGTACAGCGTACATGAGATTATGTGATGATTATGGGGTACATGAGTTTGGGGTGTTGGGGTTTTCATAAGCTGTAAGCCATAAGCATCAATATTATAACAAAGTAAGGCTTGAACTATCTTGCTTTGCATGTAATGAGTCTATCTCATATATTTGTTTCACCTTTTAAGTTGCATTACTTAACTGAATGAACATTTGCACGATATTCTAATTTTCCAAGTTTCACCTGTAGGAAGGCACCAGATCGTATGCCTAGAGACAGAAAATGTATTAAAGGAGGTTGCCAAAGATACAAAGCATCTGAAAGAAGGGAAAAGAAGTTACTATGGTCTACAGCCCACGGGGCGGATACGACCCCCGGAGCCATTTCATCAGACCTGTGATGCCCTATCCAAGCTGGAAAAAGAAGTCCAATTGCAGTCCTGTTTGGGCACTTTCTTTTCTCACTTTCGCTAATAGTCATTTCACATCATGGCTGTTTCCTATCTCTAAGATGATGTCATCTGAAAATCTTAAAATATTGATATTTCTTTCACTAATGTCCCCCTTTCTTTCAGTGGAGCTTTTTGTCCCCCTGTCTAATTCAATCCATACTCAAAATAATATGACTATAGTAGAAAGCGTCCTCCATCAGATCCCTTGGGCAAGGTGAAAGCAGAGGGCACACATCCAGTGATGCACTGTGGAAATTTTTTACTACCCACTCAGTGGGCGTGGCTATCTGTAGGCATGGTTATCTGTGGGTATGGCCTCAACCCCCTGCCGCCACCCCCAAGAAAAAGAGAGAGAAAGAAACCTACTGTGCTCTCTTTCTTCGCGAAGATGATGATGATGGAGGAGTCCCAGAGCAGCAGCGCGGCTGGGAGGTGAGCTTGGCGAGTTGGTGGGCTGGCGCTGGATGGGCTCCCCTTCCCAGCGCCGCTGGAAATGCGTCCCTGCCAGTGGCGCTGCTGGGAGGTGAGCGGGGCGGGTTGGTGGCCTGGCGCCGGCTGGCCAACCCCTCCCAGCGCTGCTGGAACCGCGTCCCATTTGCCTCACCCAGGGCCGAAGGTGCAAGGGAAGTGCGGAGATGAAAGTGCGCCTTCGGCCCTGGGTGAGGCAAATGGGACGCGTTTCTGGCAGCGCTGGGAGGGGGAGGCCGAGAGGTGGGCGTGGCCTGGAATTTTTACTACCTGTTCGGTAGAACCGGTGAGAACCAGCCACAGTGCAACACTGCAAACATTATGGCCTGCCTGGCCGGCGGGTGGTGTGATATCCAAATGGCTAAAAAAAGCATACAAGTGGACTTGATTTCTCTCCATTTGCATGTGCAGAATGTCATCAAGGAAGTGGAGATGTCTACCAATATGTGGACTCTTTGCTGAACAACAACTCCAAGGTATCCAAGGTATAGAAGAACTATACATCTTTAACACTGACAATGAAGAAATTGAAATATTGAAAGAATGTGCATATACAGTATTAGTTAAATCATCAATCCAAAGGGAGACTGCAGCCAAGAGATTAAGAGGACTAGACTCAGAAGGGCAGCAATTAAATCATCAGGGGGGAAAACACAATTTTAACGAAGTGTTATTGGTGATCAAGGTCATCCACATTTTTGCATTCCCCATTACAGTGGGTATGCAAACTGGACAGTAGAAAAATAAACCTACCAGGAAAATTGATTTGTTTGAAATGAGGTCTTGGAGGAGATCACTGTGGATACCCTGGACTGTCAGAATGACAAAAAAGGTGGTTTCGAGAACAAATCAATGCTGAATGATCTCTGGAGGCAAAATTGATGAAGCTGAAGTTCTCCTAATTTGGGCATATCAAAAGTAAACAAGATTAGAAAAGAGAGCAATGTTGAGAAAAGAAGTCAACAGGGAAAGAGGAAGACCAAATACAAGAAAGACTGACTTTCTAAAGAAAGCCACAGGTTTGAGTTTACAAAAACTAAGCAGGGATGCTGAGGACTAGATATGTTGGTGATTGCTCATTCAGAGTGTCACCATAAGTCAGAAGTGACTTGATGACACATTAACAACATAATGTAGTGACCTCCAGAAGGTCATATCATTAACACCTCTGCTTTGGTCTTGGCTCACTAAGAGCTTCAGCTTAATGAGTCCTTCTCATGTTTTCATAGTGATGCCTCACAATTTTCCTTTATGTTTCAGTTTAACTGTGTGTTAAGTTTATATGTATACATCTCCATCTTGTATAAGCTTTCTCAACTTGAATAGAAGTTCTCTGTTCCTCAGTATTATTTTGTAGTTTCATTTCCCTTCATATATCCTTTCCTTCCTCTGACATATAATTGTTTTGGAAGACTATGTGCTTACCAATTAATTGGCTTACCATGGAGATTTGTATTTATTCATATCAGAGTGTTGCACAAATCAGCAAGTTTACTGTATAATGCTTCTGTATAGGAAGGATTAGTGGGCTGCCCAAGGGAAGGCCCACGTGCACTTGCAATGCTTTCCACTTTTCAGAGAGGCTCCTTCTATTTCTGATTTCATGGAGGTGTGTGGTTATCATGTGAGAAATTTGGGTTGGCCAAGATCAGTGACATCAGACATCTGTGCCAAGAAACTCAGCTGTTATTTGCTCATTAGAGAAGTTTTGGGAATGCACAAGTGTTGACTTTGTCATATAATGAGGGATATCTTTATCAATATTTCAATTAAAGTTATTCTTAAATTAGTTTGCCAATGAAGGAAACATGTTGTGATTGTAGCCAAGGGGGGTCAAGTTCTAGTTTCCTTAAAATTATGAAAGGAGATTTTTTTATCATTAATCATAATCAGTACAAATTACAGTAAAAACCCAACTTACAAATGCCCCGAGTTACATAAAATTAAACTTGCATAATGATTTTGTACTAAATCCATGTCCTGATTTACATAAATGTCCCAATTTACATAAATTTACACAACACGATTTCCTATGGGTTTGTTTCGAGTTATGTAAAAATTCATTTCCCTATGGGTTTGCTTCTATTTACATTAAAAAATAATTTTTCCTATGGGTTTGCTTCGAGTTACATAAAAAACCGATTTAAACAAAAGCCTACAGAATGGACTTTTTGCACAAGTAGGGGTTTTACTATATAGTTAATTTTGTGCACGTCACAGGAAATGTGGAAATAACTGGAACAACCCTTTCACTGTTTTCAGGGGCTCCCCCTGGCAGAAGGGCTTCAAGTTGCATTTTTGCTTTGCTCTTATCTTTTTGCATTATAACGTCTTTTATCCTTTTTATACTACTGTACTTATTTGCCTATGCCTTTCCTTTCCCCTTGCTCTTTTAATAAAATTTGGAGCCTTTTTTCTTTACTGGCACATAATTACTTTGGATCCAATAGAACCGTCTTGTCAATAGCAAGACATTGAACTTCAATCGTCTTCGGATTTGGTTGCTTTCAGGGACTTTTACATTGCTAATGTATACTGAGATCTAAACAGCAGAGTCAGCAGTCACCCATGTCTGATAATCATTTGTGCTGCAAAGCAAGCGTATTTTCTCTCTCAATGGATTTGTGGGTTTGTTTATTTTTTGCACCATTAGTGTTTTTACATGTGTTACTGTCTTGGGTTGTTTATCTGTTTAGAGTCTTGCACGGAAGACAAAGAAGGAGCCGCAGTGGGGGCTAAAACACAGGTTTATTTCATGATGGTCAGGATGAACCTGTGGTAATGGCGGAGGTACAGCTCATTTTATACTGCAGTAAATACATTTGAATATTGTTGCACGGTAGCTCATTGGCTGCTACCGGCGTGACATCATTCTGAGTCACGCCCATCTTCTCCAGGTGATCCTCGCGCGGGAAAGGTTCCCGCGGCTGCCGGTGATTTGGGAAATGTGAACCATGTGAGCTGATCGCTCGCAGCTGCCCTCTATGGGCAGCTTACTCGCGTTCCTTAAACAGCTGGGTTACATTGTAATCGTTGTCAGGTTACATTCATACATCCTTAAAGTAGTACTGTTACATACACAACACTCCTCCCCCCTAGGATGGGACGAAGTCCCTCAATTTAGTGTATGAGAACCAAGACACAGGAATACAGCCAAGGGCTGGTTTAACACAGGTTTATTGCATAGTGGTCAGAGGGAACATGAGGTAATGGCGGATGTACAGCTCTATATATATGGTAGTAAAACATTTGAACGTGGCTCCACGATAGCCCATTGGCTATTGTCCGCGTGACGTCATAGCTGGTCACGCCCTTCTTGTCCAGGTGTAGGTAGTGGCGGGAAACTTCCCGCACTGTGGCACTTTGATGAGTTTGGACCAAGAGAGCTTGGACGCTCGCTGCTGCCAGCTGGTGGTCATTAGCTCGCGTCCTATTACAGGGTTTATAGTGATACAGCTGAAGGTTACATTGTTACCCGTAGGAAAGGTTACATTGGTTGAGATACATTGTTATCACATGAGACGGTTACACTATTAGAACACAACACTCCTCCCCCCTAGGATGAGACGAAGTCTCTCAGCCAAGATGGCTTATTTCGAACACGCTGGGGTCTCGGCGTGGGCTGCCCTGCCCCGGCTTTGCTCCCTCCTCCTTGCTCCCCGGCTTCCTGTCCTGTAATTGGAGAGGATGACTTGTTAGTGACTCGCCGCGGTTGTGCAGCTTTGGGATGGGCAGGAGAGGGGAGAGGACAGGCTTCTGATGTGGATGTGGGCAAACCGGGGGCACTAGGGGCTAACGAAAAACCCCGCTTCTCGCTTGGACGGGTGGGGGAACACTCCAAAAAAACCCCCCGGTTCGGTAACACAAAATTTAATTCGGGGGCAACAGTTGCAAACTCATTTCCCTCTTCCGAGGGACTGGGTGAAATTGGAGGGGCAAACTCGTTTCTCCCTTTCAAAGAATTGGATAGAACCGGTGTATCAAAAGGATGTGAGTTTGGACCTCTGCTTCCCCCCCTTGTTTGGGACTGTTGCCCTTCGCTGTCTCCCCCTTGGGATAAGCAGGTGGAGGAGAACCCTAACGCTGAGTCCTGTTCCTGAGCCCCACTGATCGGCCCCTCAAGCACTCGGTGCCTAAGTTGGTCAGCGTGCCTCCTCCAGAGGAGACCGGTGCTAGTTTCCACCCGATACGACACTGGCCCCGTCTGTTCCACAACCGTCCCTGGTACCCAGGCTGAGCCTGCGTTGGCGTAGTTCCTGCAGTGTACAGGATCGCCGACGGCGAAACCTTTCGAGACCGCTAACCCTATGTTCTTCCCTTTGTCCTCAACCCTCGTCGGATCTAACCTGGTCAGGATCGTGGTCAGCTTTCTCCGCATCAGCAGCTCCGCCGGCGAGTACCCTGATGCTAGGGGAGTTACTCTATATCCCAATAAGAATTGACACACTTGGTGGTTCAGGTCCCCTGGGCCCATGCGTCTCAATGCATCTTTTGTTGTGCGCACAAGGCGCTCCACTTGGCCGTTCGTGGCCGGGTGGAACGGCGCGGAGGTAACGTGCCGAATGGCATTTATGTCTGTGAACGCCCTGAACTCTGCGGACGTGAAACAACTAGCGTTATCGCTGATTAGAGTGTCGGGTAAGCCGAACGTAGAAAAAATCCTCCGTAAGTGCTTAATTGTAGTGGTGGAGGACGTGCTCGTGACCGGAATCACCTCCAGCCACTTGGAGTACGCATCCACTACCAGGAGAAAAAGGGTCCCTCGGAATGGGCCGGCAAAATCTATGTGCACTCTGGACCACGGGCCCCTCGCCGCGTCCCATTCCCTATGCGGGAGTCGAGCCTCCTCCGGCCGGGAGCCCTGACAAGCCTCGCAAGTGCCGACCATGTGTTCTATGTCCGCGTCTAATTGGGGCCACCAGAAGTAACTCCGAGCCAGTGCCTTGGAGCGAACAATTCCCGGGTGGCTGACGTGCAGCAATTTAAGCACCCTCGGTCTCAGGGATGTAGGGACCACCACCCGTTGGCCCCACAAAAGGCACCCCCTCTCTAGGGACAATTCTAGCTTTTTCCGAAAAAATGGGTCGAATTCCGCAGCCGGGGAGGACGCTGGCCACCCCTTTTGCACCCAAGAGCTGACTTTCTCCAATGTCCTATCTTTGCCCGTCGCTTTGGCGATGTCGGCAGGTACTATGGGGGGCGAATCTAAAACCTCTATCAACAACACCTGATGGTCTTTTTCTACTCCACTCTTGTGGCCGCCCGCCAAGGGCAGGGGGGATCGTGACAGTGCGTCCGCATGGCTAATCTCCTTGCCGGGTCGGTACTCCAACTCATGTTGGTATGCGTTGAGAAAAATAGCCCACCTCAGCATCCTTGGTGACAGGATCTGTGGCGTAGGCTTATTCGCAGTAAATATTCCCAACAGGGGCTTGTGGTCAGTCACTATGGTGAAAGGGCGACCATACAGAAAATCGTGAAACTTCTTGGTCCCTGCTACTATCGCTAACGCCTCCCTGTCGGTCTGTGCGTAATTCCTCTCCGCTTGGGACAGGGACCTAGAGTAAAACGCTACTGGCGCCTCCCTTCCGTTTTCCAACACGTGGCAAAGCACCGCCCCCACCCCCACTGGGGATGCATCACAGACTAGGACCACTGGCCGTTTGGGATCGAAATGGGTCAGAATTGTGTCGGAGGTCAGGAGCTGCTTCAGCTCCTTAAAAGCCCTCTCCTGTTCGTCGCCCCACATCCATACCACTTCCTTTTTAAGCAACCTATGGAGCGGTTCGGCCACAGCCGCTTTCCGTGGAAGGAAGGTATGATAAAAATTTAGGAGTCCTAGGAACGCCTGCAGTTCGGTCTTAGATGTGGGGCGAGGAGCTTTCTTTATGGCGGTTACTTTGGATTTGGACGGCCTAATTCCCTCGGGTGTAACCCGGAATCCTAAGAACTCAACCTCTGTTGCAAAAAAAACGCACTTGTCTTTCCGCAGTCGCAACCCCGCTCTCTCAAACACCGTCAGTACATTGTCCAATCGTTTGGCTAGTTCAGTCTCACTCCCCCCTGTTATCAATACGTCATCAAAATAAGGCAAAACCCCCTCCAAACCTTTCAGGAGACGTTCCACGAGCGACTGGAAAAGGCCGGGTGCCGAGTTCACGCCGAACTGCAAACGCGACACCTGGAACGCCCCTTTATGAGTGACTATGGTTTGTGCCGCTGCCATGGCAGGGGTCACTGGGAGTTGTTGGTAGGCTTGCGCTAGGTCGAGCTTAGCGAAACACTTTCCCCCATTCAGTCTGGCCAGAAGGTGGCTGACCACCGGCACCGGATAGGCATTAGGGCGGATAGCCTTGTTAATTGTACACTTATAATCAGCGCAAATGCGCACCTCCCCGTTTGCCTTCAGTGCTGTTACAATTGGAGTCTCCCACTCCGCGGAATCAACAGGAATGAGAATCCCCTGGCCCACCAGTTTGTCCAGTTCCGCCTCTATTTTGTCCTTGAGTGCGAATGGCACTCTGCGTGGTTTAAGTCTTATCGGGCGGACCTCCGGGTCCAGGTCGAAAGCTACAGGGGGTCCCTTGAACTTTCCCAGTCCTTTTTTAAAAACGGCGGGGTGTGCGTCACACACCGCTTGAATTGGATCTGCTCCCACGGCATGCACCCCCCCTATGAACAACCCCAAAGGCTGAAACCACTGAGTTCCGAGGAGACTACAATTTTCCCCCTTGAGAACGACTAGGGGGAGTTCTGCAGAGTGTCTCTTAAATTTCACTTGGAATTTTCCGACCCCCAACACTGGAATGCTGCTCCCTTGAACATCTCGTAGTGTGGACCTCAACGCTCTAAGTTTGGGTCGCACAAGGGGGTCAATTTTCAAGAACTCCCTCTGAGAAATGATAGAATAGGAGGACCCCGAGTCGACTTCCATCCTAATAGGGGCCCCTTGTACTAATACCTCAACGAAATAACGGGGTTGTCCCGCGGACACGCTGAACACAGGTGCGTCGTCCTCGCTGTCGTCTGAGACGCGGCCCACGCCGTCCTGCTTCCTCGTGGCTCGGGCACCATCTTTGGACCTCATCGGACGGTCTGGTCTGGACGAACGGTCTGGTGAATGCCTCCGGGCCTCATGCCGTTTTCTGCACACTTTAGCGATGTGTCCCCGGCGGCCGCAGTTGTGGCACTCGGCTTTCCGGAACGGGCACTTAGCGCGGTCATGAGCCGCCCCACAACCATCACAGCGGCGCCCCCCTTTTCGGACTCTCCGGACATCCTCGTCGTCGCTGCCTTCCGCAGACGATTTCGAGGTTCGCCGAGTCGCGTGCACCGAGTTCCCCGGTTTGCCGTGCACCGAATTTTCTGCCCTGCCGGCCTTCGGACGCCATTCGTGCATCTCTTGTACCCCCGCATTCGTAGTCTCCGCGGATTCCGCGGCCTCCATGACCTCTTGTAACGTGGGGGGTGGCTCCTTATTCATCAGGGCGCGCTGCACCTCCCTGTTCTTCAGGCCGCACAGCACGCCATCCCTGAGGGCTAGCTCTAAGTTTTCCCACTTGCAGGGGCTGGCAGCTAACCTCATGGCCGCTACGAAGGCTTCAACCGACTCGTCCGGCGCTTGGACTCGCCTCCAAAATGCGCTCCGAGCGGGAAACATTGCCTTCGACGGTCGAAACCGCTCACACAGCAGTTTCATGATGTCATCGGCTTTGAAATCGCTCACCTTCTTCGGTGCAATGATGCTCACCAGCGTTCGCTTGGTTTCTTGACCCAGCATTCGGGTGAGGATGGCCCTCTTCTTTGCCTCGTCCTTTACGTCGAGTTCTACCAGTGCTCCCTGGAAGTCCATCTCGAAAAGCTCCCAGTCTTGCGGTTTGTTAATGTTGAAACCGCTCTGTGTCCTGGCTCCTTGGGGATCCATATCCCACCTTCGTCGCCAATTTAGTGTATGAGAACCAAGACACAGGAATACAGCCAAGGGCTGGTTTAACACAGGTTTATTGCATAGTGGTCAGAGGGAACATGAGGTAATGGCGGATGTACAGCTCTATATATATGGTAGTAAAACATTTGAACGTGGCTCCACGATAGCCCATTGGCTATTGTCCGCGTGACGTCATAGCTGGTCACGCCCTTCTTGTCCAGGTGTAGGTAGTGGCGGGAAACTTCCCGCGCTGTGGCACTTTGATGAGTTTGGACCAAGAGAGCTTGGACGCTCGCTGCTGCCAGCTGGTGGTCATTAGCTCGCGTCCTATTACAGGGTTTATAGTGATACAGCTGAAGGTTACATTGTTACCCGTAGGAAAGGTTACATTGGTTGAGATACATTGTTATCACATGAGACGGTTACACTATTAGAACACAACACTCAACCATTGTGGCTTCCCGCACGTGCGCTTGGGGCGTGCGGCTGCTTGGTTTAGCACAGGGGAACTAGGGGCTCCGAGTTCCGCAGAGTCTCGTCCTGCAATGGAAAGGGGGGACTCGTTACTCGTTTGGCGGGGACTCTGCGACAACCTTGCATTGGGAGAAGGGAACGGAACATACAGCTGGGATGTGAACCCCTGCCAGTACGAACCTCGGGACTGACGAGGAGACCCTTGTCCTTTCGTCAGTAACCGGCGTGCTTGCGCCACCCCCTGCTGCCTGGCCCGGAGTTCTAGGGGATGAGGAGAGCAAATTTCCCCCTGCTGCCTGTCTCGGGCTTGGAGATATGGTGTATTCTAAAGCAAAAGGGCTGGGGGGACTGGAGGTACCAGGGGCTGAACTGAAACCCCTCTTCTCGCTCGGACGGGTGGGGGACCACTCCGTGACACCCCCCTGGTACAGTAACGTAAAGTCAAACTCATTCCACTCTTTCAAAGTATCCTCCTCCTCGGCTGAGAATCCAGGGTATGCATTTGTACCCGAGGACGCCGCCGTGTCTCCCCCTTGGGTTACGCGGGTGGGGGAGGACCCTAACGCTGATTCCCCTTCACTGGTGACTCACCTTCTGAATTGGTCAGCGTGCCTTCTCCAGAGTAGACCTGTGCTAGTCTCGACCCTATAGGACACTGGCCCCGTTTGTTCAATGATCGTCCCTGGGACCCACATTGGTCCCGAGGCCGCGTAGTTCCTGCAGTGAACCGGGTCCCCTACCGAAAAACTTTTGGAACTCTCTACCACTATATTTCTCCCTTCATCCTCCACCCTGGTCGGATCCAACCGATCAAACAGGGTTACCGGCCGCCTCCTCATGAGGAGTTCGGCCGGCGAAAGTCCTGAAGCTAGGGGGGTTGCCCTATAACAGATGAGGAACTGACACAGTTGGAGGTTCAACTCACCGGGACCCATGCGCCGCAGTGCGTCTTTCGTAGTGCGCACTTGGCGCTCTACCTGACCGTTTGTGGTGGGGTGAAACGGGGCAGCGATAATGTGCCTGATGGCATTTCTCTCGATAAACGCCTTGAATTCCGCAGAAGTGAAGGTACTGGCGTTATCGCTAACAAGGATGTCTGGCAGGCCGAAGCAACTGAACACCCTGCGCAAGTGTTTAATGGTTGCAGCAGATGAGGTGCTAGTCATGCGGATTACTTCCAACCACTTGGAATAGGAGTCGACTATCAGCAGAAACATGGACCCGCGGAAAGGGCCAGCGAAGTCGACATGTATTCGGGACCATGGCCCGTGGGCCGTGTCCCATTCCCTATGGGGTAGCCAGGACTCCTCGGGCCGAGAGCTCTGGCAGCTCTCACACGTGCCCACTAAGTGTTCTATATCCGCGTCTATTTGGGGCCACCAGAAGTAGCTCCTGGCCAGAGCCTTGGAGCGCACTATTCCCGGGTGGCTGGTATGCAGCAGTTTCAGCACCTTCGCCCTTAACTTCTCTGCGATGACTACCCGCTGGCCCCAGAGCAGGCAGCCCCTTTCAAGGGAAAGCTCTACTCTGCGCCTGAAAAATGACTTGAAATGCTCCTCGGGGGGAGTTGTGGGCCACCCCTTCCTAACCCAGGAACTAACTTGGGACAGGATTTTGTCGGCCGCCGTGGCTTTGGCGAGGTCAGCCGGGACTATGGGGGGTGAGTCGAGGGACTCGATCAGCAGGACTTGGTGGTCCTGCTCTACCTCGCATGCGGGATCTCCTAAGCTAGGGAGGGGAGACCGGGACAGCGCGTCCGCATGGGAGATCTCCTTCCCTGGGTGATAGACCAGTTCATACTGGTAGGCGTTAAGGAAAATTGCCCAACGTAGCATCCTGGGGGATAGAATTTGTGAGGTAGGTTTGCCTGTAGTGAAGATCCCCAGAAGAGGCTTGTGATCAGTCACAACCGTAAACTCGCGGCCGTATAGGAAATCGTGGAACTTCTTTGTTCCCGCGATTATGGCCAGGGCCTCCCTATCAGTTTGCGCGTAGTTGCGCTCCGCCTTTGAAAGGGACCTGGAGTAGTACGCAACCGCGGCTTCCCGCCCGCTCTCCAACACGTGGCACAGCACCGCCCCCACCCCCACTGGGGACGCATCACAGACTAAAACTACTGGTCTCCTCGGATCAAAATGGGTCAGGACAGCATCCGAGGATAAAAGCGCTTTGAGTTCCTTGAAAGCTTTCTCTTGCCTATCCCCCCACCGCCAAACCGCCTCTTTCTTTAGTAGCGCGTTCAGTGGCTCCGCAACGGATGCCTTCCTTGGCAAGAAGGAGTGGTAAAAATTTAGGAGCCCTAGGAATGACTGCAGCTCCGGTTTCGCGGTGGGACGAGGGGCGTTTTGCGCAGCCGCAACCTTGGACTCGGAGGGCTTGATGCCCTCCGGGGTTATCTTGAACCCGAGAAACTCAACCTCCCTCGCAAAGAATACACATTTGTCCCTTCTCAGTCGAAGTCCCGCTTTCTCGAATACTGAAAGGACCCTGTCTAGCCTCCTCGCTAGTTCTGATTCGCTCCCCGCTGTTATCAAAACATCTTCAAAATATGGGAGTACGCCTGGAAGCCCCTTTAAAAGGTGTTCCACAAGGGACTGGAAGATCCCGGGGCCGAATTTACGCCGAACTGTAGGCGCATTACCTTAAATGCCCCCTTGTGCGTTACGATGGTTTGCGCAGCAGCAGCAGCTGGGGTTACTGTGAGCTGCTGATACGCCTGCGCCAGGTCTAGCTTGGCGAAACACCTCCCCCCATGCAACGTGGCCAGTAAGTGGCTAACCACTGGCACCGGATGTGCATTTGGCCGAATGGCCTTGTTAATTGTACATTTGTAGTCAGCGCAAATCCTGACCTCCCCGTTTGATTTCAAGGCTGTAACAATCGGAGTCTCCCACTCCGCTGAATCAACTGGAACCAAAATCCCCTGCCCCACCAATTTGTCCAGTTCCGCCTCAATCTTGTCCTTGAGGGCGAAGGGCACTCTTCTTGGCTTGAGACGTATGGGCCGGATTTCTGGGTCCAACTCAAAGGAGACTAGGGGCCCCTTGTACGTCCCGAGCCCCTTCTTGAAAACGTCCGGGTGCGCATCGCACACGTCCCGCATTGGGTCAGTCTCTATGGCGTTAACGCCGGACAGTTCGATTCCCAGGGGAGCAAACCACTGAGTTCCCAAAAGGCAGCATCTTCCCCCCTTGAGAACCACTAAGGGCAGTTTCTCTGTGTAGTTTTTGAACTTCACTGTGAAATTCCCCACCCCCAACACCGGGATCCCATAGCCCTGCACGTCCCGTAAGTGTGACTTCATGGCACGCAGCTTGGGCCGCGCATTTGGGGGAATGCGCATGAATTCTTTTTGGGACAGGATGGAGTAGGATGACACCGAGTCTACTTCCATCCTCACTGGAACCCCCTGTAACAGTACCTCTACAAAGAAGCGCCGGTGCTCCAGGCCCACACGGTTCACACCTTCCGCGCCATCGTTGGCTGAGACCTTTCCGATGCCGGCCGCCTTTCGTTGGTGTGCTTTAGGGTGTCTCGATGTGCCCTTGTCCTCGGTTCGCCCGCGCCTGCAGACTCTGGCGATGTGGCCCTTTCGGCCGCAGTTGTGGCACTCGGCCTTCCGGAATGGGCATCTCGTCCGGTCGTGAGATGCCCCACAGCCGTCGCAACGGCGGCCTTGTCGCTCGCTGGTCTGGTGCTTCTCCCCGCGTTTCTTTATCCTCTGGACGTCGTCGTCCTCGCTGGAGCAGGAGTCCGCCGTCGTGGACGACTCCTGGGAGGTCGCTGCCGTGCCTGTGGGCGACCGGGGCGCCCACCAGGCCGTCTTCGCCGACGTCCGCCGGGCCGCTTGCACGGGTGACTTGGCCCTTTCGGGTGCGGCCCCTCGGGACTTGAACACTCTGACCCTGCTCCTGGCCGCCTCGGCTGCTTGGGCTTCCCGCAGTACCTCGTTGAATGTGAGGCGATGGTCGCGAGTCATCAACTTCCTCTGGACCTCCTCGTCCCTCAGGCCACACAGCATGCGGTCTCGGAGGGCCGTGTCCAGGTCCTCCCATTGGCAGTTTACCGCCGCAAGCCTGAGGGCCGCCGCATAGGCGGACACGGACTCCCCCGGACGCTGGTCCCGCCTGTGGAATGCGACCCTGGCCGGGAAAATCGAGACGGGAGGCTGGAAGTGCTCACTCAGTAGCGCCAGGATGCGGTCGATGGGCACCACGTCTACCTTCCGGGGGGCCACCAGGTTCATCAGGATACGCAGCGTGGCCGGCCCCACCTGGGCCAGGAAGTGCGAGCGCATCTTTGCGTCGTCGTCGATGCCTGCAGCATCCATCGCGTGCCGAAACTGGCACTCATACAGCTCCCATTGTTCTGGATCGCTGATATCAAATTGATGAGGCTTGACTTTGGAATACGCCATGTATCCCACCTTCGTCGCCAATTTAGAGTCTTGCACGGAAGACAAAGAAGGAGCCGCAGTGGGGGCTAAAACACAGGTTTATTTCATGATGGTCAGGATGAACATGTGGTAATGGCGGAGGTACAGCTCATTTTATACTGCAGTAAATACATTTGAATATTGTTGCACGGTAGCTCATTGGCTGCTACTGGCGTGACGTCATTCTGAGTCACGCCCATCTTCTCCAGGTGATCCTCGCGCGGGAAAGGTTCCCGCGGCTGCTGGTAATTTGGGGAATGTGAACCATGTGAGCTGATCGCTCGCAGCTGCCCTCTATGGGCAGCTTACTCGCGTTCCTTAAACAGCTGGGTTACATTGTAATCGTTGTCAGGTTACATTCATACATCCTTAAAGTAATACTGTTACATACACAACAATCTGACAGTTTATTTTGTTCCAGGTGCAATGATTAGCACTGGGGCACTTTCCTGCAGTATCATTTCTGTGCCAATCCCAGGAAGGTTTCATTTAGTACTGAAGAATTAACCATAA
Source organism: Bradypodion ventrale (assembly GCA_035047345.1). NCBI lineage: Eukaryota > Metazoa > Chordata > Lepidosauria > Squamata > Chamaeleonidae > Bradypodion > Bradypodion ventrale. The sequence continues at coordinate 51,988,729 of JAWDJE010000006.1, forward strand.
CAGCTCTAGAAGCTGAGCTCCAGCATAGTAGATTTCTATTCCCCACCCTCTCACCAAATTTCAGCATGTTATGTACTGATTGCAATGCCAAGGAAATGTAAGAGTGTTTCAGATGGCTCGGCCCAATAACTCCAGAGACAGTATATTATAATTAAAGTCTTTTATTCTCACTGCCCGCATGGCGGTCAGTGGCTGTATCAAGGGTCAAAGATGGAAGGGAAGGGTATGAGGTTGAGGTGGTCCTTTAATAGGGTCGGATGAGGTCAGAGGCATAAGGTTCAAGGGAATAGGGTTACAGCGGCAAGGCATTGTGGTACATGTAGTTCAGGTCAGTTTGATATTACATCTGACAAAACCCCTTCTAATATCATATGGGCTGACTACATTGAGTGCATACTTGAGCGTTTCATTTTCTAAGACACAAGCTGCCAAACAGATATTCATGCTGAGCTGAGGGGAGTGGTTTGGTCAGTATGTCTGCCACTTGTTCCTTTGTCTCACAATGTGTTAGCTCTATGAAGCCTTCTCTTATCATCTGTCTCACGTTTTTGCACTTGATATCTATATGTCTAGATTTCCGATTTATAGTGTCACCTTTTGCTATCTCTATGGCCGCCTGGCTATCTTCGTGGATGGTGATGGGGAGCTTGGGCTTTTCCCAGATAAGGGAGATCAGTTCGTTTATCCAGATAAGGTCACATGCAGCGTTTGACAGGCAGACATATTCGGCCTCGGCGGTGGAAGTAGAAACCAGTTTCTGCTTCTCGGTGCGCCAGTATATTGGACTGCCATTCAACATCACCATGTAGCCGGATGTGCTCTTTCTGGTTCCTAAGCATCCTCCCCAGTCAGCATCGGCATAGCATGACAGGTTGATTCCTTCGTCTATTCGAGGGGTGAGCAGTAATTCTGTTTCCATGGTACCCTTCAGGTATCTCAGCAGTCTCTTGACGGCCGCCCAATGAAACGTCTTTGGGTTACTGGAATGGCGTGAGAGAAGGTTCACTGCCAGCGTAATGTCGGGCCTGGTCCAGTTGGCTATGTGTAATAGCGATCCAATGATGGATCTGTAGAGGCTGACGTCTTCGAACGGTTCCCCTTCCTCGTAGGCGTTTTTTAGGAAATCTGTTTGCATAGGCGTCCCACAGGGGTGAGCGTTTGACATGTTGCATCTGTCAAGGAGTTCAGCTATTTTCTCCTTCTGGGAGAGTCCAAAGCCATTGGGTATCCTTGAGACTTGCACCCCTAGGTATTTGTTCACTCTCCCCAAGTTTTTCAGGGAGAATTCATTTTGCAGTCCATGAGCGAACTCGTCGCATTTGGACTTACTTTTCCCAAAGTACAATAGGTCGTCGACATAAACTAGGACCTTTTCAACTTCCTCTGGTGATTTCCTTAGAAATACACATTTGTCGGCTTCGGCTGGGAAGAAGTTCAATTGCCTCATTGCCTCGGCCAGACACTCGTACCACCTCCTGCCGGACTGTTTTAGGCCATAGAGGCTTTTGCTGAGTAGCCACGTTTCCCCTCTATTGCGCCCAAAACCAGGTGGTGCTCTGACGTATATTTCCTTGTCAAGGACTGCATGGAGGTATGCTGTCTGTACATCAAACTGGTACACTTGTTCTTCGAGGATGGTTGCCATTACTAAAGCGGCCTTTACGCTTTCTGGCTTCACTGTGGGGGAGTATGTGTCTTCGTAGTCGTCAGGGTATCGTTGGGTGAACCCTTGGGCGACTAGTCGCACTTTGTACATTACCCCTTCATTTTCCAACGATTTTACTTTAAACACCCACTTTGTTCCCACTGTCCTCTGTCCCTCAGGGACCTCAGCAGGAGCATACACTCCGAGGGTTTTGAGGCTCTCCATCTCCCTTTCCATTGCCACCTGCCACTTGTCCTGTTCTTCGGGAGGCAGTTTGTCTATGTCATCAAAGCTTGCTGGTGTCTCGGGGTAGGTGTTTATGCCCAGCAAATACTCCTTTAGCCCTCTGGGAGTTTGGCCTTTGGTTGACCTGGTTGACCTGCGGGGCGCCTCTGCTGGGGTTTTTGGAGGTTCAGTCTCCACAACACTAGTGGTATTTTGATGTGACTGCCTGGTCTCATCCCTCTCTGGTGGCGTGTCTGCTGGTCTGTTGAGCCTTGAGTTGGATGAGGGTGCTTTGGTTCCTTCTTGTACTGACTCATTTGTCAGTACCTCGTTTGCGTGTATCTTACTCCAGTTCGCGTGTTCATGGAACGTGGCCGACCTGGAAATCACTATTCTCAGATTGTGGTCTAGGAAGCGGTATGCCTTCGAGCCTGGTTCGTACCCCATGAACCTTAGCTTCTTCGTTATCTTGTCCCCTTTCTTCCTTAGTTGTTTTGGTATGTGTATGTCTGTGAACACACCGAAGACGTGAAGGTGGCTCAACTTGGGCTTCTGCCTGTACATGGCTTCATAGGGCGTTTTCCCGATAACGCCAGACCATAGCCTGTTCAGTGTGTAGTTGGAGTAGAGCAAAGCTTCCCCCCAGTATGAGAAGCTTAGGCCTGCATCTTCAATTGCGCATCTGATCATGGTCTGGAGCACTCCGTTCCTTCGTTCGGCGACTCCGTTCTGGAAAGCTGAGAATGGTGCGGTTTTGTAGTGTAGCATCCCCTTCTCGGTTATCCAGTCTTGGAACTCTTTGGACAGGAATTCCGATCCCCTGTCCGTCATCAGTTTCTTTATGTTGGTGTTGTTCTGGGTTTGCACCCTTTGGTAGAACTCTTTGAACTTGCTGAAGGTCTCGTCCTTGCTTTTGAGGGTGTACACGAAACCGTATCGGCTGTAGTCATCGACTATCGTCAAGAAGAACCTCTTCTGGCCCAGAGATCTCTCGAGTGGCCCCACCAGGTCGAGGTGGACCAATTCGAAAGGGTGGCTTGACTTCCTGGAGGATGTCTTTGGTCGTGCCTCGGTTTTCGCCTTGGAGCTTTTGCACACCGAGCACTCCAGGTAGTTCTCACAATCCTTGATCCTTAGTCCTTCTGAACATCCTAGCATCTTCTTGACAGTCGGAAAACCTATGTGTCCCAATTTTCTGTGCAACAGATGCGCACACTCATCATGTATTTGTTTCCCTATGGATATCCTCAGTGTTCTATGCTTTGCGCTGTCAACCCCTTCATTTCTTGTGGAGCTGTTGTGATCATTGTTTTTCCTTTCTGGGTCTTCATGTTCGGGTTCCCTGGGGTCGTCTGCGGTGCAGTCCTGCATCTCTTCATCGTCAGTGCCATCGATTAGGCCTATCGTGGCCTGTACATCCTCGGCTTCCTTGGCAATGAGGTACGGTAGGCCGCCTATGAGCTCCACTCTTCCAACCTGCTTTCCCCTTCTTTCGATGGACACCTTCTTGTTCTCGAAGACTATCCTGAGGCTGGGGTCTTCTGTGAGCTTGGTGGTGGCCAGGACATTATATGGAATTTCAGGAGAGTAAAGGACACCTTTGACCTGACCAATTCCAGGGATGAGTACGTCGCCCCTGCCTGATACTCTTGCATGTTCCTGGTTGGCGACTTTGATTCTGAAGGAATCTTCTTCAAATGAGTTGAATATTTCCTTGTGGCATGATGTGTGGGTGGTTGCCCCGGAGTCGATCAGCCACCGCTGTAGGTGTGCATTGGAAGACCTGTCTGCCTTGTGGCTGCTGGTCCCTTCACTGTGCTTGACCACGTTCACTGAATCTGGTTTGTGTCTATCTTGCCCCTTCTGTGGCTTAAGCTCTCTCTTTGGGCTAGGTGACCTTCGTCGTCTGTCCCCCCTGTCGTTGTCGCCCTTGTGTCTGCGTGGGTATTCGCCCTGTGACTCACGTCTGGGTCTCGGAGTGTCCTCATGGCGTGTTTGATTGCGCGTGGGTTTGTGTTTCCTTGGTCCACATGTGTGACACTCGAAACTAGGGCTCCCGTGCTCAGGGAAACTGACTCTTTTGCGTGGCCTGTCCTCTCTGCTTATGGTGGCCCTACTTCTCCTAAGATTATCCTCAGCTATGAGTTTCTTAGTGATGTACCCCAATGTGGCATTGTTACTTCCCAGATTATCCAGCTGAGTCAGGAAGTAGTCCCAGCTTGAATCGAGGGAGTTGTATATAATGCTAATCTGGTGCTGATCCGTCACGATCTCCCCCCTTCTTATGAGGTCGGATCTCATGCTGTTTAGTTTCATCAGGTGCTCGCTCATTGTTGAGCCCTCTTTCATTTTGTATGCATACAACTCTCTCAATAGCAAGCAGGTCGTAGTCCTTTCATTGCAATAAAACATTTCATACAATATTCCCCAAACCTCATGCACAGTTAGCCCATCAGGGATACTCCCATACATTGAAGTGTCAATAGAGCTTAAAAGCAAACAGAACACTCTGTGGTGTAGTCTGTCCACCTTTAGGGTCCATGGCTTTCTTGGTGGGTCCTGGATCAGGTACAGTGCCCCCTCCCTCATCAGAATTACCTGGAATTGTTGTGCCCAGTCCATTAGGTTCTCCCCAGTCATGTGAAGGATTGGGAAGTTGTGAGGTAGTTGGCTGTGCTGGCCGGCATTGCTTCCTTTGCTGGATCTGGCCTGGTGCCCTGGCCTGTCTCTATATTGGCAGTGGAGGATTGGTACACATATATTTGCCATTGGATGTCCCTTTTTCAGTTTTTCTGGTCGCCTGTAGAGGGAGTTTGCTGGTCCTCTGCCCATGGAGCGACCTGAGTTGACCTGCAGTTCCTCTTCTTCGCCAGAGAGGGAGTTCTCCTGCTCCTCTTGCGCCTGCGTGAATCTCATTGTTTGCTGGCTGCCGAGGTGAGCGGATCTCTGTCTCAGAGGTCCTGCTGCTTCAGGTTGGAGCGTTGGTGAGAAGTCGCTTTCATCACTGGAGCTGCTTTCCTCATCGGAGGGCCGTGTGGAGCTGTCGCGTGGAGGCCGCCATCTTTGCTGGACGGATGGGGGTTTGGGTCGTCGTAGCCCCGACTCGTCGGGTCGTGGCTCCGCGTGGAGGTCAGCTTCCTTCTCCGGACATTCCCTGCGCTTGGTTCGGGCAGACAGCGAGTCGTGGTAGGCCTCACTTTCTTTGTTCTGCCTTGCGTGTGCTTCCGGTCTTCCCGCGTGGATGCGTGCCTTGCGGGTCTCGCGCCCCTCCCGTTCGCGGTAGCGTGTTTCTGAGGGGGGGCTGCGTCCCCTTCGGTTTCTAGCTGGGAAGGATTTGCGGTGGCTTTCCTCCGGGGAGAGGTCGTGTCCCCTTCGGCCTTTGATTGCGAAGGGGGCCTCTGCCCATGTGAGGAGTTCGGCCCGGTTGTCAGCAGCGCCTCTCTTGGGGGCGTGGTGCCTGCTTGGGGGTCCCCGCTCCTCTTCTAGTCCCTGGGGGCTGAGGGTCGGCATGTCCCGCATTTCTAGGGTCTGTGTGTCCACCCTCCAGGGTCCCAGGGCCTTTTCTTTTATTCGCGTGGTTGGGGCGCGCGGGTTATCTGTGGGTATTGTTGTTCCGGTGGGCCTTCCCGCCGGTGTGTTCGAATCTAGGGCCGCCGCTTGTAATTGGTCGGCTATCTCGGCTAGATTTGAACTCGGCGCGGTGCTTGAGGTTCCCGCCATGGAGGATCTCGGGGTAGAGCTTACCATGCCGTTGGTGTGGGATTCATCTCCGGTGTTCATCAAGGCCAGTAGCTCTGCCGTGGGGATCATTCCTCTCCCGGCTATCGCCCTGTGGATTTTGGTTGTCAGGCTTTCGTCTTGGACGTCCCTTTCGGTGGGTGCCCCTCCGGTTTCGGCCTTCGTTTGGCCATCTGGCTCCATCTCCGTGATGGTCCGGTTCGGGTTGTCCTCTTCCATTACCGTTTGGGGTCGTGCGATTGCCTGTTCCGGAGTTTCGGGTCCAGTTGGTCTGGCTCGTGTTCTGGACCCTCCTTTGTTCAGCCGGGTCCTTCTTTTGGTCATTTGTTTTAATTTTGGAGTTGTTTGTGGGCGAACCAAACCTCTGCAACCATTTTTGTAAGAGTGTTTCAGATGGCTCGGCCCAATAACTCCAGAGACAGTATATTATAATTAAAGTCTTTTATTCTCACTGCCCGCATGGTGGTCAGTGGCTGTATCAAGGGTCAAAGATGGAAGGGAAGGGTATGAGGTTGAGGTGGTCCTTTAATAGGGTCGGATGAGGTCAGAGGCATAAGGTTCAAGGGAATAGGGTTACAGCGGCAAGGCATTGTGGTACATGTAGTTCAGGTCAGTTTGATATTACATCTGACAGGAAATGTTGTAACGATCCCTTTAACGGAATGTAACCAGTCAATGTATCCAATTGTATCTAATTAGGAACACATTGCAACAGGCTGTATGAGGATATGAGCTAAGTGACCACAGGTGGCAGTAGCGAGCATCCAGCTCACATGGTTCAGATTCCCCGAATACCGCCACACCACACCTGGAGAAGATGGGCGTGACGACCAATGACGTCACGCGGACAGTAGCCAATGAGCTACCACACCAGCATATTTAAATGTACAGTGTAATATAAATAGAGCTGTTTGTCCGCCATTACCACATGTTCACCCTGACCATCATGCAATAAAGTTGTGTTTAGCCTTGTTACGGCTCCTTCCATTGTCTTCCTTGCAAGACACTAAACAGCAGAAGTAGTTCTTCAACATGTGGCAAAGGCATTGTAGTTGGCGTAGTGGTTAAGGCACTAGGCTTGGAGCCTGGAAAGACGGGCTCGATTCCCAAGAGCTGCACGATGGGGGACATGAAAGGAGCCTCATTCGGTCTCCCCCTGCAAAAATCCTTTCAACCCAGCGTAATATCTGACATGAAAACGAATGATTGTAGTTAGGGTGAAACCTGGTAAATCCTGCTCTTTTCTATAACCAATCCAAAATCCTCCCTACTCAAATGAACCTACTAAATCTGCTTAGAACAGGGTCCCTGTTGTGTATGGAATGTAACTGCTGCATTATACCTTTAAGATGGATGTAAATACTTTAAGGTATAATGCAACAGCAGTTACATTCGTAAGGCCCAGGGGCCAGATGCAGCCCTGATGCCAGATGTGGCCCCTGACGCCAGTTCATCCGGCCCACGAAGCCCTTGCCGCTCCTGGAAGTGTAAGTAAAACGCGCCCATACAGGCATGTTTTACTTCCGCTTCCAGGAGCGGTGAGGGCTTTGTGAGCTGGATGAATTGGCATCAGGGGCCACATCCGGCCCCTGATCCTTACTGACTGGCTCCCTGAAACACGTGATCAGCCCACAGCCCGAAAAGTTTTGGCACCCCTGGCTTAGAATATAATTTCCAAGTTTGCACCTGTATACGTTAATTTCATTTATACTATTTTTGCAAGTTTGTAACCTCTTTTGTCTTTTTTGTTTATTTGTTTGTAAAGGCCACCCTAAATCAGTGGTACATACTGTATTTCTAAACATTTTCCTTGATTTTTAAATATATTTATATAAATATATAACAGGTCGCACTGATATATACGACATTGTCTGCGCCCATTTCCCCGGCCCTCTATTGGATTAAGTCCGCCATTTCCTCCCTTCCGCGCCTGGCGGCGGAAAAGCCACGGAGGTATAAAAAACAGGAGATGACATGATGTCACAAACTTGAAGCTATTCTGACAGTCCGCCATGTTAGTTGGCCCGAAACATTGCCTTAGGGTGCTTTGATTGTGTGGAATCGTGAAAGTAGATGGGGTTTCCCCTTTAATATCAGTGGGTGGGGGGTTGCGATCCCCCTCTCCGCTGGCTCCTCTGGGTCCAGAAGGGTTAGGGGGACAGGCCCCTTTTGTTCCCCCAACCCTCACGGACCCAAAGGACCAGGGAGAGGGGATCGAATCCACCCCACCCCCTGATATTATAAGGGAAAACCCGATCGGAGTTTCCCCTTTAATATCAGTGGGTGAGGGGTTGCGATCCCCCTCTCCGCTGGCTCCCCTGGGGTTGGGAGGTTTGGGGGGACAAAAGGGGTCTGTCCCCTCAACCCTTAGGGACCCAGGGGAGCCAGCGGAGAGGGGGATCGCAACCCCCCAAACACTCCGTTTTTAAAGAGAAGAAACCAAGCGGTTTCTTCTCTTTAAAAACGGAGTGTTGGGGGTGTGTGTGGAATCGATCCCCTCTCCCTGGTCCCTGGGTATGGGAGGTTTAGGGGGGCAAAAGGGGTCTGTCTCCCCAACCCTCCTGAACCCAGGGGACCCAACAGAGAGGGGGAATCCCCCCGACACCCCCATATTAAAGAGAAGAAAGCAAACGGTTTCTTCTCTTTAACAACGGAGTGTTAGGGGTGTGTGGATTCGTTCCCCTCTCCCTGGTCCCCTGGGTTTGGAAGGGTTGGGGGGGACAGACCCCTTTTGTCCCCCCAACCCTTCTGGACCCAGGGGACCAGGGAGAGGTGATCGATTCCACCCCACTCCAACACTCCGTTGTTGAAGAGAAAAAACCGCTTGTTTTTTTCTCTTTAATAACGGAGAATCCTGAAGGGGGGGAATCCCCTCTCTGCCGGGTCCCCTGGCTCTGGAAGGGTTGGGGGGACAGACCCCTTCCCCCCCCCCCCCCCCAATCCAGTAGACCCAGGAGAGGGGATCGATTCCACCCCCACCCCCCTCCAACACAAGAAGCAATCGTAAACGGTAGTCTGCTAATGTTTTGGTCCACCTAATATGGCGACAGGCCACGCCTACCGGCTTCAAAAAACTTGCAGCATGAAGCCTGTAGTGCCATCTCCTGTTTTTTATACCTCCATGCTCTCATTGGTCAGCTAGCTGCTCCTATTAGTCACCTGATTGGTCGAGTCATCTGCGGAATGAGCTGGGACGGAAGGAGGCCGCCTCGTACTGTTACGGAAACCCCGGATGTGATTGTTCGTTGCAGTTGCAGGAGACGCTGACGGAGAGGGCGACATTTTGTTCGTGGGTGAGTCGGGAAGGGTGGCGCGTTGACTCGTAAACACGCCGGGCTCCTGTCTTTTATCTCTTTCCAGGCGGAGGCAGGTAGAAATCATTTCAGTTCTTCTTAGTCCTCCTGGGAGGGACTGTTCAAGTGGCTACGACGCGCTGGAGGTCAGCAGTTCGAGACCCGAATACTGCAGGGCGGAGTGAGCTCCCGTCTCTGTCCCAGCTCCTACCAACCTAGCAGTTCGAAAGGAAGACATTGCAAGTAGATAAATAGGGACCACTTCGGAGAGAAAGGCAAACAGCGCTCCGTGCGCTCCGGTGTCTAGTCATGCCTGCCACATGACCCCGGACACGTCTGCAGAAGCAGACAGCGCTGGCTCTTCGGGTATGAAACACAGATGAGCACTGAACCCTAGAGTCGGATACGACAGGCTTTCGAGCAAGGGTGACCTTTACCTTACAGTCCTCCAGGAAGCCTTAACGGAAATTTGAACCCCAGGAGGGAAGTAGACCCCGAGGTAAGTGTCATTCACGTTGCACGGAGCCTGCGTAGTATTTGCTCATGGGGGTGTTTTGTTTTCTCTTGGGGCGAGAAATTCTCGCGAAAATACTGTATGTGGATTGTGCGGGAGAGAAGAAGGATTCGTGCCTCTTAGTTACATTCTGAGACTCTGCACATGCTCAAGGCTTCTTGGCCTCTGGCTCTTCAATATTTCTAAGGCTAAAAAGATGCCTTGCTTAAATGAAGACCCTACCACGTATTAGGACTACTGTGGGATCCTGTTTTACCTGCCCTTTGGTTGTCCTTTGGTTCCTGCTTACATCCAGGCGAGCATTGGAGCATTTTTTACACCCCATGTGACGGAATAAAGTACAGTACTGTACTGTATAAGGTAAAGGTAAAGGTTTCCCTTGCTTGAAAGCCAGTCGTATCCGACTCTAGGGTGCAGTGCTCATCTCTGTTTCAAAGCCGAAGAGCCAGCGTTGTCTGCTTCTGCAGACGTTTCCGTGGTCATGTGGCAGGCATGACTAGACACCAGAGCGCACGAAACGCTGTTACCTTCCCACCAAAGTGGTCCCTATTTATCTACTTGCACTTTCTTGCTTTCGAACTGCTAGGTTGGCAGGAGCTGGGACAAAGACGGGAGCTCATTCCGTCCCGCAGTACTCGGGAATTGAACTGCTGACCTTCGGCCTCCCAGTCAGCGTCTTAGCCACTTGAGCCACTGCAGTCCTATATTAATGGGTATACAGTGCTAAATCCAAGATGGTTCTTCTCTCTGACCTAGAAATTACCTCTTGGTTTGGCGTTGGCTGTACAGTATCTGTTTTTCACTTCTCATATCCCATTACTGTATTTTCTTTTGTGCAGTGTTTGCTTTTTTTAGTCAGAACATATTTTCAGTTACTGAAGAATCTCCACTTTTGTTGGCCCTTTTACTGGAAAGTTACTTCATAATTTAAAATTTTGTTCAAATCACACATATGTTTCCACTTCATATTAAGAAATACATATAAATGTAGTCTCTCTTGTATGCATTTTCTCTTTGGGGATCCCCCCCCCCCCCCCCCCGTCCTTTGTCCTAGCTTATTCTCTGCAACAAGATTTAAGATAGCGGAAGGAATGGGGAGAAAAACTATGCGGTGTTAATTCTGTAAAATGTGTGTTGCAATTAGTGTATCAGTTGTTGAATATGCTTAATTTTTTTTCCTTTTAAAACTTATTAACAGGCTTAATAGCAATAACAGCTGTTTAAAAATAACCTTTTGATCAAGTGTGGTGGGCACCCAATTAAAAATGAGCACTCAAGGTGAAGAACAACCAAACCCAGAATCTGAAGATTCCAAATCAACAGATGAAGGATATATTACTGTACCAAAGAAATATTACTGTAATGTGAGTTTCTTTCCTAGTAGTCTTTTTGTTATTAATATTCTAACAGTGACTTGAGTAGATAAATTGTTGCACATTTATAACAAGGGTTGGTCTTGAATTGCAAAGCTTTGGTTAATATACTGGGTATGGTTTAAAATGTAGAAATCATGCTGCTAATTAATCACAGATTGAAATGTCAAATGTTTGCCTCGGTCAGCAGTTCTCAGCCTTTTTAAGCTGGGGGCCAGACCACACTTCCTCAGACAGCTTTGGGGGCCAGATGGCCATTTTGCCCTTCCTCCACAATATGGCACTTCCTGGTGTGGTGGAGGTAGACCTCATGAAATGGTGCCGTGGGCCGCATATGGCCCAGGGGCCGCAGGTTGAGTATCTTTGCCCTAGGTAATATATGCACAAGAGATCTGATCATGCCATTGTTAACAAAAGTTAAAATGACTTTGATAGTTCAGTACAATGTGCTAAAATAATTCATTGGGAACATGGCGATAAACAGGTTATGAAAATGGTATAATTGTATCCCTGAAAATGGTGTAATTGTATCATCTGTTAGCAACATTATTGCCCTATTATCATAACTGTCTAGAGTATTCCCGATGAGAAGTTATAAGGGCATGGGGCTATCCTTGTTTATATAATGTTTACATAATGTCACAGTTGTTAGACTTCATTTCTTTGCAATAAGTTTACTATCATTCCCTTGTGCATAGCTCAGGGCATGATGATATACATACAGTAGATGATATAATCCTGAACAACTTCTGAAAATGTTTATAAGTGTTAAATGTCTCAATAACAAAGTTAAACTGTTGTTTTCACAAGAAAATTCAATCATTGTTTAAGTTTATAACTGGAACCATTTCTGCTTTAGATTTGTAGCATTCCATTTATGAACACTCTGGCACTCAAGGGACATTTTGCTGGATTGATGCATAAAAAGGTAATCAATTGTTTGTTAGTATTTAAAAATTGATACACATTGTGCAATGACTAAAAAGCAAATAATATTATATATTGTTTGGCATGATTGATGTAATATGTTCCATATAGATGCTAATTGCAGTGTGCTCTGGGTTAGGAATGAAAGTAAAGAAATTAAATCCAGCTTTTAACTTTTGTATGGGCAAAAGTTGTATGTTCCATCATTAGATTTAAATACTTGTGTCAAAATAAATTGGACTACTTTGGAGGATATGACTTGGGACTTGCAAAAACTGCCTTAAAACACTTTCAATTCTATAATGTAGTTCTAGTAATGTAAAACTTGTTAGTTTTAAAGTCTTAACTTTTCACATGTTAGTAAATATAAATTTATATTGCTTTGTTGCAACTTTTTCTTGTCTAACGATTATAACTTTTAAGGTGTTTTATTACTGAGAAATTGATTTTATTATAGTTAAAGATCAGTAAGGTGTTTGGTCTTTGAACAATTATTACATATCATCAGGTTAATTCCAAGTTATGGTGCCCCTCCTAGGGTATTTTGGGTGTTAAGTAATCAGAAGTGGTTTAACTCTTCCTCCTTGAGGCTGTACCTGCTCAGAAGTTCACCTATAAAACCTCAAATAGTTTCAGGCCAATATACAAAGGGAATTGCCCCATGAATGATAAAACCATCTATGCACCTTTGACAATAAGAAGGCTTGCAGAGAAAAGCATTCTTCTGCTCTTCAGACCTTTCCCCAAGGTGCTCCAAGGTCACTTTTTTGAAATTGTTTTCCTAGACAAGTAGTTTTTGTACAGTAATTGAATCATCAAACTCAACCACACCACCACCATCTATTCAATGTACTGTGTGTGTGGTCGCATGTTCCATGCCAGGATCGGTTTATGGAGTCACCAGAGACACATCCATCAGCTGAGCAAATGGCTTCCAGGAAAGAATGTATGCTTGGATACGAGTAGCAGCTGACGACAACAAATATTATTATAGTATAAACGTTAGCGGTAGTATGGCGGCTAAAACTAAATAGAATTATAAAGGAACATTTTGATACTTTTCATTATCAGCCTATCAAATGCTTTCTGGCCCAGGCTTTGGGAATATTTTAGATTTTATTCCAGTGAAATAATCCAAAATATGAGTGAAAGGCATGAAACAATTGATTATCCCATGGGGTGCTCTTTTAGGAGACACTTTTTGAAATGAAGACATAATCCCCAGAGGCCTGATTCTAATTGCTGCTTACTACTAGATGGACCAATAGACAAGAAGTAGTTCAAAGAAGATACATTCATAAAATACTCAACAAATGAGTATGTAATATTTTTGCTAAAGGTTTTTTGAGGCTAGAACCAGCCCCTGGAAATTCTGAAAACAAAGTAGCAGTATAGTAGGATGGTTTAAGCCTTGAGACACCAGCATGTTCAATATATTTTTCTTATTGGTGAACCTCAACATTCTTCATGTTTTTAAACACATTTTCCCAGTACAGTAAAACCCCGGATTGCGGGGTTCCAGGACTTTTTCCTTAAGTCGGTTTTCTCATAACCCAAAGCACAATTTTCCATAGGAATGCATTGAAAAATAAAAATCCGTTCCGGAGGTTAGATGAGAGCCAAAAAACATATTTTTTCTGTTGAAAACTCTTTCTAAAGTGTCGAAAACACAGCGAAAAATTCGAAAGTGCCCTTTAGAAAGAGTTTGGAAAAGGAAAAAAAATGTTTCTTTGGCATTTTAGTAAGCTCCAGAGCTGAATTTTCAATATTTTCATTGAATATTTGTCACATTTTTGACATCGACATCTTGTGGCCAGTTCTGGTAATTGCAGGAAAACCCACTGCCTAACAGCTGATGAGGGGCCAGGGGAATTTCAAGCACTTCCTGGTTGCGGGGAAAGCTTCTGCTGGAGCCAAAAAACAAAAGAAAATTTTAAAAAGCGGAGTGGAAATGCTCCAAACACCCTGGGAAGCGCCGGAACACTCCCAAAAACTTTCCATATCTCGATTTTCCCCATAAATCAGGACACCATTTCTCCAAAATTTCCTTCCATGAGTCAAATTTTCCATAAAATGAGGCGTCCGTAAGTCGTGGATTTACTGTATAACCTTATACAGGATTAGTTTCAGAAAGAAGAGAAGGCTATTCTTAAAACACTAAGAAGAAATAAATTACCACAAGTCGATAGAATACCAGTACTGTACAGCTGTTTCAAGCCACAGAGACTGAATCTGTCAAAATCTTAAGGACTTGCTAACTAATATGAAAAACCCGAAACATTGCTCACAGACTGAAACATTTAATATGTTGTACATTCCAATCCCTAAGAAAAGCAATACAGTACCAAGGAACGAAGTAACTATAGGGTAATTGCTTTAATTTCCTATGCAAGGAAAGTGATGCTCAAGATGTTGAAATAAAGGCTTTCACCTTATATGGAATGAGAAATGCCTGCTGTTCAAGCTGAATTCTGAAAAGGTACTCGAGATCAGAGATCACATTGCAAGCACCCAAGGAATTTCAGAAGATCAGACAGTGCTCAGAGGCTACAGCAAAGCCTTTGATCGTGTGGATCATGAGAAACTGTGGGTTGTTTTGAAAGAAAAGGGTTTTCCTCTGCACTTGTTTATCCTGATGTATAACCTGTATTGTGGACAAGAAGCTACCATTAGTACAACATGTGGAGAGTCAGAGAGATCTGTATGCAAATGTGTCAAAGAAAGGTGCATTTCTGTGCAATCTGTATGCAGAACATATCATACAAAAAGCCAGATGAAGGAGGAGTAAAAATTAGTGGAAAAAACATCAATGGTTTAAGGTACTCTGATGTCACAATCTTATTGGCAGAAAGCACCAATGACTTGAAACAACTTTTAGTGAATGTGAAAGAAGATGCCAAAGTAGATTGCAGTTAAATATTAAGAAAGCACAGATAATGACTACAGGAGAATTACATAACTTTAATGTTGAAAATGAAGAACTTGAAATAGTGAAAGATTGTGTATTTCCTAGTTGAATCGTCAATTTAAATGGTGACTGCAGCTGTCAAGAAATCAGAAAATAGATTCAGAAGGGTAGCAATGTAGGAATTAAACAAGATAATCAATTATGAGGATGTGTCACTAGTGACCAAGAACATCTACACTTTTGAATTTCTGATCATCATCTATGGGTGTGAAAGCTAAAAAGTAAAGAAAGCTGATGGAGAAAAAATTGATTTCTTTGAAATGTGGTGCTGGAGGAGAGCTTTGCAGATACTTTGGACTGCCAGAAAGAGGAACGTAACTTCTAGATCAAATCAAACCTGAACTGTCTCTGGAGGCAAATATGATGAAGACAAGGCTGTCCTACAAGGGGTGAATTATGAGAAAACAAATTAGAGCTTCTGCTGGAGCCAAAAAGTGACCAAAAAAATATCAAAAATGGAGCAGAAATGCTCCAAACACCCTACCACCGCCGTGGGAATCGTTGTAACACGGCCGGGTGTGTGTGTGTGTGTGATTTTCCATATCGTGAGTTTTTTCCGTAAACCGGGATGCAATTTCCTGAGAAATTCCTTCCGTAAGTCCAGTTTTTCATTACCCGAAGCATCCGTATCCCGGGGTTTTACTGTACTTGATTATTTTCTTCTTACCTCAACAGAACACATGTGATCTGCCCATTTTCTTTATTAAGTTCATAAATACTTTTGTCAACAAAGCAAAAAGCACTACACTAATTCAAAATAGAGTGCTGTTTCCTCAACCCTATCTGGATGGAATTTTTAAAAACTTGCCTGATGTGAATTCTAGAGTATTTCCCCCGTAAAAATCCCTATAAATTGAAGGCATATCAAAAAAATAAACAAAACTAAAACATTGAAGACTAACTGTTGCATTTTGATGTTAGCTTTCGTATAACATCAGAATATAGAATTCGTCACAGAAGCCACACTCTGCAAATGATATCAATCTCAACAGCTTTTGTATCACCTTTAGAGATAACTGCACATAAAGTGTACTACAGTAACCAGTTTCCGTTGGGTGAACCAGTTTCATGGGTGATTTCTTCCCCAACATTTTTGATTGTGTTGCCTTGTTTGTGGCATGTGCATGTTTTAAGCTGAGTCTTATCTGTTTACTGTTGTCCTCATAATTAGTACCATGCATCTTATGTAGTTTTAGGTTAATCTTAAAAATAGACAAAAGTGTTAAGCAATATTTGTTCATTTGGAGTTCTTTTATACTTTTAGGAGATTGATCAAAGTGTACATGGAAAAAGAGGAGTGAATGACTTAATTGTAGCATAGGGACAGTACACTTATGGACTTTGAAAAACAGATTAGTGAAGTGTTGTTTTCTTAAACATATACTCCATTTCTGGGAGAAAAATTCCTGTGAAAGCCTTTAAAGTAAATAAGATAAATATATGATAAAGCAAATAAATGGAATAGGAAATAATAAACATTAAATGCCTTGTTTCTCCCAATGTAGAAATAAGGGGTGGTAGGAGTATTGTTTCACCTTTCCTGTCAGTGATTTTCAGTGGCAGAAACCGGTTGGCACACCTATAGAAAGGTGATGGCATCACCAGTGATAAAGAGTTTTGGCAATAAAAGACTTCCTATTATCCCATGGCCTTTCTAAATTGCAAACAATTCTTTTCCTCATGTAAAACCTGTGGGAGTTGCCGGATGGGAGGAGGAAGTCTTTCATTAACAAAAGTGTCCTCCACCACTAATGTAATACAGCTGTATTGAATTCTATAATCTAGCAGTGGATGATGGAAATCAATTGCATATATGTGTGGAATTTTGAATTTCAGAATTTGTCAGAAGAAACTTATTTTCTGCAGAAAAGTTGTTAGTTTTCTAGTTTGATAATCTATTGAGCTTGATAATGTCCAGAATTCTGTTAGCCAAAAAAATGACTCTTAATAGTGAATTACCACAACTTAAGAAGTCACTGTAGGCACTTGCCATTGTGTATCATGTTTCATGACAGCACTCCACAGTTGCAATTGAACTGTATACTTACACTGACTTTCTAATGTGTGGCAGTCTCCTGTTGAGATTGATATCATTTGTTGGGTCTTAAAATTTGATGGCATTTATCTATGTCAGAAGTTGATTTATTGCTTGAAATAAGTCTTCATATGCAATATCTGGGGAAAGTTTTTTTGGTTGCTAGTTGGTTATATCTTACAAATATCCAAGATTTGCCTTTAGACCTGCACAGTTGAAAAGTGTCATTAAATCCTTTATGGATTGTTTTAATTAATGTGCCATAAGATAAAATAAATCTATTTGTTTTTTTATTTTGTGTGTGTGTGAGAGGTTGAAATGAGTATTCCTGTCTGGCAAGGTTATCCTGCTATGGTAATAGAGTAGATCATACTGCCAGCGACCCAATGCCAAGTGTCAGGCGGCAGTTAACTAACCTGAAAACCCTAAGGACTAACAGCCTTGGGTGCCGAAGTCCACAGGGAAGGATGATCGTCCCAAGTTGATTAAATCCCACTCGAATCCATCTTGATGCAGGGCAGCAGCTTCATCAAGACCCTGGGGCTGATGAGGACTTCGCGTGCCAAAAGGGCCCAAGACCAGAAAGTGACTCGTGGAACTGGAGCAGAGTGGTTCGGGTGTCATGCTGCAATGTGGAATGCAGATGAAAGGCCACTGCATTATATTCTCAGGACAGTCTTCATGGCTGATTGTCATGAGGATCACCGATATTTGGATATGGCAGAAGAAGATGTTGAAATGAGTATTCTTTTGTGCTTTTGTGTCCTGTAGTCTGAAGATTTCATTGCAACTTCTGCTTCATTCCTCCCATCTTATATTTCAGCTATTGATGTCTCTTGTTCTTTCCTATAGAAATCTCAACAAACTCAATTACTGAGGAGATTTCAGCAAATGGCCAAAATCTTGATTTTTGGGGAGGTTCTGTCTTCTAGGATAGTAGGAGCTTCAACTGTGCAAAAATCAGGACTTTGTGTAAGCCATTCCTGAAATCGTATCTCCACACATCTTGTCACTTGTATATAGGAGTCGTCCTAGGATTAAAGTTAATCACGTGTTATACCTTGGAAGCAGAGTCCTTTCCTCAATTCTTTAGCTTTTGCAGAAAATCATGAAGGCGATACTTTTTTCTTTTCCAATAAAAGTTGACCTTCGTTTTAATTTATCTGCCAAAGCTATGAACAAGATATCACTTTTCAAGTGAAAAGTTAATTCACTAACGATTCTCCTTTCATTTTGTTTTGGAAACATGTACACCTTTATTTAGAGAAAGATACGCCTGCAGGCAAACAGTAAGTGCTGAACTATTTCATTTTTCATGTTTTGTTGCTGTGATAGTTTTTTTCCCCCCAAGGAACTGTTAAATTTAATCTGGCTACTTCTAATATTTCCTAGGTTCTGATTCAGCATCTCAACATAAAAAGCATCATTATCATCATCATTATAAATCATAATACTTTTGGGCAATAGGACACTCAAGGTGTGAACATATAAAATAAAACAGGCCTATTTCTGGACTTTGCCCTATGATAGTTTTGTTATATAGCGGGCAGATGCATGTATAAGTCACAGAGAAGACAAGAATATTAAATTTGTGGTTTAAGAATAGAAGTGAGATTTTTGGTGGTAGAGTTAGGTTAGAGAATCCAAGATATGCCAAATAACTGGATTTTGAAGTAGGTTATTGGAGCAATGGGACTATGGACCCTTTTCTTTGTGAAATGTACAATATTTTAGCTGCTTTTTTATTGGTGACAAACATTTTGGCTGGGACTTTGGAGTGCATAGAACAAATGGAAACTGGAATAGTTAATTAGTACTTCCTCAGTCATGGGTTTTAGAAATCAAGGAACAGTAAAATGGCTGAAAAATGCTTGTGGAACATGTGTAAGGTTCTAGAGTTAAGCTGCTAACTTTGATGCATGGTGACAGTTTGAGTAATATTGATATTACAAGAGTTATTTAGAAGTTTTATTATCCTGATAGATTAAAAATGCTTTAATTTTTTTTGTGGTTTTTTTTTTGTGCTTAGACACATTTTATCAGCAGAATACACCTTTTGTATTTTGTTTGTTCTAATGTGGAAGGAAGATAATATAACTAGTTCCCATTCTAAGCCTCGCCTTGATAAAGCTTTACATGACGGTTCACAGTATACTACTGGAAGTCTCTGAGAGCAAGCTTAGTTTTATTTCTTCATTATATACCTTGAAATATGAAACTATTCATTTATTCTGAATATGAAACACTAAAATTTAAAACCAATATATATATTTAAAAACTAATCTAAAATGTATTCATACATTTATTTATTTTATTTATTTTATATTTATATACCGCCTTCTATATATACTCTTTACTTTTCCAATATTCAGCAGTTTGAATAGCTATGTCATTTGCTTCATACAAATTCTCAATAGCACACAGTTCAGTCAAGTTGCTGCAGATTAGCAGACGTTCAAAGTTTCTCTTCACATTCACATCTATTGCTACATTATGAAACTAAATTCAAAACATTAGAAAGTAGAAATACAAATGTAATGTAAGAAGAACATATACAGTATAGTGCCAAGCATCTGCAACAGTTTACCAAATTTAAATGCCTGTCTGGAGCATTTTTTCAATGTGCTGTAAAGTCAGAACTGACTTACAGTAACCCTAATAGGGCTTTTGAGGTAAGTGAGATATTTAAGGAGTGGTTTTACCAGTCTTAACACCTCCAGTGATTGTCTATGGCTGAACAGTGGTTTGAACCCAGGTCTCCTAGTCCTAATCTATCACCCTGTTCAGTGCTCCACACTGGATATCCTAGAGCTTTTGTATCAGAATATACAGTATATACCTTCTCCATTATGCATAATGCATAATCCAGTAGGCAACTTCATATTTGATGTCACTTACCTTTTGACAGTCTTCTAAATTTCTACTGTTTGATATGTCTAATGTGATTATTTTGTGTTGTAAGATGCAAGTCTTACATTTTTATAATCCAGCTATTTCTTTCAACTATATATATTAGGTACTTTGTTGCCTGCCCCTTATTTGTTGGCAGGTTCCTGATTGGTTAGCATACTTTCTAACTTGGTTCACTTTGACAGTTTCTCCTTAGTGCCATTAGATTTCACAATGTTGTAAAAAAATTCTTCTTTTACCTCTATAGTCAAGGAATCAACCTACATGCCTTTCACACCTCCTCTAATATATGCGCTGTGTTTGGCCTTTGCTTCAAACACTGGCCTCTTAATTTGTTACCTGGCACATTCAGCTCATCTTCTAAACCAGAAATGCTGATTGACATTTGAGTTAAAGATTGTTAGATATTAAATCATCTTTGACATCCCTTTAGTATGTTGTGAATGCATCAGTATTTTAATAGACTTTTCATATTCTAATCTTATATTGTTTAAAAAGAAGTTTAGATCTCAGGCAGTGATTTTACAAGCCAGTAAAATGGCTTGTAAGTGGACTATTAGCTTCCCAAAGTCCAAAAAGTAGACTCTCTTGTCTGTTAATTTATTTTTTAGCGAGGAAGTGTTAATAATGAAATTCTATTTAATCCACATCTATTGATGCAAAGAGTGCTGGCTCATTGGCTGTAAACAAATCAGCACTGAACCATAGAGTTGGATACAATGTGCTTTCGAGCAAAGATATGACAAAGATTTCTAGTTCAGGCAAAGTAAAATATCTAGAAGAACACAAGACAAAAATGGTTCAAAATGTTTTTTGTGGAGGGTAAATTTGAAGGTGTCTACAAAGAAAGTGGTTTCAGATAGTATATACTCTATTGAATAATAATGTGAAAACATATTATTTATTGTATGTATCTACTAGGTGCTCCAATGCTAAATGAAGAACCAACAACAGGTAAGAATAGCAATAAAGAATACTTAATGACTTGATTTTTTAAAGTTGTATGTATACTTGTTTATTTTGTTAGGAGCAAATGAGAAATCAGCATCTTAATCTTTAGCTCTGCTTACCACTTTTCCATGGCAGTTTAGTTGCAAAAGTTTTATACAGTAGAACCCTGTATAATGATTGCATCATACAGTGATGAAATCGTACGATTGCCTTTTTTAAAAAAAAATTGTATCGTACAACGATTTTCATCGTTGTGTGATACAATTTTTTTTATTTTAAAAAAGGCAAAAGCCAGGTGGCTTTGGTGTGGCGTGGGGGATCCTTTCTTCCACCCTGCCCCCAAAGCCTCTTGGTGAACTGGCAGCTCTGGGCTGCTTTCCTCCTGGGAAGTGCTTTCCCAGGGGGAAAGCAGCCCAGTGCTGATAGCGAAAATGGAGTCTTGCTGGTCCCTCTGCCCTTTCGGAAAGGCGAAAAGCGCTTCTCTGGCCCAAGGCCTCCCTGCGCTGTGAGCGAAATGGATTCCCACCGGTCCCCTTGCGAAAACATCAGGGGACCCACCGGGAATCCCCAGAGGTCTAGGAAAGATCCATGGTCCCCTCACAAGCCAGCCACCTGAGTCTGCAAGCCCTTTGCGACCCAGCCGGTTGGCTTGCGAGGAGACTGGGGATCTTTCCCAGACCTCCGCAGCAGCCCCGCGATGTTGCCTTTGGGGCTGGAGTTGTGGGGGGGAATTTGCCCCTCCAGCCCCATAGACAACACCACAGCCCTTCAGTTACGGTGAACGGATCCCGTTCCCTTTCACTAAGGGCAACGCCTGTGCTATCTAGGGGGCTTGGGGGAGCAAAATCCCCCCGTCAAGCCCCATAGGCAACACCGCAGCCCTTCAGCGAACTCCAGCCCCGAAGGCAACATCGTGGGTCTGCAGGAGCCGCTTGTTGGCTTGTAGAAGTCTGGGAAAGATCCCCAGTCTCCTTGCAAGCCAACCGGCTGGGTCGCAGAAGCAAACCCATAGGAAAAATGATTTTTACGTAACTCGAAGCAAACCCATCAGAAAAATGATTTTTTTTTTTACTTAAATCGAAGCAAACCCACAGGGAAATGAATTTTTACGTAAATCGAAACAAACCCATAGGAAAGACTAAGTTTTTACGTAATGCGAAGCAAACCCTTAGGAAATTGTCTTACGTAAATCAAGACATGGTTTTAGCACAAAATCATTATGTAAGTCGGGTTTTACTTAACTTGAGGTGTACGTAAGTCGGGGTTTCACTGTATTATAAAACAGAATGATTTAAAGCAAGCAAAGGGGAAAGTGTCTGGAAATAATAGTGATAAACTGTAAAGAGTGTTCAATCTAATCTGGATTATTCAACACTTTGCAAAATATGTAACATTCTAAATGGACTCAAAGCAAAATTTGAAGACATCAACCCAGAAATTTCTCCAGATGACTTTGCTTTTTCCCAAATTTGTTTCTAGTTAGTGTGTGTGTGTTGCTAGAAGAAGTGGACACGTTTACGATAGCCATAAACGTGTCTGCATTTATGACAGCTGTAGATGCATTTTACAGCAGCATTTATGGCTGGGGAAACCACCAGTCCAGCCCATTCAGCTGTCTGAGGGAGTGTGGTCCGGCCCACGGCTTTAAAAAAGTTGAGAACCCTTGTTATAAATGCTTGCATATTTCCTTGCCTTAGTCATTACAAAGTAGGATGGGAGAAAATATTGCTGTTGAACTGAAACTAGATTAATGAGTTTATTCCTATTTCATCTAACTCTTTAACAACAAAGGCCCACATGGAAAAAAGAATCAAGGTTTTTATTATGATTCAACAAATTATTGGCCTAGCAAGATATGCTGTTTTATGTATTAGTTTTCTACATTTTTGTGGGGAGGGAGTGTGACAAATATAGTGGTTAAGTGTTTATGATATATATAATGCTAATGTATTTTCTTTCAGTAAAGGCACCATTGATTGAAAATATTAGATCTCTGAGAGATTTCATGAAAGATCCAGATAGAGAAGAGCCTCTCATAGGTATGCTTTTTCAGTTTCATCAGTGTCTTTTTAATCATTATCATTCCTATAATCAACACTTTAAAATGGGTGCATATTGTATGGGCTGTGGGCTGTGTAGGACCCCCTCCTAATGCATTTTGGTCACCATCTAAAAGTCTCTTTTAAGCCCCAAAGGATTTATTTCTGTCCCTGAAAACATTTTGCTTCTCCCTGTCAAGTTTCCCCATTCCCCAAATGGGAAGAAAACAAAACCCATTCACCCATCTCCATTTTATCTTGAACGCTCGACTAGGCGCTGTCTCACAGGAGGCATGTACTGATCCTTTAGGCTGCGATAATTTCCAGGATCATGACACATTTAATAATCATATTTATGTGTTGTCAAATTGATTTATTTTCCAGTGGCCTTTTTCAGTGTTTTCTAGATATAGAGTACCATTTTCAGAAGGTACCCTGAGGCATTGTAACTTGACCACTGCTACACAGGGTGGCCCTTGTCCTGGGAGGTACAGTCAGAAATCAAATTGCCAATTACTGGGTCCACAGCCAGATATGTACTTATATTTATTGTCATAGTTTATAAAACTAACGTATGTTGTATATACTGTGCTCTAGATAAAGTTAGACAGACTTAATTTAGAAATGCTAGATACTGTAAATCTTAAACTGCATTATCTGTTTAAATTTTATTAGTTACTAATTACAATTATACTGTCACATTTTTAGATGAAATGAGTTATTATATCTTAGGCCTTTTATTCTGTGTTTTAGACATAATTATTTTACTGTATGTAACTCATTCTATACTGGTCCATGAGTGTAATAATAAAGACTGATTGATATTTCTTTTTAAAAGCTGAAAATAGCTATTTCCTTTAAAAATGCAATGGGAGGGGTAAATTTTGGCCTGTAAGACCCCTGAGATTCCCTGTGCCTCCTACAAATTAATCTCCTGGCCACTGTGACTGGTTGGGTTGAATCTCTGTATTGCCCAGTGTAAGGAAATAGTTTGGGGGGGACGGCTTGCATTTACAGACAAAAGTAGATTTTTGTTTTCTTTATTCCAGTGGCAGAGAAGGAATTCAACCTTCAAAGCAGGTGCTGGATGGCTTATTGTACTTGTAGTCATAACAAGCTGAAGACTGTGGGAACTGAACTAATTTGATGGGCATTGTATGCTGTGCTGTAATTGGTTGAAACTCTTCAGAAGGGGGGATGAGTGGGAAAATATATTTTCATATGGGAAGAAGAAGGGTAGGGGGAGAGTTTGGCCATGCTTTTGAATCACTCAATCAGGGAAGCTTGTGAGTAAAAGCTAGCAAAGTGTAGTCATTATGTTAATAGGTTAGTCTAAGCCAGGCAAGCAGCTAGTAATGTTTTTATTGTAATGGTATTACCAACCATGTTCCTTTGTTTTACTCTTCGGAAACTGAATAACTGCACTAAATAAAATATGATTGTAGCCAGAACTGTTGTTTCTGGTCCTTATAGAGCAGGCTTTCTCAACCTTTTTGGGGTGTGGGTTGGATCACCCCTCAGACAGTTGAGCGGGCCGGTCATGTGGTTCCGCGTGAGCTCATGTGAAAACGTGCATTTTTGGTGAGTTCTTGCATGAAAACGTGCATTTACGTTGCTTTTGGTGCATTTTCGGTGCTTCTGGGTGGCAGTGGGAATGAAGGCAGAGGGCCACATGAAGTGGCTCCATGGGCCATAGGTTGCGAATGCCTGTTAGAGGGCTAAGCGGGGTTGGAGGCGGTCTGGTGCCTTGGCATCATTACTTTAAGTCACCTTGAGCTGCATGTCTTACCTGAGCTGGTTTGCCAGCACAAACAGTCAGTGGGTGAAACCTATCACAACCTTTCTCTAGCCGAAAGGGGGCCACCGGTACTTTGAGCGGCACCAAGTGGGTGTGTGCTTCACCGAGGGGTACAGGCCGTTGAAGGTGGACTGAGTTATTTGGAGGGGGGAGAGATAGTCAAACTATTTTAGGACTGTGGGAACAGAAGGAGGGATATTGGACATTGAATTTGGAGTCTTATTGGGTAAGAAAGAGGAAAAGGTGGGACAAAGGATGAAAGATGAGTTTTGTTATCTTAAAATGGTAGAGAAGAAACACCATTGTTTTAAGAATGTTCAAGGCAGGAGGAGAGAAGTCCACAGAGGCTTGATTGTAAGTAGAACAGTAGGAAAATGTAATCCTGATTGTGTTAGAGTAGAATGATGGCCTATCCAGAAAATATAGTTATTCCTTTCTTGTTTTAACTAAGGGAAAGGGTGGGGGAGTAGGAATGTTTTGTGTTCCTGATTTTTAGTTTGTCCTTCTTATAATAAAGCTTGGCTTTTTACATAAGAAAATCCTTTTATTTTTGGCCAACCATTTCAAGGATCTAATCTTTGTGAGTTACTCAATATCGGTTTGAGCGTTAACGTTCAGGACTCGTTTAAATGTTGCCTTAGCCCTCTCACTAGCTGGGAGTAAATATTTCTTTCCTCCCTTGAAAGCTTGTTTAGACCAAGTTAATAGCCTTTTAGGCTTCCTCCACATGAATAGGAGTTCACTTTTTGAATAATAAGAATATATGTCATGGGGGCTGGCATCAGGATTTTAGATATGCTTAGGTGAGGCATGGTCAAAAAAAGTTTGGGAACTACTGAAATAGGGGAAAGATCTTAACCTTCTGTCTGGAGAGCAGTGTTGTGTGGTTAAAATTTCCTTCAGTGTGAACGTTAATTGCATTTTTGTGTGGTTCCACCTCAGTAAGAACAAGGCATTTATTGTGTGGGAATATGGACCAGAAACCTGTTTTGTGCTTGAGCTTCCAACCCCTTTTGTTTACAGCGAATTGAATACTTGTGTGGTGACCTCTTAATCCATGTTGTTGTGATTGAATATTTGTGCCATATTTCTCACAGGGAGTAAAATGAAAGAGTAATTTTATACAACAACTAATGCAGCTGTGTTTAGTAACATTGACTGGCCTATTAAGCGTGTAAAGAAAAATAATCACTACGCTGACTGAACAAAAAAAACTAATTCTTCTTACTCTTTCCATCTTCGTTGTTGTTATAGGTCTGGAATATGTACTTGAAACCCGATGCAATGGGAGAAGAACTCCTTACTATCAGTGCCAGCTATGCCAGTGTAATATGGAGATGGTGCCGATGGTAACTCATCTTATTGGCCAAAAACACAGAAAACTATATCTTGTAAGTTATTTGTTTTAGCAAAATGTTTTAAGTAGCATACAAAAAAACCCAACAACATTGAAGTTCTGCTGAATGGAAAGAGCAGTGATGATGAACCTTGGCATTCCAGCTGTTCTTGAACTTCAATTCCCAGAAGCCCTGATCAGCAGGAGTGCTGAGTTGCAACCCCATAGCACAGGGGTGCCTAAACTTTTTGGGCAGTGGGCCGGTCATGTGGTTCAGTCGGCCGGTCACGTGGTTCCTCCCACTGGAAGCGAAAGTAAAACATGCCTTGCAGTCTGTTTTGCAATAGGATGAGATAGATTTTAAGCTGCCATTTTCTCTGCTTAAACCAGTATGGTCGTGTTTTACTTCCTCTTCTAATAGCAACGAGGGCGGCGTGGGCTGGATGAATTGACATTGGGGGCCGGATCTGGTCTGTGGGCCATAGTTTGGACACCCCTGCCACAGCGTATATGGACATATATATTACTAGACACATATTGGCAGTTCAGATCTCTTTCCCCTCTTCTGAGATCTATGAATCCTAGTAATGATGAGGAAATGAAAGTTTCTCCCATCTTTCTTTGATTCCACCTGTACATAGCTGTTTCTCCAATGCTTCTTGTTGGGCAATTTGTGAGATGAAAGTTTTTATTGTTTACTAGCAACCCTCCCTAAAATTACTACCATTTTTCTCTGCTGTTATTACTGTTGGGATATTCTGGAAATCAGTGATCTTGGAAGTGACTTTGCTAGGAGTTAGATGTGCTTCATTTGAAGTCTCCATTCCCCAGTGAATTCTTAAAGACCACTGGCTTACCACTGCTGATAATAGTGCCATATATTGCAGGGAGTTTTTCCCTTGCCGTCTATCAGATTGGTTGCTGCCTGCACTGCCTTAACATCTTAGAATGCGTTGTTTGTCTCACACACTCTTAAGCATGTTGATTATGGTTTTGAGGATTACTGTCATTTTCCAGGGCTTAAACTGGCTTACATTTTCAAAGTGGCAAGGTCTAGTGCACAGAAGAGGGAAAACAGAATTTTGTTCATGCTATTTTGGCAGATAATAAGGCTCACTTGGATTGAGAAGGTGTGACAATATCTAAATGTTATTCATAGCTGAATTTTTTGAAATGGTAGCCATGTTAGTCTGCGTTACAAGCATATCGGACGGAGAGTAAACGACAGAAAGACAAAAACGTTGCACTTTAAAGACTAACTGCTGTACTTTAATATTAGCTTTCATGGATCAAATGGACTTGACTCATGAAAGCTAACATTAAAATATAACAATGTTTTCTGTCTTTTTATTTAGTTTACTCTGATATCCTTGTTGCTCATAGTTTCTTCTGTTAACTTCTTTCAGCTCCTTGAAGTAGACTATTAAAAAAACTACATACAGTTCTTTACTCATTAATCTTTCCTGTGTTGTTTTTTTGGGCAGGTAAAACATTATCCAGAGAAGGTAAAATGTAAACGAAATGATGTTAAAGACGTTATATTTCTTAGACGGATAGCCAGAGAATTAGAGAAGACTGAAGGTTTAAAAATGTATAAGGTGGGTTTGGAGTATCACCTGGCAGTACTACTAATTGTGCAGGAAGTGAAAAGCAGTGTTCTGTGTTT
Source organism: Bradypodion ventrale (assembly GCA_035047345.1). Lineage (NCBI taxonomy): Eukaryota > Metazoa > Chordata > Lepidosauria > Squamata > Chamaeleonidae > Bradypodion > Bradypodion ventrale. Next base: position 52,016,147 of record JAWDJE010000006.1, read on the forward strand.
GTCATAAAGTTTGAAAACAACCATTCAGATGAGAACCAAGCCTATGAAAACACAGTGTTAAATGTTTTTTAGAGATCTAGCAATTTTTATGTAATACAATCAAAATACAAACAAATTGATGTTTTAAGCTAGTGATGGTGAACCTATGGCATACGTGCCAGAAGTGGCATTCAGAGCCCTCTTTGTGGGCACACGTGCACTGCAGTCACCCCAGCGCAGTTTGCCCCGCCCCTCTGCCCAGCAGTCCAATGGAAGCTCTTCCTCCCCCAGCACATTCACCCTACCTCTCTGCCCAGCAGCACAATGGGAGCACTTCCTCCCCCCTCCCAGCACAGAGTTCACCCTGGCCCTCTGCCCAGCAGCCCAATGGGAGCATTTCCTTCCTCCCCTGTTGCTGTGTTGGCAGTTTGTGATAAATAAGTAGGTTTTGGGTTGCAGTTTAGGCACTCGGTCTCTAAAAAGTTCGCCATCACTGGTTTAAGCTTTTGTGAACCACAATCCTTTTCATCAGATGAAATTTAGCTAGTTTAATGATACATGTTTCTTAAGAGTATTTAGCCATTGACAGATTCATTTAACTGGATTAATATGTTATTTACTCTACAATTAAGAACCTATGGAAATTAATTGCAAATGGATGTGAAGATGAAGAAATGCATCCTCTTGCTTTGCAATTGTCAGGCAACTGGTGCAGCAGCAGTTGACCATGTCACAGGTAGTACATTTTATAAGTGTGATCTGGAGTAACCAGGTTGCAAAAAATAAAATAAAAATTGCCCACTCCCCAGTGCGACCTGTCTTCTGCTTCCCCAAATCTGCTGGCCCTTATTGCTGTTTTCCATTGTTCAAGATTCTAGCAGTATGCCCTTTACAGTCATGTCTTAATACCTAGACATTGTTGGCTGTTTGGCACAGTCACTGGGAAGGTATCAGATGACATAAGAGAAAATAATTACTATATATAATTCATATTGACTTGTAAGTTCTACATATCTGGAAATTCCAAATTTTAAATTGTTTGAATTCTAAATTCACAGGCTGAAATTCTGAATTATGACTCCTGGTGTTAGTGCACATCCCTGTCTGAAATGTTTTGATGATAAAAGACTGGGAGGGCCTTGTAGGAACCCTGACCTTGATTCAACTTGGGTGAAGATCATACTTTGCTGTGCATCTAGAGAACAATTTCCCTGTAACTGAATTCAATTGAATAAATTCTCTTGCTTTTCTAGCGTGAAGAATTTGTGAGACCCATTATACCCACTACATCACGTGAGTAAGAACTTTGTGTTTTAAATGTAATTTTTTGAAAAGAGATGGAGTTTCTAAATTGTATTTAAACAATCCATAACTGTTTAATATGATTAGGAAATATGAAAATGTTCTTAAAGTCCCTTAGTGCAGGGGTGAGCAGATCTATTTTGTCATTTACTGGGGTTCTGTAATCTAGAGTCAAGTGTCCATGAATTTTTCTTCAGTATTAGAACTCAAGGTTGCTGACATACCTTACTTAGATAGCATAATTAAGATCCATTCAAGTGAGGACATCAGCAAAATAGTAAAGCATGGTAATGGTGAATAGGGTTTTTGTCTTCGATATCAGCATGTCCAGACAGAGTGAATTGAAGAAAAGAAACAAAGTAGGTTGATCCTAATGGCTACTGGACCCAGAAAATTTAGGGAGAAAGGTTCCATTGCAATTCCTGGGATAAACATCTGTGCTAAAGCCCCCTTTTCTATTAACCTTCTGAACATGCAAGGAAATGTGAGGTGGCTATTAAAAAGATGGGCAGAACAACTGAAAGTAGATGTATGAGCTTATTCTGTTGAAGGAGGACAAAACTTATGAATGGAGCTGCCTGGCTTCATTCCTCTGATGAAGCAACAGCATCCCTTGTCTCTTTTTTCCGGCTTAACCTGTATGCCTAAGGAACAAACAAGAAAGGCCTTCATTTCTTGGTAAAGGCCTTAAGTTTTCCCAGTGTTCCCTGAGTAGGAGAAATAAAGCCTAACTGTTCGTTGCATTTTGGCTGGATTTTGGCTACAACCTGGATTACTTCTGCAGAAAATCTTATGTTTCCAGCAAATACAGGTGATGGATGAAAAGACAGATATTCACTGTTTGGCATGAGGGCACAGTATCCATGTGTATATGACTGAATAGTCCAAGTAGAATGTGTGGCTGTTGCTAACAGTTTCTAACACAAGGTTCAGTGAAATTCTCTGCTATTCATTTTTATATTATGTTTTCTGTCTCTCCACCCCCTACCCCACTGCCCTTCAATATTCCCATCCTAATCTTGTGCTTTCAGCTGCATCTGCCATGAGGAAAATAAAGTAGGTAACAAAGACTTAAATTACAGTAGTGTGATCCAAGGTTTATACTTTGTTAGACTCATGTTCTCTTCAAAACTTTGCTGTGTGTTTCTTTTTCCAAAATCCTATCTAAATAGTCAACTGTCAGAAATGATTTGAAGTAAGCGTAATTTTAAAATCATATAGCCATTGTTGAATGATACTAACTAGGCTTGGGTTGGCACCATAACCATCAGCTGGGTAATTAGAGTAGATCAGTTATGTGAAAAACCTCTGGAGGTTTTTTTTCAGGGGAGGAGAGTCCAATTATTTCCTCACCCTCCAAAAATAGTCATTTGGACTACAGTACTGTACTGTATATGTAAAATCGTAAGACATGAGTAGGGGCCACTGAAATGTCATAAGCAGGCGAACTTTTTTTCAATGCAACGAGACTGTTAATGAGGTTGTGTGTTCTAATCTGAAGAGGTCGATGTGGATTTTATCAATTCAAAATTATATGAGAAATTTTACCATGTGTTTAATACAGTTACTACTAGTTCTTATAATTCATGGGGATATTGATTCTGTTATAGTACTGGGCAAAGTTGTCCATCACATCCTTGTTGAAAAAGTGCTACAATCTGAACTTGCTATCATTGCGGCCTGCTGTATTCTATCTCATCCCAATTAGTGCTTGTATTACTCCGGGTGGCTAACTCTCAATTAACACAATGAAATACAATAAATAATTCAAACAACAAAAATAATTGAAATAAAAATACCCACCTTGATAGTATCAGAGACGTAGGGGGGGAAACATGCCTCACAAAGGCTCCGTTGGGCACCCAGAACTTTTCTTGGGAACACCCGGCAGGGCAGACCTTGAGATCCAGCGTCCTGCTGCCTTAATGAGCACTCCTCACCCTAGCCCGATTTGCTAGGGACAGGGACAGAGTAGCCTTCTGCATATGGCAGGTAATATTAATCATTTGGCAGAAGCTAGGCTTCTTAGAGCTGCTACTCCTCCCCTCCCTTTTAGACAGAGTTCTCCCTCTCACCTCCTTCCGGATCTCGAAGCGATGAGGAGGAATCGGAGTCACTTCAGCTCTGCTTGGCTTCCTTTTTCTTCTTTACAAAGGCAGGCAACACACGACTGACTTTTAAAGATTTATTGAAGGAACACAATACTGGATACAGATCTTAAAATAACTACACTATAAAACACAATCTAATAAAACAAATAAATAAATTAAAATCTTGCTAGCTCCCTAGCAGGTTTAGCTTCTTAAGTTTAGGGGCGGTTCTGCCCCTCATGGCATAGCGTTTAGCCCTGAAGAGACATTTTGGGGAGCTGTCGGACAAGGGCTCCCGCTGAAATCAAGATTAAAATGTGGAGAGACAAGGGTTCCCCCTTGTCTCAGGAGTGGCTCCTGAATGAACAAATTGAGCCCTTTTTATAGAGAAAAAGAGCTTTGGAATGTGGTGATCTAATGAGAAAGCACCTTTGTTTCCCATGAGAAAGAGTGAGGTCTTTAAGGACCTTTGCATGTGCAGGTGCCATCTGCTCCGCATGTGGCCCCCACCTTTGCTTTCTCTGGGAAAGTTTTGTTCTAACAGGTGTCCTGGCAATTAGTTTGATTGACAGGAATGGAGACGTCATCTCCCTCGTGGTGTGGTCATGTGACCTAGCTGTCACTCTGTACCCTCGTGGGGATAGCAGGTGTTATACTTGGAATTAGTCCAGTCCTGGACACTCACTTTTCCCTTCCTTTGGGAAGGCAACTTATTCTACTTATACATCATTGTCATGTCAGACTAACAGCCTGGCATTGCAATGTGTTTCTAAAAGAAAAAACTACAAAATGTATCTTAACACTACATGAATCAAATGTCACCTTAAAATCAAGACAAAGTCGCATGTGGAAACCATGACAGAAATTATAATGAGGCTGTGGTGCCTCAGTTGTTAAGAAACTCGCCTTGTTAGCTGGAAGGCTGACAAGTCGACAGTTCGAGACCTGGGTACTGCATGACGGATTGAGCGCCCATCTCTGTCCCAGCTCTTGAGGACATGAAAGGAGCCTCATTTGGGTGTTTATTAAGCAGAGTTTCTTCCGCAAAAATCCTTTCAACCCAGAATAATTTCCTGACACAAAATTATTATTATCATCATCATCATCATCATCATCATCACCACCACCACCACTATTATTATGATTATTATTATTAAACTATAATATTCCAATTTAAACCATAGCTTACCAATTCCAATTGAGAAAGAACTTTGCAGCTGCATACTTTATGAGAGGAATGAGCCAGATGGGAACATGGAAAAGAAATGTTTTGACAGATTTACAAAAGTGCAGTAAAGTTGGGGCTGATCTTATATCTAGTGGCAAGCTGTAATATTATTGACTTTGGACTGCATTGGCCGATTAAATTTATTGCTATTATTTATTAGGTTTCCTCCTTCTGGCCAAAAGGCCGCTCACAGTGGTGAACATGCATAAGGGAATACAAATACAGTAATACCCTGGATAACGTGTGCACCACACAGCATTAAAACTGGATAACATCGGGAAATTCGAGGAAAAGTTTTGCACCGCACAACGTTAAGTTAACGTTATGCGATGCAAAGGTTTTCCTCAAATTTCCCGATGTTGATCTCTGCCCCAAAGCCTGCAGGGGCAGAAATCTCTGATGGCTGGGGATTGGACACTGTGATCCGTGGCTTGCTTTGGGGGAAAGTGGGTGAGCGCGCTTGCTTGCTTTCCCCCAAAGCAAGCTGGAGATCAGACGCTGTGATCGCTTCCCCAAAAGGAAGCCGGCGTTTGCCCGCCCGCCTTCCCTGCTCGCCTTGAAAAGGAAGGAGAAAAGTGATCCACCCTTCCCTTCTAAGGTGAGCCGGGCTCGGCCCGTACGCACTCCTGCTCGCCTTGGGAGGGAAAGGGAAAGCGATCCCTCCTTTCCTCCCAAGGAGAGCAGGAGTGTGCACAGGCCGAGTCTAGCTTGCCTTGGAAAGGAAGGGGGATCGCTTCTCCCCTTCCCTCCCAAGGTGAGCAGGGAATGTGTGCAGGCCAAGCCCTGCTTGCCTTGGATGGGAAGAGGGGATCGCTTCTCCTCTTCCCAAGGTGAGCAGGAGTGTGCATGGGGCGAGCTGAGCCCGGCTCACCTTGGAAAGGAAGGGGGGATCTCTTCTCCCCTTGCCTCCCAAGGTGAGCAGGAGTGCGCATGGGTCAAGCCCGGCTTCCCCCAAAGGAAGCTGGCTTTTTTTAACGTCGTGCGATAAATGTATCACACAACGTTAAAAACCGCATAATGTTCAAGATCATGCAACCAGTCTTTAATGTTATGTGGGGTATTACTGTGCAGTAAAACCTTGCTTAACACAGTTAATGCGTTCCCCGGGACGTTTCTTTAAGCGAAATTTTCTTTAAGTGAAATGCATTTTCCCATAGGAATGCATTTAAAACCAAATAATGTGTTCCAGACCTCAGAAAAAAGCCCAAAAATCTGTCCACATGTGCTGATATGGAAACCATCCCACAATGCAGAACACAGTAAAAGGCATACACAGCACATGTGCTGACATGGAAAACCCCCCCCCCCTCCCACAAACACACACACACAAAGCAGAATGGTAATTAAAGGCCATGCAAAAATGCTAGATAGTACAAATGCCTCCAAATTTAAAAATTCAAAAAGACCCCAGAATGGTCAATAAAAGCCATGCAAAAAACACTAGATATACAAATACCCCCAAACTAAAAATTTCAAACTAAAAAAAAACCACCCAGAACAAACCGAAAATGGCACCCATACTCCATTTAAAAAACCATCCCCAAGACCCCCACAAACATCAAATCACATATCCCTACTTTGTCACTGCTTGAGTAATGCTCCAAAATATTTCATTACTTTAAATATTTCTTCAAATTTCTTCATTCAATAGATGAATTATTTCTGTGCACTCTATTTGTAATGTTTTGTATCAAGTCAAAAACCTATTTTTCTTTAGTGGATTCTCAAAATTCCTGGCTGTTATTTTCCTTGTTGTTACATTACTGTAGAAACAGCTGTTTCATTTTTTTGTTTATTATTGTTGTTTTTTCTTTTAAAAAAACCCTTTAACTTAGATTTAAGCTCCTGAAAATGTGATTTTACATTTCATTTCAGGTTTTCCCCTGGTTACAAATATGAGGTGAGTAGAAAGAAGTAAATCTTTATGTAGAAATAAAGCTCTCCTTTGTATAGTCTGTGAATCCCCACTTTTGGGTATGCGCCTGTGCAGTGCCGTTATCGGAGCTTCAAAGCTAATTGGATGAAAATTATTGATATTAGGACCGCCCACTGTACTGCCAACCCTTAGGCGCCATTTCATGCTCTTTCCTCAGTTCTCTTTGTGCTGCTGTAGCAGGAGTCTGTTAGAGACCTCTTTTGTCTCACTTCTTTCGAGAATCGTTGTTCTTTGCAAAAAATTTGGGTGATCCTGTCTTTTGGCAGGATTGCCCAATTCTTATCTGTTCTTCCTTGCGGGGGAGCAGTTTTCAGTGGCTAATTTTCTCCGCCGTTTTCCCCTCACAGGAGATGTGGCAAACTCCTTCAATTTTTATCGCTCTTCCCTTGCGGGCTGAGCAGCCTAACCTCAAATGTTTATCGTCAGTCTTCTCTTTGGAGAGAACTGGCACAACCCTGATTATCCGTCTTGCGGTGGACGGTTGGGTCTTTTCTCCTTTCGTAGAGGCTCAAAAGTTGATTGCCTCAGCTGCTGCCTTCAAGCATGTGGCTGCAACCAAAAACTGCCATCCAGTGCCGGCCACAGCGAGTGCTTCATCTGCTTAGGAGAACAACACCAGATCCAGACGTGTTTTCACTGCAAGAAGTTTACTCGTCTAGCCATAAAGTTTACTCGTCTAGCCTTGTCTCCGTCTTCGGCTGTCCAGACCTCGAAGATTCCCACTCAAACTTCTGTTTCTAAGATGGTGGTATACAAAATCGAAGGCTTTGCAAGACATCGCATACACAGTATGGCTGATGGAGAGTCTCGGTCTATGGATTAACTTTGACAAGTCAAGATTGATTCCATCCCAGCACGCCGAGTACATTGGAGCGATACTTGACTAGACATCATGCAAGAGCCTACGCTCCTTCGAAACGCCTTCAGGACATCACCAAGATGATTGAACTTTTCCGGTGTCGGCCATACATAAGAACAAAGAAGGCTCAAAGACTTCTAGGACTCATGGCCTCGACCATGGTGGTGATTCCACATGACATACTAAAGCTACGCTCCCTGCAGTCCTGCTTTCTCCACAGCTTCAATGCACTAGAAGATCACCCAGGGAAGAGGCTGATACCGACACCAGAGCTGGTAGATCAGTTGTCGTGGTGGACCTCACCTCTCAATGTCCAAATGGGGAAGCACTTCTACTCCCTGCAACCAACACTTCAGGTTCTGACCAACGCAAGCAACCGCGGATGGGACGCTGCTTGTGGGTCATTGACAGTGAACAACCTCTAGTCTCCAGAAGAGGCTCACTCCCACATAAATTATCTCGAACTGCTTGCCATTTGGAAGGCACTGAGATCCTTCGAAACCATGCTGTTGGGCAAAGCTGTCAAAATCGCAATCGACAGCATGGCAGCAATAGCCTATCTCAACAAGCAAGAGGGCACAAAATCGATGACCTTGCTGTATCTGGCAGTTCAACTCTGGGAGTGGTGCCTCGAAAGACACATTTTCCCCATTGGCATTCACATCCAAGGGAAACTGAACATCCTAGCTGATGGTCTAAGCAGGATGGACTCAACCAACCACGAATGGGAACTGGACAACTTGGGTCTACCAGTCCATTTGCAGACAGTGGGGGACTCCGGACATCAACCTCTTTGTGTTGGAGACCAACCACAAGCACCTATGGTATTTCTCCAGAGCAAGGATAGGACTGGGCTTGGAAGAAGATGCCTTCATGGTGAGGTGGGATGTGGGCTATCTATGCATTCCCACCATTTCCTCTGATCCAGAGGGTCCTCCTCAAGATGTTTCAGCATCGAGCTCAAGCAATTCTGATATCCCTGGCATGGCCAAGACAGCCGTGGTATCCTCTTCTACTGCAACTGTCATTGCAATTGCTCACTCTTCCAGGGTCTCTATCTCTGCTCCAGATGGAGAAAGGCCTTTTACTGCACACCAATCTGCCCAGCCTTTACCTTACGTCGTGGAGGATAACCCCAGGCTTGTGAACATTTTGTGGATGAGTAGGAGGCAGTCCACACACAAGTCCTACTGCTCGAAATACAAGTGGGTTTGTGCCTTCCTCAATGCAAGAGCACATTCACCGTCACCAGTTGGATTTAAAGAGATTATGGAATATCTGTTACATTTAGCAGAAACAGGACTCAGTATGCCTCCATTAGAATTCATTTGGCTGCCATTGTGGCTCATTCTTCCACAGATTCTGTGGCATCCACTGCCTTAAGAGACCAAACCGTGAAGAGATTCTTAAAGGGCCTGCAGAATGCTTTTCCACTGGTTAAGACCCCAGCCCCCCAGTGGTCTCTACCATACTGACTGTGTTAATGAATCCATCATTTGAGCCATTGGCTACGGCAGACATGCGTTTGCTCATATGGAAGGCTGCTTTCCTTGTGGCTATCACCTCAGCAAGAAGAGCCAGCGAACTTACGGCACTACACTCAGACCAACCCTTCATCAAGTTTTTTTAATGACAGAGTGGTCCTTCATCTGGACATCACATTTTGACCTAAAGTGGTGTCCAAATTTCATCTTAACCAATCAATTTCCCTGCCAACGTTCTTTCCGGAACCAACCACTGACCAAGAATGAGTCTGGCACACGCTGGATGTGAAATGAACTTTATTGTTTTATATCAACAGAACAAGAGAATTTAGAAAGACATACCGCCTTTTCATGGCTTATGGAGGGAAGTTCAAAGGAGAACCTGTCACATCACAGAGGTTCTTGAAATGGGTCTCAGTGATCATACATTTGGCTTAACAAATTTCATCCCTACCTCCTCCTCCTCACGTTAGAGCACACTCTACAAGGGCTATGGCTACCTCCACTGCATTTCTGGAAGGTACACCACTTGAGGACATCTGTAAGGCTGCCACTTGGTCCAGACCGTCTACATTTGTCCAACACTACTGGATGGACACCAGAGCCACAGCGGATGCCAGATTGGGTCGGGTCGACCTTGCTCCAAGCTTCACACCCGTAATGATCCACCCTGCATTTCCTGACGTGACTGTGTATGTGTCTGTGAATTAATCTCATTCGACTGCTCACCTAACACGTAAGTGTGACCTTGCTAATCTCCCAAAAGTGGGGATTCATAGACTACACGAAGGGGAAAGTTTTGTTGTACTTACCAGTAATAACTTTCGTTCTTCGAGTATTTGGTTGTGAATTCACACTTTCCCACCCTTCCTTCCCACTTGAGCTGCACGGATGAGATAAAGTATTTTATCCTGTGTATACCTTAAATATACTGCTAAAAATAAATAAAGGGCACACAAAAATAAGGCATCCCACGATCTGAATGACTGAAATACTGTATTCCTATTGTTGTTCACATACTGTAGTCAAATGTGCTGACAACAAATCACACAAAACTTAACAATGGGAATCAAATTCATCAACCCATGGAGGTCTGGATTTGGAGTTACACTCAGAGTGACAGTGGAAGAAAACACTACAGGCTGATCCAGCTTAATGTACTTAAATCAAGTCAAAACGAGGTTCAGTAGTGTGTGTGGCCACCACGTGCCTGTATGACCTCCCTACAACACCTGGGCATGCTCCTGATGAGGTGGTGGATGGTCTCCTGAGGGATCTCCTCCCACACCTGGACTAAAGCAACCCCCAACTCCTGGACAGTCTGTGGTGCAATGTGGTGTCAGTGGATGGAGCGAGACATGATGTCCCAGATGTGCTAAATCGGATTCAGGTCTGGGGAACGGACGGGGCAGTCCATAGCATCAATGCCTTCATCTTGCAGGAACCGCTGACACACTCCAGCCACATGAGGTCTGCATTGTTGTGCATTAGGAGGAACCCAGGGCCAACCTCACCAGCATATGGTCTCACAAGGGGTCTGAGGATCATATCTCGGTACCTAATGGCAGTCAGGCTACTTCCGGCGAGCACATGGAGGGCTGTGCGGCCCTCCAGGGAAATGCCACCCCACACCATTACTGACTCACCGCCAAACCAGTCATCCTGGAGGATGTTGCAGGCAGCATAACGTTCTCCGTGGTGTCTCCAGACGCTGATACGTCTGTCACATGTGCTCAGTGTGAACCTGCCTTCATCTGAGAACAGCACAGGGCGCCAGTGACAAACCTGCCAATCTTGGTGTTCTCTGGCAAATGCCAAACGTCTTGCACGGTGTTGGGCTGTGCGCACAATCACCACCTGTGGTCGTCGGGCCCTCATACTACCCTCATAGAGACTGTTCCTGACTGTTTGAGCAGACACATGCACATTGGTGGCCCGCTGGAGGTCATTTTGCGGGTCTCTGGCAGTGCTCCACCTGTTCCTCCTTGCAAAAGGTGGAGGTAGCGGTCCTGCAGCTGGGTTGTTGCCCTCCTACGGCCTCCTCCACGTCTCCTGTTGTACTGTCCTGTCTCCTGGTAGCGCCTCCATGCTCTGGACACAACGCTGGCAGACACAGCAAACCTTTGTGCCACAGCACGCATTGATGTGCCATCCTGGATGAGCTGCACTACCTGAGCCACTTGTGTGGGTTGTAGGCTCTGTCTCATGCTACCACTAGAGTGAAGGCACCGCCAGCGTTCAACAGTGACCAAACCATCAGCCAGAAAGCAAAAGAAGTGAGAAGAGTTCTGTGGTCACCTCCTGCTGAACCACACCTTTATTGGGGATGGCTTGCTAATTGCCTCTGATGTCCACCTGTTGTCTCTTCCATTTGCACAACAGCATGTGGAATTGATTGTCAATCGGTGTTGCTACCAGGGTGGACAGTTTGAATTCACAGAAGTGTGATTGACTTGGCATTACATTGTGTTGTTTAGGTGTTCCATTCATTTTTTGGAGCAGCATATTAACTGAGGAAAGAGCGCGAAATGGCGCCTAAGGGTGGGCGGTACGGTGGGTGGTCCTAATATCAAAACTTTTAATTCAATTAGCTTTGCAGCTCTGATAACAGCTTCGTGCAGGCGCAGACCCAAAAGTGTGAATTCACAGACTACATACTTGAAGAACGAAAGTTATTATTGGTAAGTACAACTTAACTTTCTGACATATCATTATTGGATCACTAAAAAGTTGCAAGCAAGATGAGCTTTTAAGTTGTTCAAAACACGTTGTCCTGCAAAAATATTGTAAAACGGAGGTTTAAGGCAAGGGTTCCCAACTTGTGGCCCATGGGCCAGACCTGCACCCAGAAATGGAACCTGTGGCTGTAATAAATGCATCTGCTTCTGAGGGTGTGGCCTGGCCCGCTCAGCTGTCCAGGAGTCGTGGTCAGGCCCATGGCATAAAAAGGTTGGGAGCGCCTGGTTTAAAGGGAAAACAAATACCCCTGCAAATTAAGCCACACCTGATGCCTTTTGTTTTTAATGACAAAAGTTTGGAGTTTGGAGATAAAGTTCAAATGACAGCTATGGAAGAAATAGGGAGCCAAGTTCATCCATACTACCGTACTACTGGTTACAATATATAAATGTGAAAGTTGAAGCAATAAGGCAAGATGATTAAGATAAGGTGACACTCATGGAATATGAAAATATTGGTTGATCATTTCTGTAAATGTTAAAAGGTATTTGAAATAGTAGCCATGTTAGTCTGTGTAAGCATATCAGAGAGTAAACAAAAATCCACAAAAGCTAACATCAAAATACAGCAGTTAGTCTTTAAGGGGCCACAATGTTTTTTGTCTTTTTATTTTGTTTACTCTCTGATATGTTAAAAAGTAATGATAGCAGGACACTACTCTGTGAGAGACTGATCCCTTATTTTCAGAAACAGCAGTTGTACTGATACAGTTGAAAAACCGGGCTTGCACCGTAAGATAAGTTAACTGAATTAATGGGAGAAAAATTCCTGGTCCTCCTCATACCACTTGAAGAACCACAAGTATAAGAAACAAAATTGTTCTTTCTCCTTCTGTAATCCAGCTTCTTGCCGCTTTGTTTGTGTCATTGATACTCTGAGAAGGATACCTAAGAGACCGCATTGTCCCAAGAGTGTCTGTCCGTCCAACCAGAGCGGACCGGAGGGGCTCTCTAATTGTTCCATCTGCCAGAGAGGCTTGGCTCTCTGGCACACGAAGGAGGGCCTTTTCTGTGTCCGCACCAGCCTTGTGGATCCTCCTGCCAGTAGAGTTGCGGGAGCAGATGGAGCTGCTGCCTTTCAGAAGAGAATTAAAAACCTGGTTGGCGGGGCAGGTGTGGGGCTTGGATGGAAGAATGGCCCCCGCCTGCTGGCTTATAAAATGAAGCCCCCATCTTTTTAATGCGGGCAGTTTTAATGTGGTTAGTTTTAATAGGTGGGTGGGTATGTTGGGCTTTTAATTGTTTTTAATAAGTATGTTTTATTTTTGTTGTGAGCCACCCTGAGTCGGGTTCGCCTGATTGGGCGGCATAGAAATTTGAACCATAAATAAATAAGGTACTCTTTATCCATCCTGCCATTTTACTTGTTTATTGTAAGAGTATTATTATTATTATTATTGTATTCATTTTGAACCTTTATTCTCTTGCAGAATGATCCAGTTCAGAAAGACAAAGCTCTGGAATATATGGTAAAAACAGCAAAATTTTGTTATTGGGGAGGGTAGTGAGAATTAGGATATGACTTGTGCTTCACAGGGTTACATTCACTCCAAAGGTTCATAGGTGAAGTATAGTTTTTAGATGCTCGGGTCTATGTGGTTACTGGGAGTATGTTTGCACAGTTAACACAAGCGTCCCAGCTGTACCTATTCCTCAGATGTTTACAAAATAGTGATGCATGTGTTAATTAAATCCCTTTTGGATTACTATAACATGCTCTTCATGGAGCTCCCTTTGAAAATTATCCAGAAAACTACAAAATGTTGGTGGTTAGATTATAGAGAAAATGCAACTGCCTTTTCAGCAGCAGTTCACTGCTACTAGTTTGTGCTTGGGCATTCTTAAGAGTGTTGGCTACAGAACCAGTACAGCTTGGTTCCAGACTGCCTGAAGGATTAATATTCTTCCAGCTAGCTAACCGTGGCTCAGAGATTTTCAGTGAAACACCCTTTTTTCCAGTGCTGCTGTCCCCCACATCAATTGGTAGGGAAGAGTCCTTCTTGGCACCTGTTCTCAGGCTCCATGACACCTAGTGTTTTAATGTTATAGTCAGTTGAATTGCATTGATGTCAGCAAACCTGACTCTCCAGGTGTTCTTGGACTTCAGTTCCCAGAAGCTCAAGTCAGTGCTCTTGCTAATTAAGGCTTCTGGGAATTGAAGTCTAAGAACATCTGGAGAGCCAAGTATATACCATAACAATCTCTGGCATATTTTTGTCAGCATTTGTTTTAATCTTATTGTGACCTGTTCTAGTTTGAGATAAAAATTTGAATCTACTGTATATCAAAACTATTAAAATTAAGTTTTGGGAATCTGTGTACCTTTTTAGATATAAATGTCTTCTGATAATACCATGTCTGATAGTAGGAAGAGATGGGCAAGCCACAAAACAGCCCTTTTCTTATTAGTCTGTTGAGGGGCTGAGTTTCCCCCACTCCAGTAGTGGCGACCACCCCGAGCCCCACCCCCCAACTCCAGCCCTCGCTGTGGTTGTGGATGGTGCTGCCTCAACCCTTATCCCCCACCCCACCCCCAAAAACCTCAGGTGAAAGCTTTTAGCTTAGAAATTAATGTACATCCAGTTAAAAGTTGTTAGATTCTCCATTTGTCTTGACACATAACTCATGCTTTATTCTGTCCCCACCTTCACCGTAGCTGATGAAAATACTCTTACACACTTTCTCAGTGAATGAGGAAAGAGATGAAGGTCTAAATACCAAGTTGCTAATAGAAGGTGTTTATTTGGGATTATTTTTTATGGTCCTTTCTAAAAAACAGTGAAGATGAAATGATTTTTAGTATCAAATGTTAACGCTTAATAACCTTTTGTCCTTTTTGAAAACTGACAGAAAAACTTTGAGATAACATCAGATAAAGAAGCAGCTCTAGTATTAAGTATTGCACAATCTTTGTCAGAAGATTTGAAATCCTTTTGTGACAAGCAAGCAAATGTAAGTTAAAATATTTAGTGCCATAAAGGTATTCATATATTACATTGTGACTATACAGTGGAACCTCGAATAATGTAATATTTTTAGGGTCGTCAGGGGTCTTACCACTCCCCATAGCACCAGTAGGGTGTTGTGAGTGAATCCGCTCCTTTTTGGGGATGTTTCAGGGTGTTTTCATCCTGTTTTGGGGACTTAAAAGTGGAGTTTGGGTACAGTACTTCTGATTTCTGTTGAACTGTACAGGTGCAAGAGCCATAGACATAAACTCACAGCTGATAAATAACTGTTCTTTCAAGACCAAATAAATGAAAATGTTAGCTATATTATAATATCAGTTATAAAATGCTTGTGCAGTTGTTGGATAGATACATCAAGAACTTTTGTTCTGCATGAAATAATATATTACAATAAAACCCCGGTTTCACGATTTTGATCCGTTCGGACAGTTTTGTTGGAAACTGGATCAATCGTGAACCGAAGCAAATTTCCCCATAGGAATGCATTGAAAATAAAACATGTTCCCAACCTCCCAAAAACACAATTAAACTTAATAAAAGATGACACAAAGACCTTTTATACCACCTGACTTTGCTGGGCTCTGGCACTTTTTCCTGGTGGTGGGTGTCGGGTGCGCCTTCTTCACCGATGTCTGCCAGCCGGTGGCGTTTGCCCTTCTGTGCTCGGGTCGGTGCGGCTGGCCCCAGAGGGCGAGTGCCAGAGGAGGCGTTTGTCTGCTGCACCGACCCAAGCGCAGAAGGGGGAAAGGCGAACTGCGAAGGGGGGGGGAGAGGAGAGGCGATCGCAGTGGGGTGATCTTACCTTGCACGTTCGCAGCACCTCGTCCAAAAACCCTGCTAAGACACCAGATGAAACCTGGCGCCTTAGCAGGGTTTTGGGATGAGGTGCCACAAACGCACAAGGCAAGATCTCCCCACTGCGATCACCTCCCCATCTCTTTTGTGCCTGGGTCAGTGCAGCCAACAAACACCTCCTCTGGCACTCACCCTCCGAGGCCGGCTGCAATGACCCGGGCACAGAAGGGTAATCGGGTGGGGGGGGGGGGGGAATCAGGAAAAATGGCTGTTGTTTTCAAAAATGGCGCAAAAACACACGGAAAACCCATTCAAATGATTATGTGCCACCCGTAGAGTCCAAAATGCCTGCCAGTGGTCTTATATACCCCCCAGATGAGATGCACTCTGGGGAATTCCCGGTCATGTGGTGAAAAAACATTATGAAATGGGACATCATTTCCTCTGTAATTCCCGTCGTGAACCACGGCAAACGTAAGCCAAAGCAGTCAGGAACCAAGGTTTTACTGTACATATATTATGAATTGGCCTAAAAGTTCCCTTACAACTCATTTAATCTATGATTTTTTCCTATTTAGGATTAATCCACATATAAAATACAGTACAGTCCTTGTAAACTAGTAATCTTTTAAACTTACTTTTTCTGAGCCTGTTTTAACTGGGGGGAAAATAATTTTTATCTGGCTTTTCCAAAAAATAATTTTCATCTGGCTTTTCCAAAACATACTTTTTCTCTGTGTTTTGCCCTTCTAATTTCCTTTTAGTGAAGTAAATTGCATTGTTAGTCTCACTCCAAATGATACAAGATTATCTATAGATCCCAAGCCTTGACAGAAAAAAATATCATGTTGAAACAGATGCAGTCTGCTATTTAAACTATATTTCCACATATTTAGTTATTTATTTTGTAGATCTTCTGTTGATTGTAGGCTTTGTGATATGGACTGTGAGTGGATCTTTTCTTTACTATACTTGTGTGTGTGAAAGTTTATATTATATGGATTTGTTTATAAAATGATAGACAGTGCAAAAATTAAAGTGAATTTTCCACACACAAAATACCATTCTTTCATAGGCATTATTTTTGTCTGTGCAAGCAAAATAATATGTACAGCCAGTAATTTTTCTTTTTGTCCTTTCAGCTCAACTACATTAAAAGCCTTCCATCTTTGTTGTCACCAGGAGAGAAAATTGAAAAGCAGCATTATCCTATCAAACCATTTAAAAATCACAAAGACCATCCAGGTATTGAGACAAAATCAGTTATAATGTGGAAAATATTCAAAGCATTTTCTCATTTGCATACATTTAAAGTTTCTCTCTTTTTTACATGTAGCTAAATCTGTAATATTTATAGTGTGCAACAAACTACAAGTATTAGTCTCTTGTTGTAGTCAACATTTGAGGGGGCATTGAGAACCCCTGGTATACATGGATGGAAATGCTTTGGTCATAATAAAGAGCCTAAGTACCTGGGCTTTGGGGCCCGGACGGCCATTTTGCCCTTACTCCACCACATGGCACATCCTGGTGTGGTGGAGGCAGTGAGGGGCCACATGAAATGGTGCCACGGGCTGCATCTGGTCTGCAGGCCGCAGGTTGAGAATCCCTGTTTTAGAAGATGGCTCTTTGAAATGTAGAACACAGTTCTACATCACTGAATAAAAATTACAATGAACAGATTGTCAAAAGTGAAACCACAACTGCCATTTTAGTTGGGGCGATAACATGGAAACCTTCCATGAGATTTAATTATATGGTGATTAGTGCCCATTTTAAGGCAGGGACTTCCTCTGTTTGGGAAATACAAGTTTCTATTCATCAGAACATCTGGAACAGTGTCATGTGGAATTCATTCTAGCAGGAGTACTTTGTCAAATATTTGTGTTATATCTGTTTTTCCAGGAGACAGTTGGGATAGTGATAAAGGAATAACAAATGGACTTGTGCAGCTACAGTCCCTACTACAAGTGGCAAGTACTTCACACTCTGATACTAACTCATATGACCATAAGTTGAAGAGGAAAGCCTCTTTAGATGGCCCAAGTTCTAAAGATCTTGCAACAGTATCTGCCCTTAAAAGTTCATTTCCATTTCATTCTGGAATCAAAGAATGGATGAAACAATTCAACCAATCTGCTTCAGGTTGTTTGCAGTCAGCACCAGCTGAAAAAGAGTCTCGCTATTCTAGATCGATACACAGGAGCTACACCAAGCGTGGCCAAACTAAATCTAGTCCACCACCATCCTCGTCGCTCCCAGAAGCGGAAGTGTTTACGCCAGCCATAAAACGCTCCCGAACATGCGTAAATGCACCTGCACCAAAAACTATAAATGCACAGCCGCGTTTACGGCAGGAGGAACCACGTGACCAGTCCATTCAGCCACGCAAACGGCCTGCTGAGCCTCGTTTACGGCAGGAACCACGTGAACGGCCTGCTCAGCCACGTGAACGGCCCGCTCAGCCACGTGAACGGCCTGCTCACTCACGTGAACGGCCCGCTCATTCACATTTACGACAGGAGGAACCACGTGGCCGGTCCACTCAGGCACGTGAACGGCCCACTCAGTCGCGTTTGCAGCAGAAGGAATCACATGACCAGTCCATTCAGCCACGCAAACGGCCTGCTGAGCCTCGTTTACGGCAGGAACCACGTGAACGGACCGCTCAGCCACATGAGCGGTCTGCTCAGCCACGTGTACGGTCCGTTCAGCCACGTGAACGGCAGGAGGAACCACGTGACCGGTCTGCTGAGCTACATGTACGGCCCACTCAGTCACGTTTACAGCAGAAGGAACCACGTCGCTGGGCCACTCAGCCACATGAACGGCAGGAGGAACCACGTGAACGGTCTGCTAAGCCACATGTACGGTCCGCTCAGCCACGAAAACGGCAGGAGGAACCACGTGACCGGCCCACTCAGCCACGGGAACGGCCTGTGGCACGAAAAGTTTGGGAACCCCTAAGCTACACAATGCAGGGCAGTCGAGAAAATGGTAACATGATAGACAGAAGAAGTGAAACCTCAGATACTGCGAAGGAGTCATATTCCAACACCCATCTTCCACTCATCTCATATCCTCTTCCAAAAATTTATCAGGCAAGAAACCCTTCACAAAGAAAATCCTCATGGTATCATGATGAGCCTGAGAATATTAATCAGATGCCTACGCCTTCCTTCGCTTCCGAAAACAGTGGGCCTGGCTGGCCACAGCAGCTGGACTATCAGCAATCAAATCTTGACAATGATCTGGGATCTTATTCCTCTTTTTCTGATGGCAGTTCACACACAGACCACCAGCAGCTGAATACACAACTAAATTATGTCATGAATGCTAGTAGCAGTGATCTTACTACCGACATTATGAGTCAATTGCAAGGACAGGATGCAGCTACAGTAACAATCATGCTTCAACAATTGCAGCCGCATTACCCATCTCTTCAAAGTAAGTACATGGAATATTTTATCTTTAAACCTTAGTACTTTAGTATAAAGGAAGCTAGATAGTGAGATTGGCTATAGGCTGCCTCTTCTAGAGGATGCTTTCTGTAGTGAAGTTGGGAGTTGCAAAAATTGGGCATTCTGTGTGTGGGGTAGGGGATGCCCAGGAATGCTGGGGGCCTTTTCTGGACACTGCAGACTGTTCTTTCTTGCAATAGGAAAGCCAGTGAGGATTAAATAAATCCAGCTGAATTAGTTAAATTATTGACATTAGAATAAGGATTTATGAATACGTGGAGGACATGAAACCTTCCACTCACTGGCCCTATTTAGTAACAGAAACAGTTTGTGGTGGAACATGTTGCATTTCTGGATGAACTAAACGGCAAAAGTGGCAGGAGTAGAAATAGCATATTTTAGCTTGAAAGGTTTTACTGCCAGTTAACTAAACCTTGTGAAGAGGCATTTTAACATTTAGAATAGGACATACTATAAATGCTGGTATCATGGGGAAGGTGGTACAGTTATTTCAACCTGTGAACCTAAGAGCTAAATTGGGAAAACGAAAGAGCTAAACTAAACCCCAGAGCCTGAAGTGATCACAATCCTTCCACTGTACTCTTTTAGCATGGGATATGTAGTTATTAATAACACACACAACTGTGCAATAAGACAAAAACTGCATAATTCTTAGCAGTTGGCATTAACTTTGGAAAAAAGTTTAAGAATGCAAAGTCAGTCAGTGAAAGGCACTATTGTAAGCGTTAGTAGGCTGTTCTGCATTTTATGTATCATTAAATGTTAATATACCATTAAATTTATTTTCTTGCTTGTTCTAGTAGTTGGAAAGGTTTTCAAGCTGGCATAAAGTTGACTTTATAATATGTTGCCAACTGTAGGAAATAATTATTCACCATATATAGTCAGATATTGTCACATGTGAATAGTGGGGTATCAGTGATCACCATTGACTTCCGAAAGTATGTGTGTGAGCTTGTTAGGGATTCCACATGTATCTATCCATGTATGATCCCCACCATAATACTGAATACTGCATGTGGCCTCCTAACCCAAAGGAGATGTCCACAATCTCATTCTTACAAAATGCTATCTTCACTGTATTTTCTGGTATCCTAGTTTCAAAGTGACATTAAACTGACATAACTTTTTCTTTGCTTCTAGAAATAAACATTCATGCATTAGCCCAAGCTCTGACTAAAAAGAATTAATCAGCTGAAGCTAGAAGAATTCTACCCTTTCAGAAGCTACTGAAAGTATTGCTTCATTCTGGAGAAGAGGGCTTTAGAAGGCTTAGACAAAACCTGATATGTTCTGCGTTGCAAAGCTGTTGTTAGAGGTAGACATGTTCAGAGTTTCTGGAGTACATCAGAGAGAAGTGAACCTGCTTGTTATAAACATGTTTCCCGAAATCAGTTAAATTTTTGTCTCTTCTTGTTTTTAGTTACAAACTTAACATGTTCCACACCTTACTAAGATGTTTGATAGGATTGTACTGTAAAATAAAGGTAGTTTTCCAGAATTGTCAGTAGTCTATTTTACATCAGATCACCCCATCACCATCATGTTGGAATCTGCATCATAAATACCAGTTTTATTATCTGGCTTAGTGACATACAATATATATTCTTTTGATTTTTCTCCCATTAAGTAAGAGGAAGCTTGCTATGGCAGTGCTAAATGGTAAACTGCTTATATTCTGTACAGTGAAAAGAACATACTTCTTAATGTGTGGTATTGCATATAAAGCCTAATTATAATAGATTTTGTGACCCACTCTGTCTCATCAGTTTATCAGTTATATATGATCTTTGGGTAATACATTGTGGACAGAATCTTATAAATGTGCATAAGGGCATTGCAGGAACAATATTCCACATTCTATGTAGCTTACAGTTACAGTATGTACACTGGAGTTAATCTATTGAGCACACACAGCAGTGAATACTGTTTTGTGAAATTACCAGGAGTTAAAAAATAAGTAGGTTTATGGCCTGTTTTCATTGTCAGTACATATTTCTCACAATCATCATGAATTAACTCATAATCTACGTGCCTTCTGTCCCTGCACAGTACATTCCAGTTTCTTTGTAAACTGATTTATCCCTTCCAATCGCTTTCCTTTCCACCCACTGATTAAGCAACATTATTTTTAGGACCTTCAAGTTGCTTTTTTCAACTGGATTCTGTACAATTCTTATCTAGTCAGTGTGCCAGACTCATTCTTGGTCAGTGGTTGGTTCCGGAAAGAACGTTGGCAGGGAAATTGATTGGTTAAGATGAAATTTGGACACCACTTTAGGTCAAAATGTGATGTCCAGATGAAGGACCACACTGTCATTAAAAAAAACTTGATGAAGGGTTAGTCTGAGTGTAGTGCCGTAAGTTCGCTGGCTCTTCTTGCTGAGGTGATAGCCACAAGGAAAGCAGTTATATAGAAAAAAGAAGTGCTAATGTAGCATTTTTTTTAATTTTTCCAAAAATTTCCGTTTTTCCCCGAGGTTCAAAATTTCTGGAAATTTTACATCTCTACTCTAGAACTCCTACAGGAGGAGGCCAGTCTGGCCCTATCCATGTGCAAGTATGTCATCTCTTAATATCAGAGGTTATGTGTGACTTTTACATGCTAGTGATATGTAGAAACTGCTAGCCTTGCCTCCAATTTACCTTAAGTGATAAATATAAGTGATATAAATATAAAGATACACATGTCCTTTAGAAAAGAACTGGCCTTTAAAAAAAATCATAGGACTCATGTTTCAGGCAGGTATGAATGGTTGGGACCCACTGATATAGCAGCAGCCACATCTTCAGAAAATAAAATTATAACAATTTAAATTTGTCCTACTCAGTCTCCTCTGAATGGAATTAAAAATGAAACAGATTCTTCCAGATGAATAAACCTGCATATTTTGCAACACATTTGTTCACCATTAATGTTGTGGGGAAAGACCACCAATTTTTGTGCACATGGAAGTGTATAAGACATGAACTTAAGGGATAGACCAGAGGGGACTGGGAAGCTGCCGTTTCTTTCATGTCCTGATTAAACTCTGAATTGCCAAAATGAAGCCATTTTCTTGGCTTTGTCATTGGTCAACCTTAAGTCCTCTGGAAAGCTTAGCACAGATTATTCGGCACCAGCACAGTAACTCCAGCATCACAGAGTAATTCTTCTTGATACTGATGCTGCATTTAAGAATTGCATGGAAAGCTGAGAGGTTGTTTTGGTCCAACACTGCCAAAGCATTTCAGCATTATAGGATCAGAATAAACCTCATAATTCCTTTGAAATTTAGATGCCCCCCTTTTTTGTAATGGTCAGAAGAACCTTTCCTTGGTTACTCCACTTCCGGGAGCGACGAGGGCAGTGCGTGCCGGATGAATCGCAGTAAACCCATTCGTGTGGATTCACAGGGTGCTTGGGCTTCTGGGAATTGAAGTCCAAGAACATCTGGAGTGCCAAGGTTCGCCATCACGGCTCTATATCCTGGCAATCTCCATAGCTGCAGTGATAGTTCAAAAACTAGACTGAAGCTGAAAAGCTGGCCCCTCCTACCAGAAGACAGTCGAAGTTTTCATGAATTTGAATACACATAAAAAATGTTTGAAGTATCCACAAAATGAAGGTCCAGATAAATATTTTTGTTGAACAAGGAGGTAACAGCCCACTCTGACTTAACAGGAAACAAATAATTCATAATGGTGACGCTAAACACTCCTGCACCTAAAGTCACAGTTGCTATAAAGACACGGGACAGAACTGGCCATGGTTCTTTTAATCTCTGTGTAAAAAGGCACATGCATAATTTTCCAGTTTCAACAAGCACTACGTCTACTATTTTTTGGCAATAAAATGTCACATACTTTCAGTAAATTACATGATGTAATCCTGAAGTGTATACAACCAAGTGTTATGGCCACATTATCAACATATTTAAGAAGGGAATGTAATGTTAGCATCTTAGTTAGAAATGAAAACATTTACTGTAAGGGAAATAGGTATTTGATCCCCTGGTGATTTTGTCTGTGTGCCCTCAGGCTGACAAAGAAATGACCAGGCCATAATTGTAATGGTAGGTGTATTTTAGCTGTGAGAGACAGAATAACAACAAACCCACCCTCAAAAACCCAGTGTCCAAAAGTCAGAGATGGATTTGCTTTGTAGTGAGGGAAACAAGTATTTTATCCCTTCACAAATGATGTCTTAGTACTTGGTGGCAAAACCCTTGTTGGCAATCACAGAGGTCAGACGTTTCTTGTAGTTGGCCACCAAGTTAGCACACATCTCAGGAGGGATGTTGTCCCACTCCTCTCCAAATCAGAAAGGTTTCGAAGCTGATGTTTGGCAACACGAACCTTCAGCTCCCGCCACAGATTTCCTATGGGATTAAGGTCTGGAGACTGGCTGGGCCACTCCAGGACCTTCATGTGCTTCTTCTTGAGCCACTCCTTTGTTGCTTTGGGTATGTGTTTTGGGTCATTGTCATGCTGGAATACCCATCCACGATGCATTTGCAATGTCCTGGCTGAGGGAAGGAGGTGCTCACCCAAGATCTGACGGTACATGGTCCCGTCCATCATCCCTTCGATGCAGTGGGTGAAGGTGCCCTGTCCCCTTAGCAGAAAAAAACCCCTGAAGCATAATGTGGCCACCTCCATGTTTGATGGTGGGGATGGTGTTCTTGGGCTCATAGGCAGCATTCCTCCTCCTCCACACACGGCGAGTTGAGTTGATGCCAAAGAGCTCGATTTTGGTCTCATCTGACCCACAACACTTTCATCCAGTTCTCCTCTGGATCATTCAAATGTGCATTGGCAAACTGCAGATAGGCCTGTACATGTGCTGTCTTGAGCAGGGGGACCTTGCAGGCACTGCAAGATTTCAGTCCTTCATTGCGTAGTGTGTTACCAACTGTTTTCTTAGTGACTATGGTTCCAGCCCTGAGATCATTGACAAGTTCCCCCCATGTACCGGTAGTTCTGGGCTGCTTTGTCACTATTCTCATGATCATTGCAACTCCAAGAGGTGAGATCTTGCATGGAGCCCAAGACAGAGGGAGATTGACAGTTAGTTTGTGTTTCTTCCATTTGCAAATTGTCGTGCCAACTGTTGTCACCTTCTCACCAAGCTGCTTGGCGATAGCCTTGGAGCCCAGTCCAGCCTTGTGCTGGTCTACAACCTTGTCCCTGACATCCTTTGACAGCTCTTTGGTATTGGGCATGGTGGTCATAGGGGATTGAGTACTTATATGCAAATCCATCTCTGACTTTTGGTCACTGGGTTTTTGAGGGTTTGTTGTTATTATTCTGTCTCTCACAGCTACAATACATTTACCATTACAATTATGGCCTGGCCACTTCTTTGTCAGAGGGCACATGTACAAAATCACCAGGGGATCAAATACTTATTTCCCTCACTGTATGTTGTGATATGTAAGTTGGCAATTCAAGTCCACATTGCAGTGAGTATGTATTGTCATACAACACTGAACACCATGGAAAGAAACTGTTCATAAGACACCTGTATCCAGCCATCCTGATCAGTATCATACCGTCTGAAAACATCTGTCCATTTCTGCAAATAAAGAACAAATGAATTAGATTTTCCTCATGACAAAGAAAATCTATCATGAGATGATTGGTTTTCGTGATTATCATGGAACAGCCTCCAAGACAGAGTCAGGGAACATTTCACTGTAGCAAAGCTACTGACATACAGGGACTCAGCTAAAATATTTAGAAGACTGATAATTACAGTAGTCTTATTAGAAAATTAGGTTTCCCTTGCTCGAAAGCCAGTTGTATCCAACTCTAGGGTTCAGTGCTCATCTCTGCTTCAAAGCCAAAAAGCCAGTGCTGTCTGCTTCTGCAGACATTTTTGTGGTCATATGTCAGGCATGACTAGACACCGGAGCGCACAGAACGCTGTTACCTTCCCACCGAAGTCGTCCCTATTTATCTTCTTGCAATTTCTTGCTTTTGAACTGCTAGATTGGCAGGAGCTGGGACAAAGACGAGAGCTCATTCCATCCTGCAGTACTTGGGAATTGAACTGCTGACCTTCCACCTCCCAGTCAGCGTCTTAGCCACTTGAGCCACTGGGACTAATAATAATAGGGGCTAATAATTTTACTGTATAACAACAACAACAACAATAGGGACTAATAATTTTACTGTCAGAGTTTAAACTAGGCTTGGTTTGCAAAGCTGTCACAAGTAGATCTCTGCTAGGGCAGCAGATAGGGCAGCCCCATCACTCCCTGGCAAAAAGAAAAGGAAGAAATGGAAGCAGTGACAGATTTTACCTTCTTGGGGTCTAAGATCACTGCAGATGGTGACTGCAGCCATGAAATAAAAAGACACTTACTTCTTGGGAGGCAAACTATGAGAAACCTAGGCAGCATAATAAAAAGAGATATCACTCTGCCAACAAATGTCTGCATAGTTAAACCAATGGTTTTCCCAGTAGTAATGTATGGCTGTAAGAGCTGGACCATAAGGAAGGCTGAGCGCAAAATAGATGCCTTTGAACTGTGGTGCTGGAGGAGACTTTTGAGAGTCCCCTTGACTGCAAAGAGATCAAATTAGTCAATCCTGAATGAGATCAACCCTGACTGCTCATTGGAAGGACAAATATTGAAGATGAAGCTAAAGTACTTTGGCCACCAAATGAGAAGAGAGGACTCACTTGAGAAGGCTTTGATGCTAGGAAAGATTGAAGGCAAAAAGGAGAAGGGGGCAGCAGAGGATGAGGTGGCATCGTCAGCACAGTGGGCATAGATCTGGGTGGGCTATGGAGGATGGCAGATGACAGAGGAGCCTGGCGGCCAGTAGTCCATGGGGTCTCAAAGGGTCAGAATCGACTGTGCGACTGAACAACAAAGGGCAACGGCTTCATAGCTTTGAGTTTAGAAGTTTGGTCAAATCTAACTCCTTTAAATCCTACTCTGTTTTATAAAAGTGAGATATTGGTTCTATGTACAAAATTCAAATAACCAAAAATGGTCCAATACTGTTTGCAGTTTAACATCTGTTACTTAGCTGCACACATCTAAATTGAAAGTTACATTTCTTCTAGACAGACAAGCTGACCTAGCCAGAGTTCCAATTTTTTGGGCTCCAGAGTCACAAAGACACTTCATCTCCCCAGTTTAGTATTTGTCACAACTTGAGATGCCCAGCCATCAAAGGGGATTCATGTTGGCCCACTGCCATGCCCTTCCTTCGGAAGTTTTGGAGAGAAAGTTTTGAAGGATATCTATGCCAGAGAGACTGTACCCTGTGATACAGGAGAAGCTGAAACTACAGGACATATTTTATGCATCTCCTTTCTATAGGGATATCCAAAATAAACTCATATCTCCACTGCTCTGCAAATGTCCTGGTCGATCAAACAGCACTGACACTCACTGGCTATCTGACAAAAGTCCCATTTTTACCCGCAACACCGCCAAGTTTTGTGCTACAACAACCAGAATCAGAAGAACAATTCTGGCAGGCCCCTCAGTGGCAGAAACCACTAATGCTATACTACAGTAGCAGTTGCCGTAGCACTAATTTTAAATATTGATTTTATTCTATTTTTTAAACTTTGAATGGATATGTTTTTTAAATAGTACATTCTAAATATCTAAATTTTAAATTTGTATCTGTTATACTATACTGATAGTAGACCATACTAAAGTAATTGATAGAAATAGATAAAAATCAAACACATTAAAATGCTAAAACAATTATACTATTTTTGACCAGAAGGCTACTTCAATAGCATTATCTCAGCCATTTACTACAACTTATTTTGTACACATAGGGCATAAATTGCATACACGTGAATTCTACACTGACTGAATTTCTCCACATTCACATAAAATTTGTTCTGTATCAAAGTAGTCTCACTTTACTTGGATTTTCCTACTTTGGTTTGAAGTCTATCAAGTGATTTCCAGATGGTCTAGCTCAGTGTTTTCCAACCTTTGGTTTTTGGATTTCAATTTCCAGAAGTCTAAGTCAATTCCCCAAAACACTGATCAGTCAATGTAGTGACTTAGGCATCTTAGAATTGAAGTCGGGAACATTTGTCCCATGTTGGGAACCACTGGTCTAGCTAGAATCTGATCCTTGTGGGAGATTAGGCAAGGTGTGTTGTTTTTTCTCTCCATAGTCAGCCTAGCCTCTTCCAGTTTAATATTCAGAGCTTGAAAGGCATGTATGAAACTTCAACAGAGTGAGCTCCCACTCACTACAACCTAGCAGTTCGAAAGCAAGAAATTACAAGTAAATAAATAGGTACCACTTTGGTGGGAAGGTAAAATGATGTTCCGTGCACACTGGCGTTTAGCCATGCCTGCCACACAACAAGGGAAATGTCTGCAGATGCAGACAGCACTGGCTATAAATAGAACCTTAGAGTTGGCTACAACTGGCTTTCAAGCAAGGGTGACCTTTAACCTATAGGTTAAAGGTCACCCTAGTTTTTTGTTTGTTTCTGATTTTTGTAGAGGTTATGTTCACAAAGATATGAGTAACTGGACTTAAGTGAAACTTGTGTGCTGTTGAGTTGGCTGGAAGTAAGCCCTTTCATCTTCTGGTTGAAGACTAAAATGGTGGAACCACGCCATTTTAGACTCTAAAATGGTGGGCCTGCACCACCCGCCCAACCAGCAGAAGTCACGATACATCACTTACCATGGCAGTGGTGTTTTTGACGCTGTTTCCACAGTGTCCACCACTTCTACCAGCAGTGGGAGACTGTGGGCACCATATCCGCTCTGTTCCGGTCTTCATCTGAGGTCCCTCCTCAGCGCTTCAACAGGGAACACATGCCGCTCTGGAAATTCCTGGTTACGCGCTGGGCACCTAGGTGTGCATTCCCAGCTGTAGCGCCATGGAAGGACCTCAGACAAAGACCAGAATGGAGCAGATATGGTCCTCATAGTCTCCCGCTGCCGGTAGAAGAGGCAGTCACTGTGGAAAATGGCAAAAATGCCGCAATCGCCACTGCCTGGGCTCCCCTGGCACCTGGACAAACCACTCAGGAAGAAGCAGCAGCGTGGAAAAGGTAGGGAGATCACCTCGTCCTTTATGTGTCCCTTCCCCCATTTTTATTTCCGCACCTCAATCGATTGAGCTTCACCTTTGGGGTCAGCTGGGGGGGGGGGGAGAGAGAAGGGGTGTTCTTAGGGCATTTCCCTTTCTCTCCTGCACCTCAAGAACTTCCCCTCTTTTCCACCCCAGCCGCTAATCATCTGGGGAGTTCAATCAATCGAGGTGCAGGATAAAAAAAGAGTAATCTTCTAAGAACACCCCCTTTTTGCCACCCAAGTCCCTCATCAGCTGGTGAGATTGATCAAGGGGTGGGGGAGCATTTTGTCTGGCATTTTTTTTGGATTTTTTTAATTAGGGGGGGTTTGTAATTTTTTGTATTATTTTTGGTCCGGTCAGGACCTTTTTTAATTTTTCAATGCATTCCTATGGGAAATCTTGCTTCAACTTACAGAAAAACTGATTTATGGAAAAAGTTACGGAATGGACCTTTTTTCGTAAGCCGGGGTTTTACTGTACTTCAGTGTTATCACTTTTTAAATAAGAAAAGGGTATTTTGCCACTGGATGAATTCACCAGAGGGCAACATTAATCTCAAGTACTAATTTTATTACTCCTTTAATTTTGAGCAGACATGCCCCTCTTAAAATATTTTAAGTACTCTCATTTTAATTTTTTCTTTTCTTTTTTTGCTGTACTATGCTTGTCTCGGACCATAATAAAGATAGATTTGAATTCACCAGAGGATCTATATTGTAATTAGACTCTTATGGGTGTCATTTTGTGACAGCATCTATAATACTCAAAATTCCAAACATGATCATTAGCCTGAGATTGATGATTTTTGCCTTAAACATTCTGTATCCACTATCTTTAAATTCCTTATAAAAATCCGCTGTCAGTCCATCCTCACCCGGGGATTTACCTAGCTTCAAGTTGGCTGTTGTATCTTTTACCTCTTTTTCCGTTATTCGCTCCTCCATTTTATTTTTATGTTCCAATTCTATTTTTATTTGCACCTGTTTTTCTAACTGTTCTCTCAACTTTTCTATATTGATATCTCTTTTAGTATACAAACTCTGGTAGAAATCTTTTACAATCTCAAGATTAGTGAAATTGTTTAACTATATATTGGATGGGGGAAAGATACCGACATCATGGAACAGAACTATAATTGTTTTGCTGCCAAAGCCTGGAAAGGATGTTGAAAAAGTGGAATCTTATAGGCCCATTTCTCTGATAAATCAAGACGCTAAGATATTTACAGCAATAACAGCAAAAAGATTAAACGGGTTCATGGGCAATTATATAAAGGAGGATCAAGCAGGATTTTTGAAAGGATGTCATATGTCTGATTTAATTAGGAGGGTTCTGGACTTGATTGACATAGCAGGGCATACAAAAGAGAAAGTTGGATTATTGTCATTAGATATATTTAAGGCTTTTGATTCTCTGCAATGGGTTACAATTAAAGAGATAATTCGATGTTATGGATTTGGAGATAGATTTTGTAACATGATAGATCAGTTATATCAATTTGGATTTGCAAAAGTCAGGGTCAATGATGAAAATACAAGAGAGATAAGATTAGAAGCAGGTACAAGACAGGGTTGCCCATTATCCCCAGTATTGTTTATAATGGCAATGGAGTTGTTAGCGAATATTATAAGAGGGGATAAAGGCATTGAAGGGATGGCTGGAAATAAAATAAGTTTGTATGCAGATGATACTTTGATAATAATGAAGCATCCTAGAAAGGCATTGGAAAAAATACAAGGACATCTAAAAGATTTTGAAGATATAACAGGTCTGAGAATCAATTGGGATAAATCAGAAATGATAGCCTGTAATGTTGAGAAGGAGGAACAAGAGAGAATTAAGGCTAAATTTAAAATTCAAGTTAAAGAATGTTTGAGATATTTAGGAATAAGTATCTCAAATAAAATTGAGGATCTTAAGCGATTAAATTATGATAAACAGAAAAAAGAAATTAAAGAGAAAATAGAATTGTATAAAAAAAATCAAATTGTCATGGTTTGGTAGGATAGCGTTAACTAAAATGATGTTGTTGCCAAAAATAAATTTATTTGATGCGTTGCCGATTAGGTTGTTTGATAAGGAAATTAAAGATTTTCAAAACATAATAAATAATTATTGTAATACAGGAAAAAAGCCTAGAATTGCTAAGATCTTTTGGTACTTATCTCAGAAAGGAGGATTGGGAATACCTAATTTAAGGAATTATTATAGAGCTTTCCAAATTAAGAATATTATAAAACTTTTAGCAAGGGAGAAGGTTGTCTGGGAAGAAATAGAGATGAAGGAGTTAAAAATGGGTAAAGGGGTATTTCTAGGCGACAAGAAAGGGAAAATTAGTATTAAAAATAGAATGATGAAAACAATGTTGGATGTTTGGAACAAGGTCAAAAAGAAATTGAGTCCAGAACTATCTCCTATAATAGAAGTAGATGATATCAAAAGTTTTCCGATACAATTAGATAATAGTTTGAAGATGGTATTGGAAAGGGAAAATGTTTCTTTGTTGAAGGACTGGGTTCGTGCCTGTAAAGATAGTGAGAATAAAGCAGTAATTTATTCACAGTTGAATCTGAACTGGCTTCAGAAGGTAATGTTGGATAGATGGACTGATAAATACAAGGAAGAAAGTAGTTTAGAGAGGGATAAAACAGAATTTGAGCAACTGTTGTTAAAAATACGAAAAGGAGATATGGGATTAAAGGGTATAGTAAGCAGGATTTATAAAATTTTAAATAATGAAGGTAATCCACAAGAAACTTTGAAGTCATGCTGGGAACAGGATTTGAACATAAAAATTCAGGAAAAATTTTGGAAAGATAAGTGGGAAAAAAGATATATGAGAACTATGTCGGTAAGAATGAAAGAGCATAATTACAAAATGTTATGGAAGTGGTATTTGACTCCTGAGAGATTATTTCAAATGGACAATGCTAAAAGTAAAATGTGTTGGAGATGTAAAAACTCTTTAGGAACATATTAACATATGTGGTGGAATTGTAAAGTGGTAAAAGAGTATTGGGGAAAAATTGAGAAGGAAATATG
Organism: Bradypodion ventrale; assembly: GCA_035047345.1. NCBI lineage: Eukaryota > Metazoa > Chordata > Lepidosauria > Squamata > Chamaeleonidae > Bradypodion > Bradypodion ventrale. Next base: position 52,047,114 of record JAWDJE010000006.1, read on the forward strand.
TGATATTATGGGGGTAGAATGTGAATTGAATTTAAATATGGTGTTGTTAACAGATGTGGAGAATTTGAAAGTAAATGAGGACAATAAGGAACTAATAGCTATTATGCTGATATCAGCTAGAATGTGTATAGCAAGGAGCTGGAAACTTGATAGAGTTCTAAAAGTAGAGGAATGGTATAAAGAGATGTGGGATCTTGCATTGAATGACAAACTGACATGGGAAATAAACAAATATAAGGGAAAAATTAAAGAAAATAGATTTTGGAAAATTTGGCAACCTTTTGTGGAATACTCATTGAATGGAGATCAGAGCAATAGCCTTGTACCAGATTATATATATTTTTGGAAATGGTAAAAAAAGGCAATATCCCGCAGGCTCTTATAACTTGTAAATACACAGGGTGATTATTAGTAGTTTATGTTATGTTTAATGTAATTGGATTCGATAAAAATTGAATATGTTTTTTTCTTTTAAATTACGTGTTCTTTTTTCTGTATTTTCTTCTTTTTTGTAATGTTTATCTTTTTATATTCAATAAAAAAACAAAAAAAACCATTCTGTATCCGTTTGCTATTACCTGAAGAACGACACAGCACTGAATAAAATCATCAAAAGCCACTTGTCCTCTTCTTTGTCTGTCAAATTTCTGAATAAGAAGATCATAGAACTGGTCTGATAATCGAAAACCTTGAAAGAATTGAAAACACCCAGGAGTTAAGTAAAGAAATTAGTGAAGCCTGATAAAGCCATTATTATTATGAATACTTCAGTCAATTATAAACATATAAACTTTCATGTACTGCAGTCTATGCAAGTTAAACCTTGTGAAACATGCTAGTTTTTAAGCTGCCACAAGTCTCGACAGTTTTTTGTGTTACAAAGGTAATTAGACAAAATGGCAAATTATATTGACAAAACATAAAAAACTCAAATGCAACTTGTGGTTGCCCTGTTTTGGAAATGCCTGACAGCAGGATCAATCTCATGCCAGTCTCAGAGAAGCAAGAACTTGTGCTCAACACATTCCAGAACCAAAGTATTACAAAAATCTAAGGTGCATTGGCAGAAACATGATCAGAGGACTAGAACCCTGATGCCACAGCTACAAATGTTTAAGACTGATTATGTCTTCAGCCAGTGTTTTATCTTTAGATAAGCTTCCTATAACCCCACCAAGTTCTGAGGCTCCCTAGTGACCCCTTAAGATCTGAAGATGGTGGCAGTCATTTTCAGACCTCAATCCCTGCTCTAGATTGATTATAGCCTGGGCTTCAGGTTTGTTTATGGATCTCAGAGCTTCATGTTAGGCAATCTATGCTGGGAATTAGGTAGAGAGAACATGTGTCTGCTGTCTGTTCTGCTAGATCTTTAAGAGCTTTAAAAGCCACTGATTTTAATACCCTCAGATTGCATGTCTGGATTAAGATTCTGAGAAAGTACCTAACTAAATTATAGTTTCAGTCCTTCTTAGAGGGGTAAGTTGATAATGTGTGCTGCTCATCAGTGCCCAGGCTGAGGGCTTGTTCCTCAGTGTTCCTTGGCTTCTATAATATTTTATATGCAAAGAAAACCATCAGGCAAGATTATCTGGAACTCTGGAGTTGAATTTTCTGTGTGTCTTGTGCATAAAGGTCTCTCTTCCACTCACTTCCCTCAATTCTGCTGCTGCGTGCAAAAGAGGCTCATGATGGCTTGAGGAGAGGACAGGTGTGACCACTCAAAGAACCATAACTACAGGTAAGCAATCTGTCCTTCGTGGTCCTTCTTCAGAGTTCAAGTGTTACACTGGAGTAGAAGAGTCGGCCGGTTGCATCCAACATCCACCTACCCCATGCTTCAAAGGTGTTGGAGCTACGTTTCTTGATCTCGACTTGGGGGACGGATGCTTCTGGAGGAATTTGGCCTCCTTATTCATGATCTTGTAGAGCAGTGTTTCCCAACCTTTGGTTTTTGGACTTCAATTCCCAGAAGCCTAAGTCAAGTCCCCAAAGCACTGATCAGCCAATGTACTGACTTAGGCTTCTGGGAATTGAAGTTCCCCTGTGGGGCACGGGCCCCACATTGGGAACTACTGCTGTAGAGGTTCTGAACCCGGCATGAAGAACACTGAGTGGAGGACACTCCTCCCATGGTTGCCTAAGGTGCTCCAGCAAAGGGGGAGGCATGGCCATCTGGACAGGCTGGACTGCTTACCTAGTGATAACATCATATAGGTTGTCTGCCTTCTTGGGTTTCTGCCACTTGACATCAAGCTCAAGATCTGCATTATCCAGAGCATTAGGTCAGAGTATGCTCTAATGTCCTCTGATGGCGAAGGTGGGTTCACCACCTGTGAAGGTGACACTGAGAGAGAAGGCAATCGTAGGGCCCTGGACACAGGGCCTTCTGAGCCAGAGTCACCAGACAACTGGGGGAAGCTGGCTCAAAATAGCGCACAAACTTCGCCGGCACTCTGGGCCTGGCCCATGCCTGTTAGAAGCCCCGGGGATGATCCCTTGGGTGGCCCAGCTTGAAGCTTGGTTCCATACCTGGAGCCTACAGGGCTACGCCAGTGCCAAGAACCTTCAACGTTAGCAGGTGGAGGAGCAGGCTGCAACCCATTCTAACAGTACGAACCTGACAAGCAGGCAGCCTGCTATTGCTAATCCGCACTATAGTAATATGGTGGTGGGAAAGGCGCATATTGGCTCGGAAGGAACCAGGTGCCCTCCTGTTCCAGAGCTTTGTGCTAAGGTGCCACACTGCTTCTGCAGTTTATGCGGTGGCAGGATCTGGTTGCCCAACACAGTCCGGCACCTGCGGAATTATGCAGAGGGTATCTGACAGGGGCTTGCTATTGGAGCTGGAGGCCACCCCTAGCAGGTCTTCAGGTGGTGGCTCCTCCCAAATAGTGGGAGGAGACTTTGTTAGTTGCACAGGCTTCAACTTGGCACTCATTCCCCACTAATTCGGTTCTTGAGGGCTAATTCAGTAAAGCTCTTGAAAAAAGTGCAAGTCTAATGGCCCTCTCCCAAGTGGAAGAGGCACCCGGCATGTCCATCTTTCAATGGGATTTTGTTCTTGCAGTCCACACAGTTTGAACAAAATGTTCTGCACACATGAAAAACCTAGAAACAACTAAACTACTACAACTTACTATAAACAACTATCAACTAACTAGAAAGGAAATGTTAGGAGAGGAGGTGGCTCAGGAATGGCAAAACATCTGCATGCTATGGCAGAAAGGAAAAGAACTAAGGACCACATGGGTGGAAGCACACTATATAGGGAGGAGGTGAGACTTCAGCTGCAGCTCTGGAATGTTCCAAGCTGTCTACTCTTGCACTAGGACTTAACCCACAGGGACCATGAAGAAGAAACATTTTTATTCTATTTTTATCATGAAGGACAGTAGAAACTAGTCTATTTTTTACCCTGGAACATTCTAGAACAGTGGTGGCAAACTTATGACATGCATGCATGCTAGAGGTGGCTCACAGAGGCCTTTCTGTGGGCACGCACACTGTTGTGGGCAAGCCTCACCCTACCCAGCCTGCACCAATGGCAGCGCCGCTTCTGCCAATGGAGAGGTGAGAGGGGAGCTGAAATCCTGCCCTGGAGGTGGTGGCAGGGGCAAGGCGAGGCAACCAGACACCCCCCTCCTCCTAGGAGTCAACACACGTGTGTGGGGGGCACCCACCAAGGGGCTGCATACCGAGGGGTTCACCCACTCACATGACTTCGCTAGAGGTACACCAGAAATGACACATGGGTGCATGGGCATGCATGGCGCCTGCCCACACCATCACTGCCTCCTCTGGTACTTGGTCTCTAAAAGGTTCACCATCACTGTTATTGAATATGATGTGCCACAACTTCTCAGATGATTCGATTATACGTGGTCAACTATAATTGCAAATGAATTACCAAAACCTGTTAGTGCTTGCTTTAGTTCATGCTTGTCAATCATTCCAGAATTGTCTCTATCATATGTGCGAAAGACATTCTGCCAGTCAGAGATATACTTCCAGACTCCTGTGAATTCAGTGAAGTTCACTCCACCTTTGTTCTCTCTGTCAAACATGGCTGAAACAAATATTGATCACATATTAATACATTTAAATTAAATATATTTCCCACTGATTTCTTGCTTAGGTTAAATGACAAATGTACTAAACACTTCATAAGCAGAAGCAAACTACATTGTACCAACAGAAACAAGTGTAATAATAGTTCCTACGTATGTCATATCTAGTGTGGAATAGTAGATAGAGGACTCCAACGGCCTGGGTTTGAATCTTTGCTCAACCATGGGAACTCACAGTGGGTACTGAATGAGTGAAGCCACTCCTTAAATATTTCATTTACAACAAAGTCCTATTGGGGTTACCATTGATTGGTTCTGACTTTACAGCACATAACAGAAGTGTCATATACAGGGTATTCCAAAATTCACCATATATAAGCAAAATTGCATATCTTGGAATGTGTTCATCATGAGTGCAGGAGAAGACTTTGTGTATGAGTAGAAGGTAAGTAGCCAACATATAGAGAATATTATTTTGTAAGATTTTGTAATGAATATTTTATCAATAACAGTACATTTAGCTACAGTTTCTCATTTTCCCAGGCCTTCCACTCACTTTTTCTTTTAAAAAAGTGAAAAAGTGAGTGTTTTTCAATAAAAAGTGAGCAAAAAGTGACAAAATTGCGGGTAAATCCTCAAGGTCTGCCTTTGTTTTTCCACCAAAATTCAATTTTAAATACTCACATTGCAGTTTTATATTCATAAAATAGGTGTAGTGACAGTGGGAAGTCAATAACAACATAAAAAATAGCATATTGAAACATTTATTTCAACATTTAATAGGCTCACGCCTTTTAAAATTTAACTTAAAAAACCAGAACAAAATAAAGAATTCTTGACTTGACTAGGGTGGATATACAATTTACAAAGTAACTACCTACAAGTATGTTACGTGAGATCAATAAAAAGGACAAGTAAAGGTTTCCCTTGCTTGAAAGCCAGTTGTATCCGACTCTAGGGTGCAGTGCTCATCTCTGTTTCCAAGCCAAAGAGCCAGCGTTGTCTGCTTCTGCAGACATTTCCGTGGTCATGTGGCAGGCATGACTAGACATCGGAGCACACGGACAAACGTAAAGTAAAAATCTAAGTAGGAGCCGGGTTGTCAGGATCCTCAAAATCGTTTTCTCTTCTTGTGGTTTTTGAACAGCTGTTCCAAAAGAGAGGAAGTCCTCTTGTCTACTTTCTTCTGGAGGGGCTCCCTCTTTTTCTGCAACTTTTTCTGCCCGCGAGCACAGAGCTGATGCCCCTTCCAACATCCCTTGAGCGACCTTCACTTTCTTCATGTCACCCTTGCCAATGGCCTCCTTCAATTTTTCCTGTGCTTTGTCCACAAGCTGGTTGGCAGCCTGGCACTCCTCGACTTCTTTCTTGGAAGTCTTAACTAGGTCTTCTTTTTGCTTTTTTAACTCCTGCTTTTCTTTCTGCTGTGCAGCCTCTTGTTTTTCCCTTTCTTCGCGAACGCACTCTTCCTCTTCTGCCTTTCGAAACTCTTCCTTTTTTTGTTTCCGTTCCGCTTCCAGGTAATCTTTGTACTTGCTGTGTGCCGCTGCAGCTCTTTTCAGGTCTGGAGTGAGAGGGACTTTCTCTGCAATGCCTCCGTACTCGCGAAGGCCATCCTAGATGTTAAGTCTTGCATTCAAAGTACGCTCCAGCATGGCAGACCGTTCAGCGGGGAGCTGATTTTTCAAAATGGAAAACCCTCGCTCAATGTCAGAACTGCCATGGGCCAAGCAGAGGGCAGCCTTCACTACCTTGCTTACCAGAGAATATTTGATCCCGCCGGTGACATTCGTCTTTGAAAATACATGATGTGTCCAGTAATCATCGACTCTACTTCCAAGTTCTTGAGCAGGTAGATTTTCCAGTTGCAACAGTCTCCACTCTTCGCGGAGAGCCTCTTCATTTATCTCCATGGGAAATCGCAGCACTTTGTACACGGATACAATGCAGTGCGATGGCACGGTTTCCTTGATGTTTAGTGGATTCAAACACTTCAGGTGCCAGGCTTCTCTGCCCTTTGCTAGAACAGACTTCTGAAGGATGTGAGTCGCAGCCGCCTGATAGTGTTTCAGGGCCTCTTGGTGGAATTTCAAAATTTGAAGTTCAGAACACTCTTGGTCCTTAAGGAGTCGCTCGGCTTCAGAGCCGATGTCAACTTTGCGCACTTCTACACAATTATTACTATTTAAATAAAACCTTTCCTTCATGCAGTCAGTCTTGTTAGTAAGAAGTTGTTCTTTACAGAACCTAAAGGTAAAGGTAAAGATTTCCCTTGTTCGAAAGCCAGTCGTATCCAACTCTAGGGTTCAGTGCTCATCTCTGTTTCAAAGCCAAAGAGCCAGCGTTGTCTGCTTCTGCAGACATTTCTGTGGTCATGTGGCAGGCAGGACTAGAAACCGGAGTGCACGGAACGCTGTTACCTTCCCACCAAAGTGTTCCCTATTTATCTACTTGCAATTTCTTGCTTTCGAACTGCTAGGTTGGCAGGAGCTAGGAAAAAGACGGGAGCTCATTCCGTCCTGCAGAACTCGGGAATCGAATTGCTGACCTTACAGAACCTACTTAATATTAAAATGAGTAGAGACTCAATCTCTTCATATAACACATGAATCATTGGCTGATCCTTCTGGAAAATTTTGTAGCCCAGGCTGTCCTCCCCGTCAAACCACTCGTTGTGCACAGAGCACTTTGATGATTTCTTAAGATTCTTCGCCATTGGTCATTAGTTTACCACAATGGACCAGCACCACTGGGGGTAAAGTATTCCCTTGTGCTGGCTTTGCCTGCTTCCCCCGGGAAGAGATGGTCCTTGTGCTCTTGCAGGCCTTCCTGCCTGGTGTGATAGGGAGGAGCCATTAAGAAGCCTTTCTAGGCTTTTCTATCTTGCTGGGCCTGGAGAGCAGTTTCATTTTCGCTTTGCTTGCCTACACTGGCTGGGGCATTTACTTGGGTGGGGTAAAATCATGATAAACTAGCACAATTGAAGGTTTCTGAGGTATATTTTAACAAGAAAAGTGAGAAAAGTGGGCATTTTCTTAAATAAGTGAGAAAAGTGGACTAATGTTAGAAAAAGTGAAAAAAAGTGAAAAAAGTGAGTCGGTGGAAGGCCTGCATTTTCCCTATCTACAGCGACTTTTGGGATACCCTATCTATAATTGCTCTGTTATAACAACTGTACTGGATATCTAACAAACAGCTTCCACACATTTATGAAAATATTTCACTACCCCGACTGGTTAATTTGCTGACATAAGTATTATATCCCTGATATTTAAGACCGTACTTCAAATCCAATAAAGAACACAATCCATAAGTGTGTTTCTTGTACAGTATAAGTATAACAAGGCAAATAATTAAAATGGGAATAAAAAGATCAAGTTAATTATGAGCATGAAGCAAAGCTTTCTGCAGCTAGCCTCACTGGTAGCCCTGAATATTCCACCTGCCCCTTTTCTTTCAGGCCCTCTAAATTAGCTAGTTGGCTATAGTGAACAAAAAAAATAAAAATCAAAGCTTCAAAAACAGTCTTCCAACTTACTTGTTGTTGTTCAGTCGCACAGTCGATTCCGACCCTTTGCGACCCTATGGACCATCGTTCTCCAGGCGCCTCTGTCCTCCACCATCCCCCTCAGTCCTCCCAGTTCTGTGCCCATTGTGTCTACAATACCATCTATCCATCTCATCCTTGGCCTCCCCCTTCTTCTTTTGCCCTCCACCTTTCCCAACATCACGGCCTTCTCAAGTGAATCCTCCCTTCTCATTTGATGCCCAAAGTACTTTAGCCTCATCTTTACTATTTGACCTTCCAATGAGCAGTCAGTGTTGATTTCTTCTAAGATTATTAGATTACTAATAAGCTTTATATTTTACTTTAATAGGTGATATATACACACAAAGAAGAAGCTGACATGGTGAGAATTTTTCATAGGAGAAAGCAATTCTAACTGCACCGTTGAATTTCAAAGTGCTGCTGTCAAACCTAAGACACTTTTTGGAAAGTACTATGCAGCTACTGCTGGAAAGGTGTAGGGATTACAAAATAGCCACATTAACTTCACAGAGAGCAAGGACAGGCAACATGCAGCTTCTAAGGACATGTGCACACATCCTGTGCAACTGTTACAAAACCTTGTTCTTCCAGATTTGCTGCTACGAAGATGCATAGTGCTGCAAGCAACCACTGCTAAAAGCATGCTGTCACATAACACATCAGTTTCAGCTGGTCATTCCTGGAGGTCCAGGAGTCACTCATGTCCCATTCCTTTGAAAGCCATAACTATTTCTGTGACCTGACCTCCTTCATTCTCTATTTTTTCCTTACAACAAGTATTTTTGCCTTAACTAAAAAAGCTCTTTTATGCCCTCATGTGGCTTTTTCCCATTTTGAAAAAAAAATTGGGGGACTTGTAGGAAATCCCACAGATGGTAGGACCCCTCAAAATATGGCACTCAACCTTTTTAAGAGAACACAGGTGACTATTTGAGCAAATCTCCCTCCATCAAATGTAAACTTTTTTGAAGTCAGTGGTGCCACATTTGAGACCCAATGAATGACATCACACTTTGCTTTCACCTAAATCCAGTCTTTGTTGCTCCTCCCCTTTCCTTATGTAGACATAAGGAGGATGAAAAGCAAATCATTCTCAACCAACCCTTGAGAATCTTAGTTTTGCTCTTCCGTCCTGTTCACCACAGGGGGACTTGCATGGAGCAAGTGTTTAAATAAATTAAAAAAAAAACAAAGGAATCTCAGGTCTTCACTGACTGTAAGCAGATACAGAGGTAGTGGTGAGAAACAGATCTGCAAGATGGTAGTGTCTCCCTCTCCATCCTGCTTTTTACCTTACTAAAGGAACTCAGAAATGCTGCAAATAGAACAAAGGTAGTATAAATATAACTTACATAAGACAGATCTAACTGTGGCTGGATTAAATGGTGTCCAAGTTCCTAGAAGATAAGAAAAACAAACCATGAATATACAGAAATGTATTTGACTAATTGTCACATAAAAAGCCACTAAAAGAACAGGGAGGATAATTAAGTTTCCAATGAGGATAATTAAGTTTCCAATGGGGTGGGTTTTTTTTAGTGTTTATTAAGGGTTTTTAAGTGTTTTTAAAATGTTTTAAGATTGTAATGCTTTATATTCTGTTGTAATGCCGCCCAGAGTCACTCGTTCGAATTGGGGAGCAATATAGAAATTCGAATAAATAAATAAACCCAATTGGGGTAGTAACACTGGATCTGTTGGTTGTGTGCAAACACTACTCTGTGCACACAGCAGTCTGAGAAAGCCCAATCTCCATTTATTTGTGTCCAAAAAGCAAAAATATCAGTCAGCTTACAGTACTCTGTGATGCAACTAGTTACCAGAATCCTGGCCGCTGCCTTTAATAGGTGTATTTCAAATATATATTTTATAGTTCTGCAAACTTAAGAGATTTCCCAAAAACATTCATACAGCATTAATAATACGTATATGCTTCATTCACATCTTAGTTCACATATGAAAATTCATGATTTAGCACATTTATGAAATAAAAGTATGAAACTCTTAGGTTTGTAAAAGCAAAATTGTGAATAGCACTTAAACTAAAGAGAGCGCTACAACTTGCTGTATTTATACTGCACTACACTAAATAAAAGGGACTGCAGTGGCTTAGTGGTTAAAATGCTGAACTTGACAACTGAAATGTCACCAGGTCAACAGTTCGAGACCTGAGTGCTGCAGAGTGAGCTTCAGCCTCTGTCCCAGCTCCTGACAACCTAGCAGTTTGAAAGCAAGAAATTGCAAGTAGATAAAATAAGGTAGTGGAACCCCGAATAACGATGCATCCGAATAACATCGAATCCGAATAACGACACGTTATTTTTTGAAATGTCATGCCTCGAATAACGACATTATTCAAATGGATCGTATTTGGGTTCTCAGCCAGTGCAGGTGCCTCTCTAAGACTCAGGGGAGACAATCGGGGCTTCCCCCCCTCCCTGGACGCTGCTGCAAGCCCAAAACTGCAGCCTACAAAGGAGTTTTCCCTACTGTTTTGCCTTCCAGAAGTCTGGGCAGGTGTGTGTGTGTGTGGGGGGGCGCGGTTGGGGGGTTGGAAAAAGCCCCAATCGGCTCCCCCTAGTATCAGAGTGGTGGCGCTGCAGGGGAAATGGGCAGGCAGGCCAATTGCACTGAGGAAGGAAGTGATACTCTAGCCTAGCCTCTTGCTCTCCTTTCAACCAGGAAGCATGTTTCCCCCCTCCATTTTGTCCACGTGGAGTAGAGACAAAGGCATCAAGGTAAGTGAAACCCTTTCTTTTTAAGCACAGGTTTGGTTTCCCACGTAAATGCATTGGGAACATAGAACAGAAAACTTTTGAATACAATAAATTTATTTCCAATGCATTTAAATGGGAAATTGCAATTTTCACCCTCTAGTGGCCACTTGTTTTTCATATGCCCCCCCTCCTGCCCCAAACAGCTGAGAGGAGGCAGTAGTAGTCTTGGCCAGCTGTGGCTCTTATAAAATATCCGTTTACAACAGCCACAGCTGGCCGAAGACCAGCATTTGGACTACAAGATGCACCCTCATGTTCTAACCACTTTTGGAGGAGAAAAAGTGTGTCTTATGGTCCAAAAAATATGGTATCTTGCGAGGCATTATTTTCAATTGATTTTCATAAATTACATTAAACGAAGCATTCATAAAGTGGGGTTACACTGTCCTTTGGTGTATTAAAAATGTAGGGTAACCTGTGTAAAAGGCTGCTATTTTTGCAGGCTCAAAGAAGCTGCAATTCACTTTTGCAAAAGGAGGCTCAAAAACATTTTGGAGGGGGGGGAGGCTCAAGCCAGTCTATAAAATGCACAGACGTTGTTGATTTCCAATTGTGTTTACTATATACCAGTGGTGGCAAACCTGTGGCACACATGTCAGAAGTGGCACACAGAGGCCTCTCTGTTGGCATGTGTGCCATCGAGGGGAAGCACTGCCTCTACCATGAACTTTACCTAGTTCCCCCTAGACCAGTGGTGGCGAACCTATGGCACACATGCCAGAGGTGGCACTCGGAGCCCTCTCTGTGGGCACCCATGCAGTCACCCCAGCAGAGTTTGCCCCGCCTCTCTGCCCAGCAGCCCAATGGAAGTGCTTCCTCCCTCGCCCAGCACAGAGTTCACCCCTCCCCTCTGCCCAGCAGCCCAATGGGAGCATTTCCTCCCTCCCCTGTTGCTGTGTTGGCACTTTACAATAAATAAGTGGGTTTTAGGTTGCAGTTTGGGCACTCAGTCTCTAAAAGGTTCACCATCACTACCCTAGACATATCCACGTCTAAACAACTCCTGCAATAATGAAGGCTACATCCAGTTTGCTAAATTCTTAGCTCTGTGGTGTACAGTTAAAGGATCTTTTTCAATAGTTCTACATTTCAACCCAAACAAGCAAACTATTTTGAGATAAAGATCAGGTTAGAAAAAAATGTATGTTCTCTCTCCAATAAAACAAATAGTTTACTATCTCAGTGAAACTCTGCAGCCATAAGTTTCCGGAACTCACAGTCCATCAAAACTAATTTTGGCAGCATTATTATGACAACTATATCAGAACAAGGGTTGCTCTGTGGATAGGTGGATGGAATGCAATGTTGGTGAGGACAGTTTTCCATGCTACAACTTGCAGAATAAACAGCCCTGTTGTAGGTACAGGGGAGCACAAAACTCAAGACACTGAGGCTACTTGTTACACCAGGCATTCTCAACCTATGGCCCATGGGCCAAACCTGGCCCCCGACGCCGATTCATCCGGCCTCCAATGCCCTCGCCGATCTTGGAAGTGGAATTAAAACGCGTTGTGTGCATGCACGGCATGCATTTTATTTCCACGTCCGGGTGGCAGGAAACACGTGACCAGCCCGATCAGCAGTCCAGGTCAGGCCAGCAACCCGAAAACCTTGAGAAAGCCTGTGTTACATTCTTCCACTATTTGAAATGGCATCTAGAAACAGCAAAAGGTTTCAACAGCCATTTAAGAAAAACCTCACAGTTCACTCTTTTGATTCTCATAAGACTCTAGATCCTAAGTAACTCATTCTTGGGACTGTATTGTCCCAAGAATGTCAGCCTGTCCAATCAGAGCGGACCGCAGGGGCTCTCTAATTGTTCCATCTGCCAAAGGGACCCGTCTCTCTAGCACACGAAGGAGGACCTTTTCCGTGTCCGCACCGGCCCTGTGGAACCTCCTGCCAGTAGAGCTGTGGGTGCAGACGGAGTGCTGCCTTTCAGAAAAGGTCTAAAAACCTGGCTGGTGGGGTAGGTGTGGGGTTTGGATGGAAAGGTGACCCCTGCCTGTTGGCTTATAAAATAAAGCTTCCCTTTTAATGCGGGTAGTTTTTAATGTGGGTAGCTTTTAATCTGATTTTATTATGTTTTATAATTGTATGTACCTCTGATTGTTTTTAATTGTTTTTGAAATTATGATGTTAGCCGCCCTGAGTTGGGCTTGCCTGAGTGGGCGGCATAGAAGTCTAAAGAATAAATAAATAAAGCTCATCAAAATCTTACCAGCTAAATTTTGTACCAATACTACAATATTTTTATTTTATTAATTTATTGCATTTCTATCCTGCCCATTTGGGATATTTTCCCACTCTAGGCGGCTTACAACACATTGGAAAAAATATTTAGAACAAAGAAACATAGAGAATAAATCAAGTAAATTTATAAATAGCAACAACAAATGATGCCCTCCCCCGTGAAAAACCAACAACAAAAACACATATTGGCAATGGTAAAAAGTTTGTCAAAACCTATTGCTCAGCTTATTTGCATTATATCCTTAAAAGCCTCTTTAAAGAGGAACAATGATGGAACCTGGCGCAGCTCAACTGGTAGAGTTCCACAAAGTTGGTACCACCACTAAAATCCCACTTCAAAGGCAGAACAGAAACTATACTAATGTTATGGCTTGCAGAAAATGTAAAAGAAATCGAAGAAAGTTTTCAACAGAGAAAATGATCTGGAGCATATAGAGACATTACTGTATCATGTAGAATTTTACATAAAAATAAAAGATAAATTAGGTGTTTTAATCCATAAACTGTAATCACTGTGCATCTCAATGAAGACACACACAATACAAAAGATGTTTGTGTGATGGAGGTATAGTTTCCTCTTTAGCCTGCCGTGTTATACGCATGATGTAGTTTTTTGTTTAAAAAACAAAATGGCGGCTACAACTATTTTCAGCTGTTGTGCGGCTCAGGGACCACCTAGGAAGGCAGTAATAGCATGGAAAAGATTCTCCCACCCCCCACCCCCAGAGTCTGCTAGGGAGCAGGAAAGCCTGGAAAATGCACCCAAAGATGGTGTTTTTTTTGCCCCAAACAGCGTGACAAGGTAGGAGAGCACATCGTCCTTTTTGTGGGGGTGGGCTGCCGCCTCTGGAAGGGTTGGGTGAGCTGTTTCCGAGGGCCCCGACCTCCCCGGGCAATGCTGAAAGGCAAGACCTGTAGCTGATGAAGGAATTTTCCCCGGCGTTTTGGCTTGCCGCACCGCCCAGGGAGGTCGGGGGGCCTCGGAAACAGCACAGATCGGCTCCCCTGAGCCTCCCAGAGGTGGAGAATCCAAAATGGGTGGGGAAAAATCCATCACAACGGAGGGTTTTTTTGCCCATTTTGTGCTCTCCGCTGCCCCTGCCCCCTCTGGGAGGCTCAGGGGAGCCAATCTGCGCTGTTTCCGAGGCCCTCTGACCTCCTCGGGCGGTGCAGCAAGCCAAAACCTGCAGCTGACAATATCCAATACAGTACATGCACCGGATATAAGGACAAAAAACGGACAACGACAGCAAGTTTTGTCATTATCCGGAGTATTTCTGTATACCAAAAAAACCTGAGAGAAGTGCAACTGTGTAATTCAAGAGCCAAGTAAAATTTAAACATGCTGGGTGACTGCAATTTTGTAATTAGGTTTTCTCAATTTTGTTCTGTCTTTCATCCACCAATCACAGCTGTTCTAGCCCTTTTTTGCCATTCTTAATTCTTCTCTCTCAAGGAACTTCAACTGTAGCACAATACTTCAGGGGAAAAAATGAGGCAATGTGATCTGTTATTGACTGACAAACAGAAACTTGGTATAAGCTTCCCTCTTCATTTGCCACTCCTAGTTTAACAACAGCACAGCAATAACATGGTTCACCGGTTTATTACTTAACATTAAGACTACTGTTTAACAAAGCTACTTTTGATTTTAGTTTTTATGTTAAATACTTTTAAATTTGCAAATGTTGAAGAGTAATAAAATGTTAGAATTTTGCTTGATCCTTGCACAAAGTATTTAAGGAGGCACAGAAATTCCCAAACATGCAGTCTCAGATGTTTTTACGATACAACTTGCAGAAGCCCTGCCACCTTTCACTTCCGCGAGCAATGAGGGCAGTGCAGGCCGGGTGAATTGGCGTCAGGGGCCGGATCCGGCCCACAGTTTGGGCACCCTTGTGCTAAAGCTTTCAGGAGTTGCAACCCAAGACCATGTGGAACTCCAAGTTTATGAACCAGTGTTGTAAGTTGAGATTTTATTAAATACTTTAATAGCTACAAGTATATAACCAAAAGTGGTTACTGTAATTTATCACCTAGTTGTATCTAACCAGGATTCATCTTGAAATACATGCCTACAAAATGGGTCTGCTGCACTTCAGAAGCAAATACTTATTTTTGGATGAACTGTGCATTTTACAGATTTTTTTCACTTTGTGAGTCCCTTTAATTTAATTAATTTTAATTTAATTTAATTTTCCGACAACATTTCTATGTTTTTATCTGTAGCAGCAGATTGCAGAGAGAACTAAACAAGAGAAAGACCCTCGACATCCACTGAATGGCAGCCTCAAGTCTACCAGCTCAGATCCAGGAAGAGCTTTATGGCAAGAGCAAAAATTCTTGAGGGTATTAAAGATCAAAACCAAATTAGAAGATGGAGGCAGGACCTCTTTGAACAAGAAATTAAAGGAGGATATGGCTGAAGAACTCAACCTCCCCTATTGTCACTTGGAGGACCCTGAACAGGCTGAGGGTCAGAGTGACTAAATGTACAACTAAGAGTGGGGGCTGCTGGTGGAGAACAACACGTTGTGTGAGTGTGGAAAGTACAAAATCTGACTCATTTACTGGTCTGCTGATTATTATCGGAAACATGTAGCCAGGAAGTTTTAATTATGGTCAGCCACAAAGCCAAGACGGTCACTACATTTTGGCAGGCCAAAGTTTGGTCTACAAAAGAAGAAGAATCCCTACAGTATTCTAAATTAGAAAAAATATATATGGCATGTCAAAATCCATATTACTACGTGATAATACACACTAATGTATTACCACACTATGGGACTGCAGTGGCTCAAGTAGCTAAGATGCTGACTGGGAAGCGGAAGGTCAGCAGTTCGATTCCGCAGGATGGAATGAGCTCCCGTCGCTGTCCCAGCTCCTGCCAACCTAGCAGTTCGAAAGCAAGAAATTGCAAGTAGATAAATAGGGGCCACTTCGGTGGGAAGGAAACAGCATTTTTGCGGACAGGGATTTGTAATTGTACTTTTGGTGATTGATTTTTTGCAGTATTTATTGTGTTATGTTACTGTATTTCGTATTATCGTCCGCTATGTAAACCGCCCTGAGTCGGGTTCGCCTGAGTGAGCGGTATATAAGCGCGAAAATTAAATTAAATTAAATTAAATTCCGTGTGCTCTGGTGTCTAGTCATGCCTGCCACACGACCACAGAAACGTCTGCAGAAGCAGACGGCGCTGGCTCTTCGGCTTGGAAACAGAGATGAGCACTGCACCCTAGAGTCGGATACGACTGGCTTTCGAGCAAGGGAAACCTTTACCTTTACACACTAATATAAAGCGCCAGAAGGAGAGGAAAACCCTTACTAGGTAAACGTAAAGGTTTCCCTTGCTGGAAAGCCAGTCGCATCCGACTCTAGGGTTCAGTGCTCATCTCTGTTTCAAAGCTGCTGTCTGCTTCATGTGGTAGGCATGACTAGACACCGGAGCGCACGGAACGCTGTCTACCTTTCCCACCGAAGGGGTACCTATTTATCTACTTGCAATTTCTTACTAGAACAGAAGGAAGGAAGCTCATGACTTACCGTTGGAGAGCGCCTGCTGGAGCTCGCTGTCCGAGATGATCCCGCTCCGGTCCTTATCGACCCTGAGACAAAAACATGTCCGCGTCACAACCGGGGCCGAATGCGAGGAGCCCCCCCCCCCCCCACACTCCCCACGCCCGCCCCTTCCCTGCCCAGACCCTAAAATGCCGAGGAAGAGGCGCGCTTTGACGAGGGAAGGCAGCCAGAGGAGGCGCCAGAAAGCGCCCAAGAAGAGTCCACCCTCGCCGCGCTTCCTCGCGGACAGGCACCCCCGCCGCCCCCGACAGGAGCGGGGCAGAGAGGCCTGGAAAGGCGGGGGGGGGGGGGACCGGCGCGCCCTCACCTTTGGAAAACTCCCCACAAGAAGTTGGCGTCGGGCTGCCCCATTGACGCCATGGCGGCCCAGGCCCACCTCAGGAGCGAGGCGCGAGAGAGGGAACAGCAACCGACCGCCCCTCCTCCTCCGCCCGCGAAGCCCCTCCCTACGTCCAAGCGGCCCAAATTCCGGGTCCCCCGCGCAGGCCGTTGCCCAAGGTGAGAAGAGGAACCGCCTCTCTCTCTCTCTCTCTCTCTCTCTCTGCCTCCTCTTGACGCGCCCGAACTCTATCCACTGGCAGACATTCCTTCCACAAAACTAGTCCTCAGTTCCGAGACCGGGCGGCCAGCCACGAGTGCGTGGGCGGGGCTAAAAGAGCGTCGCTTCCTTTTGATTGGGTCGCTTAAACGCCTTTTTGAGGAGAGGATGTCAGTGGAGGTATGAAAAGGATAGAAGTGAAATAAACGCAGGGGCCAACTTCCGGGCTAATTTTGGGGTGGCGTTTCCGCTGTTCCCGGAGCCGAAGTTAGAGCAGGCCGTATACCTGGGATGGCCAAACCTTTCAGGCCGCGGGTCGGTCACGTGGTTCAGGGAGCCGGTCACTATGGCCTGGGGCCGGATCCAGGCCCCCACACAAATTCTTCCGGCCTGCGAAGCCCTCGTCGTTCCTGGAAGTAGTGGTGGGATTCAAAAAAAAAATTACTACCACACTGTGGGTGTGGCATGGTGTGTGTGGCCATGGGGGTTACTACCACACTGTGGGTGTGACGTGTGTGTGGCCATGGGGGTTACTACCACACTGTGGGTGTGACATCGTGTGTGTGGCCATGGGGGTTACTACCACACTGTGGGTGTGACATGGTGTGTGTGTGGCCATGGGGGTTACTACCACACTGTGGGTGTGACATGGTGTGTGTGGCCATGGGGGTTACTACCACACTGTGGGTGTGACATGGTGTGTGTGGCCATGGGGGTTACTACCACACTGTGGGTGTGACATGGTGTGTGTGGCCATGGGGGTTACTACCACACTGTGGGTGTGACATGGTGTGTGTGGCCATGGGGGTTACTACCACACTGTGGGTGTGACACGGTGTGTGTGGCCATGGGGGTTACTACCACACTGTGGGTGTGACATGGTGTGTGTGGCCATGGGGGTTACTACCACACTGTGGGTGTGACATGGTGTGTGTGGCCATGGGGGAAGCCCTATATTGCACGCTCAGCCCATACAATAATCTTCGTTTCCCGGGTTGGCAACACTGGACATACTGGTCATTTGGTTACATCATTATTAAGAGTAGTCTTCATGCCTAAAGTTGCGGACTTGCAGCTAGGACTTTGTGATTTACTGTACAGTCTATGGCAGGGGTGCCCAAACTACAGCCTGTGGGCCGGCCCCAATGCCAATTCATCCGGCCCACAAAGCCCTTGTCGCTCCTGGAAGCGGAAGTAAAACACACCCATACAAGCACGTTTTACTTCCGCTCAGTGGTGGGCATCAGCAGGTTTGCACCGTTTCGCGGTATCCTCAGTAGTTCCATAAACAAAGATAACTGTGTGATCCATATACAAAACAAATACAGGAGGAAGGCGATACCTTTATTGGATCACTTAAGAAAATAAAAAATACCCGGTATACAGTATTTCTTAATTTGAATAGGTGTACATGTCACCATTCTTCAGTTGCGACATTAAAAGGCTTCCAGATGAATGGCTACCATTCCAATAAAAGCTAGCCCGTGGACACTGTGCAGCAATTCCATCTCTTCCTCTTGGTTTGGTTCCAGATGAGGTTTTTAGCTCACCTTGATCGACTACATTTTATTAGTGTTCAGAACACACAGTGACCACTCAATGTAACCTTTCATTACCTTTTCACTGTTTTTATTTTTGTTTTATCTTGGAAAAACCATTAAGCAGTGGTTTGGTTGTGTCAGAGTTCAACGGATGTAAGCTGAAGTAAACTGAATTTTGCAGGCTAGCTCTGTTATAATGCAAAGTATTTGAAGGTAGTTGCATGTCAAATGGGCAATTAGGAATCTTCTGTTTCTCATTTATTGATGTGGATCAATCCAGCTTTATACAATTTTGGGCAGTGTGTATGGCAGGGGTGCCCAAAATTTTCGGGCCGCTGGATGGTCACGTGGTTCAGTGTGCCAGTCACATGGTTCCTCCCACTGGAAGCGGAAGTAAAACGCATCCAAGCATGTGCAAAACACACCGTAAATACACCCACGGCTGTTGTAAATGCATTTTGCACATGTGTGCTTGCATTTTACTTCCACTTCTGGGAGCGGCAGGTGCATTTATGGCAGTGTTTTGGACCTACATGGGCATGTTTTACTTCCACTTCTGGGTCCGGCTGTTGGGTCATAGTTTGGGCACCCCTGGTGTATGGGTTTGCTGTTGGGATTATCATGAGCAGTACCACCACTTTCAAACTTAATATTACACCACTGCCATTAAGGAGAGATACAGTGGAACCTCTTACAACAATCGCCCCGTATAGCAACAAAATTGCATAACAATTAGGTTTGGGGGGGAAATGGCGTCCCGCATAACAATTTTCCCTATGGAAAAAAACGTACAACAACTTTCCAATGGGAAAAACCACTTAGCGAAAAAAATCATTGTACGATGCATCCCACAGGGAAAATCGCTATACGATGCATGCATCGTATAGCAATTGTTTCGTACAACAACGAGCCCCATGGAACAGATTAAAATTGTTGTATGAGGTACCACTGTATAACAACTGCACAGTGTATTCTGATTACTGATCATCAGGAACTCAGCCATTAGGGTATCATCAGTGGAAAATGACAAAGCCTGGATCACTTGTAAATAAATACAGTAATTCATTATGAAGCACCTGGAGTTACTACATTGAAAATCTTTTTTGAATCACCTATTCGCATAATACTGTAAGTTATAATGCCATCCAATAAATACCAAGTAATATCATACAGACAGTTTGTTGGGAGAATCTGTGTCCAAGACATTTTTAGTTTGTTAAAAAAAAACATGGCAAGTAGTTGAAAATCAGGGATATTATTACAGTTCTTCAGGTGACAAAGTTAGAATGCTGACTTGCAGATCTGTGGATTTGTAACAAAATGTAAGGTTTAGGAAACTAAATATCCTATAGCAGTGATGGCGAACTTTTTAGAGACCAAGTGCTCAAACAGAGGGGCAGGGCAAACACTGTGCTGGGGGGAGGTAGGAAGCACTCCCATTGGGCTGCTGGGCAGAGAGGTGGGGCAAACTGTGGTGAGGCGATGGTGTGTGTGCCCACAGAGAGGACTCTGAGTATCCTCTCTGGCACGTGTGCCATAGGTTCACCACCACTGACCTATAGCCTATTCTGGTCTATGAGAATTAATGCCACACATTAGTCAGACTTTCTTAAGTCTTAAACAACATTTTACATTAAAATTAACGGTACAGTGGAACCCCATATAATGAACGCTTCGTATAATGAAAAATCCGTACAACAAAGCGTTTTTGCGTTATTGCTGATGCACCGTATAACGGAAAGAAAATATTTGTTATATGAATCACCATTGGCAATGCCCTGTACAACAAAAAAATCATTGTACGGGGTATTGCCAATGGTGATTCATAGAACGAACGTTTTTCTTTTCATTAAACGGTGCATCGCCCATAGGGATCTGTATAACGGGGGGAAACATATAGCAAAGAGCTCTGCAGAACGGAGTTTTTTCGTTATACGGGGTTCTACTGTATATGTTTTTGTTCAGTTTAGCTTCTCCCTTATATGCTTCCAAATTAAGAAGCAAAATTACTTTCAGCTGATATTTGAGGCCCAAGCCTTTTAATAACAAAATATTGCCACTTACAAAATATATTCCTAGTTGGGAAAAAACAGTTTCCCCATATCATGGAGTAATGTAATTATTTTGGTTGACCTATAGTTTTATTAGAATCAATCAGCTAACCAATCAAAGCCTTTACAGTATATGTTATTAATAAAAGGCAGTGTTATATGATTTTAAAAACATTTTATATTTCTAAGATCATGTCTCACAAGCAGAGCAGAATCATACTGAGTAGACAAGGCACTTGAGTCTTCCCTCTTTTGTTTTCCCATATCTCATCTGTAACTGTGATGTAATTTTCTCCTCGCTTAACATTAGAAATATCTTGTTCCTTTTGTCCCAAGTCTGCTCCTTATTCCCCCATGTCAATCCTCTTATCTGTAGTTAGCATTCTGTCACCAAAAAGGTATGCCATATAAATGCAGTCCATATACTCCTTGTATCATTTCTATCCTTTTGAAGCCTTCCATGGCATTGTAACCCCTCCTCTGCTTAAATTTTTGTAAAGTGGAACCTCGGTTAATGAAATTAATGTGTTCTCTGACTTAATATAGCAATTAACATAGAGACTGTGTTTTAGAGTGTGATAATTATGCATGATAATATGTTGTTTAAACTGTTTTAAACTTTTAAAACTGTGATATGATGTATGATGCGAGGAAAAAAATGGCGTAGAAACCGGCAAACCACGCCACAAAGCTTGCCAAGAGAACCCTATTGGACCAAAACAAAAGGCAAAACAAAAGGGCAGGCTAGGTGATACAGGATGCTTAACACCTCAGAGGGGAGAAAGGGGAGGGACAGGAAGGAGGGAGGAGGAATGCAATGTTGCAAGGAGCAATACTGCATAGGGACATGGAATGTGAGATCAATGAACCAAGGTAAACTAGAAGTGGTAAAAAATGAGATGGAAAGAATAAACATTGACATCTTGGGAATCAGTGAGCTAAAATGGACAGGGATGGACGAATTCAGCTCTGGAAACCATCACATCTACTACTGTGGACAAGAAAACCTTAGAAGACATGGAGTAGCCATAATTGTCAATAAAAGAGTGAGAAGAGCAGTAATGGGATACAACCTCAAAAATGACAGAATGATGTCAGTAAGATTTCAGGGCAAACCCTTCAATGTTACTGTGATCCAAATATACGCACCAACCACGGGTGCAGATGAAGCCACAGTGGACCAGTTCTATGAGGACTTACAACACCTCATAGAACAAACACCAAGAAATGATGTCCAAATTATTTTAGGAGACTGGAATGCCAAAGTAGGCAATCAAAAAGTGGAGGGAATAACAGGCAAGTTCGGTCTTGGAGCACAGAATGAAGCAGGGCAAAGACTGATAGAGTTCTGCCAAGAGAACGCACTGGTCATAGCAAACACTCTCTTCCAGCAACACAAGAGGCGACTTTACACATGGACATCACCAGATGGCCAACACCGAAACCAGATTGATTACATACTCTGCAGTCAAAGATGGAGAACCTCCATACAGTCAGCAAAAACAAGACCTGGAGCAGACTGTGGCTCAGATCACAACCTACTGATTGCAAAATTCAGGCTTAGACTAAAGAAAATAGGGAAAACAAAGAGACCAGAAAGATATCACCTAGACAGCATCCCTAAAGAATACACGGTGGAGGTGATGAACAGATTCAATGGCTTAGACTCAATAGATAGAGTGCCAGAAGAATTATGGACAGAGATGAGGGACATCATGCAGGAAGCAGCAAAGAAAACCATACCAAAAGAAAAGAAGAATAAGAAAGCAAAGTGGTTGTCTGATGAGGCTCTTAAAATAGCAGAGGAAAGAAGGAATGCAAAAGTCAAAGGAGAAAGAAAAAAATACAATCTTTTGAACACAGAATTTCAAAGAAAAGCAAGGAGAGATAAGGAAAACTACCTAAAAGAACAGTGCAAAGAAATGGAGGAAAACAACAAAAGAGGCAGAACCAGAGACCTTTTCAAAAAAATCAAGGAAATCAAGGGAACATTTAAAGCAAAAATGAACATGATAAGGGACAAAGACGGAAAGGAGCTAGCTGATGCAGAAGAAATTAAGAAAAGATGGAAAGAGTACACAGAGGAACTCTACAAAAAGGAACTCAACACTCCTGATAGTCACAATGATGAAGAAATTGAACCTGAGCCAGACATCCTGGAGAGTGAAGTCAGAAAGGCCCTAAAGAGCACTGCAAACAACAAAGCTAGTGGAGATGATGGCATCCCAGTTGAATTTTTCAAAGCTCTAGGAGATGATGGCATCAAATTACTGCATTCAATATGCCAGCAGATTTGGAAAACAAAACAGTGGCCACAGGACTGGAAAAGATCAGTATATGTTCCAATCCCAAAAAAGGGCAATGCCAAAGAATGCTCAAATTATCGAACAATTGCGCTCATCCCACATGCCAGCAAGGTGATGCTCAAGATAATACAGGATAGACTTCAGCAGCATGTGGAAAGAGAACTACCAGAGGTGCAGGCTGGGTTCAGAAGAGGCAGGGGGACTAGAGACCACATTGCCAACATACGCTGGATCATGGAGAAAACAAAGGAATACCAGAAACAAGTTTACTTTTGCTTTATTGACTACACTAAGGCATTTGATTGTGTGGATCACAACAAGATGTGGCAAGTGATTAAAGAGATGGGAATACCAGAGCATCTCATATGTCTCCTGAGAAATCTGTACAGGAACCAAGAAGCAACAGTTAGGACAGAACACGGAATGACAGAGTGGTTTGGAATAGGAAAAGGAGTAAGACAAGGCTGCATTTTGTCACCCTGCTTATTCAACTTATACACAGAGCACATAATGCGCAAGGCAGGGATGGAGTAATCACAATATGGGATCAAAATTGCTGGGAGAAACATCAACAATCTGAGATATGCAGACGACACCACCTTAATGGCAGAAAGTGAGGAAGACCTAAAGAATCTCTTGATCGGTGTGAAGGAAGAGAGTGCAAAAGCTGGCTTGAGACTCAATATCAAGAAAACCAAGATAATGGCAACAGGCCCGATCAGTTCCTGGAAAATAGATGGGGAAGAAGTAGAAGCAGTGACAGATTTTACATTCTTAGGATCTAAGATCTCTGCAGATGGAGATTGCAGCCATGAAATAAAAAGGCGACTGATTCTTGGGAGACAAGCCATGAGAAACCTGGGGAACATAGTGAAAAGCAGAGACATCACCTTGAAAACAAAAATTAGAATAGTCAAAGCAATGGTATTCCCAGTGGTAATGTACGGATGTGAGAGCTGGACAATTAGGAAAGCTGAACGCAGAAGAATAGATGCCTTTGAAATGTGGTGCTGGAGGAGAGTTTTGAGGGTACCCTGGACAGCGAGGAGAACAAATAGGTCAATCTTAGAAGAAATCAACACTGACTGCTCATTGGAAGGTCAAATAGTAAAGATGAGGCTAAAGTACTTTGGGCATCAAATGAGAAGGGAGGATTCACTTGAGAAGGCAATTATGCTGGGAAAGGTGGAGGGCAAAATAAGAAGGGGGAGGCCAAGGATGAGATGGATAGATGGTATTGTAGACACAGTGGGCACAGAACTGGGAGGTCTGAGGGGGATGGTGGAGGACAGAGGCGCCTGGAGAACGATGGTCCATAGGGTCGCAAAGGGTCGGAATCGACTGTGAGACTGAACAACAACAACTGGGAAGTTTCTTACAGCGAAAATTACTTTAACCAATTCCCATAGAAACGCATGGAATGCAGTTTCTCATAGGAATGCATTGAAAACCAATTAATCCATTTTGGGGGGAAATTCCGTAAACCAAGCCACTATTTCTAAGGATTTCCTTTTGTTATGTGATTTTTGTTAACCGAGCCAGTTTAACCAAGGTTCCACTACCTGCTTTTCTAACATAACAATTGCCAGCCACTGTTATATTTATTTTCCTTGTTATTGCCTCCAGCCATAATTTTTACTCAACTTACCCTCATTGACACTTAACACACATTGTCATACTATACTGCACTGTAAATAATGAATAATTGAAGTAATCATAGACTATAATACTATTGGTCTTTGAATAAGATTTGTATAACCTGCCACAACAAATTGCAGCTCCTTTCAGTCTTGTGCATGCTCATATGCACCTGATTGTGCCTTGGAACTTCATCACCTGACCACAATGAATTATACAAATCTCACGCTAATACAAATAGTATCCCAGCCATTATCTTTCTAAGCAGTTCAATAGCAACAGCAACAATTAAAATACTGTACAGAATATACCAGGACTGCAGTGGCTCAAGTGGCTAAGACGCTGACTGGGAGGCGGAAGGTCAGCAGTTCAATTCCCGAGTACTGCAGGACGGAATGAGCTCCCGTCTTTGTCCCAGCTCCTCCCAACCTAGCAGTTTGAAAGCAAAACATTGCAAGTAGATAAATAGGGACCACTTCGGTGAGAAGGTAACAGCGCTCCGTGCACTCCGGTGTCTAGTCATGTCTGCCACATGACCACGGAAACGTCTGCAGCAGCAGACAGCACTGGCTCTTCAGCTTTGAAACAGAGATGAGCACTGCACCCTAGAGTCGGATACAACTGGCTTTCGAACAAGGGCAACCTTTACCTTTACCCTTACCGAACATACCAAAAGAGAGAGGGTGCTATTGTCAGACTGCAATCAAGATCCAACAACATTGTTACAGTTTATTTAGCAATCCCTTATGCATATTTCTTTGTTAATTTCTTACTTTTAAAGAAATCACTGGTTTATCTCAAAAATGTCAAATTTGTCATTATATTTTCTTAAAGGAATACAAGGTATATGCCTCCGTATATACCTACAAAATAGTTGTGAGAAGAGTATTGCTGACAATGCCAATTCAAAGTATTCTGGCCATGGGAATACTGAATATTTTTCAACTGACCAACTGACCTTGTTATAATTCCTAACATTAGACATAAAAATTAAAGGCCCAGAAGAAACTTTCATGTATTCTTTAAGTATACAACAAAATTAGTCTTCAAAGATTCCTAATATATTAACACCACGCCAAAATATACATATTTAAATATGTTGTTGCTATTTAAGAAGTTTTGGAATTGTAATTTCTTCAAAAATTGGCACATAGTTTGGATTTGGTTGGCTCGGTCCTTTGTCCAGTGTTTCTATGATGGTATGCTTCATTTCTCGGCTGGCATCTCCTCGCATTGCCAACAAAGCTGCAATATGGTCATCCCTGCCAATCAAAGTACAGCATCAGTACAAAGCTTTCTAATGGGAAAGGGAAGTGGCAACGCAGTTTATACAGCAAACATTCTACAACGAAAATTAAAATACTAAAATTTCTTCCAGACCCATTGAAAGTAGACTCACTTTCCAATTTCCCTTTTTAATGTTATTAAGGCAGTTCCCTGCAATTTCTAGAATCTATGTCAAGACACGCTATTGCCACAGTTCAAAGATCCCTTACAGGCATGTCTCTGAACATGTGTGAATTCATAAATGTGCTCTGAGAGCATACTTGGTAACAGCGTCGCCTTTGCAATGTAAAGCTTGGCATTCTTTTTCATGCTGGCAACAAAGGGATGATACTGTGCAGCACAAAAGCACAATATCCCACATTCATGAACTCAAGGCTTTTTGAAGAATTAACTACAGCCACCAGGATATTATATTTACTTTAAACCATGGAGGATCTTGATTTGTTCGCAACTTGTTGGTGCAGTTTCATAATTAGAATGAACCAAAAAGTTATGGTTAATTAAAAAATGTTTGGTTTGATTTATTATGTCAGAAAGAGAGGTGCCAAGGAGAACACAGAGTCTACCTAGCCCCATGATGGTGAACCTTGGCTTGGCACTCCAGGTGTTCTTGAACTTCAATTCCCAGAAACCCTGTTCGGCAGGAATACTGATTTGGGCTTCTGATAATTGAAATCCAAGAACACCCAGAGTGCCAAGGTTCACCAACACTGACCTAGCCCAATAATATTGTCACTGACTTGTAGTGGCTTTCCAGGGTTTCAGGCAGGAATCCATTATAGCCCTACTTAGAGACCCTGGTCTTAAAAAAATTAACCATACATAACTCCATGTTGCTTTCATCTAAGGCATGAGTTTTAAGAATAGGATTTTCAGACTTCTTGGACTACAAAATGCATATTTCTCTAATCTTGGCATTGTGATTACAGGCATACATTTTATAGACACCTAAATGTTTCTCACCTGGAAGAAAGATCTAAAGTAGAAGACACTGAGGCCTGTGTCTGCTGAAGCTTCAGTTCCTGCATCAGTGCTAAGGGGCCATTCAACAATTACGTGATCCGTTTTTGGGGGGAAATTGACCCCTTCCCCCCATGTAATCCGACCGTAATGTTTGCTTCACACACACCCTTAAAAATTATGTAATCCAGAGCGTTTGTATCGAAACTCTAATTTTTAGAGCTTTTCACTATTGGTGCCCTAATGCAGAACGTATCGGTGAGGATTCTCGATGCATCACACCCTAGTGTATTTTGCCTCTTAGAATAGTGCAGGGGTGCCCAAACCTTTCCCACCAAGGGCCTAACCACACCCCCTCAGACAGTTGAGCAGGCCGGTCACATGGTTCCTCCTGGCAGTGGTGGCATGTGAACTGACCACACATTTTAAGGCATTTTCCACCTCTGCCATTGGCGGCGCCGAGTGAGGGTGGCACAGTTTACCTGCATTTTTGAATTTGTTTTGCTATGTTTTTGCAGTGTTTCGGCATGCCTTGTGCACGATTTCTGCACTTCTGGTGGCGGTGGCAGGGCCCCCACCTCCGACAATGGTGGCAATCTGGCCCATGGGCCAGAAGAATTGGGCCCATGAGCCAGATCCGGCACATGGGCCATAGTTTGGACACCCCTGGAGTAGTGTAATAGCTCATGCAATTTTAAAAAAATAATGATGGTATGAACCTATTGTTTCTTACTTCTTTTTGCTTGTAACATTATTCAGATAAGCTTAATCTTCACAGAAAATTAAGGAGTATGGAAGAGCATTTGTATGTGTAGGAGCCTACTGCAGAGGTTTGCATTAGAACTTTAGCTTGTTGGCCAAAATCCTACGGGTGTATGTGTAAATTTGTTGCAGCTAACTGATGAAATGACAAGATGCATATTATTCTGCAATTAAGTGCATTAGAAGGCACATGGCTAAAGTGTGCCCCAGCATTTAATTTGCAAACTCAAGATATGAATATATCAAGGACTGTATTGTGCAAATTAAGCCATTTGTTTTTATTCTAAATTTCTTTCACCTGGGAACTTAAATAATGAAGAAAAAAGGTTGATATAAAACAAGCTGACTTGTGGTTTTAAAAGAAAATATCATTAAAAATGGTAAATTTAGAACAGAAGAGTATTACCTGATATCTGGATGTTTGCTGACTAATGTTGAGACCTCTAGATAAAGTAATGAAGGATCCGTCAAATTGAATACTTCTGCTATGGCATCAATGACACTACAAAGCTCTTCTGTGTCCACCCTAGATCCCTGTTAATCATCATCAATTGTTAATCAGACATATAATTCACAATTCTGATATCTGGATAATTACAGCATGAAAACTAAACAGCAGAAACATTGTGGTCCATATATAATGTCTCAAATGGAAGCCACAATCCATATCAAATTATACATACTTAATCCTTTTATTTTGCACTGATTCCAATAACATCACTTTTCTCTATCTTTCGGAGTATGTGATCCATACCTGTCAAGCGTGGCTCCGGACAATACGGGACCTGTGCAGAACCGTTCTGCGCAGGTCCCTTCTATGCATCCCCTTCTGCGCAAAACCTTTTTATGCATACGTAGAGGGCTTCTACGCATACGTAGAGGGCTTCTACGCATACGTAGAGGGCTTCTACGCATACGTAGGCTTCTACGCATACGTAGAAAGCTTCTACGCATCCCCTTCTGCGCAGAACCCTTCTATGCATGTGTAGGCTTCTTTGCATGCGTAGAAGGCTTCTACGCATGTGTAGAAGGGACCTGCGTAGAAGGGGGTGCGCAGTGACTACTTTTCCCCTGCCGCCAAATTACAGGATGGTGGCGGCTCTGGGCGGGAAAGAAGGAAAAGCGGCACAAAATTACGGGAAATCCCGACCAATACGGGATACTTGACAGGTATGATGTGATCACCTATGCAGCTCTACAAAAAGGTAAGAGAAGAACAAATGTTGCCAAACTAATCTTATCTCATTTTCAATCAGGTGACTTACTTGGTAGATGGTGGTAATGCTGTAGATGTAATATACTTTGACTTCAAAGCCTTTGACAAAGTGCCTCATGAAATTTTGATGCGCAACCTAACTAGGTATGGGCTAGTAAATAGCACAAGTGTCAGGTGGTCACATAGTTTGTTGCAGAATTGTACTCAGAGAGTTCTTATCAATGGCTCCTTCTCTAACTGGGAAGGGATAAGAAATGCGGCAAAACGAGGCTCAGTCCTGGGCTCTTCAACATTTTCATTAATGGCTTGGAGTAGAGAGTGCAGGGGATACTTATCAAATTTGCGGAGGACACAAACTGGGTGGAAAACTAATACCTTGGAAGATAGGAATAGAATTAGAAAATATCTTGATAGGCTTGAACACTGGGATGAAAACAACAGAATAAAATTAAATAGGAATAATTGCAAAACTCTACACCGGGGTGGGGAGGAACCAAATGCACAGTTACAAAATGGGAGATATTTGGCTCAGTAATATTATGAGCAAGAAAGAATCATTAGGCAAATGCTAATTTAGGCTTCATTAGCAGAAGTACAGTCTCCAAAATCTATGAAATGTTAGTCCCCTTCTCTTTGGTACTAGTTAGACCACATCTAGCATATTGTGTCTAGTTCTGGACACCACATTTTAAGATTACCAAAAAAACAAATACGTTCAGAGGATGGCAACAAGATGACCAGGGGACTGGAAAGACTGAAGGAACTGTTTAGCCCTGATAAAAGGAGACCGAGGGGGCAGAGGGGCACTTGAACAATAACCATAAAGAGGAAAGGAGGATCAGTTCTCAATCAAACCAAAGTGCAGGGAACATAATATTGGAATATAAAGCTGAATATCAGGAAAAACGTCTGAACTATTAGAGCAGTATGACAATGGAACCAATTACATTGGGAAATGGTGGGCTCTCCAACACTGGAAGCATTGAAGAGAAAATTGGAAAACTACTGTATCTGTCAATCTGCATTGAGCAGGAATTCTATGGTCTCATAGGCGCTTTGAAATTTTGAAATTTTAATTTATATACCGCAATTTTCAGCCCAAGGACCGACTCAATGCGGTTTACAAGTTAGAAATACAGCATAATAATACATAATTATTGCACCTTAGTTAATTTATGATATAGCTCAATCCAAAAAGGGTAGTCATGCGCACGTTCTGTGATGATAGAATGATGTCTTTAATGATTTCTTCGGTGGGACATGATGTTACAGTAAGATAATTACAATTAACTGAGCACATTTTGCATTCCATCCTGCAATACTTCTACACCAACCAACACACAGATAAACTACTATGCCATCATAGTATTAAGAAATGATAAAGTAAGATTGGAGAAACATTATGATGGTGCTAGAAAGGGAGATCTAGAAAGCTAATAAAAATTACTTCTAATATTTCCTCTTTTGAAATTTGAAATTTGAAATTTTGAAATTTTAATTTATATACCGCAATTCTCAGCCCAAGGACCGACTCAATGCGGTTTACAAGTTAGAAATACAGCATAATAATACATAATTATTGCAGCTTAGTTATTTTATGATATAGCTCAATCCAAAAAGGGTAGTCATGCGCACGTTCTGTGATGATAGAATGATGTCTTTAATGATTTCTTCGGTGGGACATGATGTTACAGTAAGATAATTCCAATTAACTGAGCACATTTTGCATTCCATCCTGCAATATTTCTACACCAACCAACACACAGATAAACTACTATGCCATTATAGTATTAAGAAATGATAAAGTAAGATTGGAGAAACATTATGATGGTGCTAGAAAGGGAGATCTAGAAAGCTAATAAAAATTACTTCTAATATTTCCTCTTTTGACATCTCAGTCCTCTTCTACTTACAGCAGCAATTTTTCTAAACAGATGTTGGAACTGTTCAGCTTCTCTCTTCATTCGTTCAGCACCTTTTTTCCTTTCTTCTGTATTCTTGAAAGTCATACGCTTTGACATAATAGCCTTGATATACTCCACAACAACTCTGTGTTGGCATTCAACGGTCATTTTCTGAAAATGTCAAATTATACCATTTACAAACAATATTTAAAAATATGTTTTTGCTTCTATTACTTTTAATCTTTATTTATAGGCTAAAGTTATCAACACACAAAAGAGGGAACCCATTCTTCTAGAGTAGTCATTAAAATGTGACTGCTGTACTGAATGACAAATCATTAAGATGTAGTGGTAACAGTTAGCATAATCCATACTTCCATTTGGTAATCTCTATTCCACGATACTGGGGGGAAAGGAACCCCTCACTGAAGAAGAGCATAAATTCATCAATATTTCTTGCAAGATATGGAGAATATATTTAACAAAAAGAACAGAAAGAATAGATTTAACAGAAATTTGCTATCCATACCGTGTTTCCCCGATTATAGGACCTCCTCCCATAAAAAGACACCCCCCTTTTTTCCGCTGCCTTTGAAATATAAGGCCCCACCCGAAAATAAGACCTCCTTACCTCCTGGCAATCCGATCGCATGCATTCCCTGCTTCCGTTGTCCGGGACAGAAGAGAAGGACGAGCGGAGCCAGAGCCAGGTACGGTACTGTAATACTGGTATGCCATCTTCCACCGCCGGCCCCCTCCTCCCGGCGTGTAAGAAGGCCTGCCGCGTCGGAGTCTCGATTGCCTCCCCGCTCACAACCAAGGGAAGTTTCCCCTGGTGATAGCAGGATCAAGACTCCGATGCGGCAGGCCTTCATGGGCCATGCCATCCACCTCACAGCTGAGGCCAGTCCCGATCGTGCTTCCCCACTCGCAACCAAGGGAAGCGTCCCTTGGTTGTGAGTAGGGAAGTGCAATCTAGACTGGTCTCGACTGTAAGGCGGCTGGCATGGCCCATAAGAAGACCTGCCGCGTCGGAGTCTCGATTGCCTCCCTGCTCACAACCAAGGAAAGTTTCCCCTGGCGAGAGCGGGATCAAGACTCCGACACGGCAGGTCTTCTTATGGGCCATGTCGTTCGCCTCACAGCTGAGGCCAGTCTTGATCATGCTTTCCCACTCACAACCAAGGGAAGCGTCCCTTGGTTGTGAGTAGGGAAGTGCAATCGAGACTGGTCTCGGCTGTAAGGTGGCTGGCATGGCCCATAAGAAGACCTGCCGCGTCGGAGTCTCGATTGCCTCCCTGCTCACAACCAAGGGAAGTTTCCCCTGGCAAGAGCGGGATCGAGACTCCAACGCAGCAGGCCTTCTTATGGGCTACGCCGGCCGCCTCACAGTTGAGACAAGTCTCGATCCGACTTCCCCACTTGCAACCAAGGGACGCTTCCCTTGGTTGCGAGTGGGGAAGCGCGATGGAGACTGCCCTCAGCTCAGCTGTGAGGAGGCGTTGGAACCAGCCGCCTTACAGCCGAGACCAGTCTCGATCGGGCTTCCCCACTTGCAACCAAGGGATGCTTCCCTTGGTTGTGAGTAGGGAAGCGTGATCGATACTGCCCTCAGCTCAGCTGTGAGGAGGCGTTGGAGCCGGCCACCTTACAGCCGAGACCAGTCTCGATCAGGCTTCCCCACTCGCAACCAAGGGAAGCGTCCCTTGGTTGCGAGTGGGAAAGTCTGATCGAGACTGGTCTCAGCTGTAAGGTGGCCGGCTCACAGCTGAGGGCAGTCTCGATCGGGCTTCCCCACTTGCAACCAAGGGAAGCGTCCCTTGGTTGCAAGTGGGGAAGCCCGATCGAGACTCGTCTCAGCTGTGAGGCAGCCGGCGTGGCCCATAAGAAGGCCTGCCGCGTCGGAGTCTCGATCCCGCTCTCGCCAGGGGAAACTTCCCTTCGTTGTGAGCGGGGAGGCAATCAAGACTCCGATGCGGCAGGCTTTCTTATGTGCCACGCCGGCCGCCTCACAGCTGAGGCGAGTTTCGATCCCGCTTCCCCACTCACAACCAAGGGAAGCGTCCCTTGGTTGTGGGTGGGGAAGCGAGATCGAGACTGGTATTCTTCTTCATGGAAAAATAAGACATCCCCTGAAAATAAGACCTTTTGCTTTATTGATTTATATTTATATCCCACCCATCTGGGATATTCTTCCATTCTGGGTGGGATACAAACAACTAGAAAAGCTCCATATAATACAAACCAAACATAATAAAATATAAAAGGACATTAAACAATAACCCATAAATAAAGTTATACACCATACACAATAATAACAACTATTAGTAGATTCTGTAATTCGTGGCACAGCAAGAACCAGACCTTATTACTACACCCTAACCTTATGTTAAAAGCATGAGGATTTCTTTCACCAACAACTGTTACCAATAATTCAAGGAACCTTAAAATAAATCAATAATATGAATAAAGCTTGTAGATCATTGTAACACACGTGAATAAATATTTAAAATAGGAAACTATTCTGTGGGAAAGCCTGCTGTGCATTTGAGAATCACAAACACTGCAGGAATAAAACAGTAGAGGAAACATTACAAGGCAGGCACATACCTTTCAGTGGATCATTTTATGCAATGTGAACACTAATTTTTCATGTGTGAAGTGGCAGTGAATAAAATGAGCCAGCGCTATCTGTATCTGCAGACGTTTCTGTGGACATGTGGCAGGTATGCCTCAACACGGAACACTGTTTACCTTCCCACCAAAGTGATCCCTGTTTATCTACTTGCAATTTCTTGCTTTAGAATTGCTATGGATTATTTTTAAAAAAACCTTAAGAGCATGACTCATAAGGCTAATCGTTCTGTACTCTTCACAGGACTTCATGTTTGGTTTCTTTGGCAATGTAACAAAGTTTGATATCAACCAATCACTCAGATGGATCCCTGTGTCATAAATGGTGTTAAAAAGGTCCATCAATTATTTGATGTTAACTTCAGGCAGAAGTTTCAAAATTTCTACTGGGATGTCATCTGGCCCTCTTGCTCTCCCATCTTTGCTCAGCTCTTAACAACCTCATTCTCCAGTAATGGTAGTCCAGTATTGCCGTTTTCTTAATTTATTGCCAGTTTCACAATTAGAGGTTCTGGACTGAATATTCTGGGGAAAGGTGCTGGGATGAATCTTCCTGCTGTGCCTCTCTCTGCCTGATCCTGCTGTAGTTGATCCCTGCCAATTGGAGTTCCAATGCTCCCCATATCCAAGGCAGTCTCAGAAGACTTTAAACCATGAAGTATCTTGATTTGTTTGCAACTCGTTGGTGCAGTTTCATAATTAGAATGAACCAAAAAGTTATGACTAATTAAAAAATGTTTGGCTTGGTTTATTATGCCAGAAAGAGAAGAGCCAAGGGGAGCACAGAGTCTACCTAGTCCAATAAAATCAATACTGATTGGTAGTGGCTCTCCAGGGTTTCAGGCAAGAATCCATTATAGCCCTACTTAGAGACCCTGGTCTTCAAAAAATTAACCATACGTAACTCCATGTTGCTTTCATATAAGACATTAGTTTTAAGAATGGGATTTTCAGACCTTGAACTACAAATCCCATATTTCTCTAATCTTGGTATTGTGCCTTACAGAAATACATTTTATAGACAGATCTAAAATGGAAGACTCTGAGGCCTAGGTCTACCAAAGCTTCATTTTGTGCTTCAGTGCTAACTGAATAAGAAGCTAGGCAGAGTTAGGCCTAACTAAGTCTCAGAGCTTTCCAATTTAGGCCTTTCTCAGGTAGCACTCTCAAAATGGATAATTATGGGATTTGCAGGCCCAAGAAATAAATAAAAAAAATCCCACCCCCAATTGTTATTTAGCTGGCTAGATAAATAAATGGTTTAGGTATCTGGTTATGAAGCCAGAGGTCGGGAATTCAATTCCTGACCATGTGTCCACAGAGAAAAGCCACCCTGAGTAGCTATGAGCAAGTTGCACAGCCCAGGGCACTCCAGAAGGAGGAAATGGTAAGACACTTTTGTGTATCCTTTACCTAGAAAACCCTAGAAAGAGTTGCCATAAGTAAGAATTGACTTGACAGCATGCAATTAATAGTATTATTTATATTACTGTATTTGTGTTTAGGGTGATATGGTAAAGCTCAAAGTCACAAAGCCAAGAGACTATGTTAATATTAAATGAAAAAGCAATCTGACATTAAGATTTAAAAATTTTAAAAACTGATTCTCCCCTGTACAACTGTTTCAATGTGTAAGGCAACATCCACTGACATGAGAGAATTGTATCCGATGAGAATATTGCTATTTGAATATACCTTCAAGTTTTCTAATAATGTTCATTTTTAGAAAATGTTTTACATTGATACAGCATCAAATTATGTTTTATGATAAATTATGTACTGATATCTTTAGTGAATATTAAGACAGCACAATAATTAAATGTTCAGTAATTTTAAATAAACATGTCACTTATACTATTTAAACATTCTTAATTAGACTTTGCAATACCTTCTTGTAGGGGTCCTTTAGTTTAGCAAAATCATTGAAATAGTCCTCTACAGTTACACAGATTGTGTCCACAGCATGGGATTCCACAAGCCATTTTTTTGTCATCAGCTCACTGAGATGTGGCTAAAAAGAGATAAGGTTTACAATACAGAGAACATTGATTAGAATCATATTTTAATAGCATCTCTGATGTTGAACATCCTTCATATATACCTAGAACAGTCAATTATTAGATATAAGCATTTTAGAATAAGGATGGTGAACATACTGTATGACTCTCCACATACTGCAGAATTAGTTTCAGTTATTTCTCACTATTTGTTACATTCCCTATTCCAGTTCTAGAAGACTGGAATGTAATTAAGCCTTTCATACTAATACGCTGAACTCGATGACTGGAAGGTCGGAGTTCTATTCCCGAGTACTGCACAACGGAGTGAGCTCCCCTCTCTGTCCCAGCTCCTCCCAACCTACCAGTTTGAAAGCAAGAAATTGCAATTAGATAAATAGGTACCATTTTGGTGGGAAGGTAAACAGTGTTCCATGCACTCTAGTGTTAAGGCATGCCTGCCACGTGTCCACAGAAACGTCTGCAAATGCAGACAGAACTGGCTCTTTGGCTAAAAACAGAGATGAGCACTGAACCCTAGAGTTGGATACAACTGGCTTTCAAGCAAGGGCGACCTTTACCTTACTAGACAACTCTGGGTTTCAACAGAAGACTTGGAAATAAATGAAACACAGTGTTAGAAGTATAAGGCTATAAGGGGGCTACTATTTTATCCAGTATCTAGGAAAAAATTATTCTACTGTACTGAAATTAACTTTTCATTCTAAATGGCTGAAATTCAGTAGGAAGTTCCAGCTAGAGTAGGTCAATTGAATCACTTGAAACTATGGAGGAGGTGACTCATCAAATCCCCACTGATTCAATGGCCCTACTGAGGTAGCAGCTTACTACTGAATTTTAGACAATATTTGTTTGAGAATAATGGCATCATTATCAGCTCAAGGAGTAGATGTGAAGGCCCGGAAAAAACCCGGAAAATTTCGGGGAGGGGGGGAAACGATTTTTGTTTGTTTTGTTTTTCCTGAAGTCTTTTTGTTTTTTTCTGGAAAGTTGAAAAAATTGAAAAAATAAAAAATATATTATGGAATGTTTTATTTTAACATGATGAATAAAATATTTTATTTATTTATTTTATAAATTTATACACCGCCCTCTTGGTGAGAACACCACTCCGGGCGGCAAACCACAGATAAAAATACCCTGTAAGACAACATAGACATTTACAATTAAAACCCCTGAACAACCTCCATTTAAAAACAAGATTAAAAACAAATAAAAACTGACTTTTCCATAAAAAATTACCCTTATCCTCCCTCCAACCGCATAAAATCAAACCAGAAAAGAAAAAGAGAAAAATCATCAATGAATTTAAACAAGCCAGCGGGGCTGGGAGGTGGAGCATGTAGGGCCCCACACCTGCTGACAAAGCAAGGTCTTCAGGTTTTTTCTAAAGGGGGAAAGATAAGGCCGGGTTCAAATATTTTATAAATCAATTCTAAAAAATATATGTATGGTATCAGATTATTCTAATTTCTGTGAGGAGCAAGTCCTATGTTATATTTTATGTTTCTAAAGTAACAGAATGACTTTCAATCTGGAAAAGAAAAAAGAAGTGCTAATGTAGCATTTTTTTCAATTTTTCTGAAAATTTCTGTCCCCCCCCCCCCCCCCCCCGGAAAAAAAACACACGGTTTTTTCCCCCGAGCTTCAATATTTCCGGAAATTTTACATCTCTGTCAAGGAGGACAAAAATTATTTAGATATAGTTATAAAAAATTACCTGTTGGCTAACTTCTTTCCCTATACTACATCCACCATAATATAAAAGAGATTTTCATCTCCTTCATTGGAAGCTTTAGCAATTGACAGAACTAATTCTTGGATGTTAGGATTACAGTGGTACCTCGTATAACGGACACATCGTATAGTGAAAAATTCACACAACGAAGCATTCGTTATGCATTAACGATACTCCGCATAACAAAAAAAAATTCCGTTTTGCAGGTTTTTTGGTAACCAGGGTATAGCCGCTTAATGGGAACCCTGGTTAATGAACATTTTTCCCCATTAGGCGGGGCATCTCCCACAGGGAACTGCATAGCAAAAAACAAACAAAAAAACACATAGCGAAGAGCTCAGTGGAATTGAGTTTTTTCATTATGCAGGGTTCTACTGTAACTCTTACATTGCACACCATGCACACTGCTAAAATCTTCTAAAATAATTATCAAAATGGGTTTTAGTGACATACAGTTGCTGTATCCCAGCCTCCCAAGGTTGGTAAAATGTGTTGGGGGCAAAATACTAATTTGTAAACTGCTAGTTTGTACAACAATTTTTCAATGGGAAAAACCACTTAGCAAAAAAAATCATTGTACGATGCATCCCATAGGGAAAATCGCTATCTGATGCATGCATCGTATTGCAATTGTTTAGTACAACAATGAGTCCCGTGGAACGGATTAAAATCATTGTATGGTACCACTGTATATCTCAACCTCAATCAGACCAAGGCATCTGTTCTTGTTTGCCACTATGGATTCTTCTTCTTCCGTTTTTAGGCCAGACATGAAACTGACAAAATGAAGGCACCTTTTGGTGAGTTCATTCTGCAGTTCCTTTCGCCTGACCTAGTGTGAGAAAGATTAGCTGACAATACAAGGTTGCTGTTACCAGGGTATGCCCAATTGTGGTTCCAAAATACCACAATCTTTGAGGATGCTCTTTCTGTGTACCCCTGCCATTACGTGTGGATAGTACAGATACTCTAGCTAAGTTTTTCTCCTTTTTGAAAAACAGTTTTGAAGAAAGAAAATTTAACCTCTAAATCCATGAAGACTTCATCTAGTAGACTTGAGCATCCTTCTCGGGCAACATCATCTAGAAGTGTATCAATGCTTGCATGACTGCTTGTCATGATCTCTTCCATCGTAGGAGTCAAGAATTTCTTTTTTAAACTGAAAACTGAGTCCCTTTGATAAGTAAAACAAAATTATTTATTATCTCAGTAACTGTACAAGGGACTTAGCAGTAGTGAATTATGAAGTGAAAATGTTTACTATGACAGTCCCTCAGTCCCTCTAGCCACAATCCTAAAAAAAGTCAAGAACTGCAGGTAGCCATTCTGTATGTGTATATATAGGTTTTTTATGCCTCATGCATAATGATAATCCAGTATTACATGCACAACAATTCCTCAAGTACTAATTTGACAATAAAATATACTAAATTAAAAACCATAGCAAGGCCAAAGAAGATATTTGTAATTGGGCATACAGAATGACAAGAATGCTTATATAAACCATTTTGGAGGCTTTTATTGCCAGACAAAGAATTAGAGTTGACTCAAATGTCCTAATTCATAGAAAAGCAACTGCAGAATAAAGAACTTCTTATCCTAGTTGAAGCAGGCTATATAGAGGTCATTAAAAGAAGTCACAATGCAGTCAAACATGATTTTCTGAGGCACTATGAGCACAAGGCAGGGAGCCCATCCACTGAGATACTGAATTATGTAATCCACATATCTATCTATCTATCTATCTATCTATCTATCTATCTATCTATAACAGAAGTGTTATCTTGTATGTGATGTAGACAAAACCACAACCCTGTACCGACCATGCTGAAACTTTGCACGCACCTACCTTGAGTGTGCGAGAACACTACTGCAGGGGTCCGCCAGTCCAATTTGGGGTTTGTACCACCAGAAATGGGTCGCACAGGGGGCACCCCCACCTGCCAGGACAAACGGCCAGGGAATATGGTAATGCGCATGCGTGAACATCTGCGCATGCAACACGTCGACATCGGCGATCCAAGCATCCAAAATGGCAGCGGCTGAGATGGCGGGGACCAAAGGGCCGTGAGGAGGAGGAGGCAGGCCAGAGCGGTGAGGAGCAACCGCAGGGCAGCGGCCCTGCCCCACTGCAACACCACCCCAGCCAATGCTGGGCGCCCTGAAGCCCCCACATGCCCTGGGCCTGTGCTGGCCTGGAGGACGGAGCAGCGAGCGGCAGCAATAGCACGCCGGCCACGCCCATTAACCCGCTGCCACTATAGCCGTCCGAAAATGCTCTGCCAGCAGCTGAGCAGTACCTGGAACGGGACCAGGACGCCTCGGCGGGGGCCCAGATGGCCGGGGCAACAGGGGAGCTAGGCCCCACCTGGCCGGGTAAGCACAGGCATGACTCCCGGGGCAAGGCCGGGTAGCTGGCTAGTGTGATATAATGCACCAAAAGAAAAGGGTTTATTTTACGGTACCTTCTAAATTTAACCACGAGACCAAAAAGGCCAGGCCAGTGCCTTCTATATAATAAAGGCATTTTCAGAGAGAGATGTTTGGTGGTATCCATCAAAAGATACTATGCAGCTATGGCATCTTTCCTTCCTTAAATAACCATTTTGTGTATAGGAAAATACTGGAGAAAGTATAGGAGAATATAAGAAAATGTGGATTTCCCATAAAATTCTGTGAATTACTGATAAAAGATCAGTCTACTTAGGTTATGTACATTCGAACAGCAGCTCTGAACCTTTCGTGTATTATAACCTGCCAAGAGTGGGTCAGTAGCCACGATTATGAAATCTCTCATGTCCTGCCTGAACTCCCTCCACGTTCCACCAGTGGTACTTGCCCCACTGTTTAAAACCACTTGCCTTAGGTACTGGGATTCTGAAGCAGAAGTTCAGGATGCCAGGGAAGCCAGCTCATATTGAAAGGAGCCAATGAGGATATATGAAAAAACATTGACTTAAAGCAGGGGTCCTTCTACCCTTTTAACCTGGGGCCGGCTCACGCTCCCTGAGACTGTTGATGGGTTGGGACTGGTGTTCCCTCCATCACTGGTGGGACCATCCCAAGCCCCCAACACTCCCTCCCACACCGCTTCCCTGCTTACTGGCCTGGAGGAGCTGCATGGCGTAGGTGAAGGAGGGGGCCAAGCTGTCCTTCTTGCCTGCGCTCAGCCAAAGCAGCCCCCAGGAAAGACGCAGGCAGCCATGTGCATCTACCACTTCCACCACCGCCTCAATCCTTGCCCCCTCTGCTTGGCTTGGCATGTCTCTAACGGCGCTCCATAACAGGGCGGGTGTTGTAAGCCTTACAACATCCACCCTGCTATGGAGTGCCATTAGGGACACACCAAGCCAAGCAGAGGGGACAAGGATTGAGGCGGCAGCAGCGACTGGAGTGAGGGTATGGGCCAGATGGTGTTGTGGGCCAGATCCAGCCTGTGGGCCGTAGGTTGAGAACCCATGACTTAAAGGAATGCCTTATTTGGGGTATCTGAATTCACATCTTCCCCTCCACATTCCATTCTGCTTTTATGTACTGGCTATTATATGTACCTTTCAATCTTTGCATGGCATCTGGGAAATTTTATATGTTTTATAAGTGATTAACAATAAAAATATGTATGCACATTAAAAGAAGTCCTCTAGGTTTTTTGTGCCATTAAATTGTCGATACAGGGCAAATAACACACTAGGTTGATAATAATAATTTTGTGTCAGAAATTATTCTGGGTTGAAAGGATTTTTGCTGGAGAAACTCTGCTCAGGGGACGCCCGAATGAGGCTCTTTTCATGTCCCCAAGAGCTGGGACAGAGACGGGCACTCAAATTGCCATGCAGTACCCAGGTCTCGAACTGCTGACTTGCTGGCCTTCTAGCTAACAAGGCGAGTTTCTTAACCACTGAGCCACCACAGCCCTGAAAGGCAAACTCTTTTCCATTACCTTCAAAACCTAATCTGTATTCTATAGTTTTACTAAAAAAGATGAAAAATGATTGTTAGCCCAAACTAGAGTGGACCCTCTGAATGAATAAAACTTATGTTAATGCTGATTTCTGATGCCCTGTTCATTTATCAGATATGTTCTAATTCGGATTAATCATTAGATTTAGTCATAATATTGAAAGAGGACTGACTGGAAAACTCAGTGGTTTAAATATCTGGCTGCTGAAACAAAGGTTGGGGATTTGATTCCCAACTATGTATTCTATAAGAGCCAGCCTATATGGCCTTGAGTAAACTGCACAGTCCTAGGATATTCTCAGAATAAAGGGATGAAAAACCACTTCTGAGTATTATCTATTTAGAAAGGGTCACCATAAGTCAAAGTTGAGTTGACAGCATGTAACTATTATTATCATTAATTAATGAAGGTGGCAAAGATCAAATACAAGGCTGAATGCCTGAAAAGGTTGTGCCTTTAGTCCTATGGTCTCTGTGTTTCCATCTACTCAGCCTTGTATATTTTGTGGCATCAGCCAGGAACTGATTTTTATTTACACCTAGAGTGAAGACAAGTATAATATTAAAAAGCAGTCACAGAGGATTTTCCACACATGAGACTTGCCTTCTCCCAGCTGTTTGGTTTGTATAACAGACATGGATCAGAGTGAATCAAGACTTACTTAAACGTCTGGCAATTGTTGATAATGGCAACCATATACTGTACATAACATGGATAGACCTGACGATTTTTTAAGTGCTCTTCTTTATATGAGTGAGCTTCTTCTTTGTACCTGCAGGGTTCATGAGGAGAAATTCAGTTAAGTAAAAAGGCAAGGCATTTTACTATTCAAGTCCTTAGTGGCCTATACAGTAATACTTCATACAACGTCCAAACTTGGTTCCACAAGTTAGGACGTTGTATGAATTCCGACTTTGTATGAGGCATGCAAAATCCTATCCGCGATGCCTCATACAATGTCCAAATTATTGCCACCGATGCTTTGTATAACGTCGTTCCCATAGGTGAGAGCAGGGAGACGGGAGCGAGAGGCTGGCCTCAGCTGTAAGGCGGCCGGCGTGGCCCATAAGAAGGCCAGTCTCGCTCCCACCTCCCCACTCTCACCAGGGGAAGCGTCTGGCGGCTCCGGTGCGGCTGTATTTTCATGGGCCACGCTGACCGCCTCACAGCTGAGACCAGTCTTGCTCCCGCCTCCCCGCTCACAACCAAGGGAAGGGTCCGGTGGGTGTTGCAGCTCCAGCGTGGCAGGTCTTCTTGTTGTGAGCGGGGAGGCGGGTGCGAGACTGGTCTCAGCTGTAAGGCGCCTGGTGTGGCCCATAAGAAGACCTGCCACGTCGGAGCCGTTGGAGATGCAACACCCACCAGACGCTTCCCTTGGTTGTGAGTGGGGAGGCGGGAGCGAGACTGGTCTCAGCTGTAAGGCGGCCGGTGTAGCCCATAAAAAGACCTGCGCGTTGGAGTCTCACTCACTCCCGCCTCTCCGTTCACAACCAAGAGAAGCGTCCGGTGGGTCTTGCGGCTCTGACGGCTCCGACACAGCAAGTCTTCTTATGGGCCACGCCGGCTGCCTTACAGCTGAGACCAGTCTCGCTCCCGCCTCCCCACTCTCACCAGGGGAAGCGTCCCTTGGTTGTGAGCGGGGAGGCGGGAGCGAGACTGGTCTCAGCTGTAAGGCGGCCGGCATGGCCCATAAGAAGACCTGCCACGTCGGAGTCTCGCTCTCGCCTCCCCGCTCACAACCAAGGGAAGCGTCCGGTGGGTCTTGCAGCTTCTTTCTAATGTAAAAACCCTAATGCCTCATACAATGTCCGGCGACGGTGTATTATGCATCTTTTTTCCAAGAATTGGGAGACATTGTACGGATCCGACGTTGTATGAAGCGGACGTTGTATGAGGTATTACTGTATAAGAAAAGAGGAAGTTCAGTCATTTTGCATTAGGATCCACAGCAGATTTAGACAGACTTAGGCTCTGAAGATCTTCAAAGAATGGTGCTCCAGAAAGACAGCACAATAAAGGATAACCCATTACATAAAAATTCTCAGTTTAAGAACTTCTGGTCAAGTTACAGAAACAGAAGTCAATAAACTTTTTTTGTTTTTAATGTTTTAATCCTGTAATGTATTTTAACTATTGTTGTGGCTTAATAGTTAAACAAAATATAATTTATTGTGTTTTAATTTGATTTTTAAACATTGTCAGCCACCTTGAGTAGCCAATTGGGAGAAAGGTGGTTTATAAATACAAGCAATAAATAAAACAAAAAATGAAAGTATTCCAGCAACAAATAACAGCCAAGCTGTGCTATGAACAAACTGCAGAATAGTCTAATAGTTGCCATGGGCAACTTCTTTTAGCACAGGCTTTATTGTGACTCCAAAGGACTGGATTTGATCCTTGAAG
The DNA here is from genome assembly GCA_035047345.1 of Bradypodion ventrale. NCBI lineage: Eukaryota > Metazoa > Chordata > Lepidosauria > Squamata > Chamaeleonidae > Bradypodion > Bradypodion ventrale. The sequence goes on from JAWDJE010000006.1 coordinate 52,090,300, forward strand.
AAAAATATGAAAAAAGATCTCTGTAACTTACCCCCCAAAGAGCAACAAAAGCAATTTCATATGTTTTTCAGCATCAGACATAAAGAGTAAAACCTCATGGAATCAATTTACACACATCAGGTACAGAGACACACAATGGCTGGTCAGCCTAACAGAAAAATAGCATTGTAGCTTTTTTACAACTGACAATTTTGAAAAATCCCCTCTTGTTATTCAAACTTGCTATGAAACCTGCTCCTATCGATTTGCAAATGGTTGCAAAAGAAATTTCTTTTGCAAGCTGATGCATCATATCCAAAGGACAGATGCAAAACAAACACTGTGGCACTACACATCTGTCAATGAGTTAGCATCTATTACATACATACATCTATTGATAATGGATTTTTGTGTGTGACCCAGACAAAATTGCAACATACAACACCCTGTCAGTTGTGGTGCACCAAAATTGATAATGTCCCAGAAACCATTGATTAATATTCAACCCCCTGAGATGGGTGTCCAGCATATGAACAGGACAAACTCTGTACAAAAGAATTAATGGGACTCGCCACCACAGCTGACTCCAGGCCCCTCCCATGGCAGGAGAGAGAAAAGACCACTGGAGCATCAGGGGTGGCTGGACTCGTCGCCACAGCTGACTCTGGGCCCCTCCCATGGCTGGGGAGATAAAAGATCACCAGAGTGTCCTGGGCAGCCAGATTCTCTGCCACAGCTTAGTCTGGGCCCTTCCCATGGCCAGGGAGAGGAAAGACTGCTGGAGCATCGCAGGTGGCCCGACTCGCCACCACAGCTGACCCTGGGCCTTTCCCATAGCCGGGGAGGACAGGGAGCTGCTGCCAACTGCCGGGCCCTAGCAATGTTGGGTGGAGCCATGGTGTGGTTCGTGCTGAACTGTTTGGACGTTTATTGTTACCTTTATCATTGCTATCATTGGTTCTTTAATTTTTTTAATGAATGATTGTCTTTTTCTCTATTGTAATGTAATGCTCTATTGTATTGTAATGCTCTGTTGTTTTTGTTAGCCGCCCTGAGTCGTGCACAGAAACAAATGATCCCACAGAAACAAATGATGATGATGATGATGATGATAAATCAGAAATCAACAATGGCAATACACAGAAACCCATTTCAAACCACTTTAATCTACCTGGACACTTGGCACAGGACTTGAAAGTTGCTATTCTAGAGCAGAGGGATTACAAGACTAGAATCCAGGTAGAGACAACATAGATTAAGTACATGTATTAGATGCTAAATTATTGGCAGATGTGTAGTGCCACAGTGTTTGTTTTGCATCCATCTTTTGGATGTAATGCATCAGCTTACAAGAGAAGTTTGTTTTGCAACCATTTGCAAATCAATAGGGGCAGGTTTCATAGTAGGTTTGAATAACAAGAGGGGATTCTCCATTATTGTCAGCTGTAAAGAGCTACAATGTTATTTTTCTGTTAGGCTGGCCAGCCATTGTGTGCCTCTTGTACCTGATGTGTATAAATTGATGCCATGAAGTTTTACTCTTTATATCTGATGAAGTGGACTTGATCCACGAAAGTTCACAATTATAGTGCCACAACATTTTTTTGTTTTGTTTAATCTCTGATATTAATAATATGAAGTTGGTGGCCAAAAGCAGTTTTTGCTTGTATAATTGAGGTGCATAAGAGAAGAACTCTGACTCCACTTGTTTCTGTGTATGCTAACAATAGGAGACTAAACACATCTTTGCCCAAGTTTGAGTTTCATGGGTGAAAACAGGTGAGAGTAGAAGAATATACCTCTCTGGTAACATATTTGGAAATAAAACAATATTCCCAAGTCACAGAAGCAGTAAATGAAAGGCAATATTTGCTTTTACCTGATGAGAAATGTACTCATTTGTTGAAGGCACAAGTGTAGTACCTTTATTTTCAAATCTTCACTTATCTGGGTAGCCACTTGAAGATTCTGCTCGAACATCTATAAAACAGAAGCCAATCAAATATTATCAGTTAATTATAATGTAGCACCTGGTATTAAACATGCTGTTAACGTGGAATCAGAGGACCTTGTGCTATGTCTCAGCTCACAAACAGTATCCTCTTAGAGGAAATGTTTCTCAGCTCATGTAGTCTACAGGATCTTACCATTAACCTACTGTAGCCATTGATAGGCAGCCTGCAATCTCAAGACATCAGTTGTGACTTCATGTTTGTTGCTATGTTTGAACAGTTGATTTGTACTTGCAAAACCTACATACTGTAGAATAAGAAATTCCACTACCTGTGGCAATGTGCTGGGAGCAGATAGCATGCCTTCCAGAAACAAAGTGCCAAAGTACAGAATTTGAGATTTTTTCAATAGTGCCATTCAATGAATACAAACAGAAAAATAGGTTCCACTGTGTTCTTTCAGAACATGTCCAGATTGTAGCCTAAGCAGCCCATAATAAAGGTGAACCCATCTATTTTATGAGCATAAGCTACAGAATAATAGCTACACATCATCTATATCATTTCCAAATATTCTCATGTCCCATCTGCTAACCGGGTTTTATATACCTGAAATACAATAGCAGGTAGTGTGGTTTGATAATAGCCATCTTGATCTGCTTCAGGTTCATTGTCTTCCAGCCAGTCTTTTTTATCTGTCTCCAGTGCTTTGCGTAGCCAGCCAATGATATTGGACTACAGAACAATTAAGTATAAAATTGTAAAGACAAAATTGTTAGCGAGCAAATCAAAGGAAAAAACAGTTGCACTTAGAAATCCTATTCTTTGCCAAACCATTTATTGAGCTGTCAATAAAACTGATGTTGTGGGACATATGAACATATGTGGTGGAGCTGTAATGTGGTAAAAGATTTCTGGAAAAGAATTGAAAAAGAGATGGGCACAATAATGGGTAAAAGAATTAAACTGGGGCTGAGTACCACCATGTTAACGAATGTGGAATCTATTTGTGGAAATAAGGACGAAAGATAATTATTAGAAATAATGCTTACAACAGGTAGGCAATGTATTGGTAGAAATTGGAAAAATGATGTAAATATACAGATTGAAGAATGGTATAAAGAAATGTGGACTTTAGCATTGAATGACAAATTAACTTGGGAAATAAAAGAAAAAAGGGGTAATCTGAAAGAGAATAGATTTTGGAAGATATGGAAGCCATTTGTGGATCATTCTTCTATGGGAGGTGAAAGAAACAGACCTGTACCAGATCAAAGTAGTTTTTGGAGGTAATATAATGTGCCACTCTCAGTGCCCAGGCATTGTACATAAACAAGGGGTGTTATCAGTTTTCTTTTTGTTGTGGCTTCCTATCCAGAATATTAAGGATGTGGTTGAAGGGGGTTAATGTGAAGGAGTTAAAGCATTTAAATTTACAAAGATAGTTGGAATAATGTATTAGGATAGGTCGTGATATGTTTTGATTATTTTGTATTTTAGGTATGTTTATATATGTTTTATTTTTCTGTATTGTTTTCTGTATTGTTTATTTATAAAAATTAATAAAAATATTTTTTTTAAAAAACTGATGTTGTGAAGATACTTTGAGGGAAGCGCTTAGCATCCTCCTGTCATTACATTCTTTAGGTTTTGAGCACCAAGTCTGAAGAGGAGAAGTGCCTGATCACATATAAGACCTATATGCAAGAAAGAACGCAAATTTTCTAAGATTTAATTTGCATGTAGGTTCTACAAGTGAACAAAAACCTCTTCTCTTTCAACTAGATGCTGAAAATATAAAATATAAAGTATATAACAATGGAAAGGGCTACACACTTCCCCTTAAATGTGTTCACAATCTCAGCAAGAATAGGGTTCTTGCCTCAGTCATGGAATTTTAATTACAATCCAGGGAAAACCATTTCCATTTTGTAATCATTTCTCATTGCTGCTTCCATCTTTTCCTTGCCACAAGGATAGGGTTGCCGTAATTCTCTCCCACCAAACTGAGACAGCTATGTGACATCGTTGCATTCTTAAAACTGTGCATGTGTCACGGAGACCACAGCTCTAAGATCCCACAGAATCTCCGTCCAGGGCGGGCAGCCACCATCAGTTTAAAAAAAAAGCTGTAGTCAACAGGTTGTTTCCCATATGATTCTTCTTGCAAAAGATGATTCTTGATGGTTCTATTTTTATTTCTTTTCCCATCTCTGCCCCAGCTCCTGCCAACCTAGCAGTTTGAAAGCAAGAAATTGCAAGTACTGTAGATAAATAGGGACCACTTTAGGGGGGGAGGGGGAGGTAAACAGCAATCCATGCACTCTGGTATCTAGTCATGCTTGCCACATGACCATGGAAACATCTGCAGACACAGACAGCACTGGCTCTTCAGCTATGAAGCAGAGATGAGCACTGAACCCTATAGTTGGATTTGTTGTTGTTCAGTCGCACAGTCAATTCCGACCCTTTGTGACCCCATGGACCATTGTCCTCCAGGCACCTCTGTCCTCCACCATTCTCCTCAGCCCGCCAAGCTCTGTGCCCATTGTGTCCACAATACCATCTATCCATCTCATCTTTGGACGCCCCCTTCTTCTCTTGCCCTCCACCTTTCCCAGCATCAAGGCCTTCTCAAGTGAGTCCTCCCTTCTCATTTGATGTCCAAAGTACTTTAGCTTCATCTTCACTATTTGTCCCTCCAATGAACAGTCAGAGTTGATTTCTTCCAGTATTGACCTATTTGTTCTCTTTGCTGTCCAAGGGACTCTCAGGACTCTCCTCCAACACCACATCTCAAAGGCATCTATTCTTCTGCGCTCAGCCTTCCTAATGGTCCAGCTCTCACACCCATACATTGCCACTGGGAATACCATTGCTTTGACTATGCAAATTTTTGTTTTCAGGGTAATGTCTCTGCTTTTCACTATATTCCCCAGGTTTCTCATTGCTTGTCTCCCCATAATCAGTCGTCTTTTTATTTCATGGCTACAGTCACCATCTGCAGTGTTATCTTAGATCCCAGGAAAGTAAAATCTGTCACTGCTTCTACTTCTTCCCCATCTATTTTCCAGCGACTGATCAGACCTGTTGCCATTATCTTGGCTTTCTTGATATTAAGTCTCAAGCCAGTTGGATACGACTGGCTTTCATGCGTGACCTTTACCTTTTTAAAAATTCTTGAGCCACTCCTGAAACCACCCTTCCTCCCCCTGAGGTTACCCCTTCCCCTTCCCCTTCCCCTTCACTCTCTCTCTCTCTCTCTCTCTCTCTCTCACACACACACACACACACACACACACACACACACACACACACACACACACACACACACACACACACACTGAAGGAGACTCACCCTCAAACTCCCTCTCTAGGAATAGCGACTCTATGAAATTAACCCTTTGTTTCCGGGATTTTTACATGTTTTTTCTTGAACCGGCTGGGACTGCTTCAACCCGGGAAAATCCCAGGAAATCAGTACATATGGCAACTCTACACAAGGAAGGAGAATATAGCAAGAACAACTGCACCATTTGGTTTTATATTGGTAGTACTACAAGCCATCCATCTGGAAGCACATACACCCCAACTCTACTGCAGCAGAAGTCACATTTCCCCCGTATGGGCATGTTTCACTTCCGCTTCCAGGAGTGATGAGGGCGGCGTGGGCCAGATGAATTGCAGTAGACCCACTTGTGTGGATTCATGGGGGCTTGGGCTTCTGGGAATTGAAGTCCAAGAACATCTGGAGTGCCAAGGTTTGCCATCACGGCTCTAACCTTTTCTGAGAAGCTGCTCAGTAAAAAGGGACGACCTGCGCTTAGATCAGAGGTTCTCAACCTATGGCCCCGTGGGAAGAACCCAAACTGAGGAAGTAGGCAGTGTCTCCTTCCAGAAGAGTAGGCCTCGGAGAGTGTTCCTAGCAGAAGGAGGAGAGGACCGCACTGCCAATAGTCAAGTGGCTGAGGCATTGCTGGGACTGCTGTGAGGGAAGAAGCAAGATGGACCGGGGCTGCCCCAGTTCCCCTGTGGGAAGGGATCAGTATCCCCGGCCTTCACCTGGAGGGAGGGTGAGGAAGGGAGGAAGGGGCCTATGATTCTCGCCCCCCCCCCTCACTTAACAATCTTCCAAATGCTTAATGTACATTAATGTTCCCCCTTTAAAAATAACCATATAAGGAAATAGCTCACCCCCGGTGGCCTACCTCATAGGGTTGTGAGTGGTGGTAGAGCAATCTAAGGAGTAAATGTACCCACGGCTGTTGCAAACACCACCAGTCCAGCCCGCTCAGCTATTTGAGGGAGCATGACCTGGCTCGCGGCTTCAAAAGGTTGAGGACCCCTGGCTTAGATAATTGTTTCACTTTCCCATTCATTTCAATCTTAACCTATAAAACCAAGTGTTCACCGTTGGAATGGGCTATGGGCTGCTATACGTCGCCTTACTTACCCGTTCCCTCCCTTCGAGAGCACGGGCTAAGTGCCTACGCAGGTCAACGAATGGTTTAAAAAATCGCGATTGGGGCATCAGCCCCACCATTTGAAAGAAAGGGAAACAACTTCATTACCCGAAATCCATTGCGTTTCTGCGTGTTTCTCCCTGTGTCAGCCAATCACGATGTAAAAAACAACGGAATCATTCTTTCATTTACGAGCCGCAACCAATCAAAAGTAGCGTAACAAAATCTTGCCGAGCGACGGACGGCAGAAACTAATCACAAAATACATATCCCAGCATCCTTTACACTGTTACACCATGGAAGGTTTTGCGCTGCAGCCAATGAAATGCTTTGGACTGCATGCATGATCATTAACGTAATCAACCACGCTTCAGCATGGAGGAGGCTGGGAAAGCCAATGCGCCAACAACTTCCCTCCAGGAGGCACTTCGTCTCCCAGAGGGAAGCCATCCCCAGCTCATCACGGTGGGCGGCTGGCCATGTCGGATCCTGGACTGCCTGCTTTTGGCGGCCCCCACCCAACCGGCGAAGACCTCGGCACCAGCGGAGAGGGAGAAAAGGCTGCGCCACAGAGGCATGGAAGGTGAGGCCCGGCACAGAAGGCTGCACTGGGGAGACGTAGAGTACGAAAGGCCCAACTGGCAACGGGTAAGTGGGGCGGGGGAGAGGAATTGAGGAGGGGAACGGGCCTGGGGAGCACGCCACCCACACAGGTCATAGAGAAGAAAGGGGGAGAACGAACCCACCTCCTTCCCCCCAGTCTCAGTCCCCTGCCCCACTTACCTGTTGGCAGCTGGGCAATTCGTACTCTGCGCCTCCCCAGAGCGGCCTTCTGTGCTGGGCCACTCACCTTCCATGCCTCCATGGTGTGGCCTTTCCTCCCTCAATGCCGGCGCCAAGGCCTTCATCGGTGGGGTGTGGGCCACCAAAATCAAGCAGCCCAGCCGGCAAACGATGCTCCCGCCCGCCCAGCAAAGGCCTCCTGGGTGTCCTCACCAAGGCTTGGGGGGAGGAGGAAGAGCTCCTCCTCCCCCTGCAAAGCATCAGCATGTGTGTGTGTGTGTGTGTGTGTGTGTGTGTGTGTGTGTGTGTGTGTATGTGTGTGTGCTCACCAAGGCTTCGGGGGGGGGGGGGGAAGAGCCCGTCCTCTCCCCATAGAGCTATGGCATGTGTGTGTGTGTTGTGTGTGGGTGTGTTTGTGTTGTGGGTGTGGGTGTGTTGTGTGGGTGGTTGTGTTGTTTGTGTGGATGTGTTGTGTGTAGTTGTGTGGTTTGTGTGGTTGTGTTGTGTGTATGTATTGAGTGTGTGTGTGTGGTTATGTTGTGTGTGCTGTGTGTGTTGTTGTGTGTTGTTGTGTGTGTATTGAGTGAGTGTGTGGTTGTGTTGTGTGTGTATTGTGTGTGTGGTTGTGTGTGTGATTGTTTTGTATTTGTGCACTGAATGAGTGTGTGGTGATATTGTGTGTGCTGTATGCGTGTATTGAATGAGTGTGGTTGTGTTGTGTGTGCTGTGTGTGTATTTTGTGTGTGTGTATGTGTTTTGTGTGTGTGTATTGTGTGCACGTGTGTGGTTGTGTTGCATGTATGCTTATATAGTGTGTATGTCTACCCCTCAAAACCACCCCAACCACAAGCACACATGTTATACCTGCCCGGCAGGGCAAAAAATGCTGATCTTAACCTATAAAACCAACCTATAACACTTTAAAAAGTTAAAAAAATAAAAAATTTAAAAAAAACAACAAAGCATTCATTGTTTTATATAAAGCACAGGGGGGAAAAAGCCCGGCAACGCCGGGCAAACTATGCTAGTAGGGTTATAAATTGCCCCGTGAAACGAAATGTTTTGTTTTTGTTTTACAGAATTGAAATAAAAGAAAAGAGGAAATTTGTTCTTGAGAAGTACATTAAATATGCCATTCAGGTTTTTTAAAATTGTTATACAATTTTTTGCAAATAACTACCAGGTTCCATAGTAACAGGACATTAAGAGACTTTGCACTGTCATGTAGAATTAGCTGCCAAGGGAACAATCTGTTGGTTAAACATACATTTATAACATCAAAGGTAAAATCCAGACTGCAAAAAAATGAATGAATGGAATGAATGAATGAATAGAAAGAAAGAAAGAAAGAAAAATGAGCAAACAATAGTAATCAGCATCTAATTCAGTGTTTCCCAAACTTTGGTTTTTGGACTTCAATTCCCAGAAGCCTGAGTCAATTCCCCAAAGCACTGATCAGGCAATGTACTGATTTAGGCTTCTGGAAATTGAAGTACCCCTGTGGGGCATGGGCCCCAATTTGGGAACTACTGACCTAATTCCAGTTTGAATGTGTGGGTAAATTACTGTTATTGCTTACTGTTAGAGTTGACATATATGTACTAAAAAGCTTATCCACATCGTCTTGGGAAAGCAGAGGCTGCAGGGAATTCACATCTACCTCTGGTGTAAGTTGTGGATTTCCCATCATCTCCACACTATATGGGAGAAAAAAACAGACAGGTAGCAAGTAAATAAAATACTAAGTACAATATTCATACAACTGTAAATTTTGGCCAGGATGTGATGTATTTCATTAGCTTCAATACAATGAAGACATACCCTCCTCAGAGCCTGATATTTTACAATGGCTAAAAAAGTAGAAAACTAATTTATGAATAATATGACAAAGCCACAATAATGTAAGCAAATTAAATTTTAATAAAATTAAATAATAAACAGAAACAGTTTACTTAAGAGATACTTAATATGATATTACAGTACAGTATCTGCAAATTTCTCCTTTTAGTTTTCCAGAAGTAAAAGGGTAGAGGCTTGGTGTCATTTTCTTTATTTTAATTGCTAGCTGCACTCACAGAAACCTAGAATGTCCCTGAAAAAGGGTGTGTGTGTGTGTGTGTGTGTGTGTCCTTTCTAGAGGCTGTCTGTGTATTTCCAAATTTATATAATAAAAATCATACATTACAAAATGTAGCTATACATTTTGGAGCCCTATGCTACTCAAATTGTACGAAATCCTATAAACAGGATATCTAAAGAAGAAAAACGTTCAATGAATTTTAATTTATCCTTATCTGTTTATGATATATACTGTCACCACCATTTCAGATATATTGTTGCAACCATGAGAATTACAAATAGAATTTTTTAGGGATTCTCTAAAATAAGGGTGGGTAACATTTGTTTCCCAGCATCCCTAGGGCCCCAGAGCAGTGTCTCACATACACTCAAAAACATTTTTTGGCTCAGAAAGTCCTGTTATACCTGCTTTGTTGTTGTTCAGTCGCACAGTCGATACCGACCCTTTGCAACCCCATGGACCATTGCCCTCCAGGCACCTCTGTCCTCCACCAACCTCCTCAACCTGCCCAGCTCTGTGCAGCTACAATGCCATCCAGCCATCTCATTTTTGCCCGCCCCTTCTTCTTTTGCCCTCCACCTTTCCCAGCATCAAGGCTTTCTCAAGTGAATCCTCTCTTCTCATTTGATGTCCAAAATACTTTAGCTTCATCTTTACTATTTGACATTCTAAGGAGCAGTCAGGGTTGATTTCTTCTAAGATTGACCTATTTGTTCTCCTCGCTGTCCAGGGGACTCTCAAAACTCTCCTCCAACACCACATTTTAAATGCGTCTATTCTTCTGCGCACAGCTTTCCTTATGGTCCAGCTCTCACAACCATACATTACCACTGGGAATACCATTGCTTTGACTATGTGAATTTTTGTTTGCAAGGTGATGTCTCTACTTTTCACTATGTTTCCCAGGTTTCTCATTGCTTGTCTCCCAAGAATCAGTAGCCTTTTTATTTTATGACTGCAATCTCCATCTGCAGTGATCTTGGACCCTAAGAAAGTAAAATCTGTCACTGCTTCTACTTCTTCCCCATCTATTTTCCAGGGACTGATATGGCCTGTTGCCATTATCTTGGTTTTCTTGATGTTCAGTCTCAAGCCAGCTTTTGCACTCTCTTCTTTCAACCTAATCAGGAGCTTCTTTAGGTCTTCCTCACTTTCTGCCATTAAGATAGTATCATCTGCATATCTCAAATTGTTGATGTTTCTCCCAGCAATTTTGATCCCAAATTGTGATTTCTCCATCCCTGCATTGCGCATTATGTGCTTTGTGTATAAGTTGAATAAGCAGGGTGACAGAATTACTCCTTTTCCTTTTCCAAACCACTCCATCATTCCATACTGTCCTACCTGTTGCTTCTTGACTCATGTACAGATTTCTCATGAGACATATGAGGTGTTCTGGTATTCCCATCTCTTTAATTACTTGCCACATTTTGTTGCGGTCCACACAGTCAAAGGCCTTGGTGTAGTCAATGAAACAGAAGTAGACTTGTTTCTGATATTCCTTTGTTTTCTCCATGATCCAACGTATGTTGGCAATGTGGTCTCTAGTTCCCCTGCCTCTTCAGAACCCAGCCTGCACTTCTGGTAGTTCTCTTTCCACTTGCTGCTGCCGTCTATCCTGTATTATCTTGAGCATAACCTTGCTAGAGTGTGGGATGAGCACAATTGTTCGATAATTTGAACATTCTTTGGCATTACTTTTTTGGGATTGGAACGTATACTGATCATTTCAAATCCTGTGGCCATTGTTTTGTTTTCCAAATCTGCTGGCATATAGAATGCAATAATTTGATTCCATCATCTTTTAGGGATTTGAAAAATTCAACTGGGATACCATCATCTCCACTAGCTTTGTTGTTTGCAGTGTTTTTTAGGCCTTTCTGACTTCACTCTCTAGAATGTCTGGCTCAAGTTCAATGTTCTCATCATTGTAATTATCAGGGGTGTTGAGGACCTTTTTGTAGAGTTCCTCTGTGTACTCTTGCCATCTTTTCTTAATCTCTTCTGCATCAGCTAACTCCTTGCCATCTTTGTCTCTTATCATGGTCATTTTTGCTTTAAATGTTCCCTTGATTTCCTCATTTTTTTAAAAAAAGATCTCTAGTCCTGCGTCTTGTGTTTTCCCCCTCTATTTCTTTGCACTGTTCATTTAGGTAGGTTTCCTTATCTCTCCTTGCTTTTCTTTGAAATTCTGTATTCAAGTAATTGTATTTTTTCCTTTATCCTTTGCCTTTTGCGTTCCTTCTTTCCTCTGCTATTTTAAGAGCCTCATCAGACAACCACTTTGCTTTCTTATGCTTTTCTTTTGGTATGGTTTTCCTTGCTGCCTCCTGCGTGACGTCCTGCATCTCTGTCCATAATTCTTCTGGCACTCTGTCCATCAAGTCTAAGCCGTTAAATCTGTTGCACACCTACACCATGTATTCCTTAGGGATGTTGTCTAGGTCATACCTGTCTGGCCTAATTGTTTTCCCTATTTTCTTTAGTCGATGACTGAATTTTGCAATCAGTAGATTATGATCTGAGCCACAGTCTGCTCCAGGTCTCGTTTTGTGTTGCTGGAAGAGGGTGTTTGCTATGATCAGTGTGTTATCTTGGCAGAACTTTATCAATCTTTACCCTGCTACATTCTGTGTTCCAAGACCAAACTTACCTGTTATGCCATTTACTTGTTGATTTTCTACTTTGCCATTTCAGTCTCCTATGATAATATGTACATCATTTCTTGATGTCTGTTCTATGAGGTGTTGTAGCTCCTCATAGAACTGGTCAACTGTGGCTTCATGTGCACCAGTGGTTGGTGTGTAGACTTGAATTACAGTGATATTGAATGGTTTTCCTTGGATTTGAACTGAAATCATTTTGTCATTTTTAAGATTGTATCCCATTACTGCTTTTCTCACTCTTTTATTAACTATTATCACCACTCCATTTCTGTTCGCCCATCCCTGTCCATTTTAACTCACTGATGCTTATTCTTTCCATCTCATTTTTTACCACTTCCAGCTTGCCTTGATTCATAGATCTTACATTCCATGTTCCTATACAGTATTGTTCCTTGCAACATCGTATTTCTCTTCCCACTATCCTATCCAGTGATGCACTGCAGCAGGTTCTGTCAGGTTCTGCAGAACCGGTAGCGGAAAATCCCCAGGCCACGCCCAATGGTTGGCCATGCCCACTTCCATAGCCTATAATGCAGGCTGTTTTGCCATGCCCACATATTTGGCCCCGCCCACATATTTGGCCAGCCCACAGAGTAGGCAGTAAATTTTTTTGCAGTGCATCACTGACCCTGATCCTATCCTCTCCATCTTCTAACCTGATGGGCTCAACATCCTGTTCCATCTATTTGCCTTTTTGTTATTTATCCCTTTTGTCCCTGTCCATGGAGTTTTCTTGGCAAAATTCCCGACGTGGTTTGCCAATTTCTATGCCAGTATTTTCCTATCATACATTTTATCATAATTTAACACAAAGTAACAGATTAAAAAGTTAAGTTGGTTAATACTGGATATATGAAATAAAAAGTTATATACTGTATTTAGTCAGAAGTTAAAAAGTATTTTATTAGTCATTTCAAAACTAGTCATCAACCTTGGTATGAAAAGGAAAACCTTGGTATGAAAAGAACAGTCCACTATATCAAGTCAACAATTATAAAGAATTCAACTAACATGTGATATGGTAATTCATTAACTTATTACATGCATGCATGCAGTTTGGAGTCTGTAATGAAAGCAGCAGGGAGTCTATGCTTTTATTCAGCTCATCCTGGGTGTCTGAGCTGGAAGACGACAACCGTCCTGGTGCTCTCGGTGGTGTTTTGGTTGATGTTCCTCCTTACTCTTCACTCCCTGGATGGCTTCTGCCAGGCCTCTTTTCTCTGGATGCCTTCTCCCTTTGGAGTGGGGCCTTTGAGATGGGCCTCTTACCCTTGATGGCTTCTACCAGACCTCTTTTCCCTGGATGCCTTCTTATGCTAGGGCATGGTTTTTTTTAATAAAAAAAATAGATTTGTATAGCCACCCAATCACCAAAGCGACTCCAGGCGGCTCACAATCCAATTGCACATGACCCTGTATACTTAATGTTACTTAAACATTGCACTATTTGTTAAGTTCCCACCCTGGGTGTAAGGGGACTCACCCTATTTCGGTAATAATTTTTTGAGGGTTTGGTCATATAAGCAAGTATGAGACTCCAGTGTTCATGGATGGATATGTGCAGCCATGGACTTCTGGAGATTATCTATCTCTGCTTTAAATTGCAGTAAGAACCACATAACATGGGGCACAAAGTGCTTCAATTTACATATTCTGTATTGAATAGAATTTCTCCTCACAATCCAAGCTACCCTTGCCCTATCCATGGTTTTTAACTATATATGCTTTTCATGTTCTCCTCACAAAAACAACCACAACCAAACCATGGATATTAAGAGAATGAATTGTGGGAATTATTAACATTTGTATAATTTCAAATGGATCATGCATGAGGTGCATGAGAATAGTCAGTAGGTAAGGTTTGTCTACACTTAATCTATCATGAGTCCGAGCCTAATCACAGTAGATCAGAGTTTAACAGAACTGACACCCTTATAAAATGTATTTAATATTTTAAATATTACGTTCAATTTTATATTGAGCAAACCTGAAAAATGAACCTAAATTTTATCCCCTATCTGAAAAGGGACCATTGAAGAAAGATTTTGGATAGCAAGGCCGGTAAAAGACCATAGCAAACCTAATTTCAACATTTAAACTGATGAATCGCTGGTATGCAAAAATATCATCCACATCTGTTTATTCCATATACCAATTTGCTTCCACTAATTCAGAGGTACCCAAACTTTTCGGGCTGCGGGCTGATCATGTAGTTCTTCCCACCCAGAAGTGGAAGTAAAACACACCCACACAAAACACACCGTAAATGCACCCACGCCATTTACAACAGCAATGGGTGCATTTACGGCAGTGTTTTGCGCAGGCACATTTTACTTCCACTTCCGGGAGCAGTGAGGATGCCTGCAGGTGCCTGTAGTTTGGGCACCCCTACACTAATTCAATAAACATATGTTTATAATTATCTGCTACAACATGTAAAGGATAGTAACCTTACCTTTTGTAAGTATTTAAAACCCACGTTAAAAGGGTAACGATTTCACTTGCTTCCAAATCTTCCGAAGCCAGGTCCTGCATACGTGTAGACAAGGCTTGGTGGTACATGTCTAGTAAACTTTTAAAAATTTCATAATGTGGAGGGAAACACTGATCCAGAAGATCCTTGGCTACTAATAAGTCTTCAAGAACGTACTTGCGAATGATTTCCAGATGGCGAACCAGCCACATTTTGTCAGATTCTCGGGTGTCTGCTTGAGTGCCTTCGATCCTGGTAGTGACAGTTCGCTCTAGTGCACTAAACATCTTCTCCTTCCATTTTTTCGGCCTGCCAGGTGGAATGAACCCAGTTTGCTTGCGCCTGTCTATCTTTTCTTCCCTCTCAATTATTCTGACAACTGAAACCAGCAAGGATGGATCTCGACGGACAGTGACTAGAGACCTCTGAATGACCATCCACAGTTGCTTAGCCAATTCTTCAGAAAGTTTTTTGATCTCTCCAAAACAGCTGTCAATTAGGTTCATATCACGGGTGTTCTTGCTGTCCATACGGTACTGTTCATACATCAGACCATCTCGAGAGCGTTCCAAGTCCATAAGTTTTCGATGGGCTTCTAGCAGTTTCCCCTGCTCTATTAAGTCTTGAGTTTCCTGAACTATCTCTGGCACTTAGAAGAAAAAACAAAACATGAACATGAACAACACTATATCAATGCTCATTTCAGAACTATAATTGCATGAATAATAATAGTATGCAAAAGGTCAAACCAATTTACACCATGCAACTGTATTACAGTTCTATTATCCTTTGAGGATAAAGATTCATTACACAGACTCCTACCTGAAAATATATTTTTTAGGTTTTCTACAGCAGCAGCCACATGTCTATGTTGAACTACAGCATCCTTAACATCCTTGAGGTTTTCAATGGTGTTGATACTTTGCCGCCAGTCTTTATTGACATCAACCAGAGAACGCTGAATAGCTTTGACATCATTCAATGCATTGTGTAACTGGTTTAAACCAGTTCCAACTCCATCTAGCTCTGACTGTGTGGCTGCCTGAAAAAGATTAATAGTTAGCTCACTAAGAAATTCTCATATTGTTTTGTTATGAATTTTAGAATAGTTTTAATTATTGTTTCACAAAAGATATTCTAAGATATGTCAAACTGAAACAAGCAACACACTCAGAAATATCAGTATAACAATATGCAGGAAAAAAGCATGCAAGGCATTATACTTATGGAACATAATTTATTATTGCTGAATAGCAGTAAACAGAAATTACACGTAAACAGAAATTAAAACCTCTATTAAAAGCTAACAATTAAAAACTATTTTAAAGAAAGTATGAACAATCAGTGAGAAGATAACATAATCATTCTCAGATAAAGATAAATTAGTAAGATCACCATACATAGATGTGTGAAGCAGGGAATGAGTTCTGTCTTTCTATGGGCCATTTATCAAATCTGGCAGTCGTATAGCATATATAATAATCTGTGCTAGCTAGCAAAAGTAAAAGTGTACATAGAGAAATATTCCTAATCCCAATTGTTAAGCGATCTCTCAAATCAGCATATCAAGAGAGTGATCCCTCAAATTAGCATACCAAGGACATTCTGTTAGAATATTCTTCCAGGCAATATCTACTCATTGGTCTATATAAAACTCTGAATTTCTTTCAACTGCACAGAATTCAGCCTGCATTTGGTCAAAAGTCATCTTAACTCATGTGAGCTCAAAAACAGCTCAAATAAAGCAAAAGCAAAGCAATCACACTTATATACTGTCCCATGGTGCTTAGTGCACTCTCCGGGTGGTTCACAAATTAATTAGCATTTTGGACCTGACGAAGTGGACCTGATTCAGGAAAGCTAACATTAAAATGCAGCAGTTAGTCTTTAAAGTGCTACAATGTTTTTGTTTTTTTGTTTTGTTTACTCTCTGATATACTTAAAACACAGACTAACATGACTATCATTTTAAAAAAGTAAAAATCATGTCTCAGACATATCTGGATTTAATTGTTTCCTCTAAAGGCACAGAGGAACATCTCACCCACTTTTTAAAAAGGTTACACAGAATAATGTATATTGAAAATAATTCCCAGGACACTATTAGTAACATATTCACATTCTATAGAAAAACAAGGGCAGAAGGCTGTGATTCAAACAGCTGTATAGCTACTTCTGAATCTGTGCTTACCAAATTAGATGAGCCCATGCCAACAACTAAAACACTTTTAAAACTGAGTTTAAGTTCAAAATCAGTTTGTGATGAGATGCTCCTGCTACTCCAAAGTAATTCAAAGGATGCCAGCAAACTTTTGGGATTCTCTTCAAGTACCTCTTATTACTTTTTGTATGCTTACTCTTAATTCAAAACAAATAACAGCAACTTCATGAAATTAAAATCAAAAACCCTTTCCACTTCTAATTGCAATGTCACTCAAATACAGTACAGTATAAGGATATACAGTATATATGCATTACTTTGTAGTCTTCTGCATATGGAATGTATTGTGAAAATAGCACATATACAAGCATTAAGCTTTTCTGATTTTACTAGACTGAAAAATGCAGCCTGATTAAATTCCAAGTTTTTTCAAAATTTTATCAGACGTAGGCAAAATGTTCTGATATGAGGTCAAATATAATGAACAAGCAAATAAAAGACAAATATAGCCATATTGGTCCCTAATTTTTTAAAAACCACCCTCCAAAATCAATATTTTGCCTGTGAAACTAGGGTGCCTAACAATGGAATAACAGGCCTGGTAAGTAGCACAAGGAGGATATGGCTAAGGAACTCAACCTCCTCTATGGATGAATAGGCTGAGGGTTGAAGAGGAAACATAAGACCAACATGCTCAAGTGGGGGCTGTTGGCAGACAACAACACACTGTGTAAATGTGGAGAGAAATAGAATCCGGCTCATTTGCTGGTCTGCCAATTATTACCGGAAACATGTAACACTGACCAATTATGGCCAACGACAAAGCCAAGAAGGTGGTTTCATTCTGGCAGTTTAAAGTTTGATTTGGACACGAAAAAAGAAGTAGCAGCATCATTACCATATTTTTCATACCCATATAGGTAACCTATCTTATTGGCCTACTCAGGCACAGCAGCTTTAAAATAATTGCTAAAAATGCAAAAGGGTAGAAAACGGGTAGCAGATCAAACTGCACAAAATAATTTTGTTAATGCCTGAAACTGACACAAAGTTAACCATGAATGCAGAGTGCATCTATCTGCTTGCATATCTCCTCTTCTTATCTCCACCTTCACCCCCCTGCTTCTTTCAGATATCAAGAGGAATGTGCAAACTACCTGACTCATTCTTCTTATTTTGGCAACTAAATGATTCAATCCTAGTTTCTAATTTGTTTGTATTTTCCAGAAAAATAGTGTGGACACATCAAAACAAAAACATAGCTTTAATTGCGCAGGCCAGCCCAAAACATTTTCTATGACAATGCATATGGCACCCCACAACGTGTCCTGTCCCAGCTAGTGTGAGGACTGCAGTTAAACTCAAGAGGAAATAACATATATTTGCTAGCAGATAGGATCCTTAAGTGCAACAAGTTTTTGGTGCTTTGGAGCTTGAGTAAAGATGACACACCTTTAAAATATGTTAATTTCAATGGCTTTCTTTAGGTTGTTGTTAATTAAAGTTTCCTACCTTTAGTCTAGCTTCCACTGAAGCCTTCTTGCGTGCTTCTCTTCTACGATATTGTTCTACTTTATCCAGCTGATCTGGCCGCTGAAGCATCCCAGCCACTCTTTGTACAGCTGTTTCAAGTGCCTCCCTGCTAGTCTCTTCCATTTTGGAACTATGTTTTATAATATAGATAAATAAATGCATATCACAATAGATACTGCAGAAACAGGGTAATAAAATGTTTAAAGACCCATTGTCCTTTAGACATCACTTACACAAGGAACAGATGCAATATATTTGTAGAGACAAAGGCAATATAAGCAAATAAAGCATCTGAACCTTGATAACAGTACAGTATAGTAAGTCCTTGTGGTATAGCAGCAAAAGAGAAAGATTATAAATAAAACATCAAAGGAAATTTATATAGATTTTTTTTAAAAAAAACTGTAAGTTTAGTTAAGTCCTCTACATTCTAATGCATAAACTATTACATTGCTTCAAATTTCCCATTGTTTCTGATGAAATAGATTCTTATCCAGAAAAGTTCACACTGAAATGCTAGTCTTTAAAGTGCCATAATATTCTGCCTTTCCCCCTCCTCCCCACTCCTGTCAGGCATTCATACATTAGGGTGCAAAAGAGAAGCACTCTATGAAACATGGAAAGTTACTCAAAGTCATTAGAAGTATCACATCTAATTTTCATCTCCCACAGTCTCACCCCATAGGAATGGGGTACACAGAAAGAGCCTCCTCGAAGACTGTGGTGTTTTTGAACCACAATCAGGTGTACCATGGGCAATGGCAAAAATTGTGTTGCCGGCTAATCTTTTTCACATTAAAGGTAAAGGTTCCCCTTGCTCGAAAGCCAGTCGCATTCGACTCTAGGGTTCAGTGCTCATCTCTGTTTCAAAGCCGAAGAGCCAGAGCTGTCTGCTGCTGCAGACGTTTCCGTGGTCATGTGGCAGACATGACGAGACACCGAAGCGCTGTTACCTTCCCACCGAAGTGGTCCCTATTTATCTACTTGCAATTTCTTGCTTTCGAACTGCTAGGTTGGCAGGAGCTGGGACAAAGATGGGAGCTCATTTCGTCCTGCAGTACTTAGGAATCAAACTGCTGACCTTCCGCCTCCCAATCAGCATCTTAGCCAATTGAGCCACTGCACTCACATTTGGTCAGGTGAAAGGAACTGCAGAATGAACTCACCAAAAGGTGTCTTCATTTTGTCAGTTTCACGTCTGGCCTAGACACAGAAGAAGAAACCCTATAGGATTTAGATAAGGCCAGTGAAATTAAGCCAATTTTATTTATGGCAACCTCTTCTATTATTTTCTAGGCATATAAATACTTTGAAATGGTTTATCATTCTCTTCTACTGCAGCTGTTCATCATGATCATCATTATCACAAATTGCATGCTAATTTATGACAACCCTTTCAAGCATTATCTGGGGATGCCCTGGGACAGTTAAGCATGCCTGTGAATACACATGCCTGGCTCTTCTCCCTGGAGGCACAGGGGAAAATTGATTTCCCAATCTTTGGATCTGCAGCCAGATACCTAAACCACTGTGCTATCTATCACCAAACTTAAAAACAAGGGATACCCCTTTGGATCATGGTTCTGGATGCCTCAATTGTGACAGCACTAAGAGTCTTACTATTATGTGAAATGTGTTTCTACAAACAAAGCAATTGCTAACTAATAGAGTTTTATTAGAAATTTAAAAATGCATAAAAGCCTCTATTCAAGAAAATGGACAAGAAAATAAACATTATAATACCTTTTGCCACAATTGACTTCTTCCTAGTTTTGTAAATAAAAAAGAGGCACAAAGTATACTAATCTGAATTTTCTTTCTTGTCTCCCCCACAGTAATGCTTCCAAGGGGATACTTGTCTTTTCTTTTTGAACACAAAGGTTTTTATATGGTGCTTAATTGGATATGCGGGTGATCTGGCTGTGACATCTGTCACTCCATTGATCGCCAGGATTAATTGGTAGCATTAATGATAAGTTTTAAAAAGAAAAAAACTAAGAGCAGAAGTTGCTCTTTCTGCCACTGGACTGGAGATAAACTTGGAAGTGAACCAACAAGTCAGCAACATACAGAACTAGTTGTGAGTTTGAACTTGCATAACAGGTTTGTACGTGCTCAACTCTAGAGAAGACACTGTATTTGTGGGTTAGACTGGATATAATGGGCCTATTTTCACCTCAAGATGGCATGAGGACAGGTCTCTCAAACTTTCCCCTTCTTCTTCTGTGTCTAGGCTGGACATGAAACTGACAAAATAAAGGGACCTTTTGATGTGTTCATTCTGCAGTTCCTTTCTCCTGACCTTGAGTGAGAAAGATTAGCCTGCAACTGAAGGTTGCCACTACCAGGGTATGCCCGATTGTGGTTCATAAATACCACAATCTTCAAGGAGGCTCTGTGTGCCCCAGACTTTCCACTTTAAAAAAGGAGACAACTTTTCAGGACATAAAGAAACAACACAATCTTATATTAAACGACCAAGAGCCAATTTAATAGGAAAAGTCTAATACAGTACTAACATTACATATGTATATGTAATTGAAAACCTTTCTATTTGAAGAGGCCTTTAGCAGTTTGTTGAAGACCCAATAGGAGACCCATTGCCTTTCTGTCACAAGAGTTTGTGGTCCTCGGTTCTAATTTTGATTGGGTGGGTGGGGGTTGTTTTATTATCTTAATGGTTCACTTTTTAAATTAAAAAAAAATAGTGTAAGCCACCCAGAGTGGGAGTCCATCCCAGATGGGCAGGGTATAAGTCCAATAACTAAACAATAAAAATTGTAGTGCAGTGTTTTAAATTGGGTTTTTATGGGTGTTGTTTTAATGTTTTTTGGGGCTGCTGTATTGTTTTAAATGCTGTGAGCCGCCCTGAGTCATTTTGAGATTTGCATGGTGGGCAACCAATATACGTAAAAACAAGGTAAAGCCTTATATCTGCGGGATAAAAAGCTCTTAGGATGGCAGTATGCCCATGTGTCTTTCCGATTATAGGGTTTGTGGTATAACAATTCTCATTAACTTTTCCCTTTTAATACTTGATAGTTCTGCTTAGCTAATTCTAATACATTCTCACATTCAGATTTACTGTCCTAACATATTTGGAAAGAGTAGATTGGCAATGGCAAGAATTATTAGCCCTGGAAATGACTTGGCTAAGGGTTTGTGGCTGTATTATTTGGTGGTACTTGTTGGTTGTACCTGTTTGGGGGTATCTGTTTGTTCTGTGATGACTGTACTGGCTGCTGGCTGTAATCAAATTTTATCTTAAATTTCTATCTTATCTTGAGTTGGGCGGCTATGCAAATTGGAAATTAAAATTAAATTAAAAGTGCACTGAAGGCACCTATCTACTTCACTGTGACACACACAGAACAGGTACAGTACTTGCAATGCATATGGACAGGAGGGGAGGGAATACTTTTAGCAATCTGTGCATGGGCAAACTGGTGACACACAATTTTCAGCACAAAAATGACAATCACACAATCGCCCCCGCTTCCTAGAGAACAGGACCAATTCCAGGGCCATTTCTCACATTTGAAACGCCTCCACCACCTCCACCTCCACCCTGGACATCTCGTTCAAAGCCCCCCGAGCTGAAGGAAAGGTACCTCCTACCTACCTACCGCTCCCCACCCCACCCACCCCCGTAAGAAGAAGAACCCCCAAATGCCAAGGATCGGTCTGTCTTCACCTCCAATATCCCCAAAGATCAGCCGATGTGGGGGAAGAAAAGGAGGAGCGTCAACCCCACTCACCCTTCCGTATGGAAAGGCGCGGCTCCGTAATGAAAGCAGCTCCCAGAGACGCTCGCCTTGCTCACCTGGGACTGGCAGCAAGTCCCATGACAGACCCGTTCGCAGTGCGCATGCGCCGCTTTGCTTCAACGTCAACAACGCCGAGTTTCGAATGCTCACGGCGCATGCGCAAGCGAAACTAACAGGGAGATGTACGCATGCGCTTAAGTATCACAACACCTGTTTCTGTCCGTTTGCCTCCCTCCCACTCCCTCCCTCCCTGCTTCTTTCAAATATGGCTTGCGGTTTGGTTTATGTATCGGAAACGGGCGCCTGTGAATCACAATCTCAAACCAATAGAAGGCACTTGGTCTAGTGTTATGATCTCAACGTTATAAGAGCGTAAACAAAACAACAGCAAAAGACAAAAAACATTGTCGCGCCTTAAAGACTAACGGCTGTATTTAAATGTGAGCTTCCGTGGATCAAGACCACTTCGTCAGACGTAAGAGTGACAAAAACGAACCACAAAGAGCAGACAAAATGGTGTGACACTATGGGGTGTTCAAACTACGGCCCGTGAGCCGGATCCAGGCCCCAATGCCAATTCATCCGGCCCACAAAATCGTCGCTCCCAAAAGCGGAAGTAAAACGCGCCCATCTGGGCACGTTTTACTTCCACTTCCGGGAGTGATGAGGGCTTCGTGGGCCGGATGAAATGACATTGGGGCCCAGATCTGGCCCGTGGGCCATAGTGACCGGCCCCCTGAACCACGTGACTGGCCGCAGCCTGAAAAGTTTGGGCACCCCTGCTATAGATTAACAAGCTTCAATGTGGAATTTGAAGTGTGAGGCAGTGATCAATGAAAGTTCACACCCAAAGTATCTGTTAGCTTTTTAAGTTACCACAACATTATGTACTTTCTTTTTTGCCATTTCTTTGCTTTCTTTTTTGTTCTTTCTTGTCAGTAATCTTGCTGAGGCTGATGCCATTTTTTAACCAAGTGAATTATTACAGAATCATAGAATAACTGAGTTGGAAGGGGCCTTTTAAGCCACCAAGTCCAACCCTATGCTCAATACAGGAATCCAAATCAAAGTAGATCTGACAGATAGTGATCCAACTCTCTCTTGAATGCCTCCTGTGTTGGAGCACTCCCCACCTCTTGAGGTAGTTGGTTCCCATGTACTGCTCTAACCTTTAAGATGTATTTCCTGATATTCAGCCTATATCTGGCTTCCTGTAGTTTCAGACCATTATTACATGTCCTTCACTCTGGATGATGGAGAACAGATCCTGCCCCCCTCCCTCTAGTCTTAATGGTTATCTTTTAGGTATTTGAAGAGTGCTATCATACCCCCTCTCAGTCTCCCTTTCTCAAGACTAAACATGCCCAGTTCCTTCAGTCTTTCCTGATATGGCTTGATTTCTATCCTCTGATCATCCATGTTGCCCTTCTCTGTACTTGCTGTTGTTTGCATCTTTCTTAAAATGTGGTGCCCAGAATTGGACACAGTACTTTTTTTGATGTGGTCTAACTGGTGCTGAATAGAGGGGGACTAGTACCTCATGGACTGTGGTGGCTTAGTGGTTAAGACACTGAACTTGAAAACTGAAAGTTCGAGACCCAAGTGCTGCATGACGGAGTGAACTCCCATCTCTGTTTCAGCTTCTGCCAACCTAACAGTTCAAAAGCAAAAAAATGCAAGTAGATAAATAGGCACCACTTTGGTGGGAAGGTAAGCAGCATTCCGTGCATTCAGGTGTTTAGTCATGCGAAACACATGACTATGGAAACTTCTGCAGAAATGGACATCGCTGACTCTTTGGCTATAAATTGAGATGAACCCTAGCATCAGATACGACTGGCTTTCAAGTAAGGGTGATCTTTACCTATCTACTTAATAGGTGACATTGCTTTTTTTCCCCTGTTAACAGTATGGCTTAGAAACATTCTGTATAGTTTCTATACAGTACAGCGTCCCTGGTATCCTAATGTCAATCTGATTTGCAACTTGGCTCTATATGCAATTCCCATGATTTGGGCTCAGATTTTTAAACCATTTTCAATGTAAGCTTATCTGATATTTTGATTTTGTCCATCTCATTCTCTGTTTTGGCTTCCCTGCAGTGGTGGGATTCAATTTTTCTTTTTTACTACCTACTCTGTGGGCGTGGCATGGTGGGCATGGCCAGGGGGAAAGCTCTGCGTTGCACCCGAATTAGGACTACAGGTACTTTATTTCAAAACTTGAATTTCTGCTGTACCGGTTCTAGCGAGCTGGGGCGAACCTGCTGAATCCCACCATTGCTTCCCTGTCTAGTTTGTAATTCTTGGTCTACCTGTAGCTTGCTGCATAGTAGCTGTTTTAAAATACAACAACGGAGCAACAAACTGTGTCTATATACAGAGAGCAAACCATGGGATATGACCCTTGCTATGGTTTAGTGTTTTCAACACTTTATGACTTTGTGATTAATGATACAGGTAGTTGGAGACTGGATTATCACCCCTGGTACTTACATTTTGTAGCGGTGTAATGCATACCTGTCAAGTTT
The DNA here is from genome assembly GCA_035047345.1 of Bradypodion ventrale. NCBI lineage: Eukaryota > Metazoa > Chordata > Lepidosauria > Squamata > Chamaeleonidae > Bradypodion > Bradypodion ventrale. The sequence goes on from JAWDJE010000006.1 coordinate 52,114,687, forward strand.
TGGACATGAAAATAAGAGAAAATTTAGGCCACACCCTTCTCTCCCAGGCACACCTCATAAAGATATAACACAATGATATATGGGAGGTTTATATGCCCCTGATTTTTTTTTAAAAAAAATATGGGAAATTACCAAAAAAATGTGGTGGTGAGATTAGGGGATCTAAAATACGGGGTTTTCCCGGGCAAAACAGGATACTTGACAGGTATGGTGTAATGGGTTGGAAAAACTTTGTCAGTTCAATTTCAGGGACTAGTTGTTTTCAAAGTAGAAAATGAATTATTTGAGGAACAGAGGGAGCAAGATAATTAAGGTCTAGTAAGTAAGATATATATAGAATACTAATAGGAGAAAATGGTCAACAGCAGAGTTTAAGAATAAACTGAGAAACTGATTTAGGTGCCAATAAAAATCAGGAAGAAGTGACTAAATTATGGAAGAAAATTATTTTGAAGAATATGTCTTTTTGAATTAAAGATAATTGTTATAAAATAACATGGAGATTGTGCCTAACACCAGTAAACCTGAGTAGTTACGATTCAAAATACTCTACAAATTGTTGGAGATATAAGCAGGAGTTTGGCACCTACAGTATTTTCATTTATGGTGGGAATGAAAATATGGGAAATGGTGTTTGATGAAATTAATGAGGTATTATCTTAGAAGAAATCATCCCTGACTGCTCATTAGAAGGTCAAATAGTAAAAATGAAGCTAAAGTACTTTGGACATCAAATGAGAAGAAAGGATTCACTTGAGAAAGACTTGATGCTGGGAAAGGTGGAGGGCAAAAGAAGAAGGGGGCGGCCAAAAATGAGATGGCTAGATGGTATCCTAGATACAATAGGCACAGAGTTGGGCGGGTTGAGGAGGATGGTGGAGGACAGAGGTGCCTGACGGGCAGTGGTCCATGGGGTCGCAAAGGGTCAGAGTCGACTGTGCGACTAAAAACAATATCTTTGAATTTAGATACGCGTCAGGAAATTGCATTATTATCTAGCTTTGGAGATTTGCAGTTCGAATGACAAAAAAAGAGAATTGTTTTTGTTTTTGTTTATGGCAGTGAAATTAATATACTGTAGCTAAAACTGGAAAATTAATTTCAAATTTCAATATTTCAAGCTGAAATATAGCTATTAATAATAATAAATAGAAAGTTAAGGACCATGCTATCTGCAGGAGCACCTCTCCCTTCGAAAAACTACTGGGAACACCCAACAGATGAAGTTAGGAGTTGTCACACCTAAAGAAATGAAGAAAGCTGTGACTAAAGGAAGAACATTTTCAGTGGTAGCCCCCACATTATAGAATAGTTTACCATCTGAAATAAAAAGCCCCATCTTTAACTGCCTTTCAGAAACAGCTAAAAATGTATTTCTTTCATCAAGTGTTTCCACCTGATCCCTCTCATTTAACAAATATAATCTTGTTTTTTACCTGAGTTACTATGCCCATTTGATTAAAATCTTTTAAGCTTTTAAAGTTATTGGGGGTATTTTGAATTTACAGTTGCCATTTGGGTGGGTATGTTTAATCATTTATTTGTATTTGCTGTATTGTTGTATTAGCCATGTTTTTATTTGTATAAAGTAGTGATTTATTTTGATATTGTATATTATTGGTTGGTTTATATAATGTTATGAGCTGCCCAGAGTAGTGTTTTTGCACTAATTGGGACTGGATACAAATCCAATCAATCAATTAATCAATCGATCAATCAATCAGGATTAGTAAAAGATAATGCTGTTGTTGTTCAGTCGCACAGTTGATTCCGACCCTTTGCGACCCTATGGACCATTTTTCTCCTGGCCCCTCTGTCCTCCACCATCCCCCTCAGCCCTCCTAGTTCTGTGCCCATTGTGTCTACAATACCATCTAGGCATCTCATCTTTGGCCTCCCCCTTCTTCTTTTGCCCTCCACCTTTCCCAGCATCAAGGCCTTCTCAAGTGAATCTTCTCTTATTATTTGATGTCCAAAGTACTTTAGCTTCATCTTTACTATTTGACCTTCCAAGGAGCAGTCAGGGTTGATTTCTTCTAAGATTGACCTATTTGTTCTCCTCGCTGTCCAGGAGACTCTCAAAACTCTCCTCCAACACCACATTTCAAAGGTGTCTATTCTTTTGCGCACAGCTTTCCTTATGGTCCAGCTCTCACAACCATACATTACCACCGGGAATACCATTGCTTTGACTATGTGAATTTTCCTTTGCAAGGTTATGTCTCTACTTTTAACTATGTTTCCCAGGTTTCTCATAGCTTGTCTCCCAAGAATCAGTCGCCTTTTTAATTTCATGGCTGCAATCCCTATCTGTAGTGATTTTTGATCCTAAGAATGTAAAATCTGTCACTGCTTCTACTTCTTCCCCATGTATTTCCCAGGAACTGATTGGGCCTGTTGCCATTATCTTGGTTTTCTTGATATTGAGTCTCAAGCCAGCTTTTGCACTCTCCTCCTTCAGCCCAATCAAGAGATTGTTTAGGTCTTCCTCACTTTCTGCCATTAGGGTGGTATTGTCTGCATATCTCAGATTATTGACGTTTCTCCCAGCAATTTTAATCCCATATTGTGATTCCTCCATCCCTGCATTGCGCATTATGTGCATTATGTGCACCTGGACCTTTGGGTTACATCATTGTTACATCAGCTATAAAACTGGGTGCTCTGAAGATGTTCTTTCTCTTCATCATGGACTGATCCTGAGCTGAACACTACGAGAGGTGGGTAAGGAACTAGATAAGGCCAGAGGCCTAGGGAATGAGTTAAGTTTCTTATTTTTATATTTCCTTTTGAATGACTGCATTGCAAGTTTGATTTCTCATGCTATACCCATTTTCTTAACTTTAATAAATATAGCAGCCTTCTTAGGTGCATTATTGTGGTGGCTGAAGTGGTATTAAGCACCTGATTCACTTCCAGCCACTAAGAGAATGAATCCACAACCAACAAAAATAGGACACCCCTAAATGGACCTGCAAAATCTATGTGCAACCTGGACCATGGGCCCTGAGCACAATCCCATTCCCGAGAGGGAAGGTGGGATTGCTCTGGGCGAGAGGATTGACAACTGGTACAAGTGCCAACCATTTGTTCTATGCCTTGGTCCAGTTGAGGCCACCAAAAGTAGCTACGGGCAAGGGCTTTGGAACGGACAATTCCCGGGTGACTTGTGTGAAGTAGATGTAAAACCTTTTTCCTGAGAGTGACAGGAATGACCACCCGCTGGCCCCATAGAAGGCAACCTAGTTCCACTGACAGTTCCAAATGCTTGCGGTGGAATGTTCTGAATTCCTCGGCTAGAGGAGAGACAGGCCAGCCTTTTTGTACCCAAGACATTACTTTAGTCAATGTTACATCCTTGGCCGTAGCTTTGGCTATATGTGAGGGGACGACTGGGGGCGAGTCGAAAGCCTCAATCATAAGGACCTGGTGGTCGCTTTCAATCTCGCAATCGGCTTCCCCACTCCCTGGCAGTGGAGAACGTGACATGGCATCAGCGTGGCTGATGTTCTTGCCAGGCATGTGCACCAAAGTAAAATCGTATGCATTTAGGAAAATTGCCCAACACAACATCCTTGGGGACAGAATTTGAGGCGTGGGCTTCCCATTCACAAAGATTCCAAGGAGGGGCTTGTGGTCAGTTACGATGGTAAAAGGTCTTCCGTACAGGTAATCATGGAATTTCTTAGTGCCAGCCACGATTACCAACGCCTCCCTGTCTGTCTGAGAGTATTTTTTCTCAGGCTTTGAGAGCGAATGGGAATAGAATGCTATGGGGCTTCCCTCCCGTCATTTAGTACATGGCATAACACAGCTCCCACCCCCACAGGGGATGCATCACACACAGGTACAACTTCCTTGTTAGGATCAAAATGAGTTAATACAGCATCCGAAGATAGCAGCCTTTTAAGTTCTAGGAACGCTTTCTCCTGGCAATGGCTCCAGTGCCAAACAGTATCTTTCTTAAGAAGCCGATGTAATGGTTCGGCAACTGAGGCTTTGCGATGGAAAAAAGCGTGATAGAAGTTTAACAATCCTAGAAATGATTGCAATTCGACTTTACATTTTGGCCTGGGTGCATTTTGCACGTCCGCCACCTTGGAGTCAGAGGGCATGATACCTTGGGGTGTAATTCAGTACCCCATGAACTCCACTTCCTGTGCCAAAACACACATTTGTCTCTTCTGAGACGTAGACCGGCCCTCTCGTAACGTCAGAGGACTCGATCAAGCCTGGCCGCTAGTTCTATGGTGTCCTTAGCGGTGATTAGGACATCATCAAAATATGGCAGGACACCGGGCAAACCTTTTAAAATACGTTCTACAAGAGATTCAAATATTCCGGGGGCCGCATTCACCCCGAATTGTAGTCAAGTTACCTTAAATGCCCCCCTATGCGTTACTCTGGTCTGGGCTATGGCAGCAGCAGGAGACACAGCCAATTGTTGTTAAGCCTGGGCAAGGTCAAGTTTTGCGAAGCAATTTCCTCCATGCAAGGAGGCAAGAAGGTGGCTTACCATGGGCAGAAGATATGCGTTCGGGCGAATAGCTTTAGTGATGGTACACTTGTAGTCAGCGCATATCCTGCCTCCCTGTTACTTTTCAAAGCAGTCACTATTGGTGTCTCCCACTCTGCAGAATCCACTGGCACTAGGATGCCCTGCCCCACCAGTTTGTCCAGCTTGGCTTCTATCTTCTCCTTTAAAGCAAAGGGTACCCGGCGTGGCTTCATCTGGATGGGCTAGATGGTTGGGTCAAGCTCAAAGTCCACAGGGAGTCCTTTGTATAACCCTAAACCCTTTTTGAACACCTCAGGATGTGCAACACAAACATCCCGGATTGGGTCAGCATCTATTGAGTGAATGCCAGAAAGCTGGATTCCCAGGGGCTTAAACCATTGGGTCCCAATAAGACATTTAGTGCCCTGCTTAACTATAACCAATGGCAAGGAGGTGTGAATGTTTTTGAATTTGACCAAGAAATTTTCCACCCCTAGGACCGGAATCTGGCAACCTTGCACATCCCGGAGGGAAGTTTTAAAAGATTTGAGCTTGGGCCAAGAGGCAGGGGGAATTCTCAAAAACTCCCACTGTAGGATTATGGAAAAGGTAGTACTTGAATCCACCTCCATCTTGAAGGGGACGTCCTGCAGGCTCAGGTCTGTGAAGAAATGCTCGCTGACGATGCCCACTTGGCACAGCTCAGGCTCTGGTGACACTATGACAGTGGATGTTTTGTGGTGATGATTCTTCTTGTACTCAGGTGCTGGAGTTCTTTGCTTTCGCTGTCAGCATACTTTAGCAATGTGCCTTCGTCGCCTGCAGTTGTGGCATTCTGCGGTGCGGAAGGGGGACTTCCTGCGGTTATGCTGGGCTCCGCAGCCATCACACAAAGGAATTTCTTCTCCCGATCGTCACGGTGCTCTTGGTGCTTTTGTCGGACCGCTCGGACTTCTCCCTCTGCGTCGCTGGACTCCAATGAAGAGGTGGAACCAGGCGATGCTGAGGAGGATGAAGATGAATTTTGCTGAGCTTGCATAGCTGAGTCGGTGGCACTGGTGGTGGAGTGGCGATGCCGGAAAAGCTTGATGCCAGACGTGCGGCCTCAGACGCTACCGCCTCTTCTAGGACAGCCTTGAAAGTTAGTGTCTTCCTGATCATGAGGCGACATTGAGCATCTTCGTCCCTCATGCCGGCCAGCAGACGGTCCCGGAGTGCTTCTTCGATGTTCTCCCACTTGCACGGGGCAGCAGCAATGCGCAGAGCGGCGGCGTAGTCTGCAATGGACTCCCCAGGTCACTGCTCCCTTCTGTCGACGGCCACCCTGGCTGGGAAGATCGAGACCTCTGGCTGCAGGTGTTTCCTCAGTGCGGACATGATTTCTGCAAGTGGCACCACATCCACGTCCCTTGGGAGAACGAAGTGGGTTGCCAGCTCAAGCGTCTCAGAACCGCACTGAGCGAGGAAACAGGAGCACTTCTGGTCTTTGTCGGTGATCTTCTGCAAGGCCATTGCGTGGCAGAATCGGCGTTTGTATATTGCCCATTTCTCTGGACACGCTGGGTCAAATGGGCCAATGTTGCTGCCGTGTGGGGACGCCATCCCACCTTCATCGCCAGTTTCGTGTTCAGGGAATGAAGAAGCAGTTGAGTGAAGTAGTGAAATTCAGCTCTTTATTAGTGGGGTTTGAACACAGTTTGGATGGGGCAAAACTCTGACTTATATACACTATAAACAGTAACAGTAACAATAATACAACAAGCCCATTGGCTAGCAGAGTGTACACATTTTCGATCCACTTATTTGCATAAGAATAGATGCATGAGAAAAGATACATTCTGCTCCTGTCAGAAAACACAGTTAACATACATAACAGGCGCCAAACCATCTCTGCTGCTACTTATCACTTCAAAGAAGAATGCCGCAGGCTAAGCGACAAACAAAAATTTCGTCAAACTCAACTACACCCTCCACCATCTATTCAGTGTATTCAGTGTACTGTGTGTGGTCGCATGTTCCATGCCAGGATCAGATTATGGAGTCACCAGAGACACATCCATCACCTAAGAAAATGACTTCCAGGAAAAATGTATGCTTGGATACGAGCCGCCACTGCCGATACTTGTCAGGCAGATACAGTTATCTGCAGCTCCCTATTTTATGCAATGATGATAAACCTGATTTTGCTGCTGTGTATCATATCTTGGCCTTTCAATTTCCCTCCAGAAGTCTATATTCTCATAGATGTACCCTGCTATCTATACCTATAAGAAGGTGGATGAGTCATGCATGCCCGGCATACAAGGCCACACCCGGCCCAACCATCCTGTACTGAGCTGCCTACACTTACCTTAACACCGTGCGAGCATCGCCGCAAGGGTCCGGTCATCGAGAGTGGGGCAACCATGAAGACGAACAACAACAAAAAAAGCCTACAAGGCCCAGCGTCCTCCGCGCCGCACCACCCCTCAGCCAATCAGGCTGAGGGGTGTGAGTGTGGAGGAGGCCGGGAAAGTGCTGCACTCAAAAAAAACCACCGCTGCATCCAGGCCCCGGCGATGAAGGCAGGCGCCGGACCCACCACGACTTCGGCTGGGTTGCGGAGAGAAGAGGGAGTCCCCCTTCTCTCCACGGCCCCGGCGAAAAGCTTCCCTCCGGGAGACGGAGGCCGAGAATGGTGCTCCGTTCTCGGCCTCTGTCTCCCAGAGGGAAAACAACACCTTCCATGGAGGGCGAGGGCCGAAAGCTTCAGCCCCCGCCCACCGAGGAAAACGAACATCTTCCCTCTGGGAGACGGAGGCCGAAAACAGTGCACCGTTGTCGGCCTCCATCTCCCGGAGGGAAAACCATCTGGAGCTCCCCCCCCCCCACCGTGTGTGTGTCCTCGCCAAGGCTACGGGGTGAGGAGGGGAGCCCCTCCTCTCCCCGTGCAGTTTCGGTGTGTGTGTGTGTGTGTGTGTGTGTGTCTGTCTGTCCTCGACGAGGCCATGGGGGGAGGAGGGCGAGCTCCTCCTCTCCCCGCACAGTTTCTGTGTGTGTGTGTGTGTGCGTGCGTGTGAAAAAATGCTAGTCTTCTCTAATTTCAGCATCTACTTTCTCTGGTATACTGATGTGAGCATATTCTGTAACCATGAGATTGTGACTATGAATTTTATAGGAATCAATTATGGAATATTTTAAAGTAGAGTTCTGGATTAGATAACACTATTATTAGATTACTAATAACAAGGTGAGCTTTGAAGTTCTAAACAGCTCTTCATTAGACAAATCTGAGAGTACACAAAACAGAACAGCAAAAAAAGACAAAAAGTGTTGTGACACCTTAAAGACTAACCCATGTATTTAAATGTGAGCTTTCGTGGACCAAGTCCACTTCATCAGATTTGGTCCATGAAAGCTCACATTTAAATACAGGAGTTAGTCTTTAAGATGCCACAACATTTTTTGTCTTCTTCTTCTTTGCTGTACTGTTTTGTTTACTCTCAGATATGCTTGCACAGACTAACATGGCTACCACTTCAAGCATTTCATCAGATAAAGATTCAGACATGAGGACCTCTAAAGCAAGGGTCCCCAACCTTTTTTGCACCACAGACCAGTTTCATGCTAAACAATTTTTCCACAGACCAGTAAGTAGGGGGTGGGGTGGGGTGGGATTGGACAGTGCAAGCACATAATAAAACACTGCACATAGGCAGGGGGCAGAGCCCTGCTGTAGTTAAGCAACGTGGAGGAGGGGCCCAGCCACCTGCCTGTCTGCTGTGTCTGAAGCCCGACCTCTCGCTCCGTTTGCCAGGCAGAACCAGCAGAGCATGTTGAGGGCAGAAGGCTGCCATCTGGACTCCCAGGACCACCCACCCCATGGCCCAGTTCAGGACAGCCCATGACCCAGTACTATTCTACGGCCTGCTGATTGGGGACCCCTGATCTAAAGGATTTCTTTTTCAAAGAAAATAAATAAATAATGTAAGGATAACAGAGCTTGTTATCCCACTATCACAGAACCCCTTTCCACCTGACAGAGACCTCCACCCATTATTATTTTCCCCTTCTGTTTCCTTGCCTTCAGCCCTATCTTGGTGGTCTGGTGCATCCCCTTCTGTGTTGTGATCTTCTCCCTTTTCAGTGCCCCCATCATTGTCTTCGTTGTCAATGAGACTGATACTGGCTCGGTTGCAGGTTTCCCAGATTGGTAGAAGATATGGCAGTCCTCCGGTGATTTACCACGTCTCCTATCCTTTCCCCATCCCTTGTGATTGATGCTTTCTTTCCTTGAAAGTTTATTTCTGACTTTGTGTCCTCACAGAGTCTGATTGCAGCCAGCAAAGTACCTCTTTAATCTTCCCTAACCCTGGTATGAACATGCTGCCTTTGCCAGCTACCCTTGCATATCTCTGGTTGGCAACCCTTATTTTGGATGAGACCTCAGTGAAGGAGTTGAATAGCTTTCTACTGCATGATGTGTGGGTGGTTGCCCCAGAGTCAATCAACCAGTGTTGTTCATTCATGTCAATGTGATTGTCCATTCCATCATACCTGACCCCATTTATTGAGTTGGACCCATCTCTCCTGGGTTCACTTCGGTCTCTGGGGTCCCTTCTAGGACTGGGAGATCTCCACTTCCTTTGACCGGTGTTGCTTTTGTGCCTTGGTGGAGTTCTACTTTGGTGTCTCTGCCCGGAGTTGGGTGTGCTGCCATAATAGCTGAGGTTATGTGTGCATGTGTGCTCATGTGCCTCCCTGCCTCTATTTGCATTTGGGCAGTCTCTCCTGAGATGATGTTTTGAGCTGCATGAGTGGCACTCGGGAGGGCATTTTCACTTGATCTGTGAACTTGACCTTTCTTCCGCCCCTGTTTTCCCTGTGCATGAGGGCCCTGTCCCTCCTGAGATTGTCTTCAGATATGAGTTTTCCAGACACATATTCAAGAGAAAGATTACCACTATTCACATTATCTAATTGACACAGGAGGTAGTCCCAGCTTGAATCTAGAGAGTTAAGTATGATATTAATCAAGGAATCATCTGTAATTATTTCACCCCATTCGCACCAAATTTGATCTCATGTCGTTTAATTTCAACAAATGGTCACTCATGAGCATATCTGGCCTGAGTTTTGCTGTGTAGAACTCTCTAGCTAACATGCTGGTTGCACTCCTGTTGTTACAGTAAAACAAATTACACAATTTCCTCCAGACCTTGGACACAGTCATGCCATTTGGTATACTGCTACAGAATGCGGGGTCGATAGAGCATAACAACAAACAAAAAGCTTTGTGATGTATGCGATCTATTTAAATGGGCCAAGTTTTTTTTGAGGGTTCTTAATTAGAAAAAGGGCACACTCTTTCATAAGAATTACCTGAAAATTCTGAACCCAGTCCATCAGGTTCTTTCCGGATGTGCACAGTATTGAGAAGTTGTTTGGCAGGTTGTTTTGTTGACTGGAACCCGAGTTGGTTAGTTGTTGTAGTTGATGTCCTGGGATGTGGTTGAATTGACAGTAAGGTTCAGGTATGCAGTCTGTCGAATTCAAAAAAACCGCCTGTCCTTCCTCAGAAATTGCTGCCCTTCAGGAAAGGTTTGAAAACCTGGCTGGCGGGGCAGGTGTGGGGCCTAATGGGAATATGGCCCCAGCCTGTTGGCTCATTTCAAGTTGGTGTCCCTCCCTATGTGTTGCTGTATCCCTTGTATTCTTTTATGAATAGGGTGGGGTTAGAAGGGCGGGTAGGTGGCTGATTTGGGGTTTTTAATCTGTTTTTAATCTGTTGTAAGACACCCTGAGTCGGGTTCGCCCGAGTGGGCGGCATAAAAATTTAAATTTAACAAATTAAAATGTATGTAATGCTTTTGTTATGTAATTTTTAAAAGTTGTATAGATTATGTTTGTTATTTTTTTAAAAAAAACTTACTTATGGGGCAGGTCCTTTTCATCCCCTTTCTTGGGAACTCCCTGAGATGCATGCCCCCACCTTCACTCCCCAATTACCTCTATTTCCCACAAAGTTGCCAGAACCATTAGGGCCAGAATAAAAATGTTGGGTGGGAGAAAGCCATCACTCCATCGATTTCCATTTAAAATATCATAGGCAGTTTGAGGGCTCTGGGGGGTGATGGCTGTAGCTATCATATTGCTGAGTAGGGTTAAAAAGAAACAAACTGATTAGGAATGCAGTTGTGCTAATGTAAATATAACCTGTCTTCATCCATCTGGCTGCTAATGCTTCCATGATTGTGCCTATACTGTACTTACACTAGACTGGCATGGAAAAGAGATTGCTCCAGGAATTACTGTTTGAGATCTAGTGTGTTCAGAGTGGTATGAGAGGAGTATGAAATTGAAAGCTGCTAGAAGACTGTTACCACACTTCCCTCTGATTCCCCCCCCCCTCCGTCACTGCCCTTGTCTGTTGTAGGTTTCACCCCATCAATTCTTGTATGGTTATAAATATTATAAGAATCCATAAGTGGCTTAGTTAGACCAGGTTATCCTGCTATGGTAAAAGAGTAAACCATACTGCCTGCGACTCAACGTCAGGTGTCAGGTACCACTTCGGCAGGAAGATAAACAACGTCTGTGAGCTCCAGTGTCTAGTCATGCCTGCCACATGTCCACAGAAACATCGGCAGTGCTGGCTCTTTGACTGTAAACTGAGATGAACATCAAACCCTATAGTCGGATACGACTGGCTTTTGAGCAAGGGCGGCCTTTACCATAACTTATATGGTATACACTGTAGCATACCTGTCAAGTATCTTGGAATGGCCGGGATTTCCCATTTTTTGCACTGATTTTCGTTATTTCCTGCCCGGAGCTGCCACTACCCGTAATTTGGCAGTGGGGGGGAATGATTTACTGCGCATCCCTTCTGCGCAGCTCACTTCTACGCATGCGTAGAAAGCTTTTACGCATGCGTAGGCTTCTGTGCAGACGGGATGCGTAAAAGCCTTCTATGCATGTGCAGAAGCCTACGCATGCGTAGAAGTGAGCTGCGCAGAATGTTTCTGCGCAGGTCCATTGTATGCATGCGTAGAAGGCTTTTACGCATGCGTAGAATGGACTTGCGCAAAAATGTTCTGTGCAGAAACGTTCTAAGCATGCGTAAAAGCCTTCTACGCATGCGTAGAATGGACTTGCGCAAAAACATTCTGCGCAGAAACGTTCTAAGCATGCGTAAAAGCCTTCTACGCATGTGTACAATGGACCTGCGCAGAAACGTTCTGCGCAGGTCCCGTAATCTCCGGAGCTGCGCTTGACAGGTATGCACTGTAGAAGCAACAGTGATAGGTGTATGTACCAGGCTAGTAAGTAGGAACAGTGGCAAGTAATATTAGAAAGGAATGAGTGAACAAGAGTCAAAGACTGGTACTTTCCCCCTTGTTGCATTTTTTAAAACACGTACAGTATCTTAAATAAAAGGGAATGCTTTCTGAGAACTTACAATACAGTAGTTGTGGTATGAAAAAGACAGACCCGTGGCCCTAGTAATGTAGTTTGCCGAGAAATGCAAGAGGCAACTGATGCCAGGGCAACATGCACCACGGGTGGTCGTCATCCAGAATCCTCCCGTTGTTCTTCAGCCAGTGGGTTGTTAGCCAACAGGTTTCCTTGTACAGGTTGTTCGGCTTGCCTTTGCTGGGAGGGAGGGAGGGGAAGGAGGGGGCAATTAAGGATCGGGCTGCAGGAACTGGATCTGCATGTGCGTGCAACTTTTTTGCTCCGTTCCGCGCTGCGATTCCCCTGGCGCGGTATTTGCATGTGCTCCGAGCAGTCCCATGGCAACGCAGCGTTCGCGGCTGCAACGATAGCTCTCCCCGTCCCCTCGCAAACTTTTTGGCTCTTTACAAACAATCGCTTTCACGAAGGCGAGCTAATCTCTGTGCGAGTGAATGTTTGTGGGGGAGGGAGGGAAGAGATTGTTTTTTTGGCAGTTTATGGCAGGGTGCAACAACCTATGTGTGTACAAGGACAAGGTAACTGGATCTGTGGTGTCTGGCTAGGTACAAATCGCCCTTGCTCGAATAAGCTAGTCGTATCCGACTCTAGGACTCGGTGCTCATCTCTGTTTACAGCCAAAGAGCCAGCGTTGTCTGCGTCTGCAGACGTTTCCATGGTCATATGGCAGTTATGACTAGACACTGAAGCGCATGGTAGTTTACCTGCTTGTAATTTCTTGCTTTTGCATAGTAGTTTGTCTGCTTGTAATTTCTTGCTTTCGAACTGCTAGGTTGGCAGGAACTGGGACAGAGACGGGTGCTCACTCTGTCGTGCAGCACTCAAGTCTCGAACCGCTGACCTGGCAAACTTCCAGTCGTCAAGTTCAGCGTCTTAACCACTAATGCCTGGAGCTTAACTTCTGAGCCAGGTGTTGCCACTCACCCGTCCCTTTTGACATCTAGAGTTATGGAGGCCGGTGGTTGTACTTAGTCTTTAAAATGCCACAAGGTTTTTGTCTTATTGTTCTGTTTACTCTCTGATATGCTTCATTTTGGCGGTTTCATGTTTGGAAGGAGGAGGAGGTTGCCTAAATTCTGGTTGTGCGTAACTTAGTACAACCACCAGCTTCCATAACTCGGGATTTCAAAGGGATGGGTGGGCGGCAGCACCTGTCTCATAAATTAAGCCCCGGGCATTAGTGGTTAAGACCCTGAACTTGACGACTGGAAGGTTGGCAGGTCAGCAGTTCGAGACCCGAATTATTTATTATTTAGATTTATATCCTGCGCTCTTGCTCGAGGGCAACTCACGGTGGTGTACAACGTATAAAAACATTACAGTATAAAATCCCATAAAAAACTACAGATCCCGTCTCTGTCCCAGCTCCTGCCAACTTAGCAATTCGGAAGCAAGAAATTGTAAGTCGATAAAGACTAACTTGGGTCTTTAAAATGCAACAATGTTTTTTGTTTTTTTTTTACTCTCTGATATGCTTGAAACACAGACGAACACGGCTACCATGCCAAAATGAAGGCACCTTTTGGCGAGCTCATTCTGCCACTCCTTTCGCCTGACCAAGTGTGAGAAAGATTAGCCTGCAATACAAGGTGGCCGTTACCAGGGTACCGCCCGATTGTGGTTCAAAGATACCACAATCTTCGAAGAGGCTCTTTCTGTGTACCCCTTGAAGGCATGCTTATCTTAAAGCAGGGGTACCCAAACTACAGCCTGGGGGCCGGATGTGGCCCCCGATGCCGATTCATTCGGCCTGTGAAGCCCTCGTCACTCCCGGAAGTGGAAGTAAAATGCGCCTGTACGGCCGCTTTTACTCCCGCTTCTAGGAGCGACAAGGGCTTTGCGGACCAGATGAATTGGCATTGGGGGCCGGATCTGGCCCCCAGGCCATAGTGACCTGCTTCCTGAACCACGTGAGCGGCTCGTGGTCTGAGAAGTTTGGGCACCCCGTCTTAAAGGAATAAGACCCATCCAGTTGGACAGGGGTTCGGTTCCCTATTCGTTCTGTGGCCTGAGCGGGAATTAAAAAGCCTTTGGTCGGGGTGTGTGTGTGTGTGATATTTATTTATTTATTTTGTTTATCTTCTGTGTTGTACTTGCCTTTGAAAATGGATTCTGTTGATTCTCCGAGCTCTAGCTCAGAGTTCAGTTTCTAATCGTGGCACCGGCTTGTATTTCCTGATCACTTACCTGGGCGACGTGCCTTTGAGGAAAATGCGGTATGTAAGTGTTGATGGGCCTCCCTCTAGTGGGCAGCTGCCGCCGGAGGACCTTTCCCTCTCCCATAAGATCCATCCCAGTCTCTGTCGGCGGCGGAAAGAAAATACCTGCTGGAGGTAAAGGTTTCCCTTGCTCGAAAGCCAGTCGTATCCGACTCTAGGGTGCAGTGCTCATCTCTGTTTCTAAGCCGAAGAGCCAGCGCTGTCTGCTTCTGCAGACGTTTCCATGGTCATGTGGCAGGCATGACTAGACACCGGAGCGGAGCGCACGGAACGCTGTTACCTTCCCACCGAAGTGGTCCCTATTTATCTACTTGCAATTTCTTGCTTTCGAACTGCTAGGTTGGCAGGAGCTGGGATGAAGACGGGAGCTCATTTCCGTCCTGCAGTACTCAGGAATCGAACTGCTGACCTTCCGCTTCCCAGTCAGCGTCTTAGCGACTTGAGCCACTGCTGCATGGGGCTCCCCCCTCCCCCAGCCTGGGAAAACAAGCCCAGGCCCTGCATTAGATTGACCTGAGCAGTTTCATATAATAAACACATTATTTAATATTAAGAGTTCCAAGCTGGAGCGAATTTTGAAGACACGCCCTCAGATTCAACCAAGCAACAGGGCAGAATCCTTAAACTAATTAATCACCTTTTTCCTCCTAAATTGACGGAAAACTCCCCCTTGGCCCAGGTCAACCTAATTACCTAATTATTTTCTTGTATATTCTAATACTTAACTCTTTCTGGTTAGAAATTTCTTCCTGGTAGAAAATGGAACGGTAATCTATTAAGTAAAGAATTGCAGTCAATAGGAACTCTTGTTAGTAATTATAGAATCCATAGGAACCCAGTTAGTAATTAAAGAAAAAGAAAAAACCAAGTTAGCCATTTCTGGGGACTGCAGTGGCTCAAGAAGCTAAGACGCTGACTGGGAAGCGGAAGGTCAGCAGTTCGATTCCCGAGTACTGCAGGATGGAATGAGCTCCCGTCTTTGTCCCAGCTCCTGCCAACCTAGCAGTTTGAAAGCAAGAAATGGCAATAGGGACCACTTCGGTGGGAAGGTAAACAGCATTCCGTGCGTTCCGGCGTGTCTAGTCATGCCTGCCACATGACCACGGCTACGTCTGCAGAAGCAGACAGCGCTGGCTCTTTGGCTTAGAAACAGAGATGAGCACTGCACCCTAGAGTCGGATACGACTGGCTTTCGAGCAAGGAAACCCTTTACCTTTGTAGCCACTTCGGCTTGGCAACAGGGCTTTTTGTCTATTTGATGGGACTGAAAAAATGAATTAAATTAGCCGTTTGAATCCTGAAGTCTCTGTCGTTCCTTCTCTCCGCTGGGCAAGGCTCAAAGCAACAAGGCCCCACTCGGTTAGCGTCCTATATATCCCGTGGGGTGTGTGTGGGGGATTCCTGCCTGCCCTTTGGCAGTGCCTCCCCTCTTCGTAGGCAGGGAGGCAGGCAGGCAGGCGAGCGGGGCCGGCAAGAAGAGGCTGCCTTATTTGCTCGCTGGCCGCCACCAGGCACCGGCCAACAAGCGACTCGCGCCTGTGCGCAGGCAGGCAGGCAGGCAGGCAGGCAGGGCCTCCCCCTTGAGGCAGGGTGGCTCGCCTCGCCCTGAGGAGAGACACTGTTTGGGTGTAAAGTGTGAGTGAAGGGCGGCGGCGGCCGCGCGAGAGAGGGAGAAATCCTCTCAGCCGAGAGAGCCTCCCCACTCCTCACCCCCCATTTTGTCTTTCGCCTCCCCGCCCCCCTTGACACTCTTTTCCAAGTTGTTGGCCGGTGTTTTGGCTGCGGCGGCTTTCTTCAGGCAACAGCGAAAAAGCCCCCCCACCCCCTTCCCCTGCCTCCCATGGAGACCAGAGAGCTTCAGGGCGCGGATTGCAAACCCCCCAGCGGGTAAGAAAGGGCTTTTTTTTTGAGGGGGGAGACGACGTCTTGGGTGGGTGGGCGGCTTTGGGAGTGTCTCGGTGGAAAGGACCGGGAAGAGCGGCCGTTGTATGTTTGCTTTCTCCGGGAGACTCCATAGTGGCTCTGAAGAGACGAAAGTGCCTCTTCCCGCCGCTTTTGACGAGGTCCCAGGAAGCCAAAAGCGCACTTTTTTATGGTTTTGTTTCGCACTCCGAACAGGCAGGGGGAACCTTTTAGAACGGGGGGTGCCCAAACTTTTCAGGCGACAGGACTGTCACTATGGCCCATGGCTCTTTCTGTGTGCCCCTTGAACAAGGCATGCTTGTCTTAAAGCAAGGGTGCCCAAACTACAGCCTGGGGGCCGGATCCGGCCCCCCGATGCCGATTCATTCAGCTTGTGAATGCCACTTCATCTGGATCTGGCCCACTGATGCCAATGCATCCGGCACACGAAGCCCTCGCCGCTCCCGGAAGCGGAAGTAAAACGCGCCCGTACGGGCGCGTTTTACTTCCGCTTCCGGGAGCGGCGAGGGCTTCGTGGGACGGATGAATTGGCGTTGGGGTGGGGCGGATCCAGCCCACGGGCCGTAGTTCGGGCACCCCTGTTTTAGAATTTAACAGGCTGAAGCTACTTTGGCTTTTAAAAAAAATGTTCATCAAATAGGGTTTCTGGGTGGGTAAACGGTGGTAATGTATGGGTGTGAGAGCTGGACTATAAGGAAAGCTGTGCGCAGAATAGACGCCTTTGAAATGTGGTGTTGGAGGAGAGTTTTGAGAGTCCCCTGGACAGCGAGGAGAACAAATAGGTTGCTCTTAGAAGAAATCAACCCTGACTGCTCCTTAGAAGGTCAAATAGTAAAGATGAAGCTAAAGTACTTTGGACATCAAATGAGAAGAGAGGATTCACTTGAGGAGGCCTTGATGCTGGGAAAGGTGGAGGGCAAAAGAAAAAGAGGGCGACCAAAGATGAGATGGCTAGATGGCATCGTGGACGCAGTGGGCACAGAGCTGGGCGGGCTGAGGAGGATGGTGGAGGACAGAGGTGCCTGGAGGACGATGGTCTTTAGGGTCGCAAAGGGTCGGAATTGACTGTGCGACTGAACAACAACAGCAAACGAAACAACAGCAACAAAAATAGACAAAACTGTTGTGGCACCTGAAAGACTGACTCCTGTATTTAAATGTGAGCTTTTGTGGATCAAGTCCATTTCGCCGGACATAAGAGTGAGACGTCTCAGCATTCATTTATACCAGGGGTGCCCAAACCTTTCAGGCCGCTGGCCGGTCACGTGGTTCAGGGAGCAGGTCACTATGGCCTGGGGCCGGATGCAGCCCACGATGCCAATTCATCCGGCCCATGAAGCCCTAAAACGCGTCCGTACAAGCGTGTTTTACTTCCGCTTCCAGGAGCGACGAGGGCTTCATGGGCAGGATGAATTGGCATCAGGGGCTGCATCTGGCCCCCTGCCATAGTTTGGGCACCCTGATTTATACACATCAGGTACAGAGGCACACAACAGCCAATCATCAGATTAAAAAAAGGGGGTGGGTGGGTGCGCCTTCTGTACTAGTGAGGGTGCCTCCAAGCGTGCAGCGCGCCTCAAATGGAGACCTCAGGAGTCTCACAGGGCCAACCCCGAGGCCTCATCCCCTTCCCTGGCTTTCCTCCCCGCCTCTTCAGCTGTCGTCGGGGTAGGGCACTTGCCAAAGGACGGCTCTGGCAGGCGGGGCATCGGGTGACAGGTGGAGGGTGAGACTGCAGGCACTGGGGAGGGAGACACACACACACACACACTTGAGATACTCAGGGCAGGAGGAAGCAGCGCGGCTGAGGGTAGGGAGAAAGGGAGAGGTCAGAGGTGAAAAGGAGATTCTGGTTGGGAGTATTTCCGTTTGGGGGCTTCTCCAAACTCCTGAAATAGGCTCCTTTCACAGCTGCAGAACAGGTGAGAATGGGACAGGTGAAGAGGAGGCAGAAGAAGGGAAAGCTTCTTGCTGTTAATGCTTCTTGTTCAAGAAGGAGCCGACAAGAAGTTCTACTGCTCAACATGTCCAAGATGAAGGTCTTGGATTCATTAACATTTTGAAGGGACTGCGGTGGCTTAGTTAAAACGCTGAACTTGACGACTGGCAGATCAGTAGTTCGAGACCTGAGTGCCGCACGACAGAGTGAGCTCCAGTCTCTGTCTCAGCTCTTAGTAGTTCAAAAGCAAGAAATTGCAAGTACTGTACAGTACAGTACTGTAGATAAACACCTTCCCGCTTTGGTGGAAAGGTAAACAGCGTTCCGTGCACTCCGGTGTCGAGTCGTGACTACGGAAATGTCTGCAGACACAGACAGAGCTGGCTCTTTAGCTATAAACAGAGATGAGCACCGAACCCTAGAATCGGATACGACAGGCTTTCGAGCAAGGGGGAGCTTTACCTAATATGGCTTAGTCAAATTCATATTGTCTTTGATACCAACTAAACTATGATTTGTACAAAGTGCCGGTGTAATTGGTACTTAGCAGATAATGTTCAGAGGAAACAAACACTTAGTGATTAGGATAGTGCTTTAGGTTATCCCTTGTATTAGATGTGGACTGGTACTAGAGAACATTTTTATTGTCTTCATTTTAAATTTGGGGGAAAAGCAAGTTGGGTAGTATTGGAAAAGTACACAATCTTGCCTGTACTGCTGTAGGCTTTAAAAATTCAACCCTAGGGTCGAGGTTTCCTATCATAACATTTCATCACATTCAAGCAGCCAGATGTTATAGCTGTATGTACAGTTCCATATATGATACCTCATACAACGTCCAAACTTGGTTCCACAAGTTTGGACTTTATACGGATTTGGACTTTGTATGAAGCATGCAAAATCCTAGGCACGATGCCTCATACAACGTCCAAATCCTTGCCACGATGACTCATACAACGTTGTTTCCATAGAGATACATTGTACTGTAACAGCACAGACTTCAGGGCAAAGTCAAGGAAACAGACAGGAAACTGTCAGAACTTTAAGAAATCATTGTCTAAAGGCTAAATACATTACAAAAACATGTCAAACAACCCTGATTGTCCAAGAACCTGAAGAATGCTGCAAAAATCCCTGGAATGCTTCTAAAAATTCTGACAAAAAAATCAAATAAATCCAAAATCACTCTCAAAACCACTCCTAAACGCTCTTCGCCTCATGCAAAACCCACAAGAGCAATGCATGCATGTGTCCTGCCTTTTATACTGCCCAGGCACAATGCAGCCTGGGAAAACCCCAATGCCTCATACAAAGTCGCAGCGACTTTGTATGAGGCAACTTTTTTCAAGGAATTAGGCAATGTTGTACGAAGCCGATGTTGTACGAAGTGGTCTTTGTATGAGGTATTACTGTATATGGATCCAAGAGGATTTACCCTTTACATTCTGTGTTTTGTGAAAGATATACACAAAAAAACCAAGAGTTTAGAAAGAGGGCATGATTTCAGGAGTCAGAATATTCATCAAATAGATGGTAATGCTCTAAAGTCTGTAGTATTTGTCCATACTTGCTTTTAGATTACATAATTTGGAAGTGCATATCTTATGATACAGACTTTTTCTAAGAAAGTATATATTATTTATTTGAGTGATTGATTTGTATCCCACCCAATTAGTCAAACCGTATGAGAAAGCATTATCTTTAATGAAACATGTCAGTGTTAAGCTCTTGGGACTTCACATTGTAACTGAGTTCTTGAGTTGTAGTATTTGAAAATGAAGAAAGTATTGCAGCTTTAAAATCTCTGTAGAAGAAATAATGGAATCTGCATACCTAAAAGGATTAGAAACCAATGAGGTTTTAGGTTCTGAAATGGAATGGGGGCAGTTTGCAGTTTCAGTTCTAAGTGTTTTCATATGCGAACCCCCCACTAAATACACTGAATCTGTTCAGTGGACCTTTTACTCTTAAATGTGCTATATTGTTTTGTCATATATATTGCAAAAGGCTAACACACCTATTGTATTTTGACAATTCCATTGCACATACTCATTTACTTCTGAGTAGTCAAGCACAGAATTGTGCTGCAGGTTAAATTATTGAGAGTCCTTTATTTGTAGAATAGCTAGTTAGGATTATGCTAATACTTTTCTTTATTTACACCCCACATTCTGTATAACTTTTGCTGTTTTTGTTCAAAGCTGTCTTTTTGTTAAGGAGCCACAATATATTTCAGTTTGATGCAGAAATCTGAGTTTAAGAGACAGTACTGTACATTCATTAGTGGGCAAATATTTAAGGAAGCTAAGTAATACCAACAAATTTTGTGGATTATAGACAGTAATTCTTTTGTTTCATTCCATAAAGTTAATTCTTTTCCAAGAAGTCTTGATTTGTGTGATGAACAGTGACTAAAAACAAATATGATTCTTAATCCATAGATTAAACTGTTCCACATTTTTCCCATGACTATTTTTCACTTAGGATTCAAGTGCAGGAACCTTTTTTGTTGAGGCAACTCAACCCATTGGGTTCTTATGTGGTTCTCTTCCCACAGGGCTCTCAGGTGGAGCTGCAGCCTGCTGTGAGTCCGATCAGAGCTGCTTTCATAGCACCTGGAGCCCTGAAGCTGCCTTAGAACCTGACAGGAACTGAGGAAGTGTTTAATTTGAAGTATTCTGAAGTAGTTTACTTCTTAAGCCACTTCATGATGCAGTACTGGTAAATTTGCAACAAGTGTTTGCAAATCTTGCAGAGATGAGAATCCCACCCAATAGAATACTAGACCTCCTAGTGACCTGCACCTTTGAGTTCATGCAGACAAGCTCTAACTGGCTGGATAAATCAGTGGTTTAGATACCTGGTTGGATATTCAGAGGTTGGCAGTTTTATTCTCCAGGGAGAAGATCCAGTCTGTGTGGGCTTGGGCAAGTTGTACAGTTCTTGGATACCCAGAGAAGAAGGGAATGGTAAACAACTTCTGAATGCTCTCTACTTAGGGTGCCTTGAAAAACAATTATCATTTATTAATAGACAAACCCAATCTCTTTAAAATCATATAAGAGAATGTGTAACTGATATATTTCATATTTTATGAAGGAATAATTCCCAAACAGCCACATGTAATTTATTTCTGACTATTTGTTAAAAAAATTGCAGTGTAAGATAAAAAGAGGTAAAAAGAAAATAACATAGGCAAACATGACATGGTGAAGGAGTGTCTTGATTTGCAAACAGTTTTACATTTGCATTGGTTTTTCCAGCTTCAGAACCAATTCAAATACTGAAGAATACATGAATTTTTTCAAATAGTAGCCATGTTAGTCTGTGTTTCAGGCATCTCAGAGAATAAACAAAACAAAAATGCTATAGCACTTTAAAGACTAACTGTTTTATTTCAATGTGAGCTTTTGTGGATCAAGACCACTTCATCAGACATGGAAGTGAGGCTTCTTGGCATCAATTTATACACTTCAGGTACAGAGGTTTAGAGTTATTGGTTAGCATAACAGATGAACATACAAATCAATGTGGCTTCATACAATTGGTAATGGCAGATGATCTCTGGTTGTTATTCAGGTTAGCTGTAAATCCTATTTTTCTATTGGAAATAGTGTGAAGAGTGTGAAGATACTATTTCAATTGCAAATAGTGTGAAGAGTGTGAAGATACTACAGTAAAACCCCTTACAGCAAAGAGTTCTTACAACGGAAAAAATCGTACTATGAAAGGAAATCAAGGAAAATTTTGCTTCGTAGTATTATTTTTTTCGTTCAGCTTTGGCGACGGCGGCAAAATTATACACTTTTCCCAGCTATATTTGTGGCCGCGGTGGGGTGGGAGCTTTTTCGCTTCTCTTCGGCCCCCAAAAGTGCCAAAATATAAAGATTCAGAAGAATAGAAGAAAGGAACATACCATATTTGCTGGCATATAAGATTCACTCCCCCCTTAAAATACACTAGAAAAATGGAGTGTGTCTTATACACCGGTAACAACCCCCTCCCTCCCCATAGGTGTGGTTCAGCAGCTAGAGAGGATTGGCGGCTGGAATCAGGAAAAAGCTATTTTAAAGCCACCCTCAACCTCCCCTCCGTGCTGATGCACTTTGGCTGCTGCTGCTGGCCACTAGGTCTGGGGCCTGATGCACTTTGGCTGCTGCTGCTGGCCACTAGGTTTGGGGCTGGGGAGGAAAAGCTGGTGAGATCGCTCCTTTGCTAAACATCTTACCTGGGTGAGTCCACTCTCCTTGTGGGGAGGGAAAGCGGGTGAGATCACTATTGCAAGTGATCTTGCCAGGGTGAGCCCGCCCTCATTGTGGGAAGGGAAATTGGGTGAGCCTGCCCTCCTTGCAGGGAGGGAAAGCAGGTGAGCCTATCCTCCTTGTGGGGAGGGAAAGTGGGTGAGCCTGCCCTCCTCTCAGGGAGGGAAGGCAGGTGAGCCCATCCTCCTTGTGGCGAGGGAAAGCGGGTGAGATCATTTCTCTGTGAGCAATATTGCCTGGGCGAGCCCACCCTCCCTGCCTCCTGTTGGCCAGTGGCAGTGGGATTGACCAGGCAAGAGGTTTCCAAAGGAGCTCTCTTGCATGGCCAATCCTGTCCTCTACACCTCCTGGAGTTAAAATGTAGAAAATTATTTTTTCCTTTAAAATGTTTCTAAAAATGGGGTGCGTCTTATACTCCAATACAGTATTTGCTGACCCCTTTCCCAAAATAAAACAAGAAAAGCATAACTAGTTATTTCCTCTGCCCTAGCCTATATTTTACTACATTTTGCTATCTTTTACTCACTTATCATGCCCCTCCGTGATTATGTTGAGTATGTTAGATATAATACCAAACTGCCATGTCTTTTCTAAAATGTTTGTTGGACCCACATGTGTAACACTCTGGGGGTGAGCCTGCTTGGTCGGTGAAACTGACCTTTCTGGGAGGCCTGCTTTCCCTGCATGTGAAAGCACTATCCCTCCTGAGATTATCTTCGGATATGAGTTTTCTAGTGATGTGCTTGAGGGTAACATTATTACTGTTCATGTTATCTAGTTGAGTCAAAAAGTGGTTCCAGCTCGAGTCAAGAGAGTTATATATGATGCTAACCAAAGAATGTTCGGTGATGTTCTCACCCCTTCTTATCAGATCAGATCTCATGTTGTTCAATTTCATTAAGTGTTCGCTCATTGGGGTCCCGTCCCTGAGTTTGAGTGCATATAACTCTCTTAACAGCAAACTGGTTCTACTTTTATCTTGGCAGTAAAACATGTCATACAACCTCCCCGACCTCAGATATGGTTAACCCATGTGGGATGCTGCCGTAAATGGTAGGGTCAATGGAGCCTAATAACAAGCAGAACACCCTATGGTGTAGTCTGTCCACCTCCAGTGACCATGGTTTCCTTGGCTGATCTTGGATCCTTCATCAGAATTACCTGGAATTGTTGAGCCCAGTCTATGAGGTTTTTTCCAGTCGTGCAGAGCACTAGAAAATGGTTTGGCAGCATGTTCTGTTGGTTGCTGCTGGTGGTGCTTGAGTTGTTCTGGTGTCCTGGTCTGTGCTGAAATTGGCAATAGGGAGCAGGAATATAGTCTGTTAAATTGAAAAGCCCGCCTGTTCATTTTTCTTTGGCCTGAAGGGGCCACAGGCAACTCTGGTTAATAGATTCCAGGGCCACCACTCACACATTGTGCCGCAGGGAAATATTTAGCTCCTTCAAGGAAGACTCTTTCAGAGTGAAGGTTGCCAACCAAGAGTATGCCCATGTAGCTGGCCCATGTAGCTGGCAGAGGCAACGTATACGTTCCCGGAATAGGAGAAGTTAGAGATGTTCTTTATGTCCCAGGAATGCCTTACAATGTGCTGGCCGCCATCAAGTTCTCTAGGGACCCAGGCCTGATGATAGATTTTGAAGACAGGAAGGCATCCATCAACAGAAGGGGAGAGAGAGTAGGGAACATGGAGGTCATAGGGGACCTGCCATACTTCCTGGCCAGGGAAGAAACCAACAGGCAAGCCGCGATTGGCCTACTTGACAGCAATGATGATGAGGGACCACAAAGGGGTGACCCGGGTACCACCGAGGAAGCTGGAGATGCAGACTCGGAAGGGGAGGAGAGCGATGTCCACGACAACACGGAAAATGAAGGGGTCACCGACGCAAAACAGAAAAACCCCAGCATGTCCATAGGAAAGCCCACACACAATGAGTGCGCACAACTACTACACAGGAAACTGGGACACATAGGTTTCCCAATAATTAAGAAAATGTTGGAGTGCTCAGAGGGGCTGAAGGTCAAGAACTGTGAGAACTACCTGGAGTGCTCTGTATGCAAAAGCTCCAAGTCAAAGGTCGACCCACAACCAAAAACGTCCACAAGGAAGTCCGACCATCCATTCCAATTTGTACACCTTGACCTAGTCGGGCCACTCAGGAGCCCCCTGGGTCAGAAAAGGTTTTTCCTGATGATAATCAATGACTTCAGCAGGTATGGCTTCGTTTATACCCTCAAAAACAAAGGTGAAACCTTCACCAAATTCAAGGAATTTTACAAAAGGGTACAGACTCAACACAACACCAACATAAAGCAACTGATGATGGACCGAGGGTCAGAATTCCTATCCAAGGAATTTGAAGATTGGACTATCGAGAAAGGGATGGTGCACTTCAAGACTGCACCATTCTCTGCATTTCAAAATGGAGTTGCCGAGCAAAGAAACTGGGTGCTCCAGATGATGATCAGGTGCGCAATTGAAAATGCAGGCCTGAGTTTTTTCTATTGGGGGAGGCATTATTGTACTCGAACTACACACTGAACAGGCTGTGGTCCTGCATCATAGGGAAGAGGCCCTTTAAAGCCATGTACAAACAGAAACCCAAACTGTCCCAGCCATGTTTTTGGGGTATTTGCTGATGTGCACATACCAAAACAGTTGAGAAAAAAGGGGGGAAAGATCACAAGGAAACTGAGGTTCCTGGGGTATGAACTGGGGTCAAAGGCCTACTGACTCCTAGACCATAACCTAAAAATAGTAGTTTCCAGGTCAGCCACTTTCCATGAGCATAGCAACTGGACCAGGATACATCCGAACGAAGTCTTGACCATGGAACGTACCAAAGGAGAGGCCAGAGCATCATCCACCACTCCAAGGCCATGCAGGCCAGAAGACACACTGCATGATCAGGCAGCAGAACACCAATCGGACTAGGGCACAGTGGATACCGAAGGCACTGACCCGCCAAGCCCACCTGAGAGCCTGCCAAGGAGGTCAACAACGTCAAATAAGAACCGAACCTTTAGAGAGCTAGAGGACTTCGTGATGGGCATAGACGCCTGCCCTGAAATACCCACCTGTTACAACGACATAATCAAACTGCCTCAAGAGGAGCAAGAAAAATGGAAGGTGGCCATGGAGAAAGAAATGGAGAGCCTCAAGGACTTAAATGTGTATACCCCCAAATGGACTCTGGAAAACCAAAAGACAATAGGGACAAAATATTTTTTCAAAATCAAGCAATTGCAGGATGAGCAGAAATTGTACGAAGCCAGGCTGGTAGGTCAGGGTTTTTCCCCAGAGGTACCCAGACAACTATGATGATACCTACTCCCCGATCATAAGGGCAGAAAGTGTCAAGGCTGCTTTGGTGATGGCGTCAATTCTTGGTGAACAGGTATACCAGTTCGATGTACGAACTGCTTATCTGCATGTGCAACTAGATAAGGAAATATATGTCAGAGGACCACCTGGGCTCAGATACAGAAATGGAGAAACCTGGCTGCTCAACAAAAGTTTCTATGGACTGAAACAATCCGGTAAGAGGTGGTACGAATGTTTATCTGAGGCCCTGGGACAATTGGACTTCTTCACCACCAAGGCTGGCAGATGCGTATTTTTAAGGAAATCACCAGAGGAAGTAGAGAAATTATTGGTTTATGTCGATGATCTACTGTATTTTGGAAAAAATAAGTATAAATGTGATGAGTTCGCCCAAAACCTACGGAAACATTTATCCTTGAAAAGCCTAGGGGAAGTGGACAAGTACCTGGGGGTGCAAATCTCCAAAATACAGAATGGCTTTGCTATCTCACAGAAAGAAAAGATAGTCGAGCTGCTCGAAAAATGAAGCATGTCGGATACTCATCCCTGTGGGACACCCATGCATATGGACTTCCTGAAAAACACCCATGATGAGGGAGAACCATTTGAAGATAACAACCTCTACAGATCAACCATAGGATCACTGCTGTACATCGCCAACTGGACCAGGCCGGATATCACGTTGGTGGTGAACCTTCTTTCCAGACATTCCAATGACCCAAAGGTTCATCACTGGACCGCGATCAAGAGACTACTGAGATACCTAAAAGGCACCGCGGATGCGAAGTTGCTGCTCACTCCCCAGGTGATTGATGAACTCAAGCTCTCATGCTATGCAGATGCATATTGGGCCAGAGATATAAAGACAAGGAAGAGCACATCATGCTATCTGATATTCCTGAATGACAGCCCCATATACTGGTGCACCGGGAAACCGGGCCTGTTCTTCACATCCACGGCAGAAGCAGAGTATGTTTGTGTATCCAGTGCCACAAATGACCTGATTTGGTTCATTCAGTTGATCTCCACAATTTGGGGGAAGCCCAACCTTCCCATCATCATTCACGAGGACAAGGTGGCTATAAACATATCAAAGGCCGAATCTGTATGGCGAATATCCAGGCACATAGATATAAAACACCAGCATGTGAGGGAACTGTCAGGAAAGGGCTTTATAGACCTGGTTCACTGTGACACCAAAGAGCAGATTGCAGATATCCTGACCAAGCCCCTCACATTAGCCCAGCATAGCTACCTGTTCAAGAAGTTGTGCCTAAGCGAATAGGAGACACTCTCCATTGTTCATCATGTATTCAGTCAGTGTGATATTAGAAGAGGTTTTGTTAGATATAATACCAAACTGCCGTGAACTACATGTACCACAATGCATTGCCTTTATGACATCACCCAACCCTATTAAAGGACCCTAACTTTTCTGCTGACCATTCCTTTACTGACCTCTGAGACCACCACTGTATCTGCCATGTGAGCAGTGGAAATAAAGACTTTTAAACATAATCTATGACTCTGGAGTTATTGGACCGAACCATCGGAATCTCTCTGATAGAGTAATAGGTGAGCATTCCACCCATAGTATCATTTCGCCCACATGTTATCAGCTTGGTCACAAGAATAAATGAGGAACTTTGTCAAAAGCCTTATTGGGTTCCAAGATCACTGCAGATGGTGATTGCAGCCATTAAATAAAAAGACACTTACTTCTTGGGAGGCAAGCTATGAGAAACCTGGGCAGCATAATAAAAAGTAGAGACATCAACCTGAAAACAAAAGTCCACATAGTCAAAGCAATGGTATTCCCAGTAGTAATGTATGGTTGTGAGAGCTGGACCATAAGGAAGGCTGGGTTCAGAAGAATAGACACCTTTGAACTGTTGTGCTGGAGGAGGCTTTTGAGAGTTTCCTGGACTGCAAGGAGATAAAAGCAGTTGATCTTGAAGGAAATCAACCCTGACTGCTCATTAGAAGGACACATACTGAAGTTGAAGCTCAAGTACTTTGGCCACCAAATGAGTAGAGAACACTCACTTGAGAAGACCTTGATGCTGGGAAAGATTGAGGACAAAAGGAGAAAGGGGCGGCAGAGGATGAGGTGGCTAGATGGCATTGTCAGTGCAATGGGGATAGCTCTGAGTGGGCTGAGAAGGATGGTGGAGGACAGGGGAGCCTAGCTACGGTGGTCCATGGGGTCACAAAGGGTTGGACTCAACTGTGTGACTGAACAACAACAACTCATGAGCATGCATTGTAGCAAGCGATCCTCAGGCATGGCAAAATCAATGTGCTTTTTCTTCACATTTCCCTATAACCAATGGCACATTTTTTTCTTCATTCCTCCTCTTCCAGGGCTTTAACCAATTAAAGCACAGTACACAATGTTCATTAACTTAGTTCCGTTCCCACAGTTTTCAACCTGTATGACTACATAATAAATAAACTAATCAACATCTGCCTTGAAGGCCGAATTCCCAGGCATCTCTAGTTCTGCCCAGTGAATTAAGAACTCAAGGCAACTACTGTACTTTACTCATTAAAAGTAAAACCCCTATATTTATTCATTACAGATCAATCTCTGTGGTATTTCACTTATGCCCCTCCATTATTATGTTGAGTAATAGGTGAGTACTCCACCCATAGCATCATTTAGCCTCCATGTTATCAGCTTGGTCACAAGAATACATGAGAAATGTTGTCAAAAGCCTTGATGAAAGCAAGATGTATTACATACCCAGTATTGTCCTTATCTACTAAAAAAGAAAAGAAAAAGAAATCAGTGTTCTTTACTAAATGCTCTCAGACTGTTTATTGATCTGTTCTAGAGTATTTTCTGTTACTGATGTCAAGCAAAGTGATCTGTAGTTGTTAGGATTGACATTTGCTCATCTCTATTTTCCAGGGTGCTCACCTGTTCTCCAAGACTTCAAAAAAATAAAATAAGACAGGTTCTGATATTATATCTGCAAGCTCATTTAGTACCATTAGAGGGAGTTCATCTGGCAAAGGAGACTTAAATTTATTTATAGTAAGTTGGTGTTCCCTACGATCTCTTTCTATATCTTGGGCAGTAGCTCCCTCATTTTCTCCTTTAATCCACTTGCACCAACTTGAGCACTGTTTACCTTGTGTGAGAAAACAGAAGCGAAGTTAGAGTTCCTTAGTTCTGCTTTCTCTCTGTTGCCTTTAGCCTTCTCGATCCACTCCATGCTCTTTCTTTTGCTTCTAGCATAGCTGAAGATTCCCTTACAGTCTTGTTATTTTTTTAACTCTCTTGCAAATCTGAACTCCTTTTAAGATTTAGCTTTCCTAACTTCTTCTCTACAAATATTGGTTATCTCTTTGTATCCTTCTTTGGCAATTGTGTTACTTCCTACATATGTTCTTTATAAATTGTTGCCCGTTTTATACCTTGTCATGCAATCACCCTAGTTTCTTTAGAAGTGTCCACAGTTCTTACTCATGGGAATTAACTATGGTTGTTCTTTCAGTATCTTGCTCTTAAAATATTCACATCACGGACTATCTTTTCTCTGAGCACTTCTGACCATAGGATTTCACCCAACATTTCCTTGAGCTTCTGGAAATCAGCTTTCTTAAAGTCTAGAGCAGGGGTCCTCAACCTTTTAAAGATGGGGGCTGGTTCATGTCCCCTCAGACTATTTTGGTTCCGCTAACACTACCACTGGTGGCAAGGAGCATGGTGGTGGTGGGACCACCCTGAGTCCCCAACACTCCCCCTGTCACTGCCAGTGGGACCACCCCAAGCCCACATTACTCCCACTACCACTGTTGCCACCGGCAGTGGGACCACCCCAAGCCCAAAACATTCCCCCCACCATCCCAAAGTAGCGGACACACGTGGCTGCCCTCATCATTCCCAGGGGCTGCTCTGGCCAAGAGTGGCTTTTCTGGCAGATGCAAGCGGCCACCTGCGTCTTTCCAGGGAGCTGCTCTGACTGAGCTCCCAACACTCCCCCACATACCGATTCCCTGCTTACCAGCCTGGAGGAGCTGCATGACATTGGTGAAGGAGGAGTCCTGGCTGTCCTTTTTGCCCACACTCGGCCAGAGCGGCTGCATGTGTCTGCCAGAAATGCCACTCTCAGTGAGAGCAGCCCCAGGAAGGATGCGGGCAGCCGTCTGCATCCGCCACTTCCAATTCCACTGCCACCACCTCAATCCTTGGCCCCTCTGCTTGGCTTGGCCCTAATGACGCTCCATAGCAGGGCGGATGTTGAAAGTGGATGCACCAAGCCTAGTGAAGGGGACAAGGATTGAGGCAGTGGTGGCAGTGGAAGTGGCGACTGGAAAGAGGGCACAGGCAAGATGGAATAGTATTGTGGGCTGGATCCAGCCCACGGGTGGTAGGTGGTAGGTTAAGGATCCCTTGTCTAGAGAGTGCCTTATATTATTCCCAGCAACTTTCTTACTATAACAACCGCCAAGAGAGCATAGTGATTTCCACCGTTTCCATCTCATTGACAATTTCTTTTCTACTAATTAGCATCAGATCAAGAATAGTTGAATCCCTTATTGCTTCCTATAAATTTTGGTAGATGTCATTGTCAGGAAAACAAATGAGGGATTTGTTGGACCTTACATTCTTGATGGAGCAGGACATGGGGTGGCATTAGGACACCCAATTCCTAGTGATAGCCACATCTTAAATCAAAAGGTAATAAGATAATTAATCTTCTGGTTTAGATAAAAAGTAAACCTACAGTTTACTGTTTACTGGAAGGTCGGAGTTCGATTCCTGAGTACTGCATGATGGAGTGAGCTCCCGTCTCTGTCTCGGCTCTGCCACCCTAGCAGTTCAAATACAAGAAATTGCAAGTAAATAAATAGGGATCACTTTAGTGGGAAGGTAAACAGCGTTCCATGCACTCCGGTGTTGAGGCATGCCTGCCATGTGTCCACGGAAACATCTGCAGACACAGATGGTGCTGGCTCTTTGGCTATAAACGGAGATGAGTACTGAACCCTAGAGTCAGATACAACTGGGTTTTAAGCAAGGGCGACCTTTACCTTTACCTAAACCTGCAGTGGTCAATGAAGAAATGTTAATTTGAATGCAATCTACACTGTAATACTGTACTATTAAATTAAATGTAGTGGTTTTGAAAAATAATGTCACTCCTTGCTCTCCAGTGGTTCAGGGTGTATTTCTAGTAGCAGAAAGTGTGTAAGTCATACAAGAAGACCAGTTTTAAAAGTGCCTTAAGTGCAGAACATATTTAGACACAGTAATTTTAGCTAAACAAATGAAAATCTATAGAAAACAATGCCTCATGATATTATTATTTTTTGGAACAGATTAATTGGTTTTCAATACATTCCTATGGGAAATTACATTAAATGTATCCGTATCAGAAATTCGCTTTACGAATTTTTCATAATACAATACGTCCTGTGGAACACAGTAAATTCATAAAAAGAGGTACCACCTAGTTTCCTCCTTTTGGAATTGTAAAAAGATACAATTTGCTGCTTATTTTCCCATGGAACATCTAAGAATGGAGCTTGGCTAGGACAGCATGCCACGAGAGTGCCTGAGTGCCTGATGAAGTAACCTTTGAGTTACGAAAGCTTGAAAAGTTTTGAATTTTGAAAGTGACCTATAAAAGCTATTGCCTTCTCCCTGCGATTGCAATTCTAGAGCAGCTCAACAGGCAGATGACTACTGCCAATGCCATCTACAGCCTTGACACTCAACCACAAAGTCCTCATTACAACTGCCAGGACACAATGCTAGATAGGCAAACAGTTTCAAAGTGCAATTACTGGCCTGATCTTTTGCAGCAGCTCATTGGGCTGAAAATGGAAGTACTGTAAGTGGAAAAAGAAAGAAAGACTGAGAAATAACTTTGTCAGTTACAGGCATCTGATCAGAGTTCTGTAATATTAGGAGGTTGTGCAAGAGATATGATTAAGCAGCAGAACACGGGCTTAGGAAGAACACAAAAAATTAGTAATAGGGATGTAGTCAAAGGGTCAAACTAGACAATAAGGTGAATGTTATAGCCGATGATTAAACTGTTTTTGTTCCCAGAGCAGGATTTCCTCAGATTTATGATTTACTAGCAAAGGTACCCGGTGAGGGACATACAACACACACACACCCCGACTACACACCCAGAAAATACCCATCCACATGCGACACACCCACACAATATACCCCCCTAAACACAGGACACACACACACACACACACACACACACACACACACACACACACACACACACACACACACACACACACACATTCCCCGGCCTTGCTGCCCCCGCATCATTTCCAGCGCAGGCAGGAGTCGGATCTGGGAGCTGCGTGGAATGGCTCAGGGCAGGGAGGAGGAATACACAGTTTGGCGACCAGGCAGGCCAAAGGGAGGGGCGGCTGCTGCACTCCCAGGCCCACACCATCACAGGCAGGGACGCCACCTGTTCCGGAGCCCCTGCCCGACCGGCCATCAAGCCTTGCCTTACTCCGGCAGCCGGACATCGCGGCCTCCCTCCTCTACCCTCCTGAGGGGCGCCTTGGGTGGCGAGGGGAGAGACACTTGGGGGGTGGCTGGCCGGAGGCTGCAGCCGCGATGTGGTGGCCCGCAGGGCTCGTGTCTGCAACCTCCGCCCCCCCAGGAGCATCCCTTATGCTTGAGGTGCCCTTCAGGAGGGTGGAGGAGACAGGCTGAGGTAAGGGAGGCTCCTGGGGGGAGGGGAGGTCGCACTCGCGAGGCCTGTGGAGTGCGGTGGCACGGGTGCAGCCTCCTGTGGCACATGCGCAGTCCCCTACGTCCTTTCTGGCCTCGCTGGGGAGGGCTCTTCTGGGTTGTGCTCGCATGTCGTGCATGCGTAGATTCGGCTTCCCCTCTGGGCTCCCTGGCAGCTGGGGGCACCCCCTTCACGGCCCCTTTTCGGGATGAAGGAACCTGTGGCAGGCTGCCAGTACCCCTTGCCAGCCGAGCTTAAGGGGCAAGATAAGTAATGGGCATTGTTTTAGGGGGGTGGGTGGCACATATCCGTCTCACGGAAGGACACCTTGGGTTTATACATTAAGATTAATCTGATACATGTATACTTTACTTTTACTTTAGGTATTTTGGGGAAATGGCGTCCCACATAACAATTTTCCCAATGGAAAAAAATCATACAACAATTTTTCAATGGGAAAAACCACTTAGCAAAAAAAATCAATTGTACAATGCATCCCATATGGAAAATCGCTATACGATGCATGCATCATATAGCAATTGCTTCGTACAACAACTAGCCCCGTGGAACGGATTAAAATAGTTGTATGAGGTACCCACTCTGTGTGTGTGTGTGTGTGTGTATGTGCGCACGTGCACACATATGCACACTAGCTGGGTACCCGGATTCACCCAGGATATTTTCTCGTTGAGCCTGTGGACACTTCAATTCACTGTCTAGCCGCAGGCCCAAATCGGGGGGGCCTCATCCAGCATCACTGCAGGACCCCCTACCTCCATCCCCCCGCCTCAGTCACCCATGTACTTCCAGTCACCAACATGGAAATTGGGGTGGTGGGGGAAGCAGGAAAGGCCCACGTACCTGTCCAGGGAGTGTTCCCCCCCTCCGGCTCCTCCACAACCCGGGCTCCCGTAGAGGCCTACCGCTCCATCACTTCCCCAGCTGCTACCCCATTGTCCCCCATGTGGAGGATGCAGGAAAGGTCACCTAACTTGCCCAGTCAGGGTCTCCCATCTCCCGACACTCGGGTGTGTGCTGGGGCCCATTGCCACTGCCGGCATGGTGCCTCATGCTCTCCCAGCATGGGCCACCGACCCAGGGGTTGGAGCAAAGAAGTAAGCGGAGGCCCCCGTCTGATGCTTCATGTCGACTACTGCCGCTGCGCTGCCATGACTGTTGCTTTTGCTAACGAACATGACAGGCGGCCCCATTTCCCTCAGTAGCCAGGGACCCCGCATGCACACACTCATGGTGTTTAAGGGCCATGGCGTGACCAGGCCCCGGGTTCCATTGCACACATCCGCAGTACTGATTTTTCTTTGCACTTGGCACCATGGGAGTTGTAGTTTCCTTGGCCACCTTGAATGGTGGTTAGGCTGTTGGGGGGGAGGGGCAGAGTGTTCGGCGCATGCACAGTCTTCCACGCGTACACACTGCCACCTGCCCTATCTTTTAGTTATGGCGGTGGGGGTGCCCCCTGTTCAATCCATTTTCGGGTGCACACACCCTGAACTGGCCTTCTGGACCCCCATGTTCTTGGTCTCACAGGCGCAAGGTAGACATGTGCAAAGTATGGCGGTTAGGCTGCTGGGCAAAGTTTCAGTGTGATTGGTGCAGGGGTGTGGATTTGTATAAAGAACATACAAGACCACACCTCTTTTTATATATATATGTAAAGAAGATTTCTTGCTCTTCACACAGACAATCACAAAAGAGTTTCTACCAAAAAGGCTTCTGCACACATCTAGGTTCATTTGGGGAGGGTGGGTGGGGGGGTTGTACAGCCTGTACCAAGATACTGGGAGCTGGAAATTGGCCCATACAACCATCAGAAATTACCCATATCAGTCTAATACTTGTTTCTTTTGAAATAAATATTAAATGTTTTTGTACATGGGGATACTTTAATTGTTTAATTGTTTTTCAATTAAATTAATAGTACAAAGCCATTTCTTCTTCTTTGAGTGCCATATCCATTTATGAATATTGGCTATCATCATGGTGATTAGCCATTAAGATTGTCCTGGGAGCAATATAATGCAGTGTCTTTCCATTTACCTTCTGCACCGCGAGTCACTTTCTGGTCCTGAGTCTTTTTGGCACACTAATTCCTCATCATCCCCAGGCCAGTGTTGATGAAGCTACTACCCTCCATCAAGATGGCTTCAAGTGGGATTTAATCCAATTGCGGACCATCACCCTTCCTTGTTGACTTCACCATCCAAGGCCTTTAGTCTCAGGGTTGTCAGGTTAGTTAACTGACGCCTGACAATCAGCTTTGAGTTGCTGGCAGAATGGTCTACTCCACTGTAGGCAAATCTATAGCATATGTGCCAGAGGTAGAACGCAGAGGCCTCTGTGGGCACGTGTGGCATCAAGGGCAACCTGCTGGTGCCAATGGCAGTGCTGCTTCCCCATCCACCCCTCTCCCTCCGCCAATGGGGAGGCAAGAGGGGAGGCTGAAATCCCACCTGGGAGGTGGTGGCTGGGACAAGCTGAGTCAACCAGACACCCCTCCTAGGAGGCGGAGGAGGTAGCAGCGGTGTGCAGGCAGGCACTGTGTGTGTGCACGCACCCATATGATGTCACCGGAGATGCACCAGTGACGCCACATGGGTGTCTGGGCATTACGGCGCATGCCCACGTGCCGCCTTCTTGGGCACTTGGTCTCTAAAAGGTTCATCATCTACTCTACTCTATTACCATAGCAGGATAGCCTGGGCAGACTGAAGTCTGGCAGTTTAGAATATAGTTATTAATGATAAACTAATGTGTAATAACAAAGTTGCAAAGGATTGTTAAGGAAGACAACTTTTATAGATATTTGGGACAATGTATTGGTTTTTGTATTAATAAATGGGAAGGGATGTGCACCTTTACAAGAGTTGATGCAATTTTGGAAGAGGAATAAGGCTCCATAAAGGGAGGAGAAAATGTTTCCCCTGTGAGGGGAGCACTTTTTTCTATAGCTGTTTTGATGTTTATGTTATTTGTCTCTATTTTTAAGTTTATATGTTGGGGCTGGGGTGGCTCAGTGATTAAGAAGCTTGCCTTGTTAGCTGTAAGGCTGGCAAGTCAGCACTTTCGAGACCCAGGTACTGCATGACGGATTAAGTGCCTGTCTCTGTCCCAGTTCTTGGGGACATGAAAGGAGCCTCATTTGGACGTTGCCTGAGAGGAGTTTCTTCTGCAAAAATCCTTTCAATCCAGTATAATTTCTGACATGAAATTATTACTATTAGTTTATATGTTATGTTCTTATGTTTGTAGAAATAAAAAAATAAAGAAAAAAAGGCAGTGCTTTATATTTGTGCAAGAAAAAAAGGTGGTAATTGTATATATATTTAGAATTTTTGTTTTCCGTTTCTCTTTCTTCCCTGAAATAATTTTGCAGGAATATTTTTCCCCTGCATGTATCTTTCAAGAGTTTTGCAAACACATAATGTAAAATGAAAGTGGCCATAATTCAGCCTTTGAAATGCAGAATTCCACAGTTGCATTAAGCATTCAAATGATTTTGTGGAATTCTTTAATAATAGCAGCTGAAGCATCTAATCAGTTTAATGTTTCAGCAACAATAATGTCATTGTCCTAAAGCTGGACACTTAATTACCTCACTGACAATACATGCTTGGTTCATTAGTAGTTTGGGAATTGCTGGGAAACTGGATCTCTGGTTGAAATCCTGAATTATTTTAAAATTCAGTTTAAATGTTTACAGTGTGCTTTTGTTACTGACTCAAATGTAGAAATTGCAGGTGTACAGTATCTTACTGTCCTAGAAAGATGGTGACCTGGAAACTTGAGAAAGGTAGGTAAGGATGGAATGGGAATGTGTTGCTGGGAAATAGCGGGCAGGGACATAGTATTCTTGCATCACTAGTAATCTGGCTCAGACTATATCAATGGGACATGCAGCGAAAGTAAGAGACTAGATTGATCCTGTCTGGGTCAACAGAATGTACAGCACAGTTCATTGTTGTGTATTTCCCCCAAATCCCCAGGAGAGTAGCTATTGCAGGACAAGGTTAAGATGTATAGTATTAACAAAGAAAAAATATTTGACAGTTTTATATAAAATGATACTTTGCAACTCCTCTATAGTCTCCTGATTATTCATTCTGGAGAATAAACTAAAGCCTTCTGTACAGACTAATAAACTTCATTGCTGTATCATTGTAAATTGCAAATGGCATGTTTTGAAAGGGATAAAAGAAATTGGTGATCCTGTATTTCCATTTCGTCGCCTTCCCTATCTTCATACCTGTCAAGTTTTGGATTTGGAAATAAGGGAAATTTCCCGGCAAATACGGGATACTTGACAGCTATGCTTATCCTGTGCTGCCCTCCAATGGTGGCAATAGGGCATTGCAGTCTAATCAATAAGGGATGACGGTGGGAAAGAGGGTAAAATAAGGGGTTTTCCTGGCCAATAAGGGATACTTGACAGCTATGCCTATCTTTGGATTCCTGTCCTTTCCACTCAATCTTGGGTCTGAGAGTGTAAAATCCTGTCTACATTATTATTAATTGTTGCTGTTTTCAGCTCTTGTGAATTATTAACCTATCTACTTACATGCACAGCTTTGAAAAACCCCTCATTGTTTATGTGAAATGTATGTAACAAATAAGGATAACTGTGGATCTGTGTTGCTGTAGTATTATGATAGAAATTAATATACTGACATATTAAGATTCAGAATGAGCATATGTTTACTGTGCCTTCTGAAGAGCTAAAACCATCTGTTGTTAGCTGAGATGGAAAACAGGCCACAACTTTATGATAAATGACAAAAAAAGGTCTGTCAAATAGAAAGCTGTGATCCAAGCATAGTAGCATATACTGTACCATCTATCTGGCAAACAGCACATTAGAAGAGGCTGCTAAACAGCCATAGTCCTTCTGATTTTTCTTCCCAGAATTAGACCTTAGACAACTTCCCTTTGTTTGGAGAGCAACCAAAAGGCCAATATGTATAAGGTGACCCATCAAGTGGGAGTTTCTCAAGTGATGACTGTGTGTAATTGTCAATGCATAAGTTTGTCTTATTTCCCATAATTTGCAAACTAAGGTGCCTTTTGGGGGTGGGAGGGGTGATTGATCTTCAGGCTATAAGCACATTCTCCCTTTGCAAGGATATGACTGTCATGAGGGGGGAGAAGCTGTCTCACAGAGGCGGCCGAGAGACCCCAATTTTTCTGAGTCTTAGCCTGGACGAACACAGAAGTTCTGCGACCAGGATGCCTCCTGTGAGCATCCTTCTCCCCAATCACTATCTTTTAGGGATAGG
This sequence comes from Bradypodion ventrale, assembly GCA_035047345.1. NCBI lineage: Eukaryota > Metazoa > Chordata > Lepidosauria > Squamata > Chamaeleonidae > Bradypodion > Bradypodion ventrale. The sequence continues at coordinate 52,152,325 of JAWDJE010000006.1, forward strand.
GAAAATGGCCTTCTGCATATGGCAGGTTATGATGTCTTTGACAGACAGGTTGGTAGCAAGATTATTATTTATGGAAGCCTACTGCTTTCTGTTTTTATATTTTGCCACTTCCCTCTCTTTAATAAACACATCTGCTTCTCACCCTCTCCTGGAATATTTCTGATGTTGAAGAGATGAGGACAATGTGGCTTTAGGGTTTTTAGCCACGCTGCTCTGCTGGACCTTCCTTCTTCTTCAGGATTAAGGCAGGCAAGACAAGGCTGTCTTTTGAAGATTTATTGAAGGAAGTAAAATAATGAATACAAATAACAGAATAAATCTAACTGCACTGGAAACACATTTTAAAATAATAAAAGGCTACTTATCTCTAAGCTGGTACAATCTTCTTAGTTGGCTGTGAGGGCAAAGTCCTCCATGGCTCTGGCTTATCATTCTAGGACACATCTACTAGTACTCCTTTGGATTATTATAAAGCAGGAGTTCTCAATCTATGGCATGTGGGCCAGATCCGGCCCACAGCACCATTTCATGTGGCCCACGTCACTGCCACCACTGGAAACAGACACATTTACAACAGCCATAAAAGCACCCACGGCTATTGTAAAAGTGTTTAGGACAGCCGCAGGTGTATTTTACAGCAGCATTTACAGTGGGGGGCGGGGGGGGGGGGGAATCACCAGTCTGGCCCGTTCAGCTGTCTGAGGGGGCATGGTCTGTCCCACAGCTTGAAAAGGTTGAGAACCCCTATTATAAGTGATCCCTTATGACAGAAACAGAAACAAAAAAGCAAACAGCAACATGAGTGAAATCACTACAAAAACACTAGTCTGCCAGTTAAACAAAAAGCACTGAATGCTGATGTAAAAAGATCAGGCTTGTGCACAATTAGTTGTACGGTATGTAGTTGGTGGAAAAATTACCTTGAATTTAATTTTACCAATTCTGGCACAAATTTTGGGATACACTAAAGTACATTTGCACTCTAAAATTGAGTTCCCAGATGAAAAAGAGGCCTCAGTCATATTTCTTAACAGTAGTGTGATTTTTATTTTAGTGACAGGTCATCTGTAATGTATTATTTGGATGTGAACATGACTGTGTGGACAAAGTAGATAAGGAAAAACTGTTTTCCCTATCGCACAACACTAGAACTAGGGGACACTCGATGAAACTTTTGGGTACTAGTTCTCAAACAAATAAGAGAAAGTACTTTTTCACCCAGAGGATTACTGGTCTATGGAACTCCCTGCCAGAAGAAGTGGTGACAGCTGTCAGTCTTGACAGCTTTAAGAAAGGATTAGACAAGTTCATGGAGGACAAGGGTATGAATGGCTATAATTATGGATACCTAAGGACAACCTCCGGGTTAGAGAGATAGGCAGGATATCGCTCAATGTCATATCCAGGGAATCCTAAGCAGGTGAAGGCATCTGCTTGGGAATAATACCCTGAAGGAAATGGTGAGCCACTGTGTGAGACAGAATGCTGGACTGGATGGGCTGTGGCCTGTTCCAGCAAGGCTGTTCTTATGTTCTTATGACTAGTGTGATACCATCTATAGAAGATGGGTTATTCATGGAACTGTATAAACAAACAAAAATCACAAACAAAAAGAGCACAGATTAGTGAGGTCTCTATGTCAGTTTATTTGCCTTATTACATTTTTTCTTCTACTTCCACACAGATTAAATGAAGTTCCTACACAAGGTAAAAATACTTTAAATCAACACAACATAGTTTGTTTATATTTTATAGTGGATTGAAATACCTATCATTCCTGGTTCTCACTGGTAGTTCTTGCTCCGTGACATTCAAATGGAATGGTCATATCAGCATTTCTTTTCCTTTTTTAAAAATTTACATTGTAATTAGATGCAAAGAAATCATAAAATGTAGTATAATTCATTTCTAATCTATGAAAAATTTGCCAAAGTTTCAAAATAATGGTTGCTAGAAGCTCTATATACTAGGAGCTGTTGCATATTGCTCAGTTCAGTATGGATTTTAAGCGAACACCTACCTGGCTAGAACCTATTTCTGAATTACCATACCTGTCAAGTGTCCCGGACTGGCTGAGAATTCCTGTATTTCCGCGTCAATTTTCTCCATTTCCCACCTGGAGCTGCCGCTATCCCATAATTTGGCAGCGGGGGAAAGGAGTTACTGCACATCCCTTCTGTGCAGGTCCTTTCTACGCATGCGTAGAACCCTTCTACGCATGCGTGGAAGGCTTCTGTACAGAAGGGGATGCGTAAAAGCCTTCTACGCATGCGTAAAAGCCTTCTATGCATGCGGGACCTGCGCAGAAACGTTCTGCGCAGGTCCCGTAATCTCCAGAGCTGTGCTTGAGAGGTATGAATTACCTTCAAAGCTCCTTTACTCTTTCAAAAATAGGTAATAGAAGGCCCATAACTGAGTTATCCAATTAATTATGGGGTTTATTTAGTACAATTATTTTGAAATTTGATTCAGATGCAAAGGCTTGCTACAGTGAATATATTGTCATGTTTGAGTCCAACATTTTACTAATACTATGCTCTCCCATGCAGCCTGTTTGTATTTGCATGTCTATGGAAGAGGATTCTGTCTTAATGTCTTTTTCAAAGAACTGATGTCTCACTCATCTTTTTTTTGACGATTATACACTTTGCTATTAGCATTTTTAAAAGTATTGCAGTCCTATGATATTTTATAGTTGTAATGATTCCTAGCATCAACTAGGAGCAAGGAAACTGTGTAAATGCTGTGGGGGCGTCTGATATTTTTAGCCAGAGACCTATCCCACCTAAACTATGTTCCTGAGGGAAGGGTTGGGAGAGATGGAATGCTGCTGGCTGTGTGCTGATTATAGCTGTACACAAATGCCCTTTCAAAAATAATCCACTTTATTTGTGGAAGGAGAAAATGGAGGGGGTGGTGAAATAGTTTCACCTATTTTATCTCGGGGAAGGAGAAATACTACAATAGTTTTTCAGAGGTGGGTCTTATTGTCACACAGTAATTGTCACACGACTTTGTTCTTTTCATCACAAAGGATGTTTTATTTTTTTTAGTTTCACTGAAAATATAACTGCAGCTTTGCTTTTGCTTGGCACATAATGTGCGGATGGCGGGAAGGAGTCGGTGTTGTGTCGGGCTCTAGGAACAATGTGAAGCTAGGGATGTCTATCATTTTCCCCATGTTTTATTTCTTCCATTTAAAAAATTCTTTCTTAAGGCCTTTATATTGTATTTGGGTTACATTTTTGAACTTATTGTAAGCCTGCAAGGTGTTGCATTTCTCCCCTATTTGTATTATTCATCATCTCTTCTCTCTTCTGCTTCCTTGGCTTGTCCACACTACTTGTTCTGAGAGAGACTGTAGAAGGAATTATTACATCTTCTCCTGGGCTTTAGCTGAAGTGTGAGAAGCTGAGGTTGGAGGGTTGTCAGCTACCGCAAAGATAAATGTGCAGTAAAAGACAGAATGTTCTCACGCATTCCTCAGGAGGTTGTATAAAATGTCATTTTGCTTATTTTTTTTGCTAAGAGACTAAATCCTTCCCAAGCTTTTCATTGTTACATGTTTGTCATTACAAGCAGGTAAAACAAACAAAGAACATACCTATTTCTTGGGCAGATCCCTAAAATATTTCTGAAGAGTTTTTACAGTTCTTGAATTCTTAATGCTGAAATAGGAAATTATAGGCATCTTGCAATTTCATCATTTTGTTTGTTAAATAGCAGGAACAACAGTGCTTTGTAGCAAGGATTTGTCAAAATGAATGTTATGTGCTGTTTGTAAAACATTATACAGAATCTCATTTATATGTTCTTTAATTGGGTTTGGAATGCCAGAGTTACATTGTTAGTGATTTTTATTAATAAATAACTAAAGTCCAAAGGACTTTGACTTTTTCTTGTTGAATTCCAGAGTCTAAATATCACTGTATCTCAGAAATGGTTTGTTTCGGTTTTGGTATAATATGCTTGTTTTTCCTTTTGGGACTTGTTCTTCTGAGGAGCCTAGGATAAGTGGACAGATAATATAAGCAGGTAACTTGTTAATAATAATAATAATAATAATAATAATAATAATAATAATAATAATAATAATAATAATAATAATAATAATAATAATAATAATAGTTGTAGTTGTTGTTGTTGTTATTATTGTTGTTATTGTTATTGTTGTTATTGTTATTGTTATTATTATTATTATTATTATTATTATTATTATTATTATTATTATTATTATTATTATTATTATTATTATTATTATTATTATTATTATTATGTGTCAGAAATTATTCTGGGTTGAAAGGATTTTTGCAGAAAAAACTCCAGTCATGGAATACCCAAATGAGGCTCCTTTCATGTCTCCAAGAGCTGGGGCAGAGACTGGTGCTCAATCCGTCATACAGTACCTGGGTCTCGAACTGCTGACTTGCCAGCCTTTCAGCTAACAAGGCAAGCTTCTTAACCACTAAGCCACTGCAGCTGAGCCATTTGTTTATATCAGCCACTAGTTGTGCAGCTAAGATATCAGTACTTCTCTATTTATAATATTATGTTGTGAGTCTTTTTAAGCCTCTAAGAACATTTACTTATATACAGACAAAGGTAGTTTTTATAGAGTCTATAAACAATATGTGCTAACTTTTCCGATATTTGAAGCTTTAAATATTTACAAACATTTCTTTTTATTTCTATAAAATGCACAGTTCTGAGGTTTTGTGTTTGTGAGTACTGTATGTATGAATGTATTCTCTTTACTAATAGTCTGTTGCAGCTTATTCCCATGGAAGTGTAGTCCTCAGAAAAATTTCTGCAGCATTAGGTTCTGAACATGGCAGAATATGTATACGTGTAACTGCACAGAGAAGTGCTCCAAACATCCAATTGCTTGTCAACAAACTGTATTTTAGAAACTAAGAGGTATCATTAGAATTATTTAAAGTAAATTATTAAGGAACAGGCTTCTGCAACAGCATTTAGAATGTTTCTGTTTAGGGTTCCAGCTACTCTATATTCTTTCCAATCCAACTTTACTCCCCCTTTCCAAACTATCAATTTCAAATCTATGTCAACTTAATGTGTTCAGGGCTGCTGGCCTTTCCCCCCATTTGTTTTCTCTTCTGTTTTGAAGAATGAAGTATACACTTATATTTAATCCCTGTTACGTTTAACTAGTTAATCTCTCCACTGATTTTCATCAGTTGCTCTCTCTTCTATCCTTAGAGACATCCAAAAATAGTTTTTCATGTAAACCAAATAGTTCTTTCTCTCAAATCAATTTTTCTCTCAGCTGCTGGAGAACTATTTTTTTATTCTTAGAAGGGTTCAGAATGGTTTCCCCCTCCCATGCTGATGTGTTTTATCTGTAGGTGTTTTGGTGATGCATTCTGTCATCCCCACAGATCATCCTCCATTTTTCTTTTTATTTCTTATATATTGATTCTACCTAATAATTAGCTCATCCTTTCTGCATATTTCTGGTTAATCCCCCATACTCAGAGTCAGGTCACCCTGCTGAAGCTGAAGGTAATCATAGGTTCTTGTCCCTGGGTAGAGGAGAGCTACATGCTCAGAAGCTGCCCAATTGGGGCAGCTTGAAGTCTCAAGACCTGTTGGTTTTCTGCACTGGAACAAGAGACACTGGCAAAGTGGTGAGCCGAGGGAGTTTACCTGTGTTGAGCCAAGCCAGCAGGACAGCTAACTGGGGGAGTTTGCCCTGCTGCTGTGGCAAATACTAGGAGGAAGCAAAAAAGTTGAGGGAGGAGAGAGCCTTGTGATAGCTGTTGGAGCCAACTATTAGCTTCTCTGTCACCTCAGCCAGAAAAATGTTTTGCTGAGAGAGAGTGGGAATCAGATGGTTGGCAAATATGCTGCTAGTAAATGGGGTGAAGAAGGGTGCAAGTAAATACATTTTGTCCCTAAGTGAAGGTTTGTAAAATGTACCATAATGGGATGGAGTATGAGTGTTATGAGCATTGGAGGAGGATTGATTGATGTTCCAACCCAGAAAGGCAGAGCCAGGATGAGAAGAAGGAAGGAAGGAAAGAAGGAAAGGGTGATCATGAGCTGGAATACCAATTGCAAAGATGACGTGTGGATAATAAACTCCTAAAGTGCTCCCCAAGCCCTGTGTGAACACTTTTTATGTTTTTTTTTTACAATTTCAGACTTTTTACTTTCAGGCTTCTATTAAATCAAAGGAAATCCAAATAATTCTGTTTTAGTGCCCTGGTGTAGTCATACTCATAGTCCAAATGATATCAGCAGTTACTCACTTTTAGAACTTTTGGTTGTCTTTTCTCTAGTCCAGTTGATGCTGTTGCTTTCCCTCTGAGCTCATAGTGACCACAGAGAAATAGCATTGAAGGGTATTGTCAAGTACTGGCCTATATGAAGCAAAATGCAATGCTAAAAAAGAATGGGCTTTCCTTTCACCTGGGCAGATGGACCATACCTGTCAACCACGGCTCCGAAAAATACGGGACCTGCGCAAACGGTTCTGCACAGGTCGCCTTCTACGCATGCGTAGAAGGCGATCTGCGCAGAAGGGATATGCAGTACCTCTTTTCCCCCGCTGCCAATTCCGGGGTTTTGGTAGCTGTGGGTGGGAAATGGCACAAATTGACACCAAAAATCGGGAAATCCCAGCCAATCCGGGAAGGTTGACAGGTATGAAATGGACCAGTCTCATAACAAACCACTCTCCACTGTTTTTTCTTTCCTGCAGGAGAAGAATGAAAGCTCGTGCCCCTCCTCCACCAAGCCATCCTCCCACCACCTGCATAGTTAATAATGAACACAAATTAATATCAGATGTGGGAATGCCTGGTCAAGGCATGATAAATATGAAAGAAAATCTCATTAATAGGACAGTGGACTTCACAGTAGTTTTTCCCAGTGGAGAAGAACAGAAAGAATATATGCATGGGAGGTAGGATTTTCAAACAAATTGTTGTTTTATTCCTCTGTCCATAAATATTATGATGAAAATATTCTAGACAATACAGAAATGTTTGAAGAACTGTCACATGGAAGGAGGAATTTTTTGTTTTGTTTTTTGCAGCTCTAGGAGGCTAGCTCCAAAACAGTGAATTTAGATTGTAGGAAGAAGGTTCAGCTTCAGTGTTAGGAAGAGCTTCCTAACAGTGAGAAATGTTTGAAAGTTGAATGGCCTGCCTGCCTTATAGGGAGATGGATTCTCCAACAGGGAAGTGTTTAAACAAAGGTTGGATGATTACCTGTCATAAAAACCTTAGGTAGGGATTTCCTGCTTTGGCAAGGGCTGAGCTTGATAACCCTGGCAGTCCCTTCTAGCCTTAGTTTTGTATGATTCTGTGATTCTAGCATTTTTCATTTTGCCCCGCACTCCCCGAATGAAGAGTCAGACACAAGGTATGGGATGAATGAACATGAACTTTATTAACAGGTAACAATGACTGCAGAAGGGGCCGGCATAGCGCAGGTCAAAGCAAGGCAGTCCGGCACATGGATGGACTCACACGATGCATGTCCCGACTGGACGTGCACTGCTGAAGCCCACAAGTCCAGCCCTGTGTTCGTATAACTGACCAGCACGGCTCCGCAGCCGGCCCGACCTGCAGCAGCCATAGCTGGTCACCAGCCTTGGTGTACTCCCCAGCCAGGAGGTCATTTAAGCCATTTAGGCATCCCATCTGGGGGTTACCCCTTGACATTACGACCCACAGATGGCAATGCACTTACCTTTACAAGCGCTACCTGTCCAACACACTGTACCTCTCCCATGGCAAACCCCATGCAGCAACAGTGTGGGAAGGGCAAAAAGACCACATTCCAAAGGGCAATCATGGATGTGGCAAAAAATTCCCTTCCGGACCAGAGCAACCAGCTAATCTCACACTATTGACATGGGGAGGGAGGGTGGGATGAGCTTGTCCCTGTCCTGAAAAAAGAAGGGTGAAGGAGCGAGGGGCCAACCCTTAAATAGGGCACAGCCCCTCCCCCCACACTGTGCACCCAGAAAGCGTGCCAAAAGCGTTTCCTCCTCACCAGTGGGGGCAGGGCAAAGTGACGCCCATCGGGATGCCCCTTTGGGTGGCTTTCCATAGGATTGTGATTCCCACAGGGGGGCGATTTGATTTTTAAAAAAGGGGGGCGATTTGAGAATGAGTTATTAGCGGTGAAGTTTTGTATTTCTTATAGTTCTAAGGGCTTCATATATAGTATGTATATACTGTGTGTGTATATACATATATATTATATATATAGTGACATACACATTATTAAACTTAAAATCAGAATGCAGATATGGCATGTTCCAAAAAAAAAAAAGCTGGGAACTTGCCTCTTTGGCACTATGCCTCTTTTATTCTTTTATAACTCACCTGTACATGCCAGGTTAGGAACTCCTGATTTTTCCTCAGAGTCATAGTTTCTTTTTAGTACAGATTAATTTCATCCAGCACAAAAATTAGGGCTCCCTGCCCCCTTGAAGGCTATGCCTACACAGTTTATTATGTACCAAGCAGAATTTAGGAGGTTTTCCAGATATTTGCAAGAAGCAGTTGTCATCTTGCTGCTTCAGGCAGGCAAAAAGAACAAGGAGTTTCTTGAATCTCCATAGTTAGGTGTGTTTCATTTCATAGATCACTAGTGGTACAGAGATGTTTAGTGTACTATAAAATAATTTCACATAATTGTAATGGACATTGATTTTCATACAATAAAGCTTATGGTGCTCTGAGTTTCTTTCCTTCCTCCCCACCCTTTTTTTTTTTGGAGAATGGAAATGTCCCATTATGCAGGACATCTAGCCTTGTCATTACTGATATTTTTCTTTAGTGGGCAAAGAAGAAATAGCACTGGATTTATTGTCAAAAAACTAGCATGTTATAAAACTCAATGGCTCTGTGCCAGATTCCTCAGAATGGATCCTTGAGGTGAAAAATTGTACAGCATCAGGCTCATGTGTTGAAAATGAGAGACTATTTTGCATGTTGAATTCACTTCTTACAAGTCAGTCCATTCTTTAGATGAAAATGTTCTGGACGGAAAGGAATCAAGTGCAGGGCTAAATTCAGATATTTTCTGTAACTTGTTTGCAAATCACTTGATTTCAGTTTGAATTCAATGTTATTCTGGTTCATGAGAAATTCATTATAGTGATGAAATATGTCCTTTTGCATATTTTTAAAAAATCTATAAGAATATTATTTCAATTACAGTACTGTACAAAGGTCTTAGGCCACCATTAGATTTGTTGTTTTAACAATTTTATAATAATCATATATAACTATTTCTCAGTCTCATCATTAGAATACAACTAGAAAATACAGGAAATTTGTATGCAGTATTAAAAAAAGGGTGTGTGTGAATCAGAATAAAACAACTTCCATAGATTAAAGTGGCAAGTATTTAGTGTGACCTCCCCTCACACTTGTGCAAGAGCAGGCACCTGGTTCCTGTAAACTTAAATATTCTGATAATTTCCAATACCTATCCTGCTGAAAGGATACCTTGGTCGATGGTATCAGAGGCTGCTGAGAGATCCAAGAGAACCTGTTGGCTTTTCTCAGAAGATCATCTACCAGGGCGACCACCGTCTCAGTGCCATGCTGGGCCGTAGCCAGGATTCTAGATGGGGGGGGGTATTTTTCAGGAGGGGCAACAATCTCTCTCTCTCTCTCTCTCACTCACTCACTCACTCACTCACTCTCTCACACACACACACACACACACACACACACACACACACACACACACACACACACACACACACACACACACACACACACACACACCAAGATGGCATGGAGAGGTGGATTACTACCTCACACAGCTGTTGATGGGGCATGACTGCTTCAGAGCCTACCAACACAGCTTTAGGCTGGATGATGATGCTTCGTGCCCCGTCTGTTAGCCTGTGCAGGAAGACGCAGAGCACGTGTTTTTTCACTGTCCACGCTTTGATGCAGAACGGGAAATTTTAGAGAGGCATCTTTGATGACAGTTGTCTCTGGAAGACATAATCGGCGAGATGTTGAGCAGGAAGACTACCTGGGTCATGATGTCTAATTATGCAGCCAGGGTCATCTTGGAACTTAGACGTGTGGAGAGACTGAGAAGAGGGCAGCCAGAGGATAAGGGCGAGTAGCCAAATTGTTTTTAAGACAAGACCACCGAAATATCCTCTTTATTTTGTATGCAAATATACGTGAAGTCGATTGGCTCATTGTCTCTTCTCTCTCCTGGGAAAGATGGTGTTAAAGGGAAGAGACAATGAGCCAATCGGCTTCAAGTATATTTGCATACAAAATAAAGAGGATATTTCAGTGGTCTTCTCTTAAACACAGATTTTTTAAAAAATGAAATTGAGGTACACAAGGCTATGACAGAAGACAATTAAGTGATATAAGTGTAAAAAACAGTTCCATGAAAAATCACCATATTATGAAATGCTGTGGGAGATAATGGGGAAAGAGATTTAAAATAGAATTATTACAGTATTTATCTCTTCCACTGCAGCTGAGGCTGGCCTGCTGCATTGCTCCCCATGAGGGGCAGCAGTGGTACTAAGGGGAGTGCCTAGGGGGTGCTTCCTCCTCCACCTGGGGGAGCCCAACATTCCTCCTCCCTGACTCTGGTATGGGGAACATACCCCTCGACACCTTGGTTTTATATAATAAATAAAAAATAATATGTGAGAATTACAGGAAAATACTAATATGGGAGGGCGGCGGGAAAGTAGGTAAAATACGGTAATTTCCCACCCAAAACAGGAGACTTGACAGCTATGGTATGATGCAGCATCAAAATCTCCTTTTGTGTCTGAGCTCATCAGCAATTTCCTTAAATGCTATTTGCACAATTCCCTTGCTCTTCCACATTACCTAACCTACTGAGTGCTTGCCACCTGGGAGTAGCTAATTGTAACACTATTAATCTTAAATATTAATTTTACTACTCCTTAACTCTGAGCAGAAACACTCATTTTAAAAATATATTTTAAGTGCCCTCATTTTAACTATATTTTAAGTATCGTCATTTTAACTTCTGTTCTTTTTGCTGATCAGTAACTACTACTTATTTCTCTGCCCCTGTTCAGCAGTGGAATTTCCAGTTCTCTTCAGCTGATGTGACCACTAATTCCTGTAGAGGAGGACCATTACATCCTGGGAAAGTTTACTAGGAGCCTAGAGTTCACGACAGTTTGGCCTACCAACTAAACTGTTCTCAATTTCCTTGCCATACTCAGACCCCCTCACCACATTAATTTGTGTATCCAAGTCACTTTGCACGACTTCTGGCATAAAACAGGATGTCAAACCCTACTGCAGTTCAAAATGGTTCCCAAGCTGATTTTTCTCTGCTCCAGTTTTTATAGGATTGAGCAATAAAGTACAGGATTTCTCCCTTTGTTCCTTGCCTTACCTGTCCCTTCCCCACCTTCCCTGTTCATCCCCCCTTGTTCTTCTCATGGTCACCATTATTTCTTTGATTTTTCTTCTGCTTTTGTGCCTCTGTTTGTACATGTGGTTGGGTCATTCTTTCTCCATTACCCTGGAATTAAACTCTCACTTCTGAAGATGTGCATAAATATCTTATTTTTTAATTAAAAGGGGAGTTGGAGCAAGCATGATGTTCCCATCATGTGATATCATGTCCAGTCCCTGAAACATTCATGATGGTAGTATATACAAGGGAATGAAAGAAAGAAAATATATATGGCAATTTGGGTGTGTCTTACAAGTGGAGTCACTCCTGCTTGCAGCTAACTAGTAGCAAAAGTATTTTTTCTGGTTTATTGTGTAATACTCCCCTCCTCCCTTTTATTGCAGCTTACATTAAAAATACAGTAAAACCCCAACTTACAAATGCCTCAAGTTACATAAGATTCAACTTACATAATGATTTTGTGCTGAAACCATGTCCCAATTTACACGATTTCCTATGGGTTTGCTTCGGGTTACATAAAGATTGTTTTTCCTGTGGGTTTGATTTGAGTTACGTAAAAAATCATTTCCCTGTGGGTTTGCTTCAATTTACATAAAATATCATTTTTCCTGTGGGTTTGCTTCAAGTTACGTAAAAAAATAATTTTTCCTATGGGTTTGCTTCGAGTTACATAAAAACCGATTTAAGCAAAAGCCTGCAGAACTGACTTTTTTTCATAAGTAGGGGTTTTACTGTATAGTCAAACAATACAGTAGGAAATAAAAACATTGGCAAAACATGATGTCCCCTGAAATCATGAAGCCCAAGAGGTAATGTGATTTTCTGTAGCATCTGCCTTCCAAGAACAAGTGGACTCACATTCAGTGACTCCCAATTCCTAAAATGCAGCTCCAAAGGATTCCACGATAAGCTAGCTGTACTGAATGTTTTTGATAGTTCTGAGAGGATTCCAGGAAGACATAATTCTTGTTATTAGGAAGTTTTAACTAAAACTTGTTCTCATTAAATGGCTTCTTAATGTCTTTTCTTCCTTACAGTAAAGCTATGATGGACTTGTTAGTTGACCTGTGCAGCCGGCATCACTTAAATCCAGCCCACCACACATTAGAGTTGCAGTCCGAGGGAACTCAACAGCCTTTGAGTTACAAACCAAATACTTTGATAGGTGTACTGGATGTACAAAAGATACTTCTGAAAGAGAAGATTTCTGAAGGAAAAACCAAGAGGCCACCACCAAAAATTCCAGAGGTCAGAATATTCTGCCATGCTATTTCTTAAGTTGTAGTGGCAGGGAAAGTCCTTTCTATGACTGAAATCCTGCAGTAAAACTATGCTATGAATGATGCCATCAGCTGCGGCCATGCCATCGTTTCCTAAAGTCCTTCCCCAATGTTTCAGGGATCCCAAGAGATCCCCTTCACCTTAGGGCAACCTTTGGGAGCCATGGAATGGGAATGGGAATGATACAAAATCAGAAAATGGTCAGCAATGGGACTAGGACAAACCGCAGCAATTTTCCAGCTTTAAATTATTCCTCTTCTCATTCCACAGCTCAGAAAGGCTGCCCCAGGAAAAAAAAAATGAGCCTAATGATCAGTGAAATCTGAGGGTTGGACACTATAAAACTGTTTGCTTCTTGGTCGTGTTAGAATGTTCAAAGTTGATGTTAATGTTTTTAGTATCATTGTGTGTGCATACTGTTAGTTAAAAAGCAAAAAAACAAAAACAAATTTATTTAGGCTAATCAGCCCTTTAAAATCAAAGATCTAATGATCTTAGGCAAAAAGCCTTATTTTTTTATATTTTGTTTAGTAGACATACCCCACCCATCTGGGATACACTCCCATTCTGGACAGCTCACAATGTTATAAAGATAAAAACAGTCACCATAAAACCAAAAACAGCCACCACCATCCCAGTCAAATCAGAATTGAGGACAACTAGCCTGAGTGGCAAAAAATGACGGGAGGGTCTCCTATTTGGTCTTCAACCAGCTGCCAAAGTTCTCGAAAATAAAGGTTTTCAGTTGCTTCTTAAAGGCCCCTAAAGAGTAAATCAAATGTAGGCCTCTGATGTGTAATGGACTTTCTAGCCAACTTGGGAGTCGGTACTTGGAGTTGAGTTGTCAGAGAAGAGTGGGTGAAGTGGGCCTGATTTCTGCAGCAATTTCCTTTGGTAGAGATCTAGAGAAGTGCAATCAATTGAAACAGCTGTTCTTTAATTGAATCAAAGATCAATACATGAAGCCTGTACTAGTAATCTTCCTTAAGAGATTAAAGATCCAGAACAGAGGAGAGACATATATTTGTACACACTTACAATATTGAAAAGACCTTTGCATTAATTAACATATGTGAAACAAGAATGTCTTGTGGTATGAAGATGTGTGCAAACGGATTGAACCCAGTCTTCATGGAGATTTAACAAGACAATAGCCATGATGAGTCTCCCTCTGGAACACAATAGGTGTGAGACCACTTCAAGGAATGGTGATTATCATGTACAAACACAGATGCATAGTTATGGGGTCACCCTAGCAAAGCAAGGCATGGGGACAATGCATTGAACCCCTGACTGATATTTAGGATTTAATGGTTCCCTTAAAATCTGCTCAGGAAGGAGAGGAAATTGACCAAGATTCAATTTCTGTTCAGAATCAGCAGCTTGAAATGGCTGCTCTGACCAGGAATAACCCTCAGGCGCACTGGCTTATTGGTTTATTGAAAGTGGAAGTGATCAATTTGGCTTATGTAAACAGTGCCAGCTGGAGGTGATACAATGTTGCAATATGGAAACTGCAACTGATACAATTAGCTACTATGCTAGCTGGAAGCCCAGGTTCAATTCCTATAGCACTTCCAGTGGGGAGAGTTTGTCCATCAATTTCACAGAAGACTCAGACACTAGTGTTGGTTGAAAATTAGGACCACCTTTATTGAATAACTAACTCAGTAGATAATATAATTGGGTCTTTGGAAGGCATCTTTGCAGTGTGGTCTGGGTAATCCTTCTGAACCATACATCTCCTCTGGCCTGGAGGGCCATGTCCACCTTTGGACTCCCCTCCCTTCTGTTACCAATCATCCATCCGATGCATGGCATGGAAGAGGTAGCCAATTGTCCCCATGTATATATCTCACCCTGGCTCATCAATATGCACTTCACCGTATAACCATTGTCCCTTAGAGGACTCTAAATGACTGTACTAATTGCCACAAGCCATGGAACACATAGTGTCCCAAGCGCCCCCCACCCCCCATTACATAGGGGTGGCCAGAAGACCCCTCTGAAGACCCTCTAAGAATTGAACACCAGCATCCCTGAAAAACTCATGAGTATTGCTGTGTCCATCCCAAAACGTGTTGTGGGAGATGTAGCATTATGCGGCAAATGCTTACTTAAACATTAATCTGGAAATGCTGAGAAGTGAGGAGAGAGAAAGAGATAGAGAGGATTTCTCAAAAAAAACCTTTTCCTTGTATCACAGGACTGAATCAAGTGGGATTTTTCTTTTAATTCATTTTTAAATTTCATCTATAATTTACAGTATTATGGTTAAAATTTGTTTATTTTATTTCAGTTCCAGATACATATTTGCTGAAATCCAGTAGTTAGTCACAGCTACAGTATGTTCATTAATGGGCATTTAGAGAGTCATCATCTATGTAAATACTGTTGCTTTAATGGGCCTATTTTGATTACAATGTTTTGCTGAATTTCAGCCATTTCATAAGGGATTTAAGTTGTGCACTATTTAGCATATACGTTTGGTTCATTAAATGAGACATTTATTGATATTTCTTTAAATTCAGTCCAGAATGAGTAAGCTGTTTTCACTCTACTGTATGAAATCTTTTTCTTTGGCTAACATGATTTTTTTGTTTACCATTTTGCTTCCCCAGAAAACCATGAGGCTGGTAGTAAATTACTTAAAGAAACAAAAGGCAGTTGTTCGAGTAAATCCTGAGGTGCCTCTTCAAAGTATAATTCCAGCCATTTGTGAAAAATGTGAGGTCAACCAGGAATACCTTGTCCTCTTGAGAGATACATTTAGTGGTGAGGAATTGGAACTTACAAAATCATTGAATGAACTGGGGATAAAGGAGCTTTACGCATGGGATAGGAAAAGAGGTAGGTCAAGACATATGCAAACATAACATTCCAAAACTGTATTTGCAAGCTGGTAAGAGAGGTACATGGAGGAGTGCCACTTTTTAAAGAAGTACCACTTTTAAGACTGTGGATGTGTAAAGGGCTGTTTTTACTTCAAACTGTTATGTTTTTCAGTGCAAAACACCTAGCCATTGCTAGTTTAGGACTGCCAGTAAGCTTTAGGTATGACAGCACAGTAGTCCACTGGTAGTTTCACTTAGTGGTCTCTCCTAATTCAGTGAGTGCTGCTTTGAATTGTATTGACAGTACATAGACGAGACATAAAGAATCCCTAACCATTCTGAATTACTTTTTGAAATCATGCAGATGACACTAATAACTTTTGAAGTAGTCTTGACAAAAAACTGTAGGGACTGTGTTGTGAGATAATTGAGACATGAAATATTAATTCAGAGAAGGTTCATTTGCTTTTAAATCCCACAAGCAGTGAAAAGCAAGACAGCCATAGCTTCTCCTGTGTCCTTTTTCTCTAGTCTTGTCTTTCACTCTTCTCTTTCTCCTTTTGGGATCAGTAGTGAGAAACTGCTCCATGTCCAGGGAGTGGGAGGGTATCAGAAGCCAGAATGGTCTGGTCTTATCTTCTAAGACATCAAGTGTTTTAAAGGTATTTGTTCTCTTAGCTCTGTGATGGTGAACCTTGGCACTCGAGGTGTTCTTGGACTTTGAAGCCCAAGTCAGCACTCCAGCTGATCAGGGCATCTGGGAATTGAAGTTCAAGAACATCTGGAGTGCCAAGGTTCACCATCACTGTCTTAGCTGGAAATACTAACTATGAAGATCTTGAACCATGTTCAAGGAGATTGAAAGACAAATAGTAGTGGGCATAGAAATATAGCCACAGAATGGTGTACAAAAGAATTTATTTACAGATACACAATGGGCAAGTAGCTTCTTCCCACTGTGATTTACAACAATCAATTATTATCTGTGCATGTGCAGTTTTGCAACATGATTTACACTATTTTTTATTGGTCTGTCAATAAGCCCAGCAGCTTTAAAAGAAGCATGGTCGGCAAATAACCTATCTTGTTCCTGGATAAAATGAGAACCAGTAGCTGTCAAAGACATAATTAGCTTAGTCTGCATACAGATATTGGGGCTGTTATAGTTCTGAATGTTATGGTCATTTACTGAGAAACTGCTTATCTGCCTTTGAGTTGAGAATCTTGGAAATGTTGAAGACCACCACAATAATAGGGAAGAGCAATCACAAGAAAGCAGTTCTGCTTCTGGGAAACAATTCAGATGCAGGTTTTTCTCTTTGAAACAAAAAGAAGGATAAACCTGTTTACTCATTTTACACAGTTAAAGTATCTTTACCTGCTTCTTTTATTCTAAGCAGTTATGGTTCCAGCCTTTTCTTCAGAATCCAAAGATCACATCTGATTTCAAATCACGTTTTTCTGCTTCTACTCAGAAATATGTTTGAACTCTGAGAAATACAAGTAAAACATTTTAAATAGAAAGCTACAATATCACTAAACTTTGAACTGTAAGAAATTGGAGACAGAACACAACACTGTTTCGCAGAAGAGTAAAAAAATTGGAAAGTTTTATGGGACTTTTTTGTTCATTTTTACTATTAATATTGAGACAAACCTTGAATTGTCTGGAAGATGTGAAAATTACTGATCTCATCAGTACAGAACAGTTCTCCAAACTAGAATACTACTAAATTATTGAAATCTTTTGACTTCTATCCCATTTCTCCCCATAGTTGACTTAGTAAAATTTCATATGTTGCATCACCTCAATGAGAAAAACTGAGCATTTGTATATTTAGTTATAAAGTAATTTGCTTCTGTTTTGCTTCTTCCCTCAAGCTCCTCTGGCAAACATAATTTCCTTCCTTAAAATATATTTCTGGAATTTTAAAAGTCAGGGCAAATCTGGTTTCTTAAATTTGTAATCTCCTGCGCAGTTACCTAAGAATAAGCTATGTTGAACAAAGTTGTATTTAAGCCTGAGTAATCATACAAAGCGTTGCACTAAAATGAGGAAAGACTCCCCCCTCCGTTGAGAGGCTAGTGAATTTTAATTTGTTTCATAAACAAACAATTAAAATATTTTGCTGTTATTCAAGTTATAAGTGAGATTCCCCCTCCCCCCAATATAATACTGTGGTAAACAGAAAGATTTAAACTACTGTTTTACAATTATATGTAAGCTTATTCATATTGCTTTAAACCTGTGGTAACTTGCTAAGATAGTTGTAAAAATATAAAATAAAAGATAAGTACAGTATTTCAAAAATATGGAGGATAAAGCAAGTGCATATATAGACTCTGCTTTCCATTTTGAAATAGTCAGTTAGATTACATGTTGGCCTACTAGTAGATATTCTGAAATCCACCGCTAAACCACTGAAACTAAAGAAGCAGACTACAACAGCATGACAAGAAAAGTGGCTGTGCTGGTGACGCAGGAAAAGAAATCTTTATGACCAGGCTACAAATAAATTAGTTTATTGTGATTCTATTTTAAGTTTCAAAGGTTTTGCCAGGACTAGTGATTTCTTTTCTAGAGATAACACTGGTAAAAATCACATTATATTACATTTAAAGAATCATTGTAGGCCTTTGGTCTATGGACAGTGGCATATACAGGTTTGCCTATGAATACCATATTTGCTGGCATATAAGACACATTTCCCCCCTTAAAATGTACCGGAAAAATGGAGTGCATCATATATGCCGGTAACAGACACACACACCCCATGGTGGTGCGGTTTTGCGGCTAGAGAGGATCGGCAGCTGGAGACAGGAAAGGGATATTTTTAAAGCCCCCCCCCAATGCTGGTGTGGTTTGGTGGCCACCACTAACTTCTAGGAGCCGGATGAAGGGCGGCTTCCAAAGGAGCTCTCTTGCCTGGCTGATCCCACCCTCCTTGGCTGCTAGTGGCCAGCGAGGAGGGGGGGATTGTTGTGTTCTAAGGGTTTTACCTTCCACATGGATTACAATGTATCTGAACCAATGTAACCGTGCCTATAGCAACAATGTAACCTTCAGCTGTATCATATGAACCCTGCATGAGGACGCGAGCTAATGTCCACCAGCTGGCAGCAGCGAGCGTCCAAGCTCTCTTGGTCCGATCTCATCAAAGGCAGCAGCGCGGGAAGTTTTCCCGCCACTACCTACACCTGGACAAGAAGGGCGTGACTCGCAATGACGTCACGCAGGCAGTAGCCAATGGGCTACTATGGCACCACGTTCAAATGTATTACCACTGTATATAAAGAGCTACCGATCCACCATTACCTCATGTTCCCTCTGTCCACGATGCAATAAACCTGAGTTAACCCAGCCCGAGGCTGTGTCCTGTGTCTTGGTTTGCATACACTAAATTGGCGACGAAGGTGGGATGATGGATTCCCAAAGTGCCAGGACACAGAGCGGGTTCAATATTACCAAGCCGCAAGACTGGACCATCTTTAAC
This sequence comes from Bradypodion ventrale, assembly GCA_035047345.1. Taxonomy (NCBI): domain Eukaryota; kingdom Metazoa; phylum Chordata; class Lepidosauria; order Squamata; family Chamaeleonidae; genus Bradypodion; species Bradypodion ventrale. The sequence continues at coordinate 52,171,364 of JAWDJE010000006.1, forward strand.
ATGGATTTCAAGGCGGCATTGGTGGAACTCAAAGTCAAAGACGACGAGGAAAGGAAGAGGGCCATCCTCACCCGAATGCTGGGTGTAGAGACCAAGCGGACGCTGGTGGGCATGATCGAACCGAAGACGTTGGACGACTTCAAAACCGACGACATACTGAAGTTGCTGCGTGAGCGTTTCCAACCCTCGAAGGCAATGTTTCCCGCTAGGAGTGCGTTTTGGAGGCGAGTCCAAGCGCCGGATGAGTCGGTAGAGGCTTTCGTGGAGGCCCTGAGGGTAGCCGCCGTTCCCTGCAAGTGGGACAACCTGGAGATGATCATGAGGGACGTCGTGCTGTGTGGCCTGAAGGACAAGGAAGTGCAGCGCCGCCTGATGAACAGGGAGCCGCCACCCACGCTGGCCGAGGTCGTAGAGACCGCGGAATCCGCGGAGTCCACGAATGCGGGAGTGGACGAAATACACGAGTGGCGTGAGTGGCGCCCTAGGGCCAGCAAAGCGGAAAGCTCGGTGCGCGGCAAGTCAGGACAGCCGGTGCACGCGACCCGGCGAACCTCGAGATCCTCCACAGATGGCAGCGACGGCGAAGAGGTACAGAAGGTCCGGAAAGGGGGGCGCCGCTGCGATGGTTGTGGGGCGGCCCACGAGCGTGCGAAGTGCCCTTTCAGGAAAGCCGAATGTTACAGCTGTGGCCGGCGCGGGCACATCGCCAGGGCATGCAGAAATCGGAAAGAGGGCCGGAGGCAGTCGAAAGACCGTTCGGCCAGACCGGACCATCCAGCGAGACCCCAAGATGGCGCCCGAACCACGAGGAAGCAGGACGGCGTGGGTCGCGTCTCGGACGGCAGTGAGGACGACGCCCCCGTGTTCAGCGTGTCCACGGGACAAAACCATTACTTCATTGAGGTAATAGTACAAGGGGCCCCTGTTAGGATGGAGATTGACTCGGGGTCCTATTATTCCATAATTCCCCAGAAAGAGTTCTTGAAGATCGACCCCCAAGCGCGGCCCAAACTTAAGACTCTGAGGTCCACGCTACGAGACGTACAAGGGAACAGCATTCCAGTGCTGGGGGTCGGGAAATTTCGGGTTCGCTATAAAAGACATTCCGCAGAACTCCCGTTAGTCGTTCTCAAAGGGGGGAATTGTAGCCTCCTAGGGACGCAGTGGTTTCAGCCCTTGGGTTTGTTCATAGGGGGGGTGCATGCCGTGGGCGCGGATCCGATACAAGCGGTGTGTGACGCGCACCCCACCGTGTTTGAAAAAGGACTTGGAAAGTTCAAGGGACCCCCTGTAGCCTTCGACCTAGACCCGGAGGTCCGCCCGATAAGACTCAAACCGCGCAGGGTGCCTTTCGCACTAAAGGACAAAATAGAGGCGGAACTGGACAAATTGGTGGGCCAGGGGATTCTTATTCCTGTTGATTCCGCGGAGTGGGAAACTCCAATCGTAACAGCCCTGAAGGCTAACGGGGAGGTGCGCATTTGCGCTGATTATAAGTGTACAATTAACAAGGCGATTCGCCCTAATGCATATCCGGTGCCAGTGGTCAGCCACCTTTTGGCCAGGCTAAATGGGGGAAAGTGTTTCGCTAAGCTCGACCTGGCACAAGCCTATCAGCAACTCCCCGTAACTCCCGCCACGGCCGCGGCACAAACGATAGTCACACATAAAGGAGCGTTCCAGGTGTCGCGTTTACAGTTCGGCGTGAACTCGGCACCCGGCCTTTTTCAGTCGCTTGTGGAACGCCTCCTGAAGGGGCTGGAGGGGGTGTTGCCTTATTTTGATGACGTATTGATAACAGGGGGGAGTGAGGCCGAACTGGCAAAGAGATTGGATAAAGTGCTAACTGTGTTCGAGAAAGCGGGGCTGAGACTGAGGAAGGACAAATGTGTTTTTTTCGAAACCGAGGTCGAATTTTTAGGGTTTCGGATCACACCCGAGGGTATTAAGCCGTCCAAATCCAAGGTAGCAGCCATTAAGAAGGCCCCTCGCCCCACATCCAAAACCGAACTTCAGTCATTCCTGGGGCTCCTCAATTTCTACCATACATTCCTTCCGCGGAAAGCCTCCGTGGCCGAACCGCTTCATCGGTTACTTAAGAAGGAGGAGACATGGATGTGGGGTGACGAGCACGAGAAGGCGTTCAACGAACTAAAGCAACTTTTAACATCGGACGCAATCCTTACACACTTCGACCCCAAACGGCCGGTGGTCTTAGTCTGTGATGCATCACCGGTGGGGGTGGGGGCGGTGCTTTGCCACGTGTTGGATGACGGTCGGGAGGCCCCAGTGGCGTTTTACTCAAGGTCCCTGTCCCAAGCAGAGCGAAATTACGCACAAACCGACAGGGAGGCATTGGCAATAGTAGCGGGGACCAAAAAGTTTCACGATTTTCTGTATGGCCGCCCATTCAAAATCGTGACGGATCACAAGCCCCTGTTAGGAATTTTCACGGCAGGCAAGCCCACGCCGCAGATACTATCCCCGAGAATGTTGCGATGGGCCATTTTTCTTAACGCATACCAACACGAGTTGGAGTACCGGCCCGGAAAGGAGATCAGCCATGCTGATGCGCTGTCGAGATCCCCTTTGCCCTTGTCGGACGACCAAAAAGCCAGAATAGGAAGAGACCGCCAGGTGTTGCTAATCGAGGTTTTAGACGAACCCCCAATAGTACCGGCCGATATAGCCAGGGCGACAGGCAAGGACAGGACGCTGGAGAAAGTCAGCTCATGGGTGCAGAAAGGGTGGCCAGCATCGTCCCCAAGCAAGGAATTCGACCCATTCTTTCGGAAGAAGCTAGAGTTGTCCCTAGAAAGGGGGTGCCTGTTGTGGGGCCAACGGGTGGTGGTCCCAACACCCATGCGGCCGAGGGTTCTCAAACTGCTGCACATCAGCCACCCGGGCATCGTTCGCTCAAAAGCGCTGGCCCGTAGTTACTTTTGGTGGCCACAGCTGGACGAGGACATTGAGCACATGGTCGGCACTTGTGAGGCGTGCCAGGGGTCCCGACCAGAGGCGGCCCGCCTCCCGCATAGGGAATGGGACACAGCAAGGGGGCCATGGTCCAGAGTGCACGTAGATTTCGCTGGCCCTTTTCGAGGAACCATGTTTCTCCTGGTGGTGGATGCATTCTCAAAGTGGCTGGAGGTCATTCCGGTAAAGAGCACATCCTCCATCACTACAATTAACCAACTACGGAGAGTCTTTTCAACGTTCGGTTTACCCGACACTTTAGTCAGCGATAACGCGAGTTGCTTCACCTCCTCAGAGTTCGGGGCATTCATGGAGGCGAATGCCATTCGGCATGTCACGTCCGCGCCGTTTCACCCGGCCACGAATGGCCAAGTGGAACGGTTGGTGCGTACAACAAAGGAGGCGCTTCGGCGCATGGGCCCCGGGGACCTGAACCACCAAGTATGTCAGTTCTTATTAGCGTATAGGGTGACCCCCTTAGCGTCAGGTTACTCGCCGGCAGAGCTATTGATGCGGCGGAAACTGACTACACTCCTGTCCAGGCTGGACCCCACAAGAATTGAGGATAAGGGAAAAAACGTGGGGCTGGCAGTCTCGAAGGGGTTCGCCGCCGGCGACCCTGTCCATTGCAGGAACTATGCCAGCGCGGGGCCAGCCTGGGTGCCGGGGACGGTTGTAGAACAGACGGGGCCAGTGTCGTACCGGGTCGAAACCCACACCGGTCTCCTCTGGAGGAGGCACGCAGACCAACTGAGGCACCGAGTCAGTGGGCCAGTCAGTGAGGATCCCCAACAAGATTCAGCGTTAGGGTTCTCCCCCACCCGCGTAACCCAAGGGGGAGACAGCAGCGGACAACAGTCCCAAGCAAGGGGGGAAGGAAGAAGCAGCGGCCCCGACTCATATCCTTTTGATAAACCAGTTCCGTCAGAGGCCGGGGAAGGGGGAGAGGAGTTCGCGACCGCTGCCCCCGACTGGAATTTTGGGCTTGATTTAGCAAACCGGGGGGGTTTTCAGGAGTGTTCCCCCACCCTTCCAGGCGAGAAGAGGGGTTTTTCGTTAGTCCCCAGTGCCCCCGGTTCCTCCCTAAGTAAGAGCACACCTCCCAACAACGCCGCGGAGCCGCGGCAGGTCACTAACGAGTCTCCCTCTCAAATTACAGGACAGGAAACCAGGGGACAAAGAGAAGGTAGCAAACCCGGGGAGAGGCAGCCCGCATCGAGACCCCAGCGTGTTCGAAACAAGCCATCTTGGCTGAAAGATTTTGTCTCCTAGGGGGGGGGGGGTGTCTAGAAGCATGGGCTCGAGACGTTGTCTCGTCCTAGGGGGGAGGGATGTTGTGTTCTAAGGGTTTTACCTTCCACATGGATTACAATGTATCTGAACCAATGTAACCGTGCCTATAGCAACAATGTAACCTTCAGCTGTATCATATGAACCCTGCATGAGGACGCGAGCTAATGTCCACCAGCTGGCAGCAGCGAGCGTCCAAGCTCTCTTGGTCCGATCTCATCAAAGGCAGCAGCGCGGGAAGTTTTCCCGCCACTACCTACACCTGGACAAGAAGGGCGTGACTCGCAATGACGTCACGCAGGCAGTAGCCAATGGGCTACTATGGCACCACGTTCAAATGTATTACCACTGTATATAAAGAGCTACCGATCCGCCATTACCTCATGTTCCCTCTGTCCACGATGCAATAAACCTGAGTTAACCCAGCCCGAGGCTGTGTCCTGTGTCTTGGTGGAATTGGGCTTTAAAAGACCCTTCTTTCCCACCCCATCCTACTCTCCCCATCTCCTGATGGCCAGCAGGGGTGGGATAAGGTGGAAACGGGGTTTAAAAGATCCTTCTTTTCTACCATATCCCACTCTCCACGGCTCATGGAGTTAATTTTAGAAATGCATGAAAAATTGTAGAAAATGATTTTCCCCCTTAAAAATGTGTATAAAAACGGGGTGTGTCTTATACTCTGATGTGTCTTATATGCTGGCAAATATGGTATATACTTTATTAAAGAAAAATGTTGTCATTCTTTGTCACTCATGTGCTAGAACTTCAAAGAACTACAAAAAAGGGCTTGCATTTATTTACACAAGCACCCACTCTTTCAAAGACATCAAGTTGTTCTCAGATTTGAACTGAGATGTATGCCCAGCTAGCTTTTCTGGATTAACATTCTGAAAATGATGGGTACTGCTCTTAGCACATTGATATTCATGAAAGCAAATATTCATGTGTTACTCTTTTAATATTATTCCTTTTCATTTATTTTCATTTTCTGACCTTACAGTTATTCCATCAAAAGCTCAGTCTGAACCTTCTCTGAACTATAGAGGTACTGTCAAAGTTTGGGGAGGGGGTTTCGTTTTTTAGCTATTCTGCATGGCTTTGACAACTAACATATTTAATGTTTAGGCTATTACTGGCATTATAACCTAACAATGGCAATGCAAGCGCGGCGCCAAAATGGCCGCCGCGCCCTTTGCGGGCCCCCCCCCACAGGACAGAGAATCTGGGTAGTTAGGGGCGTGGCCAGCTCCCTTATAAAAGGGGTGGCCACGAGGCAGCCGAGCTGCCATTTTACCTCAGCGACGGAGCGGAGAAGTTTTTTCCCCTGTGGCTCCGTCGCTCGTTAGCTTACCGGGAAGCCTTTTGGTAGCGATTCTGCCTTGCCGGCTTCCCTTTTTGCTTCAGTGGAGATGCCTTCGAAGAAGAAGGCAGCTTCGAGTTCAGCTCGCGCTGTTAGGAGGCGCAACCCAGGTCGGAGGACCGCGGTGCCGCCTCCTCAGCAGCCACCTTTGCCAGCCCCGGCCGGGGCCGGCGGAATGGGGTCTATTGCCCCTCGGCCCGGAGTGGGCGAGCAGAGTGCGGGCGCGGAAGGGGTTCCGGCCCGCGGCCCACGAGCGGTGGACACCGCTCCTGCTACTGCCCACTCTGTCGGGCCTACTCCTCTTGGGCCGCAGCCTCTCCCTGGGCCCTCTAGCCTTGGGGGGTGGTGCGGCCCCCTGCCTTGGCAGGTTTCTCCACCAACCCTGCCGGGCTTCGGTGCTGGCCAATGGCCATATGTGGGTCCCGGGGTACAGGGACCTGTACCCACGCCTGGACCAGGCGGGCCGGCCGGCCCTTTGCCCATGGTCAACGTGGACACCTTGCTGGCCAGCATTGCGGCCCTCGAGGCGTCGTTGGCTCGGGCCAGTCAGGCGGGCGCCCCCTTCGGGGTTCCTTTTGAGGCGCTGTCGGCAGGAGGACAACAGCTGGCGGAGAGGGTCGAGCTGCTGCAGGCGCGTGGCGCGGTTTCGGCCACTGCCTCGCAGCTCCCCAGCCAGCAACCAGGTGCGGGTCAAGCCCCGGTGATGAGCTCTACGTCGGTCGTGAGCTCCGACGCCCCCAGTGGGCCGGAACCCCCGGTGGGGGCAGCCCGCGGGGGTGCAGCATGTGAGTATACGGTGCAAGCGAGTACATCCACACACATTCCCAATCTGGGGGGGGCCTTTCAATGGCCTTGGCCTCGCGCGGGTGGTGCGGGGGCCACGCTGTCGGCTACCCACCCGGCGACGACGACTGCCACCTTGGGCACTGGGGTGGGCATTGGTCCTTACACTGCAGGGAATGTCCTGGGGGTGGCTGGGTTAGCTCAGGCCCCTTTCACCAGGCCGGCTGTCCCCTTTTCGGCTTTGCCGACGGCAGGGTATTCCTTGCCATTGGGTGATCACCTGGCACAGGCTACTAGGGAAAAGATATGGCGAGGGGAGTACGTGGATATCTTCTCACTCCTGAACAGAGAGCCCACCAAGGAGGAAAGGGAGGGTCAGGATGAGAAGGACAAGGAGCAGGCACGCCGCCGTAAGCCGCCGCGTACCTGGGCCAACTGGCTCCCCGCTTATTTAATATACATGGCGGTATATTTGAGGGCGCGGCCGGATTTAGCTATTCCCATGGTCCAATATTTGGACAACATATATAGGGCGATGGTCGATTTCCCGGGCCCCTCATGGCTAGCATATGATGAGGAATTCCGTATGAGGATTCCCCTCCACCCCGAGATGAGATGGGATGAGCCGTGCCAGAGGCTCTGGCTTTTGTATATGACACCCACACGCCCTGCCCCGGGGGATAGATACCATTGCGGACATGCGGTCCAGTGAGCGGCTCCAGCGCAGGTTACCCGCCAGGCGGCGGGGCAGGGGGTTCCAGCCCGCCTGCTGTGCTGGACTTTCTCGTCAAATGGTTCCTGCAATCGAAAGAACTGCAGGTATAAGCATGAGTGTCCCACATGTTCTGGCCCCCACGCAGCCTCTGCTTGTCCCAGGCCTGGGGGGGCGCGAGGCAGAGGGAGGGGTGGACAGTGGGCTGGCAAGGCTGCCACGGATGGAGCTAGTTCTCCAAAAGGCCCCCTCCCCAATTAAGGTGGACATGCTGGAGCGCTGGCTCGCATCGTACCCGAAGGGGGAGGACGGGGAGTATCTCCTTCAAGGTTTTAAGCAGGGATTTCGTATCCCTTTTATGGGTGATAGGTCCCCTCAGGATGCTCCCAACCTTTTATCCCTCAGAGGTAGGGAGGAGGTGGCTGCGGCCAGCATTAAAAAGGAGTTAGACGCGGGCAGGGTCGCTGGACCTTTCCCGCACCCCCGTTTCCCAATCTTAAGGTCTCGCCACTGGGTTTGGTCCCTAAAAAGTCCCTAGGTGATTTTCGCCTTATTCATCATTTGTCCTACCCAGCCGGCCGATCGGTCAATGATGCTATCCCTGATGACCTTTGTTCAGTCAGGTATACATCGTTTGACCATGCGCTGCGCATGGTGCGCTCGTGTGGCCCGGGTGCCCTGCTGGCCAAGTGTGACATTAAGTCAGCTTTTCGCCTCTTGCCAGTGCACCCGGGCGACTTTGAGTTGCTGGGTTTTAAATTTAAGGGGGAATATTATTTTGATAAGGCCATGCCTTTTGGCTGCTCCATATCATGCTCGGCTTTCGAGCGTTTTAGTACCTTCCTAGAGTGGGCTTTCGTCCGCAGGTCAGGGTCCCGGTCTGTAGCCCATTACCTGGATGACTTTTTATTCGGGGGTAAACGGGGCTGGGACACGTGCGCACGTCTCCTCAACACATTTCAGACGCTAATGGAGGAACTTGGTGTCCCTTTAGCGCCCGAAAAGACCGAGGGCCCATCAACCAAGCTAGTATTCCTGGGGGTTGAGATTGACACAGTAGTGCAGGCTTCTAGGTTGCCGGGTGATAAGGTGTCCAGGATAGTGGCCCTTATCTCGGAATTGCTGGCCAAGCGTAAGGCATCCCTGAGGGAACTGCAGGTGCTACATGGGCACCTTAATTTTGCTTGCAGGGTGGTCGCACCGGGCAGGGCTTTTGCCCGGCGCTTATGCGACGCCATGGCAGGGTTATCCAGGCCCCACCACAGAGTCAGGCTCACCCGGGGTATCAGGGCAGACATGTTCGTCTGGTTGCAATTCCTGAGGGAGTTTAATGGGGTCTCATTTTGGAGGTCTGACCTCCTGGCATCCCCCAATTTCCAGATCCAGTCTGATGCCTCAGGATCCCTGGGTTATGGGATGTACTTCAATGGGAAGTGGGCCTATGGTGGGTGGCCACCGGCATGGGCAGGCACAGGTCGCCTGCGGGATCTCACATACCTGGAATTTTTTCCCATTCTGGGGGCTTTGATGCTATGGGGCGAACAGTGGGCTAATTCGGTGGTGCATTTTTGGTGCGACAATGCGGCTGTTGTACACATTGTCAATGCACAAACTTCCAAATCGCCCAGGGTCATGGATCTAGTGCGCCATTTTGTGCTGCGCTGCCTGCGCCTCAACGTCTTGTTCAGGGCCAGGCATGTCCCAGGGGTTAATAATGATATTGCTGACGCTTTGTCCCGCCTGCAGATCTCCCGGTTCCGCGCCTTGGCCCCGGATGCGGAGGAATTTCCCTCGCCACTCCCGGACGAGATGTGGACTATTGGCAAGGAGAGGTGAACCGGGCGATTGGCCTGTCACTAGCGCCACGCACGCGTAAGGCGTATCAACAAGCATTCAATTCGTACAGGGCATTTGCTACTCAATTTCTCTTGCCAGAGACCTGGCCTATCCCGGTGGACCATGTTCTGCGGTTCATGGTTCACCTGTATGCACAGGGCCTCGCACCTCGCACCATAGCATCCAAGCTCTCGGCGTTGGCTTTTATGGCCAAAGTGGGGGGTCATGTGGATACCACCTCTGACTTCCGTGTGAGACATGTTTTGGAGGGGTGGGTGCGCGAGCGCGGGCGTTGCCCGGACGACCGGCACCCTATTTCCCCAGGGGTTCTTACCCAGTTGGCCCGGGGCTGGCCAGGCCTCTGTTTTGATCACTATGAGGCAGCCCTTTTTCATGCAGCCACAACGGTGGCATTTTTTGGAGCGCTCCGCGTCAGCGAACTCGTGATGCTGTCTAAGGCGGATGCAAGTGGTAGGGCACTGGAACTCGAAGATGTCTATGTAGCCAAAGACTGGGCCCAGTTGAGGATACGCTCCTCTAAAACAGATCAGCATGGCGTAGGCAGTGGTATAAGACTGCTACGGTGTTCTTTGGCAGACATCTGTCCGGTTGGTGCCCTACAGGAATTCCTGGCACTGCGTGGCATGCACCACGGCCCGTTTTTCTGTCACCAAGATGGGTCTCCCCTTACTAAATTTCAGTTTTGGAAGGTGACAGCCAGAGCCCTCACCAGGGTGGGCCTACCAGGTGCCCGTTATGGCACACATTCGTTCCGTATTGGCGCAGCCTCTACAGCAGCTGCTTTTGGGTACTCTGGGGCTGACATACGCAGCATGGGGAGGTGGGGCTCGCAATGTTTTCAGTTTTATGTGCGCCCACTCCCGCCATGAGTACCAATCCAGTCACCTTACCGCCTTTTTTCTCAATTTTCTTACAGACCCTGGGTGTCGTATTACACCGGTGACAGTATGGCTGGTGGGCCACAGCTATGTGCACAGGGCAGCGCGTTACGCTGCGGCGACAGAGTGGGGACCCCGACTGGGACTGGGTGACCACGCCAGTCTCGCATGGCATGGTAAGCCTGGGATGTTATGGCAGGAGCTGTGGCCTTTCCTTTTTTCTGGCCTGGGTGCTGACCCGCCTGACATTCTAATCATCCACCTGGGGGGCAATGATTTGGGCCAGGTCACCGGCTTATCGCTCAAGCATGCGATTTGCGAGGAACTCGCCTACTTGCATTATGTCTGGCCTGCCACAACCCTGGTTTGGTCGGACATTGTCCCGCGCCATTCTTACAGAGGGGGCGTTAACCTCCTGGCCCTTGACCGCGCTAGGCGCGCGGTCAATAAGGCAGTGGCGCGGTTTCTTGCCACCAGGGCTTGGGGACGGGTTAGTCATCACCCCGATATTAGTCTACAAAATTATGACTTGTACGCAGGGGATGGGGTCCATCTGTCGCGAGGAGGTATGGACCTCCTGTTGGGTGATTGGCGAGCAGGCCTGTTGACCGAGCTGACGGTCTGGGGGGGGGCGTCAGGTCTTCTTTGAAGCCCCTCCGTGTGGCGGGTAGCACTGGTAAGGTAAACAGTATGACCCACAAGTATCCGGCAGGTTCGCAATTGACTGGACAACACTAGACAGGAATAAATTAGTTAAACGTTGTCCGGTCAACGACGAACCAGGCGATGGGGTGATGACGATTGCTAACCAGCATGCATCACCCCTGTGATTTCACGGATACGCGTCAGAGGGTGGGGTCATAAGTTAGTTATTGACTACGGTCAACAATTTGTTTGTTGTCAACAAACAAATTGATACAAATTGATACATTGTAACCAATTGCCGTTGGCAATTTTGGGGTGGTACCTTACCAGTGTTACTTCGGCCTGCTTGCCTTATGAATTATGATTGGTCATTTTACCAATACAAATTTATAATTCGGACTAGGGCATTGAATCAATAAATGTGGCCCTATGCTGTTATCCACTTTCAATGTTGTCTGTGTCCGTTATTGGGGGGGTGCGCCTGCAATGCAAGCGCGGCGCCAAAATGGCCGCCGCGCCCTTTGCGGGCCCCCCCCCACAGGACAGAGAATCCGGGTAGTTAGGGGCGTGGCCAGCTCCCTTATAAAAGGGGTGGCCACGAGGCAGCCGAGCTGCCATTTTACCTCAGCGACGGAGCGGAGAAGTTTTTTCCCCTCCACCCCCTCCCTAGTTAACAGTGTGATATTATGGTCGCTTCGGGGCCGGGTGGGAATTTTTGGTTGGGACCCATATTGGCTCCGGGTCCTGGCTTTTTTGCCCATCCCACACTGTTGCTATGGTTTGATATAGGGGTCTTACTGTGTTCCTACTGTTGACTTTGGTCACATTGGCGGGTAGCACTGGTAAGGTAAACAGTATGACCCACAAGTATCCGACAGGTTCGCAATTGACTGGACAACACTAGACAGGAATAAATTAGTTAAACGTTGTCCGGTCAACGACGAACCAGGCGATGGGGTGATGACGATTGCTAACCAGCATGCATCACCCCTGTGATTTCACGGATACGCGTCAGAGGGTGGGGTCATAAGTTAGTTATTGACTACGGTCAACAATTTGTTTGTTGTCAACAAACAAATTGATACAAATTGATACATTGTAACCAATTGCCGTTGGCAATTTTTGGGGTGGTACCTTACCAGTGTTACTTCGGCCTGCTTGCCTTAGGAATTATGATTGGTCGTTTTACCAATACAAATTTATAATTCGGACTAGGGCATTGAATCAATAAATGTGGCCCTATGCTGTTATCCACTTTCAATGTTGTCTGTGTCCGTTATTGGGGGGGTGCGCCTGCAAAGCCTGTTTATCTGATTGGACTCATTCTTTACAAGCATGAATGTAAAATTATAAGTATTAGATATCTTTAATCTAAAACATGTATAACATCTAACTACATATTTTTGAGCTTGCATACTGTTGTAGGAAAGAAGACACGCTTGGGTGTGTTTGTCTTCATACTGGTTTTGTCAATAACCCCATAACCCTCTTGTTAGACATGATACTCCATAAACACCTGCCTGTTGTCTTAGTTTTATTTTATAGTAATTAATTATGAATTTTATTACAGCATTATAGCATAGCTGAACAAAACACCCTGCCATTAGCCGAATATGAATTGATAAATGTTTGGAAAAACTATCAATCATTTGTGTATGGTTTTGTACTGAAATATTCAGTTGAAACTGGACATCTATGTTTAGAAGGAAGGTTCCATTCATCTATGTCATATCATTCTTTAATGTTTCCTTTTTGTGCCATTTAATAGAGTTTACTAGCTTGTAATGATTATAGCAAGAGAGGTAACATCTTTACCTATAAGGAGGGATGTTAACCGTTGGACTCCGGCATACACGGCCCACACCCGTCCATAGTATCCCATACCGTGCCGCCTGCACTTGCCTTTACCTGGGCTGCAGAGCGCCGCAATGATCCCGCAGTTGGCAGTGGGGCAACAGCCCCACGAATGCAAACAAAGCAAAACAACATCCTCTGTGCCATGCCGCTCCTCAGCCAATCAGGCTGACAGGTGAGAGCAAGTAGAATGTTGGGAAACGTGGCGCGCCCAATAGAAACCGAGCCGCAGAAAAAAACCGCCGCACGAACACGAACAAAATAAACTAAACTTCAAGTTCCAGCATCCTCCGCACCGTGACCACTTCAGCCAATCATGCTGAAGAGCACAAGTGCGCAGAACACTGAAAAAAGTGGTGCACGAAAAATAAAATAAACGCATCACGCAACAGGAGTACAAGGCCGCCGCAGGCGGACGCATCGCCTCATAGCCTCGCAAACAAAAACTCACAAAAAAACACGATGAGACAACCACCGCCCTTCTTTCCTGGAGCAACGGGGAAAAGAGGGACTCCCTCTCCTCCCCGCTACCCCGCCGAAGATATGGCGAGACCACCGCCGGCCTCTAGGTAAGTTGAGCCAGGGTTGGGAAAAAAAGCAGGCAACAATTCGTCAGGAGAAGCACCCTCCCTGGTGAATGACTGGATTCTGCCTTTCTACTACCCACACTGCTATTTCGAGAACTAGCACGAAACAGCAGTGGAGGTAATAGAAAAGCAGCAGCCAGCAATCCGCAAGGAAGAGCACCACCCCTTATGGATTGTTGCCTGCCGATCTCCCCGTTAGGTAAGCCAGGGGAAAAAGGAGGCCCAGAGAAGAGAACTATCATCAAGCAGATAGCTCTTCTCTGCCTCCTTTTCACCCTACCTACCTAACGAACATTACCGGTCAAAGAGCGAGCTGACTGCCGGTTCTTCCTTTTCCCCATCGCTGCATCGAAACCTAATTTTGAAGCAGCAATGGGGAAAAAGAAGAAATGACAGACAGGCTGTTCTTCACACAACAAAACACAACAACAACAAAACCCAACAGTTAACCAAAATGCAAAGCACCAAAATTAATAAAACACAAATAAATAAACAAATAATTAAAAAAATTAAACAACAAAACAATAAACAAAAAAATCAACAAAAAACACCCGAAATACCAAAGGCTAACGAAAAACCATAAAAGCACACTAAAAACACCCATCTACAACACAAAAATACCTAACTCAACAATCAATAATCTCAGAAATTAAAGAAATAAATACGGAAAAATTTAAAAAAATAACAACCAGAAATAATTAAAACACTTAAACACATCTAAAACCCACAATACAAACCAACCAACAAGCCAAAACACTTTTTTTTTGGGGGGGGGGCAAGTAGAAACTCTCTACTTAAACCCCCCAACCCAAAACCACAAAAATCAAAAGTCATAAACCACAAATGCAAACCACCCCCACCCAAACCACCCCTAACCAAAAAAAACACAAACTATGCTAGTGTGTTATAGAATGGTAGGGAATATTTCCAGGCCCATAGCCAAGGGGTGGTCAGGGTGGGTAGCAGTATGTCATTCATGAATTGTACTTCTAGAAGCCATAAAAAGTTATTTTGGTGTCAATAGCACCTACTATTGACTATAGAAATAAAATAGAGTTTGTTTCTGCTACTTTTGATAAATTTGTTTGATAAGTTTGTTTTCTTTGGAATCAGCACTGTTTTGTTATATAAAACACATTTTTAGAAGGAAAAGTTAAAAAAGTGACCATTGTTGGCATGTAAAAAACTGAGTTAGGTGCTCTCTGCCAATGGTTTCTTTTAATTTACTGCAAGATGCAGTTTCAGTCTTGGAACATGCCAGCCATCCCAGGTGCTGACACTGGACTTATGTTTATCTTTGCTGCCACTATCTTGGTAGGCACCTGGAGGCCCTGGGTGCATCTGCTCAGAATTGCTGTCCATTTCAGGTTGCACCACTTTAAGTAATTTCATAACCGAAATAAGGTTAGTATGTCCTATGAAATAATGATTTCAAATAATTAATAAGTTGAATTCTTTCCTCTTTAATTGACTCTTTGTGTTTGTTTGGAGTAGTTACAATGTATCGTGTGTTTTACAGAAACAAGAAATTCTTCAACTATCTATGATGCAACAGAAAAAGAGAAAAAAAGATTTCTGGGATTTTTCAAGACTAGTAAAAGAAACAGGGTAAATATTATGCCTTATGTATTAAAATAATTATTTCCATTTTTGAGCTAGGATTAAATTATTTTCAAAGTAAATAACAAGCAAGCCGATTGTGAATTCTAATAGTTAATTTTGGCAAGTAACTTACTATAAATGAATAATGCAACAACACATTATTAATGCCTCATTGACATTTGGTTTTCTTTTTTAAATAATAAAAATGATTGTCCCTAGTGTAATATTTGGGTGATATCAATTTAACATTATTGGGGAGTTTGCTCTCCTTTTTTATTTTTTTATTTATTTATGTATGTAACTGCCTTTTTTGCCTGAGCGACCCAAGGCTGCTCACATCATCCGTTAAAACCCAAACCAATACTAATTAAAACCAAATACTATAAAATTCTCTAAAAACGTACATAAAACCTCCCGAATATTTTAAAATATTTTAATGACATTGACTCTTGTTACATGAAGTGGGTATTAATACTGCTAATTTACTTTCAAGCTTTGTTGCCATTAAGTTTTATGACAGCATTTTCTTTTGTGGCTTGTACTTATTCATTTGTAAAGTTGATGAGATGTAATGACATTTCTTTGTATATATCACATATGTATGGCTTCTGTACCAGCATGCAGTTCCTTTGTCTTAACTCTGTATGGCAGACTTGTTGTAATAAGGTTGACAGATTAAAGCTCATTCTGGAAAGGTGAGAGCAGTAAATCAAAAACCTCTATATACCTACTTCAGTGATCCATCTCCTTCATCCAGTGGAGAAACTGCTACACGGCTCATGCAATAACCAGGTGAAGTACCTGTGTGAGTACTAAGGAATTATGAACAAAAGTAATCTTCAGCAAAGTCTGCAACAAGTGTTACTTAAGGGAAAGTAGGGTCCCCAAAGTTAAGGTATGCACATTCCTCTGACACCAGAAAACCGTGGAAGAAATGAAAATACAAGAAGTATTTACCTACATAGGTGTCACTGGAACCACATTAATTCTTGTATTTCAGAAATCTGCATTCAGGATCTATAGATTTTTCCAGTTTCAATTTTGAACCACATGCCTGCTATAATATGGGGTTCACTACTTTCCATGGTTTCATGTGTCAACAGATGATTTTGGAAAGCATCACCCTTTGATATGGGTGTGTGATCTGTATATTATTGGAAGCAGAAAAGCCAGGAGGAATTACTTAGATTTTGCTATGAGAAGAAAAATAAGCTCTGGTGCTTGGAAAGATAGGTGGAACATTAGAATATTGAAATCCATGTCAATAAAAATGTTTTTTTTATAAAATAAAAAATACTATTGGAGATGGTACTTAACTCCAGTAAAACTTAATCAAGTCAATAGTAATTATGATAAAATATATCTCTTGATATATTCCAAGTACCCCCATTTTAACTTGTGCTCCCTTTGTTGTTCTATGCTGGTCTTGGACTGTAATAATTTGATTTGATGTCGAAAAAGGTGCAAGAAAGCAGGCATTTATTTTTACATGCAGTGGGAATGCAAGAACACATTGTAATTTTGACACTTGGTCTTTAAGGAAATAAATGAAATAAGCAATTTTAATTTAGCTGTATGACTTAAAATAGTACTGTTTATCAATAGTTAATTTAAAACGAGGTAGGTAATTGACATTTCCCCCCAGTTTGCTAACAACAATGAGATTGATTATTGTTAGGAATTGGAAAAGAGCTTAATACGGTATAATAATTGCTGAAAGCTAATATTCTGTTATGTGATCGGTCCAGGAATGTCTGGAATATAACAATTAATGATAAACTTATGTATAATAGAAAAGACAAGAGGGGGTAACTGGCAGAGGTGTATTTATGGTCATATGGAGAGAATTTGCCAATTCTGTGTTAATAAAGGGAAAGGAACCAAGCCCAATACATAATATCATTCTGAAAGGGAAATAGGGCTCTTTAAGTTTAAATAGTAAAAATAGTTATTCCCAAATGGTCTCAGTGGTGGGAAGCACTGTATTTGTAGATTTTTAACTAGTTGTTTAAATGTTTATTAGTTATTTTTTGTTTGTATTTGTCTTTTTATTACTTTGTAAAAATAACAAAAAAGTATGTCTGGCAGATTTCACAAGTGGTTGGTTAAGATAGTATCTTTGACCATTTAACTGATGAAGCTGCAATTGTTTTGACAATTTTGCAGACATTTGGCATGGGCAGTTGCTGTGACTATAACATTTCTGAGAGGTATTGATTGCCTCATCTTTATAAAACTGCTATATGGCTGCAGTCAACCATCATTACTGCCTGGACATTTGTGGTGAGAAGAATGCTAATTTTGGCAGATCAGTACAGTATAGATCATTTCTGTATTGATGTACCTTCAGACAGAAGAGCCTTCTGTTCTGTCTGCTCACAAATAAGCTTGCTGTTCACATTGCTCATATCTATGATGCACAGAGATGGCAGTGAAGGAGAATTGCTTGCTATCCCAGTTCTTCAAGTGGTTATTTGTAAATATGTGCATTTTATGCTCCCTAAAGCTTACAGCACATATAAATTTGACATATGTGTCATATTTTTAGGATCACTGTGAATGTGAGAGTTTAAAATACTGCCAATAGCACACTGCTTTTATAAAAGTATGTGATACACTTAGTGAATACTGTTCTGGCCACATTGGAAAAAGATACTATAGATTTGGAAATATACAAAGAATTGCAGACAAAATATTCTAGTCCTAAAGCAGCTCATGAGAAAAAGTGACAACATGTGGGAGTGTTTAGCTTTTTGAAAAAGGGAATAGAGTAGATATGCTAGAATTATGTATAATTATGGTGTGGAGAAGTTGAGATGGTGAAACATTTCTTCCTCTCTCATACTAGTAGAGCGGGTCAACTGCAAAAGGGTGACATAGATTGGACAGCTAAAAAGACTATGCATAGGTAAACTATGGATTTTACTACCTTAGGATATAGTAATGGTTCTCATTGTGGGCAGCTGTAAAATAGATTAAACCAGTGGTTCCCATTGTGGGGCACATGCCCCACAGGGGACTTAAATTCCCAGAAGCCTAAGTCAGTAATACAAAACCCCACTTTACGGAATTAATTCATTCCGCAGGGTTTTCCTTATAGCAAAAATTCCTCAAAGTGAAGCACAGTTTTCCATAGGAATACATTGAAAACCAATTAATCTGTTCCAAAGCAAAAAAAAAAAGTCTTTTAGCTGTTCAAAACTCTTTCTTTTTTATTAAATTTTAAAAATACAAACAAATTATCAGAAAAAATAGAAAAGAAAAAGAAAACAACAAGAGCACAATCATATAAATAAAAATACAAACATGCTTGGTTATCACATGACTCCATTAAATTTCATCATAATTAATTTAAAACATTTTTCCACATTATACCTTTTGAAACTCATCAAAATTCAATACTGTATATATTTCTTGTTCTTTTAATATATTCTTATCCATAATCCAAATCTAAACTCCTTTATATGTGTATATACTGTGTATATATATCCATTATTACTATATTTAATCCCTACATAACCAGGACAGAACAAAGAATACAGTAAAGTCAATTTCATAATGATCACCTGTGAACTATACATCGCCCTGGAAGATGCAGTGGTTCACAATATTCTTTCACTGTTTCCAAAATTTGTTCTGGGACTGGCCTGACCCCTTCACCTCTAGTTAATGCAGAATCCACAAATAGTTGCCAAATTTGCCAAAATCTATTTTCTTTAATTATACCTTTTTTAAATTCAGCTCCCATGTTAACTTATCATTCAAGGCAAGTTCCCACATTTCCCTGTACCAATCCTCAATTTTTAGAGTCACATCATTTTTCCAATTTCTTACGATACATTGTCTACCTGTTGTCAAAATTACAGATAACAACTCTTTTTTATCTTTGTCTAAACCCATATTATCCATGTATGTCAATACACCTGGCCCCAACTTGAATCTCACCCCCATGATTCTGCAGGTTTCTTTCTCAATTTCCCCCGAAAATCTTTTACCACATTACAACTCCACCACGTATGCTCATATGTTCCCAAAATATTTTTGCATCTCCAACACATTTTATTTTTATGATTATCCATATGGTGTAATCGCACTGGAGTCAGGTACCATCTCCACAACATTTTATAATTATGTTCTTTTACTCTGACAGACATAGTTCTTATAATCCTTTTCTTCCATTTATTTTCCCAATCAGCTTCTGCTAATTTGACATTCAGATCTTGTTCCCAAATTTTTCTCAGTGCTTCTTGTGGGCTACCCTCTTTGTTCAATAACCTGTAAACCTTGCTCACCAAGCCCTTTATTCCCATTTCTCACTTTCTTTTCTTCAGTACCAATTCCTCAAATTCTGGCTTACCTCTCTCCAAACTGGCTTCCCCCCAATATTTACTATTCCATTTATTTACCAATACAGTCTGAAATCAGTTCAACCCCATCTGTGTATATATCTCCATTTCCCCCTCTCTATCTCTACAAGCCCTTATCCAGTCCCTCAACAGGAAAACATCGTTTCTAGAAAGTACTTCCTTCACCCTCTTAACCAATTTTATCTGATTTTTTTTCATATCTTCTATTTCTATAATTGGGGATGTATCTGGGACTAAATCTTTCTTCACCTTCTTCCATTCTTCCAATGTTGTCTTTATCATTTTATTTTTAATAACCAATTTACCTACATCTTTATCTAAAAATACTGCTTTACTGATTTGATTTAATTCCTTCATCTTAATTTCTTCCCAGATCACCATCTCTCTTATTAAAATCTTCACAATATTTTAACTTGAAAGGTTCTATAATAATTCTTGAGGTTTGCCAGGCCCAAGCTACCTTTCTGAGATAGATACCACAAACTCTTCACTATTCTAGGTCTACTTCCTCCATTACAATAATTATTTAATAAACTTTGATATTCCTTAATTTCTTTATCCTTGAGTTGGATTGGCAGAGCATCAAACAAAAAATTTGGTCTCGGTAATAACATCATTTTACAAAGTGCTACCCTGCCAAACAAAGACAATTTTAATTTTTTATATTGCTGTATTTTTCTTTAATCTCCTTTTTTTGCTTTTCAATATTTTAGTCTCTTAACATCATCTAATTTATTTGAAATATTTATCCCCAAATATTTCAAATTATCTCTAATCTGTATTTTATATTTATCAATGATTTTCCTTTGTTCTTCCTTGTCTATGTTACACAGTATCATCTCAGATTTATCCCAGTTTATTCTTAAATCTGTCGTTTCCTCAAACTCCCTCAAAACTCTTTCTAAAGTGGCAAAAACACAGTGAATAATTCCAAAGTGCATTTTAGAAAGAGTTTTGAGCAGATAAAAGACTTTTTTTTGGCTTTTTTCTGTGCTCTGGAACTGGTTCTTTTGGTTTTCAATGCATATTTGGCACATTTCCGACAGCACCATCTAGTGGCCACCTCTGCTTATTGCAGGCAAAGTACCCACCGATCAGCTAACAGGGAATTTCCCGCACTTTTTGGTTGTGGGGAGTGCTTCTGGCAGTACCAAAATGCGATGAAAAATTGCACAAACAGAGCAGACATGCTCCAACACCCTCCCACCACCCTGGGAAGCATTGCAAGACCCAAAAAAACTTTTTGTATGGTGGGGGAAAATGTAAGCTGAGATGCCATTTTCTTGGGATTTCCTTCCATATGGTGAGTTTTCCGTTACGTGAGGCATCTGTAAAGCAGGGTTCCACTGAACATTGGCTGATCAGTTCTTTGGGGAATTGACTTACAGGTACGCTTCTGGGAAATAAAGTCCAAAACCAAAGGTTGGGAAACACTGGATTAGACAAATTCATACACAATAAGGCTGTTGGTGAGCATCAGTTGAAAGAAGCGGTTGTGTTCATGTTTTGCTGTAAACTCATTGTAGGCACATAGGTTGACACAGACTAGCTGTGTCTTTTGACAGATCTAGTATGATCTAGTGTGACATTTCTTAAATCAGTGGGCAAAACTTAAGAAAACAGAAAAAACAGATGAATGGTTAGAACTCTCCTAGGAAAGAAATGCTCAAAGCTTTTGTTTCTACAGAGGTGGCTGTGGAGCAAAAACAACAAACAGTTTTGTGGCATCTTAAAGCAAATTGTATTTGGTATAAGCTTTTGAAAACTACAACCCACTTCTTTGAATGCCTGGTGCAGGTACTAAAGACAAATGCATCTGAAGACAGACTCTGCAATCCATGAAGCCCATGTCATACCAAACATGTCAATCTTCTAAGATGTCACAAGAATTTCTGTTGTTGCTGTAAAGGTTTTTATCTGCCCCCCCCCCCCCCCAGTTATGACTGGGACATGTGAGAGATGAAAAAGTAGATAGTGATTCTCCTGCATAGGGAGAATGTCTGTCCAGTTAAGCACAGCCAGCTATTTTCTCTTGGCAAAAGACACCTGGGTGGTACTGTATCTAACTTTCTCAGGAGACTTCACATTATGTTATATTCTGCTAAGAGACATGTGCCATTGATATGCTTGTATGCCTCAATACAGATACACATTTCATTATACAGTATGTACATCAGTCACTTCTGTCCATTAAATGTACAAGTTTGAAAACTTAAAATATATATCCCAGTGTTTTACTTTTCCAATATCAAACATATATGCTCATCCTTTGATTGGCTTATGTCAAAATCTTAAGTTCCTTTTTCTGTATTGTGCATATAATAGATCTATCTTTCCTAGGTTTTCTTCAGTGGCAATAATGGTCTGCCCTGTCACCATTGTTCATAGTTGTCATGGAATCAGTTTCTTTGGTTGTGTAAGATGCTTATGTGTCTTCCAGGTAGAAGAATATTTGACAACAAAGATGGATGAAGATTACAGTAGTGAGGAGCGTTCAAAAGCAGAATCTGTAAGTGAACAGAGCTTTGAAGTAAGTACTAAACTGGCCTCAAGGTGGTGCTGTCATACAAAATGATTCTTGTCTTCTATTCCTTGAAGTGAAAAAACTTATAATTTTGATTCTGAAACTCTTTCCTATACAATATATTTGGTTCACAAATATATGAACAGAACAATCTACATTTATATGCAAAGACACGAAAGAAAATGAAGTCATATTCCATGCTAGTAACCCAAAGAAAAATGTGTTCAAACAATCAAGATAGTGAGTTGCTTTCTTCTTCTGCCATATCCAAATCCAAATATTGGTGATCCTCGTGGTGATCAGCCAATGAAGACTGTCCTGAGAATATAATGCAGTGGCATATCATCTGCATTCCACATTGCATTGTGACACCTGTACCACTGATCCAGTTCTGCAAGTTACTTTCTGGTCCTGAGCCCTTTTAGCACGCAAAGTCCTCCTTAGCCTCAGGCACATATTGATGAAGCAGCTGCCCTCCATCAAGATGGATTCAAGTGGGATTTAATCCACTTGGGGACCATCACTCTTCCCTGTGGATTTAGGCACCCAAGCCATTAGTCCTCAGGGTTGTCAGGTTAGTTAACCACCGCCTGACACTTGTCATTGAGTCGCTGGCAGTGTGGCCTATTCTATTACCCCCACATTCGCTCTGGAAATAGTATTACTGGACCCAATGGCACCACACACATTAAAGGCAGTTTTACTATGTGGGGGCATAGATGACATCTGGGTTTGCAGCAGGGTCTAGTTCCCATCTCTGTTTCACTTTTGTATAGTCTGTTGTGTGTCAATAGTTGTTTGAGATTGGAGGGTTGTCTATAAGCAAGTAGGGAGTCTGTCACCAAGGGCACTGGAAAGTGAAGCATTCTTGTCCAAGATGGGTTGGAGATCCCTCATTATGCTTGTGAGTTGAGGGTTGAAAATGACAACCAGCGGTGTTCGATTGCTTTATTTTCTGAGCCTGTCTTGTAGTAGATCATTCCTGGGTATTCCTCTAGCCCAGCTGATTTGTTCTTTAACCATATTGGATGGGTATTGTAGTTTGAGAAATGCATTTTGTAAGTCCTTGAGCTTGGCATCCCTGTCTTGTGGGTCTGAGCAGATGTGATTGTACCTGAGGGCTTGGCTGAAGACAATTGATTTTGTTGTGTGTTCTGGATGGAAGCTGGAGGCATGAAGGTAGGTACATCTGTCTGTGGGTTTGCAATATAGTGTGGTACTGAGATGTCCATTTTGTAGTTTCACACTGGTGTCCAGGAAATTTACTTGTTGTGTAGGATGGTCCAAACTGAGTTTAATATTGGGATGAAAAATATTGAAATCTTGGTGGAATTTCTCTAGGGTTTCTTTCCCATGTGTCCAGATCAAAAATATGTCATCAGTGTACCTCAAATAGACAAGTGATTTATAGGTACAACAGTCAAGAAAACGTTGTTCTAGATCAGCCATGAATATACTGTGGAGCCATGCAAGTACCCATGGCAGTTCCGTTGATCTGGAGGTAGGTTAAGTAATTGTGTATAAGTGCAAAGTTGCACAGTGAGGTGACTGTGTAGGCTTCATCTTTGTTTTGAATGGTGTTCCTGATGGCTTGTAATCCATCTTTGTGTGGAATGTTGGTGTACAGAGCTTCCACGTCCATTGTAGCTAAGATGGTGTTATCCAGGAGGTCATGTGTGTTTTGGAGTTTTCTTAGAAAGTTTGTGGTATCACTTACATATCTGGGTACATTGGTAGCATATGGTTTGAGAATGAAGTCCACATATCCAGATACTCCAACTGTGACAGTGTTGATGCTTGAAACAATGGGTCTCCCAGGGTTTCCAGTTTTGTGAATTTTAAGTTGTAGAATTTTAGGTAGTAGGTTTGTGAATTTTAGGTAGTAATATCTATTGCAGTTGCATAGGATAATCTGGAAATTGCATGCAGTTTCCTCCCAAAAAATATGTCACAGACCCAGTGCCATCCTTGTTATGCACCTGCATGTATGACAGTTCCTGACTACATGTATGGTTTTTGTTAAATGTGCAGTTTTCACTATAAGGTATTAGCCACTGTCGAAAGATAGTTTTTGTTGAAGGTTTCTTCAGCAAATGCCACCATGCATTTATTCCATCTTTTCCTCCATAAGATATTCTGCGGAATGGAAAAGAAAGATGAGTGGAAGAAATACTAGAACAGTGCAAGAGCAATACAATTTGAGAACAATATTTGTATACCTTGTAATACTCTGACTGAAGCAGGACAGTTGCATTGTAAAAACCTTATCTGGAAGCATCCCATGAAAAAGGCTTGATGCATGTGTATATTAATAGCAATCTCCACCCCTAAACTTGGGCTGCATAACAATACACTTTAGAAACAGCTGAAGTTCCAAGATTAATTTCTATTGTGGTAGGAAGCCTATTGTTCAAGGAAAATGACCCATACCCTTAGGGATGCCTGACATAGCTCTTCAGATTCTAGCACAGGAAAGTAAATTATCATGATTGTTTGACATGTAACTAGTATATAAATGTTGCCTAGTTAACATAAAATTCAAGAGTTGCTTTTGAACTTTCTAAAGATGGATGTAATTAAAATCCAGACAGTGATTCATATTGAGACCAGTGTTTCCGAACCTTTTTTTTTTTAATTTCAATTCCCAGAAGCCTAAATCAATTCCCCAAAGCACTGCTCAGCCAATGTACTGACCTAGACTTCTGGGAATTAAAGTCCTCCTGTGTGGTGTGGGCTCCATATTGTGAACAACTGTAGTAGACCTATAAGTATAGTTTTGCATTGACATTTAAAACCCCCAATACTGTATAAATGTTTGATTGACTGATGTTAAAACAGCTTGAATACTACTAGTCAGGAATTTCCACCTGAAAAAAAATGTTTTTTTATTTCCATTTCGTATATCGAATACAATACACAGCAGAATATTTCAGTGCAAACTGAGAATCTTTTAAATGTTATCATTTGAGCAGCTGGCAACAGAGATTAGCAAAGTTTGGTTGGCCAAAAAGTAATGGACAGTGGTGTCACCTAAATTTAAGGGGGAAAAAATCTCAATCCCTTATTAAACTAGGTAAAGGTAAAGTCACCCTTGCTCGAAAGCCAGTCGGATACGACTTTCGGGTTCAGTGCTCATCTCTGTTTATAGCCAAAGAGCCAGTGCTGTCTGCGTCTGCAGACATTTCCGTGGACATGTGGCAGGCATTCATAGACACTGGAATGCATAGAACGCTGTTTACCTTCACACTTAAGTGGTCCCTATTTATGTACTTGCAATTTCTTGCTTTCGAACTGCTAGGTTGGCAGGAGTTGGGACAGAGATGGGAGCTTACTCCATCGTGCAGTACTCGGGTATTGAACTGCTGACCTGCCACCTTCCAGTCAGCATCTTAAATTGAAAATACTGCTGTTATGCTTTTCCTAACCATGTTTTGTGAAGAATTAAATGCAAGTTTTCCAGCGGCTCAAATTAAATCCTTTTTGGAGATTTCATACTAACACACTGAATCAGTTGCTTACAGGTGAAACTCGGAAAATTGGAATACCGTGCAAATGTTCATTCATTTCACTTAAAAGGTGAAACAAATACAGTATATGAGATAGACTCACTACATGCAAAGCGAGAGATGTCATGCCTTAATTCATTATAATTGTGATGATCATGGCGTACAGCGTACATGAAATTATATGATGATTTTGGGGTACATGAGATTGGGGAGTTGGGGTTTTCATAAACTGTAAACCATAAGCACCAATATTATAACAAAGTAAGGCTTGAACTATCTCGCTTTGCATGTAATGACTCTATCTCATATATTTGTTTCACCTTTTAAGTTGCATTACTGAACTTAATGAACATTTGCACGATATTCTAATTTTCCGAGTTTCACCTGTATATCCACTAATAAAGTTTTACTATGAAATGTGGATTGACTGATGAATGCTGATATTGTTTCTGCCACGTTTTTTCAATTTTATAGCTCCTTCAGCTTTGCTTGATTCCTACTCAATAATTATTTTAAATGATTAATAGAAGCAGGCCAAACACATAATGTTCTGTCAATAATTTTAATTCTTTCTAAAAAAAATCTGTTTGAAAAGTCAAATGCCTTTTCAGTGTTGGACCAAAATGTTGCCAACCCATAATAAGGGAATCTTTTGTATATACTAATTAAGGGGATACCCTTGGAATTACAGGACAAGGCTGTGCAAAGAAACAGTTTCTGATACAGGAATATAGAGCGAAGATTTGCTTGTAACAAGAAAAAGGATTAACACGTTTCTGTGTTGTGAGAGACAAGCCGGATACAGAGAGAGTTAGGAAACATGGTTGCAACTATTTTGTCAAATGTATATACATATTAAAGAATACCCAGAAGGAAAAGAAAGAAGCTATATTCCAAATGTATGGTAACCCACTGCAAGCCACTTGATGATAACATGGGCCCAAAAGACCTAACTACTTGGGGCTCAAGCTCAGCTCTCACTGTTTTCAATCTGGAAGTGACTAATTGAGCAAGCAAGAATGCACCTTACCAAAAGTGTATGTCTGCATGGTAGCTCATGCAGCCCATCTCTTCATGCCTCAATCTGTTCCACCTTGCCAGAAACATGGCCTCTTCGTGCTACTGTAGTCATGAAAAAGGGCTGGCCTACTCCTTGCCAGGCCACTATGTAGACTGTCAAACTCTTGTTACTGTAAATGATCTTACGAGATCTTGCTCACTCTCTTGTTAAGCCAGATAGTTGGGCAAGACTTTACATAATTCCTGTCCCCAGGAATAAGTATACTTAGTTTTGTGAGGAAAGGGAGAAAACACCAAGATTAAAAAATGATTATGAAAGAACTGGAATGACTTTTGTAATAGAGATTGTATTATTTTTCTCTGCTGCCGCGTCCATTCTAGATATTGGCTATCATCATGGCAATTGTCTGCCTGTTTTTAACTCCTCAGAACAGTTCATCTGAGGACATGCCACATCAGTCTCTCAGTTTCTTCAGCCATGAAGTCAGTCTACGTTCAGGGCCTCTCTTCCCAGGGATCTTTCCTTGAAGAGCGAGTTGATGTATATGAAATGTATATGTAGATTATAGGTTTTGTAGAATGTCCTATCCTCCTTAATTGTGTTATTAAGTCTTCATATAAAGGTAAAGGTAAAGGTTTCCCTTGCTCGAAAGCAAGTCGTATCTGACTCTAGAGTTCAGTGCTCATCTCTGTTTCAAAGCTGAAAAGCCAGTACTGTCTGCTTCTGCAGACATTTCCATGGTAATATGGCAGGCATGACTAGACACCGGAGCGCATGGAATGCTGTTACCTTCCCACCAAAGTGGTCCCTATTTATCTACTTGCAATTTCTTGCTTTTGAACTGCTAGGTTGGCAGGAGCTGGGACAAAGACTGGAGCTCATTCCATCCTGCAGTACTCAGGAATCAAACTGCTGACCTTCCGCCTCCCAGTCAGCATCTTAGCCACTTGAGCCACTGCAGCCCCTTTAAGTCTTCATATACTCACACACATTCCATGTGAATGTTTCATGGTTATAAAAGTTGATCATATTAAAGTGCACGGTAGTACTCCGATGGTAGTACTTCCAGAACAGTCCAGAAATGTGAGAAACAATTCCTGCGAGTGCTTAATTTCAGACAAATAGAAAAACTTTGAAATGTAATTTTAATATATTTTAATGAGGTTGCTTATCTACCTACAGGGAGTAACAACAGCCCCATGTTCTCCTTCAGTGAATTCGCGTTCCAGTACATTGGGCCCATCATTGTCTCTTGGGAACATCTCAGGAATGACTGAAAGCACTGATACAAAAAAGAGGAGAGCACCACCTCCACCCAGAGTGGCTCACCAGTTGCTGAGTGCTGGAGGAAATGGACAAGAAAAAGTACTGACTCAGGTAAGATTTGTATGTCGGAAAAGGAGATTGAACTACGAAAGCTTTAATGAGATCTCTAGATCAGCAGATGCCTGTGGGATATGTTGGCAAGTGATGAACTTATAATGAATAACTTCAGTGGTATTCTGGATGAAGATGTTTGCGAGAAGTGATAATAATTAAGACCTGGCTTAGCTAAATATGACTAGCCATTCTTAATTGTCCCTCTTGTTAACCGCACCATGGGTTTCTTTGAGTAACTTGGATCATCTTACAATCCCTCATAAGAGGCACTTGATTAATGGGAGTGGACGGTGTATAGGCGTGAGTCTAAGAATTGACTTTTAACTTCGTTGTGGAGATGTGTAGCTATAGTGGGGAAAAGGAGAATTGATTATTATATTGGTTGCAGTGACAAGATTAATGATAATAAATAATTTGAAGATTAATTTTGATTTTCAGCTTGAGGAATGGTGTAAAGAGATTTGGAATATCATGATTAATGATAAATAAATTGACAAGTGAAATAAGGTTCAAATAAGGTTTGATAAAAGAAAACAGAGTTAAAGATATTTGGGGAGTGTTTTTGAATTGTGTGTTATTGAAAGGGAAAGCTGTCAAGCCAATATAGGATACAAAGGTTTTTTTTGTAGATTAATGAGGGTATGTGAAAAATGGTAATTTTTAAAAACAACAACAACACGCTAGCTAAATAATTTCCTTCTAAGGTCCCATGGGTGGGTGGTGTGCAGGCAGATTTATCGTTCAACTCTAATATATGTGCAGAAGATATTTGTGTATGTCTCATTCTCTGTCTGGTAGCTGCTGGATAGAAAATGAAATATATTTATCAGATGATTTATTAAAGATTTATTACTATCTACTGAACACAGAAGAAGGCTCTAGTACCCTGGTGGCAAACCTATGGCACGTGTGCCAGAAGTGGCATGCAGAGGCCTTTCTTCCGGCACACAGCCTTGTTGGCACTGCTTCCCCACCACCCCTCTCCCTCCACCAAAGGGGAGGTGATAGGGAAGGCTGAAACCCTGGCCTGAAGGCTGTGGCTGGGCGCGAGGTAAGGTGAAAAAGCACTCATGGGGGGCGGGGAGCATTCATGGGGGGAGCACTTATGGGGTGGAGAGGCCCCACAAGGTGTTGGGGGTGAGGAGGCCCTGCAGTGGGTTGGGGAGCACTTGTGGGGGATGGGGAGACCCCGTGGGTGGTTTGGGAGCACTTGAGTCTATAATATCCATTGGACTGAAAAACATTTAGCTTTTTTACAAATTGTTTCCAATAAAGTGCTTTCTAGGTCCCCCCCCCCCCCTCATATTTGTGTCTATGTCTGCAAATATATTTAGGTTTGAATTCTTCCTACATAAAGAGTTTTCATCATAGGAATGACTGTTTTATGAAAAAACTCCATAAAATAAAAGTCAGGTTTTCAAGGAACAAGATGAAGTTTTATGTTGCAAGTAAGCAAGAAGAGTACTGTTTAAAAATAATAACATACATGTCTATAGCTTGTCCATTCTGTCATGAACATGGAACTAAAATCTTACATTTCCTTCATTTCTCTAGTTGATAATAGTGGAATTGATTCTATTTTCAGGGAAGAAGAACGTCAATTTCATATTAATCAACTTCCTTCCCTAAAAATTTAAGTTTGTTTACAGGACTTTATTTGTATGCAACTGTAACTAATGGGAATATTCTGCAACAGGAGAACTTGTTTATTTTCAGATACTGTTTTAAAAAATAGAAAAGAAAATAGATTGCATACACTAACTTTTAAAAGGAGAGTTTTTTATTTTTAAAAATGTAGGTAAATAAGTACAAAAATAAAAATAATAATACATTCTAGCTTTCATAAAATCTTGTAAAACAACATGACAGTGAGAATAATATAGAAGTAAATGCCTCACATTGTCTTTGATCTAACTAAAGTTAGGTAAGATAGAGGCAGCAATCCAGTTAGTGGGAGATAATCAGTGGTAGGATTCAGCAGATTCACCCCAGTTTGCCAGAACTGGTAGCAGAAATTCCGGATGGCCCTGCCCACCCAAGTTTTGAAATAAAGTACTGTAGTCCTAATTCAGGTGCAATGCAGGGCTTTCCCCCTGACTACATCCACCATACCATGCCCACAGAGTAGGTAGTAAATTTTTTTGGATCCCACCACTGGATATAATAAACTAGATTACACTGGCTGTTTGTAGACTCATTTCATTTTCTTATTATGCACAAGATCAGCTAAACAAATTGATATTATATCCTGTATTTACCTTTGTAATGAGTATACATTGTTGACTGGTTCACATCAACAATCTTCATCAGTGCAATATAAGCATTATGCTAAGCACAAGCCTTCTTGTTCCACCACCTGTTTCCTGGAATTATTTTGCCTGGAGATCAATCTCTACTAACCAGTAGGTACTACCAATCATCAACCAACATTTGCTTATAAAATTCAACCACTTGCCAAAAGGATTTTCAAAGCTACTGAGATTTCACAACCTCTACAAGAATAATAACAAAGTTACAAGGGGGCAGCGACTCCTCTGCCTCCTTCAAAGAGAAGGGTTGGCTCCCAGAGTTTGCTATTTCAAAGAGGGATGTAAGCCTATCTGGTCCTACAAGTAGTGAACAATTTCATTAACATCCAGGCATTTCTGGGATTTCAGAAATGTTGTTTCATATCAACACTCATTTTTAACAAAGGAAATGTTTGATTAATTCAGGGCAACAGCTTGTTTCAGTTTTTACTGTTGTCCCCCAGACTACCTACAATATCAAAGACATTTATGAGGTACATAGCTGTGATGGTAGCTGAATACTAGCATTTCCCTACATCAATGACAATTATCAGAAATTTGGACATTGGCCATTCAATTTGTGAAACAATTCTAGGGTTTGTAGTAACCTAGAAAAATCAAAGTAATTTCCCACAAAAGACATATAATCTTTATTGGAATGCATCTTCTGTGTCCCTTAGCAATAGTGGGCTTGACAAGGAACAAAACTGTCAGGATGTTGGGCATGATGGATAGGATGTGTCAGATGCAGATGTTAACTTCTGTTGTATTTTAGAGTTGATGGCTTCAATGATTGTTTCACACAACTGTATGTAAAATTAGCATATGTCAACAATAGCTCAGTTTTCTACCCAGAAGAAACAGCCCTCAAACTCAGCACTTGCAGGATTGGTTCAAAGACAGCAACTTCCAGGATCTGCTCCCTTGACTTGGTGCTGCTAAGAAGGCTGTACAGTAAGCTCCTGTTAACACAAATAGGACCCTTTGTATGTGTTTTTGTGTCAGCAACAATTTAGCTCAAAAGACTATTGTCTCACTTTTGCTCTCTTTTCTGTTTGCATCAATTGATAAATGGTTAGGGGTTTACTTAACTCAGCTGAGATATTTACCTTTTTGGAACCCCTGGTTCTTTCTCCTCATTAGTTGCAATCCTGGAAATGAAGAAGTAACTTCAAGGTTTTAAGCACCAATACCACAATTCTTTATTTCTATATTCTTTTGGAATTCATGTGTGAGTTCATCTCTCAACTCATGAAGAGTTTTGAAGCTTGCTTTTCTGTGTTACTATTTCTGATACCAAAGAAGCAAAACCGTTTGAGGCGAAACCAATAACAATTCCAAAGACGTAAATATATATCAATCCAACTTTATATGTAGTATAAAATAAAACTCAGATTCTTCTCTGTATAACAAACTTAAAGTATCTTCTGTAAGTCCAATCCAACTTTATATGTAGTATAAAATAAAATTCAGATTCTTCTCTGTATAACAAACTCAAAGTATCTTCTGTAAGTCCAATGAAGGTCTAAGTATATAAACTGTAAATAACAATACAAAATGCTGGTGAAATCCACAAAGGTAAACAAGAACCAGGTAGGTCTAAGTGGTGCAAAAAACCTCGTGTACGAAGCTAGTATCCCTTGAAGAAAATCAATCCAGCAATATAACAACTACTGTAGCACGGGTTCGCATACTGTACTTCCAAAATTGTGTAGATGAAATATGACTCTCGAAGCCCACCCTGGTTTGAGGGCTTTTCACGTACGTTTCTTCTGGAGAAGATTTGAATATATATATATATATCTTATCTCACATCCCTCGAGCCTCACTGGGATTTTTTTTAGTGCTCATGGACGTCCAAACCAGGGTGGGCTTCAAGAGACATATTTCATCTATACAATTTTGGAAGTACAGTGTGCGAACCCGTGCTACAGTAGTTGTTATATTGCTGAATTGATTTTCTTCAAGGAATACTAGCTTCGTAGTTCGTACACAAGTTTGCTTCTTTGGTATCTGGATTTACTGTTTGGCCTTTTCTATGTTTACTATTTCTGATGACAATTTTTTGTGTATTATTCTTATATAGAGATTGTCTCCTTTGTCTTATGGAGAGGGGCACTGCCAGCAAAGGATAGCATTGATTACATTAGTAAAGAGTTGATATTGATCAGTGAGCAAATAAGGAAGCCCCTGATGTTTTTGGTGACATTGTTAGGATCCATAATGGTGTTGCCAGAGCAGGTGCAGGATGAGAGATAAAATCTAGGTTAATAGCAGGGTCTTAATCTTCTCTCCACATACAGTAAAATGCCGGGTTATGGAATTATTCCATTCCGGGACTTTTTCCGTAAGTCAAAGCACATTTTCCCATAGGAATGCATTGAAAATTTTAAAAAGTTCCTGACCTCTCCCCAAAAAATCTAAATTAATCAAAAAAATGCAGGCCACACAGTAAAAGGAAATGGAAAAGATACAGCTAAGCTCTCTACTCTTTCCATTGCTTGAGAAATCCACCACCAGCACCACTTTCCTGGGCTCCGGTGCTTCTTCCTGATGGTCAGTGTCAGGCGTGCCTTCCTCACCAATGTCCGCTGGTCAGGGATGCCAATGTCCTGGACTTTCCTTCTGGGCGGGGGAGGCAAAAGGATGCCAGAGCCGCTGCTGACACTGCTGCCCAGCTGGACTTTCTAGCCTCTCCCGGGGCCAATTCCATCAGCCCCAGATGGGAGGCACTTGCGTCCAGCGCCCCTCCTCCTGGCCCACCGGGCGGGGGAGTCAAAAGGATTCTAGAGCCGCCGACGCCACTGCTGCCCAGCTGGACTTTCGAGCCTCTCCTGGGGCCAATTCCATCAACCCTGGGATGGGAGGCACTTGTGTATGGCACCCCTCCCCCTTGCCAGCCTGAGCTGGGGAGTCAAAAGGACACAAGAGCAGCTGACGCCGCTGCTGCCCAGGTGGATTTCGAGCCTTTCCCAGGGCCAACTCCATCAGCTCCTCGATGGGAGGCACTTGCATCCAGCGCCCCTCCTCCTGGCCCACCAGGCGGGGGAGTCAAAAGGATGCCAGAGCCGCCGACGCCACTGCTGCCCAGCTGGACTTTCAAGCCTCTCCTGGGGCCAATTCCATCAACCCTGGGATGGGAGGCACTTGTGTCTGGCACCCCTCCCCCTTGCCAGCCTGAGCAGGGGAGTCAAAAGGACACCAGAGCCGCTGACGCCGCTGCTGCCCAGGTGGATTTTGAGCCTTTCCCAGGGCCAATTCCATCAGCCCCTGGATGGGAGGCACTTGCGTCTGGCACCCCTCTCCCTGGCCTACCCGGGCGGGGGAGTCAAAAGGACTCCAGAGCTGCTGCTGCTGCTTCTGCCCAGCTGGACTTTCAAGCCTTTCCTCTTTTGTATATTGATATACTGTTTTGCTGATTATTGATTTCTCCTATATGTATTGTTGATATTGTATGATTTATTTACTTTGTATTACTGTGTTGTTATTTGTTATTTGTGTCCCTATTGTATTGCTTTGTTATTGTTGTTTTGCCGCTTCGAGTCACCCTTGGGCTGAGGGAAGCTGGGTACAAATAAAACTACTACTACTACTACTACTACTACTACTACTACTACTACTACTACTACTAGTATTAGTATTAGTATTAGTATTAGTATTGCTGAAGAAGCCACCAGTGGGCGAGCTCAACATCAGGGCACAGGGCTTGACAGAAGTCTGGCCGCATCACTGCTGTCCATCTGTCTGTGCCAAAGGCTGACTGAGGAATCACCCCTCCTTCTACCGAGTCATCATTGCCACAGGGCTGTTGGCCCTGTCCCTGTTGACCTGGCAATGATGACTCAGTGGAAGGAGGGGTGAGTCCTCGGGCAGCCTTTGGCATGGATGGACAGTAGCGTTGCGGCTGGACTTCCATCCAGCCCGGTGGCGAAGTTCATCTGGCAGAAGGAGGAGCAGCTCCCCTCACCTGCCGGTGGCTTCCTCACCAAAAACCCAGCTCAAATCTTCAGAAGATGACTCTTTGCGCCAATGACAACGAATCTGTATTGCAATGGTTTAAAGTTTGGAAGCTGTCTACAACCAAGTTTATGTATCTAGCCATTTAAAGTAATCTATATCGGGTTCTCAACTTTTCAAGCTGAGGTCTGGGTCACACTCCCCCAGACAGATTTGGGGGGCTGGATGGCCATTTTGTCCTGCCTGCATGATGGGGGCAGTCTCTACATTAAAAAAGTACCACACATGGCACTTTCTGGTGTGGATCAAGTGGTGGTGGGCCACATGAAATGGAACCGTGGACCGCATTCAGCCGTGAGCTGCAGGTTGCGAACCCCTGCTTTGTATTATGTTTTTTAGAACTGGAAGAATTTCAAAATAAGCATGAATTTTTTCAACACACATAGAAAGATAAGGAAAGTTATCAGCAGACAACAGAAGACACATGCATTGTTAAAGAACAAGGATGGGAATAAGGGATAAGCTCATTGTATGAAAATAATACACAGGAGAGCTGTTTAGTGATGAAAGAGGCGAACAGCCTGTCATAAATAGCAATATTGGGCCACCAATACTGGAGAGTGAGGTTGTAAGAGCTTTTCAAAGATCCAAAGATGGGAGAGCAAGAGGGCCAGATGACATCCCTGTAGAAATTTTGAAAATTCTGACTGAAGTTAACATAAAAGAATTGGCTGACCTTTTAAATACCATTTATGACACAGGCATCCTTCCGAGCGATTGGTTCCTATCAACCTTTGTTACATTGCCAAAGAAACCAAATGTAAAATCCTGTACGGAGTACAGAACGATTAGCCTCATGAGTCATGTATGCTCTTAAGGTCCTTTTGAAAATCATCCGTAGTAGAATTTATAAGAAGTGTGAAGAAAACACAGGTGTGATGCAATTTGGCTTCCAGAATTCAGTGGGTACCAGTGAGGCACAGTTTATAATGAAAGTCCTCATACAAAGATGTAGAGACATGAGATTTATTTATTGCATTTCTGTCCTGCCCATCTGGGATATTTTCCCACTCCCACACATTAAAAATATTTACAACAAATTAAACATAGAGAATTATCAAAGTGAGTAAATTTATAAATAATAACAAAAAAACTATTACCCCAATTAAAAACACACACAAAAAATCAACAAAGAAGAGCACATATTGGCGATGGAGAAAGTTCATCAGAATCTATTGCTTGGCCATTGTCAACAAGTTCTTAAAACCCTCTATAAAGAGGAATGGTTTTAAGTTTTCTTTTTTTAAAAAAAATAGATAAAGATGGGACCTGGCACAGCTTAACTGGTAGAGAGTTAGTGCCGACATTAAGAAGGCTCTTTTCTGAGTCATAGCCTTTCTTGCTTATCTTGGGGTTGAAACCTGGATCTGTGCTGTCTGGGTGATGTGGGCTGATGTTCCAAGGGGAAGATGTTCCATTAGGTAGGAAGGTCACAAAATGTTTATGGCTTTAAAAGTTAGAACTAACACCTTGTACCTGATTTGGAAAGAAACAGGTAGGCAATGCAGCCCTGGGGAGATATAGTATGTTCAAATTTTCTCACTCCAGTAATCAGGTTGGCTGCTGCATTTGCACCCCTTGAAGCTTCCGTATCAGACACATGGGAAGTCCCACATAGAGAGCATCACAGTAATCAATATGTGAGGTTACTAATGAGACAACTAGTGTTAAGAGGGACCACCTGTCTAAGTAGGATGCAACTGAGATTCAATACAGTTGGGAAAAAGCAGCTTTTCTCACCCCCACATTTTATGCTTCAAGAGTCAAACGAGGATCTAATATGCCCCCTAAATTGTGTATCTGGTCCCGGGGGGGGGGGGGGGGGGGAGAGAGCAATCCCATTCAACCTAGGAGCCAGGTCACCAATTCGGGCAAATGGACCCTCCAACACAAGAATCTCTGTCTTCTCAGGGTTCAGTCTCAGCTTGCTAGCTTTTGTCCATTCCATTACTGCAATTAAGCAATCGTCAAGGCACTGTGCTGCATCCACTGCAGAAGATGAAAAGGAGATATAGGGTTGTGTGTTGTCTGCATATTGGTGACACTGAACTCCAAAATTTCTGAATTATACCTCTCAGCGACTTAACATAGATATTGAATAACAATGGGAAGATAATTGACTCCTGAGAAATGCACCATTGAAGGAATCATGGAGCCTATATACAATCACCAAGCTGGACTCTCTGGGTGCGACTTTCAAAGAAGGAGTGAAACCACTATAGAACAGTACCTCAAACCCTCATCCCTGACAGTTGCCTCAGTAAGATACCATGGCCGATGGTATCAAAAGCCGCCGAGAGATCCAGGAGCCCCAGGAGAGCTGAATCCCCCCTTTTAGTTTATGGAGCTGAAACTTGGACATTGACTAAAACATCTTAAATGAAAAACAAAGCTTTTGAGATGTGGATCTACAGACG
This sequence comes from Bradypodion ventrale, assembly GCA_035047345.1. NCBI lineage: Eukaryota > Metazoa > Chordata > Lepidosauria > Squamata > Chamaeleonidae > Bradypodion > Bradypodion ventrale. The sequence continues at coordinate 52,207,428 of JAWDJE010000006.1, forward strand.
GCTGTTAAGGATATCATGGGTTGACCATGTGACTGATGTAGAAATGTTGTGCTGGATGGATAAAGATCAAGAACTGTTTAAGACCATTAAACAAAGAAAGCTCCAATGCCTTGAGGAATACTCCAACTCGTTATGCAAGGAAGAAAGGCCCTGGACGTAGATGGGAAGAGAGGCCCTGGACGTAGATGGACTTTGTGGCTAAAGAACCTGAGAGACTCATGTGGCATGTCCTCAGAAGAACTGTTCCAAGGAGCTAAGAACAGGAAGACTATCATCATCATGATAGCTACTATTCAGTATGAGTATTCCTAGAGTAGTGGAAGCTGACAAATAGAGAGTGTAGAGTTTCCATCATTTGTATCGACAGTGGAACCTCAGTTAACCTCAGAACATGTTATTAATATGTTCTCCGGGATGTTTCTTACAGCGAAAATTACTTTAACCAAAATTTCCTATAGGAATCAATTGAATGCAATTTCCCATAGGAATACATTGAAAACCAAAATACATTAAATTGAAATGTGGTTTCCCATAGGAATGCATTGAAAATCAATTAATCCATTCTAAAAAAAATTCAGTAAAGCAAGCCACTATTTTCTATGGATTTCCTTTTGTTATGCGATTTTTATATTAACCAAGCCATTTGTTAACTGAGGTTCCACTTTATTGGCTTGTATACTCTATACAACCAATCCAGTAAATTTTAGGTGTCACTCTTGGCTATCTTCCTTTGAGTTATGACATAGAATCTGGAATGTTTGCTTTTGGAACAGTATTTTGTTTGGTCATGTGAAATCAATTTTTCTATGGCATATTTATGAAACAGTAGTAGTGTTGTGTATACCAAAGGTAGATATATAGCTTTCTAGCTGAATTTCTACATGGTTTGCACTTATTTACTATGAAGGTGCTGATTGGAGAAATTGAAGTTGCAGTTGAATATTCAAGAGTTAGGAAGATTTACCAACATTTGGCAGAAAGGCTTTGTATGTGTTTGTCTTTGTTCTATTTAGCCAATAAAACAATGTTACTTTGAACACTCTTGAATATCTTTTTTTGGGGTGGGGGTGGGTAGAAATATTTTTCTGATCTGTTTGTGATCTACTCACTTGTAATTTCTATTATGTTCAGAGATATAAATGTCTTTAGAACACCATCAAAAATAGTTGCCTTTTTGTTGGCTGTAGATTTTGCTTTTATATAATTTGTCTTTCTGTCTTAGCTACTGTTATGTAGTTGATTTAAATCAGGAGCAGTTTATTGGCAGGAACACACTCCAGTGGAAAAAGGATGGGTGGTTAAGATTAGTTATTCCTTTTACACCTAAAGGGAAAAAACCACAATCACAAGACATCAGGAAGAAAGAGTATGTTTTTGCTTTTCTTCATAGAGGAAGGGAGGTTTCTTTTTATTTCAAGGTCTGGTGGGACATATCTTCCTAACATTTCCCTTGTAACACATTTCCTTTGTTCCCTCAACTGAACAGTGTCTCTGCTCCTAGTAGTTTCCTGTGAGTAAGAATACATATTTGTCTGTTTCTGGGGCAGGATGTGGTGAATCCATTTCCTTTATTGGAGAAGTTTCGGTTATATCTGCATCTCTTTGCATCCTGGTTCTGTAAAATGGGAATTGCTAAGTTCTGAGCTAACTTCTTGTGCACAGCAGAGGCTCAATGATGCTAACAAGCTTTCATTTTAAAATGTGAAACATAACAGATTCATCTGCAAAGTTTGTTGTAAACTATTTGTCGGTCTTGCACTTAATTCACATCTGCATTCTAAACTGCCTCGCTTTTTACCCCAAACTGTTAAAATGTTGTGTTGCCGAAGTGACAAGAATCCTTTATAACAGAACACCATTAGCTTCAGAAAATTATTCTCATGGCTGATTAATTGGGAATCATAATACAGTAATTAAATACAGTACTGTACAATTGAAGCTGGTTTAAATATGTAATCCCGACATCCCTTCAGCTATTTCTTTAATTCTTTATTTCACTTCTTGCTATAATAGGAATTGCTAACAATCTACTTAAAGTGCTGTTTAAGCATGCAACCCAGGTATGTCAGTGAGAGAACTGAATATAGGATAACCCCTTCTAATGAGTTCAGTGCTACTTAAATGTACTTAACTTTAACTAACCAGGATTAGTGTTGTGTCCAAGCGTTATTTGTTATAACCGCTTGAGCGCCGTAAAGTCTATGGCGCTATTGTGCGCCTTTTACAAAGGCGCCATTTTTCAAATGTCTGTCAATAAAGCTGATTCGTCAGTAAAGTACAAACTTTCCCGCTTCCCTGGAAGCCCACCAAAATGTATCAACCTGTGTAACTGCCATTCTCACTGTATATAAGCTGGCCACCTTGTACATGTTCCCCAGTCTGGTATTATGAGTTGAATAATAAATCACTGTGTTTGACCCGATCCTGCTGGTCAGAATACTTCTTAAGCGCCAGACTCAACAATTAGTCAAATATTCATTCAGTATTAATAGTACTCTGAGTGCCGCAAAGAACATTAATTATATGTAAAAACTCTTGTTCCCCAATTTTTAGGGCAGAAAAATCAACCTAAAAGTTATCTAAGGCATTGTTGCAACTATTCTTTTGTTTTTTTAATAAATCATTTGAATTTAACCTTGGAACTTCTTTTGAGTAGTGGTTTATTAATTGATTAGTCTTGTGACCTTATCAATAAAATAGCAAAACAATTATAATAAATACAATAAAATGCAGTACAATACATACATACATAGTCTAATTTCAAACAATAAAAAAGGAGTTGTTTTGTAGTAGTTCAGTCGCATAGTCGAGTACGACCCCTTGTGACCCCCATGGACCATTGCACGCCAGGCACCCTTATCGTCCACCATCCTCCACAGACCACTCAGCTCTATTCCCATTGCGTCAACAATACCATCTACCCATCTCATCCTCTGCCGCCCCCTTCTCCTTTTGCCTTCAATCTTTCCCAGCATCAAGGATTTCTCGAGTGAGTCCTCTCTTCTCTTTGGTGTCCAAAGCACTTTAGCTTCATCTTTACTATTTGACCTTCTAATCAGCAGTCAGGGTTGATTTCTTCTAGGATTCACCTATTTGTTCTCTTTGCTGTCCAGGGTACTTTCAAAATTCTCCTCCAGCACCACATTTCAAAGGCATCTATTCTTCTGTGCTCTGCTTTCCTTATGGTCCAGCTCTCAAAACCATACATTACTACTGGGAATACCATTGCTTTGACTATGCAAACTTTTGCTGGCAGTATGATGTCTCTACTTTTTATCATGTTCCCTAGGTTTCGCATAGCTTGCCTCTCAAAAATTAATCACCTTTTTATTTCATGGCTGCAATCACCATCTGCGGTGATCTTGGATTCTAAGAAACAGGAGAGAATACAATAATAAAATTCATACAATACATAAAATTAATCAAATCCATAATCAGATGAACTCCTCTTGAGATAACTAAAGTTACAAAATGACTCTATTCTAGGATATCAAGTGTTTATTGTAGTTTACAGTATTTAGCTGATGAGTCTAAGACATCTATTTCTATTAGCCAAAATCTTATTTCCTGTTTCCTTCAGCTAGAGCCTTTAACATAGCTTTTGTTGATGAATTGCCACAAGTTAAGAAATTAAGATAGGCTATTTCTTATCATATACTGATTCATAAGATTGACATACAATGGGAAATACTTACACTGACTTTTAACTTGTGTCAGTTTACCACAGAAGGTTATGCCAATGGTGGTATGCTGGCAGCCATGAATAATTGAATTCTAGCTGTAATCTCATAAATTATGAACTAATAAATTTGACTGCTAAAAGTGTAAAAGAAATTAACCAGCAAATATTACTGTCCTGTATCTTATAACTGGGGAAAAAAACATTGCCTGCAAAGGCAGAAATAGATAAGTAATTAAACAGGCACATCCCTCAAATGTGTCTGATAATATTCCTCTTTTGCTCACTGTAGAAAAGCTCAGGGTTGTGAGCTGGCAAACGATGTTTAACTAGCAGACTTACAAGTTGTGCAGGCATATACCTCAGGGGATAGCAAAAACCGTTTGAAATAGTGACTGTTTTATCTCAAAAATGGTATGGAATAAAGTGTATCCGACTCGGTAAAGAGTTGATGTAGTTTATTCTTCTTCACAAACATTGTTCATAATTCTTGATAACAAAAATAATTCCATTTTTATAATTCTTGATAACGAAAATAATTCCTCTATGGGTAAGAATAAACGATACACTGAAACAGCTATGATTTTCTCTTGACAACAAAAATGATTCCTCTATGGGTGTTGTGTTCTATGGGACCAAAGACACCAGGACAGCCGAAGAGCTGGCTTAACACAACTTTATTACATGCTGGTCAGAGGGAACATGAGGTAATGGCGGACGAACAGCTCAATATATACAGTGGCTATACATTTGAATGTGGCTCCTTGACAGTCTATTGGCTACTGTCCGTGTGACGTCATTGCAGGTCACGCCCTTCTTGTCCAGGTGAAGGTGATGGCGGGAATCTTCCCGCGCTGTTGTTTTTAGGTGAGTCTGGACCAATGAGCTTGGACGCTCGCTATTGCCATCTGGTGGTCACTAGCTCGCGTCCTATTAGGGTTACAGTGATGCAGCTGATGGTTATCATGTTACAAGTAGAAGGATACATTGGTTACACATTAATAGGTACATTGTATAAGGGTACAGTGTTTTAGAACACAACATCCCTCCCCCCTAGGATGAGACGAAGTCTCTCAGCCAAGATGGCTTATTGCAATTGCGTTTGGGCCGCGATGTGGGCTGGCCCGCCCTGGGGGCGCTACCGCTTCCGTGTTCCCCGGTCCCTTGTCCTGTAATGGGAGAGGGAGACTTGTTAGAGGCTTGCTGCGGTTTTGCAGCTTTAGGGGAAGGGAAAAACTCCATTGTGGGCAGACCGGGGGCACTAGGGGCTAACGTAAAACCCCTCTTCTCGCTTGGATGGGTGGGGGACCACTCCGAAACCCCCCCAGCTCTGAAACTCAAAATCAAACTCTGCTGGGTGATCCCGCGGGGTATCCATGAGGACAAATTCCTTTTCCTCCCCCCTCGGTGGGGACGCATGACCCCCCTCTCCTCCCCCTTGGGCTAAACGGGTGGGGGAGAACCCTAACGCTGAATCCCTGTCTGTGCTTTCTGAGCCCTGCCTTTCTGGGACCCGGCTCCGGAGCTGGTCCGCATGTCGCCGCCACAGTAGGCCCGTGCTTGTCTCCACGCGGTATGATACGGGACCGGTCTGCTCCACGACAACCCCCGGCACCCAGGCTGGCCCTGCGCTGGCGTAGTTCCTGCAATGCACGGGGGCGCCTACGCTGAAACTCTTTGTGGCCTCTAGCCCGATGTTCCTCCCCTTGTCTTCTACTCTCGTGGGGTCTAGCCTGGTGAGAATGGTGGCCAGTTTCCTGCGCATTAAAAGCTCCACGGGGGAGTATCCTGACGCCAACGGGGTCACCCTGTACCCTAGCAGAAACTGACACACTTGCAGGTTGAGATCCCCGGGGCCCATGCGCCGCAGCACGTCCTTCGTTGTGCGTACGAGGCGCTCCACTTGGCCATTGGTGGCCGGATGGAAAGGGGCGGAGGTGATGTGCCGGATGGCGTTAATCTCTGTGAATGCCCTGAACTCAGCGGACGTGAAGCAACTAGCGTTATCGCTAATTAGAGTGTCGGGTATGCCGAACGTAGAAAAAATTCTCCGCAACTGCTTTATTGTCGCAGCCGAGGAGGTGCTCGTGACTGGGACGACCTCCAACCACTTGGAGAAAGCGTCCACAACAAGGAGAAACAGAGTTCCTCGGAATGGGCCCGCGAAATCTATGTGTATTCGGGACCACGGCCCCTTAGCCGCGTCCCACTCCCTGTGGGGAAGACGGGCCTCCTCTGGTCTGGAGCATTGGCAACTCTCACAAGTGCCGACCATGTGCTCGATGTCGGCGTCTAACTGAGGCCACCAAAAGTAGCTCCAGGCCAGCGCTTTGGAGCGCACAATTCCGGGGTGGCTGACGTCCAGCAGTTTAAGCACCCGCGGCCGGAGGGATGTGGGGATCACCACCCGCTGCCCCCACAAGAGACACCCCCTCTCTAGGGACAGCTCCAACTTTTTCCTAAAAAATGGGGAGAATTCTTCCACTGGGGCTGACGCTGGCCACCCTTTCTGTACCCAGGAGCTAACCGCCGCCAACGTCCTATCTCTGCTTGTCGCTTTAGCGATATCGGCGGGTACTATGGGGGGGCGAATCTAAGACTTCAATCATGAGCACCTGGCGGTCCGGCTCCTCCTCGCCCACGTGGCTGTGTGCCTGGGGGAGGGGGGACCTCGACAGGGCGTCCGCATGGCTGATCTCTCTCCCGGGCCGGTACACCAACGCGTGCTGGTAGGCGTTGAGAAAAATGGCCCACCTGAGCATCCTCGGGGACAGGATCTGTGGCGTGGGCTTATCTGTGGTGAAAATGCCTAGTAGGGGCTTGTGGTCGGTCACGATGGTGAAGGGGCGGCCATATAGAAAATCGTGAAATTTTTTGGTCCCTGCAATTATCGCCAGCGCTTCCCTGTCTGTCTGGGCATAATTCCTCTCCGCTTGGGACAGGGACCTGGAGTAAAACGCTATTGGGGCCTCCCTCCCATTTTCCAACACGTGGCATAACACTGCCCCCACCCCCACCGGGTATGCATCACAGATCAGTACCACCGGCCGTTTGGGGTCGAAATGGGTCAGAATGGCGTCAGCCGCCAGGAGATGTTTCAGTTCCGTGAATGCCCTCTCCTGGTCATCGCCCCACTTCCATGCCGCATCTTTCTTGAGCAACTTGTGAAGCGGCTCAGCCACCGCAGCCTTCCGAGGAAGGAAGGAGTGGTAGAAATTTAAGAGCCCTAGGAATGACTGCAACTCGGGCTTGGAGGTGGGGCGAGGGGCTTTCTTGATGGCGGCCACCTTGGATTTGGACGGCTTGATCCCTTCGGGTGTTACTCGGAACCCTAAGAACTCAACCTCCTTCGCGAAGAAGACGCATTTGTCTTTTCGCAACCTCAACCCCGCCTGTTCGAATGCCTCCAGGACCTTGTTTAGCCTTTCAGCCAACTCAACCTCACTCCCCCCCCGTTATCAAAACATCATCAAAATATGGCAAAACGCCATCCAGCCCTTTGAGGAGGCGTTCCACGAGCGACTGGAAAATCCCAGGCGCCGAGTTCACGCCGAATTGGAGGCGCGTCACCTGGAACGCCCCCTTATGCGTGACTATGGTTTGTGCAGCAGCTGCGGCAGGGGTTACCATGAGTTGCTGATAGGCCTGTGCCAGGTCGAGCTTAGCGAAACACTTTCCCCCATGTAACCTGGCTAGCAAATGGCTGACCACCGGCACCGGATACGCATTAGGGCGGATTGCCTTATTAATGGTGCACTTATAATCGGCGCAAATGCGAACCTCCCCATTGGCCTTCAATGCCGTGACAATTGGAGTTTCCCACTCCGCAGAATCAACAGGAACAAGAATCCCCTGGCCCACTAATTTGTCCAGTTCCGCCTCTATCTTGTCCTTTAGTGCAAAAGGCACTCTGCACGGTTTGAGTCTTATTGGGCGGACCTCCGGGTCCAGGTCGAAAGTTACTGGGGGTCCATTGAATTTCCCAAGTCCCTTTTTGAAGACTTCGGGGTGCGCGTCGCACACCTCCTGTATTGGGTCAGACCCAACGGCGTGCCCCCCCCAATGAAGAGACCCAGGGGCTGAAACCATTGAGTCCCGAGGAGGCTGCAATTACCCCCCTTAAGAACGACTAGGGGGAGTTCCGCGGCGTGCCGCTTATACTGGACCTGGAATTGCCCAACCCCCAACACCGGGATACTGTTCCCTTGCACGTCCCGAAGCGTGGACCTCAACGCTTTGAGCTTGGGCCGTTCGCGGGGGTCAATTCTCAAAAACTCCCTCTGGGAAATGATGGAATATGAGGAGCCAGAGTCAATCTCCATCCTAACAGGGGCCCCTTGCACCAGTACCTCAACAAAGTAACGGGGGTGTCCCATGGACATGCTGAAAACCGGAGCGTCGTCGTCGCTGTCGTCGGAGATGTGTCCCACGCCGTCCTGCTTCCTCGTGGGCCGAGCGCCATCCTTTGGTCTCGACGAGCGATCTGGCCTCGCCGCGCGGTCGGACGAGCTCCTCCGGTCCTTGCATCGTTGTCTGCAGACTTTGGCGATGTGCCCGCGTCGCCCGCAGTTGTGGCACTCGGCTTTTCTGAACGGACACCTGGCACGGTCGTGGGCCGCCCCGCAGCCGTCGCAACGCCGGCCCTCCTTCCGGACCCTCCGGATGTCCTCGTCGTCGCTGCTTTTGGCGGACGATTTCGAAATTCGCCGGGCTGCGTGCACCGAACTCTCTGTTTTGTCGGCCTTCGGCAGCCAGTCCTGGAGCTCTTGCACCCCGGCCTTCGTGGCTTCCGCGGCCTGTGCCGCTTTCAGGACCTCCTGCAACGTGGGGGGCGGCTCTTGATTCATCAGCGTGCGCTGAATCTCGGCGTCCTTCAGGCCGCATAACACGCAGTCCCTGAGGGTGACTTCCAAGTTCTCCCATTTGCATGGGCCGGCAGCCAGACGCAGGGCCGCTACGAAGGCGGCGACCGACTCTCCAGGCGCTTGGACTCGCCTCCAAAATGCGCTCCGAGCGGGAAACATCGCCACCGAGGGCTGGAAATGGTCCCGCAGCACCTTCAGGAGCTCCTTTGCCTTGAATTCAGCCACCTTTTTGGGTGCGATGAGGTCAATCAATACCCTCTTTCCGTCGTGCCCGAGCATTCTGGTGAGAATGGTACAGCTATAATTTTCAAAGTCAATACCAGTTATTTCGACTTTTCGAATAACTTTTTCTTCTTCAGGAAATCTGCACACAAAAATAATTGTATATAAACATAATAATTAGCATGACAAAGTAATAGAGAGAACTGTTACACATGAATACATGTTAAATATATATCTCAGCTATGCATCTAATATGTAGCTACAATACTACATGAAGAAAGGCAAAAGCTTGTTGTTGTTGTTGTTGTTCAGTCGCACAGTCGATTCCGACTCTTTGCGACCCTATGGACCATCGCTCTCCAGGCACCTCTGTCCTCCACCATCCTCCTTAGTCCACACAGCCCTGTGCCCATTGTGTCTACAATACCATCTAGCCATCTCATCTTTGGCCGTCCCCTTCTTCTTTTGCCCTCCACCTTCCCCAGCATCAAGGCCTTCTCAAGTGAATCCTCTCTTCTCATTTGATGTCCAAAATACTTCAACTTCATCTTTGTTATTTGTCCTTCTAAGGAGCACTCAGGGCTAATCTCTTCTAATATCGACCTATTTGTTCTCCTCGCTGTCCAGGGGACTCTCAAAACTCTCCTCCAGCACCACATCTCAAAGGCATCTATTTTTCTTCGCTCAGCCTTTCTAATGGTCCAGCTCTCACAGCCATACATTACCACCGGAAATACCATTGCTTTGACTATGCGGACCTTTGTTTGCAGTGAGATATCTCTACTTTTCACTATGTTCCCCAGGTTTTTCATAGCTTGTCTCCCAAGAATCAGTCGCCTTTTTATTTCATGGCTGCAATCCCCATCTGCAGAGATCTTGGATCCTAAGAAAGTAAAATCTGTTACTGCTTCTACTTCTTCCCCATCTATTTTCCAGGGACTTATAGCGCCTGTTGCCATTATCTTGGTTTTCTTGATATTGAGTCTCAGGCCAGCTTTTGCACTCTCTTCTTTCAACCTAATCAGGAGCTTCTTTAGGTCTTCTTCACTTTCTGCCATTAGGGTGGTATCATCTGCATATCTCAAATTGTTGATGTTTCTCCCAGCAATTTTGATCCCATATGGTGATTCCTCCATCCCTGCATTGCGCATTATGTGCTCTGTGTATAAGTTGAATAAGCAGGGTGACAGAATGCAGCCTTGTCTTACTCCTTTTCCTATTCCAAACCACTCCGTCATTCCATACTCTGTCCTAACTGTTGCTTCTTGACTCATGTACAGATTTCTCATGAGACATATGAGGTGTTCTGGTATTCCCATCTCTTTAATTACTTGCCACATTTTGTTGTGGTCCACACAATCAAAGGCCTTGGTGTAGTCAATGAAACAGAAGTAAGCTTGTTTCTGGTATTCCTTTGTTTTCTCCATGATCCAACGTATGTTGGCAATGTGATCTTTGGTCCCCCTGCCTCTTCTGAATCCAGCCTGCACCTCTGGTAGTTCTCTTTCTACATGCTGCTGTAGTCTATCCTGCATTATCTTGAGCATCACTTTGCTGGCTTGTGGGATGAGCGCAATTGTTCGATAATTTGAACATTCTTTGGCATTGCCCTTTTTTGGGATTGGGACATATACTGATCTTTTCCAATCCTGTGGCCACTGTTTCGTTTTCCAAATCTGCTGGCATAAAGCATGTAGTAGCTTGATTCCATCATCTTTTAGGGCTTTGAAGAATTCAACTGGGATACCATCATATCTACTGGCTTTGTTATTTGCCGTGCTTTTTAGGGCCTTTCTGACTTCACTCTCTAGGATGTCTGGTTCAAGTTCAATTTCCCCCTCATTGTTATTATCCGCGGTGTTTAGGTCTTTTTTGTAAAGTTCCTCTGTGTACTCTTTCCATCTTTTCTTTACCTCTTCTGCATCCGCTAACTCTTTGCCATCTTTGTCTTGTGTAAAAAGGTCTCTTAACGTCGCGTCCTTGCCTCCGCTCATTCTATTAGGTGCATATGGACGTTGATAATGAATGTGAAGCAGCTGCCTTTATGCTAGTGAAAAGTAGCTCACGTGTAACCAATTGTTGTAAACTCCCGAAACCACCTACTGTAGCCACAAAAACTTATGACCTAGAGTGTTGCCTATAGAAATGCTGCAAGATCGTGCTCCTGATTTAGTCCTTTTGGATACATGGTATTAAAGAGGTGAATAAAAAATGCTTCGCGCTGTCTTAATCTTTTGTTGATATCACACCTCTCGAATAGCCTTGGTCTATACCTCAGGGGTCCACATAACAATTAATCTTCGTTTAGCATTTATCATTGTAGAAAGGGAAAAGAGGGTTCAGTGAAGTGTATATGAACAGGCTTATAACAAGTGTCTACTGTTTAATGGAAAATACAAGGATATGAAACCCAATCACTTTGCTCTTTCCTTCAGATGAAACTGCTTTTCTCACATGTTCCTTTTTTTACTATGCAATCCTACCATCCCAATATGCAATTTTCTCTCCATCGATGGCACTGAAGATTGTGTGCCAATTAATAATTTATCTCTGCATAATGGTTGGTAAAAAAATTGTGGCCTCCTGTCCCTAATTTGGACTATTGCCTTTAACACAGGAAATGGTCTCCTTTGGTCTGACCACAAGATCTATCACCCCCACATTACAGGATCTTTGTAGCTTGACCCCAACTTAAATATGAGGTGGACCATTTTTCTTTGCCTTCCTTCTTTATCTGTCTTATAGCATTATTGTGACTATGCAAGAAGGGCCTATTCTTTTAAATTCTTCTTGTGTAATATGAGTTGTAGTTATTATATAAATGGTGCACCCTCTTCTTTAATCAGTTGTACTTATACTAGCTATCATTGCAAATATTAATGCCAGTGTAAAATTCCCAGTGGTACTCAGATATTAATTTCCAAACAGCTATTGAAAACCTAAAGTAATTCTAGATATCATGTGTCAGCAGGACATATGTTATACAGTAAAACCCCTACTTACGAAAAAAAGTCCCTTCCGAAGGCTTTTGCTTAAATCGTTTTTTTATGTAACTCGAAGCAAACCCATAGGAAAAATTATTTTTTTAAAAAATCTTTTTATTAAATTTTTGACAAACATACAAAAAAAGAAAAACAATAACAGTACAATATAATAATAAAACAAAAACAACATCAATACAATGTTGGCTCAAATTCGTAAGAGCTAGCACATAGTAGTACTTAAACTAATTATTTACCATATAACCCCCAATATTAAATACCACATTGTAAATTATTACTATAATCATAACAATAAAAGCTTTCTGTGCTACCACTATTATTATTTTTAATAATTACGCTGTTATTACACAATAATTATTTTTTATATAACTCAAAGCAAACCCATAGGAAAAATGAATTTTTAATGTAAATCGAAGCAAACCCATAGGGAAATGAATTTTTATGTAACTCGAAGCAAACCCATAGGAAGAAGAATCTTTATGTAACTTGAAGCAAACCCATAGGAAATTGTGTAAATCAGGACATAGTTTTAGCCCAAAATCATTATGTAAGTCGAATTTTATGTAACTCGAGGCATATGTAAGGCGGGGTTTTACTGTAGTTACTAATAATGATTTCTGTTTTGATGTTGTAGATGTGCTACAATGTTGGCTCTGAAGGAAGTATAGTTGATGTGTGTGCTCATTGCAAGGATGAAAGGCATAAGGCATTCATTCCCAAGAAGAAATGAAATGAAAAATCATTTGAGAATGTTATGCATGTTTATAAGTCAAATAACTAAAATGGAAGAAAAGCTGTTATCATAGAATTGCAAAAGCAGATGTAATTTTCTGAAGAGAGAGGCATACATACATGCATGTGCATGAAATGACTTCTTGGACATCTTTGAAAAGCTCAGGATGTGTTGTGACTTGTATATTACATATTTTGGAAAGCATTATTATTCAAATTCGTGGCCCATGTTTTACCTCATGAGGTTCACCATTATTGTTGTGATGTCACATTTATAATACTTAGATTACAAATGAATATTAATATTATATCCATCTCAGTGAAATATTCCCTGTTCCTACTAATTTATTTTATTTGACATATGACATCTACACAGGTTAAGCAATTATAGATATTCAAGTATAAACCAGCTGGTAGGTTTATCCAATAGAATTTCATTCTTAGAAAAATATGAAAACAAATCCTAGAATAATGTGAAACTAAATTTCATAATAGAACTAACATACCAACAAAGAACAAGCTGTTGCGGAATGCAAATTTCTGGAATTTTCCTGTTTGCATACTTTAATCAACCTCATAATTGAGGATGGATGGAATTCCTGTAATAGTTAAGAACATATCTATGTCTGAATAAAATTAGCAGTATTCAGGAATTGTGTGGGATTTACTGGAGTATCAGAATAGTTAAGATGCTTGTATGACAGATGGAAAGCTGGAATTAGGTGCATGGGAAGCCTTCTTAAATATAGTTAATCTGTTTGCCCATCTTGCCCTGTACTATGGAATGGCTAAGACTCTCCAAGTTTTCCTGTTGGAAAAAACCACAGACCAGAAGACAATAGGTCCAAACCTAAGATTTACTCAGTTGTATTCCACATCTGCACTCCTCATATGTCATCTTCTTATGAAGATCCACCTCAGTTCAGCTATCTCATTACCACACTACACATGGGTATGAGAGAAACTGTTCTTTAAAATACCAACATTTGTTTACAGGTACCACTGCAGTGGCTCAAGTGGCTAAGACGCTGACTGGGAGGCGGAAGGTCAGTAGTTCAATTCCCGAGTACTGCAGGATGGAATGAGCTCCCGTCTTTGTCCCAGCTCTTGCCAACCTAGCAGTTTGAAAGCAAGAAATTGCAAGTAGATAAATAGGGACCACTTCGGTGGGAAGGTAACAGCGTTCCGTGTGCTCCGGTGTCTAGTCATGCCTGCCACATGACCACGGAAAAGTCTGCAGAAGCAGACAGTGCTGGCTCTTTGGCTTTGAAACAGAGATGAGAACTGCACCCTAGAGTCAGATACGACTAGTTTTTGAGCAAGGGAAACCTTTACCTTTACCTTAACAATAATTTCATGTCGTCAAGACAATTCTAACTTATGGGAACCTTTTCCAGGTTTTCAAGTTAGAGAATACTCAGAAGTGATTAACATTCCTTTCTTCTGGGAGTGTCCTGGGACTGTGCAGCTTGGCCATGACTACACAGGCTGGCTTCTCTCCATGAAGGCACAGTGGGGAATCAGACTCAATGTCTGGCTGTGCAGCAAATACCGAAACCACTGAGCTATTCAGCCAACTTAATTCATTTTAAAATGAAGCCCCACAGAACTGCAAATTATCATAAGTCTACTAAATATTTATATTATCTATATTAATACTTCTTTGCTTTCTTTCGAGGGCCACAGTGGCTCAGTGGTTAAGGTACTGAGTTTGATAACTGGAAGGTGTGACAATGTGAGCTCCTGTTGTCTGTCTTTCAGGGCAGATATTTTTGAAATAGCTCACATTATACTTTTAAGACCCACATAAAATATTAAAGTTGAAAAAACTAAGATGTTGGCCAGCAGTCTTCAGAAAATATAACATCAATAATTGACAGTGGTATTTTAAAACCCAGGCTACCATCATTACTGAAAGCAGATTAGGACGGACAGACATGAATGACCATTTGAAAAATGTAAGAAGAGGGCTAAACTTTCATCCCATGGGAGATAGCTCCCCAGCAATGGTTGCAACTGAAAAGGCCCTAAAACTCGTGCGCTTGCCAATCTGACTGTTCTTTTGAATGAGCCAGTGAGTAAGGTCTCTACAATCATTATCAATTGTATTACATTTTAAAAGTAATTGCACCAATAATGTTATTATTTTTAAAAAGACATCTTTGGCTTAGGGTTGGGTTTCAGTCTGACTTGGATGAGGTCACACTCCCTTTGAAAGATATGATTTATAATTTAGAGGACTCTTTGATCTAGTGTTAATCATACGAGCAAACCATATTACATGTGAAGCCTTTTCCCATTCCGGGAGACTTGATCCTCACTCTCATAAATTCATGTCCCGACTATCTTCAGTATACAGTATTGTAACATACTGGGGTTGTTTTTAGAAATTATTCAGAAACTCACTTTTTATGTAGCTCAATCATAAAAGCTATAGTGTTAAATTTAAAATACTGTAGTTGAACATTGATATTGTTGCCCACCCTGAACATTTTTTTGCCCACCCACATCTAGAATCCTGGCTATGGCCCTGCATGAAAGGAGTCTCATTTGGGCATCCCCTGAGTGGAGTTTCTCCAGCAAAAATCCTTTCAACCCAGAATAATTTCTGACACGCAATTATTATTATTATCAACTGCTTATGATTGTCAGTTTGTGGAGTAGCTGCCAGGTGTTTTTCAACTCGTTCTGCAGACTACCTTGGGAATAATGCCATAATGTACCATCTGGCTGAGATCAAGATATAAGCATTTGACCTTGACATATAGTTTCTATCAAATGCTTCATTTAAAGCTGGCAAGAAAATACCTGAACATACTATTCTGTGCAACCTTTTTTTCCTCCAGTGGAGAAAGGTTTTCTTCAGGCATGTTAGGCAGATAGGGTATACTAAGAGCTTATTAGCCTGGCCTCTCATGAAATGAAATTTTTTTTTACTTACATATAGATCTTTTAAATTGAAAAATGTTAAAAACACATAATACAACAGTTAATGTTGCCATATCTTTCAAAGGTTTCCGTTGATCATGGATGATTTCTTTGTTTGAAGAGAGTGGATGTAAAGGCTGGCTTAGAGATCCATGCCTGATATTTTGAATTCAATTAAACTAATACATGCAAGCACCATAAACTGAATATGTTATTTATCTAAATACATATAATACAAGGCCCTAATTTTCTACCATGTATCACTATCACTTTTGTTAAGCAGGGACAGGTGTAATCTGTGCCTAGAAGAAAGATTGTCAAAGGACTCTCTTGAGTTCAATATGGAAAGGTGGGATAAAAAACAAAAAACAAAATGTATTCTATTTTTTTCAATCACCACCAGTACTTGAACATTTTAATGAGAAATTCAAACTAAATATATTGTACTTTTGAAGTTTGTACAAACTGTCTGGAGATTCTTTCCTCCATTCTCAACCTCACCATCATGAAGATTTGGCGGGGGCAGGCAGGGTTACATTGTGTTAAGACAAACAGAGGAAGTCAGTTTTGTTTCCTGCCAAAACAAATATCCGCAGGATGGTGTAGTCTGCTCATTTCAATGCATGTGAAAATATTTAGTGTTGCAAAATGACTTCCTTGGGTGGAAATAATCTTGATTTAATAACAAGATTGTGTAGAAAAAGGAAATCACAACTATTTTAGTAATTGAACACAAGCAATTTGTTTATGGATATCATTTCCTATCTATACTCTTAGTCCAACAGTAAGTGTAGTAGAGTAAGAATAAGAATGGAAAATGAATAGACTTATATTGAGTCTATTGATCCACCTGAGACAGTGCTCTCTTGCTCTTAAGGATAGCAGCTTGCCCAAGTGTTTGAGTGTATCAAACAATGCAAATACATTGCAGCAAAAATACATAGTAAAGTTTAATGTATATAAAGAGTGAGTTATTCTATAGGAAAATAGAAGAAAAGAAATATTCCTGCATTGGGGCGGGCTTGTGCTAGATGACCCTTGTGGTCCCTTTCAACTCTAGAATTCGATTATCAGTGCTATGAACAGAATCTAATCAAATTTTCTCCACAATTGCATTAAGGATTACATACTGGGCTAAAGTAACCACACTTAGTTCTGCCCAAGGTTGGAGTAGCTGGGCAGGTTTTCTTCATCATAGGCTGTATGATCTTTGTATTGTTGGGAGTTTATTAGAATCAAGGATCAGGGTACACCACCTGATTGAATTCCTTGAGCCACCTATCTCAGCAATCCATAAGTAGGCTTAGTTTCCTTCACTAGGGTCTCAGTTGGCCATTGTCCTTCACTGGGTCCCAGAATCCTTCACTGGTTTGCCTCAGTGTTTCACTGATTTTGCATCACTGAAGTCACCCAGCCAGTGTCCTTCAGGCAGGGTGAGTAAGTCCCAGCAGCTCATCTCATTTCCTGATCCACTGTCATAACCACTACTGGTGCCTCTTCCTCTACCAATACCTCTTCATCTTCATGGGTTGTGGGTTAGCTGGGTGCCTGTGCTGCCATTGTGGGGTTCCCATTCTCTATTTGCTGGTCCATGGGTCTACAGGCAGCAGGGTCCAGTTCTCTCCAAGGATACAAAAGATAGGAGGAAGTTCCTCTCTGGCCTCAACCCAATACTCCAACCTCTGTGTCAGTGATGAGCTGTCTCCCTCTTCATTGTCCTCCTATTCCTTTAAGCCAAAATCCTACCATTCTGTGCTGCTCCAGATCCACTCTCCAGGTCCCACTCATCTTCCTTCAGATTTCCACCTGGCAATCATGCTTTCAATGCCCTTAGGCCACTCTGCTTCCTGGGGTTCTGGTTAGTCAACCAGAGAGGCATGGGTCTGAGGCAGATGGCCCTCTAGGGACAGCCAGAGCATCCTTCTCACATTGTTAGATGTAATGAAATTAAATTATATCTATTTAATGGGACGGTGTTCAGGCAGCGACCTGTTTCATATGAAATATTTGTCTGGCTTTGTCGTATTCTTTGTGACTATGTTGAAATAGATTAAGATACCTGTTATGTGGCAGTCTCTGAATTGTCTATACCTTGATTTTAGATGTTTAACTAGACATGCCAAGGAATGAATGTGAGCTCTTCTGTATGCAAAGCTTCTACTCTACTCTAAGTTAGCATTGATAGTCAACATCTGTGACATTAGCTTTTCCCAATGGTTGTAGCTAATTAAAACATGAAGGCAATAAAAAAAATTCTTCTCATTAGCTTATGATTTGTTTACTTCATGTCTTGGAGATAAATGCTGTAACTATACCATTTAGGATACAGTGGATAATGATGCCTTACACATTTCTGTTGTTACAGTACTGTGTAATAAGAAAGCCACCTGATAACTTCAAAAATTGCTCTTGTAAAGTGCTACCAAAAAACTGAACTGACTGCTGAGGACAGCAAAGAATATGTTATACTTGAAAAGCATTGTTTATTTTTAAAAAAAGTTGGATGCAAAATGGCTTTAGATAACATTAAGGCTGTATTTCTTTATAAAAGAAGCAGCCAGCCATAACAAATTATTTTCAACTTCTATTGTCTTGCTATATGCCAATGTGAAGCAGAAACACAATGTTCCTTGTGTTTTTGTAATTTACATTTAGCCTTCTAGAATTATGAAGGTTGCAACTACCAAGCCATGCTTTACCAATTCAGTGACCCAGTCTTGAACTATACATATTTTAATAGAGTTGAATTGCTGCTTTTAACTAAGCTTTTATTTATAAACAAATGTAATAAATAAACAAACTAATTAATTAATTAAAATAAAACTTCAAGTTCTTTTCTATGTTTGTAAGTACTGTACATAGCACTTAACTAAGACTTAAGAGGATGATGAAGCAAATTGGATTTATTTTTTCAAAATGCAAAGTATTTTTTGCACTGCATGAGAAATGAAAAACAGTTTAGCTTCAGAGACTAGCAATGGATTACTACTTCCATATTTTGCATGCAAATTAGCAAAAATGTGGTTTACTTCTCATGTTGTATTTGTGTGTGTGCATAAACAGAGAATATAATTTTATAAATGGGACCAATATACTGTATGTATACAAACATGACTATCCTGGCAAAGTCCCAAATGGGTCTCTGAGACTGATTGAATTGACATTTATCACAATCAATTCATTAAAGTAGTGTTTACTATATTGTATTTCGTCCACCTAGACCCAGAATGTTGCATAGAATGCACATGACAGCAAGAACGATATCCTAGAGTTGTCCATCAGTTTCCTACAGTGCAGAAAAGAACAAAGACACTTTTGGAAAAAGGAAAGCAGAATTTCTATTAGTTCTTTTACTTAAGCACCTCTTCTTATACCATTTTAATTTTGCCCCTTATGAATCCCATCTTAAGCATTTTAAAAAATTAAAAGGCATTTCTTAGAGAGAAATAACTATTCATGCCACTTAATCTCCAGCCAAACTATTTTATCTCAATTGGATTTATTCTTTTTGTCATCTGATTTTGAGTAAGTCAGTTTTTTGTATTCTCATTTGTCAGTTTCTGTTTTCTGCCATAGCAACAGCAATAATAGTTATTCACTGACAAAAACAGAAGATAAACTTCAAGTTTGTTATTACTGTTTCACCTCTGACTTTTGGTGACTTCCAAGATATTATATCAATAAAAGCTCTGCACATGAGTGTCTCCTTTTATGGAATCAATGCATCTTATATTGGGTCTTCTATGTTTCTGCTGCCTTTGACTTTTCCTAGCATTATTGTCTTTTCCTGCAAATGCTCTTATGATGTATCCAAAATATAACAGTTTCAGTTTCATCAGTTTTAATTCTGTTATAGTAGAAATGCCCTAAAGCAGGGGTGGCAAACCTTGGTGCTCCAGCTATTCTTGGACTTCAATTCCCAGAAGTCCTGATCAACAGATGTGCTGACTTGGGCTTCTGGTAATTGAACTCCAAGAACAGCTGGAGTACCCATGTTGGCCACCCCTGCCCTAAATAAACTCTCATGTCTTCAGATGTCAAGAGAACACTTAAATACTTCTGTATGTTAGTCAATCTTTAAAAAAATTCAGTGTGTAGTAATAATAATTGCTGTCAATTCTAGCTTATGGCAACCCTTTCCAGGATTTTCTAGGAAGATAATGCATTGGATGGTTTACTAATCCCTTCTTCTGAGGTTGCCCTCAGACTGTGTCACTTGACCATGAGTACACAGTCTGGCTTTATTTATTTATTTATTCTTGTATGACGCCCTCTCGCCTCAGGGTGGCTCACAACAACTTAAAAACATAAAAACAACTTTAAAACATTTGAAACCCATTAAAAATCCATCAAAACCCCGTCACCCACCCATCAGTAAAAGGGTCGATATATCTTAGAAAGGCCAACGGGTGGGAGCTACCCCCCATCGCCCCCCTCCCCACTTGCCCTGCCAGCCAGGTTTTGAGCCCTTTTCTGAAGGGCAGCAATTCTGTCTGCAGTCATAATTCAACCGGCAGGAGGTTCCAAAGGGCTGGAGTGGACACAGAGAAGTCCCTCCTCCTTGTGCTAGAGAGGTGAGTCCCTCTAGCGGATGGTACAATTAGGGAGCCCTTCCGGTCCGCTCTAGTTGGATGGGCTGAAACTCTTGGGGAGACGTGGTCTCTTAGGTATCCTGACCCACTTCCATATAGGGCTTTAAAGGTCATCACCAGCACTTTGAATTGCACTCGGAGGCAAACCGGCAACCAGTGCAGCTCCCGGAGCAGAGGGGAGGCATGAGCATAATGCCCGCACCCCATCACCACCAGGGCAGCCGCATTCTGGACCAGCTGCAGCCTCTGAATGGTCGTCAAGGGCAGCCCCATGTAGAGTGCATTGCAATAATCTAGTCTGGAGGTGATCAGAGCATGAGTGACCATGAGCAAGGAGTCACAGTCCAGGAGCGGGCGCAACTGGCAAATCACCCGAAGTTGGGCAAAAGCCTTCCTGGCCACGACCGCCACCTGTTCTTCGAGCAGCAGTTGTGAGTCCAGGAGGACCCCCAAGTTGCGCACTGGGTCTGTCTGGGGCGAAGTAGCCCCATCCAGAACCAAAGGATGGTAGCTCCCAGGACAACGCAGGGACCCTTATCCATAGCCACTCAGTCTTGCTGGGATTCAGTTGTAGCCCGTTGGTCCCCATCCAGACCCCAACAGCCTCCAGGCACCTGGAAAGAACTTTGACAGCATCACTGGGGTCCCCATGGGCCGAGATGTACAACTGAGTATCATCCATGTACTGGTGGTGCCACACCACGTGGGAATGGATGATCTCACCCAAGGGCTTCATGTAGATGTTGAATAGGAGAGGAGACAGCACCGAGCCCTGAGGCACCCCATAATAGAGGGGCTTAGGGCTGGACCTCTCTCTCTCCAACCACACCAACTGGGTCCTGCCCTTCAGGAATGAGGAGAACCAGGACCACACTGTGCCCTGGATCCCCAATCTTCGGAGCCGTTCCAGAAGGACACCATGGTCGACGGTATTGAAGGCCGCTGAGAGGTCAAGAAGAGCAAGGACGGACGGATGAATGCTGTCCTATTCCCGGCAGAGATCATCCATCAGTGTGACCGTCTCCGGACCATATCCGGGCCTGAACCCTGACTGAACAGACAATCTGCTTCTTCCAGGGCTCTCTGCAACTGACATGCAACAGCCTTCTCCAATACCTTCCCCAAAAGGGGAGGTTGGAGACAGGCCTATCGTTGGCTAGGACTGCTTGGTCGAGGGATGGCTTTTTTAGGAGGGGGCACACCAAAGCATGTTTTAAAGGTGTGGGAAACACCCCCTCCCGCAACGATGCGTTAATTGTTGCCCCGACCCAGCCACCTGTCACCACCTTGGAGGCTTTCACCAACTAGGTGGTACAGGGGTCCAAAGGACATGTGGTGGCATGAACAGCTGCAAGGAGCCTGTCCAAATTATCAGGGCCAACTGGATCCCAGATAACATGGCAAGGCTGTGATCCGGTCCCCTCCTGACCCTCCCCAACCACGCCAGGATCCAGCCCTGAGCGAATCAGAGCAATTTTCTCCACCAGTTAATCAGCAAAAACCTCAGCTGATCCCTGCCACCCGGGCACTGACCCCCTTCTGCCAAGGAGAGACCTGGTTACCCAGAACAGGGTGGCTGGGCAATTATCTGCGGAAGCAAAAAGGGAGGTGAAATATTGACATTTCACCACCTCTATCGCCTCCAGGTAGGCCCTAATTGCTGCTCTAGCAAGTGTTCGGTCAGCATTGCTCCAAGTCTTCACCCAGCAGTGCTCAAGGCGTTTCTTTGCCCACTTGAGGTCCCACAGTTCTTCTGTGAACCACAGAGATGGCTAGCCCCGCATGCTCGGAGTGGCCGTAGTGGTGCGATTTCGTCCAAGGCCGACATAGTCATCCCATACCATAGATCAACGAGTGCCTCGGGTGAATCGTGTTGCCGGTCCAGAGGAAAACACCCCAGCTCTCTCTGGAATTCATCAGATTCCATCAGTTGCCGGGGGTGGACCAATTTAATACGCCCTGCCTCCCTGCGATGAAGTGCCACCCCCAGAAAGTCAAGAGTCACCAGATAGTTATCTGACCATGGCACAGGTGTAATATCAAATTTCTGTAATCTCAGATCACTTTGTCACTGCTCCGACAAAAAGACCAGATCCGGTGTGTGGCCACTGCCCCTGGTTGGGCCCTGAATTACCTGAGTCAGGTTCATGGCTGCCATGGAAGCCATGAACTCCTGTGCAACCTCGGAACCAGTCCCCAGCGAAGGCAACTTGAAGTCCCCCAGATTCATCATCCTAGGGAACTTCAACGCCAACACAGAGACGGCCTCAAGGAGTTCAGACAGGGAGTCTTTTTTACCTTGCAAGGGGACAGGTACAGGAGTAAGACCCCCAGCTGACCCTTAGGGCCCAATCGCAGGAGCAGCGCCTCACAACCTGGAAATTGTGTAGCAGTGGCCCTGGCGACCCTCAGTGACTCTCTGGCTACAATGACGATGCCACCGTCCCGTCCCTCCCCTCCCCTCCCCTCTAGGCTGGTGCCAAATACTGAACCTGGCTGGACACATGTCTGATAATGGCACACCATCTTCTGGTGTCAGCCAGGTTTCGGTGATACATGCCAGGTCAGCCCGCTCCCCTAAAATGGAGTCTAGGATTAGGGGGGGCCTTATTACAGACCGACCTGGCATTCATCATCATCAGCCTATGGGAAGGGGCGCTCTGGATCAGAAGCTCAGGTCCCAGAGGTGTAACCAGCTTTGCCCATTTGGAGAGAATGTCTTGGCATTCCATACCATACAAGGCATGTGTGAAAAGAGAAGAAGGACTAAGACCAAGGGGCAGCCCCAGAGGAAGGTTGAGAGATAACATCAAAGAAATATTACAAGAACATGAAATAATGCCAGTGGAGGCCGCTAGAAGTGTGAGAGCAAAAACCTGGTATCTCCCTCGAAACCCAAAGAGGTAAAAGAGGAAGCAAAGAAGAAGTAACTCAGCTATTCAATGAGAATGGGGAAATGAGATAACAAAGAAAAGTCAGAAGTACTCAATTCCTACTTTAGCTCAGTTCTCCCCTTCCCAAAAGGTGGCATATGAAGTACAAGGGGTATGGGCAGGCTTGCAGCTTGAGATTGATAAACAAACAGTTAAGAAATAATTTATTACCTTGAAGGAATTCAAATCCCCAGGACCAGATGAACTGTATCTAAGTAGGAACTGGCTGAAGATATCTCTGAGACACTATCATTTTCTTGAAATTATGAAGGACGGGTGAAGTGCCAGATGTTTGGAGGAGGTCTAATGTCCCTATCTTCAAAATGGGCAAGAAGAACTGGGGAACTACAGATCAGTCATCCTAATGTTAATCCCAGGGGGAAATCTGGAGCAGATTATAAAGCAGTCATTCTGCAAGTAACTAGAAAACAATGCAGTAACAACTAGAAGCCAACTTAGATTTGTCAAAAATAAATCCTGCCAGACTAATCTGATTTCATTTTTTGATTGGGTGATGTCAATGCTGGACAGAGGAATACTGTTGATATAATATATCTTGACATCAGCAAAACCTTTGACAAAAAGCCCATATTCTGATTAGTAAACTAACTGGGTGTGGCTTGGATAGCACAAGTGTCAGGTGGATATACAGTTGGTTACAGAACCCTACTCAGAGAGTTCGTATTCATGGCTCCTACTCAAGCTGGGAGGGGGTAACAAGTGAAGTACCACAAGGCTCAGTCCTGGGCCCAGTGCTCTTCAACATTTTCATAAATGAATTGGATGAAGGAATGCCGGGAATACTTGTCAGATTTGCTGATGACATAAAATTGGGAGGAATTACTAATAACTTGGAAGACGAGCCGAATTAAAAAAGATCTCAATAGGCATGACCACTGGGGCTGAAACCAACAGAATGAAATTTAACAGGGAGAAGTGCAAACTTTTACATCTAGGGAAAAAGAACCAGATGCACGGTAACAAGATGGAGGAGACTTGGCTCAGTAATACTGTACTACAAGCAAGAAGGATCTTTTAATTACTGGTTAAGTATGAGTCAACAGTGCAATGTGGCTGCAAAAAAGACTAAAACTGTTTTAGGGCACATTAACAGAAGTATAGTCTCCAAAATCCATGAGGTACTAATCCCCCTGCATTCAACACTAGTAGATCACATCTAGAGTACTGTGTAGAATTTTGGGCACTGCTCTTTAAGAAAGATGCAAACAAACTAGAGCAGGTACAGAGAAGAGCAAACAAGGATGATCAGAGGATGATATCAACCCATATGAGAAAAGACTGAAAGAACAGCATGTTTAGCCTTGAGAAAAGGAGACTGAGAGGGAATATAATAGCGCTTTTCAAATGCCTGAATGATAATCATAAAGAGGAACGGCAAGATCTGTTCTCAATTATCTCATAGTGCAGGATTTGTAATAACAGGCTGAATCTACAGGAAGCCAGATATAGGCTGGATATTAGGAAAAACCTCTAAAAGGTTTGAGTAGTATGACAGTGAAACCAACTACCTCAAGAGATGATGAGCACTCCAATACTAGAAGCATTCAAGATGGTTCGACAATCATCTGTCAGTTCGGCTTTGGTTTGGATTCCTGTATTGAGCAGGGGGTTAGACTAGATGGCCTAAAACAGGGGTGCCCAAACTATGGCCCGGGGGATGGATCTGGCCCCCGATGCCAATTCATCCGGCCTGCAAAGCCCTCATCGCTCCTAGAAGCGGAAGTAAAACGTGCTCGTATGGGCGCATTTTACTTCTGCTTCAAGGAATGATGAGGGCTTTGCAGGCTGGATGAAATGGCGTCGGGGCCCAGATTTGGCCCCCAGGCCATAATGACCGGCTCTCTGAACCATGTGACCAGCCCACAGCCTGAAAAGTTTGGGCACCCCTGGCCTAAAAGGACCATTCCCACTTAGTTATTCTATGATTCTCTGATTCCATTTTAAGACCATTTAGAGACAGATATCACTTGTAAACACTGAGCCCGTTATGTGTACTGTATTTGAAGCAGGGTTTTTTTCCTTTTTGTGTGTGTGGCAGATGTCCCAAGGTTCATCACAGAATGATCTACAGAAGAAAAAAAGACGTGCACCACTCCCACCAATGCCAGAGAGAACAGAGGAAATAGAAGACAAGAGGAAAAGCACAACTGGTAAGAACAGTTCACTTTGAACGCAATGCATGTGCTGACCTGCAAGTGATGTGTTGCCTTGCTAGTAATACTCAGATGTTCCCATATGGATAAGGAACTATGTAATCTGGAAATTTTTCAGTATGACAGAAGGAAAGTCTGGAAATAATGATGTGATATTATATGTAACCACTGAATAACTTTACCAGAGTGGACAGTTCTTGTAATTTTAGAAAAAAGTAAAATGTTAGGTTGCATTTCAAATATTTTGGCTTCCCCTCTGTATACTAGCCAGAGCTGCTGTACAAGAGTAGCATATAATCAAGATGAAATTTAATATTTTAAGATCCTACTGTGTACAGAGCAATTTCAAACAAGTCTCCTTAGAAGTAAGTTTTGTTGATTTAATTTGGCCTTAACACCTGTATAAATGAATATAGATTTGCAACCTCAATTATAATTGATTATGTAATTAAAATTAGTAGGACTTCAAAATGCTCAATTTAGTTGGATTATCATATGGTTTTGATCAGTTGAGCTATGTAGATTTTGTAAACTATACCCAAAGGTAAACACTTTGAAGTCCTATTTATTTAAATTGGAGGATGTAAAAATCAACCAAAAGATAACAGTACTGCATTCTTCTAATGCTTTCTGTTTCTTTATGCACGCAGATCACGGTAAGGTAAAGTTAAAGGTTTCCCTTGCTCAAAAGCCAGTCGTATCCGACTCTAGGGTTCAGTGCTCATCTTTGTTTCAAAGCCAGCGCTGTCTGCTTCTGCAGACGTTTCCGTGGTCATGTGGCAGGCATGACTAGACACCGGAGCGCACGGAATGCTGTTTCCTTCCCATTGAAGTGGTCCCTATTTATCTACTTGCAATTTCTTGCTTTCGAACTGCTAGGTTGGCAGGAGCTGGGACAAAGACGGGAGCTCATTCCGTCCTGCAGTACTCTGGAATCAAACTGCTGACCTTCCGCCTGCCAGTCAGCGTCTTAGCCACTTGAGCCACTGCAGTCCCTCAGGTCATGGTACAGAATGCATATCTCATAGCTGAATTGTGTGTTTATAATGAGCAGCATTATAAATATTTGACGTTTAGAAATCATACTGCAAAGATCATGGCAGGAAAGGTATATCTGCCTTCCAAAATGGAACAAACTTTGACATCTGAAAATCTTACTGTGGTCAGTTTAAGCTGTACATGGTAATATCTTTAGCAATGTGATTTAATGCATTCTTAAAAGTTATGACATACATCATAGACCGCAGAAGTAATTAATGACAGCATTAAAATACAGTTGTGTTAAAGGTTCCATGAGCTATTTAAAATGTAATCTGTTGACTTTAGCATCATATCTTATAGGAAACCCAGCCATGCATGTATGAATAAATCAGTACTTTGTCATATCTTATTGCCTACACTTAAGAGGCTTCTCTCTTAGAAGAAACCTCTTGGCTTCATTTCTTCATTTATAGTCATCAAGTACCTCACATTTTATGACCTAGTATTTAAGAGGTAACATGTGTCCATTAGCTTATGATTTGTCCTGGGTCATTGGTACTTTATTTATATTCTGTCAGAAGAATGTTATTATGGTACAGCGATGAAGAACAGAGTTTAGGAATTCATTATCTGTTTAATTGCTGTGAATGTCATAACCCATCCTTCCTCTTAGATCCTTGAAATTTAGAAATTTGTTGGTGGCTTTGAAATTGATTTACTCTTCCCTGGAGATTGTATATCAATATCTAGAAGAAGCTGGGTGAAAGTGAACAAATTATATAATTTAGTGTTTAAAGTAGCTGACCAAGAACATCTGGATCCAAATGATGAGAGACAATACAGCCCATGGAAATCTGTAAGCAGGGCAAAGAGCCAGTCCAGATACCAAACCAATAAGAACATGGCAAAATAGGTGAGGGTAAAACAAGGCCAGAGTCAAGAAGGAGTGCAGGGCTCAATCTAGTGAGGTCCAGTAAGCAAGCCAGGAAATGGTTGTCTAAGAGAAGGCTCAAACACAATCCAAATTGGGCACCAAGAAAGAACCAAGGCATTCAGGACCATTTGGTAGCTCTGCCAGACTGCACAGAACACTTTTGGAGCTGCGATGTTTGAGCCCAATTCAGCTGTAGGCCCTTTAGCATTATGCATTGAATAACAGAATAATTAGTTCCATGGGTTACTTATGCTGAGACTAACAATTGGATTCATCCCAAGATCTCAACAGGCTAAGAGGAGATCTCTTGTAGAAATCCCTTCTTAGTGATATAGTAAAGGTAAAGGTCACCCTTGCTTGAAAGCCAGTCTTGTCTGACTAGGTGTCGGTGCTAATCTCCATTTACAGCCAAAGAGCCAGTGTTGCCTGCATCTGCAGACATTTCCGTGGTCATGTGGCAAGCATAAATAGACACCGGAGTGCACGGAACGCTGTTACCTTCCCACCAAAATAGTACCTATTTATCTACTTGCAATTTCTTGCTTTTGAACTATTAGGTGGGCAGGAGCTGGGACATTGATGGGAGCTTATTCCATCATCCAGCACTTGGGTCTTGAACTGCTGACCTGCCAACCTTCCAGTCATCAAGTTCAGCATCTTAACCACTAAACCACTGCAATTCCAGTGATATAGTGCATTGGTAATATTAAGCCAGTCATTGCCAGTATCTCCACTTAATCTACCATACAAAATATGCTGCTCCAAAAAATGAAGGGAACACCTAAACAACACAATGTAACCCCAAGTCAATCACAGTTCTGTGAAATCAAACTGTCCACCCTGGTAGCAACACTGATTGACAATCAATTCCACATGCTGTTGTGCAAATGGAAGAGACAACAGGTGGACATCAGAGGCAATTAGCAAGGCATCCCCAATAAAGGTGTGGTTCAGCAGGAGGTGACCACAGACCACTTCTCAGTTCCTTTGTTTTCTGGTTGATGGTTTGGTCACTGCTGAATGCTGGCAGTGCCTTCACTCTAGTGGTAGCGTGAGACGGAGCCTACAACCCACACAAGTGGCTCAGGTAGTGCAGCTCATCCAGGATGGCACATCAATACGAGCTGTGGCATGAAGGTTTGCTGTGTCTGCCAGCATTGTGTCCAGAGCATGGAGGTGCTACCAGGAGATAGTCCAGTACATCAGGAGACATGAAGGAGGCCGTAGGAGGGAAACAACCCAGCAGCAGGACTGCTTTTGTGCAAGGAGGAACAGGTGAAGCACTGCCAGAGACCTGAAAAATGGCCTCCAGCGGGCCACCAATGTGCATGTGTCTGCTCAAACAGTCAGGAACAGACTCCATTAGGGTGGTATGAGGGTGAGGGATTGTGCTCACAGCCCAACACCGTGCAAGACGTTTGGCATTTGCCAGAGAACACCAAGATTGGCAGGTTCGGCACTGGTGCCCTGTGCTGTTCACAGATGAAAGCAGGTTCACACTGAGCACATGTGACAGTCGTGTCAGGGTCTGGAGACGCCATGGAGAACGTTATGCTGCTTGCAACATCCTCCAGCATGACCGGTTTGGCGGTGGGTCAGTAATGGTGTGGGGTGGCATTTCCCTGAAGGGCCACACAGCCCTCCATGTGCTCGCCGGAGATAGCCTGACTGCCATTAGGTACCGAGATGAGATCCTCAGATCTCTTGTGAGACCATATACTGGTGCAGTTGGCCCTTGGTTCCTCCTAATGCACAACAATGCTAGACCTCATGTGGCTGGAGTGTGTCAGTGGTTCCTGCAAGATGAAGGCATTGATGCTATGGACTGGCCCGCCCGTTCCCCAGAATCCGATTGAGCACACCTGGGACATCCACCGACGCCACATTGCACCACAGACTGTCCAGGAGTTGAGGGTTGCCTTAGTCCAGGTGTGGGAGGAGATCCCTCAGGAGACCATCCGCCAACTCATCAGGAGCATGCCCAGGAGTTGTAGGGAGGTCATACAGGCATGTGGAGGCCACACACACTACTGAGCCTCATTTTGACTTGATTTAAGGACATTACATCAGAGTTGGATCAGCCTGTAGTGTTTTCTTCCACTGTCACTCTGAGTGTGACTCCAAATCCAAACCTCCATGGGTTGATGAATTTGATTACCATCGTTAAGTTTTGTGTGATTTTGTTGTCAGCACATTTGACTACAGTATGTGAACAACAATAGGAATACAGTATTCAGTCATTCAGATCGTGGGATGCCTTATTTTTGTGTGCCCTTTATTTTTTTGAGCAGTATATTTGTGAGAATGACATATCTAAGAAGATAGAAGAAGGACAAGATATAAATGAAACTGACAAAATGCTTGTTTATACTGGTAGTACAATGGATTACATGGACTTATACATACTTCAGAGTCTCTTAGAGGAGTTTATGTAAGCTTATAATGGCTAGAACCCATTTAATCAGTAGCAATCTACGGCTATTGTTTAAGCTAAGTGTTTCCCAACCTTTGGTTTTTGGACTTCAATTCTCAGAAGCCTAAATCAATTCCCCAAAGCACTGATTAGGTTTCTGGGAATTGAAGTTCGCCTGTGGGGCCCGGGCCTCATGTTGGGAACGACAGTTTTAAACCATTACACATTTGCTGCCGAAAACCTACAACAGGATTCTAGTCTCAGTTTTGAATAATTTGATTTGGACAAGAGAGAAGGTCAATTCTGATTCTTTTGTATCATACTTCATTATGTTTTCTCTACTTGCGCTTTGTATTTCGTACAAAGAAGAGGAAGCTATAACACAAAACAACCATTCAGATAAATTGTATTAAAGGCTACATGTACCTTAGAAGCTAATGGCTAAAACCTAAATGTTACTTAAAATTATGTAAATCACAGCAATAAATTGCTGCTAGTTTACATGGCTTATCTCCCAAGGAGGCATGCAAGTAGTAACTTATTAACTACTGGCAGTTTGTCACTCTGTTTTTGCTGACATAAAAATACAAAAGATTGCTGCTCGCATCTTGTGCTGCTCGCATCTTGTGACTAGGAATGCAAACAGCAACTCATTAATTAACAGCAAATTACTGCAATAATTTATACCAATACATTTATGCTGGGGTAAATCTACATTAAGATTCTGACCACTAAATGTAATTTTCAAGTAAGCAATAATGTGCGAGCAGGTGATTCCTCACAATAATCTGTATGGATGTTTATAGAATTTCAGTTTTCTTGATAAATATGTTAACCTTGCAAATTGATTTTTCATTGGAATATTCCTTTTTCTAAAAATTAACCTGTAGATGATGATTTGGAAAAGATAACTACTGCTCTTGTACCAAACAACTAAATAGTAGATATTTGATTTCATGATAAAAGTAATTAGTGAATTCCAATTGATTCCCCCTATAGGTAATGGACGGCATGTACCACAAAAGCCTCCTAGAGGCAGTACACGTGGTCCACCCCAATTAATGATACCCCCACCCCCACCATATCCTCCTCCAGACAAAGACATTATGGATTCAACTGTACTGTACAGTGAAGCAGATGTTACAGACCCAACCAAGCTGGTATCTAAACGTATGTTTCATTAATTATGTTTCTTTTTCTTCACTTCTCTGACACCAAAAGGGGTCAGACTTTCCAGACTTTCCTCTGTTCTCTTTCCAGTCTTACATGTGTTTTCCTTTCCACTGTCTATTAATGCTCAATATGTTATATTAACTTGACTAATATGTTGAATGCAACTGTCAGCTCCTTACTGAAAGCAGTTATTAATGTGAAAAGATAAAGACTGCCAATATGTTTTTACATTTCAATATTTAAAATTATAGTGGTAATTTATTTGGTTTTAAACTTCATTTTTCTCCATTTTCCTGAACTTTGGAAGCCATTTCACATGAAATTTATTATAGCATGTTAATCCATATTCAACCTAATGTCTTCTAATTAGCTGAGATCCAGGAATACATCACAATTAGAGTAGGCTCAATAAATCAGTGAGCATTTGGTGAGTCAATACCTATGTAAATTCTTTTGAGCCTTACTCTGGTTGTGCATTGGACTATTTGCTTGATGGAAAGAATGTAACCATATTGACAACCTTGCTGCCAAAAAAGAATGAATCATGTGAGAAGTCCTTTGGAAAGTAACATTCGAAGCTTTGATCTTCACCTAAGCCAAAATGAAATATAGATACAGTAAAACCCTGGGTTATGAAGGATGTCTGTTACAACAGCCTACATCGTAAACCAAAACAAACTTAAACCAAAGCAAGTTTTCCCATAGGAATGCATTGAAAAATTTAAAAAAGGTCCCAAGTGGAACAACAACAACAAACAACAACAACAACAATAATACAAAAAACCACCAAAATATCCAAAGGATGCCAGACATGATCGTCGCCCACCCCTACAAAGGGGAAACAGTCCCTACCAGACCAAAAAAAAAAAAATCCAAAAAAGATTTCCAAAAACCATCTGAAAAAGCCAAAAAATGCTAGACCCTGCTGCTTCTTCCTGAGTGGTTTGTCCATCCTCCGGGGGAACCCATTTTCTGCCCCTACCAGCAGCGGGAGAATCTGGGGACCAAACTCCCTGGGCAGCACTACAGCCGAAAATGCACACCTCCCCCACCTTTCTGGTGGATTCATTCCTCAGTTCCTTTGGTCTGATCTGGTGTTAGAAAGATTAGCCGACAAGGTTGCCACCCAGGGTATGCCCGACTGTATTCACAATCTTCATGGAGGCTCCTTCTGTGTACCCCAACTTGGAGGTGATTTTTCCTTAGCAAGTATTATGGTAAAATATCTTAGTTGTTGGGTTCTAAATATTGACAGTATTCCTCTGACATGTTTCCTTTCTCATATATATGAAACTGTTGATCTTTTCTTTTAAACAGAGATATTGATTATAACATTTTAAATGTTAGTCTGCATCAGCAAACAATATATCCTCTTGATGCTTTTGAATCAGAAAGAGTCCTGCTTAGGGCAACCTTTGAAAAAGCCTTTGGAGAAACTACCTTAATAGAATGATCCTTCATTTTTTCTCACTCTTAATTGACATCTATGAATTGTTTCTATAAAACAAATGGCATGGATAGATTTTCCAACACAGAAGTGTGTCTGATTATCAGCTAAAGAAGGCTGATCCACACCTAAATAAACATGTCTGGTCTGTACTACTTCAGAATATAGGTTGGAAATATGAGTAACATTCAAAATATGACTAAACATATCAAAGTCTCTCCTCCATCCAATATTCTATAAATCATTACCATGGAATGCTATAAATAATAAATTTTGTGTCAGAAATTACTCAGTTGAAAGGTTTTTTGTTGGAGAAACTCTGCTCAGGGGATACCTGAATGAGGCTCCTTTCATGTCCCCAAGATCCATCATGCAGCACTCGGGTGTCAAACCCCAACCTTCCAGTCTTCAAGCTCAGCGTCTTAACCATTAAGCCACTTTTTTGTTTTGTTGTTCAGTCGCACAGTCGGTTCCGACCCTTTGCGACCCTATGGACCATTGCTCTCCAGGCGCCTCTGTCCTCCACCATCCCCCTCAGCCCTCCCAGCTCTGTGCCCATTGTGTCTACAATGCCATCTAGCCATCTCATCCTTGGCCTCCCCCTTCTTCTTTTGCCCTCCACCTTTCCCAACATCAATGCCTTCTCAAGTGAATCCTCCCTTCTCATTTGATGTCCAAAGTATTTTAGCTTCATCTTTACTATTTGACCTTCCACTGAGCATTCAGGGTTAATTTCTTCTAAGATTGACCTATTTGTTCTCCTCGCTGTCCAGGGTACTCTCAAAACCCTCCTCAAACACCACATTTCAAAGGCATCTATTCTTCTGCGTTCAGCCTTCCTAATTGTCCAGCTCTCACATCCGTACATTACTACTGGGAAAACCATTGCTTTGACTATTCTAATTTTTGTTTTCAGTGTGATGTCTCTGCTTTTCACTATGTTCCCCAGGTTTCTCATTGCTTGTCTCCCAAGAATCAGTCGCCTTTTTATTTCATGGCTACAATCCCCATCTGCAGTGATCTTTGATCCCAGAAAAGTAAAATCTGTCACTGCTTCTACTTCTTCCCCATCTATCTTCCATGAACTGATTGGGCCTGTTGCCATTATCTTGGTTTTCTTGATATTTAGTCTCAAGCCAGCTTTTGCACTCTCCTCCTTCAGCCCAATCAAGAGATTCTTTAGGTCTTCCTCACTTTCTGCCATTAGGGTGGTATCGTCTGCATATCTCAAATTATTGATGTTTCTCCCAGCGATTTTAATCCCATATTGTGATTCCTCCATCCCTGCACTGCGCATTATGTGCTCTGTGTATAGGTTGAATAGGCATGGTGACAAAATGCAGCCTTGTCTTACTCCTTTTCCTATTCCAAACCACTCTGTCATTCCATGTTCTGTCCTAACTGTTGCTTCTTGGTTCATGTACAGATTTCTCAGGAGGCATATGAGGTGCTCTGGTATTCCCATCTCTTTAATTACTTGCCACATCTTGTTGTGGTCCACACAGTCAAATGCCTTAGTGTAGTCAATAAAACAGAAATAAACTTGTTTCTGGTATTCCTTTGTTTTCTCCATGATCCAGCGTATGTTGGCAATGTGGTCTCTAGTCCCCCTGCCTCTTCTGAAACCTGCCTGCACCTCTGGTAATTCTCTTTCCACATGCTGCTGAAGTCTATCCTGTATTATCTTGAGCATCACCTTACTGGCGTGTGGGATGAGCGCGATTGTTCGATAATTTGAACATTCTTTGGCATTGCCCTTTTTTGGGATTGGGACGTATACTGATCTTTTCCAATCCTGTGGCCATTGTTTTGTTTTCCAAATCTGTTGGCATATTGAATGCAGTAATTTGACGCCGTCATCTTTTAGCGCTTTAAAGAATTCAACTGGGATACCATCATCTCCACTAGCTTTGTTGTTTGCAGTGCTTTTTAGGGCCTTTATGACTTCGCTCTCCAGGATGTCTGGCTCAGGTTCTACTTCTTCATCATTGTGATTGTCAGGAGTGTTGAGGTCCTTTTTGTGGAGTTCCTCTGTGTACTCTTTCCATCTTTTCTTAATCTCTTCTGCATCAGCTAGCTCCTTTCCTTCTTTGTCCCTTATCATGGTCATTTTTGCTTTAAATGTTCCCTTAATTTCCCCGATTTTTTTGAAAAGATCTCTGGTTCTGCCTCTTTTGTTGTTTTCCTCCATTTCTCTGCACTGTTCTTTTAGGTAGTTTTCCTTATCTCTCCTTGCTTTTCTTTGAAATTCTGTGTTCAAATGATTGTAGTTTTTCCTTTATCCTTTGCCTTTTGCGTTCCTTCTTTCCTCTGCTATTTTAAGAGCCTCATCAGACAACCACTTTGCTTTCTTACTCTTCTTTTCTTTTGGTATGGTTTTCTTTGCTGCTTCCTGCATGATGTCCCTCATCTCTGTCCATAATTCTTCTGGCACTCTATCTATTGAGTCTAAGCCATTGAATCTGTTCATCACCTCCACCGCGTATTCTTTAGGGATGCTGTCTAGGTGATATCTTTCTGATCTCCGTGTTTTCCTTATTTTCTTTAGTCTAAGCCTGAATTTTGCGATCAATAGGTTGTGATCTGAGCCACAGTCTGCTCCAGGTCTTGTTTTTGCTGACTGTATGGAGGTTCTCCATCTTTGGCTGCAGAGTATGTAGTCAATCTGGTTTCGGTGTTGGCCATCTGATGATGTCCATGTGTAAAGTCGCCTCTTGTGTTGCTGGAAGAGGGTGTTTGCTATGACCAGTGCGTTCTCTTGGCAGAACTCTATCAATCTTTGCCCTGCTTCATTCTGTACTCCAAGACCAAATTTGCCTGTTATTCCCTCCACTTTTTGATTTCCTACTTTGGCATTCCAGTCTCCTAATATAATTTGGACATCATTTCTTGGTGTCTGTTCTATGAGGTGTTGTAAGTCCTCATAGAACTGGTCCATTGTGGCTTCATCTGCACCAGTGGTTGGTGCGTATATTTGGATCACAGTGACATTGAAAGGTTTGCCTTGAATTCTGACTGACATCATTCTGTCATTTTTGAGATTGTATCCCATTACTGCTTTTCTCACTCTTTTGTTGACAATTATGGCTACTCCATTTCTTCTAAGGTTTTCTTGCCCGCAGTAGTAGATATGATGGTTTCCAGAGCTGAATTCACCCATCCCTGTCCATTTTAGCTCACTGATGCCCAAGATGTCAATGCTTATTCTTTCCATCTCACTTTTTACCACTTCCAGTTTTCCTTGGTTCATTGATCTCACATTCCATGTCCCTATGCAGTATTGCTCCTTACAACATTGCATTTCCCCTCCCCCCTTCCTGTCCCTCCCCTTTCTCCCCTCTGTGGTGTTAAGCATCCTGTATCACCTAGCCTGCCCTTTTGTTTTGCCTTTTGTTTTGGTCAATAGGGTTCTCTTGGCAAGATTTTTGGCGTGGTTGCCGGTGTCTGCGCCATTTTTCTCTCCTCATACATCTTATCACAGTTTTTAAAAATTTAACACATTTAAGACAACATATTATCATGCATATTATCACACTTTAAAATACAGTCTCTATGTCAGTTTCTATGTTTAGTCAGTATAAAGTCTCTATGTCAGTTGCTATATTAGTTCTTCTACATTTGCATATCTGTTACTTATCCTTTGCCTGGGACTCTGGCTCTCCTCCTCCTCCTCACCCACCCACCCCCCCTGGGGGTGGCTGCCCGGCGGCGACGGCGGCAGGCCCTTTTGCCGCTCGCCCTGCTCTCCTCCTCCTCCTCACCCCCCGGCTGGGGGTGGCTGTCCGGCAGCAGCGGCGGTGGCAGGCCCCTTAGCCGCTCGCCCTGCTCTCCTCCTCCTTCCTCACCCCCGGCTGGGGTGGCTGTCTGGCGGCGGCGGCAGGCCCCTTAGCCGCTCGCCCGGCTCTCCTCCTCCTTCCTCACCCCCGGCTGGGGTGGCTGTCCGGCGGCGGCGGCGGCGGCAGCACCCTTAGCCGTTCGCCCGGCTCTCCTCCTCCTTCCTCACCCCCGGCTGGGGTGGCTGTCTGGCGGCGGCGGCAGCGGCAGGCCCCTTAGCCGCTCGCCCGGCTCTCCTCCTCCTTCCTCACCCCCGGCTGGGGTGGCTGTCCGGCGCCGGCGCCGGCGGCAGGCCCCTTAGCCGCTCGCCCGGGTCTCCTCCTCCTTCCTCACCCCCGGCTGGGGTGGCTGTCCGGCGGCGGCGGCAGGCCCCTTAGCCGCTCGCCCGGGTCTCCTCCTCCTTCCTCACCCCCGGCTGGGGTGGCTGTCCGCCGCCGGCGGTGGCGGCAGGCCCCTTAGCCGCTCGCCCGGCTCTCCTCCTCCTTCCTCACCCCCGGCTGGGGTGGCTGTCCGCCGGCGGCGGCGGCGGCAGGCCCCTTAGCCGCTCGCCCGGCTCTCCTCCTCCTTCCTCACCCCCGGCTGGGGTGGCTGTCCGGCGGCGGCGGCGGCGGCAGGCCCCTTAGCCGCTCGCCCGGCTCTCCTCCTCCTTCCTCACCCCCGGCTGGGGTGGCTGTCCGGCGGCGGCGGCGGCGGCAGGCCCCTTAGCCGCTCGCCCGGCTCTCCTCCTCCTTCCTCACCCCCGGCTGGGGTGACTGTCCGGCGGCGGCGGCAGGCCCCTTAGCCGCTCGCCCGGCTCTCCTCCTCCTTCCTCACCCCCGGCTGGGGTGGCTGTCCGGCGGCGGCGGCAGGCCCCTTAGCCGCTCGCCCGGCTCTCCTCCTCCTTCCTCACCCCCGGCTGGGGTGGCTGTCCGGCGGCGGTGGCAGGCCCCTTAGCCGCTCGCCCGGCTCTCCTCCTCCTTCCTCACCCCCGGCTGGGGTGGCTGTCCGGCGGCGGTGGCGGCGGCAGGCCCCTTAGCCGCTCGCCCGGCTCTCCTCCTCCTTCCTCACCCCCGGCTGGGGTGGCTATCCGGCGGCGGCGGCAGGCCCCTTAGCCGCTCGCCCGGCTCTCCTCCTCCTTCCTCACCCCCGGCTGGGGTGGTTGTCCGGCGGCGGCGGCGGCGGCAGGCCCCTTAGCCGCTCGCCCGGCTCTCCTCCTCCTTCCTCACCCCCGGCTGGGAAAGGAGAAAGGAGAAGGCTAAAATGGAAGCAAGAAAATGAAAAGCGTGGATATAGCTGAGAAGACAGTTGGGGCACCAGTTTGAGAAGAACAAAATTCTGGCATGGTGAGGGGTGATACTGTGGGCAAGGAGCGTTCACTCAAAACAGAGAAAGTCTAATGTGTGTTTGTGTTGCTTCCTTCTGCAATGCTGAAATGGAACTCTATGAAGGGCTCAGTTTGCCCAGAATTATCTACATTCTGGGGCTGCTGGGGCTCAGTGGTTAAGAAGCTTATCTTGTTTTCTGGAAAGTCAGCAAGTTGGCAGTTTGAGACCTGGGTGCTGCATGACAATTTGAGCACCAGTCTGTGTCCTAGCTTCTGCCGACCTAGTGGTTCGAAAGCAAGAAATTGCAAGTAGATAAATAGGAACCACTTTGGTGGGGAAAGAACTTGGAGACATTTGGGCATTCTCTGAGAGGAGTTCCTCCAGCAAAAATCCTTTCAACCCAGAATAATTTCTGAATTGAAATTATTATTATATCTACATTCTGAATTTTTGTGCAATATAAAATTGGATTTCTTATGCAAAAGGAATGGGGTGGCAAGAAGCATGGCTGTAAGTCACAGACTCCAAAGTGTGCAAAACTTAAGGCACCTCAGTTTTGTGACACCAACTGGCTGAACGACTTTCCTGAGTAGCTATTGTAGATATCCTGCATGGTTTTAATTTTTTCACATACATACTTTTGTATATGCTCAGTTATATATTTTGCAAAAAAGACCTCCGTATTTCAGTTCTCATAAACAACTTTGTGGGCCAGGAATAAGAGGAATTGGGAGTCCAGACTGTCTGGACAGAACTATCCTGAGATATGCTGCTTTAACTACAGATGCATGTGTTGAGTGCAGTACTAACATGCATGAGATGTTTCTCCTTTAGAATACTAATACAATTTTATCCTATAATTCTAACTTCAATTTAATTTTTATTAGATGGATGCCTTAAAACAATGATTTCGTGTATGTGTTCTTTGCAGAAATTTTCATGATTTAAATTCCTTATCAAAACATATTGTTGGAAGTAATTCCCACAGGATTAAATTTAAAGAGTGTTTAGTATGTAGCCTAGCGGCACAGTACTATGAATGTCTATTTAGAAATCCCTTAATTCAGTAGGACTTGCTTTCAGATTAGTGGGTTGAATGTTGCAGTTAATAGCAATACATTATGCCACTTTGGATGTTTTTTTAAAAAATATATTTTTATTAAGTTTTAATTTGTATACACACAACAACAAAAAATATTCAATTAAAATACATACAAAAATATCACTTTATAATCTCTATTGGTATGCAAACTTACATTTACAATATTGAAAAAAGTAAAGTACAAAAAACCCTCCTACTTATTATAATAATAAAATTCCATCTTACCCCCACCCTTCCATTACCATTTTTAATTTTATGGAATTTATTATTTCCAAATTAATCCTTAACCCATATTAATTATTGCATCCACATTTTATTAGATCCCATTAAATTATACCATGCAACCAATAACTAAATAATATTCAACAGTAATACTATAATCACCCAGTGTGTTTACAATATCATGGAGTCTGCGGGATATCACATTTATTTTTACCGTTTCCAAAAAAATTATTTGATCAAGTAGTCTCCCTACAGAGAGTAATCCACAAATGGTTGCCGAATTTTCCAAAATCTATTTTCTTTAATTTTATCTTTATATTTATTTATCTCCTTTGTTAATTTATCATTCAATGCATCCCACATCTCTTTATACCATTCATCAATTTTTAAAATTACATCTGTTTTCCAGTTTCTTGCAATACACTGTCTCCCAGTAGTCAACATTATAGATATTAATTTTTTTTATCCTCATTTAAATTCAAATTTTCCACATCCGTTATCAACACTGTACTTGTCTCCAGCTTAAATCCAAACCCCATAATATCACAAATCTCTTTCTCAATTTTTCTCCAGAAATCATTTACCACATTACATTTCCACCACATATGTTCATACGTTCCCAGAGATTGTTTACACCTCCAACACATCTTGCTTTTAGCGTTATCCATTTGATGTAATCTCACTGGAGTCAAGTACCATTTCCACAGTATTTTGAAATTATGTACTTTTATTCTAACAGACATAGTTCTCATAATCCTTTTCTTCCATTTACCTTTCCAAATCCTTTCTGGTATTTCTATATTCAAGTCCTGTTCCCAATTTAACCTCATCGTTTCTTGCGGATTACCATCCTTATTTAATATTCTATATATTTTACTCACTATACCCTTAATTCCAATATCACCTTTTCTTATCTTTAATATCAATTCCTCAAATTCAGTTTTATCTCTATCTAAACTAGATTCCCTCGAATATCTGCCATTCCATATATTTACCAGAACAGTCTGAAACCAATTCAAATTCAACTGTGCATACATTTCTATTTTCCTTTCACTATCTTTACAGGCACGGATCCAGTCCTTCAACAGGAAAACATCATTTCTTAGCAATACTTCTTTCACCCTTTTATCCAATTTTATTGGGAAATTTTTGATATCCTCTATTTCTATTACCGGAGATATGCCGGGGCATACATCCTTATTAATCCTATTCCATACTGCCAACATTGTCTTGATCATTTTATTTTTAACCTGCATTTTCCCCAGAGTGTTGCCTAGAAATATCCATTTACCCTCTTGATTTAACTCTTTCATCTCAATTTCTTCCCATAATACCTTTTCCCTCATTAAAATCTTCATAATATTTTTAACTTGAAACGCCCTATAATAATTTCTCAGATTAGGTATCATCATCATATCTCCAATTTTTCCTAATATTCCTTTTCCCTTCTATTTTTAACTCCAACCAAAACTTTGCATGATCTGACTCTTTAAAGATTCCAACTTCTGCATCCTCTAGATTTTTGATCATATTTTCTGTAACAAATATGTAATCAATTCTCGGATATGTATTATGAACCTGTGAAAAATAAGTATAAACTCTCTCTGACCCTTTAAGCTCCCTCCAGACATCCTTCAGGCCTAATTGTTTCATCCATTTATCTAAAATTCTCATTTTGGCACCTCTTCCAACTCCTGATATATTTGTCCTGTCCTCGGGAGCCCTTATTAAATTAAAATCTCCTGCTACAATCATTTTCATTGCTCTTTCCTTTTCTAAAATACCATACACTTTGTCTAAAAACTCTTGTTGTTGATCATTTGGAGCATATATATTTACTAACATTATTTCCTCATCATCAATCTTCCCTTTAACAATTAAATATGTGCCTTCCGGATCAGATATACTATTTGTCATCTCAAAACTCAATCTCTTCGAAATCAAAATCTCCACCCCTCTTGCCTTTGAAGTTCCATATGCCTTTTCATAAAATTGCATCCATCCCAGAAATATCTTATTAGTATCTTCAGATTTTTTGGTGAGTTTCCTGGAGAAAGACTACATCCGGCCTGTCTTTCCTCAAGGCTGATTCTAATCTTCTCTTCACTTGACAGCCAGTACCTTTCACATTCCATATCAATACTTTAATAACCCTCATACCTTAATAATAACCATCTTTTATATATTCCGCAAACTCCTAGAAGTGCAAAACCCATCACCCAGCATACATTATAAAAAAGAACACTTTGGATGTTTTAAAGCAGGGGTTCTCAACCTACGGCCCATGGGTTGCCTCTGGCCTGTGGCGTCATTCCATCCAGCCCGTGCTGTTGCTCCCACTGCTGCCACTGTCATTTCCTCCTCTACCTGGCTTGCCGTGTCCTGATGCCACTCCATAGCAGGACACCCTGCTACTGATCAGCATTAGGGACACACCAAGCCAGGCGGAGGGGAAAAGGGCGGCAGCAAGAGTAGCAGAAATGGAAACAGAAGCGGCCAATGCATGTGGCTGCCGCATGCTTCCTGGGTGCCGCTCTGGCCGAGTGCAGGCAAGGACAGGCAGGATCCCTTCTTCACCCACAGCAGGCCAGTAAGCAGGGAAGTGGTGGCGGTGGCATAGGGGGGTGTTTGTGGGCTGGACTGGTGGCGTGGGGGGAGTGTTGGTGGTGGTGGTGGTGGAGTGTTGTGGTGTCAACAGCGATGTGGGGGAAGTGTTGGCGGGCTGGACTTGTGGCACAGGTGGGAGTGCTGGCAGTGATGGCAGCAGTGTGAGGAAGTGGTGGGGGCTTGGGATGGTCCCGCCCCTGCCAAAGGCAGCAGGGATGGTACACCAGTCTGGCCCACCAACAATCTGAAGGGGCGTCATCTGACCTCTGCCTTAAAAAGGTTGATAACTCCTGTTTCAAAGCATGGTCTTTTTTAAACTCAGTCATCAGAGTTCAACTCAGGGTAAGATTCTGTGGTGTTTTTTCACTAGTCCAATGAGATCCACCAATTAGCTCACACTTAGAATTAAAGAATTCAAAGACCCGGGAATGTTTTTTGAGAGCTGAATAGAGATTATGGTTCTGCTATAATAAATCCATTTCAGTTTATTCTTAAATTTTCTTCAGCAGTATAATTTGGAAATGAGATTACTCTTACTAGATTACCTTTTAAGAGTGACTAAAGGGCTGTTTTGAAATAGATCTATGCATTTGCTGCTCTTTTGCAGTTTCTTTAAATGAGTGGATCTATTTTGTCAGTTTGGGAGAGTCATTCCTTTGATCATTAACTCTCTTTCTGCTTTTATTTTTTTAAAAAATTGCAAAATGTTTTGTTTTCATGGAATCATAGAATGACTGGGTTGGATGGGGCCTCATAGGCCGTCAAGTCCTACTCACTGCACAATGCAGGAATCCAAATCAAAGTGTATCTGATTTGGTCCCACTATCATACTGCTCTTACTTGATGCAGCTCTATCCCTGCTATTCAGACTGTATTTGGCTTCCTGTAGTTTCAGCCCTTTATTATGTGTCCCATATTCTGGGATGATTGAGAACAGATCCTGTCCTTTTTATCATTTTCTTTCAGGTTTGAAGAGTGCTATCAGTCTCCTTTTCTCAAGGCTAAACATGCCCAGTTCCTTCAGTCTTTCCTCATATAACTTGACTTCCAGTCCTCTGATCAGCCTTGTTGCCCTTCTTTGTACATGCTCTAATTTGTTTGTATCTTTCTTAAAGAGTGCTGTCCAGAATTGGACACAGTATTCTAGATATGGTCTTCTTGTTTAGTCATAC
Organism: Bradypodion ventrale; assembly: GCA_035047345.1. NCBI lineage: Eukaryota > Metazoa > Chordata > Lepidosauria > Squamata > Chamaeleonidae > Bradypodion > Bradypodion ventrale. Next base: position 52,249,744 of record JAWDJE010000006.1, read on the forward strand.
AGTTGAATCCAACCCTTTGCGACCTCATGGACCACAGATGCCAGGATCCTCTGTCATCCTCCAGAGTCTTCCCAGATCCACACACCCCACATCAACAATGCTGTCTAACCATCTCATCCTCTGCCCCCACCCCTTCTATTTTTGTTTTCAGTCTTTCCAAGCATCAGGGCCTTCTTTGTTGAGTCTCATTTGGTTGCCTAAATATTTGAGCTTCAGCTTTAGTATCTGTCTTTCCAAGGAGCAGTCAGGGTTGATTTCTTTTAGGATTGATGGATTTGATCTTGCAGTCCAGGAAACTATAAAAAGTCTTCTCCAGCACCACAGTTTGATGGCTTCTATTCTTCTGCACTCAGCCTTCCTTATGGTCCAGCTCTCATAGCCATACATCACTACTGGGACTTTTGTTGTCAGTGTGATGTCTCTACTTTTTATTATGCTGCCTAGGTTTGCCATAGCTTGCCTCCCAAGGAGCAAACATCTTATTATTTCATGGCTGCAATCACTGTCTGCAGTGATCTTGGATCCCAAGAAGGTAAGGTCTGTCACTGCTTCCATTTCTTTCCCTTCTATTTGCCAGTGAGTGATGGGTCCTGATGCCATGATCTTGGTTTTTTGATGTTTCAAGCCAGCTTTTGTACTCTCCTCTTTCACCCTCATCAAGAGGCTCTTTAGGTCTTCTTCACTTTCTGCCATTAGGGTAGTGTCATTTGCATATCTCGGGTTGTTGATATTTCTCCCAACAATCTTGTGATGCATCCAGCCCTGTATTACACATGATGTTCTCTGCATATAAGTTAAATAAGCAGGGTGAAAATATACAACATTGTCATACTCCTTTTCCTATTCTAAACCAATTTTTTGTCCATATCCTGTTCTGTCGCTTGTTGACAGATTTCTTAGAAGACAGATAAGGTGGCCTTGAACCCCCATCTCTTTAAGGACTTGCCACAGTTAGTTGTGATCCACACAGTCAAAGACTTTGGCATAGTCAATGAAACAGAAGTAAACCTTTCTTCTGGTACTCTTTTGCTTTCTCCATGATCCAGAGAATGTTGGCAATTTGGTCTCAAATTTCCCTGCCTCTTCGGAACCTAGCTTGTACTTCTAGTAGTTCTCAATCCACATACCATTGAAGCATAGCTTGTAAGATCTTGAGCATGACCTTGCTAGCATGTGAGATGAGTACAATTGTGTAATAGTTTGAAGATTTTTTTGGCATTGCCGTTCTTTGTAATTGGAACGTAAAGTCCTGTGGCCACTCCTGTGAATTTCAAATTTGCTGGCATATTTTGTGCAGCCTGCCTGTCTTGGGTAGCCCTACATGGCATAGCCCATAGCCTCATTGAATCACACAAGACCCCTTGCCACTGCAAGGAAATGATCCTTTATGGGGAGGTGTGTAGTCTACCTAGTGCAGAATATAAGGAGACTAATACTTCACTTTTTTATACTATACTTCTGTTAATGCAGCCTAAAACAGTGTTGGTTTTTTTGCAGCCACATTGCACTGTTGATTCATACTCCTCATAGATCTACAACAATTTCAGGATCCTTCTTGCTTGTAGTATTACTGAGTCAAGTATCCCCCATCTTGTAATTGTGCATCTGTTTCTTTTTCCCTAGATGTAAAAAATTGCACTTATCCTGGTTAAATTTCATCCCATTGGTTTCAGCTCAGTGTTCAAGCCTGTTGAGATCTTTTTGAATTCTGTTCCTGTCCTCCAAGGTATTAGCTTTTCCTCCCAATTTTATGTCATCTGTAAATCTGACAGGTATTCCTGGCACTCCATCATCTAATTCATTTATGAAAATGTTGAAGAGCACTGGGCCCAGGTCTGAGCCTTGTGGTACTCCACTTTTTACCCCTCCCAGCTTGAGAAGGAGCAATTAATATGCATTCTCTGAGTATGATTCTACAACAACTGTGTATCCATCTGACACTTGTGTTACCCAAGCCATACCCAGTTAGCTAGCTAATCAGAATATCATGGGGCTCTTTGTCAAAGGTTTTGCTGAAGTCAAGATATATTACATCAACGATGCAGTGGCTCATGTGACTAAAACGCTGATTGGAAGGCAGCAGATCAGAAGTTCCTTACCCGAATACTGCAAGACGGAATGAGGTCCTGTCTTTGTCCCAGCTCCTGCCAACCTAGCAGTTTGAAAGCAAGAAATTGCAAGTAGATAAATAGGAACCACTTCGGTGGGAAGGTAAACACCGTTCTGTGCGCTCCGGTGTCTAGTCATGCCTGCCAACATGACCATGGAAATATCTGCAAAAGCAGACAGTACTGGCTCTTCGGCTATGAAACAGAGATGAGCACTGAACCGTAGAGTCAGGTACGACTGGCTTTTGAATATGGGTGACCTTTACCTTTCCACCACGGAAATCACCTGATCAGAAATTAAAATCAGTTTAGTCTGGCAGGATTGACATCACTGGGCTGTAGTTCCCAATTTCTTTCTTTTTGTCCTTTTTAAAAATACAGACATTAGCCCTCCTCCAAATGTCTGGTACTTTACCCATCCTCCATGATTTTTAAAGAAAATGAGAGACAGAGATCTGAGATCTCTTCAGCCAGTTCTTTCAATATCCTTGGATACAGTTCATCTGGTTCTGGGGATTTAAACTCATTCAAGGTAATAAGGTATTTCTTAACTGTTTATATATTAATCTCAAGCTACAATTGCTCATTCCTCTTGTACTTCACACTTGCGTGGAGGGTTATAGACTAAACCTTTTGGAGGAAAACTGAGCTGAAGGAGGAATTGAGTACTTCTGCCTTTTCTTTGTTATCTGTTATCATTTCCTCTTGGGTTTTTTCCTCATACAACAGGTAGTGGCAGTAGAGGACCTCCCTCTTGTTAGCCAGGTTACCATTTTGTTTCCCTCCAAAATTTTCTCAGGAGCAGTGTTTTTTTGTGCTACTGTCAGAAAATGGTGACACCCAGTTTCAGCCATCATCTCTCGTGACAATGTCTTGGAATGTTTCTGTGACTAGGACTTTCAAGGTGGGCTAAACTTAGTGGTTGGGTTGAGGAGAAAAGGCCCTACCATTTCCATCTATGGCAATTATTTACATGTATATATACATCAGAAAACAGCTACTCCTACAGGTGCTAACAGTGAGGTTCTAACCTTAGGAATTATCTCCTTCAGACTCCAGAGATACAGGCTGAAATGGACTCTTGAATTTATCTTCCAGTCTAAAAGGCAGTGGAGTTTCCTTAGATAAAAAATTGATGCCCATCTGTCAGAGATGCTTTATCTGTGGATTTTCTGCTTCTGCAGAGGGCTTGGATTCAATGATAGAGAGGTCTACAGAATAGTGTGACTATTGAAAACATAAAATTTGATCACCCTGTGCTAGAAAAACCTTCTATTTACAAATAAGCAGTTAGGTTTGTCTATAATTGCCACAAGCATAAATAAATGTTTATGTGCAACCCTATGTATACCTACTTTGAACTATCAGTGCAACTTACTTCCAAATGGTTAATCTGTAAATTGCTTCCAGAATGTAGGGCTGTAGCCTAAAATACATGTCTCCATTTTAATGTGTTATTTACTTTTCTCTCTCTCCAACAGTTTATTGTTGTGCATCATTCCCTTCACGTTCCAAGCCCATCTGAAACAGCTTGTCTCTTCCTATGGCCTTCATACCTCTGAAACCTGTGGCCTCTTCTGCTTTAAATTTCTTTGTTTTCTTTTCCTGTTCCATATGTGGAAATAAGTTATTTTGTTTGAATGGAATCTTTCTGCCTTTCTCTTTTTTCCTTCTGAACATGCATATCTTTATTTAGAAAATAGAGAATGTTTTAGTCACATTTCATACACATTGTCATACATTCTGTCTAATGAAATGCTGGATTTTACTCAGTATACTGCTGACTTTAAAGCTAGTGTTTAGTTAGATTCACATAATTTTTTTCATGCATATAACTTTTTTTTGAAAACAATATTTTCTTACTATTTTTTCCCTTCACTTTTCCTTTTTTGGTTTATAGAGTATCATTTCCCCAATACTTCCTTTACCACTGTTGTTTTTTTGCTATCTCAGTAAACTAGCAATTGAATGTACCTTAACAGATGCCAAAATGTAAGTTGCTTTTCTTTGGTTTTCCCCATAAGTATTTAAATAAGCAACATACAGTGCAATCACGTTTTCACTCAGAAATAAGGTCAGTGGCGCCAGCTGAATTGGATTCAGTGGCTCTTACATCTGAGTAGACTTGTACAGAATTGCACCATGAAGCTTTAATACTATACACACTTATTTGGTAGTAAGGTCTGCCAAATAAGAGAAACCTGTGTGTAAAGCATATTTAAGTGCAGTAAGTTTTGTCTTTTCTCTATTTTTCATACTATTCCTACATTTACCAATGTCATTCTGATTCTATGAGTAGGCCATAAATTGTTTAATATTTCTATATTAAATTATTCTGAATCACTGTCTGTTTGATATGTCTAATTCAACATAATTTATTTCTATGCTGTTTTCAATAATAATAATAATACACATTTTATTCAATGTGGTAAATTAAAAACAGTTCTGTTTAAGTGAACTGTAGCTCTTTTGGCAATAGTGAACATTATCATGTGAAAATCCCACAGACATGTATCTCTTGCTCATGCCGAATCATTAAATGTATTACTTGTGCTGAAGTGATGTTCACACCTGTAGCCATATGAAGCCCTCAGACATTTTAGGTATTAGACGTTTTTCCTTTTTAATACGTTATGTTGATTTAAATTGTGTCCTTCCTGCAGAATCATATCCATCTAGGATTACTTCTATTATGTGAACAGTTACATAGAAAACACCAAATATGACTACCAGTTGAGTGAGAAATACCGAGACATAAATCTGTAGCCTTCATGTTTTGATTGCATGGATCATAATAAATTTCATGGTGTTTCAAAATAGAAATCTATCCCACCTTACTCTTTAAATCAAGTCTTGAAATTAAACTGATTTAATGTATAATCCCAACATATTTTCCAAGCAATTTGATGTGCGTAGCCATTAAGTTTTCTTGTTACATTTCATAGTTTAAAAGAGGTCTGTTTTTCTTGTTCTGAGATCAGCTGATAAACTGAAAACTGATAATGAGTTAAAATCAGTTGATGAGAATAAAACCTTGGAATTTTGATTATTTCTTTTTAAATGCTGTTCCAGCTAAATTGGTAAAGAATAGTTTTTCATGGCTCTGATTGAGAGCAGGCCAGAATTCAAAAACTAAATAGAGAAAGATGCATATACAGTATGGCACATTAAAATCAAGGAGGCCTCTCCACCTCCTTGAGCCTGCCTGCTCGGAGGATTCAAAGAGGGGACGCTGAGGCTTGGAGCCATCCTCCCAGTTGGGCAAACTGGGGGGAATGGGAAACACCTGCTCCAGCCCCCTGCAGGGCATAAAGGACCTTCCGCAGACGCTGCCTCCCTGCCTCTCCACCTCCTTGAGCTTGCCTGCTCGGAGGATTCAAAGGTGGGACGCTGAGGCTTGGAGCCATCCTCCCAGTTTGCCAAACTGGGGGAATGGGAAACACCTGCTCCAGCCCCCTGCAGGGCATAAAGGACCTTCCGCAGACGCTGCCTCCCTGCCTCTCCACCTCCTTGAGCCTGCCTGCTCGGAGGATTCGAAGAGGGGACGCTGAGGCTTGGAGCCATCCTCCCAGTTGGGCAAACTGGGCGGAATGAGAAACATCTGCTCCAGGCCCTCCCCCCCTTTGCAGGGCATAAAGGACCTTCCGCAGATGTTGCCTCCCTGCCTCTCCGCCCCTTTTGTTCTGCATTGCTTTTGATATTTGATTGTTGTCTTTTATACCTTGTATCTAAATTTTGTAACTATTGATTAATGATATTTTGATGTTGTGCCTTTTGTATTATTGTGGATTTTTGATCATTTATTTTGTTTATGATTAGATGTATTATTATGATATTGTAATTGTATGTGTATTGATTGTTGTAACCGCTTTGAGTCGACCTTGTGCTTGAGTGGAGCGGGATATAAATCCAATAAATAATAATAATAATAAGGGGGTTGCTATATTAATTTCAAAAAGATGTAAATTTAAAATTGAAAAAATTAGAAAGATGAGAAAGGAACGTATTTGATGATACAGGGCCTACTTAGGGGTGGATAAATATTATTAATAAATGTATACACATCAAATTAAAACATTTTTAAAGGTAGTGAAAGAAATACAAAAAGAAAATAAAGCAATGCCCGTCTTAGTGGGAGGTTTTAATATGGTTTGGATAAAAAGTTAGATAAATTTAAAGTAACAACAGATGCTCTTAAGAATAGAATAACAATATTAAATAAATTAATGAATGAAATAAGTGTAAATGATGTATGGAGAGAAATGAAAGGTGAAGAGTTTATACATGTTTTTCATATGTGCATATTACATACTCAATAATAGGTTATATACAATATTTGTATCAAAGAAGGTACTGTTAAGAATTATAAGAACTGAAGTAGGTGTAATAAAAATTAGTGAACATGCAATGGTGAATATGGAGAAGGCCAGTGGTGGGATTCAATTTTTTTTACTACTTACTCTGTGGGTGTGGCATGGTCTGCGTGGCCATGGGGAAAGCCCTGCATTGCACCCGAATTAGGACTACTTTATTTAAAAACTTGGATGGGAGGGGCCAGCCGGAATTTCTGCTACCAGTTCTGGTGAACTGGGGCAAACCTGCTGAATCCTACCATTAGAGAAGGCACATAGAGAAGCAAAAAGATGGAGCATGGACTTGAATGTTCTTCGGAATAAACAGATTGTATAAAAATGGAAAGGGAATGGAAGGAACTATGGCAGATAAATGGAGAGATAACAGGGAATATTGTGGATTTTCGTGAAAGTGGTAGTAAGGGGATTGAGTGTGAAAGAAACAACCATATTAAAAAAACAATGAGAAAAAAAGAGAAAAATTAAAAGGGCAAAGGATTTGGAGAAGAATTGCATTCATAAAAGATAAAATAGTTTTGAATGAGATATTAGCTTTAAAGAAAGAGACACAAGGAATAAAAATCAGAAAGGTTCAGAAATTTTTACTTTATTTAAAAAGATAATATTTTGAGTACAGTAATAAAAATTCAAAGATGTTGGCTAGAGCCACCAAAGGGGAAAAATGTAAAAGTGAAGTAGGCATAATTAAAGATTGAAAGGCATTTAGATGCAATCTGATGAAAGACAAAATAAAGGCAATGCAGAATTTTTATCAAGAGCTGTATACAGCCAAAGATATAATAGAGGAGAGAATTGAAACTTAGGTTGAAAAGAATGTGGGTATTAAACTTCAGGATAAACATAGGGATCGGATGGAACAAAACAAAATACAGTGTACAGAAGAGGAGATAGAGGGAGTTGTCAAAACTGGGAGGACAGCTAGGGTGGGTAATTTAGGGACAGAATTTCATAAAACATTCAATTTAATCCCTAAATTGAAGAAATTATTCAACAATATTCTAGAAGGGCGTGAAATCCCACTATCTTGGAATCATTCAATGATAGTTCTAAAGCCTGGAAAAGATAAAACACAAATAGATTCATATTGACATATCTTGTTAATAAAGATGCCAATATATCTACATCAATAATAGTTAGAAGACTGAACGAGTTTATAGGGGAATATATTAGAATTGATCAAAGTGGCTTTATCAAATGAAGGCAAATGACAGATTTAGCAAATACTGTACCATTTACTTTATAAGTGAGAAGAAATTGAAAGTGGGAGTTGTCGCCTTAGATATTTGCAAAGCTTTTGATTCAGTGGAATGGCCAACATTTAAAAACAATCCAAGTTATGGGAATTAGAGAGAAATGTCAACAAGTAATAAAATAATTATATTCAAAGAATTGGGCCTTAATATTGGTTAATGATGGAATAAATCATTACTAACAGAACAAATTAACCTAAGCCAGGAAACCAGACAAGGTTGCCCCTTGTCTCCAATATTGTTTATATTAATGATGGAGATGCTGGCAAATGTGATAGAACAGGATAATAATAAAGAAGGAATAGGATAAAAGGATAAAGTAAAGATTTGTTTGTTTGCTGATAATTTATTTTTATTATTATTTATTTAGATGATTTCTACCCCACCTTCCTCATCCATGGATGACCCTATTAACTATAGAAGAACCCATGAAAGCTTTAAATATAATTCATGTTGATCTGGAAAGCTTTGAAGAAGTAACAGGGTTAGAAATAAATTGGGATAAAACAACGATGACTTTATTTAGTAGTTGATCAAAGCAATATTTTGGAGTTGATCAAAGCAATATTTAAGAATAAAGTAAAATCAGTCTTTAAATATTTGAGAATAAATATTACTAAAAACTTGCAGGATCTAAAAAGAAGTATATTTGTTTACTTTTTGCTGTGTGTTTTGTTTTTGTCTTTCTGTACTTTAATTAAAAAACACACACAACATATACAGTATATCCCAAGCGTTCCTGGTTATCATGCTTGTTCCCTGCTTTCTTATGCTCTTCCTGTTCCTGTCTTTGATTTGTTTCTCTTTTTGTTTTCAAAAGCTATTATTATGAGCCATCTAGTCAGTTTTGACTTATGGTGACCCTACAATTAGCACAGAGAAAACCAGAAGTTATTTAAACCTACACCATTTAATTGTCAGAGGTTGTCAGTTATGCAGGATGTTGAGCTTTGTCTGTTTCATCCAGCAGCGGCTCAACTCACCATCTTTTTAGTCCAGTAGTGAATACATTTATCCATTTATACGATTATATCACACTACCCAGTGTGGTTTAATTGATAGAGTGATGGTTTAGGACACAGGAGACCTGGGTATGAATTCCTGCTCAGCTATGGAAACTCACTGGTGATGCGGAACTGATAAAACCATTTCTTAATTGTCTCACTTACCTTGAAAGCCCTATTAGGGATACTAAAACTCAGTTCTGACTTGATGGCACATAATGCACATCAACATGTCAAGCCTAATGTTGATCACCAGATGGCAAACATGTAACCCAGTGCTTATAGTCTGTGCGACTGAACAGCAACAAAATAGTCACAGTTCAGAAGGAATAACAAAAAAGCAGTATGCAATTTCATTGACCTCAGCACTTGAAATACTGATTAATGATTTGTTCTGGTTTTGTATTTTAAATAATGGCCTTCTGTCTTCTATATACTATAAGCATTTATAGTTCTATGTCTAAACAGAATCTGGAATGTACACACATTTTTTGGGTCTAAATATGTAGATGCTAGAATTACATTATAACTAGAATAAAAAAGAAAAGGTAATACAGATTCTTGAAGCTTATTTGATTGATTAAATTATGATATTGTTTGTAAAATTGCTAAAATACATAAACATACAACAATTGAAAAGGTGGAATTTAAATACTAGCAATATTAGCTTGTATAAACAGGTACAATAAAGTAGAAATATTTTACATTTGCTACAGTTTTGGTGGAAGATGGATGCACAACAAATGTGATGAACAAATTAAAAATATCAGAATAAACAAAACAAAACAAAAAACATTGTAGCACTTAACAGACTGTTAAATTTTAATGTAAAATATGGAACACTTCACAAATTTGTGTGTCATGATGTGAAGTGTTCCATATTTTTACATTAAAATTTAACTGTTAGTCTTAAATGTGCTACCACATTTTTTTGTTTTGTTTATTCTCTGATATGCTTGAAATATAGGCAAACCTGGCTACTATTCCCAAAAAATAAAAATACTACTGTAGCTTAAAATTTTACAATCTGAAACCATTCCTATACTTTAAATTCTAGATTTCTTGGATTTCCTGTGGAGCTGATACTAAGCCTGTGAATTTCCTGTACAGAACCAGATGTTAATCAATGTTTACTTGTTACTTGCGTTAAAAATGAAAATAATGTATGCTGCTCCAAAAAATGAAGGGAACACCTAAACAACACAATGTAACCCCAAGTCAATCACACTTCTGAGAAATCAAACTGTCCACCCTGGTAGCAACACTGATTGACAATCAATTCCACATGCTGTTGTGCAAACAGAAGAGACAACAGGTGGACATCAGAGGCATTTAGCAAGGCATCCCCAATAAAGGTGTGGTTGAGCAGGAGGTGACCACAGACCACTTCTCAGTTCCTTTGCTTTCGGGCTGATGGTTTGGTCACTGTTGAACGCTGGCGGTGCCTTCACTCTAGTGGTAGCATGAGACGGAGCCTACAACCCACACAAGTGGCTCAGGTAGTGGAGCTCATCCAGGATGGCACATCAATGCGAGCTGTGGCATGAAGGTTTGCTGTGTCGGCCAGCATTGTGTCCAGAGCATGGAGGCACTACCAGGAGACAGGCCAGTACATCAAAAGACGTGGAGGAGGCCGTAGGAGGGCAACAACCCAGCAGCAGTACTGCTACCTCCACCTTTGTGCAAGGAGGAACAGATGGAGCACTGCCAGAGACCTGCAAAATGACCTCCAGCGGGCCACCAATGTGCATGTGTCTGCTCAAACAGTCAGGAACATACTCCATGAGGGTGGTATGAGGGCCCAACGACCACAGGTGGGGGTTGTGCTCACAATCCAACACCGTGCAAGACGTTTGGCCTTTGCCAGAGAACACCAAGATTGGCAGGTTTGCCACTGGCGCCTTGTGCTGTTCACAGATGAAAGCAGGTTCACACTGAGCACATGTGACAGACGAGTCAGGGTCTGGAGACGCCGTGGAGAATGGTATGCTGCCTGCAACATCCTCCAGCATGACTGGTTTGGAGGTGGGTCAGTAATGGTGTGGGGTGGCATTTCCCTGGAGGGCTGCGCAGCCCTCCATGTGCTTGCTGGAGGTAGCCTGACTGCCATTAGGTACCAAGATGAGATCCTCAGACCCCTTGTGAGACCATATGCTGGTGCGGTTGGCCCTGGGTTCCTCCAAATGCACGACAATGCTAGACCTCATGTGGCTGGAGTGTGTCAGTGGTTCCTGCAAGACGAAGGCATTGATGCTATGGACTGGCCCGCCCATTCCCCAGATGCGAATCCAATTGAGCACATCTGGGACATCTCGCTCTATCCACCGACGCCATGTTGCACCACAGACTGTCCAGGAGTTGCCTTAGACCAGGTGTGGGAGGAGATCCCTCAGGAGACCATCCGCCACCTCATTGGGAGCATGCCCAGGTCTTGTAGGGAGGTCATACAGGCTCGTGTAGGCCACACATACTACTGAGCCTCATTTTGACTTGATTTAAGGAAATTACATCACAGTTGGATCAGCCTGTAGTGTTTTCTTCCACTGCCACTCTGAGTATGACTCCAAATCCAGACCTCCATGGGTTGATGAATTTGATTCCCATTGTTAAGTTTTGTGTGATTTTGTTGTCAGCACATTCGACTACAGTATGTAAACAACAATAGGAACACAGTATTTCAGTCATTCAGATTGTGGGATGCCTTATTTTTGTATGCCCTTTATTTTTTTGAGCAGTATATATCCCCCACCTCCCTGTCTCATTTGGAGAAAAGAAGCAATAGGATGAGTTTGTACTTCATTTAACTGTTGGATTTTTCTGAACCTGCAATTTATTCCACCTACCTCTGGTTTCCCAAAGAAAGCATTGTTTTGTAGGAACAGGTAAAACACATGATTGAATAAATAAAGTCTATTTCAATGCTAAGACTTTTCAATGTTAAGACTTTTACTGGATTAAGACCCCCTCAACACCCAAAGGGGTAAAAGAGGAAGAGGAGGGGGAAAGAAGGAGGAGAAAGCAAAGAAGATTGAAGTAAGGCTGCAACTATGCTGACACTTTTGGAGTAGGCTGGTGCAATGTAAACAGGGACACTTGAAGTCAGGAGGAGGAGCAATATGCTGTTTGGTGCAATCCTCATATCCAAATAACAAGCCAATCTCAAGCATCCCTATTTACTCTGATTCTTTCTACTGTCAATTTCCTGTACTGTTGTTGTTGTTGTTCAGTTGCACAGTTGAGTCCAACCTTTTGTGACCCCATGGACCACTACATGCCAGGCTCCTCTGTCCTCTGCCATTGTCCGTAGCCTGGCCAGATCAACGCCCATTGCATCAATGATTCCATCCACCTGCTTCATCCTCTGCCTCCCCCTTCTCCTTTTGCCTTCGATCTTTCCCAGCATCAGGGCCTTCTCCAGTGTATCCTCTCTTCTCATTTGGTGGTCAAAGTACTTGAGCTTCAGCTTAAGTATTTGTCCTTCCAATGAGTAGTCAGGGTTGATTTCCTTCAGGATTGACTGATTTGATCTCCTTGCAGCCCAGGGGACTCTCAAGAGCCTACTCCACAGCCACAGTTGAAAGGTGTCTATTCTTCTGCGCTCATCCTTCCTTATGATCCAGCTCTCACAGTCATACATTACTTCTGGGAAGACCATTGCTTTAACTATGTGGACTATTGTTGGCAGGGTGATGTCTCTACTTTTTATTATGCTGCCTAGGTTGTGATGATGGTTGTGAGAGCTGGACCATTAGGAAAGCTGAGCACAGAAGAATAGATGCCTTTGAAATGTGTTGGAGGAGAGTTTTGAGAGTACCTTGGACAGTGAGGAGAACAAATCGGTGGATCCTAAAAGAAATCAACCCTGACTGCTCATTAGAAGGTCAAATAGTAAAGATGAAGTTAAAGTACTTTGAACATCAAATGAGAAGAGAGGATTCACTTGAGATTGCTAGATGGTATTGTAGATGCAATGGGCACAAAGCTGGGTGGGCTGAGGAGGATGGTGGAAGACAGAGGTGCCTAGAAGGCAATGGTCCATAGGGTCACAAAGGGTCGGAATCGACTGTGCGACTGAACAACTACAAAAGGTTTCTCATAGCTTTCCTTCCAAGAAGTAAGCATCTTTTTATTTCATGGCTGCAGTCACCATCTGCACTGATCTTAGATCCCAAGAAGGTGAAGTCTGTCACTGCTTCCATTTCCTCCCCTTCTATTTGCCAGGGAGTGATGGGGGCAGATGCCATTATTGCTGCCACAGTGAGCAGGTGGCAATATAAGTCTAAATAATAAATTAATTATCTTGGTGTTTTTTATGTTGAGTTTTAGGCCAGCTTTTGCACTCTACTCTTTCATCCTTATAAAGAGGCTTGTTAGGTCTTTTTCACTTTCTGCCATTAGGGTAGTATCATCTGCGTATCTCAGGTTGCTGATGTCTCTCAGCAATCTTAATTCCTGTTTGTGCTTCATCCAGCCCTGCATTACACATGATGTACTTTGCATATAAGTTAAATAAGCAGGGTGACAATATTCTATTCTAAACCAATCAGTAGTTCCGTATCCTGTCCTAACTGTTGCTTCTTGACTCACATACAGATTTCTCAGAAGACAGATGAGGTGGACTGATACTCCCATCTCTTTAAGGATTTGCCACAGTTTATTGTGATCCACACAATCAAAGGCCTTGGTGTAGTCAAAGAAACAGAAGTAGACATTTTTCTGGAACAGTCTTGCTTTCTCCATGATCCAGCAAATGTTGGCAATTTGGTCTCTAGTTCCCCCTGCCTCTTTGAAACCCAGCTTGTACTTCTGGAAGTTCTTGTTCTGCATACTGCTGAAGTCTAGCTTTTGTGTGATAATTTGTGTGATAATTTGAGAATTCTTTAGCATTGCCCTTCTTTGGAGTTGGAACATAGATTGACCATTTCCAAACCTGTGGCCACTGCTGCATTTTCTAAATCTGCTGGCATATTGAATGCAACACTTAGATTGCATCTTCTTTTTGGGCTTTAAATAGCTCAATTGGAATACTTTTTGTTAGTAATACTTTAGGACCCATTTGACTTCACACTCTTGGATGTATGGTTCGAGGTCAATGGTCACATCACTGATCACATCATTGTGGTTTTCAGGGATGTTAAGATCCTTTTTTTAGAGTTCTGTGTATTCTTGCCATCTTTTCCCAACCTCTTCTGCATCTTTTAGGTCCCTGCCATTTTTGTCCTTAATCGTGGCCATTTTTGCTTGAAATGTTCCCATAATTTCCCCAATTTTCTTGAAGAGGTCTCTAGTCCTTCTCCTTCTGTTGTTTTCCTCTATTACTTTGCAATGTTCATTTAAGAAAGCCTCCTTATCTCTCCTGGCTTTTCTTTGGAATCTCCATTCAGTTGAGAGAATCTTTTTTCTACTTTTGTTTTTTTGTTTTCCTTCTTTCTTCAGCTATTTGAATAGTCTCATCAGACAACCACTTTGCTTTCTTGCATTTCTTTTTCTTTGGGATGGTTCTAATTGCTGCCTCCTGTATGATGTTATGAATCTCAGTCCATAGTTCTTCAGGGATTCTGTCTGTTAATTCTAATCTCTTAAATCTTTTTTTCACCTCCACTGTATGTTCATGAGGGATGTTATATCTTGGTCATATCTGTGTGGCCTAATTGTTTTCCCTATTTTCTTCATTCTGAGTCTGAATTTGGCAATCAGCAGCTCATGATCTGAACCATAGTCCGCTCCAGGTCTTGTCTTTGCTGACTGTATAGAGATTCTCCATACTCTTCTGGTTGCAGAGTATGTAATTTATCTGGTTTCGATGTTGGCCATCTGGTGATGTCCATGTGTGAGTCACCTCTTAGGTTGTTGGAAGAGGATGTTTGCAAAACTCTATTAGCCTTTGTCCTGCTTCATTTTGTCCTCCAAGGCCAAACATGGCTGTTATTCTAGTTACCTTTTGACTTCCTACTTTGGTGTTCCAATATCCCATGATGAGAAAGACATCATTTTTTCCCTGTCAGTTCAAGAAGGTGCTGTAGATCTTCATAGAAATGGTTGGCTACGGCCTCTTCTGGTTGTGGTATAGACTTGAATTACTGTGATGTTAAATGGTTTGCCTTGAATTTGGACTGAGATCATTCTGTCATTTTTGAGATTGTATCCCCATTACTGCTTTCCTCACTCTTTTATTGACTATAATGACCACTCCATTTCTTCTAAGGGATTCCTGCCCACAGTAGTAGATATGATGGTCCCTTGAGTTGAATTCGCCCATTCTTGTCCACTATAGTTCACTAAATCCCAAGATTTAATGCCTACTTTATTTTTGACCACTTCCAGCTTGCCTTGATTCATAGATCTTACATTCCAGGTTCCTATACAATATTGTTCCTTACAGTAATGGACTTTGCTTTCATCGTCAGATCCATCCATAGTTGTGACTCCTTTCTGCTTTTGTCCTGCCACTTCACTCTTTCTGGGGCTATTTGTACTATCATGTTGGACACCTTCTGACCTGAGGGGCTCATCTTCCATCGTCATGTCTTTTAGTTTTTGGAAACTGTCCATGGTTTGTTTGCTTGTTTTGCAAAATTGCTGGTGTGGGTGGTCATTTCCTTCACCAGTGCTTGCAGTGTTTGAAATGAATGTGACAAAGCATTGAAGGGTGTCCAAATCTTGCTTGTGGGGCAGCGGCCTGTCAAAGACTGTTCTCCTTTGCAGGGGGGAGGCCTCACCAATGGGCAGAAAGGCCTCCTCCCATTGCTCTATCTGGCTTTGCTGGCAACTGACCTTTGTACTGTGAAGTGACTTAACAAATAAATCACTTCAGGATTATTATTAAATTGAATACTTCCCTTACTCTGCTGCAGAGGGGCAGGGAAGTGAAATTATTGTTTTTGACTCTGTTAGACATTGATGCACTGAATCATTTAGATTAAATTAATATAAATATTTTCTTTGCCAAGTTTGTAGTACCAATTGGGAAACTGTCCTCCTCCATGAATTCAACTGGCATTCACACAAAGGCAAATATTTTTTTAAAAAAATCTTAATGATTCAGTGCATTAGTAACGGCCTAGCAAAATTTTACAGAGGAAGGGAAATGTTCAGTTTGCCTGGCGTTGTTTCTTATAATTGAAGGGGGGGGGGCAGCAAATTGATCTGATGTCTCTCCAAATACTAGAAACGCTGGAGACTAGGTTATCTGCCTATTGCTCCCCTGAAGATGGTCTTCTTTTGTAATTGATGTTTTCGACTTGCATAATGTTTTATTTTTAGTGATCCAAAAAAGGTGTCCTACATTTATTTTGTGATCAAGTCAACTGATCATCAGAAAAAATGAGTGAACGAACTCATCCACACAGCATAGCAAACAGTGGTACAAATGCACATTTTATTGAAGCCTAATATTCTCCTGCAGAAAGTAACGAGTTAAGAGGTCTTGAAATTGAAAACATTTCAGACAAAATGGATTTGAATATTTAGGTGATCAATCAAGTTTATGTGATATACAGTATACAAGTTCTTTATTTAACATATGCCTGTTTATCACTTCATACAAAATTCACATATCATTTTGCATCCACTCCAAACTCATTTCATGTTGCTAAAATACTTTGCTATTTACTGCATATATGTGTAAAACAGTAACCCTCTTTTCCAAATCTCATCAGTCTACTGCTGTAATTCAGAATTAAATTTAAGCTACCATATTTGCCAGTGTGTAAGACACACCAGAGTATAAGGTGCACTCCGTTATTACCAAAATAGGCCACTATACACAGTACAAGACACACTCTATTTTTCCAGTGTATTTAAGAGAGAAAAATTGGTCTTATAAGCCAGCAAATAAGGTATTTAAGCACTGTTGTAAAATTAATGGACAAGCAGCCAAGATAGAGTTGTGTACTGTACATTTAAGTCCCATTTCAATCAGAGTCATATAACTGGAATGTAGCCGTGGTATTTTTAGAAGACAGTGTATTAACTTACTTTATTCTTTCAAATTGACTGCTACATTTTAAAAACTATCTCCCAGTTATTATTTTCTGATTTCAGGTAGTCTGCTTTCCAATATAATGATGTAACACTAAGACTAGTGTCACAGAGGAAGGTCTTTCAAGGTTGTACAAACACCACAATCTTTATTTTGATTTTTGATTAGTTTAATTAGCTTGGCCTTGCTTCTTAACATAATAAATGCAAATATAACATAAATGCAAATATAAATGCCATATAATAATACCAAACATAAATAAATAGCAGGACTGAGAATAAAAAAGTACAGAATACACTGGCAGTGGACAGATTGAAACCACAGGCCAGTCGACTGAATTTAAAGGTTGCTGTCTCACAAAGTCATGTACAGTAAAACCCTGACTTACGAGTGCCTTGAGTTATGAATGATTCGACTTACGGAAGGGTTTTGTGCTGAATTTCATGCCCCAATTTACGAAAATGCCCCAATTTATGAAATTAAGCACAAAACCCTGACGCAAGTCGTCAGAGATCAAAATGGCATTGCTGCCATTTTGATCACTAAAATTCCACCCGCCGCCACCACTGGAAGTCTCAAGAAGTGACTTAACATGGCAGCGGTGGAGGTGGCTGGTCCCCGGGCGGTGCTGCAAGGCAAAAGGCTGGAGGGAAACTTCTTCATTGGCTGCAGGTTTTGCCTTGCAGCACCGCCTGGGAATGTTGGGGGACATCGGAAACAGCGTGGATAGGCTCCCCCAGCACACAACCCCCCCCCCAGAGGCGGCAGGAGTGGCAGAGAACCCGAAACGGGCAAAAAAAATCTGTTACAACAGTTTTTTCACCCATTTTGTGCTCTTTGCCATTCCTGCCGCCTCTGGGGGGGGTTGGGGGTTGGGGAGCCGATCTGCACTATTTCCAATGTCCTCTGACCTACCCAGGTGCTGCTGCAAGGCAAAACGCTGGGGAAAACGCTGTAGGTTTTGTCTCACAGCAGCACCTGGGTAGGTCGAAGGATGTCAAAAACAACGTGGATCGGCTCCCCCGACCCCCCTAGGTGGCAGGAATTGCAGAGAACTCAAAATGGGTGAAAAAAATCTATCACGATGGAGTTTTTTTGCCCATTTTGTGCTCTCCGACACTCCTGCCACCTCTGGGGGGGGGGGAGTCGGGGGAGCTGCTCCACACAGTTTCTGATGTCCTGTGACCTACCCAGGTGCTGATGCAAGGTCCAGTTGAGATCCTGCCTGCATTTCCCCAATTAGCTTGGAAGCTCTGGTAACAGCTCTGCGCAGGCACGGAACCCAAAAGTGGGGATTCACAGAATACATGAAGGAGAATCATTATTTCAGGCTTAGCGGTTGTGTATGTGGTTGAGAAGGAGTGCTCTGAACCTGGATCAATAGGACATCTAGTATGTCATTTGATGTGATCTTCACATTTAAATAGTATACAGACCTCAAGTGACCCTATGATGTCCACAGCAGCCTTCTTCTAATTTGGCAATATAGTGAAGTAGCTTAATAAGATATTCACTTCAAGATATTGGCAAATTAACAACTTCCTTGGCTTCATGGATGAGCCAAGGAAATGTGTTTTTTTTTTTAAAGTAAGTATTTGGGCAACAAATATTTACTTCATCGCTTTTAAAAAAAGACACATGAAAAGCTTGCTCCTAGTAGCTCCTGTTTGCTTTTTCCTTAAAGGTCCAGCTGAGATCCTGCCTGAATTACTTTGCAGTCCCAGATTTCTTTTTAAATAGTAACACAATTAGTAGTTAGCAAATCCTCTACAAACTCTCTATGTTTCTCAGATTATGGTTGAATATGCAGTGAATCCTATACTTTATTATTTTGCAAATACTAAAGAAACAAGCAGTACATAAACTAATGATACCAGTAGTAATTCCACTTAAAAATCATCCAGACAAAGGAGAGACGTAGAATTCTTAAATTAATTTATTTTCCATATTCCGTTTTGAAAGTTTTATTTTTGGTATGTGTTTTAAAATACAATGTCATACAGTTGTATGGAACACAATGTATTTTGAGACCGCCAGTGGTTTAGGAATCTTGCCATGGAGCCAGAGGTTGGTACTGTAGTTCAAATTCCCACATCCATGTGAAAGCTGCACAATGCCAAGGTGTCCCCAGAAGAAGGGAATGGTCAACCACTTCCATGTACAGTACTGTATTCTCTATTACCTAGAAAATTCTGGAAAGGGTCAACATAAGTCAGAATTGACTGCAAGGCATAAAAGTATGATTTATAGGATTATATGAAAGTCATCAGATCTTGCCACATACCTCAAGACAAGGTAGTGTAATGTGGTTGGTGGGAAAATACATTACAAACAACAATTGCTCTGTCTGGATAAACTTTTAAACAGCATTCCAGCATACTGAAGAGATTTAAGGCTCCTGGTTTCTCCTTTCAATTTTCTGTCAACCAATTCCCTTATTTTCTGAAACTAAACATGACTGTGTTGGATCTTCATTTGAGACATGGTCATCAGTCATTGTTTTCAACACTTCAGGCAGGTAGCTGGATTTATCAGTTTAATAGTATAACTTGTAATAAACTATGAATAAACTATTTGTTTAATATGCCCAGCCTGATGGAGAGCCTTGCAGTAGTTTATTAAAGTTAATATTTTTATTGAAATTATTAAACATAACAAAATAAAAAAGACACAACAAAGAAAAGACAAAAATCATAAACAACCAAAGCAAAACATCATACAAGGGTAAAACATCATATCCAAATATATTAAACTCTCTTACATATCTATTTAACTATTATAATAAAATTCAATTTCCCAATTTTCATCCTTTATATATTATTATTGATGTTCTATTCCCTATTATTTCGTATTTCCATTTTTATAACTATTCGAAATCTATATCTATTACCTTCTCCTACATTATTATCAAAATAATCACCTCTGTGTTATATACAATGTGCTGAATTCACTACTTGTTCTCAAACATTATTGTTTCCCCCAAAAACTTAATGTATCCAGTGCTGGTTTGTTCCCCTTACTGTTTTTCAATGTATGCACCAAAAAAGGTTTCCAAATATCCCAGAATTTATTTTCTTTTGTTATTCCTTTTTTAAAAATTCAATTCACAGGTAAGTTATCATTTAACGCTATTTTCCATATTTCGTTGTACCAATTCTTTACTTCTAAATTCATAATATGTTTCCAGTTTTTTTGTGAAGAGTAGCCTTGCTACTGTTTAAAAAATTGATATCAGATCTTTCTTATTTGAGTCCTTGCAGTAGTTTAAAATTAGCCTTTTTGTAATATTTTAGTGGTCTAATAAACTATTGACCCTTGTTTTTGGATTTTGTACAAAGACTACACAGCTTTTTTCATTTTTGGCCTGATAAATTGAAGGTTACAGTTCCCAGGTACCATTTAGGATTAAGTCAAGATTGCTTCCTCTTTAATTATTGCCATGGTTCTAAGCTGCTGCTGCTTCTAAGCCAGAGGGTCTTTCTGTGTACCCCATTCTAAGCTTATAGAATAGAACCCTGCATAACGAAAAAACTCCGTTCTGCGAGTTGCTTCACTATACAGTTTTTTTCGTTATGCAAAGCTAATGGGAGATGCCCCAGATAACAAACAAAAATGTTTGTTATCCGGGGTTCCCAATGACTAGGTAAACCCCGGCTACCGAAAACCACGTATAACGAACAATTTTTTTGTTATGCTGGGTATCGCCCTTGGATAATGAACGCTTTGTTATGCGAATTCTTCGCTATGCAAAGCATTTGTTATGCGAGGTAGCACTGTACTTGATAAAACTTGTTAAACTTTAAACTGCCACAGAACTCCTTGTTTTTGTTCTAAGGCACACCATTTATCATATCTAGAAATACAGTCTTTTTATTATGTCAGCAACATAAATTTACAATTTGAAGACAACAAAACAAAACCCAAAAGTATTATAGCTAATTTAAGAACATTTTTTCCAGATGTGTCTGAAGAAGAGGCTAGTAATGTATCATGGCTCACACTTAAATAAATGTGTTAGTCCTAAAGGATTGACAGTACAGTACAGTGGATCCTCGATTAACGACGCATTCGAATAGCATCATTTCCGCTTAACGATGCATTGTCACTCACCACGTGACTATCCGCACAACGACGAAAAACCGTCGTTGTGTGGATTAACGTTTTTTTAACATCGTTGTGCTGATAATGACTGTTTTTGCGACTAGATGGCGCAGCTGCCATTGAAAACTGCACAATGACGTTTCTCCTATAGTGACGCTCATTATGTGAGGGTCTACTGTACTGTACTTTATTTTTATGTTTGTTTTGGTGGAAGAGACTAACATAACTGAAGACTGAAGACAGTGTATCATCCATTATTACAGTATTTTAGACTCTATAGCATATGCTTGTCAATACAGAGCACCTGCCCTGCAAATCTTTTTCTGTCCTGTGAATTTTTATATTGAGATATAATCATTAACACACCACAAACACTGTTTCACACTACAAACACTGTTTCACTCTATACACAGGTACATCTGAAGCATTCTATTTATTTCTAGTGAGTATAAAAGAATCCCTAATTTTATTAAAATCCTTTTGTGGGCCCAGGTGAGAGAACAAGTTCCATATTCCCCACTTGCCAATATAACACACAGCTATTAAAGTTGTACAATTTTATTGAAGGAAAGAAAGCGTATAATGAAGGGCAGTGGTTTCAGTTCGTTGCAGCAGAAGGAGTGGACGATCTGCCTGCAGTAGATGTAAAATAATCTTCTGCTGCAATGAAGGGGCCACAATAAAATTTACAGACACTACAATAAAACATTAACTCTTGTTCCTTACATCATTGCGCTAAAACAAGTACTGTACTATAAACTATACAGATTATTAACAACAAGGGTGGTGAGTGAATGAAGACCTATGGAAGACTGACTAGAAAGGAGCTGGGGAAACTCTTAAAATGCTTCCTTGATGGACCAAAATAGAGACTGGCTCTTTCCAATATGTCAGGCATGCTCTTCCCTTGTACTCCCAGCCTGTTTTTGATTAGCTAGGTTTCTCCAGCCAGCTCTAACACAGTTGGCTGGCTCTAGATACAGGGCCCCAAGTAAGAACTAACTGGGCCACACTAGCATATTCTTCACGTAAGAAGTAGTTCATGTAACCATTCTCTCTATTTTTTATCTATCTTTCTGTCTGTCTGTGTTTAGAAATAAAAATTAGAAACCAATAAGAGATTACTGAAGGTATTACTGATGTCCTTACTTTGTTTGGTGAATTCACATTACCAGCCTATGAGTGGCATGGCTGTTTTTTATAGATAGAAATATGTAATTTAAAGATGGGGAATTCACTTGCATAAGATCAGAGTGCCATGATTTCCCTCACCCATCAAAAAAAGAAAAAACCCAAACACTTGGAGAGAGGGTGTAAATCACCACATGAAGATACATTTTGAAAGAATGAATAGTATTTGATTTATGGAATATGTTTCAAAAAACTTGAGAATACTGCTTAATTCACTTTTGCCCTATTTTGTCTAGGCAATTTACAGCTCTCACATGATAGTTACAGCATGGGAGATGTAGTTCTGGAGTTTTCAGAAATGGAGGAAACCACCTCTGTTATCAGCTGTCTTGCCTCAGAAGACACCACAGAAGATTCCGGTGTTATGAGTTCCCCCTCTGACATTGTATCATTGAATTCTCAAAATGACAGCATGAGTTCTAGAGACAAATCCCTCTGTACCCAAGAGACTTCACCTGAAATGGATTCCATGTTTGCTATAGAAACTTCTTTTATAAGAAATACTTCCTTCAGCAGTGATGACACTGGGAGTATTCATCAAAGGTAAGTCTCAATTTGAGAAGTGACTTTTGGTTATGCTGACCTTAAATCAGGGTAAACAAATTTCATAATTTTCTTTGGGGCACCCTGTAATTTTGATCTACTCTGTGAAGAATTACTGTAATTTGTGGGATTTTTAAACTTAATTTTAGGGGTTGCTACCACTACTTAATTTTTTTCCCCTTAGGAAAACAGGTAGGAATGAATAATTAAGGCCTATTGCAAAGAAAATTTTATTTACAGCAATTGTAATGTTTTATTTCACTTTAAGACATTAAAGTCAATTTATTAGAGTCCGGATACTTGCTTCTGAATTGCTTAATCAACAGTAATAAGTACTGCTTCTGTTCTTCATCTTTTGAATGAAGTTTGTTGTACTCTTCCATCAGTGCAACTCCACTTTCAGCAATGTCATTTACAACTTTAAGTGAACTAGTTATTGCCTTGCTCTTCTTGTAAGATTCATTTTCTTTCCAGTTTGTTACATCTATTTGCAAGAACTCTGTTGGTAGATCTAGGATTTTGAAAAACCTCAGGGTGTTACTGGAAACAAAATCTTGCAGGTTCTTTTTAAAAATGACATCTGGATCAATTAGGGCACGTTTCAGTGGTTCTTCATTGTCTTCATTTTTTAAAGCATCCATCATTTTTCTCTTGGTTTCTTCAGGAACATCGTCATCAAAAAATGCAAGTGCCACAAGCTCCTCTGATAGATGCCACAAATGTCGGAGGAACTTTTTCATTGCACACTTTGAAATTTCCTCTTTGACACTTTCATATTCTTTTAAATTTCTCAAAAGTTGCAAGTCATTTCTGGGGGCAGTACATGTAGATGGTGCTTGAAACCAGCTGCTAACGTAAACTTTCATGACAAATGAGCAAATGTTACGAATTCCTGGTTGTTTAGAATGCTTGAACTGATCTTTGAATAAATATATCTTGAGCGAGTAAATTTCCTTTGCCATCCATTGGGCTCGATGAAATCCCCCTAGAGCTCTAAAATGTATACCTCTTTCTGGCACTCCACCAAGGAATATGATTGTGAGCTCTAAAAGTTCTTTATAGTCTTCTCGTGATTGATACTCCTCAAGTTTTTTTTATAGCAAACTCAATGATATTAGATGCAGTGTTGGTCATATTTTTATGAACCAAACCATCAGATAAGGTGGTTTTAAAACTACTGTACTGTGATCGATCGAGTTCCACAAACCTTTAAATCGCTTAAACATCAAGATTTCAGGCCCTGTTGAAACTCCAATTGACTTACTAACAACTGCCAGCATAATTTCAAGGACATGATGACGGCAAGCCAACCAGAGCATTTCTTTTTTTCAACTTTTGCTCTAGAAGTACACATGCTCCACTATATATCCCAGTATTAACTGAAATTGTAACGAAACCCATACATTTCACTTGGTCTGTGATTCCCCAGGATTCCAGGGTTTCATAATGAAACTTTCATTGACAGAACAAGCTATTTCTTCCCCTGTTCCCGATTGAAGTTTCGGAACAGAAAGTAACTGCTCAACACCTTTTCCTGAAACAATAATAGGTAATCTATCAACTTTTTCACAGCCTAAAATATCTTCTAAGATTTTTCCGTCCCAGTGAACAGTCAAAGCCACATTTGCTGAAAACTCACGTTTTAAATCTTGAGCCCTTTTTTGTCTACTTTTAATTCTAAGCCGCCAAATTGAAGATTTGTTCACATTGTACTCAGAAGGATCACATCCTACACTTTTCAATGTATTAGTCAAAACAACAGCTGCTTTTCTATCACTTAATTTTGCTGCATCAAGGCTTGTAGCTAAGTTACTGTCTAAAATATTTTTTCTACCTCTATTTATCGGAGGTGGATCACAAGATGAAACTACATTTTTTTTGTATATAATTACTGTCACTTTCTTCAACTTCACATTCATCTGGAGGTATAGATGTTGTTTCAAAAAGCAAACTTTTATTTGCTTCTTCACGCTCTCATTTTCTCCAAATGTGCTTTTTCCTCTATATACTTTACTTCTTTCCTTACAAAGTTTTTATTGACATTTCCCATTTTGCCAGGTCGTCCTATTTGTCTTTGAGCAAGCAGAAATTCTTTATCTTCTTTAATTTTCATCATATTAAGAGCATTAGCATGGGCAATATCAAAAAGGTCTTCTAAACCCATTTTCCACTTTTCTTCTTTCTGCTTTAAGCTTTCTGAGCGCTTAGTTTTATTTTCTTTGTTTTTTTAGCTTTTGCCATTCCTTGAACAGACCTTCAATTTTAACAACTACATTTTTTAAAAATCAAATAGGAATCTTGGCCTTTTCCCAAATCAGAATCACATCACTTGCAGCATAGTGAGCTGAGTCTCTTATGTTTAGGTTTAATTCATTCTTGTAGTGAAAGAAAACACTAAGCACTTCTTTTTTAGATGGTAATTTTGTTTGGTTCAATGATGTTGACATTTGACTGACAAGCCAAATATCTGTAGATGTTCTCGTCACAATGGGACCCTTACTTGTAGATGCCATACTTAAATGTCTTGATGTCCTAAGAATATAAAAATATTTTCAGCTTACCTACTTAATTAAACACATCGATTCACATTAGTCCTAAAATATACCAATTCTCTTGTCCTAATAACCAAACTTAAAGTTTAAAATAGTAAAATTAAGCCACCTTTAAAAATTATTAAAAACTGCAATGTTAACCTATTGAAAACCACGAAATGTACGTATAGTTCGAATTATTTTTAAATGATCACATTTCAAAAACACAGATCTGCTCAAACACTCCTCACAGTGCAGTATCTGACATGAAACTGAGCACTCAAGCCAGGTTCTGCATGACAGTGCCAAGCGTGCATCTGGACATGAAATACTCCTGTCTGAACATGAACACTGGGTATGGCTATCTGTGATCAGCGAGTAATAAATGAATGAGATGAAAGTGGAGGATAATGTACTGACCTAATTTAGTAATTTAATCAATAACTTAATACAATTTTGGTATTTACCAGTATAATTTAATTTTATAGAAGTATCACCAAATCCTCAATTATTTTAAAAGTTCAAAGCTCTGTATTGACCCCTAAAACATTTTATAAAACTCTGAAAATTTTATGAACGTCTTTTTTAATATCATGGAACAAAATAACAGGGTGCCCCGTGTATATTTGTAATGTTAGTTTTTAAGGAACACCCTACTGACCTTATTTACCTGTTTGTGCTGTATCAGTTATCAACAGATTTACATCTATGGCTCAACTAGTATGATAAGGGGAGGAGGGAAAAACACCCCAAGAAGCAAAAGTATATATGACGGGTGGAAGCGTCATCAGTCATTACGTAGAGGTGTGTCAGCGCGTGATTACAGATCTTGATAAAGACTCTCGAAATATTCTCTACCGGAGGAATATTGACCTGTACTACTCTTCTTCGTACCCGATTAGTGTCATTTCCTTAGCCCTGTTTTACAGTCTTTGCTGCATGTAGTTCTGAACCGGACCAACAGACTTTCTACGGATTTCAGATTTAGCTCTTTTGAAACAACTGCTTGTATTACTCTACTTTTCTACGTTTATACAGCCCACTCGGCCGACATCGCCAACCCTTTCGAACACGGACTATTATGAAATCCTTATATTGACACAGCTTGTATTGACCATTGTACCTCGGACTTTTTCACTAAGTCTATTAGGTTTCTCCACGTGTACTTATGAGCCACAGCGGACATTTGACTGGCTCATTTTTCTCCCCAGTTCCGTGGGTCACCTGTGTGATTTACTGTTTGATATTGTTCGTCCGGTTCTTCAGTATTCTTTAGTATTATCTTTATTGCATTTTTACTCGCAATTTCACCTATTAAATATACATTATTTGTGATATACTTTTGCTTCTTGGGGTGTTTTTCCCTCCTCCCCTTGTCTTCTGACACCCCAGCCGTCCTCCCTTCCTCTCAACTAGTATGATGGCAAAACAGCTTAGTATGTTACATTCACAGCAATTAAAACAGGCCCTCCTCCTCTCCATAATTAGCACTACTGCAGGGTATTGTTTTCCAGATGGTTTCCTTGGTGCTCCTTTCCTGTTTAGGTACTCATGAATTTGGCTACTTTTACGACTTTATTTGCTAAGTATATTTAAATCTTTCTTGGTGGTTTTCTATATTATCATTTTCTATATCATAACACAGTATGGCTTAAAATAGTACACGTTTTGTGAACTGTAGTTAAAAGTGCAAGGTCAACAGAATAGTTTGGAGAAATCTTTTTGCTTCTGAAACTGTTACTTTATTGTGAAAATCCAAATAAGTCTCCTAAATGTTTTTCAAATAACTCAAACATTGTGACATTGACATAGAAAATAGGGAACCCAAATAAGTTAGACCGAGGAACAAAGAACATCCATCATTTCTGTATTGTAAAGTATATATTTTGTGTAATGCTTTGTGTATAGGAGGGGTCCTCAAACTATGGCCTGTGGACCATATCCAGCCCGCAGCATCTGATCATCTGGCCTGCCCCCTAGCTTCAGTGGATGGGGGCCGGTGAGGCCTCCTGTGGCTTTCCTGGGGGCTGTAGCAGGTGCATGTGGCTTTCTTAGCAGCCGGGGTGGGTGTCTGCAGCTTTCCAGGGAGGTGGGGCCCATACACATGACTTCCCAGGGCCAGGGAGGCCTCCTGTGGCTTTCCTAGGGTCTGGGATGCATACCAGGCTTTCCCGGGGGCCAGGGTGGGCGCATGGGGCTTTCCTGGGGGCCGGGGCAGGCACATGGGGCTTTCCCGGGGGCCAGGGTGTGTGGCTTTCCTGGAGCCCAGGGCAGGTGTGTGCAGCTTTCCGGGGGGGGGGGCATACATGCATGCACGGCTTTTGTGGGGGCCAGGGAGGCCTCCCACAGCTTTTTTGGGTCCACAGGTGAGAAGGATAGTCTGGACCCCTCCTTCACCCATGCCATGCAGCTCCTCTAGGCTGGTAAGCAGGGAAGTGGTGGTGAGAAGTGGGGGGCTCAGGGTTGGGGTAGTGGGGGGCTCATGGAGTGTGTATGGGGCTTGTGGTGGTGGGGAGTATACGGGTAGTGTGTGGGAAGTGGTGGGGGAGAGTGGGGAGGCTCATGGTGGAGGGGAGTGTGGGGGCTCATGGTGGTCACCACCACTGACAGTGGCGGCAGCAGCAGCACCACCAGCCCAGCCCCTCAACAGTCTGAGGAGCTTGAACTAGCCCACATCTTAAAAAGTTGAGGACTCCTGGTGTATAGCTTTGTGCTTTGTACTTCAATCAGCTGATCTGTTTCTTTCCCCCAGTATAATCTGCATAATAGTCTGCCCATCCTTTTCCATACATTCTGAAGGAAAAGAGTTAGCAAAAGCTAACTCTTAGTTGAAGCTCCAAACTCAGGAGGGGACCAAGTCCTCTTCCTGAATTCTCACAGTTACCATACAGGTCTGCGTTGGATTACTGAATGAATTTGACTATATGTCTTTGACATTAGCCCACAAATAGCCACCAAAAGGCTTTTATCAGGGCCAAAGCTGTGGCAATTCTTTCTTTATTTGTGTCAGAGGCTCCACTAGCATATAATAACATACAAAGCTAAAATTAACATATTGTTGTGTATTAAGGCACAATTGCAAGTTGCGTGGGCAGCGCTTTGCAAAGAGAAAATGGCGGTTTCCCACCATCCAAATTAAGAGCTAAAGTTGGCATGAAACCTCCCTCTCTGAGCGCGCTTATTATGCTAATCAGAGTCCTGTGATTGGTTACAGTTTTGGATCCTGTTTCCCATTGGTTAATACATATATATTGTGTTATGATTGGTTGGTTACGCTTGTCTGGCGGGTTGCTACTTTGTATCAAGGAGCCACCATGGGGGAGACAGTATATAAGCCCCATGGGTAAACAAGGGTGGGGCCGAACCGAATCTATACTACCCATTCCACATAGGTAGCCAGTAACATGCTAAGCCTGGGTCTCCTTCACACACTACTGCTTCTAGTGTAGCTTAGGCATTGCCTCTTCTACAGCAGATTTCGGAGGGACTGATTTCATGAGATTGTATAGCCATCTTAATGTCTGGAGCGCCTTGTAAGCGTAACCTGAAAGACTATTTAATAAACGCCAGTTGTTCTGTTCATCATTGTCTGGACTATTGCTTATAAGGGCCGGACGCAACACATATCTAAAACAAAAAGGAATTAAAAGATCTAGATGACATCACCCAATATTGGACCACCTCAACAGCATTTCCTCTTGCCAACATAAGGTCCTCCTCAGTGCACATTGAAGGGCACCATGTATATTGTTTCATATCAGTGATAATTTGCTCTACTCCGCATTCATACAGGCTACCATCTACAGGGAAACCCCACTTTCTCAGATTAGCTCTTGATCTTCCTACCCCAGCACACAGTCTATTTAAAGCTTTCCACACAGGCCATGGTTGTTCGTGGCTAGGTGGTAGAGAATCATGTGGTTCTGCCCAGTTATCTGCTATCTCCTAGCTTGCCTTCCAAAGTGCTAGGGTGGTCTGTGGGGGCTGGTTGTTTGGGGGAGTAGAAGTTATGAGGAAACTATGCCTTGATTTCAGTCTCTGCTTTGGTGGTTGGTGATCAAATAGCAGGTGTGTTTCCAAGAATCTTGCTTTTACCAACTCTTTCTGAGCAGCACTTTCTCAGTGAAATGTTGGTGGACGGATGCCAGCTAAGTAATGCACTTTTTGTATTGGGGTTGGTTTTAGGAATCCTGTGACCAAGCTCACTGTTTCATTTCATCGCTGCTTTGCATGTGTTGATCTGCATCACACTGGACTAGCATACTCTCCTGCAGAGTAACCTAAAGCTAGCGCAGAAGTTCTTAATGTGTGTGGTTGGGCAACCCAGCTTGTGCCTGTTAATTTCCTCAAAATATTGTTCCTCACAAAATCCTTCTGTTTGGTATTTAGGCAGTAGGTCCTGAAAGTGAGAGTTCGATCCAGGGTAACTCCCAGGTATTTGGAGGTGTTACAGTGTTTGAGCCTGGTGCCATTCCAGTTCACCTGCAACCTTCTTGATGGCAATTGAAGTCTCCTGTTATAAAATTGCCACCAGCAATTTCTACCATGAGACTTGCATCTGAGAAACCTCATAGACCCGCGGTGGTGAACCTAGGCACTCCAACTGTTCTTGAACTTCAATTCCCAGAAGCCCTGGTTAGCAGGTGTAGTGACTTGGTCTTCTGGGAATTGAAGTCCAAGAACAGCTGGAGTGCCAAGGTTCACCACCACTGTCATAGACAATATATAAGTACAGTGGTAACTCGCTTAAAGAGTATAATGTGTTCCATGGGATTGCTCCTTAAACGATTTTGCTCTTTAAGCAAAACACCATTGTAAGTGACCAATTGTGACTTGGGGGGGGGGGGGCTGCGAACCCTGGTTTAGTTGTTAAACAAGTTTTTGGTTGGTTTTAGTTGTTAAGCAAGGTGACCATTCAGACAAAATTCTGCTCTTTAAGAGAGTTAGTCTCTAAGTGAGGCACTCTTTATGCAAGGTTTTACAGCACTACATTAGTCAATCCTAGCCTCCAAATATTGGTTTTGCTATCACAGAACAATATGATGCTGCGATAATGACAGTGGATATTATCATTGCATGGTATCCTCTATTTATGAAACATCTAATGCAGCCTTTTTCTTTAAAAACCCCAGACAAATGTCATAAGCAAAATTAAATGTTATAATTGGAGATTTCAATTGTCTTGGCATATGCACTTGATGATGATAATGGAGAAGCTGTGCTCAAATGGGCAGAACTATCCCACCAGTCAGGTCACATAACAGGAAGTACTTCATGGCAATGTGTTTGGTGCATTGTCTCACTCTATGACAGTTTGATGCAACTCTGGTTGTCTTCCATCATTTCATCTCTTCCTCTATTCTGAAACCTTTTAGTAGCTTTTCCAGCTATAGGCATTCTCTGCATGCTTCTGCTGTGGTAAAGAACTCAGACTCTGTAGAAGGCCAACCTACAACATTTAATTTA
The DNA here is from genome assembly GCA_035047345.1 of Bradypodion ventrale. Taxonomy (NCBI): domain Eukaryota; kingdom Metazoa; phylum Chordata; class Lepidosauria; order Squamata; family Chamaeleonidae; genus Bradypodion; species Bradypodion ventrale. The sequence continues at coordinate 52,280,292 of JAWDJE010000006.1, forward strand.
TTACTAACTCATGAGATAGGACCATCATTGTATATAAACAAGCACCCACTGGTGGACCTATGATCTGTACTATCCTCTACCCAGTCTCTAGCTATAAGCTTTGGGTTTCTTTTAACTGGCAGCATTAGCCTAAAGTGCATGGTTCTTTTCAAGTATTTAGCTATCCCTTTTACAGCTGTCCAGCCACTTTGTGCTGTCTGGCAAGGTTATCCTGCTATGGTAATAGAGTAGGCCATATTGCCAGTGACTCAATGCCAAGTGTCAGACAATGGTTAACTAACCTGACATCCCTGAGGACTAATGGCTTGGGTGCCAAAGACCACAGGGAAGAGTGATGGTCCCCAAATGGATTAAATCCCAATTAATCCATCTTGATGGAGGGTAGCAGCTTCATCAATACTGGTCTGGGGCTGATGAGGACTTTGCCTACCAAAAGGGCTCAGGACAAGAAAGTGACTCATGGAACTGGATCAGTGGTTCAGATGTCATGCTGCGATGTACAAGGCTGGGGAAGACCACTGCATTATTTTGTTCCCTGGACAATCTTCATGGCTGAAAGTCAAATAAACATGGCTTTCAGTCCCCAGCAGCTCTTCAGTGGGCAGAGGGTGCTAAGAATCTCTGGATCAGCCATAAAAGTCTGTACCTGCACATCAGAAGTATATATATATAAATTAAGACCTAAGCAGGAATCAAACTTGGTACCTTTTGGGCATAGTCCTATTTAACATCTACTTGAAGCCGCTGGGTGAGATAATTCGTTCCCACGGGCTGTGGTACCATCAGTACGCGGATGACACTCAGTTGTACATCTCGGCCCGTGGGGACCCCAGTGATGCCGTCAAAGTCCTTTCCAGGTGTCTGAAAGCTGTTGGGGTCTGGATGGGGGGCTAATGGGCTACAACTGAATCCCAGCAAGACTGAGTGGCTATGGATAAGGGATCCTGCGTTATCCCAGGAACTACCATTTTTGGTTCTGGAAGGGGCTATTTTGCCCCAGACAGATCCGGTGTGCAACTTGGGGGTCCTCCTGGATTCGCGGCTACTGCTAGAAGAACAGGTGGCGGCTGTGACCAGGAGGGCTTTTGCCCAACTTTTGGTGATTCGCCAGTTGCGCCCGCTCCTGGACTGGGACTCCTTGCTCATGGTCACTCACGCTCTGGTCACCTCCAGCCTAGATTATTGCAATGCGCTCTACATGGGGCTGCCCTTGATGACCATTCGGAGGCCCTCTGGAACCTCCTGCCAACAGAGCTACATCTCCGGACAGAATTGCAGCTTTTCAGAAAAGAACTTAAAACCTGGCTGGCGGGCCAAGTGTGGGGTGCAGATGGAAGGGTAACCTCCATTGGGTGGCTGGTGTAGAAGAAACTCCTCCCCATGGTGCCATTGATTCCTGCACCCCTTGTTTTAGGGGGTGGGTAGTTTTAACTTTTTTAAACATGTTTTTAAATTGAGATTGTGAACTGCCCTGAGTCGGCCTTGGCCGAGTGGGCTTTATATAAATTTGACAATTAAATTAAATTAAAATAAAATAGTCAAAAATACTAACAACTTATCCACTAAGGATTTATCTTTAAACCTGATTTTTTAAAGCAGTGATATCTTTGGTTAACATAGAGTTCTCTGTTATAAGATTACCGAAAGCAGTTCTGTTGATAGTGGAGCCACCATGGCTTAGAAGTTGCAATTTTGCCTTGTAAGCAGGAGGTTGTTGGTTCGAATCCCCAGAGGGGAGTTGAAATTAGAAGGCTAGTGGGAACATATATAATTTTTAGGGTTAGACACCCTAATCACTCCCTGTCCAGTGCCTTTTTAGGGTAGCCTGCACGCCCTTGGGTGGAGGCTGTGCGAGAAGCCACAATAATGGCATGATCACAGCTATCACCGTTGCCGTAAGTGATGTATTGGGACTTGCAGTGGTGGTGGTAGCTTCTGGAGGTGCTGGGGTGGCCACTCCGGGCTGTATTAATGAACTCCATGGGCCAGATTAGGCCCACGAGCCATAGGTTGGGAACCCCTGCTTTACAGAAAAGAAGATTGAAGCTTATCATGCTGTTTTCTATGCTAAAATAGATTGTGTGAGAAAATGCTGTTGGAAATAGTTATCTAGTTTGTGAAATGCTATGAAGAAAAGGTCTTGTGTTTGCATTGAATTTAAGCCAAGGGACAAGTTTTACTTCTTAGAAGAAAGAGGAAAGGCAATGGAAGGAAAGTGGTTTTTGGCTGTTTGTTTTCTAGTGTGTTATGTCCTGCTAAGGTGCAAAACATTGTTTCAAAGGTATTCTGCTCAGCATTGCTGACTCCCAATGTTAGTGCTATATATTGCACAAAAGTCAGATCTTAAAAAAAGAAAAGAACAGGGATATAAATATTATATTTATTTCCTAGAAGTATAATATTTGTGCTGCTACATATACTTAGAAATTCTTGTGAAATTCCAAATCACTTGTTCTTGAGAAACTAAGTGGGTTTCTATCCAATAACCAGAGTCCACTTGGATGTTATTCTAAGCAGGAAATTACACAAGTGTGCCTGTCTACAAAGCTGTTTGCCTTTATGTTCCTTTGATACCTCGGGGCATGACTACACTGCCCGTTGTGATACAGGTTATTTGTGGATGGAAGAGGAGCTAAATAACATTTAACTCATTCATCCTGTACAAACAGCAATAGCGATTTACTTGCTGATATGGTGAAGTAATTGACAAGCAGCTGCACCATAGTGGCAAATGAAAGACTTCCCCTGGCTGGCTGGGGATGTTATTCCCCACCCACCCAATTGCGCTGATGATCATTAATGCAACACATAATTTTTACTGCGATCTAAATGGTGCATCGTAACATGCCAATATACAGAGAGATGTGCATGCACACAGACAGAAGCTTGAAACTGGGAACCACTGAACTCTGTGCCTCAAAACATACCAAATTAAAAGTAAACCATGCATGGGTTTATTAAAAATTCAGACAGTAATGGATTTTGTTGGTGATTGAACCAAGAAAAACTTTCCATTATGTGAAGGTGAAAACTGATAAAACCAGCAAAGAACCAGATACAAGGCAGAGGACTAATGCTCTGTCTGGATGAGCTCTCAAATTACAATTGTTGAAAAAAAAATCTGTCTGAGGGTTGGGGTTTTTTTGGTAGCAAGGAAAAACTGCAATGTCTGTTTGAAATTGGGGGCTGTTTTTGGCTATTGCACAGTTACTCTGCACATCTAGCTTGCATATACTTTAAGAAGCAAATGTGTATCTGAGAGATTAAAATGTCTTGTTGTGCATGAAGATTAAAAATGCCCATTTCAGGATGAGGAAATATGATCCTTGACACATATTAATAAATAATACTGGTATGTATATTTCATTGTTGGAGTTGTCATAACTATAAATGCTGTGTTGTTGATATGCTTCCTACTTACTGGCACCTCAACCATCTGAATTGTGTTTGTGAAATATTCCACCTTCGGTGGCTATGTTGCCAAGCTTGATATACATCTAGATGAATAATTTGAGGAGGACTGTGTTCACTGAACCTCACCCTTTAATTAATCATAAGGCCTCCTTACATAAGCTAAAAGTTTATCCTTTACAACCCTTTGATTTTCAGTCTGCTTCATGTTCAAAGTTCCAAAGCAGCTCATAACTTTGATTATTTATTTATTTATTCTTAGATTTTTATGCTGCCCACTTGGGGAAACCTGACTCATGGTGGCGCACAACGGTAAAAACAGATAAAATACAGTAAGATATAACAAAACAGATTAAAACTCTCACTCGACCACCCATCCACCCACCCTCCCACTCCCACCCCACATAAAAAACTAAAAAGGGAATAGGGAATGGAGGAATACCGCAGTACACAACACAAAAAGGAGGGACAGTTGAGCTCTAGTTGGAAATAAGCCAACAGGCTGGGGCCGTATTCCCATTAGGGCCCAACATCTGCCCTGCCAGTCAGGTTTTCACTCCTTTCCTGAAAGACAGCAATTCCATCTGTAGCGTCAATTCTGATGGAAGGAGGTTCCAGAGTGTTGGTGCGGACATGGAGAAGGCCTTCCTCTGCGTGCCAGAGAGGCGAGACTCTCTAGCTGAAGGTACCACCAAGGATCCCCTCCGGTCTGCTTTGGTTGGATGGGCAGACACTCCTGGGACGATGCAGTCTCTCAGGTATCCTGGCCCACTGCCATATAGGGCTTTAAAGGTCAAAAACAGCACCTTGAATTGCACCCGGAGGCAAACTGGTAACCAGTGCATCTCCCGGAGTAGTGGGGAGGCATGGGCATAACGTCCACACCCCATCACCACCCGGGCAGCTGCATTCTGAACCAGCTGTAGCCTCCGAATGGTCGTCAAGGGCAGCCCAATGTAAAGCGCATTACAGTAATCTAGCCTGGAGGTGACCAGAGCATGAGTGACCATGAGCAAGAAGTCCTGATCCAGGAGCGGGCGCAACTGGCAAATCACTTGAAGTTGAGCAAAAGCCCTCCTGGCCACGGCCGCCACCTGTTCTTCCAGCAGCAGCTGCGAGTACAGGAGGACCTCCAAGTTGTGCACCAGGTCTGTCTGGGGCAAAACTGCCCCATCCAAGACCAAAGAAGGTAACTCACTGGATAACCCCAGACCCCCAACCCATAGCCACTCGGTCTTGCTAAGGTTCAGCTGAAGCCCGTTGTCCCCCATCCAGACCCCAACGGCCTCCAGGCATCCAGACAGGACTTTGACCACATCACTGAGATCACCACGGGCCAAGATGTACACCTGAGTGTCATCCGTGTACTAATGGTACCGCGTCTCATCACAGTAGATACGTTCTGAATCAAACAAAGAAAGAAACATTCAACAAGAAGACTTTTTTAAAAATAGAACTTACAAGCTTGTCAGACAAGGAAAACATTCATGGCTACTCTAAACTAGTTGATCAGATATGGCAGTAAGCTTTGGAACTATTTGTCCTTTTACAGATTTGTACAGTCAAGCAAATATGTAGATAAGCATAACTTGTCTATTATGATAACCAACCATTCTGCACCTCTGTGAATGATGTGTATAAATTGATGCCATGAAGTCTCACTCTTATGTCTGCTGAAGTAAACTTGATCCATGAAAGCTAACATTAAAATACAGCAGTTAGTCTTTAAAGTGCCACATCATTTTTTTGTCTTTTTTATTTTATTTATTTATTCTCTGATATGCAAGAAAATATGGTTAGTGTCTTTCATGCTGCATTAGACTAATGAAGGCATATGCAGTGGGGGGATGGGGGACAAACAAATGTTGGCATCATACTGCTTTTTACAAATTTTCCAAAATAGCTTATAATCAAACTATATGTTATTCTGGCATTTTGTGATTTGAATTTCCTTGTAATTTTCATCTTTCAACAAAATAACCAGATAATTTGGATTGAGTCTATATGGCAAGTCTAACTGTATGCCAACAACTGACTTTTCCCCCAACTTGAACTGCCCCATAGTTCTGAAGCAACTATTGTACTCAACAGTGTTAAAAGATAAAGGTTGCCCTTGCTCGAAAGCCAGTTGTATCTGACTCTAGGGTTCAGTGCTCATCTCTGTTTATAGCCAAAGAGCCAGTGCTGTCTCTGTCTGCAGACATTTCCATGGACATGTGGCAGACATGACTAGACACTGGAGTGCACTGAACACTGTTTACCTTCCCACCGAAGTGGCCCCTATTTATCTACTTGCAATTTCTTGTTTTCAAACTGCCAGGTTGACAGTAGCTGGGACAGAGATGGAGCTCACTCCATCATGCAGGACTTGGGTTTCGAACTGCTGACCTGCTGACCTTTCAGTCACCAAGTTCAGTGTCTTAGCCACTAAGCTACCACAGAGTTAAAAATACAAGCATTAAAATAAACTTTCCTTTCCACTGCTCACAGGCAAGGGCAGGAGCAGTTTAGTTTGAGGAACTGGGAGCTGGATTTCAAACTTTTTGCCTTTTTCTGTATTACAGACCCAGTATAATTAATTAAAACAAACGCAGGAGTGAGACGATACCTCTTCTAGGTCACTTTAAAAATTCAAAACTCTGCAAGCTTTCATTACTGATAGTTACTTCTTTGAGCAATATCATGGCATGGACCTATGTAGTCCCAGCCAGGCTTTATTCTTAGATGTTAAATGGGAAAACAGACAACAAGCTACATCCTTTTACAATATAAAAGCAGGAAGCAAGGAGTTTGTATATTTCCTTCCCCCAAGGTGACCCTCTTCGAAGACATGCCTAGTGGTAAATTTGTTGACCAATTCTGGAGGACTGGGTTTGAATTACACTCCCACCCCACCCCCACCACATTGTAAGCTACAGCTGTGTAAATGTTAAAATGTAATGGTGCCAGGACCTTTCCCTGTTGGATACTGTTCCTTTGATTTCTTCAGCAACTGTACCCCCTTAAAATTCAACAACAACAACAAAATTTCCAGTTTTGAAGTAGAGTGGCCATTATTTCTGTTAGTCCATGATCTTAGTAAAGAGGAAGACCTTTTGAGCAGCAGGCAATGCTGGATAGTATTACTAGTTGCTATAAAGTAAAAAAAAGTTTCTCCAGTTATTTCATGTGTTTCAAAACCAGTTTCTACATGGTAGGTTAGATTTTAAGATTTAAGGTCTAAAGCCTGAGGCAGAGGAGATTCAATTTTAGGGGCTAGATGCTTTAGTATCACTCATTCAAACACTTTGTATAAATGGCATAGTAGGGAGACTGGACTGTAGTTTTGGGGATCCAGTCCTTCTTTACCTGGCTTCAGAATAGTGATTAGTTTTGTCTTCTGCCATATTTTTGGAATTTTCTTCTTTATGCAACAGCAAGCAAGCAAACCATTCATTTGTATTTTGCCCCAAATGTTCAATTTGCTTGATTTGGATATAATTGAATATGCCACTTTGCCATTCCTACATCCTATGGCTACCTCTTAGTTCTGCCAATATGAAGGCTGTATTATGTTCATTGGATTCACTTTGCATGCCCATTTGATGTTGTTGCTATCATCATTACCATCTTCATCTTTGGTTGGCCCTCCCCGCCAAAAGCAGTTGGTATGTTATTTGGATTTGAGTTATTTTTATTGTTTGTTGTCCATTCTTTTCAATAGTCTCCAAGCTTTCTGGCTTCCACATGCTGCATGGAAGTATGTTGAGTGGGGACATAAAAGCTACCTCCCCAAAGAGTGGTAAAGCCTTACAAGTACACTCAGGCATCCCTAGGGCAATGGCATGCAGCTGGCTAATCTTTCCTATTCAGAAGTGTTGCATTATTTCTTTTTTCATTTGAAGCAGTGATGGTGAACAAATAATGGACACTAAGTTTGAAGATGGAGATATATTCATTGAGGCTCGGTTGCAAGAGACCCTGGCTGAACTGGACAAAGATCTAGAAGGTAGGTTGTATCCCACCATATTTTATGGTGCAAAAAGAATAAAGGCAAGAAGCCAGTAGTAATGTCCCTCAGTTAGGCAAGTTAGACAACCAGCAAAACAAGAGCTTCAAAGAAGACAGTAGATACCATAACTCAAAACCTATCATAGTAGCATGTGACACTATGACACATTAGACAGTCCCACGTTTATACCTAGCCTTGATTCACCACTTTGTTACACAAATATTTTATTCTAAGTATTATGAAGGCATATTGAGAAACTGAAACAAACCAATGAGTTTCCTGGTACATTAGTTAATTCTGGTCATTATTTTGTAAGCATATTGGGTACAGTGCGATAGATGAAGTTTTCTGTTAATAAGAAATTCTGTTTGTTCTGGGTTTATTAATATTTTTTACTGTAATAGCATATTGCTGTTTATAGTTATGTTGAGCATAATTTTTCTGCCTTTGCATTGCAAATAAAAATATAATGTTCCCAAACAGGACCAGACAGAAAGTACTGTAATGGTTTGCCACAGAAACCCACCTATTCACATCTAGAATGTAGTTAGTATTCTGTTGCAGAAAGATAAAAGTGCTGCTTCATGTATTTCATTGGAGAGCTTATGTCCATGCTTCATATCCTAGCGCAAGTATTATTAGCATGATTTCTCCCCATCTTGATCCATGTGAAGACACAGTGAGCAAATATACAACACACACAATTTGTTTGTTTGCATTATAGCTTTCTAATTGTTTGGAATGCTACCAGGAATACAAATTGGTGGGGAAGAAAATCAAATACATGACTAATTCTTATGTTATATTTTAATGGGTGAACAGATACAGGAGTTGCTCTTATTGTCTGGGCACAATATAAAAATTTGGCATAAAGGTATATAAGTAAAACAGAAAAAGAGTATGGCAGAATTCAGAGACCTATTTGTCCAGAGAGGTACACTCAGTGGAGCTGTCATTTTTGTCACACTCTCCTACATTGCATGGCAAGAACCTTTGCAATACTTCACAGGTAATTTCTGGTGATTACTAAAGAGCTTTCTTTCCATGCAAGCATTTCCAACAAATAAATACAGGTGGCAGTTTTATTAATGTTTTTATTTTAAGTTTTTATATTTGGTTGTTTTAATCTATTGTATGCCATTCCAAATTTTCTGATTTGCAGTGGTTTATGAACTAACTAAGTAAATCAACAAATATTTTTGCAGCAATGGACCAGATACATGACAATTCTGAAGGAGGATATCTGTCTGGTGATATGAATGAGGCACCCAGCCCTCTACTTCAGACTGCTGAAGCTGCTTTAGATATTTCACTCCCTGTGCCAGTGACAATCATAGATGAAATTTCAGAAGATGATGTCACAATACACCAGAATAGAGATGGAGAGAGTCTGTTGTCCAAGATGGAGGTTAATGAAGATATTTCAGTTCAGTCAGTTAGCCTAGGAGAAATGGACAGTGAAAGTGGTAATACTGGAACTTGGAGAAAGGGAGACATAGATGGCAAATCACCCTGTTTATCCATCAGCTCATTACAGCAACAGCTACCTAATGAAGACTTTATGTATCAAGTAGAAGACAATCAGAAAAATGAATCTGATACACATGTACTCTCATATGGGGGGAAAAAGCAGGATGTAGTCCCAAAAATCATTTTCAAAAGTGAGGAAGTCATCTCTGAAAATCATAATTCTGAAGATTCTAAAGAAAAGTTGATTGCTTCTGATTCAAAGCTTATGCATGAGATTAAGAGAAAAGAAGAGAAAGTAAGACAAATGGATGTACAGAGCACCAAAGAAGGACTTCTAAGCAAAATTAAAACTGAATTGGAATTTAGGAATGTATCGGCCAAAAGTCCTGAAGAAACAGAAGGATCCCTGTCACCATCTTTATGGTGTCATCATGTTTACAGTGGAATTGCAAATTATGAAAATAAAACTGGCCTGACAACTTTCAAAGTTGTTCCTCACAAACCTGAAGCAAAATATTTTGAAAGGGATGTATCTCTCTCTACTTGTGTCATTAAAATAGATGAGCTAGGCAACCTGGTGACTCCAAATGCTGGTGGCCTTAGAAACGTCACCATAAATGATACCAGTTCAGATGAAACAGAGGAAACTCTCATTGAAAGAGCCAAAGCATACTGGAAGTCAAATTCTATGGAAAAGCAGTCGGAGGAACCCCCAGTAAGTCATTTCACTAAAACAGCGGTCACCAAACATTCTAAACATTTCAGTAGAATGTCCCAAACAAGACCCAAAAGTTTAATGAGTATGAAAACATTGCCACCACTAGCAGATGCCATTGGAGCTGAAAATAAAATTGTGCCTCAAAAAACAAAGCTAGCTAGTCATGTCATACAGTCTTCACCGAAAACTCTTACAGCTCCAATAGTCAACAAAGATAAGATGGAGCTCCCATTTCTGAAACCTCAAAGGAGAACATCAAGCTATTATGTAGCCTCAGCCATTGCAAAATGCATTGATCTATCCCAGAAAGATAGATGTGGCAAAAAAGAGACAAATAATGTGAAAGGAGTAAAAACTGAAACAGAACCATCTTCCAAAAGAAATACTATCATTACCACAAATGGTCCAGTAGAAACACAGCCAATAAAAAATGAAAAGTCTTCTGGTATTACTAGCTGCAGTAAAAATGCTTCAAGCACACAACTACTTGGTGCTCATTCTAGAAATAACACTGTCAATATTGAATCACGAGATCAAATCAAATCTACTAATTGCTACCATGAGCCACATCATGGAATACCTTCTAAAGACAGTGGGATTACAGAAGAGGAGTGCTGTTGCAGTTTAATAAAAAATATAATTGTAAGAGAGATACCTTCTCTATCACATCAAAAAAAGGAGCAGGTTGCTCTCTGTAGTGCTCCTTTCTTTCTTAAATCATCTAATGCTCACTTATCTTCTATCAGTTTCAATACCTCCATGAAATCAACTGGGGAGCATCCCTTTAATAGGAAATCATCAGTTGGTACTCTTACAGTTGATTATACATCTTCCAAAAAAGACGAGAAACATGATGATATGCCTACAAATAATGAACCAGAGTCTAAAATGAAGGATGACAACATTTGCCATGTTTTTGGGCCCAAAAAGAAGTTTAAACCAGTAACCCAGAAGCCAATTCTAAAAGATACATCACCCCATAGTGCATTGATGGAAGCCATTCAGACTGCAGGAGGAAGAGAAAAACTTCGAAAGGTAAAATAACTCCTGGTGTCCCACACCTGCTTTGCCAGCCAGGTTTTTAGCTCTTTCTTGAAGGGCAGCAACTCCGTCTGTGGCCGCAACTTGGTTGGCAAGAGGTTCCATATTAAGATCTGCCAATTTCTCTGAAATATTTTTGCCCAAATACTTTTTAATTTGTCTAATCTGAATTTAATTTTTATCCTTTATTTTCTTCTTCTCTTCTTTGTTTATATTACAGCAAATTGCCTCAGATTTTCCCCAATTTATTCTCAAATCCATTACCTCTTTGAATTGCTCTTGTACTCTTTCTAAGCTTTTTACAGGGTTTTTTAAAACTATGAGTGCATCATCAGCACATAGGCTGATCTTTGTTCCTTCTATACCTTCCAAACTCTCATCATTTCATATTGCCCTTGCTAATAACTCCATCAAAATAATAAACAATATTGGTGAGAGTGAACATCCTTGCCTTGTTCCCGCTTTTAAATCTATATCACTTTTAACTCTCTATTAAATCTCACTTTAGCATAACTCTTTTTATACCGTTGATCCATTACATTTATTAACTTTTCTTTTGCTATCATTTTTTATTATCGCCCATTGTAATGAATCAAACACTTTGAATATATCCAATGATAATAGACTAATTTTTCTTTATTTTGATTTGCTATGTCCAACAAATCTAAAACTCTTCTGGTAAGATCTGCCATATATCTGTCTGTACTTTTAAATAGCCTGCACTCCTAGACATTTTTTTAATATAATATTTTATTGAGTTTTCAAATCATAACATACAATATAAACATTAAAAAGAAAACAATGAAAAAACAATAAGCTTCAATATATCAGTATCTCTTATTCATCTAAATATATATGTACCAAACTACCACAATCATTATTCTTAATAATCTGCTTTTTATTTTTCTATATGTTTCCCGATGTTTTTGTCTATATTTTCATAAAACGTATTTAATTTCAACACCATTATGCTATGTTACAATGTCCTTGAATCCACCCTTTGTCTCTTATATTTCCTTCTCCCCCCCCCCTCCCCAGAAACTCATTACATCAGGTGCTGGTTTGTCTCCTTTATTGTTCTCTAGTGTATATTTCAAAAAAAGGCTTCCAAATATCCCAAAGTTTATTCTCTTTCACTATACCTTTTCTTAAATTTAACTCCCAAGTAAGTTTTTTATTCAGTGCCATTTCCCATATCTCCTTATACCAATTACCCAATTCTAAATTCAAGTTATTTTTCAAATTTTTTGCAATCTGTTACTTTGCTAACATCAGAAAAATAGATGGTAAATCTTGTTTATTTGCATCTAGTCTCAACTCCTCAAAATCTGTTAGCAAGGCAATTTCCCCATTAAATTTCAGGGTAAACCCATAATTTTTCCAATTTATTTTTCTATTTTCTGCCAAAAATAAGACACAACCTTGCAACTCCACCACATATACTCATATGTCCCCAATGTTTGTTGGCGTCTCCAACAATTTTTTGATTTACTGTTGTCTATTTGGTTTAACCAAATGTGTCAAATACCATCTCTATAACATTTTATAGTTATGTTCTTTAACTTTTGTGGATAGATTTTGCATAATTTTTCTTGTCCATTTACTTTTCCAATTTCCATCCGAAATTTTTATTTTCAGATCAGTCTCCCAAATTTTCCTAAGCATGTCTTGTGGATATTCTGTTACATTTAAAATTCTATATCATTTGCTCACCAATCCTTTTATCCCCAATAATAATTTTCTTATCTTGTAAATCAATTCTTCAAAGTCTTTCAATTGTCTTCCTGATCCAAACTGCTCTCTATATTTCTTGTTCCACTTATTCACAATTAGTATTTGTAACCAGTTCAACTTCAATTCATTATATACCTCCACCCTTATTCTATTATCTTCACAAACCTGCAGCCAATCCTTTAATAAATATATATTATATTTTTGCTAAATTTCTTTAATCCTTCCTTATTTTTAATTGGAAATGTTTTTAATTCCTGTAATTCTATAATTGGGGAGATATTTGGTGCCAGTCTTTGTTTCAACATTTCCCATGTGTTCATCATTGCTTTTACCAAATTATTATTACATTCTGTTTTTGGTATCCTTCATTTCTATCTCTTTCCAGATACAGTGATACCTCTTACAACTTCGGATTTGGACTTTGTATGAAGCATGCAAAACCCTAGCCACGACACCTCATACAACATCCAAATCCTTGCTGCGATGCCTCGTACAACGTCGTTTCCATAGAGATACATTGTACTGTAACAGCACAGACTTCAGGGCAAAGACAAGGAAACAGACAGGAAACTGTCAGAACTTTAAGAAATCATTGTCTAAAGGCTAAATACATTAGAAAGACATGTCAAACAACCCTGATTTTAGGGGACAAACCATACAACAAGTTTTTAACTTTTGAAAACTTTATGAAGTGGCCATTATAAAGGCCATTATTCGCAGTTTTTCCCCCAAATTTGAAAACTTGACCAGAACATTTCTTTGAACAGCTCTTTTTTTTTCCTCAAACCTGACTGGTAAACACTTGCAATGTCTTCTGGGATAAACTCTTTACCGATTTTTAACTCATTTAACCAGGAGAGTATTCTTAACTTAAGCTGGTCAGGGGATTTTTCTGACATTTTTCTTATAACCACGTTTTGTCTCCTTAATTGCTTCTCCACAATATCTATTTTTTATTAGCCTCCACCTTTAAATCTCTCTCTTTCTCTTTCTCCTGCATTGTTTTCATTCCTTCCTTCATTTCAAGTATTTTTTCTCAAATTTAAGAAAATTACTGTTTGTCTTTTTAGTAAAATCTACCATAATCTCCCTTAAATCTTGCTGACCTTTCATAATATCCCTTTGATCTTGCATTCTTTCCTCCCTCATATCCTGTTGACCTTTCAAAATAAAAATTTTGTCCTGCACATGTATCACTTCATTTTTTTTACAATTGTATATCCAGCTTGTCCAGTTTTTGCCCTATTTTTCCCAACAGTTTCAAAGTCTCATTAATCTTCATTTGCTGTTTGCTCTCTTTAGGTTCTTTTTTTCTCCTCTGTTTTTGTTGTTTCCCTATTGTCTCTCTAGCTCACCATCTTGCCCTGCCCCCTCTTCTAGACAATTTTGAAGTGGATTGGTCCATTCCCCACCCACGGCATCTATACCTGTTGGATACTGGAGCAGACCAATGTGCCACAAAGCCCCCCTTTTTAGCCCCTGTTTTGGGGGTTCTACTATTTTGCAGTACTCTCTTTAACCTGTTTCCCAGTACGTATATGTAGAATACATATGGTATTGTTAATCAGCTGAGCTTGTGTACTATCACAGGACCCATTCCACCTGATAGAGACCTCCACCCATTTATGAAGCCAACACAAGATCTTTGCTGCTTTAGAGTACATGAAGTTATACCCCAGAGACAAGCTCTTGGTCCATCTCACCTTACAGTATGTCTGACGTCAGCTCACTGACTTGCCCAGACATGCCCGGCTGCTGTTGGAACATGCATGCCACTACGGGACATGATTCAGCTGAGGCAGCAGCAGGCATAGTGGTAGCTGCAACTGTTATAATGTTCCCATGTAAAAATACATTACCCAATTACCAATCATTTGAACAGCTATAGCACACCTATAACTTAAAATCTGTACATGATAGGCAAATTCTGAGTTCAGATTTGGAATCAGCACACTTGACATCATGTAAATCACATGTGTTATCTCCGGTAGCAAAATTGTTGTTGCGCAGTGTTATGATTACTTATAATCCTCTGCTCATAGAAGTAAAATTGTATAAACATATAATGCATGAAGAGATCTAATCAAGCATGGTATTTTAACTGGCATCACCTTTTTTTGAAGAATATATATGGCAAGCTTGATTTCTTCATCTCTGAGCAACACTGTGATCAGTTCCCCACACAGCCAACTCTATAACAGAAGTCATATTTAATTTTCAATGTCTTTATGTTGTGTAGTTTGCAAGAGAATAACCTTTCAGATGTTCAAATTACTGTATGTGATTACTTCAAATGAAAAGAAGTTGTGTTTGTGTGTTTTTTCATGTGCTAGATTTCATCCAATACAAGAAATGAAACTCAGAAGAAGCCTTTCTTAACAGAACCAGTCAATGAGCGCTCTGCTCTTCTGGCAGCTATTAGAGCTTATCATGGAACATCAAAATTGAGAAAGGTAAGGATAAGGTATCAGCATCCCTTCAGCAAGCAAGCTTGTTCATAATCTACATCGGTGCCATGAAAATACAGTGGAACCTCGAGTTACAGATTTAATGCGTTCCTCAGGATTTTCCGTATTACGAAAAATTCATAACTCAAAATGTGGTTTCCCATAAGAATGCATTGAAAAACAACCGTTTTGGAGGTCAGAAAATAATAATAAAAATTTAAAAACACAGTAAAAGCTATACAAATGACTCCAACATGCATGGGAAAAGAGAAATGCAGCCAACATGCGGCATTTTGGGCACTTCTGAGTTCTGCAGTGGTGGCGGACACAATCATGCTATTTTTCCGCCTGCTTGGGCAGCCGCCTCTGCTTCCCAGAGTGGCAGGAGGGTTTTCAGAGCATTTCCGCTGTTTTTGGAATTTTTCACCATGTTTCTGCTGCATTTTCGCAGTTAAAATGCAGGGTTTTGGCACTTCCAGGTCTGCGGTGCGAACCCAGGCATTGCCAGAGGCTTCCCACAGGCACCGGAAGTGCCAAAACCCCACATTTTCAGAAAAAAGGGAATACCCTATTTGCCAGTGTATAAGACACACTTTTCCACCTTAAAATGCACTGGAAAAATGGAGTGCATCTCGTGTGCTTGTAATCAAAATTATAATGTTGATCAGTGGTGGCTAGAGCCGGGTGAAGGGTGGCTTCAAAAGGAGCCATCTTCCTACCACCTACCCCAGCTCCTAGAGAACAGCAAGTGTGATATTAAGTGTGCTTTTTCTCTCCCCCCCCCCCTCACATTAGAAATGTTAGGGGATCTCTGATCCTCCTCTTGCATTTTTTAAATAATAAGAACTGCAATTGACATTTGGACATTTCCTGTTTGGGTCTTTGCAGTTTAGTTTGCCATTTACTGGCTTTTTACAGCCCATGATGACTCCTGGGTATAAAAATATGGCTGTCAAGCAAGTTAAAATTGTCTACACTTGCTTGAATGGTTCTGATCTGCCTCTGATAAGCTTAATGTTATATTGCATGATAATCCTGCTGGTATCACAGTTGTCTCAATGTGCAGTACTGACAGCATTATGAATTGTGAAGTTCAGATGAGCACTGGAATAAATTTGATTATGATTTTGGAAGGTTCCATGCTTCTCTTTTTCCTTTTTTGGGCTTGTCACTGGACTCTTATACTCTGGATTCTTCTAGTGAAGATGAATTATTAGGTCCCCCAACACATCATGTTAATTCCAGAACACAAGTGGTCATTTTCCATTTAATATAATACCCAAATGATAGCTTTTTTTTTTTTTTTGCTTTTGGGCCAAAAACAATTCCAAAATGCTTGAGTTCCAGATAATAAAGGCTGGATTTCTGGGCTGCTTCAAGGATTATGATCCTGATAATCAGTTCGACTGATGTGAAAGAACAAGAACAGGTGTTCAGTCTTAATGGATAAATAAAATCTGCTGAAAGTTTTATTTCAGTGGGACAAGCCAAAATTGTTCAAGAGAGCAGAGTTTAAAGTATGCATTCATAATTGTTATATTATTTGTCTTATTAAAAACCCTCCATTTTCTTACGTAGATTGCCTCATCTGCTTCTGAAGAGCTACAAAGATTTCAAAATGCAGAAGTAGCTTTGGAAAAGAGAGAAGCCTGTATAACAGAACAGGATCATAATCAAACACCATTTTTCCCACTACCTCCTCCTCCACCCTCACCTCCTTCTCAGCTGACACTGAAAGCTCCCAAAGTCTTTGCAAATAAAGCAACAGAGAACCCAGGGGATGCAAGGCAAGCCCTAATGGAAGCAATCCGCTCAGGCAGCGGGGCTGCCCGTTTAAGAAAGGTAAACAGATTCTTTGACAGAGAAATGTAAACGAAGAAAGGGTTGGAGCTAATTGCAAGATGCAGGTTAGGGAGGCGAAAGATGGACACAAAAGGGGAAAAAGAATTCTTAAACTTCCTCACAGCAAACATAACCTTATATTAGGATTAGTTTTAGGGCTGGCTGTGGGGTAGCAGATTAAGTGACCTGTTAACAGTGTTGGGCATCAGCAGGTTCTCACCAATACACACGCGTGTACCGGTGGTAAAAATGGCTGGCCCCACCCACCACCTCCTCCTCCTCCTAGAAGAGACTTTGGAGGGAGCTGACTCCATTTCCCCCTTCATCAAAGGTTTTTCCTAGGCTCCATTTCACCCCAAAGTGCATCCCCAGCCACTCTGGAGTGGCTGGGGAGGCACTTTAGGGTTAAACAGAGCCCTGGAAAAGCCTTGGACAAGGGGGAAATGGCTTTAGAGGTTCGCTATAGAGTGATGAAAATAGAAGAGGCTTCTATTTTCATAGCTCTATAGCGAAGCGCAATCACATGGCCAACAGGTCATGCCCACCCGTCACATGGCCATGCCCACAGGAAAATGTTTTGATGCCCACCACTGCCTGTTAAGTGTGATTTTTGTGATAATTTGTCATAAATAGAAGATCCTTGGGAGGAAATAGGACTGAAACAAAAGAGTTCATTCTTACATTATATTGTGCAGTATACTTTTACAGTACATTGAGAATAGGCTTTCATATTCTCATATTAGTCAAAATCAACTCTTTAACATTACATATAATAACTAATGCAAATTAAACTTTGAAAATGTATTATTTACTTCCCCTTTCTATGATAAAAAGTTTGCTTTTGTAGACCAAATCTTAGTACTGTTTCAGTTATTACTATTTCATCATGTGGTAATTCAGAAACCATGGCAGGACAGTAGAAAGGTCCAGTCTCATGCAGTATCTTGAATATGCTTCCCAAAATTAGACTGGCATACACATACTACCACCATCACAGTGAAGTGTTTTGATGGGGAGAAAGTGAGTTTATAATCTGCCCTCATTTCTACTGGAGTTATGGAAACCTCCACTTGCTTGTGAGCATGATGGTAGATTATATGTGACAGCGTGCTGACAAAGCAAGCACAAATGTCAGATTTGATTGTGAGCACTACTACTATATGGAGAGTTTCTACCTAAGACCTCAAAGAAGATGGATTTAAGTTCTGACCAACTAAACGCTGATAGTATCAGCAGGATTGATTTGGTGCAATTCTGAGTTCCAGTAGTCAGAATATGTATGAAATAGAGTAATAAAATTTCTGGGGAAATCTGAAGGTAAGGTGGCGGGGGGGGGGGGGATTGTACATTTTTTGAAACATTGAAAAAATGCAACATTAGCACTTTTTTACAGATTGAAAGTCACTCTGTTGCTTTAGCAACATAAAATATGACTATGTACAATTCTGGCATAAAATTATCACAATTGGTATATTAAAATTACAGTGTATTCAAACAATTATTACTGTCAGAATTTACTTTTAAAAATGGCTGTGTCATGTGAATTAATGTGTGCATGCATTTTGCCTCCCACCCGCCCCAAGGCGGCAACCATCCAGAGGCCTCAGTGTTCCGGGAAGGAGCCTACGCTCTATAAGAGCGGGTCTCTTTTCCCGCCCTCTCTCTTCTGCTTCTTAACCTAGCAAAAGCATGTGCATCTGAGCTTCCTCGTGTGATGCACGTGGAATAAATCTCTGCGAAGAGAGAGCCTTGAGAAATGGCACCCAAGCGTTGTGCTTCTTCTGCTCTCGGTGTGCGCAATGTGTGGGACTTGCCGGTACCCATGGCCTTGGTAATCGATTTGGTGGCCTGGATAACAGCCCTCGAGAAGGCTGCTGCTCTAGGTCCTGCACCGCTTCCATCAACCCCAGTGACGAGACATTGGGTGACCCTGGCAGCCAATGCCCTGACTTGGAAAGAGATTGCCCAGGCCCTTCAGAAGACATGGAGGCAGCAGCGGTGTCTCAAGAAATGGACATCCTGTGAGGGTTCATTCTACAGTGTCCACACAGGATGTGGAAGTTCAAGAAACTGCCCAGTCATCTGGTGCTTCTGCGCTGACTGAACCTGAGATCACTGTGGCAGTGGTGTCATCTACACCTGGAGGACCTGGGCTAAGAGGGACATGGGAGTGTGCCTGGGCATTTGACCCCGGTGCCTCATTCTTCTCCTAATACACAGCCGCCTTTATGGCCTTGACCTTTGTCTAGCCCCATGCAGGTAGTCAGTTGTCTGCTTAGGTAGTCAGTTGTCTGCTTCGGCTCCATGGACGGCTCCTTATACACCCCCGGGGTTTATTCCCCTGCTCCCCTACAATGTTTGGTAGCGGACGCCTGGGTTGTGTCCTCGTCCACCATTGCAACGGTGCCTGTGTCAGCGTTCCCCTTTGGCAACCAGTCCATACCATTGGGTAACCACCTTCTCCTGGTGATGAGGGATAAAATCGTGCGAGGCGACTATGTCAATATATGCTGCTTCAAAAAATGAAGAGAACACCTAAACAACACAATGTAACCCCAAGTCAATCACACTTCTGAGAAATCAAACTGTCCCCCCTGGTAGCAACACCGATTGACAATCAATTCCACATGCTGTTGTGCAAATGGAAGAGACAACAGGTGGACATCAGAGGCAATTAGCAAGGCATCCCCAATAAAGGTGTGGTTCAGCAGGAGGTGACCACAGACCACTACTCAGTTCCTTTGCCTTCTGGTTGATGGTTTGGTCACTGTTGAATGCTGGTGGTGCCTTCGCTCTAGTAGTAGCATGAGACGGAGCCTACAACCCACACAAGTGGCTCAGGTAGTGCAGCTCATCCAGGATGGCACATCAATGCGAGCTGTGGCACGAAGGTTTGCTGTGTCTGCCAGCATTGTGTCCAGAGCATGGAGGCACTACCAGGAGACAGGCCAGTACAGCAGAAGATGTGGAGGAGGCCGTAGGAGGGCAACAACCCAGCAGCAAGACCGCTACCTCCGCCTCTGTGCAAGGAGGAACAAGTGGAGCACTGCCAGAGACCTGCAAAATGACCTCCAGTGGGCCATCAATGTGCATGTGTCTGCTCAAATGGTCAGGAACAGACTCCATGAGGGTGGTATGAGGGCCCGACGACCAAAGGTGAGGGTTGTGCTCACAGCCCAACACCATGCAAGACATTTGGCATTTGCCAGAGAACGCCAAGATTGGCAGGTTTGCCACTGGCACCCTGTGCTATTCACAGATGAAAGCAGGTTTACACTGAGCACATGTGACAGACGTGTCAGGGTCTGGAGACGCCATGGAGAATGTTATGCTGCCTGCAACATCCTACAGCATGACCGGTTTGGCGGTGGGTCAGTAATGGTGTGTGGTGGCATTTCCCTGGAGAGCCGCACAGCCCTCCATGTGCTCACCGGAGGTAGCCTGACTGCCATTAGGTACCAAGGTGAGATCCTCTGACTCCTTGTGAGACCATATGCTGGTGAGGTTGGCCCTGGGTTCCTCCTAATGCACGACAATGCTACACCTCATGTGGCTGGAGTGTGTCAGCGGTTCCTGCAAGACGAAGGCATTGATGCTATGGACTGGCCCATCCGTTCCCCAGACCTGAATCCAATTGAGCACATCTGGGACATCATGTCTCGCTCCAGCCACCGACGCCATGTTGCACCACAGACTGTCCAGGAGTTGGGGGTTGCTTTAGTCCAGGTGTGGGAGGAGATCCCTCAGGAGACCATCCATCACCTCATCAGGAGCATGCCCAGGCATTGTAGGGAGGTCATACAGGCACGTGGAGGCCACACACACTACTGAGCCTCATTTTGACTTGATTTAAGGACATTACATCACAGTGGATCAGCCTGTAGTGTTTTCTTCCGCTGTCACTCTGAGTGTAACTCCAAATCCAGACCTCCATGGGTTGATGAATTTTATTCTCATTGTTAAGGTTTGTGTGATTTTGTTGTCAGCACATTTGACTACAGCATGTGAACAACAATAGAAATACAGTATTTCAGTCAATCAGATCGTGGAATGCCTTATTTTTGTGTGCCCTTTTTTTTTTTTTTAGCAGTATATTTTCCCTGCTTAACAGGGATTCGGACAAGCCATAGAAGGATATGGATGACAAGGATAAGGATAAGGAGTCTGCCAGGAGAAAGAAGCCTCCTTGTACATGGGCTAATTGGCTGCCGGCTTATCTGATCTATGGAGGGGTGGCTGTTTCGGTTCAATCTCAGAGGACTACTCCATCTTTTGAAGGGTGAATGGGAAGGTGTAACCTCTAAATTACCCCAACCAATATCTAAGTATATTGAGCAATTGCAGAAAAAGCTGAATGACATTCATGCATTGGCTAAGAAACATCTGACGTTACTAAGCTGTACTATGATCGCAAAACTAGACACAGAAATCTCCAGCCAGGACAGCAAGTGATGGTCCTGAATCCATACCCAGTTGGGAAACTACAGGTCCAATGGGAAGGTCCTGCCTGGGTTGTAAGGAAATGTGATGAGTTCAATTATGAGGTTCAATTTGAAGATACAAATGATAGTAAAACATTTCATGCTAACTCTTTGAAACCTTATGTGTCTAGATCTGATGTTAAAATGTTCAGAATTGGTGGTCACATGTCCCCAGAACAAAAATGGGATTGGATTGATGTAATGGAGGAATACTAAAATGCAGGAAACATTGATTCTGTATATATTTCAGAAACTGTACCAGAAGCTGAACAGCTAGCATTCAGAAATGTTATAGCTAAATTCAGTCACCTGTTCACTTCTGCACCAGGTGTAACAAATGTATTGTCACATGATATAGCTGTAACTTCTGAACCAATATGGGTACCTCAGTATAGGTTGGCAGGAGCCACAGAAGCAAAGGTTCATGAGGAAGTTGATAAAATGTTAGCTCTAGGCATGATAGAGAAATGTGAGTCATCCTGGAATGTTCGTATAGTGTTAACTAAAAAGAAAAATTCTCAAGGTGAAATTCTACCTGAGATCAGATTTTCTGTAGGCTATTGCAAGCTTAATGCAGTCACACCTCATGACAAATTTCCATTACCCAGGACAGATGACCTGATTCAGAAGCTAGCTGGATCAAAATGGGTCACAACTCTGGATTTGACAAAAGGATTTTGGCAAATACCTTTGACACAGGAAGCTAAGCTTAAGACTGCTTTCTGTACTACTCGGGGTCAATTCTGTTTTACCAAGATGCCCTTCGGTTTGAAAAACTCTCCAGCTTCTTTTCAATGGATGATAAACTATATAATTGGCAGGATTACCTTTCGCAGATGCCTATATTAATGATTTGGCAATCTACAGTATAGCCAAACTTTTGAGCAACACTTGTCATACATTGAAACAGTGTTGTCAAGACTGCAGGAGCCAGGCCTTACAGTTAATGCAAAGAAATGTCAGTGGGGTCAGGCTAGTGTAATTTACTTGGGACATGAAGTGGGAAGTGGAAAAATCTCACCTGTAGATGCCAAGATAGAAAGTGTCGAAAATTGGTCAGTTCTAACTAAAAAAACACAGGTCAAATCATTCCTAAGTATGATGAATTATTATAGACACTTCATATCACAATTTAGCGAAATTGCTGTACCACTTACAGAACTGACTAAGCAATTACATCCCATAAAGGTAAAATGGACACCAGAATGTCAAAAAGCCTTTGAAACACTGAAGCTGAAACTTATTCAGGCCTCAATGTTAGTCTCTCCTCATTATCAAAAACAGTTTGTTCTCAAAACTGATGCTTCTAATACAGGGATAGAGGCGTGTCTTTTACAAGAAACTGAAGGTGGAGAATTATATCCTGTTTCCTACTTTAGCAGAAAACTGTTGCCTAGGGAACAAGCCTACTCTGTGATAGAGAAGGAACTTCTGGCAGTCGTTTTGCCAGTCACCAAGCTCAGAAGTTACCTATGTGGTCAAGAGTTAATTCCCTTAACAGACCACAATGCTTTATCCTTCTTGGACAAAATGAAGAGCAAAAATCAGCGAATCTTATGCTGGGCCCTGCTTCTTCAGGATTTTTCTTTCAAAATATCTCATATTAAAGAGAAGCATAACATTGAGGTGGATTCTCATAGCCGCATGTTTCTTGATGATGTCCAAGAAGAAGTAGAATCAGGATAGGTACATTCACACCTACACTTTAATTTCTTTCTTTGCTTTCAGCAGAAACTAGAATAAGTTAACCTCCAAGCTCACTTAATGACTTGGATGAGCTTACACTGACATAAAAGCTTCCACTAGCTGCTAGGCCTCTAATTCTTTCATTAGAGCAATGTCTGCCAGGCAAGCCTGGACATGCCTTAACTAGCTTTGCCACTCTGTTGAACTCTAATAAACTCTAAGAAGGAGAGAGCACTCCAAGAAGCTGAACTGCAGTAACCTACAAGGGAGAGGGGAAGATTACTCCATTAAACTTCTAACCTCTCTACCAGAAGGGAGGAGGGAGTACTCAGAAACTGACCAAAACCAGTTCAGACTGAGCCTGAGCTCACCCTTCTCTCCACCCAAATTCCTTTCGTTGGGGCTCCAGATGGACTGGCTGTGAAGGCGCACCTTGCTAATATTCTCAAGGCTGCCGCAGTCCATTGCAGTCCCGATGTTGAATCCTGCATGTCTCTCTTATATGTGCCGCAGGAGATGGCTCTGTGATCATAATGTGTGGGTCACTACTTGGCAAGCTGGGGGTACACGTTAAACAAATTCACATCAGTGGCATCTTTCCTGTTTGTCATCCTTCTTTCAAAGCCCACCCTAGAAAATGTGGGCAAAGCATCGGAAGTCACACACTTTGTCTAGCAGGGAAGCCACACCGTGCGGCCACCCTTTATATGTGGTCGAAAAATGAAGAACAAGCAAATTATAATGACTATTGGCACCTGGAACATCATGACAACAATGGCAGAACTGAGAGAAGAACAGCCCTTTTGACCCATGAGCTTGCTAGGTTGATCATTGACATAGCTGCCTTGAGTGAAACCAAACTGTCTGAAGAGGGAAAATCATTGATTCCGGTTCAGGATATACCATCTTTTGGAAAGGGAAAGAGGAAGGAGAGCATTGCATATATGGTGTAGGTTTTGCTATGAGGACAAAGTTAGTAAATGGCCATCAATTCACTCCTACTGCAGTTAGTGAAAGGCTTATGCCTCTCCATCTCTCTCTCAGGAGATACCTCCATCACACTCATCTCTCTGTTTTATAGATACTGTACAGATAAAAGGGGTTTGGAAAAATGGATGTAACAACTAATCTGGCAAAGTACTAAAAAGTAAGATTTTTTTTTTGGAAAAATCTAATATTAGGCATCTAATATTTTCTAATTATTATTTCAGGTTCCCCTGCTTGTTTGAACAGTACCTGCGAGGACTCAATAGCTATTTCTAATATATTTTTGCACAATTCCTTGTTTATTGGGATGGATGTCCATGGCAAAACAACTTCTAGAAGAATTTTTTTGTTTAGAGGACAAAATAAGTTACATTTGTGAGTAACTATAGTTCTACTTATTTTTAATTTGTTAACAGATTGCAGCATGATTTATGTGCCAAGGATTCAGAGGTTTTTTGCCTCCAAATTAGTAAAACTGTCAATAAAATTTACCTAATTAAAAAGCTTATGAACACTTTATAGTCCTGCAGAAATATTTAAATTTGTTGGGGGGACTCAAATAGTTTTCCCTGTGTATCTGAAATATATTCTCTTGTTTATAGGCCAGTTAAAATAAGTAGCAGTTCTGAATACTTTGGTTGATCTTTACTTTTATTAAATAAAGAAACTCAACACTGAAGTGCAAGAGGTATAGGACTATGACTATTAATGACAAGAAAAATTATTTGGAAGGATGATTACATCTTTTACAAATCCAGAAAGAATGGGAATCCATTTGGCAATATAAATTAAGAGCTATAAAATATAGAGCACTTATATTTACACAGATGCTCAACTTGAGGAGAAATAATACTTGATATACATCATACCCTATTACATGCTTAAGGTGCAATGCACCAGTGAACTCAACGGAAGCAAGACTGCATAGTAATGGTTTTGTACATCTCACATTCTCTTCAATAGGGCTTAACATGAGGGAGCTTCCTGTTAAATTGTACCCCTGTTCAGAAGTGCAATTAAAAATCTCTAAATATTGTTTCCCAGGGAATGTTGTTTGTAATTTGTTTCCCAAACTGCTGCTAGTGCTTCTGAATTCTTGCTTCTTCCACTGAGCAAACATTCATTTTAATTGTTAAAACAGGACATACAGTACTACTCATGCAACAAAAAAGAGGAATAACATGAATATAAGTTTTGGGTTTTCTACAATTAATGAATGATTGAAGAGCTCTTACCAGCATTTTCATACATTTGTTTGGTTTAATGATAATTATGGCACTGGACAGTGACAGTTGATGCTTTAGTGCTAAGATTTCTTTTTAAGATATTATGTGACAATGCTTACCTTTTAAAGTGTGTTATTAGTCATCTGAGATGAGGTGATTGTATACTTCAAAATACTAATTTAATTTAGTGCCACAAATAAAACAAACACAAAGATTTACATGTTGCTTCAGTTTTGTTATAAATGAAATTCAAGAGAAATGATGTTGCCTCTGTATACTTGTTCTACCCACCAATACACCTGATTATTTTTTTCTAAATTCTTGTAAAGGTGCAAAGAGTGTGTTTGACATGGGTCACAGAAGAATGAAAAAAGTAGGAATATACTTTCTCTGTTTATATATCTATCTTTGTCATACCAGTGTCTATAACTCTATAATCTCTTTCTACTCTTGGTTGGCAATCATTCAAGAGTTGTGGAAAGAATCTTAACAGCACAGTCATAAGTGTATTTCACCAATAACAGTGCACAGAATTTTCAGGCTTATTTTTCAAAACACTCTCATGAATTACATCTGTGGATTATATTATTTTTTTTGCAAACAAATAATTCGTTCACCGGAAACCTGATGCAACATGAATCAAGCCAACCTGTTGTCCTTATTTCCTATTTATATAGCATCATAAATTGTTTGAGATGCCCTCTATACTAATAGCTGAGATTTTGGTTTCCTGAATATGAGAAACTAATGTTGTTGTTATGTGCTGTCAAGTCGCTTCTGATTTATGAAGACGCTACCTGGGCTTTCACAGCATGTGAGATATTCATGGAGGGGGTTACCACTGTCACCATCAACTGAATTTCTGTGTCCAAGTAGGAGTTTGAGCCTAAGTCTCCTGACTACTAGTCTGTCACTCTATCCAGTACAGACACTTGTCCTCTGAGAAACAAGTGAATCCTGTTTTAAAAGTAAGGTTAGCTGTCTCATAAAAACATACAGCATCCCAAACATCTTGCATCAC
Source organism: Bradypodion ventrale (assembly GCA_035047345.1). Taxonomy (NCBI): domain Eukaryota; kingdom Metazoa; phylum Chordata; class Lepidosauria; order Squamata; family Chamaeleonidae; genus Bradypodion; species Bradypodion ventrale. Next base: position 52,306,347 of record JAWDJE010000006.1, read on the forward strand.
ACTAAGCTATATATTCTCATATTTATACGTAGCATTAGTACATGCAGAATCTATGGCCAAGATTTTTATTAACTTTCTTAGTACCCACTTGTTTGTCTTTTTTGGCAGGCAAGGTTATTCACAAAGCTCCTTTCCAGCACATTTCAAATGAATCAATTTGTTTACTATCAGCTTTCTTTACTGTCTAGCTTTCACATGGTGAAATCACCATACGAAAGTATGGATGATATTGGTTTTGTTCTCTAGTTATATGTCCTTATAGTTGCTGATTTTTCTTCATTACTGCCCTTCTGAGTCTCAGTCTTCTGATTTCTATGACAGCAGTCCCCATTTGGATTGAAGAATACAGCATTGAAAAGAACAGAAAGAATAGAAAGGAAGGAGGAGTTGGATTATTTGTCTTTTTAAATTAAATTTTCAAATGAAGCATAGAAATAACAATCATGAAAAAAGAAAAAATAAGACAAAATACATTACAATACATCATACAGAATACAAATACAAACTAAATACTTTACATACAAACAATAACAAAAAAGAAAAATAAAGCGATCACACTACAAATATGAAAGTGACATAACACCAGAAATCCCATCTAATTTATCTTTTCATTCTGCAACTTATCTTCATAATCTTCCATCTGTCTTTCCACTTTTAATTTTTAAACACAATTATCTTATATACTGTCTTATTTGCTACTATGTCTAATTATCAACTTCACTTCCAATTTGTTATTAAAATAAAACAAAAATCAAAAGTAATAATACAAAGACAATTTACACCCCCTTTGCCCCTTTATAAAAAAGAGGTAGCCTGGAGAAAAAATCTTCAGAAAAGAGGGGGGCGAGTGCGATTGGCTTGAAACAATCATATAAATTTAAACTATAATAATAATTTCCAGCAGCTGCATTCACATACTTACTCCCTTAAACTGTTCCTCATTTATTATTTCCTCCAGACATATTTAATTCCTCTTTCAAAGCCTCTCATTCCTTAGTTCCATTTTCTAACAGATTTGCCTCTACCATAGTATCCAGGGCGAAAGAGCTCTGATGGATCGTAAAACATTTACCTAAATGAAAAAAACTTAACTGTTTAGGAAATTTCCAATTTTTATCCCCTTATCAATCAATCTCTTTGTAATTGGCTTCATTGTTCGCCGCCATATCCTCTCATCCACCGCTATGTTATTATAAATTTCAATGTCCACTCAGTCCATTTTTAACACATCTGTTCCCGTCTTTTTGATGAAATCCATTATATGCAATTTATTTGACAAATTGGTAAACTTCACCAACAATCAATCAATAATCAATATTAGTCTAATTATCCTCAACCAATAGCTATAAAGTTTTATCAACTATCTTTATATTTTTTACTTCTTACTTCAAATCAATTGAAAAATTCATGTATATCATATATGATATAATTTAAATTCCTCAGTTTATCATAAACACATTAATCAAACAGTCGGAAAATTCCTCTCCAATCTTTAAACACATTCAATCAATTCAAACAATTTTTAACCATCGTAAAAAAGAAACAATCAATAATAAGTGTTAATCTAATTATCTTCAAACAACCCCTATAAAATTTAATCAATTATCTTTGTATTTTTTCAAATCAAATCAAAAAATTCATCAATTTTTATATAGTTCCTAAACACGTTAATCAAACAATCAAAAATTAATTTTAAAGTAATAATCGATATAATCAATATATTTTAAACTAATAATTAGAAATGTCTAACAACCACTCTATAATTCATCAATGTCCTACTATATAATTCATAAATTTAAGCTCGCTTTAAATTCTTATACAATTTATCAATTTTAAATTATTAATTTATAACAATGTGTGGGAATTTATCTGGTTTCTGTCTGCCTGCTTTCTACACATTTTGTAAACAAAGGTCCCTTTGTTTACATGAGAGACAACGCTTGATTTGTGAGAAAAATGCTTAATCATTCTCCTTATATGGTTCTGACATTCTGATTGGTTGTATGTGCCTTAGTTTTGTTTTGATATACTCTGTTGAATAAAGAGACGCCATTATTATTCCTTTGTTAAGCTAAGGCTGCAGTTGTGTGTATGTTTGCTCTCTATTTCTCTGTCTCTTCCTTACTCTGCCTAATGGAGCTGGGCTCTGTTAGAATTCTTAACTCTTCCTTTGTTTGGGGCTGTAAACTACTCTGCCTGAGACTGATTAGATCTTTACATGGATCGGATTTCTACAACAATAAAAAGAGAAAGGAAAAATACTATTATTATGATGTATTATTATATATTTTACACGTATATGCCCTTATTCCCCCTTTTAAAATTATTATAAAACACCCCTTGAAGATCCCTTATAGCAACAGAATTTTGAAGATAGAAGAAGCAACATTGTTTCCAACTGTATCACAAAAGTTCACAGTCACTCATCTTTGTCAGTCACTCATCGCCATCTTAAACTGTTCTGACCCAGATTCACACAGTGAAAAATAATAGTAATAATGGTAGTAATAAGAAGAAAATAGCAATCCACGGATGGTTCTTGGGAAGGGAAAATCCGCATACAGATGATCAGCAAAGAAAAACTCAGTGAGAGAAGCAGGCAGGAGAGAGACAAGGCTCCAAAACTTATTTCTTCCTCCACAGATTTATCAGCTCTGCCACATGGCACCACCACGTTCCCTTTCAAGCCTGCCACTGGGATCACGGGCTATACTCCAAATTCCTTTAATTCTAGTTTTGTTGTTTTTATTAATAATAATATCGGTGTCAGAAAGGGGAGCGGGGTATCTTCATAGGTAATCCAGTCTTTTTAAACAAATGGGTGAATGGGAGAATCAGCCCCCGAGAGAAGCCCAACTTTTCTGAGACAGGCCAACCCAGTCTTGTCAATCCTTACCACTCCAGCACCACTTTTTAAATTATCTTCAAGTTCTCATGCAATCCTCGCCCCTGCTTCCCAAAACACTGCATCCAATCTTACTTTCAATTTCACTTGCCGAAAAGCCACTTCACACAGCTCTGATCAACACAATTCAATTCCTCTCAGCCCCGACAGACCCCAGCAGGCTTCAAGTAATTCCGACAAAGCTCCGGCAAGCTCCGTACCACAACAAAACACTGTTCACTCTTTATCTTTCTTCCAAAACTCCCAAATCAATCCAAAACACTACAGGTCACAGCAAAGGTTTTCTGTTTTAAGTCATCCCTTATATCCTTCTTTTTCCACATTTAGTGGCTCTCCTTTCTGCAGCTGTAGGAAATACGACCGCTTAGTTCGCCATGTCACTACGCCCCCCCTCAGACTTGTATTATTTGTCAAAAATACATATTTCTGAACTGAAATATAGAGGATGAGTTTTCTTGTCCCATTGAGAGGATCTGGATTAAAGTAAGCCCCCCCCCCCCACACACACACACCCCTGTTGGCTAATATAGGTTGCTTAAAGACGTTTTTTAAAATATTTTTATTGAGGATTTTAAAACATAACATAAGTAAGACATAACATAAGTACAAGAGAAAAAAACAAAAGAAAGAAAGAAAACAAAAAAATCATAAAAACTAAGACAAAAAATCATACAAGAATAAAACATCATATCCAATTTCATCAAACTTCTTACATCTCTTTTTAGCTATTACAATAATATTCAATTTCCCATTTTTAATCTTTGATATATAATATTGATGTTTTATTTCCAATTATTGAATATTTCCATTTTTATAACTGTTTAATGTCTATATCACCTTCTGCATTATTAAAGTTGTTTTTAATTGTGTTCTATTTTATATGACTGTGAGCTGCCCTGAGTCACTGTGGTGAGCGGGCAGCGTTGTTGTTGTTGTTGATGTTGTTGTTGTGTCCAAAAAAAGGAACATAGTAGTTGGAGTCTATTATTGACTGCCCAATCAAGGAGATGACAGGTACTCACTCTGTTGCACACCACTTGGGTCTTGAACTGCTGACCCGCCAAACTTCTGGTCATCAACTGCAGCATCTTAACCACTAAGCTTGCAAAAAATAAAATATAGGCTTAACCCCCCCCCCCTACTCCCCTCCTGTCTGTAGGCTTTAAGGGTCTTTTTGCTGCTTGCCTGTGTGTGTGTTTAAGGGGCCAAAATGTTTTTGTCTTCCCCCCCTCCCTCCTCTCTCTGCTGAAGTAGCTCCAGTGGTTAAGAGGCTTGAACTCACTGAACTGGAAAGTCATCACAGCTCCTGACAACCTAGCAGTTAGAAAGCAAGGAGATAAATAAGGACCACTTTGGTGGGAAGGCAGACTGTGTTCCGTGCACTCTGGTATCTAGCCATGTCTGCCACATGTCCACGAAGATGCTTGCAAACACACCTTAATTTTTAAGTGGGATTACTGAGACATGTACTGTATCTTTGAGAAATGGCTACTGTAGAAGACATGCATTTCTTAAAATGTCTAATCTGACCCTTAATGAGCTAGCAAAATTGATTTAAAGCAGCTTTTATCTTTTTTTAATTTTTTGTAATTTTTATAAAAGGAAAATAATACATAAAAGAAGAAAGGCATCAATACATAATACAAAATAACATAAAAGTACAAATTACAAGTAAAAATTAAAAATAAAATCACATACTTAAAAATACAATAATAACAGATAGTATATTTTCACTTTACCTTATTTGAACCATCCTGTTTAAACATAAACTATTTTGATGTAAAAAATACACTATCTTAAAAAACAAATCTGAACATAAAATAATGCCCCAGTGCTATGTACATTGCCTTGGGAATTGCAGAGCTGCCCAGCATCACGTATTATAACCAAAAACTCATATGGCTTGGGGCTGGTCTGCCACCTTTACCTTCAGACAATGTATAAACCAGAAATGGTTTCCAAATAATTCCAAATTTGTTTTTATCTGTCATACCTCTTTTTATTTTCAATTCCCATGTTAACTTGTCATTTAATGCAAGTTGCCACATTTCTCTACACCATTCCTCTATATCTACTATTGTGAGGAGGTTCACAGCACGATCACTGTGGCTAATGGCAAACCATTGCCATAAATCGTGGGTGATCGTTCTCCTTGCCTCATCTGTTTTTACGCCATAACTTAGAGGCCCCAGTTTGGGCCTCTGACTCAAGGCTTTTTGGCCCTCCCCACTATGCCCAGGGATGGCACGCAGTCATTCAGCTAGCACGCAGCTTCTGTCCAATTAGCAAGGTGAGCACGAGGCAGACATGCTGATATTTAGCCAATTAAGTAACCTTATGCTATCGCAGGTAACCAATGAGGATATATTGCATACCCTTCTCTGAAATTTCCTTTGTCCTGTTATTCCTAATAAACTCCGACCGGGCTATCTTGCCCTATTGCCTCTTCATGAATTAAGCCTCCACTGTCTCCTTGATCCCAAAACACAACATCTGGCAACCCGCGACGCGATTGCTGGATCCCAACTCCCCGACTCACCGGCTGGAATAGCCCCCTGGTGCACCTCTCAGCTTTCGAGCTTCTGATTGTGAGTATGGGGGGGGGAACTTTCTTTAGGGCAAAAGACCCATGCAAAAGAATTGCAGAAACTCATCAAGGAGAGCGGATGTCCAGACATCACGCTTAATAGTCTAGAAGACTTCATTAAGGAAGTCGAATGCCAATGTCCTTGGTACCCAGAAATTGGATCACTCAAACAGGATGATTGGCAAAGAATTGGAACAATTTTATTGGAAGAACCAAGGGCAGCGGTTCATCATTTATTGATTTGGCAAAGAGTTAATGAGGCAGTCAGGAAATTGGTACCAGCAGAGGCATCCCTGACCAATCCTCTGACTCATCCACCCGAGGACCCACCACCTCCTTATCCAAAAGTGCTGCTTGCTATTTTACCACCTACGGCACCATTGGTGCCGCCCGTCCCGAGCCTGGTTCTCCAGGCGCCGCCCGCCTACCCTGGCAGTGTGATGGGAAATGTTCGCTCTGCCATACATCGAGCCAAGAGCGATGGGGTCTTGTCACTGGAGGAGGGGGAAGAGTGGCAAGGAGAGAGTCCTTCTGCTTTTCCCATTACGGTTGAGATGGGGGTGGGGGCGGATGGGAATCCAGAGGAACGTATCCATTGGCAAGCTCTGTCATATACAGTAATTAGGGAACTTAATAAAGCTGTTAGAGAGGCTGGTGTCCGATCACATTTTGTGCAAGGGTTGCTTGAGGGAATTGGAAACGGGTACATTATGTTACCCCAAGACTGGAAAGATTTGTTTCGAATGATTTTGACTGCTTCACAGTATGTTGTCTGGGATAGTGAATTCCGAGCGGCTGCAGTGGCGGCTGGTACGCCACAAAACACCCCTGAGCAGATTTATGGAGCAGGTGCATTTGCTACCCTTCAACAGCAGATGCAACTCCCCCGGGAGTCTTTCCACCGCACGTTCATGTGCATCATGAGAGCCTTTAAAAGGGTCCCCGTCTCTGGGAAACCCACACGCTCCTTTACTTCCACACGGTAGCAGCCCACTGAACCCTATCCACAGTTCATTGATAGATTGAAGGAAGCCATACAAAGACAGATAGACAACCCTGATGCCCAAGGAGAACTCCTGAAACGGCTGGCTTTTGAGCAGGCCAATGCCGATTGCAAGAAGATTTTGCAAAATGTCATTCACCGCCCTGAGTATAGTTTAGCTGACATGATTCAAGCCTGTATGGAGGTGGGCACTCAAACACATGCAATGGCCCTTCTGGCTGGAGCGCTTCGTGCCGGAAACAAGCCCACTGGCAATTGTTTCAACTGTCAGAAACCGGGCCACTTCAAGAAAGACTGTCACGCCCCCGGAGGGGGAGCGCATAAGGGGGGTGGAAAGGATGTCAAGCGCCCCAGCAAGAAGTGCCCCCGGTGTGGCAAAGGATACCATTGGGCTAGCCAGTGCAGAGTCAACCCCTCACCACAGGGAAACTAGATACCGGGCCCTCCCCGGGCCCCGGAAAAATAAAGGGGACACGGGTCGATCAGCGCAAGGCTGCTACTGCTGGCAGCGCTGGACTCGATCTCGTTAACACACAGGACATGACAACTGCGTTGCCTGGGGAGCTTATCCTGATGCCTGCCGACCTTACTGGCCCCTTGCCAAAAGGGACCGTTGGTCTGGTACTGCACGTTCATCAGCGGCCAAACATGGCATCATGATAGTTCCTGGCGTGATAGACGCAGACTACACAGGCATCATTTATGTACAATTTTGGAGTCACCTCCCATTGCAACTGTGCAAGGGGGACTCCTGGGCACAATTGATCATTGTTTCTTATGAGACCCCAGGGGGAGCGGAGCCCGCCCTTCGCAGAGGGGGGTTTGGTTCCACCCGTGCCGGGGCCGATGGAGACACCTATCATCCACAGGTTGCCGCCCTTCAAGAGCAGATAGGACAGCAGAAGCAGACCCGTAAGTATTGGGTAAATGGTAAGTTGTTGGAAGGACTGTTAGATACGGGGGCAGATATTTCTGTGATAGCCGCTGGGCACTGGGATCCCTTGTGGCCAACCGAAACCGCTCCCTCAGTTTGGGGCATCGGTGGTAGCCAGGCCTCCCGGAAAAGTGCTCAGTGGTTATCTGTCAGTCTCCAACCTGGCGGGCCTGAGATCGCTCGCATCAAGCCCTGTATTTTACAAATTGATCTCAACCTGTGGGGGAGGGATTTGCTGGCGCAAGTTGGCACCACCCTCATAACTCATGAATAGCCATCAACATTGTGCTCTTCCACTCTCGTGGAAGACTGATCAAGCCGTGTGGGTGGAGCAATGGCCACTTCCGCAAGAGAAGTTGACTGCGCTTAAGCAGCTTGTCCAGGAACAACTGGACGCGGGTCACATTGAACCGACTAGTAGCCCGTTCAATACCCCGGTATTTGTCATCAAAAAGAAGTCCGGGAAGTGGCGGTTGCTCCATGACCTGCGGGAGATCAATAAGATAATTGAGCCGATGGGCTCGCTCCAGTGTGGAACCCCGAACCCAAATTTGATACCCCATGATTATGAGATGGCTGTCATTGACCTCAAGGATTGTTTTTATACCATTCCCCTTCAGGAAAAGGACCGGAAGTATTTTGCTTTCACGGTCCCAGTGTTGAATAACTCCCAGCCCACAGTCCGGTACCATTGGAAGGTATTGCCAATGGGAATGCTCAATAGCCCCACCATGTGTCAGTTTTATGTAAATGCAGCTCTCATGCCGTACAGAAAGGCTTACCCTAATTTGGTTATATATCATCACATGGATGAAAAACTGACCGTTTGAAGACCGATAACGGCCCCGCCTATTGTTCTACTGCCCTAGCAGAGTTTTGTACCCGCTGGCAGATTGTCCACACATTCGGCATCCCTTATAATTCTCAGGGACAGGCCGTGGTTGAGCGGGCCAATAAAACACTGAAAGAGGCACTGGATCGCCAAAAAAGGAAAGGGGGGACTATCCCGCTCTCACTTCCGGAAAAGGAGGAGTGGCTTGCTAGTGTACTGTTTACTCTAAACCACCTTAACTTGTCTCAATTTAATTCTCAATTTTTATCCAGGGCTCAGCGTCACTACCGCCAGCTTGAGGTTCTGCCTGCCCCCCAGGTCCAGTACAGACGCCTGCCGGACCCGGAGTGGAAAGGGCCTGTTCCCCTCATCACCTGGGGAAGGGGCTACGCCGCCGTGTCTATGCCAGAAGGTCCTCTTTGGGTCCCTGCCCGGTTTGTTCGACCGTGGAAGCATGGCATGGCATCAGGGTCTCAGCAACCCCATTCCAAACTTCGACCTTCACCTGCACGAGCTCCCGGAGAGGAGACGGAACCGAGGGGGAAGGCGAAGGGGGCAGAACCCACCGATAACCTGGGGCCAGATGAAAGCATTGTCGGATGAAGCCCAGTCCGTGCTGGACGAAATCCAGGTGGAAAAGACTCCTGAGAACTTTGTTGTTGCTATCATAGCTTGCCTAAATGCTAATTCTATAATGATTCTTTGTTGCTACATGCTTCTCTTTCCAGGAGCGCTTGCCGTCCAAGATGAGCTGTCCCAACGCTTTGAGTATAACCTGTGGTATAAGCTTGCCCGCATTTCTAATCAAACTGAGTTTTGCCTTAAGCAAAGCGTTGACTCCTATCACCTGTTAAGCACCTGTCTCATTCCCATTTGCTACAGTCCCCAAAACGTCAGTAGGTCAGTGTTGGGTTACGATATGGCCGACTTTAATGACCAGGTCAAAAACAAATATGCTCTTAGCCCCTTTTGGGGAAAGGCAACCAAAAGGCTGCCCTTTGATGCCCTGTCTCTCTATACTCCTATTGTAGCTGTTAGCAATGCTAGTAAATGTGCCAGGGTTGTGAACTGTACTCAACATAAGTCAAAGCCTCACTGTTTCTGCCCGGTTGCGGCCTTAATTGCACCGGGAGAGAAACAGAGGATCTTCATTTTAACTTTCAGCACATTCTGTTGCCTTCTGGGTGGTTCTGGACCTGTGGGTCACGAACTTGGAACTATATTCCTGCTAACCTCTCTGAAACCACTTGTTGCCTTCTAGCCACCTGCCTGCAAGGATTTCGCTTCCGGCCTCGTGCACGCAAGGACCAAATTTATTATGCTTATAAGCTTCTTAAAAACAGAAGGGGGAAGATGTGAGCAGGTTCACAGCACGATCGCTGTGGCTAATGGCAAACCATTGCCATAAATCGTGGGTGATCGTTCTCCTTGCCTCATCTGTTTTTACGCCGTAACTTAGAGGCCCCAGTTTGGGCCTCTGACTCAAGGCTTTTTGGCCCTCCCCACTATGCCCAGGGATGGCACGCAGTCATTCAGCTAGCACGCAGCTTCTGTCCAATTAGCAAGGTGAGCACGAGGCAGACATGCTGATATTTAGCCAATTAAGTAACCTTATGCTATCGCAGGTAACCAATGAGGATATATTGCATACCCTTCTCTGAAATTTCCTTTGTCCTGTTATTCCTAATAAACTCCGACCAGGCTATCTTGCCCTATTGCCTCTTCATGAATTAAGCCTCCGCTGTCTCCTTGATCCCAAAACACAACATACTATAGAATCGTTCTTCCAATTTATAGCAATAAATTGTCTTGCAGTTGTCATTATTATTGTTAACAGTTCTTTATTATGTTCTTCCTTATTCATATTGTCAAATTCCATCAATAAGGCGGTGCCTGGCTCCAGCTTAAGGTTACTACCCATTATTTGTGATATTTCATTTTCTATTTTAAGCCAAAAAGCTTTAACCACATCAAAACTCCACCACATATGTTCATAAGTCCCCGTAACAGTCTTACATCTCCAACACATTTTCGTTTTAGTACAATCCATTTGGTTTAACCTAACCGGTGTCAGGTACCACCTCCACAACATTTTATAATTATGCTCCATGACTCTTCCAGACATAGATCTCATAATTCTTCTTTTCCATTTATACCTCCAACTTTCCTCCGAAATTCTAATATTCAAATCTTTTCCCCATTTTTTTCTTTATGTTTCCTGTGATCCGTCGTCACCATTTAACATTTTATACAATTTACTGACAAGGCCCTTAATTCCTACCTCTCCCTTTTTAAAGTGGCTTTTAAGAGAGAAACGGAAGGTAACATAAGGTGGGAATGACTATGCTTTGTATGAGGTGTTTCTTTGTGCTGATCAGTATTGCCTTGTAAGAGCAGAGCTAACTGTCTCAATATTTAGTTTGCCTTGATGCACCATATATTAATCTCTTTGTCCATTTTGCCATCTTAAGTAAATGTTGTTCCTAATCCGTGGTGGCAAACCTACCTGTACATGTGCCAGAAATGTAACGCAGAGGCCTTTCCCTGTTCTAAAGCTTCTAATTAAAACTGCCACCTCAGGAAATAAAAACCTTACTGTTATGCACATTGACAGTAATCATTTATTATTATTGTTGTTGTTGTTGTTGTTGATGATGATGATGATGATGTGAGGGGAGTCCTAGCAGCTGCACGCCTCATGATGAAGAAGCTTGTGGGATTTTAAAACTAGACTACTTTTGATATACTGTAGCTCCAATCAAGAGGAGGAGGAACAGAAGAATTCACCTCACGTAAATGAGTAAGAATCTGTAAAGGTAAGAAGACTGGTGAAATTTCCTCTAAAGCAAGTTCGAGAAACCGCATGTCTCTTGCAGAAGGATTAAAGCTTCTCCTTTGATCTTTTTGCCACCTCCCTCTCGTCTACAGAAGCCTCATCAGCTTCAGTTTTAGGTGATGATTGCAGAATCAACCAACCTCCTTCAGTCTTTACAACCAGCGTGAGGAGAAAAGAGCCAAGCTTGTAGCATCCATCTTGCCCTGTTCCTTCAATGTGAAAGGGAGGACTTTCCATTATTAAACAGCCTTGTAATTAAGGAGCAAGAGAGAAAAGCAGATATGGTTAAGAGGTATCTTGTCAGCATTATAAAACGAATAATGGAAAACAGACAGCAAAACTGAGGCTTTTAAGTAGAATAGATAATGTAGAGCCTGAATCTCATTTCAAATGTATGACGATTTCACATATCTGACAATTTACGGAAATCCTGCTGTTTTGTCTTCATCTCCACATTCCACTCAGGACCCCTTTATAAGGACATTCATGTACATAGTTTTGCTGCTGCTTCTGCTTCAGTTACTCATATACTGGTCCAGTCACATAAAAAAAATCTGCCCACATGACGGATTCAACTCCCTGGCATTTATAAGTTATAGAGGCACTGACTGAACCCTACAAACTCAATTTCTTAGTGTGATAACACGCCATGCATGTCATTCTTGCAGAAAAATAGGAGCAACCACTGAGATAGCAGCAACTATCCTGGTAAAGGTGCGTGTGAATAATAAAAAAGATGCACGCTTATGATAAAGGGTAGATTGGAACCTGTTGAGACTCTTCACACACGATTGGCATGTCTGACTTGTCTTCTAATTGTTGATCACTCTCCCTGCAAATACTGGTAAAATGAATACAGCCATCCAGAGTGGATTTTTTTTTTGGCGGGGGGAGGCTCAAGTTCCATTCAGTTCTGGAAAGCATAGTTCTTTAACTCTGTGCACATGGCTTTTATTTTGTGAATCTCAAGTTTCTAACAAAAAACTGATCTTGCAATCTGAAGTCTGCTCACACCATTCTGATTCTCTTGACCTGCTATCACTTAAGTACCAGTTGGAAACCAAATCTCTTGTAAGTGTAGTGCTCACAGAGGTGGTAAACCTGTGTTTGGTTGTCACTTTGCAGACTGAAGAGTATAATGCACGTGACTGAATGGTTCACTGAATAAAAAACAAAATTTCTGTCTACATACGGTATACAGAGAAAAATCCAAATATACCTTCACCTTGACATATTCATTTTCTCTGTTTAGCAAACTTATTTTAATGGAAGAATACTCTGTTATGGAAACCCTTATGTGCTGAGGTGACTATTACTCACCTATATGTTAACATCTTTGATAAAAACAAAGCTACAACTTCTAGTTCATCTATCTCTATTCATATATAAAGGTAAAGGTTTCCCTTGCTCGAAAGCCAGTCGTATCCGACTCTAGGGTTCAGTGCTCATCTCTGTTTCAAAGCCGAAGAGCCAGCGTTGTCTGCTTCTGCAGATGTTTCCGTGGTCATGTGTCAGGCATGACTAGACACCAGAGCGCACGGAACGCTGTTACCTTCCCACCGAAGTGATCCCTATTTATCTACTTGCAATTTCTTGCTTTCGAACTGAGAACTCTTGGAGGTTCATTGAGAAACTGAAAATGCAGCAGAACAAAACAACATTCTACAATTCTAAAAATGGTGGTGGTGGTGGGGAACCCAAACAAAAACATGCAACTGTGAAACTGGACTTCAGATCAGTACCAAACTTAGTATTGGACCAAATCAGGACCTAATTATCTGCCATTCAGGAGGAGAGCTTTTAAACTCTTTCCTAGCCAAGCAAGCATTAAAGAGGGAATGCATTTTTGGTTGTAAAAACATTTTAAATGAGAACAAATATTTAAAGTTTCACTCATTTCAGCTATAGGTAGGGTTACTGGTTGTTGCTTTGTGGCTGGTGACAGACAGTCTTACATGTCCACTACGCAGTGGGCAGTGTTAGTAGAGCTTTGATGATTGCCACCAGTCATGTCACTACATTCACACATAGAATAGTGTAATCCACAGAGACACCAAGCAAGGGGAAATCTCAAAAGGTGATTCTTTTTTCCAGCCGCTAACTATTCCTTACCTAAACAGAAAGCAATTGTCATAGATATTTTTTGACAAGTGTGATTGGTAGTGAGAGTAGACCAGAGGTCAGCAACCTTTTAAGTCCAGGACCAGGTCACGCTCCTTCAGTTGAGGGTGCTGGATTGGTGCCTCTGCTGTAAACACTGCCATAAACGCGTCCACAACCGCTTCTAGCGGTGGTGGTGGTGGATTATTTGGCTGGATTCGGCTCACAGGCAGTAGGTTGCCGACCCCTGGTGTAGACCATTTTGTTTGTTGCCACTGGTGTTGTCAACATTCAGGTTGGCCTTTTCTATGTAAAACCTGCCATCCATTTTCTTGCTTGAACTTATCTCCCCAGCCTTGGCAAGCCTGTACTGGCTCCCTATTCTTACTGTATCAATCACAAGATGTTAACACTAACACCTAAAGCCCTATACCAGGGGTGGCCAACCTTGGTGCTCCAGTTGTTCTTGGACTTCAATTCCCAGAAACCCTGATCAGCAGGTGTGCTGACTTTGGCTTCTGATAATTGAAGACCAAGAACACCTGGAGAGCCAAGTTTACTAACCCCTGCCCTAGACCAATGCATTGTTATGTAACTCCACATTCTTCTCCAAGTGCTCCTTAATGGCTCTGCAGTGACCTGGATATTGGTCTCAAATGCTGCAGGGCTATGTCCAAGACACTGTGCTATTCAACCTTAGTATACCTGTAAGTTATTTGAAAGAGAGTATAGTAGATGAAAAGGTCTCCCTTGCTTAAAAACTAGTCATATCCAACTCTAGGAGGCAGTGGTTCTCAACATGAGGCCCATGCCCCACAGGGGGCTTTAATTCCCAGAAGCCTAAGTCAGTACATTGGCTAATCAGTGCTTTGGGTAATTGACTTAGGCTTCTGGGAATTGAAGTCCAAAAATCAAAGGTTGGGAAACACTGGTTTGCAGCCAAAGACCCGGTGCTGTCTATGCCATAGATTTCTCTGTGATTATGTGGCAGGCATGACTAGATGCCTGAGCGCACAGGATGCTGTTACCTTTCCCACTGAAGTAGTACCTATTTATCTACTTGCAATTTCTTGTTTTCAAACTGATAACTTTGCAGGACCTGGGACCATACCTGTCAAGTATTCCAGATTGGCCGGGAAATCCCGTATTTTGGCGCACGTTCCTCCCCTTTCCCGGTGTTGTCCCGTATTTAGAATGGTGGGGAAAGGGGTTACTGCGCACATGCAGAACCCATATGGGCACGCGCAAACGTGTTCTGTGCATGCACAAAGAGATTCTGTGCATACACAATGGAGTTTTTCCTGTGCATGCGCACCCGGGCCAGAGCAGTTCCCATATTTTCCATAGCGGCGCTTGACGGGTATGCCTGGGACAAATGATGGGTGCTCACTCCACTGTGCAGAACCTGGGTCTTAAACTGCTGACCTGACACCCTTCCAGTCATCAAACTCAGAGTCTTAACCACTAAGCCACTGTACAGGAAACTTTTATCAATCATTTGGATAACAGAGCTGTGGCAGGTGAGGTGTCTGCCTGAAATCAGTGACAAAATTCAGCTGATATAATTGTGAAGTCTTGTATTTTATAACTGGTAGCAGAAATTCTGGTTGGCCCCGCCCATTCAAGTTTTGAAATAAATTAGTCCTGATTTGGGTGGCCATGCCCACCATTCTACACCCACAGTGTGGTAGTAATTTTTTTCTGAGCCCACCACTGATTATATATAAATGCTCAGAAGTGCAGGTAGAAGATTACAAGTAAAAGGGATCTAGGGGCCAGGGCCACATGGATAATTTCATGAATTATAGCTTATTATACATTTTCTAAAAACTTTAACAGCAAGCATACGTCTACATCTGAACAAAAACTGCTACATGTGGGGAAGATTCCAAGTTGGTTTCAACTTGGTGGCACATAACAATAACAGTGACTATAGCTCATGACCCTTCTGTATGAAAACCCACTTCTCATTACTCCACACTGCTTCATTTCAGCAGCAGAGTTTAAGATGGATCACATTGTTGCTGTAAGAATGAAACAAATGAGATCTGGAACTCTTAGTCCATCAACTCTGTATACTGTATGTGAGCGTGATGAAAGAACACTTAGCTTTGGTAACTCAATTCTACCCCTTGACTGCGACACAGAATGTAGCCCTATTCTTTCACTTGTGTTTGCTCCAATGTTTTATTCCATTTACGTTTTAGCCTTTCCCCACATAATGTTTAAATCCATCTGCCCTCCTGTTAGTGAATAGTCTTGGTTGAAACTCACAATTAGAAGTCCCCTGGGGAGATTCAAAGTACTGTATCTAAAATTGTTGTGTTCTAATGGTTTTCCCTCCACATGGATTACAATGTATCGGAGCCAATGTAACCTTGCCTATAGCAACAATGTAACCGTCAGCTGTATCATATAAACCCTGTAATAGGACGCGAGCTAATGACCACCAGCTGGCAGCAGCGAGCGTCCAAGCTCTCTTGGTCCGAACTCATCAAAGGCAACAGCGCGGGAAGCTTTCCCGCCACTACCTACACCTGGACAAGAAGGGCGTGACTCGAAATGACGTCACGCAGGCAGTAGCCAATGGGCTACCATGGCACCACGTTCAAATGTATTACTGCTGTATAAAAAGAGCTATCGATCCGCCATCACCTCATGTTCCCTCTGTCCACGATGCAATAAACCTGAGTTAACCCAGCCCGAGGCTGTGTCCTGTGTCTTGGTCTTCATACACTAAATTGGCGACGAAGGTGGGATAATGGATCCCCAAGGAGCAGCCAGGGCACAGAGCGGGTTCAACATCACCAAACCGCAAGACTGGGAGCTGTTGGAGATGGACTTCCAGGCGGCGCTGGTGGAACTCAAAGTCAAGGAAGACGATGAGGAGCGGAAGAGGGCCATCCTCACCAGAATGCTCGGGGTGGAAACCAAGCGGACGCTGGTGGGCATCATCGCTCCGAAGAAGGTGAGCCATTTTAAGGCGGACGACATCATGAAGCTGCTACGGGAGCGCTTCCAACCCTCGAGGGCGATGTTTCCCGCTCGGAGCGCGTTTTGGAGGCGAGTCCAAGCGCCGGACGAGTCGGTTGAGGCATTCGTGGCCGCCATGAGGGTAGCCGCCGTCCCCTGCAAATGGGGCGACATCCTAGACATGGCCCTCAGGGACGGCGTGCTGTGTGGCCTGAAAGACAAGGAGGTGCAGCGCAGCTTGATGAACAAGGAGCCGCCACCCACGCTGGCAGAGGTCGTCGAGGCCGCCGAAGCCGCGGAGTCCACGAATGCTGGAGTAGACGAGATGCACCAGTGGCGTGAGTGGCGTCCCAGGGCCGGCAAAGCAGAAAATTCGGTGCACGGGAAGTCCGGACAATCGGTGCACGCAACTCGGCGGGCCTCAAAATCGTCCTCGGAAGGCAGCGACGGCGAGGAGGTCCAGAAGGTCCGAAAAGGGGGGCGCCGCTGCGATGGTTGCGGGGCGGCCCACGAACGCGCGAGATGCCCATTTAGAAAGGCTGAATGTTACACCTGCGGCCGTCGGGGGCACATTGCCAAGGCATGCAGAAAAAGAAAGGAGGGCCGGAGGCAGTCACCAGACCGTTCGACCAGACCGGACCGTCCCGCGAGGCCCAAAGATGGCGCCCAGACCACGAGGAAGAAGGACGGCGTGGGCCGCGTCTCGGACGGCAGCGAAGATGACGCCCCGGTGTTCAGCGTGTCCACGGGACAGTCCCATTACTTCGTTGAGGTACTAATACAAGGGGCCCCTATCAGGATGGAAATTGACTCAGGGTCCTCCTATTCCATAATCCCCCAGAAAGAGTTCTTGAAAATCGACCCCCACGTGCGGCCCAAACTTAAAACATTGAGGTCCACGCTACGAGATGTACAGGGAAACAGCATTCCGGTATTGGGGGTCGGGAAATTTCGGGTTAATTTCAAGAGACATTCTGCGGAACTGCCCCTAGTTGTCCTCAAGGGGGGAAGTTGTAGCCTCCTTGGGACACAGTGGTTTCAGCCTTTAGGCCTGTTCATAGGGGGAGTACATTCGGTGGGGGGGGGATCCAATACAAGCGGTGTGCGACGCGCATCCCGACGTTTTTAAAAAAGGACTGGGAAAATTCAAGGGACCCCCTGTAGCCTTCGACTTAGACCCGGAGGTCCGCCCGATAAGACTCAAACCGCGCAGGGTGCCCTTCGCACTAAAGGACAAAATAGAGGCGGAACTGGACAAATTGGTGGGCCAGGGGATTCTTATTCCTGTTGATTCCGCGGAGTGGGAAACTCCAATTGTAACAGCTCTGAAGGCTAACGGGGAGGTGCGCATTTGCGCTGATTATAAGTGTACAATTAACAAGGCGATCCGCCCTAATGCATACCCGGTGCCGGTGGTCAGCCACCTTTTGGCCAGGCTAAATGGGGGAAAGTGTTTCGCTAAGCTCGATCTAGCACAAGCCTATCAGCAACTCCCCGTAACTCCCGCCACGGCCGCGGCCCAAACGATAGTCACACATAAAGGAGCGTTCCAGGTGTCGCGTTTACAGTTCGGCGTGAACTCGGCACCCGGCCTTTTTCAGTCGCTTGTGGAACGCCTCCTGAAGGGGCTGGAGGGGGTGTTGCCTTATTTTGATGACGTGTTGATAACAGGGGGGAGTGAGGCCGAACTGGCAAAAAGATTGGACAAAGTACTAACTGTGTTCGAGAAAGCGGGGCTGAGACTGAGGAAGGACAAATGTGTCTTTTTCGAAACCGAGGTCGAGTTTTTAGGGTTCCGAATCACACCCGAGGGTATTAGGCCATCCAAATCCAAAGTGGCAGCCATCAAGAAGGCCCCTCGCCCCACATCCAAAACCGAGCTACAGTTATTCCTGGGGCTCCTCAATTTTTACCATACATTCCTTCCGCGGAAAGCGTCCGTAGCCGAACCGCTTCATCGGTTGCTTAAAAAGGAGGAGACATGGATGTGGGGTGACGAGCACGAGAGGGCATTCAAAGAGCTAAAGCAACTCTTGACTTCTGACGCAATTCTAACGCATTTCGACCCCAAACGGCCGGTGGTATTAGTCTGCGATGCATCACCGGTGGGGGTGGGGGCGGTGCTTTGCCACGTGTTGGATGACGGAAGGGAGGCCCCGGTTGCGTTTTATTCAAGGTCCCTGTCCCAAGCAGAGTGAAATTACGCACAAACCGACAGGGAGGCATTAGCCATAGTAGCGGGGACCAAAAAGTTCCACGATTTTCTGTATGGCCGCCCGTTTAAAATTGTAACGGATCACAAGCCCCTGTTAGGGATCTTCACGGCAAGCAAGCCCACGCCGCAGATCCTATCCCCGAGAATGCTGCGTTGGGCTATCTTTCTCAACGCATACCAACACGAGTTGGAGTACCGGCCCGGAAAGGAGATCAGCCATGCTGATGCACTGTCGAGATCCCCTTTGCCCCTGTCGGATGACCAAAAGGCTAGAGTAGACAGAGACCGCCAGGTGTTGCTAATCGAGGTCTTGGACGCACCCCCACTAGTACCAGCCGATATTGCTAGGGCGACAGGCAAGGACAAAACGCTGGAAAAAGTTAGCTCATGGGTACAGAAGGGGTGGCCGGCATCGTCCCCGAGCACGGAATTCGACACATTCTTTCGGAAAAAGCTAGAGCTGTCCCTAGAAAGGGGGTGCCTGTTGTGGGGCCAACGGGTGGTGGTCCCTACATCCATGCGGCCGAGGGTGCTCAAACTGCTGCACGTCAGCCACCCGGGGATCGTTCGTTCGAAAGCGCTGGCCCGCAGTTATTTTTGGTGGCCACAACTGGACGCGGACATTGAGCACATGGTCGGCACTTGTGAGGCATGTCAGGGATCCCGTCCAGAGGAGGCTCGCCTCCCGCATAGGGAATGGGACGCAGCAAGGGGGCCGTGGTCCAGAGTACACATAGATTTCGCTGGCCCATTCCGAGGAACCATGTTTCTCCTGGTGGTGGATGCGTTCTCCAAGTGGCTGGAGGTTATCCCAGTAAAGAGCACGTCCTCCGCCACGACAATTAGCCAGCTACGGAGAGTCTTTTCCACGTTCGGTTTACCCGACACGTTAGTCAGCGATAACGCGAGTTGCTTCACCTCCTCAGAGTTCGGAGCATTCATGGCGGCAAACGCAATTCGGCATGTCACATCCGCACCGTTTCACCCGGCCACGAATGGCCAAGTGGAACGGTTGGTGCGTACAACAAAGGACGCGCTTCGGCGCATGGGCCCGGGGGACCTAAATCACCAAGTATGTCAGTTCTTATTAGCGTATAGGGTGACCCCCTTAGCGTCAGGTTACTCGCCGGCAGAGCTCTTGATGCGGCGAAAACTGACCACGATTCTGTCCAGGCTAGACCCGACGAGAGTCGAGGAGAAGGGAAAAAACATAGGGCTGGCAGTCTCGAAAGGATTCGCCGCCGGCGACCCTGTTCACTGTAGAAACTATGCCAGCGCAGGGCCAGCCTGGGTGCCGGGGACGGTAGTAGAACAGACGGGGCCAGTGTCGTACCGGGTCGAGACCAGCACAGGTCTCCTCTGGAGGAGGCACGCGGACCAGCTGAGGCACCGAGTGAGCGTACCAGACAGTGGGGCTCATCAACAGGATTCAGCGTTAGGGTTCTCCCCCACCCGCTTAGCCCAAGGGGGAGACATCAGCGGACAACAGTCCCAAGCAAGGGGGGAAGGAAGAAGCAGCGGCCCCGACTCATATCCTTTTGATAAACCAGTTCCATCAGAGGCCGGGGAAGGGGGAGAGGAATTCGCGACCGCTGCCCCCGAATGTGATTTTGGTTTTGGTTTTGCGAGCCGGGGGGGTTTTCAGGAGTGTTCCCCCACCCATCCAAGCGAGAAGAGGGGTTTTTCGTTAGTCCCCAGTGCCCCCGGTTCTTCCCTAAGAGAGAGCACACCTCCCGACAACGCCGCGGAGCCGCGGCAAGTCACTAACGAGTCTCCCTCTCCAATTACAGGGCAGGAAACCAGGGGACAAAGAGAAGGTAGCAAACCCGGGCAAAGGCAGCCCGCATCGAGACCCCAGCGTGTTCGAAATAAGCCATCTTGGCTGAGAGACTTTGTCTCCTAGGGGGGGAGTGTGTTTGAGTGGGGGCTCGAGACTTTGTCTCATCCTAGGGGGGAGGGGTGTTGTGTTCTAATGGTTTTCCCTCCACATGGATTACAATGTATCGGAGCCAATGTAACCTTGCCTATAGCAACAATGTAACCGTCAGCTGTATCATATAAACCCTGTAATAGGACGCGAGCTAATGACCACCAGCTGGCAGCAGCGAGCGTCCAAGCTCTCTTGGTCCGAACTCATCAAAGGCAACAGCGCGGGAAGCTTTCCCGCCACTACCTACACCTGGACAAGAAGGGCGTGACTCGAAATGACGTCACGCAGGCAGTAGCCAATGGGCTACCATGGCACCACGTTCAAATGTATTACTGCTGTATAAAAAGAGCTATCGATCCGCCATCACCTCATGTTCCCTCTGTCCACGATGCAATAAACCTGAGTTAACCCAGCCCGAGGCTGTGTCCTGTGTCTTGGTCTTCATACACTAAAAAAATGAAGAGTATTTTTTTCCTGTAACGAGAAAAAAGCCAAAATCACTCTCATCCATTAATACGTCTCCATTAACTCTGATAATGTGCTCTCTCAAGATTTAACAGAATCTCAGAGGCAACAAGAAAGCTTTCCTGATATAGAAGCCACTTTTCATCCTAGTTAATGGACTTTTGGAAAGGTTTCATCTGTGTAAGTCCATGTGTATCTCATTCTTCTCTTGTTTTTGATGCATCATTAGGTCCATCAGCCAGTTTATGAGCTCTTCTTGAAAAGAAGCACACACAACTTTAAAAAATGGTACTTTGAAACCTGTATTCTCTATTACTGTGGTGAGAAACATGTCAGAGATGCTTGTGACATGAAAAGGAACATTCTTAACAAATGTCTGAACATCACAATGCAAGCTTCTCCCACCTCTGTAACTATGCAATTTGCTTTGCCTTATTTGGTGACTGGTTTTCAGGATCTAAGCATGGGATTCCTTTGAAACCTATTTTTTAAAAGAAAAACAAGGAAAAGTTTGCCTCAGTCATTGCCTTTCTAAAAACATTAGCATGCTTTCAGCTCTAATAACAGGCTACCACTAATGCCTGTTTTTGGTCTGTCACTTCAATTTTTGTTCTTTGAGACTGGCAAAGAAAACTGAGGCCTGAGAAAACACAGTTATCATGGCATGAATGATGAACCTTTTCTGCGTGTATTCCCATATTGCATAGCTAAAATTGTCATTAACGCTGAAGCTAAAACAGCCAATTTCTGATCAGTATCCATTATCAACTCTAATTCTCATTGTTATGCTTAATATATATAATATTTAAATCCCCTTTTCTTAAAACATGATATGTCTGAATGAAAGACATTCCAACCTTTGTGGAAAAGCAAAACCACTTAATACAATATACACAAAATATTACAGAAGAGTAATATTGTATAATGTATACAAATACATTATAATACAAGTACAAGTTCACACGTTTACAACATATACTCCTAAATGTCTTTTTAAAACATTGTGCACTGCCTTCAAACTCTCTCCAGAGAGAAGTAGCATCAGGCCTATGCACAAGGCTCTGCTACTAGGTTTCTGATATTATTTCATGCATTTGCAGGACATTCAGCAGCCCTTCAGTTCCAGAGTTCCAAGTTTGGATGATAACATAATACAACTTTGATCTTTATCTTCCTTTTTACTAGAATAGCTATCAGTCTCCCCTAATGTTTTAATCTAAATCCATTTGCCCTACTAAAAATAACAGAAAGAAGATAGGTATGTAGATGCAGAAATCTGTCAAGTAAGTTTTTGAGAGGCTATAAAAGAAAACATTAGTACAGGAGATCTCAACCTTTTAATGCCGGGGGCTGGGTCACACTCCCTCAGACAGCTTCGGGGGCCAGACGGTCATTTTTCCCTTCCTCCACCACATGGCACTTCCTGGTATGATGGAGGCATGGGGGCCCCACATGAGATGGTGCTGTGGGCTGCATCCAGCCCATGGGCCACAGGTTGAGGATCCCTACATTAGTCAGTGGAATGAAAATAGAATAAAGGGTGAATCAAGGAATCTGCAATCCAAATCAGGTAAACAAGAGGTACAGGAACCCTTATCAGGTGCCCAGGGTCTGTGATGAAGTGAATTCAAGGGTGCTATGGAAACTTACAGATATGGTTTCAGAGCCTCTCAATATAGTCTTTTAAAACTCTTGTGGAGCTGGGGATGTTCCAGGAGATTGGAAGCAAGCATGTATTGTTCCAACCATAAAAAGGAAGAAAAGTAAAGGTCTAGACCAGGGCCCCCAAAACCAAGGCCTGTGGGCCAGATCTGGCCCACAGCACCAAATCATCCAGCCCATGCCCTCACTCCACCCACTGGTTCCATCTTGATCATTGCCCCCTCCATTTGGCTTGGCATGTCCCTGTCACCGCTCTGTAGCAGGGAGGATGTTGTAAGGATAAGCCAAGACAAACGGAGGAGACAAGGATTGAGACAGTGCCAGTGGAAGCGGTTGGTCATGTGCCTCCTCCCCAGGGGCCACTCTGGCTGTGTGCATCCTTCCTGGGGGCCATGTTTGGCCAGAGCAGCCCCTGGGGGTGCACGTATCTGCCAGGAAAGAAACGGTCAGCCAGAGCAGCCCTGGGAAAGACTCATGCAGCTGCCCATGGTCACCAGGAAAGCCACAAGTTTGGGAACCTTGGGTCTAGACTCTAGACCAGGAGTCCTCAACCTTTTAAAGCCGTGTCATGCTCCCTCAGACAGCTTCGGAGGCCAGACGGCCATTTTGCCCTTCCTCCACCACATGGCACTTCCTGGTGTGGTGGGGGCAGTGGGAGGCACATGAAATGCAACCGTGGGCCACATCCGGGCCACGGGCTGCAGGTTGAGAATCCCTGCTCTAGACCAATACTAGCTGATTAGTTTGACCAGGAATACTTATAGAACAAATCACTCCACAAGCACTTGTGAGCGAATTGTGATTATGAGACAGAATTACTATCCTATCTATTTATTTGATAGAATAAAAGGCTGTCAGATAAGCAAACTGCTATGGATATAGTACACCTTGATTTCTGTAAGATTTTTAGCAAAATCCTTTTTTATATTCTTGAAGACAAACTGATGATCTGCAAAATATAGATAAAACAACACTATTGTTGATACTGATACGTGGTGGCTGACATGTGCAAAGAATGCTCATCAAGGATTCCTTAACTTGATAATAAGAGACAAGTGAGATGCAATAGGAGAGGCATTCTCAACCTACATCCTGTGGGCCAGACCCAGCTTCCAATGCCCTCTCTGCTCCCGGAAGTGGAAGAAAAATGCACTCCACATATGCACAGAATGCAGAAATGCATTCTGCACATGTGTGGGACACGTTTTACTTCTGCTTCTGGGTGGGAGGAACCACATGATCAGCTGTGCGGAGGAGCATGATCTGGCCCCCAGCACAAAAATGTTGAGAAAGCCTGCAATAGGATTTTGTCTTTGGCCCAGTGGTGTGCATTATCTTTATGAGTGACTTAAATGAAGGATCAAGGGGGATGTTCACCAATCTACAGATGATAAACTAAGTGTAGATGGGATATCAAGATAATATTAACAGATTAGAGAACTCTATCATAATAATAATAATAACAAAATTTAATTTCAACAGGTATCTTTCTCACAATGGATGCAACAGGTTGCCAGCTGTAAATACTTGGGAGTGGTCCTCTAAGCTTCAGGCTCAAGGAATGCCCATACCACATACACTGTTCTTACAGCCCAGAGATTTGCCTTCGTCATACTTAAATTCCTGAGGACAAAAGGACATCCCTGCTGCACTCAAACTATTTGAAGCCAAAATCCTGTCACAACTACTCTATGGAGTCCATTCAAGCCCCCCACCTAACACCGTGGCTCTTATGGAAAGCGTGCAATCTAAACTCTTAAGTGCAGCACTCCAGACCCCTCACTGTGTATCCAATGCCATCCTTCGCCTGGAGACAGGTATGATAAAGGTTGGGGCAAGACTGTGGATAGCAACTTTCAACTTTTGGCTCAAAATTCTGTTTAATCCCAATGGCCTGACACCTCTAACTCTCCAGGACAGCTTCCACTCAGCATGGAAAAGAACAATTCAATCCAGACTGCAGTACCTTGGCCTATCCCAACCTCTCATATACAGGTCATGAGTCATGACCAGGCAAAACAGGCTATCAAACAGAGAATGCTAGACACAGAAAAGCAAACCGACCTACCTAGGGCCCCAAACATTTCTGGCCCCAGAGTCTTGGAGACGCATTGTTGCCCCACCCCAGTACCTGCTCCAACTTGAGACATCAAGTCATTGGAGGACATTTATGTTAGCCCGTTGCCAGGCCTTCCATTCTGTGGTTCTTAAGGGAAAATGTTAGAGAGACAATACCTATGTGACACTTGAGAAATTGAAACACGTTTTCTGTATCTGCCATTTTTTATAGAGACAACCGGAACAAGTTCATATCTCTGCTGCTCTGCAAGTATCCTGGTCGGCCAAATAGCACATACACCCACTAACTGCTATTTGATGAAAGGCCCACCTTCACCCACAATACTGCCAGGTTCTGTATTGCAGCGTGTAAGATCAGAACAACAGTCCTGGCAGGTCCTTCAGCTAAATAAACCACTAGCACTACATAGTAATAGTTGTAACACTATTAATCTTAAATACTAATTTTACTACTTCTTATCTCTGAGCAGAAATGCACCTTTAAAAAATATATTTTAAGTACCCTCATTTTAACTTCTGTTCTTTTTGCTGCAATATGCTGGACTTGGACTGTAATAAAGATTGATTGGAATTTCAACAGGGATTATCATAAATGTCTCCATTAAGGCAGGAAAAATCAAATTAGAGATATAGGGTGGGTGACACATGGATTGGTAATGTGACATGTAAGAATGTTCTAATGGTCTAAAGCTAAACATGGGACAATACTATGAGGTGGCAAAAAACAACAACAAGTCAAGCCAAACAACAAAACTAATGCAATTCTAGGCTGCATCAGTAGGACAGTATCCAAGTTAAAAAAACAAAAAACTATTAGTTCCACTGTGTTCTGATTTGAACGGACATTTCCTACACTGTGTCTAGTTGGGCTCCACAATAAAAGGAGGATGTTGAAACACATGTGTGTGTCCAGAAGCGGATGGCCAGAATGGTAAAAGGAGGGAAAACCTCTGCTTTCAAATATACAGTATAAAAGGCTGCCACACAGAAAATGGAACAAGCTTCTTTTGTACCGTTCTAGAGTAGGGTCTGAAACGATGGATTAAAATTGCAAGAAAGATTTTGATTAAATAGCTGATGTAGCTGTTCAGTGGTGGAAGGGAATGCTTCTGACAGTGATAGAATCTCCCGCACCAAAGATTTTGAAACACAGACTGGATGACCATTTGTCAAGGCACTTTTGTTGTTGATTTCTCATTGGCAGGGGTTAGACTAGATTACCCTTGGGCTACCTTCTAATGCTATAATTCTGTGATCCTATAATCCTAAATCACCTTTCATCTGCTGTTAAATATCTGTTTATATTACATAGAAAGGAGAAAGCAGTGAAGAGGCACTTGTATCACAGATTGACATTTTGGTTAATGTAGATGTTATAAACCAACTAAAACAAATTTTTCAGTCTTCAATCTAGAAACCATTTATTTGAGAGCTAAGTCAATTGAACTCAATAGTGTTTACTTCTAAGTGATTATATATAGACTTGAACTGAAGACTTCCATTGAAAGCCAGAACTTTTATTATCTAGTTTCCCTTGTGCATTGAGGATAGTCTTCAGTCTTTTTCATTCAATCTAGACACAACTTGTATAAAAATAGAAACTGGCTAAGATAACCATTGCAAGAGAAATAAGAGATTGCTAGAGATGAGTCAGCTAAATAGTTCGGAGAAAGGAAGACTGTTTGCCTTTCTGTTGTGTTTCTGTTTGTCTTTCTGTTGTGAAAATCTGATTATTAGGGTCTTTTGCTGAAAGTAGAATTTTTTATGGCCTTGCAGTTATGTATACTTGGCTATCATTATATAGAATAAAAGGAACAATTTACATCTAACTATTCTGTACTCTTTTTTATGTGACCTGTCTGTTGGTATATAAATAACACAAGGTATAACACAATTTTTTATCTGTGACATGTTCAGACTTAAGCTTAGATAAGACATGCTCCTGACATCTTCGTCTTCTTCTTTGCTTCCTCTTTTACCCCATCTGGTGTTGAGAGAGATGCAAGGTTCTTGTTCTAGCACTTCTAGCGACCTCCACCAGTGTTATTTGGTGTTCTTGAAATATTTCTTTGATGTTATCTCTCCACCTTCTTCGGGGTCTGCCTCAGTGGTGGGCATCAGCAGGTTTGCCTGAACCGGTAGCAGAAATTCTGGCTGGCCCTGCCCATCCAAGTTTTGAAATAAAGTAGTCCTAATTCGGGTGCAAGACAGGGCTACCCCCCTGGCCACGCCAACCATACCACGCCCACAGTGTGGTAGTAATTTTTTTTGGAGCCCACCACTGGTCTGCCTCGTGGTCTTTGTCTTTCTCCTCTTTCCACATATACCTTGTAAGGTATGGAATTCCAAGATATTCTCTTCAAATGGGCAAACCACTGTATTTGTCGTGGTTTCATCTCCATTGCTTAAAAATGCCCTCCAATATTTTGCTTCTATCTTTTTTCAATATATCCTATCTGCTGGCATATAAGACTCACTTTTTTCCTCCTTAAAGTACACTGGAAAAATGGAGTACATCTTGTACTATATATAGTGGCCTATAGTGGGCTTTTTTTGTAATAACAGGGTGTGTATTATACTCCAGTAGGTCTCGATCGACTGCAACTCGTATGTGAGAATGTGTTTTTTCCTGAAGCAGGAAAAATATCATTGGCGTGAATTTGTTTAAGGTGGATCCCATCTTGCCATGAAGTGACCCTTATATGCGTCTTATATGCCGGCAAATACGATAAATTCTTTTTACACCCTGACACCTAACATCTGCTGTTTTGTTTCACCCTTAAAGGCCAGACTGAAGTACAAAATAACATGCCCAAAAGTGCTTGGGAAAGTTACTTTTGGAAATACTACAACATTCAGATCAAATGTAGATTTCCCCTGACAGGACCCAATTTGTTCTGGACGAGGGATTCTGCTGTCTTCCATCCAGGCAATAAATTTGTTTGCTAAGTGTTTGGCATATAACTTACCAATTACAGAGAGGAGACTTACTGGCCTGTAATTGTCAGGGGATAAGTGGTCTCCCTTTTTATATATGGGGACTGTAATTGAGTTCAACCAGGCTGCTGGCATGCAACCGGTTTGGTCAACCATGGTAAAGAGAGCAGCCAACATGTTGGCCCATCAGTCTGGAGATTGTTTGAGTAATTCCAGAGGAACTGCATCATATCCAGAGGCTTTACGTGGCTTAAGTTGGGCAATTAGAGTTAGAATTTCTTCTGTGGTCACTGGGGGCCAAACTGGGAGATTTGCTACCATATTTTCCTCGTGATGCATATCCTCAATTCCATCCTCATAAAATATGCTTAGATAGTAATGATACCAGGTGGAAGGGGAGATTGATGATATCAATGGTTGGTCTAATTGGGAGGTGCCAGATATTATGGAACAGAATTGTCTAAAGGAGTTGGAGATTGTAGCCTGCACAAGATGTTCCCATTGCCTTTTTATAAAAGAAGTTTTCTTGAGCTTGGAAAGTTAGCAGAGTTGTGACTTAAGTTTGAAATATTCTTGAGGTGGGAATAGGTTTTTAGATAATCAATACAGGTGGTATGTGGTTCAGATAAGGGCTTTCAAGGCCCTGCAATCTCTATCAAACCAAAAATTGGGATATGTCTTCCTAACCTTATTCTGGTTGTTAGAAGTTGTTAGAAGACGTAATTTTTAATATTGTGTTGTGTAAGCTATGGTAAACAGCGTTCTGTGCGCTCCAGTGTCTAGACATGACTGCCACATGATCACGGAAACATCTGCAGAAGCAGATAGTGCTGGCTCTTTGGCTTTGAAACAGAGATGAGCACTGAACCCTAGAGTCAGATACAACTGTCTTTCAAGCAAGAGAAACCTTTACCTTTAAAGCTATGGTGAGCTATGGTTGTGTAGGTTACGGTCAGCTATGTGAACATTTTGTTAATTCTTCTCTTTGTCTCCATTTTAATGCTAATAAAGGTTTAACAACAACAACAACAATAATAATAATAAACATTCAGAATCCTGTGGCCACCATAGTCCAAATAAGAGATTTTCCTAATCTTTGTTTTCTAATTAAATGTATCAGTTTTCTATACACATTACTTAGGTCTAAGATTTGTTTTTAAACTGTGACTCTACTGGAAAGCTGAATTGGAGCGATTCAGCTTTGCTGCTATTTGATTCATAGTTTGTATTGTCTTCAAAATCATGGTCAATGTTCACACAAGGGCTGTGGATTGATTTGGGAGTTCATACTGGATGCACATTCCAACCACAGCCTCCCTTCATTCCTACCTCTGGTGCCATCTCTGCCTATCATTTTATTGTCTGGGCATTCACCTTGGAAAGCAGTTCTAAGGGATATATCATATTTATAAACCTACTAAAACTAGAGCTAGTCCCTATAAGACTCCAGACTTGATAGAAATTAAAATATAGCTATGTTTGCAAAAAATATTTTGTGCTTAACAGTACTTACACAGAGTGATGAAGAATTTTTTTATTATTAGGACTCTCATGAATTTACAATCAATGGTCTCAGCTCAGTTTCAGATTGACTTTAATGGAAGGTGCATCCCTAACACAACTCAGCCTCCCCCCTTTCTCTCTCTTAGTGAAGGAGAAAATCTGATGTGTAGGGAAACTGACAATTGACACTCAGTCATTGTTGTGTCCGACCCTAAGAGTAAATTACTCAGACATAGTCAGATTAAACAACAACAGGTTTATTGCAAGGAGCAATCCAGACTGGGAGGAAAGGTCCAGGGATGCTAGCTTTTATACAGAACTCAACAGTTATAGAACAGATACATACACCCAGTCTCCCTGAGGAGCGGGAAAACACTGACAAACCAGCTTTTACAATAATCTTACGAATGGCGCCATTTTTGCAAGGCGCACTATAACATAATCAATGCTAATACACAACATTCCTCCCCCTAGCGGGGGACCCAGTCTCCATATCCTTGTGGTGGACCACAGGTCCGCTTTGGGCACCCCACCTGAGTGGGACTCCGCAAAATAGGTACGGAACGCCGTGAGTCCCCCTCGCTTCCGGTGGTCCCAGTGGATGACCCCTGAGCTGCTTGTGTCATTGTCGACATTGCCTCCGAAGAGCTTGGGATTGTGTCATCCTCAGTCCTGGTGACCCCTGGTTTGGGGGGGGGGGCTACCGGGAGAGACATGTGCAGGCAACAAATCTGAAGGAAGTGGCTGGCTAAAGAAATCTGAGCCTACTTCAAAATCTGGGGGCACCAATTTTTCTTCTGATTGATTTGATCTAGGGGACTCATCTTACTCACCCTCTGAAGAGACGTTTTGTGCAACAACGCAGGGGCGCATTTGGTCCGTGTGTCTCCTCCAAATTAGCCCGTTATCCATAAGTACTTTATAGGACACTGGTCCCGTTTGCTCCATGAGTACTTTATAGGACACTGGTTCCATTTGCTCCTCCTGCCCAACCCTGGGGACCCTGGGGCATAATTCCGACAATGTACGGCTTGTCCCACTAGAAATCCTTTTGAGTTGCACATATCTATGTTTCGCCCCTTGTCCACTATGCGGTGCTGGTCTAGGCAGTCAAAGACCGTAGACTATCTCTTTTTCAGTAACAGGTCAGCTGGCGAAAACCCCGAAACCAAAGGAGTAATCCAGTAGGTGAATAGGAATTGACACAGCTGTAACTCTAAATCAACAGAACGCATTCATTTAAGGGCCTCTTTTACCATTCGAACCTGCCTCTCGATCTGCCCATTAGTGGCAGGGTGGAAAGGGGCAGCAGTTATGTGTTGAACACCATTACGTTGAAGGGAATCCTGAAATTCCACGGACATGAAGGTCAAAGCATTGTTGGATACGACAATGTTGGGCAACCCAAAAGTGCAAAACAACATTCTCAATTTACGAATTGTAACAGCTATGGAAGTGTTCAAAACTGGGATTACCTCTAACCATTTAGAAAATGAGTCAACAATCAATAAGAAGAGGGCACCATGGAATGGAACAACGAAATCAATATGGACCCGCGACCAGGGGCCCTTGGCCGTATCCAATTCCTGGGTGGGCTGGTGGGTTTCCTCTGGCCTAAATGACTGGCACTCTCGACACCTCCCTACCCAATCCTCAATGTCTGAATTGAGTCTCGGCCACCAGAAGTGGCTCCTGGCAAATGCCTTAGAGCGAACAATACCAGGGTGACTCACTGTAACGTACATAGAACCTTACTCCGTAGTGATGGGATAACCACTCTATCCCCCCATACTAGACATCCCCGTTCCAGCGACAGTTCACTACTTTTGGTGTAATAGACCCTAATTTCGTCAGAGACTGGAGGTGATGGCCAGCTTTTTTGTACCCATGACATAACCTTGAGCAATAGTGGATCTTTCTTTGAAGCTGCCGCTATATCCTCTACGGACACAGGCAGGGAATCCAAAACTTCAATCACAAGGGCCTGCCGGTCCAAAGTAACCTTGCGCACAGACTCTATCAGAGACCTTGAGAGGGCATCTGCATTAGAAATAGAGGCACCCGGCCGATGTTGCAAGGTGAACTGATATGCCTGCAAAACCATGGTGCACCGAAGCATTCTGGGAGACAACAATCTGAGGGATAGCCTTATCAGGGGTGAAAATGCCCAAGAGTGGCTTGTGATCTATAACGATCCTAAAGGGATGTCCATAAATGAAGTCATGGAATTTCTTGGTTCCCGCAATAATAGCCAGGGCTTCCCTATCAAACTGAGCATACCTTTTCTCAGTATCTGAGATAAACCTTGAAAAATAGGCGATCAGCGCTTCCCTACCCTCCCACTGGTCATGACAGAGAACCATCCCAACCCCCACAGGGGATGCATCACAGACCAGAACAACAGGCTTACTCAGGTCGAAGTGGGTGAGAACAGCGTTGGAAGTAAGGAGCTTCTTAACCTTCCAGAAAGCCTGGTCCTGGGGGGGACCCCAATGCCACGTAGCCTGTTTCCTAAGCAGATTGTATAGAGCTGCTGCCACAGTTGCCTTTTGAGGAAGGAAGGAATGGGAGAAGTTCAAGAGTCTTAGAAAGGACTGCAGTTTGGTTTTAGAAGTCAGACGCAGTGCGTCTAACACAGTGTAGACTTTAGAGTCAGACAGTTTAACACCCTTGGGATTAACCCCAGGAAATCCACCTCCATAGCAAAGAAACATTTTTCCTTCCTAATTGGGAGACTAAAATTCTGAAAACGCTCAAGCACATTCCCCAACTTGAGAGGAAGGTCCTCTCTATCAATTCCTGATATTAATATATCGTCAAAGTAAGGCAAAACCCCTGGGAGACTCCTAAGCAACCTCTCAACCAACTCTTGGAAAATACCCGGTGCCGCATTGACACCAAACTGAAGACGACGGACCTTAAAAGCACCCATGTGTGTCGTGATGGTCTGGCACAATGCCAAAGCAGGGGTAACAGGCAGTTGCTGATAAGCTTGAGCCAAATCAAGCTTGGCAAAACATTTGCCCCCATGGAGCGAAGCAAGGAGGTGGCTGACCACCAGCACAGGATATGAATTTGTTTGAATGGCCTTATTAATAGTACACTTGTAGTCTGCACAAATGTGTATGTCCCCATTGGATTTGATAGCCATGACGATCGGAGTTTCCCACTTGGCGGAATCCACCGGCTCCAAAATGCCCTGCACAACCAGTCTATCAAGTTTGGCCTCAATACAGTACTTAAGCACAAAGGGCACCCGGCGGGGCTTCATTCTGATGAGGATGACATGAGGGTCTAGATCAAAATGAACTGGAGGGCCCTTGTAGGTACCCAACCCAGAGTGGAAAATCTCTGGAAACTTATCGCAAGTAGAATGAATGGAGTCAGACCCCAGTGAATTAATACCCGAGATGGCAATCCCTAGGGGCCCAAACCACTGAGTACCCAGAAGGTTGCTCTTACCTGTTCTGACCACAACAAGAGGGGGGAGTGCAGAGACACCACAGAAATGCACACGAAAATTGCCTATGCCAAGCACAGAAATGTGGCTGCCCTGCATGTCACTCAACCTAACCTTCAGGGCCCGCAGCTTGGGGCGGGCAGATGGGGACAGACAAAAAAATTCCCTCTGTGTGATGATAGAGAAGGAAGTTCATCCATATTAACTGGACAACCTTGGATGTTGACATCGACGAAAAACATATCTGAAACCGCCAGGACACTGGAACTGCGACCCGCAAAGACCTTGGAAATCAGGTATTCCTTGTCCCGGCGAACGCTGTCCTTGTATGAACCCTTCGAAGTCTGGCAGCAAACCTTGGACATGTGCCCCTTCTTGCCACACCGGTAACACTCAGCGTTTTTAAAAGGGCAATCAGTGTGGAGGTGTCGTCTCCCACACCCCTGGCACAGTGTGATGTCATTCTTAGGCGAAGCTGATGGACCTGGCTGACGTCATCCCCCTCTTCTGAGCCATTGGAAGACGTGGACGGACTTGAAACTTGGTGCTTGTGAATAGCTGAACCTTTCTGAACAGAGATACTAGGCCTCGATTGGAGGAACTGAACTTCCGCATTCGCAATCTCGGCAGCCTGAGTTTCCTCAAGCGCAGCCGCAAAAGTTGGGATGTCCCTTTTCATCAGGCGGCGCTGTGTGGCCTCATCCTTGATGCCTACTATAAGCCTGTCCCACAAGAAGATGCAGGGCTTCTTTAATTCACTTACACGTATGCAACCAGGACTCAGAGACAAAGAGACCTCTTCCCACTGTTGTTTTGAACATTAACTGCCAGTGTTTCCTGGCTTAATCTTTTTGAAGTTTTGTAGTTAATTACATTGTGGTGATATGTACTCACATAGATATATCCTGTGATGCATTGCTAGTGTTAGAATTTTAGCCCTTAAACTGTGCTAGGTATGCAGCTCTGTTTTGACTCACCCTATAAGAATATGCAAGGCATTCCCAATTCATATACACTTATTCAGCCAGGACTTAGAGATAAAGAGACCTCTTCCCACTGTTGTTTTGTACATTTATTGCCATTGTTTTCTGGCTTAATCTTTTTGAAGTCTTGTAACTAATTATATTGTGGTGATATGTACTTATATAGATATATCCTGGCATATATGGCTATTGTTAGAATTTTTAGCCCTTAAACTGTGATTAGTATGCTGTATACACATGGAGCTGCATTGGGAGGACCGGGAGGGGCACGCTCTCATTATACTCACCTGATTCATCACGATATAAAAGGACATAGCATTTAGATACAGTAAGTCCGTAGCCCAGAAAGAAAACACAATGGGAGGTTAGGACCCAATAAAAGAATGATACTACTATGTATATATGTATGATGTAACCAGGTGAGTTGTTATTATAGTTATTATATTTGTTATTATAATTGTTAATAAGAATATTATATTTCAAAGTTAATGTCATTCAATTTAGTGTGTATTAATTGTTTTTACAGAAGTTGGAAAGTAAAGCTATTAAGTTGTCTGAAGAAGGGAAGTTCCCCCGAAAGAGTTGTTTACCGGTCAACTTTCACAACATAGCATTACTGGATGACTATCTACTATTTTATATTGTGAAATTAAAATCAACTATTAACAACACATTACCATTCCTGTGCCTCAAATGGAGTTTTCCTGTTTCCTCACGTCTATAAAATGCCATGCGAGCAGAGATCACAGCAACCCTGGGCCTGAAGTGGTCCTGGAGGACGGTCAAAACGTCTTTGAGCGCGGTGTCCTTTAGCAACCTCGGCAGCACAAGGTCATTAAGGAGCTCGAGGGTCGGCAACCCACAAAAAGCGAGGAACGTCGACTTCTTTAGTGCCAGGTCAATCCTCTGAGAAGTGCAGTAATTCTCGAACTGGAACTCATATATCGTCCAGGAATCCGGTTTTGAGAAAAGTCCCTGATTCTCATCAGATAAAATTTTGCCCATTATTAAAAAAGAAAGATCTTTAAATTTAATTGGGGGGGGGGGTTCAATTTAATTAGATCGGAATTAGATGTATCAAAACATACTAATAGAAAAACCAAATACAAATTGATAGATAAGTGGATTGGGAAGCTAGGTCTCAGAGAAGCATGGAGAATATTAAAAGGTAAGTAAAAAGCATATACTCCCCCCCAAAAAAATATAGATCATATTCCGGGTTAGATTATTTTTTAGTGTCGGAAAATAAGTTGCAGAATTTAGAAGATTTCAAGATAGGAAATTTTAAACTATGAGGCCATATGATGATTATGTTGGAAGTCCAATTAACAAACAGAATATATCAAAATAGAGTATGGAGAATGGATACAAAATTGCTTAACAATGATGTAATAAAAAAGATTAATTAATAAATGGACAATGAATTGGGAAAACAATGATAACGGGGAAGTGAAACTGCACACTCTTTGGGATTCTATGAAGGCTGTTATTAGAGGGGACTATATTCAAGAGAAAGCTATCTATGAAAGAGAGTTAAATAGACAGCTAATTAAAAGAGACCATGATATAAAAGAGTTAGAGAAAAAACATGCAGACATGGGGAATGAAGCAATTTGGAATAAATTACAAGCATTAAAAAAGGAAATATTTGCTGTAGAATTTGAAAAGATAAGAAACGATATGGCGTATTTAAAAAGGAATGATTTTGAATTAACAATAAAGATATGAAAAATTTAGCAAAAAAAGGCAGACAAAAAAAGTAAAGGACAAATAGAGACGTTAATAGATAAGAAAGGGAAAAGACAATATAAAACTGAAACTAAATTAACAATCGCAGAAGATTTCTATACAGAACTATATAAAGAATATAAAATTAATGATAACATATTAAGAGCTTATTTAGGTGATAAAAATTTGAAACTTCAAATAAAAGAAGATCATACAAATTTAATGGAACAGGAAATAAAAGATAAGGAAATTGAAGAGGTAATTAACAATTTTAAAAAAGGATAAGACACCTGGTGAAGACGGCCTTTCAGCAAAATTTTATATAGAATGTCAGGAAGTCCTGACCCCAAAATTAAAAATATTATATAATTATATATTGGAAGGGGGAGAAATTCCAAAATCATGGAGTTATTCAATCATGGCACTAATCCCTAAGGCAGATAAAGATAAAGAGAAAATAGACGCGTATAGACCGATCTCGCTGCTAAACCAATACACAATTTTTTTTACCTCGATAATGAACAATCGGCTCAACATTTTCATAAATCAATACATAGGAGAGGATCAGGCAGGTTTTGTTAAGGATAGGCAAATGAGCAAATTAATAAATCAATTAGTAAATATTATTGACACAAAAAGTAGTAAGCAAAAAATTTGTATCTTAGCGATAGACATTTATAAGGCCTTCGATTCGGTACAATGGAAAACGATAAAAGGTATATGTAAGAAATTACATGTAATAGATCAATTATATAAAGAAAGTAAGACTAAAATTAAATTGAATAATTGGTTAAGTAAAGAAATTAACATTAATGCAGGTGCAAGACAAGGATGCCCATTATCCCCATCGTTATTTATATTAGCTATGGAATTACTTGCAAATGAAATTAGACAGAATGAGAAATTAATAGGAATAGGAAATAAAAAATAAGTCTTTTCACAGACGATACACTGTTAGTGATTAAAAATCCCCTTGACAATATTAAAATAATTAAAGTGTATTTAAACAACTTTGAAAAAGTAACAGGATTAAGGATTAATTGGGCAAAAACAGAAGCTATTACATGCAATTTAGCACAAGCGGAAAATAGAAAAAATCACAGAATTATATAATATTACTATAAAGGATAAATTGAAATACTTGGGCATATGTGTTACGGAAGAAACGAAAGATTTATATAAGACTAACTTTACTAAATTGAGAAGTGACCTAAAACCAATAATTGACCAAATAAAACGGACAAAAGTATCATGGTTTGGGAGGCTCAACATTTGCAAAATGAAAATTATGCCAAAATGAAAATTATGCCAAAATTAAACTTTTTATTTGAAAATTTACCAATTAAAATCAAGGGGTCGGATCTTTTCCGTGTCTGCCCCAGCCCTGTGGAACCTCTTACCACCTGAGTTGTGGCTCCAGACAGAACTACTCCCCATTAGGAAGATGCTGAAGACATGGCTCTTCCAGCAGGTTTGGGGCACGCTTGATTCTACCAGTCAAGCCCGGTGGCTGATTTAGCCTATGTGGTGGGCTGTTCCCTGGCTTGGTTATTCTGTTTTAATGGGGGTAGGGTGGGGGTGGGTTGTTTGTTAATAATGATATGTTTGTGTTTTTAATGTTGGTTTTAATTGGGGTTGTTAGACCTGTTTTAATTATTGTTGCTTTATTGTTTTTATTGTAATTTTTATTAAGTTGTTAGCTGGTCTGAGTGGTTTACCCTTCAGGAGGGCAGGATATAAATGCGCAGAAATAAATAAAATAAATAAATAAACTTGGAAGTTGGCAAAAATTAATAAATGAAGTTTGTAATAATGGGAAACAATCAAGAATTAGTAAGGGACTATGGTAAAAAAAATAAACACACGGGATTTAACATCCCAAATGTTAAAATTTATTATCAAGCGTTAGAGGATTATAAAATTGTTAAGTCAACAACATGAAATACCATACGAAATGGAACAGGAAGAGTTTGAAAAGTTGAGGGGGGGGTTTTCTATCCCAGGCGCATAATAAAATAACATTTAACAACTTATCACTTAAAAATATATACAGTGTTTGGAAAGGAATAAAAAATAAATTGGCCCCAAATCATTCACCTTTAATAGAGATTTTAGATACTGCATTCAGGAATGCCCTCTAATTTCATCAGGTAAAGCAAGAGGTATTTTAAATAAAAATAAAGTGCTATTAGAAACAGATTGGATTAGGAATTATAATACACATCAAAAAAGAAAGGAAATATATAACAAATTGAGCTTTAATTGGTTTCAGGAATTACAGATGGAGAGCTGGGATCAATGAATAAGAGGATTAATATGAGAAAGGAGAACAACAACACCATTTGAGGACTTGGTAGCAGAAGTAAGAAAAGGGAAAATGAAATTACAAGGTCTAGTGGGCAAAATATATCAACTACTTACCTCAGGGGAAGAAGCTCAACACACACTTAAAAGAATCTGGGAAGGAGATTTAAAAATTAGTATTAAAGAAGAAGATTGGAAGAAAAAATGGGAAAACATGGGGACGCTTTGCCTCCACCCTCTGGCCCCAACGTCGCCAGAGGTCGGAACGGCATCAGCTGTGGCCATCGGGTGGTGGAGCTCTGCTCCCGCCCCCTCCTTCGGGTCCTGCTTCGCCCGGGGAGGGATAAAAGACTGGCCATGGCCCCAAAGATGCCGGGATGGTTTGCCTCCACCCTCTGGCCCCAACGTCGGCAGAGGTCGGAACGGCATCAGCTGTGGCCGTCGGGTGGTGGAGCTCTGCTCCCGCCCCCTCTTTAGGTCCTGCTTCGCCTGGGAAAGGATAAAAGACTGGCCGTGGCCCCGAAGATGCCGGGACGCTTTGCTTCCACCCTCTGGCCCTAACATCGCCAGAGGTCAGAACGGCATCAGCTGTGGCCATTGGGCGGTGGAGCTCGGCTCCCGCCCCCTCCTTTGGGTCCTGCTTTGCCCAAGGAGGGATAAAAGACTGGCTGTGGCCCCGAAGACGCCAGGATGCTTTGCCTCCACCTTCTGGCCCCAACATCGCCAGAGGTCGAAACGGCATCAGCTGTGGCCGTTGGGCGGTGGAGCTCGGCTCCTGCCCCCCTCCTTCGGGTCCTGCTTTGCCCGGGGAGGGATAAAAGACTGACCGTGGCCCCGAAGATGCCGGGATGCTTTGCCTCCACCCTCTGGCCCCAACATCGCCAGAGGACGTATTTTGAGTATTGTTCCATTTGACTATGTCGGTTTATTGTGTTGAGTGTTGTGTATCTAATTTTTTATTGTGTCTTTCACTTTCCTACTGCTGGCTGTGCTGCAGTCAGCATGCACCAATGTTAACCGCTTAAAGTCTCCTTTGGCAGAATGAAGCAGTATACAAGAATAAAGTGAAAATAGAATTACAAAATCTATGTCAATCAGGGGGAAAAGAACATACCTGCAAAGTACTCTGGAGATGGTATATCACTCCAACGAAAATTCACCAAATGAACAGCAAAAAAAAACAGACATGTGTTGGAGATGTAACAAAGAGAGAGGTTCATATATTCATATGTGGTGGTCTTGTAAAATAGCAAATAAATTTTGGAAAGAGATAGAGAAATAAACAATATTCTAAGAACAGCGATAACCTTGGAACCAAAGCATGCCATTTTAAGAGTGGTAGAAGAATTAAAAATGGAAGGCAAAAAAGAGTTAATTCTGGCTTTATTAATACGTACAGTAGTAGCAAGGCAATTAATAGTGCAAGAATAGAAGAGTAAGGAAGAGTTAAATAAGATGGTTTGCAGGAGTTTGGCAGTTAGCGTTAAATGAAAAATTAACAAGCCAAATATGGCACAAAAAAAGGATTAAAGATGAAAATCCCCTTTTGGGAATTTGGAAACCTTTCGTACAATACGCATTAACCAACAAAAAAGGATTTAAACCCAGCTCAGAAACGATCCAGTTTTGGAAGACATAAATTACGTTGCACCATTCGGAATTCACTGCAATCCCCAATGAGAGTACGGGTGAAAAGTCTTCAGCCTAAAGGGAGTAATTAAGTTTGAGTCTAAAAAGCTTAATATTAATATGAAAATTGAATAGGCTGAAAGCTAGGGTTTCACGTTCTGTATTTACGTCGCAATGTTTTTCCTCTTTTTTCTTTTGTATATGTATATGTATTATTATTGTTCTGATTATTTTGATAATAAAAATTAATTTTTTTTAATTTTTTTAAAAAAGGAATCTGGTTTTGAGATGTCGAAAGGCCCCATCAACATGGGGGCAGTCGCCACCATCGTAATCCCATCTTCTTCGCCAATTGTTGTGTCCAACCGTAAGAGTAAATTATTCAGACGTAGTCAGATTAAACAACAACAGGTTTATTGCAAGGAGCAACCCAGACTGGGGGGAAAGGTTCAGGGACGCTAGCTTTTATACAGAACTCAACAGTTATAGAACAGATACATTTACCCAGGTTCCCGGAGGAGCGGGAAAACATTGGCGAATCAGCTCTTACAATAATCTTACGAATGGCGCCTTTTTTGCAAGACGTGCTATAACATAACCAATGCTAATACACAACAATCATAAAACAAACCTTAGGTAGGCATTGAGCAGAATGAAAGAACATTATTTTAGTATGTACTAGCCTTACTGCTTCTCTAGATGAAGCATTTTACCACTTCAACTTCCCCTTGGAGAACAGATTCCCAATATACGGTGAAATTGTCCTTTTTAACAGGATGCACAGGAACAAACAGGTCACATGCTCTTAGCCACATGCTCAACTACTTATGTGTTCCGCATGTAACATTTCGTTTGGAGAGTGGGGTGTAGGACAAGGAGTAAAGTCCCTATACCCCAGGGGTTCCCAACCTACAGCCCATGGGCCGGACAGATGCCACAACACCATTCTATCTGGCCTGTCACTGCCTCCAGCACACCCGGAAGTGGAAGCAAGTGCATTTATGACAGCCATAAAAGACACCCATGCATGCACAAATGCGCCCATGGCTGTCATAAATGCGGAAGTGCGTGCATTTATGACAGCCACAAATGTGTCAGCTTCTGCTTCCGGAGACGTGGTCCGGCCCACTCAGCTGTCCGGGGGCATGGTCAGGCCTGCAACATAAAAAGGACTTCTTGGACTTCAATTCCAGGAATTGAAGTCCAAGAATACCTGGAGTGCCAAGGTTCACCATCACTGCTATAGACTCTTCCAGACAGGGTGTTTATATATCCCTTCCGTGGCCACATTTATCCTGTTTAATTATCTTTTCATCTCATTTAAGTAGTTTACATTGTATTGTCTAGATAGAGCAACGTTCCCCCAAACCATTTTCCATGGAACACTGGTGGACTTCAATTCCCAGAAGCCTACGTCAGTACATTGGCTGATCAGTGCTTTAAGGAATTAAAGTCCAAAAGCCAAAGATTGGGAAATACTGGTCTAAAGGCTGCCCTCTGGGTTTCAGAAAATGGTTGCATTGGTCATTTTATAAACAAAACAAGCAAATAAAATAAATAAATAAATAAAACCTGGAGGAATGAGAGACTTCCGTTGGTTTTCCAGTAAGGATGTGACTCACAGCACCAATAATTTCTGAAATAGCAAGAAATGACTAGTAATTAAATACTAGCAATTTGAGGAATAAACACCCTGTCTGGAAGAGTCTATAGCAGTGATGGTGAACCTTGGCACTCCATGTATTCGTGGACTTCAATTCCTAGAAGCCCATCTCTGTGAATCCACACAAATGGGTTTACCATGTACAGTCAATATCTTTAGTAAAGGTTTCCCTTGCTCGAAAGCCAGTCGTATCCGACTCTAAGGTTCAGTGCTCATCTCTGTTTCAAAGCCGAAGAGGCAGCACTGTCTGCTTCTGCAGACGTTTCCGTGGTCATGTGGCAGGCATGACTAGACACGGGAGCACACAGAACGCTGTTACCTTCCCACTGAAGTGGTCCCAATTAACTACTTGCAATTTCTTGCTTTTGAACTGCTAGGTTGGCAGGAGCTTGGACAAAGACGGGAGCTCATTCTGTCCTGCAGTACTCGGGAATTGAACTGCTGACCTTCCGCCTCCCAGTCAGCATCTTAGCCACTTGAGCCACTGCAATCTTTAGCAGAATGATATTGTCGTAAAATGTTTTAAAATGTTTTTCACACTAAGTATTTCACAGTGGAATAAATGATGACAATTCAGTTCTAGTAGACTGCACAAGAATTAGGGACTCCAGGTGGGGTATGTACCTGTATGTATTTACCCTTTCAGCCCCTGGGCTGTGAGAGAGTCTCATGATACACAGAAAGATTGCATGAGCATGAACACTTGCAGCTGCTCTAGTGAGCAACAGCGCTCAGTGATAGAACACATGATATGTGAAAAGAGTCTAGGTTCAAGCCATTGTTTCTCAAGTTAAAAATGTCAAAGGGCAGATCATGGGAAAGTTCCCTCCTGAGACCCTAGAGAAACACTACTAGGTCATGTAGAAAATAATGCTTTAGACAAAAATGACACCAATGGACAGATAGCCTGACAAGGTTATGAACTCTGAGGAAGTTCCTACAGGATGTTTTTTTGTTTTTTTGAGGGGTGAGAGGGTAAATGAACATCAAATTTTTCTATATAGTTTTACAAATTGCTTTATTATATGGTGGACCTGATCAGAAGGAACTACACAATTTCAATGTGCTGAACGCCCAGGTAAACGCCCCGGGCACAGTTGGGCACCTCTGCTAGTTGATATATAAATTCTCTGAGCATTGTCTGTTCTCCATATTTTCTCCGTTTCAGCACCCATTCCTCCCTCCATTTCTCCATCTGCAGTTTTCCAAACAATTAAGTGGCATTCCTCTTCCCTGTTCCTAATCCTTTATGTCCAATCCTTTATAGTTTTCAATCCTCTTTCCTCCAATTTATCTAATGGATGGATAGATAGATATGCATGCCTTTCGTATTTTAACAAATGGCAGAAAGGAAAAAGTAAGAATGTTCCTTTTTATATCTTTTTGAGTTCCTGATCTTTAATCTATTTTCCTTCATATAATAAAGCTTTGACTTTTTATAGAATAATTTTTGGACTTTTTATTTGGAGCATAAGCTGGTGAGAGAATTCTAGTTCCTTTTGAAACTTTATTGGCATTTTGCTATCTAATTTATTGATAAATCGTACCTAATCCGGTTGGTTTGTAAACATAAACAACCAGGGATTGAAATTTATCACAGATTTTCCTAGCCTGAGGCAGAATCTCATGTACTCTGAAGCAGCAAAAGGTCTTATGTAGGCTTCCTAGATGGGTGGAGATCTCTGTCAGGTGGATTGGATCCTGTGGTAGTGGGTTAATGGACTTTGTTATCCTTAGAAATGCAATGCCTAGAAAGAATGATGGCAACCACTACAGCTTGTGGGCACATTTTGCAGCTACATGGCTATCTAAATGTAATTTGTCCCCCCAGGCTCTAGGTTGGCAAAATTATATGACTAGCCAGATTTGACCATTTGTTGTTGTTCAGTCGTATAGTTGAGTCCGACTCTGTGTGACCCCATGGACCATCACATGCCAGGCACCTCTATCCTCCACCATCGCCCTCAACCCACCCAGTTCTATGCCCATTCAACAATAACATCTAGCCATCTCATTTTGGGCTGCCCCTTCTTCTTTTGCCCTCCACTTTTACCAGCATCAAGGCCTTCTGAAGTGAGTCCTCTCTTCTCATTTGATGTCCAAAGTAATTTAGCAGAGAGAAGAGGGGCCAAATGGTGCGTATAAGCAGTTCAGGAATGTCCGCTTGGAAAGGCACACGAGTGGAAGCAATGCAACAGTTTTATTAAGTTGAAATCAAATGAATAAATCCAAAAATAATTCAAGTAGATTCGAATTCCATTCGATAATGGGAATTTTCAAGGGAATATTTTGTTGATTCCTGAGGAAAATATTCCTTTGAAAATTCCCATTATCGAATGGAATTTGAATCTACTTGAATTATTTTTGGATTTATTCATTTGATTTCAACTTAATAAAACTGTTGCATTGCTTCCAAAGTAATTTAGCTTCATCTTCAATATTTGACCTTGAAAGGAGCAGTCAGGGTTGATTTCTTTTAAGACTGACTTATTTGTTCTCCTTGCTGTCCAGGGTACTCTCAAAATTCTCCTCCAACATCACATTTCAAAGGCATCTATTCTTCTGTGCTCAGCTTTCTTTATGGTCCAGCTCTCACAACCATACATTACTACTGGGAATACCATTGCTTTGACTACGCAGACTACTGTTTGCAAGGTGATGTCTCTACAATTTTCATATCTCTGTCCACAATCAGCTAGCTTAGATCCCAAGAGACTGACATTGTTTTTAGGCTGCCAATTCAGTGGTATCCTATTACTGTACTTGAGCTTCAGGATCAAGATATCAGGCTTAAATCCAGACCTTTACAATGAGATATGGCACATACCTACAATCAAAGCTCCCGTTAAATCAGTGGACTCCAACCTTTTTTGGGGTCATGCCCCACCTATTTATCTCTAAAATCCTGATGCCCCCCATGCCATATAATTCTTATTATTCAAAAAGTGAACTCCTATTCAAATGGAGGAAGCCTAAAAGGCCATTAACTGTTAAAACTAATTTTCAAATTGCCCCCCTGTGCGAACCATGGCATTAAACTAAGACTCCTACAACATACAAGATTTCTCTATCTTTATCCCTTGGTGCCATCTTTTCCTTGGGTCTAGTAAGCAGTAACAACCAAACTAGGTGCAGGCAGCAGCATCCAAG
This sequence comes from Bradypodion ventrale, assembly GCA_035047345.1. Classification (NCBI taxonomy): domain Eukaryota; kingdom Metazoa; phylum Chordata; class Lepidosauria; order Squamata; family Chamaeleonidae; genus Bradypodion; species Bradypodion ventrale. Next base: position 52,350,225 of record JAWDJE010000006.1, read on the forward strand.
AAAAAAATGGCCATGCTCCCCCCCCTTAAAAAAACAACCACACACACAAAACAAAACTACAAAAGAAGTGGGAATCCTCAAAGAAATTTAATTCCAAGGAGGAATACTGGCAATCTTAAGGAACAGAAACAGCATCCCCATAAAGATCAATGGAAAATGCAAAAAAGAAAAGGACTAAAAATGGAGACACAGAGGCAACCAAGCAGCAAAATACTTGGTGGAATGCTACAGCAGCTCATACACTCACAAGGACCAACTGAAGCAAAGAAAGAGCACTTTCCAACCCAATAAAATTTGGGAATTTTATACGTTCCCAAATTCCCATTTCCCAACTCTTTGATGTTCTGTTTGGGTGTTGACAGCCCAGTCATGGCATTATTGGTTTCCCTTGCTCGAAATCCAGTCGTATCTATAGAGTGCCAAGGTTCACCATTACAGTCATAGATTCCTACAGCGGCCAATTTTTAGAGCAAGAAGCTGTTTTTTGTACGAGAGAGCAAATCCAAAATACACGGGGAGAATTATCAGAGCTCATTATTTTGAGGCAATTTGACAGACAATAGGCAAAAGAAAGATTGAACACAAATCAATTATTAGACAATTAGAGGCTCTCATTAGGCAATCAGAAAAGGAATTTGGTTATTCCTATTAGCTAATAGAGTATAAGGCACTAAATAACATTTGCACAGAGAAAATCATAAGAAGAGCACTAATCCTCCATGCTATCTCACTTTACAGTAACTAGCACCTTATACAGCAAAATCATTATGGATGAAGCAGCTCAAGCTAAAATATGTTTTACAATATGTTTTATCAGTTACATGCATAATGAGAAAAGAGTAAAAACCTACCATGTAAAGACTTCCCATACTATTGCCATATGCATAAACAGATGCAGGTACAGACAGCAAGCAGGTGTAGGCAGGTAGCCTAAATAAAGGAGAGAAAAGGGGAATAGACTAGAAGAGGAGGCGTGGATTGCATCAGATTACAAGAAAAGAAGAATCCCTAGGTCCTAAAAGCAATTATTCCATGGATACCCAGTGGTAGAAATGCAAGCATGTAAGAAGGTTGTTTTCCCAAAAGCTTTTGGACAGAGTATGTTATATTAGATACAGCAGGGAAGTAGTTATGATTTGCAGCTTTACTGCTGAAAAAAGTTTGTGTATAGATACAGTGAGACATTAAGGTAAAGGTTTCCCTTGCTCGAAAGCCAGCCGTATCTGACTCTATGGTTCAGTGCTCATCTCAGTTTCAAAGCCGAAGAGCCAGCGTTGTCTGCTTCTGCAGACGTTTCCGTTGTCATGTGGCAGACATGACTAGACACCAGAGTGCATGGAATGCTGCGACATTGTACAATGCATTGGAGTGCTGGGGGCCAGATCCAGCTGAAGAAGGAGTTCCCCCCCCCCAGAGTTTTGCCTTGCCCCACTGCCCGGGCGGGTCATTGGGCATCGTCGGAAACAGCATAGATAAGCCCCCCCCCCGAGCCTCAGAGAGGCAGCACAGGCAGCAGAGCCCAAAATAGGGGGGGGGGACTTTACCTTTGGCCAGAGAAGTGCTTTACTGATAGTGAAAGGGATTCCCGCTGGTCTCCCTACTGTTTCTGCAAGGGGACTAGTGGGAATCACTCTTGCTAGCAGGGCAGGGTTGCCTTTGGCCAGAGAAGCCCTTTCCTAGGAGTAAAGCGTTTCTCTGGCCAAAGGCACCCCTGCACTGTTAGCGAAAGGGATTCTCGCTGGTCCCCTTGTGGAAACAGCAGGGGGCCCAGCAAGAATCCGTCTCACTAACAGCACAGGGTTGCTATTGCCCTGGGAAGCACTTTACCTCTGGGAAAGCACTTCTCAGGGCAAAAGCAACCCTGCACTGCTAGCATTTCCATGGCTTAAATCATTGTATGAATCATCCCATAGGGAAAATCACTATATGATACATGTATCACACAGCGATTTTTTTCATACAACAATGGACCCATTGGAACCAATTAAAATCGTTATACAGGGTTTTAATGTAATTAGATTCAGTCATCAATCTAAATGGGAACTGCAGCTAAGAAATTAGATACATACTAGCAGGGGGTACCCACTTCGCTCTGGGTGGCAGCCTTGCCTCGAGCAGTGGTGCCGTGGCGGCCTTGGCTCGGGCACCAGTGTGTATTGCCAACCAGAGTGCCCTGTTTGGAGTGCTCCATTTGGCAGGTATCCTCCAGATGATTCTCCACTGGCTGGCTAGCATTTCAGCCGAAGGACGGTCCTTCTCTGGCAGGCATATGCTGAACGGTGTGATCCGGTCAGCCCATGCCTGCTGGAGAACGTGAGGCAACCGGGGCTTCTCTGGGAGGCTAGGGCGGATTAGAGCGCTATGCTCACCCCCCCTCCCGGAGAAGGCCTGGCCACCTTGCTTTCTCTGGGAAGCCAGGGTAGATCGGAGCGCTCCGTTCGGCCCCTGCCTCCCGGAGCAGGCCTGGCTACCTCGCTTTTTCTGGAAGGCCGAGGTGGATTGGAGTGCTCCGTTCAGCCCCTGCCTCCCAGAGAAGGCCTGGCCGCCTCGCTTTTGCTGCGAGGCCGGGGCCGATTGGAGCACTCCGCCACCTCGCTTTCTCCAGGGAGGCGGTAATATGCATGTGCCAGAAGCCACACATGCTCAGAAGCTTGCCCGGAGTTCCAGGCACCACCCCTGCCTGGAACTCCGAGCAGGCTATGGCACGTGCGTGGATTCTGGTCATGTGTATTATCGCCTCCCCAGCCATTGCATGTTGCTGGGGGGCTTTGTGGCCAGTTTTTGGGGTGAAAGACCCCAAAATGGTCTGCCAGTCCCACACGCCAGACACACCTGGGGTTCAAGGTAGGCGGGGTCAGCATTGTCAGGGCTGGGGTTGCAGGCCTCGTGCTGCGTGTTGGTAACATACAGCGTGACACATCAATTTTAGTTATATAGATTAATTAGTAGTGGAGATAAGACAGATTCTTGGGGCAGACTCAGTGGTGGGCATCAGTAGGTTCGCACCAGTTCACCAGAACCGGTAGCAGAAATTCTGGCTGGCCCCACCCATCCAAGTTTTGAAATAAAGTAGTCCTAATTCGAATGCCACACAGGGCTTTCCCACTGGCCATGCCCACCATACCACGCCCACAGTGTGGTAGTAATTTTTTTTGGAGCCCACCACTGGGCAGACTATTATTTGTGTGCCATCACCAAGTAGTTTTATCTCCCATATGGACTAGCTATCAGGTTAAAAAAAATTCAGGGCTCTATCTTAAATGTTTTAACAGTAAGCCATCTCTTCACATTGAGTCATAGGCAATTGTAAGGTCTATAAAAACACCAGTTTTTTGTTTTGCCTGAAAGCCATTTCCGATCTAATTTGTCAGTGTCATAACTTGTTCTCAACATGACCTTCCACCTCAGAAAACAAATGCCTGCCTGATAAACAGGCAATTTGGAGATTTTTTTTATCAGTTTAAAGTTGCAGCAGTTCTGTTTTTGCTCTCTGGCCTTCCAAAAGCTCTAAAGATCCTTTTAAAACTAGTGCAATTTTGGTAATTTTTCTTCTACATCATTTTTTATTTTACTGTGTATTAACCACTGCAATAATTTGTATGTTACACTAAGCAGTGATATGTATCTGTTGTGTGAGGGATTGTCTCCAGCTTTCCCATTACTATAGCTCTTGATTTCTTAAAAGCTGAAGGCAATCTACCCATGTTCAATGTCTCACTGGACATTTTTAATAACAACTGTTTCAAAGTTAAACCAAGATGCTTCAAAATTTTGGATATATGCCATCATATCCTGTGGCCTTACCACAATTTATGAATCTTATTGCAGCCTCAAGCTTTTCCATCATGAAAGGACTGCTATATAAATTGTTAGGTTGAAGAGTCACTGACTCTTTCCAGATTGCTTTTCTAATTAAACTCTCCTAATTTTTATTACCTCTGATTTTAGAGACGTGTGATGTGAGATGCTATTGAATTAGGTGTTTTATGTTTTGTCTCTCTAATAACTAGGTCAATTCCAAGTGTTAGGAGATGTAAGTCTTCGCCTCACACCCTAACTGGTTGCAAGGCATATTGTGTCTGTGATGCCTTTAAGACCCTACTGCTGGGGCACACAGATGTTGGGACTTCTCCCTGATGTGCTCCATGGGCCAGTGTATTTAGGTCAGAGCAGGATTGCAGGCTTACAGCTACTGATGCTCAACTTGCCTGTGCTTTAATGCTCACCTTCCTCTGCTGACAGTCTGGATGAAGATTCCTGTGTCTTCCAGAACTTGCTATGAGGACTGAATCTTTGCACTGATGCTGATGATGGCTTTTGCCTGATATGCCATCTGTGCTTGCTAGACTGAGAAGGACTACTTGGGGTAAGCCTCCACCAGGAGGACAGAAGCTGTAGAACTCTTTGGCTTTGTCTGTAATTACAGCTTGCATTTACCCTGTTGGACTGGACTGCTACTGAATTGTAAGGACTTGTATATAGCACAACTGAACTGTCTCAGTGAGGTCAACTGAGCAGCCCAAGAGAATATATCTGTTTTGTGTTACAGTTGTTGCACTGTATAAACTTGCACCTTTTAACTTCCTGAGTAAACCTACTTTGAGTTTTCTTCTGCACCAAGATCTGTCTGCCTGTTTTTCTCGCCTTTAGGCCAGGAAGGTTTCCCAGTATCACATGAGAAGGTTGGGCAGAAGATAAACTTTCCGGATCCTGGAAGACCATTGAAACAGTTTTAGTCTAACCAAATATATAAATTAAGTTTGTGGGTAGGGATGGGTGTGTGTGCAAACCTTCATATCCCTGCCATCCCTCGGCCCATATCATTTTACCTCAGTGTAGATATTTCCTGTTGAAAACATATTCCAGATCTCTGTGGGCGATGGCTGAGCCCTGGCTTGACTGGAAACCTCAGGTTCTCGTGGGCTTACAGCATTTGCTACAGACTCCTATAAGTTTTAAAAAACAGAAATATTTTTATTTTAGCATTCTACCTTATTTTCACCATTGGGCTTCTTTATTTTGGAGGAGAGGGTAGATGCTTACCTGCATTACAACGTTTTCAGGAGAAATTACTTCTAACAATTTGTTCAATATTTGGTCCATCTCTTCTTCTTCTCGTATGCTTTTGGTGGGTGGAAAGTGTTCATCTTCCGAGCCAGTGCTGATATAGCGCTTTCGTGGTTAGGACCGTAAGAGCGGTGTTCCTTCAGGATCTGGCATAGGTCTCTGCAGAGTGTTTTGGTCCTCCATAGCTTCACCTCTGAACTTGTCCGGGCACGCCAAAGGCCAAACCTGTTTCAAAAGGGCCGTCTCTGGGGAGGTCATATAAGTTATAGAGGGTATCACATGTCCCTACACCACCAATCAGCGCTAGAGTTGCCCTGCCCTCATTTCCGGGGCAGCGAGCCACATGTTCTGGGTCAGGGGTATACCTGAGGGTGGCCATTTCTGCTTCAGGGTTGCCTTTCCTTCCACGTGGCATCCACCGTGCTGCTTCCGGTAATGGAGGCTAACAATGTACGCCATTTCCGACTACGTGGATAAACAGAGTGCATTGCTACTACGTCATTTCTGGCGCACATGGCTGTGAAGTCATTTCCGACCACATGGGTAAACAAACATGGCGGCAGTAACGTCACTTCCGGCCACGTGGGGAAACAAACATGGTGGTGATGATGTCATTTCCGGTCATGTGGGTAAACAAAAGCACATGGCGGTGACGTCACTTCCAGTCACATGGATTTTGACAGCAAGTAGGTCCACTAAACTACTTATCTGTCTTGTGCAAAATTTATAAATACAGTACAATGTTAATCTTAGACTAGTGCATAATTGAAATTATATCAAATACAGTAAAATCTTGCATAAGTTCCTTGCTTAGAGACTAACTCACTTAAAGAGCAGAATTTTCTCTTTTCTCTATTACAGTGGTACTGTACCTCGCTTAACAACTAAAACCAACCAAAAACTTGCTTAACAACTAAATCGGGGTTCACAATCCCCTCAGCCAGAAGTCATCACAATTGGTCACTTACAATGGTGTTTTGCTTAAAGAGCAAAATCGCTTAAAGAGCAATCCCGTGGAACGCATTATGCTCTTTAAGCAAGGTACCACTGTAATAAGCAAGTGTCATTCAATACAAATATAAGAGGTTATATTACCACATGATTTAATGAAGAATGGTGATTCCACTAATTCCAATGTAATAGCAAGTCTCTTCCTTCTCCATAGACTTTGGTGCATGATTCCTGAAAAAGATTTCCTTGTTGTGACAGCACAGCCATTGAAGCATTTTTCACTAGACTGTTAACAGATGGCATCAGTTATGCATTCCAAAAAAATTTACTACCACACTGTGAGTGTGGCTATCTGTGGGCATGACTAACTGTGGGTGAGGCCGTGTCTCCCCCCCCCCAGAGAAAAAAGAAAAGTAAAGAAAAGAAACCGGGCAGGTACCTACCTTGCTCTCAGAGCATCGCTCCCAGCAGAGGCGGGAGACCCCTGCGCTGCCACCCGAGCCTCCTGATGCAGCCCGCCAGGCCGGATGAGGATCAGGCATGGGTTGTGGTTGCGCCTAGGCCTCGACCACCACCACCGCTGCTTTGCCCGTTGTCCCGGAGATAAGGAGGAGGAGTCCCAGAGCAGCCAGGCACTGATGGCGGGTCAACCACTCACCATCTGGGCGGTGCATCTCTTCTTCCACTCCCAACTTTCTTCCCATTTTTCAATTATTTGCTGTTTGCATTTAGGGTCTCTAAATGTTCTGTCTCCCCCTCCCTCTTACTTTCCCCGCTGGGGAAACACTCACAGCACGGTATATCCAAGAGAAATCCAAGTTCCGTCCAAAAATCCAGTACAGAGTTTCAATAAGCCGAGGAGACAAGCAAACAGGGACAGGGACAGGGAAGCTCAAACTTTGTCCATCATGGAACCACACCCGGCGTTCTGCCTCATTATATCCCCCCATGGGGTGTGGCCCGATGCTTCCTAATTACCTCCTGGCCCTCCTCTATCTCTGCCTCTGCTGGAGATGCTTTGCCTTGCTCCGATGTCTGGCATGAAGCCACGCCTCGTCACCAGAGCTGTCTGTGAGCTGCAGCTGCTGTTGAGGATCATTCTCACCATCAGACTGCTGCTGGAGTTCCAATGGAGGCTGAGGCAATGCTCCTCGCCCTCATCCTCAGAGTTCTCATACCCAAGGTGGGCCGGAGCTGGGCCGGAGGCCAGACTCACAACACTATCCCCTGCCGCAGGACCCTTCCCCGGGGCTGATGGTCAGGATGAGGCCGCGAGGGAAACTGAGCATGGAAAGAGCAGATGAGGCCGGGGGCATGGACGTCGACAGCGTCCACCCAGGTGAAGTCCTCTGGCCCATACCCCTGCCACTTGATCAGGTATTGGAAATGGCCCTTGATCCAATGAGAGTCACGGATGCTGGTGACCTCGCACTCCTCCGTGTCATCCCCGTCAGGTGTGGGCGGCGTGGCAGGGGCGCCTGGGTGCCAGAGGGAACACGCCGGGGCTTCCAGTACCAGAAGGGATCGGTGGAATACGGGGTGGACACGCAATGAGCGGGGCAGAACGAGGCGGTAGGCAACAGGATTGATGACGGCCGTGACCGGAAACGGCCCAATGAATCTATGGTCCAGCTTCTTGGTGGGACAGTCAGTCGGGAGGTGTTTCGTGGAGAGCCAAACCCGATCCCCAGTGGCGGCGACGCCCGGTGCGAGCGGTCAGCGAACTTCTTGTAATCTTCCTTAACCTGGTTCAGCTGGCGCCACACTAGTTGGTGGACCACCTGCAGCTCCTCCAGGAAGTCCCAAGTCTCAGGAACAGGGGAATCGGAGGGAGCCAAAGGAAAGAGGTGCGGGTGGTAACCCAGGTTTGCATAGAATGGGGTTAGCCGGGTGGAGGTGTGCTGGGAATTGTTGAAGGCGAACTCCGCAAGGGGGAGGTATTCGGCCCAGTCGCTTTGCTGGTGGTTCACGAAGCAGCGCAGGTATTACTCCAGAATGCCGATCACCTTTTCCGTGCCCCCATCGGTCTCCGAATGGTGAGCCAATGACAGGCATACCTGCACGTCCAGCGCAGCCATCAGGTTTTTCCAAAAACGCGCCATGAACTGTGTGCCCCGATCAGAGACCACCCTATCCGGCAAGCCGTGGAGGCGGAATACATGTTGCAGGAACAGGTGGTCGGTCAAAATGGGCCGATGGTAGCCCCCGACAGGGGATGAAGTGCACCATCTTCGTCAACATGTCGACCACCGCCAAGACGGTTGTGTACCCTGACGCCGGTGGCAAGTCCATCAAGGAGTCCATGGAGATGGCACCCTATGGCCTGTCCGGCGTCAGCAAGGGTTGGAGGAGGCCGGGTGGTGCACCAGTGGCAGCTTTCGCCTGGTGGCACGGCACACAGGAGGTCATGTAGGCATAGACGTCATGCCGCACCCGAGGCCACCAGAAAGTACATAGCACCAAATTGAGGGTCTTGAAGAACCCAAAATGTCCTGCCGCTGGATTGTCATGGCATTGAGTCAAGACGAGAGCTCGGAGCGGGCCCACGGGCACATACAGCCACCCCCGGTGTCTAAGTAGTCCTTCCTCATAAGTCCATGGGGATGTGGGGCCTACCTTCACTTTCTGTTGTTGAGCCCACACATCCAAACCCTGCGCATCTCACAGTTGTGCTTGCAAGTCCACCGGCTCGTGGAATGGAGCCAAGGAGGCTGCGGGCAGATCCATCCGCATGGGCGGTGGGTCCTTGGTGTGGAAGTACTCCGGTTTGTGGGAAAGAGCGTCCGCACGTCGGTTGGCGCTGCTGCCGATGTAGGTCACATGGAAGTCGAATCGGCTGAAGAACAGGGACCATCGGACTTGTCGCTGGTTCAGCTGCCTGGCCATCATCAGATGCTTGAGGTTCCGGTGGTCCGTCCAAACCTCCACCTGATGCTGAGCCCCTTCAAGATGATGCTGCCAAGCCTCGAACGCGGCCTTGATGGCCAGCAACTTTTCCCAGATGGTATAGTTGCATTCAGACGGGGTGAGCTTCCGGGAGTAATAGGCGCAGGGAAAAAGAGTTTTGCCATCCTCCGAGGCTTGCAACAATACTGCTCCGATTGCCACATCGGATGTGTCTGCCTCCACCACGAAGGGCCGGGTGGGGTCTGCATGGCGCAGAATGTGCTCGGGAATGAAGGCTTTCTTGAGGGCCTTGAACGCCTGCTGTTGTGGGGGACCCCACCAGAACGGAACCTTCTTTCGTAGGAGCTGGGTGAGGGGTACCGTCATTGAAGTGTAACCAGGAATGAACATGTGGTAGTAGTTAGTAAACCCCAAAAACATTGGATGTCCTTCACTCGATGGGGGGTGTGGTGTACCCAAGAACACATGGACTGTATCTTGTGTGGGTCCATGGTGAGACCCCCAGGAGAAATGACATGGCCAAGGTACTCAATGGAAGACCGGAAGAAGAAGCATTTCTCCAGCTTGGCATAGAGCTGGTGCTCCTGCAGGCGCTGTAGGACGAGGCAGACCTGCCGAATATGCTCCACCCGGGATCCGGAGTAGACCAGGATGTTGTCCAGGTAGATCACCACAAAACGGTCGAGCACATCCCGGAACACGTCGTTCATGAAGTGCTGGAAAACTGTGGGGGCATTGGTCAAACCAAATGGCATCACGGTGTACTTGAAATGGCCGTAGAGGGTGCCGAAGGCCATCTTCCATTCGTCCCCGCCCACATCCGCACCAGGTTGTAGGCCCCTCGCAAGTCAAGCTTGGTGAATATGGTGGCCTCCCGCAGCCTCTCCATGAGTTCCAAGCTGAGTGGTAGGGGGTACCGGTTCCGCACCATGATGGAATTGAGCCCGCAGTAGTCACAGCACAAACGCTGGTCTTCTTGACGAAGAGCACCGGGGCCGAGAGGGGGGAAGATGAGGGCCAGATAAACCCTTGAGCCAGGTTTTTGTCTAGGAAGTCCCGCAAGGTAGCCAGCTCAGATCCTGACATAGGGTACAAGCGCCTAACTGGCAGCGGTGTGTCAGGCTTGAGGTCTACAGGACAGTCGTAGGGCCAGTGTGGGGGCAAACAGTCTGCCTCGCATTCGCTGAACACATCTGCAAAGTCGGTCAGCTCGGGGGGCAAGGAGACTGCAGGGGAGGAGACCTCCTGGCTGGCACAAGTGTGGCAGATGTGGTCAATGCACTGCAGGGCCGGGAAGGCGATGGCATTCCGTGACCACGCTACCTGAGGATCCTGGCCATGTCTAGGACCAGAGGGAAATGGAGGTCCGCAGTTATGTAAAACTGGATTGCTTCTTCATGTGCCCCAATGGCCAGGCACAAAGTTTGGGAGGCCATCTTGATGGGCCTCGACACGGGTTCCCGCCCATCAATAGTTTCTACCCACAACAGTGGGTCGACCGGGGCCAGGGGAATCCCAAAGTGGGCCACAAAAACCCAGTCCATGAAGTTGGTTGTGGCCCCCGAATCCACCAGCACATGTGCCGGAATCCCCTTGGGCCGGCCGGAGACAAAGATCCGAGTATCCAACACCAGGTGCTGGGAGGCCTGGGGTCCGTGTCAGCGGACTCTGGTGAGGACGTGGTGTGTGCCCAGCTGAGGGTTTCCCCTAGGCCGGGCCCACCCCATTTCCCAGCTGGCCGGGCCGTGAACCAGAGCCGGACGTGGGCACCCCACCCCTCTTCCGGGGGCAGGAGGCAGCAAAGTGTCTAGGTTCCCCACAATACCGACACAGCCCACCCTTGGCGGCGGTGTGCCTGCTCCTGGGCCATCAGACAGGGCCGGGCCGCCCCAAGCTCCATCGGCTCCTCAGCCATCGCCATGAACCACGGGGCGGGGCGTCACTGGCGCTGACCATGGGGGCACGGGCATGGCCGACAGCTCCTGGGTGGTGCGCTGTTTCCATCGGCGCTGAAGGCATGAGTCAATGTGAAGGCATTGGACCACCATGGCGTTGAGGGTCAGGGGGACCTCCACCTGGACCAACTCATCCTGTAGTTCCTCAGACAGCCAGTCCTGGAAGGCGTCCATCAGCGCTGCGTCATTCCATGCTGAGTCCTGGCACAAAAGCCGAAACTCGGCGATGTATTCCTGCAGGGGGCGCTTCCCTTGCCAGAGGTCCTTGATGCACCTGGCTGCCATCTGGGCCCAGATGGGGTCCTCATACATGTGGCCCAGGTAGTGCCGGAAGCCCTGGTAGTCCATCAGCAGTGGGCTGTTCTAGGTCAGCAAAGGTGTGACTCACTGGGCGGCCAGGCCAAACAGAAGGCTGATCACAAACCCCACCCTGGCCCGGTCGTCGGGGAAATCCTCGGGCCGTGCGGCCATAAACAATCGACATTGTCCAATGAATGCTGGAAACATCCCCGGTTGGCCAGAAAACATATCAGGCATGGCATTTTCGATGAGGAGGAGGGGCCACAGGGGGGGCACAGGGGCGGCCAGCGTGGCGACTTGGGCCGTCAGGTGTGCCACTTGCTGCTATAATAGTTGGTTCACCGCCTGCAGCTGTTGCAGCTCCTCCATTGTGCCAGCAATGTTGCCCGTTTGGGGTGATGGACAAGATGTTCTGTCTCCCCCTCCCTCTGACTTTCCCCGCTGGGGAAACACTCACAGCACGGTATATCCAAGAGAAGTCCAAGTTCCATCCAAAAATTCAGTACAGAGTTTCAATAAGCCGAGAAGACAAGCAAACAGGAGCAGGGACAGTGAAGCTCAAACTTTGTCCATCATGGAGCCACACCCGGCGTTCTGGCTCCTTATATCCCCCCATGGGGTGTGGCCCGATGCTTCCTAATTACCTCCTGGCCCTCCTCTCTCTCTGCCTCTGCTGGAGATGCTTTGCCTTGCTCCGATGTCTGGCGTGAAGCCACGCCTCGTCACCAGAGCTGTCTGTGAGCAGCGGCTGCTGTCGAGGAGCATTCTCACCGTCAGACTGCTGCTGGAGTTCCAACGGATACTGAGGCAATGTCGTGGGGGCCACTCCTGGGGAGGGGGGTCCTGCCAGTTCCTCCCCCTCATCCTCAGAGTCCTCATACCCAAGGTGGGCCGGAGCTGGGCCAGGGGCCAGACTCACAACACTAAACAAATTAGCATCATATCTCCAATTATTTTGGCTCCCATTGCACCATCTAGTCTTACTTCTAACAATACTTTTGCATGATCCAATTCTTTAAAGATTCCAACTTCTATATCTTCTAAATCCCTCATCGTATTATCCGTAACAAATATATAGTCTATTGTAGAATATGTATTATAGACCTGTGAGAAAAATGTATAAACCCTTTCTGATCCTTTAAGCTCCTTCCATATATCTCTCAAACCCAGGAATTTTCCATTTATCCAAAATTTGCAGATTGGACCCACTTCCACACCTTGTTGTATTTGTACAGTCTATATTTGACCTTATTAAATTAAAGTCCCCTGCCATAATCATTTTTGTCATTCTTTCTTTTTCTAATATATGATACACCTTGTCCAAAAACTTATCCTGCTATTAATTTGGAGCATATATATTCACCAGGGTTATTTCCTCATCGTCAATTGTCCCTTTTATTATTAAATATCTACCTTCTGGGTCAGAAATATTTTTTGTAATTACAAACCCCAATCTATTTGAAATCAAGATTGCTACTCCTCTCACCTTAGAAGTGCCATAAGACTTTTCTTAAATCTGAATCCATCCTAGGTATATCTTATTTACATCACCTGACTTTTGATGAGTTTCCTGTAAAAAGACTATATCTGGTTTATCTTTCCTAAGGGCAATTTCTAATCTTCTTCTCTTAACTTGACAGCCAGTGCCTTTCACATTCCAAGATAATACTTTCATATCTTTCATATTTTACTTCAACCTCCACCTACCATGACCACTGCAACCTCCTACAGACATGTTTTAACTAATCCCACCACTTTACCTAAAAGAAACAAAACAAAACAAATAGAACTTAAAAAATAAAAAACATTCTTGCCTACCCTCCCCGCTCTTCTTTTTAAAAATCCGTCTCTGCTACCATTTAAGTGCTCTATGCATTAAAAAGCTGACCAATTAAACGTTTTACTCCTTCCTCCTGTCTACCCCCTCTAATATAACTCTCCTCTCCCTTCATCTCACTCCAAAACAACCACTTCACCCCTGCAACATCAGCCTCTGACCCTCCCGCTGCACCCAGCTCTTCATCCTTTCCATACTCCCTTTCTATACCTCCTTTTTCAATCAATGCCTTTCTCAGTCCAAGCCATTCTTCAGAACCTGTTTTGATCAGTCCAATCTTTGACAAATATTCCAATGGTTCAATTTTTGCATCAATTACATGCATTTTCTTATCATAAAAAAATCTCAATTGTTGCGGAAATCTCCAGTTATATTTGATCCTTCGTGCTCTCAGAATTTTTGTCGCTGGTTTCATCTTGTATCGCCACACACGTTAAACCAATGAAATATCATTATAAACCTCGACATCATTTCCATTTATTTTTAAAATGCCAGAAACAGCTTGTTTCAAAAAAGCCATTACTTTCAATTTCTCTCCCAAATTTGCAAATTTAATTAAAACATTCCTCTGGACACTTTTCCCTTTCTTCACCCCCAGTCTATAAGCACTTGCAATGTCCTCGTTAACAAAATCTTTTCCCATTTTAAGATTATTCAGCCAATTAACAATTCTCTCCTTCAACTGGTCTGGCATTTTTTCCATCAAATTACGAATCACTATATTCTGTTTTCTCAAAGTCTCTTCAACCATTTCAACCCTTTTTCCTGGACCTCCACCTTAGCTTTGATTTTGTTTTCTTCTGTATATAGCTCATTCACATCAGATCGTACTATTGTCATATCAACCTGTAGAGTTTTTAATTATTTCTCAACACTCTGAAAACTAGAATTTACCTATTTAGAAAGCTCGGTAACCACTGATTTAAGCTTCTTGTGACTACTCATAATCTCTTCCTTTTCTTTTACTCTTTCTTCTTTCAGTTCCTGAAAACACTTCAAAATATCTGTCTTATCTTTCAATCTTGCCTCCTCCATTCTTCCCAACCCCTTCATCAGTTTTCCCAATTCCATCAGAACTTGAACCTGATCCATTGCTGTGGAGTACAGAACTGGACCTTGGGTTGGTGCTGCATCAGATTTTTACTTCTTTTCCTTTGTTTCCTTCTCCATCTTCTTGGCCTTTACAGTCTCTTCTTCTTTTTCCCATTATTTCCTCGAATAATAGGGCCAATGCCAAAATTCCTTTTGAGTCTTTTAATTCTTTCTTCTGATCGACCTCCAGTATTAATAATATCGGTTTCCAATATATGCAATTTCCAATATATTCTTAATGCCCAATAGAATTTCAATTGCCAATTGATTTTCATATATAACCTAGTTAATTAATCTGTATTAAATTTTAGTAAAAAGCAATAAAAACAATGCTATATCTGTTTACCAAATTAATAAGATCCAATCAAATCAACATTTAATTATACTATTATTATTTTACCTATTATTTTTAAATCTAACCAATCAATCAAACTAACCAATCAATCAATAAATCTAAGCAATCAATAAACCAACCTATTAATTAATAGTATACTCAAGTGTGGTATATGTTCAAATTAATTAATTTAAAGTTTGTAATTTATTATCTATAATATATAATTTAACGTATACAATATAATTTAAAATTTATGATTAGCCATTTCTGATTTATAATACACAATCAAAACCACAGTTAATTATAATATTTTATAAAGATAATTAAGAAAATATATTGAAATATATTGAAAAATATTAGAAAAAAGGGTATATGTTTATTTAGTTAATTATTTTTTTTAATTGTAAGTGATATGAATATATAAATGTGCAAAATATATGATTTTTTTAATCTAAGTATATTAAAACCTAAAAATATAAATGAATGTAATTGTAAGGGGGAAAAGGTTGTATACAATAAAAAATATATAGAAAGGAGAAAGAAAAAATAGAAAAAATAATGACAAAAGAGAAGAAAAAATTTAATATCAAAGTAAATGTCCAAAAAAATGCCTTTCCAGGAGAGAGAAGAGATAATGAGCCAATCAGCTTCAAGTATATTTGCATACAACATAAAGAGGATATTTCCGTGGGTTTCTCTTAAACAGAGTTTTTAAAAAAATGAAATTGAGGCACACGAGGCTAAGACAGTAGACAATTAACTGATATAAGTGTAAAAAACAGTTCCATGAAAAATCACCATAATATGAAATGCTGTTGCAGCAGAAAATAGGGAAAGAGATTTAAAATAGAATTATCAAAGTAAGGCTGGCCTGCTGCCTTCTTCCCCGTGAGGAGCAGCAGTAGAGCTAACGGCAGTGCCTAGGGGGTGCTTCCTCCTCCACCAGGGGGAGCTCAACACTTCTCTTTGGCTCTTGTATGAGGAGCATACCTCATAAATAAAGATATCATTATACAATAATATATGGGAATTTACATGCACCCTAGATTTTTAAAAAGAATACAGGAAATATTTTAAAATATGTGATGGTGGGAAAGAGGGCTAAATTACGGGGTTTTCCTGGGCAAAACGCGATACGTGACACCTATGGGCTCCTCGCCCATTGGCGGCTTCTTCAAAAAGAGAGCCCAGGATGTGGGCAGCCCCGCCCGGCGGACATCAGTAAGGAAGGCGCGTCTGACACTGACCATCAGGAAGAAGTGCCTGAGCCCAGGAAAGTGGTGTTGGTGGAGAATTTCTCAAGCAGTGGAAAAGGTAGAGCTTAGCTGTGTCTTTTCCATTCTCTTTTACTGTGTGTTCTGCATTATTATTATTTTTTGGGGGGGAAGGTTCTGGAACTTTTTTATTTTCAATGTATTCCTATGAGAAAATGTGCTTCAACTTTAGGAAAAACTGACTTAAGGAAAAAGTCCTGGAACAGATTAATCCCATAAATTGAGATTTTACTGTATCTCTGGTGTCAATGGGTATTTTAACTTTAGGGGTTTTGTTTAATTAATTTTATTTCTGATTTTGGTACATTTTTGGTGGATTTGTTTAATGGTTTGTTTTATTGTTTTGAACTGCCTTCACAGTTAAGAATTAGATGGGTGGTATAGAAATGTAAGAAATAAATAAAATTTAATATATGGGATGAAAAGGAAAGAGAAAGGAATGGCATGCAGTTTTCTTGCTTTTGTATGCTTAGGCTTCATAGGAGGCTGAAAACCTGCAATCCAGCCTGCTTTGGAAGTACAGCATTCACAAGAAAATGGTGTCCGAACTTATTCTTCTGTGTCTAGGCCAGATGGGAAACTGCCAAAATGGAGGCACCTTTTGGTGAGTTCATTCTGCAGTTTCTTTTGCCTGACCTACTGTGAGAAAGGTTATCTGGCAACACAAGATGGCCATTAGCAAGGTACAGTACTTACATATGCCTCGAGTTACATAAAAATCAACTTACATAATGATTTTGTTCTAAAACCATGTCCCGATTTACACGATTTCCTATGGGTTTGCTTTCAGTTACATAAAGATTCTTTTTCCTATGGGATTGCTTCGGCCCTGGTGGGGGCGAAGAGGCCCGCTGGCCACGCCATCGGTCGGCGTTTCTGGGCCCCGCCCTCCCCCCTCGCCAGGACTTAAAAGGCGAGGGGGCCTGCCGGGCGAACCACCGCCGCTGCGCTCGGCCCCGGTGGGGGCGAAGAGGCCCGCTGGCCACGCCATCGGTTGGCGTTTCTGGGACCTGTCCTCCCCTTTATAAGACTCTGAAGGCAGGTTTTTTTTTTTTTTTTTGTGGGTGGTTTCGGTAGAATTGTTTTCTATTCTGATGTGGTGCTGATATTTTGCATTTTGTGGATTGTTTTGCTTTATATTGTGATTTGTGTCATTTTATTTACTTGAAACATTGTATTTATTATTGTATTTTGAACATTGTATCTTGTATCTTATATGTAAACTCCTTGGGTTGCCCTGGGGTCATTTATATGTTGTTAGCCGCCCAGAGTCGGCCATGTGTTGAGTAGGGCGGGATATAAATTGAATAAATTGAATTGAATTGATTTACATAAAAATTTCATTTTTCCTATGGGTTAGCTTTGAGTTACATAAAGATTCTTTTTCCTATGGGTTTGCTTCAAGTTACGTAAAATTCATTTCTCTTTGGGTTTGCTTCGATTTACATAAAAATTTCATTTTTCCTATGGGTTTGCTTCGAGTTACATAAAAACCCGATTTAAGCAAAAGCCTACGGAACGGACTCCCCCCCCCCGCCTTAGTAGGGGTTTTACTGTACGTCCAATTGTGGTCCAAAAATACCACAATGTTCAGGGAGTCTCTTTCTGCATACCCCTCCTTGCATGCTGAAATCTGAGTGAGACCACAGAGCTTCACTTCAGCAAATCAGCCCACGGATCTGGGCACACCTATTCGGAGGTGAGAGAAGGGACTGCGGTGGCTTAGTGGTTAAGACGTTGAACTTGACAACTGGAAGGTCGGCAGGTCAGCAATTTGAGACCTGTCTCTCGAACTGCCAACTTGGCAGTTCAAAAGCAAGAAATTGCAAGTAGATAAATAGGTACCACTTCGGTGGGAGGGTAAACGGCATTCCGTCTAGTCATGCCTGCCACATGACCACGTCTGCAGATGCAGACGGCGCTGGCTCTTTCGCTGCAGTGTAAATGGAGATGAGCACCCAACCCTAGAGTCGGATACGACTGGCTTTCGAGCAAGGGCGACCTATTCGGAAGTAAATCTTGCCATAGTGCGACGACCCACTTGGCGCCAGGGAACAGCTCGAAGCAACTCCGTTCGCCTCGGGCAGCCGCTCCCATTGGACGGAAGGGAGGCTTCTTCCCAAGGTTTAGGCTCCCGGGGCCATCCACGAGTCCGCTTGCTGGCGGGCGGCGAGAAAAACGACAGCCCCCACCCCCACCCCTGGAAGGCTTCTGCTGGCGGCGCGACGGGCTACGGGCGCATGGCTGAGAAGCGGCGCGGCTGCGTGCAACAGGGCGGCGGGAGAAGGCGGGGAAGTGGGAGGGTTTAAAGCTTATTAGGGGGGGGGAAAGGGGAGGGGTGTGTGTGTGTGTGAACACTACAGCCTCCTAAGCTGTGGGAAGAAGCGAGCAAGCAAGTCAGCTGAGTAACGAAGCAAGCTCCGGCTGGTGGGAGGGAGGCAGGGAGAGAGGCACACCACCGAGTCCTGGGTTGAGAGCACGCAGGAGCCCTGAGGAGGGAACCCGGCCAGCAAGCGCCCCAGCCCAGCCCCGCAGAGAGCCCCCCCCCCTCCTCGGGCCAGGCGGACCGGGTCTAGGGAGTTTGGAGGCAGGCAGTGAGGGAATTGGGCGCCGGCCGGGAGGGAGAGTCTCCCCTCGCCTGCTTTCTCCCTCACGAATTTGTGGCGGATGGTGAACCTCCTCCTTTCCCCCTTCCTCGCTCGCCTTGCTCTCGCGCCCTCCTCCTCCTCCTCCCCGTCTCTTGCCTGCCTGCCCCGAACTTGCTGAGCAGAAGAAGAACTGCGCGCGCGGAGAAGGGCGAGGCGAGGGCGGGACTGCCCGGCTCAAGTCCTCCGGCGACAAGAAGGCGCAGCCAGGCCACGAGGGCGACCCGCGCCGCCACCAGCCACGCCCGCCAGCGCAGGTGAGGTAAGGGACCGGGCCGCGGAGTTGCGGCCGGGCCGGGAAGAAGGGGCACCTGGTTAGGGGGGTGGGTCTCTGGGCGGTGTGTGTGCGTGTGCGTGTGGAGAACTTTCTTTTTGCGGCACTTCTCTGTGGAGCGGGAAGGCTCTCCGTTCCCCGTCGCGGAGCTGTGGCTGGTCTACTCGGAAGTAAAGGTTCCGGGTGGCCGGCGGGGGGGGGGGAGTATGTGGAGCCTCGGACTTCTGCCTTCGCCTTGAACTCGCCCCGCACATGAGACGACTACGAGTGACTGGGGGGTGGGTGGGTGGGTGAGGGGAAGGAACGGGGTTGGGATCCCAGAGAAGCCCGGCGCCGCTTTCTAGAGAAGGCAGAGCATAGTGGTGCACTGGTGGTGCCCCGCCTGCTGCCCCTCACTGCCTTTCCACCCTTTCACCAACGAGCGACAGAGGCGTGTAAACTTCTTCGTTGCCTCAGTCGGTGCCCTTTCCACATTGCATCATAAAATCAGGGTGGAGCTCCTCTTTCTCCCCCGCCTCCCGTTTGCCGGCCTTAAGACTTGAGGGGCTTGCCCGTCTCTGCCAATCCGTTGTGCTTGGGTGGTGCGTTCCGCTCCCCTTTCCTTCCCCCCTCCCCCCCTCGGGAGGGAGGGAGCCACCTCGGCTCGAGATTGGACATTGGGCGGGCATAGGGTGAGGGTAGCTTTAAAGATTTAAGGAGGAGACGGACGTGGAGGCGGGGGAGGGGGGGGAGACATATAGAGGTAGGACTGAGTCCAGTTACAGTAGGATAATAGTCGCCTGCTTGGCTAAGACTTTCCTTGCAGAGTCATGCTGAAGGCGAACATGCTCGCTGGTGGAGGCCAGCGCCGTGCTGCTCCAGTGGCTACAAAGGTTGCACCGAAAACACTTCGAAAGAGATTTTACCAAACTTTTTGGTTCCTTGCCCCTCTCTCTTGATTAGGGTTGCCACAATTCTCTCCCACCAAACCGGGACAGCCACGTGACATGATTGCATTCTTCAAACTGCGCATGCATTGGATGGGACTGTCAGGGAGACCACGGCTCTAAATACCCTGCGGAATCCCCGTCCGGGGCAGACAGCCTTCGTCAGTTTAAAATTTATTTATTTATTTATTTATTAGTCAAATTTGTATATGCCGCCCGCTCAGGCATGCCCGACTCATAAATAAATAAACTGTAGTCAAGAAAGAGGATTTTTTTTTCTTCCCCTGTGTGATTCTTCTTGCAAAAGACTATTCTTGATGTTCTAAATTTTTTTTTGAATAAAATTTCTTCGGCCTCTCTTGAAACACCCTCCTCCCCCCAGGTCACCCCACCTTCCCCTTCACACACACCACTGAAGTAGACTTACCCTCAAACCCCACACAAGGATTCTTTGGAAGAAAGTTCTAAAGAGGGGCCCGGAACAGCAATGCAGTCTATGACACCTGTTTCCCTCCGGAAGGAGAAAAGTAGGAGACAGGAAGGGACATTTTGGAGGAGGACTTTTGCGATGGAGGACTCTTCACTTTCTGTTCACCCTGTTCCCTTCCTCTCTAGGAATACTAACCTGATGCATTTAATCCTTTGCAGTCACATGAGGAAGAAATCCTCTGTCCCAGTGTATGGTGGAGGAGGTTTGGCTTCTTAGGTATGGGTATTTCTTGCTCCCTCCCTCCCTTTGAGGAAAAGGGCTGAAGACGACTCCTTGTCCCCCAAACTTCAAGGTGAGCCAAGGGATTTTTGCAAAGAGTTCTTTCACTGCCTCTATGCCTTTTTCCCAATTATCTCTCTTGCAAGTGTCTCCCCTCCCCTGCGGGCTTCTCAGGGTGCTGTTTTGCCTTCACCGCTTTCAGGCAGGATAATTGAAAGAAAGGCAGGAGGCAGTGAATTAACTCTTTTCAAAAATCCCTTGGTGAGGGGTGATCCTACTTCCTTTGTTCAAATTTAAAAATCCAGGACTTTTACATGTTTTTTCTTGAACCAGCCGGGACAGCTTAAATTCTGGAAAACTGGGACATATGGCAACCCTAATTAAGCAACATGTATCTCTGGCAGAGTTGAGGAATGATTTTCTCCACTGGGGCTGGAGCAGTGATGGGAATGGGCAGATTTAGTGGCAGAGAGGGTCATGTTCCTTCTCCTTATTCCAAGAACCTCCTTTCTTGGACAAAGGTAAAATAAATAACAGGCTTACGAAAGTGCTTGGCTGCTTTGCCCTGTGATGTTATTGAAGTTCCCAACAAAGTATGTAAGGATTCTACTGGGAAATGTTGCTGTTTGTTGTTGTAAAGTAGGAGTGGTGACTTTATGCCACACTGTTATTCCTTCTGCTTTGCCACAGATACCTCTTGTAATTTCATTTCTTGAACTCATTTGGTGGAGGGGGAAAGCTGACTTCCTCGCCATTTCAATTACAGCCCTGTGATTCTATCCACCACCACCCACCCCAGCACTGTGAGTGCTCCTTCCTGCCTACTGGAAACAAATGAAATGGGAGAGCAATCTCCTGTGCAGTACAGTAAAACCTTGTATAAAGTGCACCCTGCTTAGAAACTAACTTGCTTAAAGAGCAGAATTTTCTCTGAATGTTTGCTCTCACTTAACAACTAAAAACAGCCAAAAACTCGCTTAACAAGTAAATCGGAGATCACAACCCCCAACAGAAGTCACAATCGGTCACTTACAATGGCAGTGGGCAGCGCTTTTTCCAAGTGTTTCACTTAAAGAGCAACTCGCTTAAAGAGCAATCCCATGGAGCGCATTATGCTGTTTAAGTGAAATACCAATGTATTTTGAATGAGATGCTACTGACTATGTACAAGAGCACAATGGAGGTTTAGTGAAAATGTTGGTTTTATAGAATGATACTGTTAATACCAGTTTATATACGAATCAAATGTCTTTTGTGATTTCAGTAGGTGAACTCTATGCTTATTTTTTCTTTGTTTATATACAACTGGCCCTTTTGAGCTTTGTATCAAGTGATTTTACATAATGTCAGTACGTTTCTTACTCATTAGTTAGGTTCTCTATTCTGTGTGCTTGCTCCTTGGTTGGTTAAATGGAGAAGTATTAAAAAATGATCAGGCTAAGGATATAGCAGTGTTTCCTAAGCTTTCTAGTTTCAGCCTTTCTGATTAGCTTGTCTGCTATGGAATCCATGTGATTGCAGGGGTTTGTGGAAAAGTATTATTGGAGATAGACTTGTTAACTACAGAATGCTAGGCTTGTAAAACTTCATCATTGTTCTGTGTAGGCTGGGAATGTACTTTGTACTTATTTGGATGTGAGATTTAATTGGGAGAGTTGATGATACTAGCAAACTGTTGCAGGGAAGCCAGTTTGATTTTCTGTTTGAGGGACACCAGTATTCTCAGGAGCATCATTTGAAAAGTACATTTTGGTTTCACCTTCCTCATTTTTTTTTAAAAAAAGGTAATTACTGTATATGATATCTCTACACACACACACACACACATACACACCCTCACCCTCGGATAAAGTCCGATTCGGATAAAGTCGCGGTTTTCATGCACACATGATGCATCACATAAAGTCCAAAACCTCTAAAAAATGGACGTTATCCAAGGTATTTGGTATAGGAACCTCGGATAAAGTCCATTTTTTGGACGTTATCTGATGCATCGCCCATTTGATTTGAATAAAGTCCAAAATCGGATAAAGTCCAAACTTGTGGAATGGAGTTTGGACTTTATCCAAAGTTCTTCTCTCTCTCTCTCTGTCTCTCTGTGTGTAGGCTCTTTTCTCCATGTATGTGCTCAGATGCTTGAGCTTTTAAAATAAGTAAAGGCATCTTGGATTCTGTAGGACTAGTTAGCTGCATTTTTACAGGGCTTGGAAAGGTAACAAGAAGGGCAGGAAAGCTAATCCTGGGATTAGGAGGAATGAGTTATGAGGACAGACTTAACTAAAAGGGGATAAAATGTAGAGGAGATCTTTTTGTAGATAAAATTGTAGAGGAGATCTTTTTGTAGATAAAATGATAGAAGAAAATGTGGTTGAAAAGTCAAACCTAAGTATATCTCCTTGTAAATAAAAATGAGGTTAGTGTTTATGGATTATTTTGTGTAGAAGGATTGACCAGTGAAGTTTGCAGATGAGGTGATAGGTCTTAAGGTTGTGTTGCTTTATTTACGAGTATCTAATCCACATTTAGATCTCTCCTTTTAAAAAAGTTCCGAAATCAACCTGACAGATATGATTTTAACAGTTTAATCATTTTTTGAAATCAAAGCCATATCAATGATTTTCAGGTAAAACTGAGCATAGTTGGAACCGTAGCTTGATATATACCGTATTTTTTGGACCATAAGATGCACTTTTTCTCCTCCAAAAGTGGGGAGAAAATGAGGGTGCATTTTATAGTCCAAATGCTGGTCTTCGGCAGGCTGTGGCTGTTTTAAAATGATATTTTACAAGAGCTGCAGCTGGCCGAAGACTACTGCTGCCGCCTCTCAGCTGTTCAGCTGTTCTTTTCAGAGCAGGGGAAAAACCCATGAAAAACAAGTGGCCACTAGAGGGTGAAAATCGCAATTTCCCATTTAAATGTATTGGAAATAAATTTCTTGTATTCAAAAGTTTTCTGTTTGTATGTTCCCAATGCATTTAAGTGGGAAACCAAACCTATGCTTAAAAAGAAAGGGTTTCACTTACCTTGTTAAGGCCTTTGTCTCTACTCCACTGGACATAATGGAGGGGGAAAACATGCTTCCTGGTTGAAAGGAGAGCAAGAGGCTAGGCTAGAGTATAATTTCCTTCCTCAGTGCAATTGGCCTGCCTGCTCATTTCCTCTGCAGCACCACCACTTGGTGGTATTTTGGTGGTGCAAAATACAGTATTAAATTTTTTGTTTTGTTTTTCTGCTCTGAAAACTGGGAGTGTCTTATGGTCAGGTGCGTCTTATGGTCCAAAAAATACGGTAATGGTGGTGGATGTAAGGGAAAGCATCTGATGCTGCTGCATTAATATTTGGCAAAATGTTTGCATATGTTTACCGAAACTATTAAATACTGTACAGTATTGTAGTTAGCTGATGGTGAAAGAATCCCCAGATACCCAAAATGTTGATAATGACACTACCTAGTTGATTCACTAGGTGGCATTGGAATCTTTGGCCTCTGGCATTTCCTGTTGCAGAGATAGATAAGAAATTTATTGTACACCTTCCTCACTGGTATGGGATTTGAGCCTTCCTTGACTTGGCAGCTCACAATTTCTTTTAACCTTAATGTTTTGAATGAATGAAATTAGATTTTTTAGAGGAATAAAAAACCCCTGCAATTTTCTATGTTAATTCCTGCTTGGTTTCTCCATTTCTTCTGCTGCCACATCTCTGTTTGCATCTCACTGCCCTTATGGAGGTCAGAGACAGACATAACCTTGTTGAACCACCTGCTTGCTGTTGGTTAACAGGGCTAGGAAATATCAGAGATAATTGTTCAGCAATAACTAAAAAAAGCTTTATCCTTCTTCCTTCTTTATACATACTTGGTGGAGACATCAAGGTATTCAAAATATCATCATGAATGAATAATGTTAAAGTAGGAAGCTGTCCATTCAACTTTCTTTTGGTTAAAGAGGCAGAAATGTTTGGTGGGCTGGCTTGGAAGCAAAAACAAATTTGGCATAAAGTGCTTTAAAGTGTTGCTTAGTCTCTGGAGTGGTTTAATACTTTAGCTATTTCCCTCATGCTTTAGCTTGAGAAGCATCTGTAGTGTGCTGTTGAAAAAAACAAAACCTCAGCCAGCCTTTTGGATCCAGATACTGTATAAAGATGCACAATGGCCACAGTAAGCTGTGATTTAAAGCCAACAAGACATACTGGATGATGTTGCAAAACTTAGTTCACTGCCTGAATCTGGTTGAGACATTCAAACAAACCACAGTTAGACTCAATAGCTACTGGATTTGTATTAAATGCAGATAAAGTATTACCAAGGTATCAGAAGTCAGCTTTCAAAGACATATATATTATCAAAGTAAGGAAGGTGTCACAGTTTCCTGCACCTGAAACCTTTAGCTTTACCTGTGATGTGGACCGCATTAATGAAATTTCTGTTCCCCTTGACTAGCCACAGAATTTAACAAGGAGAAAATAATAGTTATATTAGGTTTACTCCTTTATAAACCATTATGAAAAATTATGATGATATTTATAAATCCTTTACCATGGCTGAAGAGAACCATGAGCATAGTATGCAATTTTTATAGCCAGTTTGATACCCTATTTTATTCCTGAGAAGAATGTGGTTTATGGAAGGGCCTACTTCTATCAAATAGCACAGAGGCCTGGAGAAATAGTCATTTGTTTAGAACTTTGCAGAGGCTTACAAACCCTAAGCTTGGGGCTGAAAAGGAGGAGTACTTTTTGAGCTTGGAATTGTAGACAAAGGCCTTCCTGAAAGAGTGCAGCTAGTAGAGAACTTAACCCTTTACAGTGTCATAGAATTCAGAGCAATCAGCTGATCAAAATCCAGATCAGAGAACAAAGACAACTTCAGATTAATTAGGAGGGGATAGTTTATATTCTAAAAAATGTAGAACCAGCCATTTTGAGAGGTGTGCATTCACTCCATGGTTCCACAAAAGCTGTCCAGAAGAAAGCTCAGAAAACAGTTTAGCTCAGTGTTTCCCAACCTTTGTGTGTTGGACTTCAATTCTCAGAAGCCTAAGTCAGTTTCCCAAAGCACTGATCAGCCAATGTACTGATTTAGGCTTCTGGGAATTGAAGTCCCCCGTGGGGCATAGGCCCCACATTGGAAACCATAGGTCTAGCTATTTTGAAACACTTTGGTGGAAAAGGCCTTCCCAGATTGTACATACAAGATATGGAACATTATGCATCATTAGCAGGGGTTTGCTGAAGGTGAGAGGTACAGTACAAAAAGAGTTCCAAAAAAATGTCATTTTGCTTCTATGTAAAGATTCTACAGAAGTACTTACAATCCTTTATTTAGTCCTATATTTTGTGATGACCTAGGCCTGTCCTGGAGAATGTATAACCATTTGTAGCACAAGTATTTATTGCAAAATACCTTCCTAAGCAGATGTTACAATAATGTCACATCCTCACAGAAATCCAGAACCGCACAGATCTGTGTAAGGCAGAGACTTTTACATGGAGGCTCATAATCTATTACGGTGGCGGCGAGCCGAACCTATGGCTCCTGGAAGTGGAAGTAAAACACACCAGGGCCATAGTTTGGGCATCCCTGGTTTAAGCAGAGAAAATGGCAGCCTAAAAAGATATATCTCATTTTGCTGCAAAACATCCTTCTGGTGGGAGGAATCATGTGACCGGTCCGCTAAACCACGTGATCGGCTCACTAAAACGTGACCGGCCCACGGCCCATAAAGTTTGGGTGCCCCGGGTTAGAAGATAAATGTACAGTCATTAGAGGACTGCAGGAATTGTGGGGACTCAAGTTAGAATTTCTCTCCCTCAACCAACCACCACTCTAGTCCTTTATGACATCTTATTTTTGGCAGTACAGGTTGTAAGGAAAACATAGCCCATTATCCCACTATCATAGAATCCTGTTCCACCTTACAGAGACCTACACCCATTTAGGAAGCCAGCATAAGACCTTTAAAAATCAGAAACACAAAACATTTAAGAAAGGAACATTCTTAACCCCCAACCCTATTTTTCCTCTTTGTTAAAACAATAATAACTATATTTTCTGGCCTAGCCATTTAACAAAATGTTTCTACTTTTCTGCTCAAGCAATTTTCATACTTTGACCCACCTTTTCTTTTTTCTTAACCATAAGACTCCACGTTTAATGTCAAACATCCCTCCTTCCGTTCTCACATTCCTAAATTATTTTGACTATCTAAGAGGAAAAGAATTTGTAGCTGGCCCGAAGGTCAAATCCCAAGCCTCTCTTCACCCTCTCTTAGGAAAGAAAGCAAACAACAGCATCCATTTTAACTCAGAAAATAAAGGCTCCATTTCCACTCATTACACAGGTCAACACCCATATCTTTGGGTTCATTATCAGAGGTTTCAGTTATCCATGTATCCAAAGTATTCAGTGAAAAATCCTTGAAATACACAATATAAATGAAATGTTTGAAGTGGTACCCGTGTTAGTCTGTGCAAGCATATCAGAGAGTAAACAAAATAGAACATCAAAAAAAGAAAAAGTGTTGTGACACCTTAAAGACAATATAAATGTATTTTCAAGTTGCATTACTAGTGTTGGCCATTAGAGGCGACTATTTACAATGTAATGTTAATGAATGGATTGTTTCAAGAGGATTTCCCCCCCTCTGAGCAGACTTTAAAGATCAACAGAAGCATTTGCAGCATCCGCCACTTGTATGACTCTGGTATGTGGGTTATAATACAGTGTTGCCTGCTCTTTGTGGTTTTAGGTATCCACTGAAGATCTTGGAACATATTATCTGTGGAATTTAGAGAGAGAGAGAGAGAGAGAGAGAGAGAGAGAGAGAGAGAGAGAGAGAGAGAGAGGAGAGAGAGAGAGAGAGAGAGGAGAGAGAGAGAGAGAGAGAGAGAGAGAGAGAGAGAGAGAGAGAGAGAGAGAGAGAGAGAGAGATGTACAGGTATTGATTTCCAAGTGGGCTGGAGGTGCTCCTTTACCGATGGAGGTAAATAAGCTAATAAGAGTCTGTCTTATATCTTTCATAGATTAATTGAATGGAGTACTCATGAACAGATAATATGTATGCAAGACAGCTTGCCCCCCCCCCCCCCCCACACACACACACAAACACACAAGAGAAGTACATTTTCTTGGGAGAGCTCTGACTTAGTTGCTTTGGGACAGGAGTAATTGTTAGATTGAGAAGTGCAGGGCATACTCTTCTTTTGGCATTGAATGGTAGGAAGATATTGCATGAGGAGGATACGTTCGAACGTGTTTCAGACACAGTTCTGTTATAAGGTTACAATCCAGGCATCTGAAAAAGCCAGTTGAGATGAGAAAATAAAGTTCTACTTTTTAGGTTACATCCAGTTTTTGTGGAAGTATGGTATCTACAGTGCTGTTGCCATGTATGTATCATCAGCAAATAAACTGATCATAATTGCATCTTTATAATTTATATACTTTGTTAATTTATTTTTCCTAATACTTGCCAATAAGCAGACACCCTTGTCTAGAACCCTAGCCTAAGGAAATTCGCTATACCATCATTCGTTAACACTGTTGCAAAATTCTCTGAATACAATTGATAAGTGGTACTGTGAAATCATTCTCCAAATCCAATCTTCTCTATTAATATTTTTAGTGTTATTTGATACAATCAAACACTTAAAATATCTAAAACAATTATCCTTACTTTCTTGTAGTGATTTGTTATAAGATGCATCCTAGTTAAATCTGCTTTGTGTCTTCCAGTTATAAATCCACAGTTATATAATTACAGTGGAACCCCATACAACAATCGCCCCATATAGCAATGAAATCGTAGAACAATAGGTTTTGAAAAAAATAGCATCCTGCATGACAATTTTCCATATGGAAAAGATGTACAACAATTTTTCAATGGGAAAAACCACTTAGCAAAAAAAAAAAAAGTTGTACGATGCACCCCATAGGGAAAATCGCTGAGATAGGCAGAGTGGGATACTACTTTGTTGTTGGTCTCCTGGATCTCTTAGTGGCCTTTGATGCAATCAACCACAGTATCTTCCTGGACAGGCTTTTGGGATTGGGCATTGGTGGCAAGGCTTTTGGCCAGGCTCCAGTCCTTTCTTGAAGAGTACAGCTAGGTTCCAATAATATGGGGTATCTTGGGAGTTGACTATCTTTCCAATGCTGTTTAATATCTATGTAAGGTACTGGGTGAGGTCATCAGGAGATTTGGAGTTTGTTTTCATCAGTATATTTGCTGGAGAGACTATAATGTTGGCAACGGGTAGGTAGCTGTCTTTGGGAGGAGAGGGTACTTTTGGTGGTGGTTTTTTTGGTTAGATTATTATTATGAATCTCATGCTATTAAGTTTTTGTTTTGTTGATAGTGGTTACCAAGATTCAAAGGTGAAGGATCTTTGCTGGGAAACATATAATATTGCCATCTACTTAATTAGCTAGAGATGAAGAATGGGTGCAAAGGAGCAATGGTGGCATGTCTTTCTTAGAGCAGATCTATCATGCTGGAATCTGGTTTCATCCAACTGTTCATGCTGGGCATGTGTAAGTGTGTGGATCTGGGGTTATTTTATTATTACACAGGAGTGCTTGCTATTACGAATGGCTGCTGTGCTTTTCCATCAACCAGAGTGCCCCCTCCTGCATTTTGTTACAGTGAAACTGACAACTAAACTGATATGGTGGCTCATG
The DNA here is from genome assembly GCA_035047345.1 of Bradypodion ventrale. Lineage (NCBI taxonomy): Eukaryota > Metazoa > Chordata > Lepidosauria > Squamata > Chamaeleonidae > Bradypodion > Bradypodion ventrale. The sequence continues at coordinate 52,379,176 of JAWDJE010000006.1, forward strand.
AAATGATAGAATAACTGAGTTTGAAGGGGCCTTTTAGGCTATCAACTATTTTCCTGGCATACTGACTTTCAAAACTAAATATCCCAGGGCCCATATATACAGTACACTGTTGGCTAATAAAATTGGACTGGAAAGATCATACATGTGAATGATGGGCAGATGGATAGAATGTGTTAGAAGTTTTGAAAAGGCTGAAAAATGATGTTGATGTGTAGTGGCAGAGATTGTCTTGAGGATTATTGTCTTGATGGCTTGTTTCATAGCAAGTAGGCTCAGTTATCATATAAATCTCATAACAAAAGGAAATCCATAGAAAATAGTGGCTCAGTTTACAGATTTTTTTCCGGAACAGATCAAGGTTTTCAGTGCATTCCTATGGGAAAATTGCATTCAATGCATTCCTATGGGAAATTCGGTTAAAGTAATTTTCACTGTAAGAAATGTCCCAGAGAGTGCATTAATTATGTTAACTGAGGTTCCACTGTATACTGAATGTTTGCTGACTGAATTTGGAAGACTACAAATGCTTCTGATGGTAGAAGAGGGACTGTGAGGTAATGGTGGGACATTGTGGATTTATGGAGATGATCAACTGTACAGTGAGGATCAACTGTGATGCCATTTTACACTGAGATTTATAATCCGATTATCTGTATGTCATGGGTACATTTTAGGTACAGTAAAACCCCGTATAATGATTTTTATTGGTTCCAATGGGTCCATCGTTGTATGAAAAAATTGCTGTACGATACATGTATCGTATAGCAATTTTCCCTATGGGATGATTCGTATAACGATTTTTGCCATGGAAATTCATCCCTTTTGCTAAAAGCACAGGGTTGCTTTTGCCTTGAGAAGCGCTTTCCCTGTTATCGAGAGGGATTCTCGCAGGGCCCCCTGCTGTTTCCGCAAAGGGACCAGCGGGAATCCCTTTAACAGCACAGGGTTAGGGCACCCCTGTGCTCCGATTCCCGCCTTCCTTTTGCTGAAGGCAGGGAGACCTTTGTCCCGGCTCCCAACCCCGGCTTCCTTCAGAAGGAAGGAGGCGATCTGAAGGAAGTCGGGTTCAGAGAATGGAGGGGACAGAAGGGATTGCTTTCCCAAAGCCTTCCAGAGCCTTTGGACCCGGCGGACAGGCCAACAACAGCGGCAGAAACAGCCACGGTTTTTACGATGCCCCTGTGGCTGTTTCTGGCGCTGTCACTGGCTCCCCTCCTTCCCAAGCGAGCCAGGAGGGTCCTGGTTTGCTTGTGAAAGAGGGAGGCAGGTGCATGGATGGCCCCCTCCTTCCCAGTGGTGTCCTCGCTGTTCTGAGACAAGCTTCGAAACAGCGAGGGCACCACTGGAGATCCAAGCTGCCAAGCCGGCAGGGCTGGTCTCTGCCTGGGAATTGCCTTCCCAGGCGGAGACCAACCTTGATGGCTTGGCGGCTTGGATCCACCTGGAAGTTCGGACCACCGGTTTGTTTGGGGTTTGAACGCACAGCGCCGTGTTCTCACCCAAAACAGACACCGGCTCGGCCCCCTCCTTCCGAAGGAAGCCGGCTCGCCTTAGAAGGGGAGGGGTGGGCACCTCCCTCCCCACAAAGGCACTGGGTGATTGGAGGATTCAAACGGGGCTTTCGGGGCTGTCAGGCAGAGCCTTCACCTGACTGCCCACAAAGCCCCATTCGGATCCTGCAGTCATCCAGTGCCTTTGTGGGGAGGGAGCTGATTCTTTCACCTCCCTCCCCACAAAGGCACCAGGTGATTGGAGGATTTGAATGGGGCTTTCGGGGCTGTCAGGAACCCCTACCCATCCCGATCTAAAAGCAGATAGCCCACCTGGCTCACTTGGGAAGGAGGGGACACCAAATTACTGAAGTAGCAATCTTCAGGGAGGCTCCTTTCATGTCCTCCAGAACCACATGATTCTCTATTTGGACAATTGTTCTGTTGTACTTTATTGGAAGGAGAAAAATAATCATTACCTTAACATTTAAGTTTTATTTAACCAAAACAATAACATTATATAGCATTATGTATGCTTATATTTGCTTAAACATCTATGTTTGTTAACTGATGTGGTAAATATATTTTTAAAAAACTTAGACTGACAATCATTGACTATATCAGCCAGGTACACATGAAAAATTTAAAATATACTGTCTTCTGCAGCTCACTAATCTTCATCTTCATCTTCTTGTTTTTTTCATAATCTGGAAAAGAAAAACAAGCTTTTCTGCTTTATCGGGTCCCAAACAATTTCTCAATTTAGAATGAATGAGTCCAAAGGAATAATAATAATAAATTTTTATTTATATCGTGCACTTTCTCAGCCGAAGCCGACTCAAGGCAGCCATTACAACAAATATATACCATACAAAACAATAATACAGTAGTAAAGAAGCAAAAAGTAAATTCAGTACAATTCAAAAGCAATTTAACAAAGTCAAATTACAACACAAAATATCACATCAGAAATAAATCCACTAATAATGAATAACAAAATTAGACAAGATCACCCAAGAAATCCCCAGCCTCTAGAGTCTTTTGAGTCCGGAGGAGGAGGGCGGGGCCTGAGAATGCCGGTCTGTGTTGTGGCCAGGAGAGCCTCTTCGCCCCCACCGGGGCCAGAAAGCATGGCGTGGCCGTGGCTGGCCTGACTCCCCCTCACCTTTTGAAGTCTGAGGGCGAGGGGGGCAGGGTGGGGCCCGAGAAATGCCGGCCGGTGGTGTGGCCGGGAGAGCCTCTTTACCCCCACCAGGGCCGGAAAGCACGGCCATGGTTGGCCCGAGCCCCCTTGCCTTTTGAAGTCTGAGGGTGAGGGTGAGCGGGGGGCCTCCCGAGAAACGCCGACCGGTGGTGTGGCTGGTAGAGCCTCTTCATCCCCACTGGGACCGGAAAGCATGGTGCCGCCGTGGCTGGCCCGACACCCCCTCACCTTTTGAAGTCTGAGGGCGAGGGGGTGGGGCCCAAGTAAGCCAGCCGGTGGTGTGGCTGGGAGAGCCTCTTCGCCCCCACCAGGGCTGGAAAGCGCGGCCTAGCCGTGGCTGGCCTGACGCCCCCTCGCCTTTTGAAGTCCGAGGGCAGCGGGGTCCAAGAAACGCCGGCCGGTTGTGTTATTCTTTCTACACCAGCAGAAGAAGCTACTGCTGTTAAACGTGAAATCATTACTTCAACCGTCTCTAAATCCAAGTGTTTAAGTGACTTCCACCAGTTCACTGGTGTGACTTTCTCTAAAACATCATTGGCAAACATATATTTCTTGAATGGTTCCCCCCTAGCTCTGAAGTTTATTATAGTTGGCATTGCAGATGGATGATTGCTGGATACCCATGTCATAGCTAATTCCTCTTCTTCAGCACTTAAGGTTTGACCCTGGTACCGAATATTGACAATATTTGCGAGAAAATGAGCTGGAGACAGTGCTTACCCCATTCGTTTTTTTAATGCTTGTAATTTAATTCTGTCATTGTGTAGTTTTGTTTTTAAGTGCTCACTCAGTTCTTTCCAAATTTCAACAGCATCAGCAATAAAACAGGTATTTTTCTGTATTTTGTTTAAAGCTTCAGAAATGGTTTTCAGGATGGTCAGCATATGTTCAACATTTCTCTTAAGTCCAATGTTGAGGGTTTTGGCCATGACGGTGCCATCTATTTTCTCTCGATTTTGTTCGCAAACTGTCATCAGAATAGGCCAGTTCTTGATATACTGCTCAAAACAGTCCACTACAGAGTTCCATCTAACTTCTTGTGAGAGCGTTAGCTTGGTTCCACCCATTATTTTCAGAGCGGCTGTTGCAAAATGATTGTTACGAAAGCATTTAGCAATTTCAACAACATTAGTCTTTATTTCTGGAACACTGAAGTCTTTTGTTAGGAGGTGCATCAAATGAGCACTACAACCATATGTCATTACTTTCATATTCTCTTCACACAATAAATTTCTTCTCATCTTGGATACATTAGCAGCATTGTCTGTGACCAAACTGCACACTAGACATTTGAATGTTGTTCACATTTTATTATAGCTTTTGTTGCTACTTCTTGTAAGTGTTCTGCTGTGTGTGAATTTCCTGATGTATCAATTGTTTCTGCAAGGAAGACATTCCCTTCTTCTGTTGTTATACAAGCACATATAACAGGATCATTGTAGACATTACTCCACCCATCAAGACTTAGATTAACAATTTTACCCTCTAAACTTGTTGCACATTGCTCCATTTCTTTATCCAGCAGTTTCCCTGCAACATCTGTTCTGCTAGGTGGACTGTATCCTGGTCTCAATGACTGGATCATATTAATAAAGTGTGGGTTTTCAATAAGACGGAAAGAAGAGTTTGTTGCATAAACAAACTGGTACATTTTTTCTTCAAGTAACTCTTTTTCTAATCTGCTGGTTTTTATCATAAACTTATCTATGGTGGTGGATCCTGGGTGGTTGTCCTCAATGGAGTCCGCGGCTTGGCAACTCTTCAACTGGTGTGGCCACGGGTCAGATGGGGCCGGAGAGCGGATTGGCGGCCGCAGTTGTCTCCCATCCCGGGCCAATGGTGTGGCCACGGGAGAGAAAATGCGAGCTGAAACTTTTGTTCATTGTCACAACCGAGTTTACAGGTGAACCATGTGTCCGGACCCCATAGAGTAACAGTCCCCTGATCAGTGCTTTTTTCTTTATATTTAGCAATTATTTCTCAATAATTACATATTTTATTAATTCATGATACTATTCATGTTCTATTACTAGTATTTTAAGAATGATTTATTAGTTTTTGCCACAAGTGATTATTTTGCTCAGAAAAACAGTCCCCTGGTGTCAGTCCCCTGCCTATTTAGGATACAGGGGAACGTTTTCCTTCCAGGGGACTGTGTGATGACCATATGCCCAGTGGCTCGTTACCTTATTTTATACATAGAGGTCTTGGGTTTTGCTCTCTGGCGGAATAGTTGGCTAATTTGCATATTGGTTTTTAATTATAGGTGATTTTGCAAAACCAAAAGTGAATGAACATGACATGTGCCTTTGCATTAGGTAAAGGTAAAGGTTTTCCTTGCTCGAAAGCCAGTCGTATCTGACTCTAGGGTGCAGTGCCCATCTCTGTTTCAAAGCCGAAGAGCCAGCACTGTCTGCTTCTGCAGACGTTTCCGTGGTCATGTAGCAGGCATGACTAGACACTGGAGCACACAAAACGCTGTTACCTTCCCACCGAAGTGGTCCCTATTTATCTACTTGCATTTTCTTGCTTTTGAACTGCTAGGTTGGCAGGAGCTGGGACAAAGACGGGAGCTCATTCTGTCCTGCAGTACTCAAGAATCAAACTGCTGACCTTCCTCCTCCCAGTCAGCGTCTTAGCCACTTAACATAAGAACATAAGAACAGCCTTGCTTGAACAGGCCACAGCCCATCCAGTCCAGCATTCTGTCTCACACAGTGGCTCACCATTTCCTTCAGGGTATTATTCCCAAGGAGATAACTTCACCTGCTTAGGATTCCCTGGAAATGGCATTGAGAGATATCCTGCCTATCTCTCCAACCCGGAGGTTGTCCTTAAGTATCCATAATTATAGCCATTGATACTCTTGTCCTCCATGAACTTGTCTAATCCTTTCTTAAAGCTGTCAAGACTGACAGCTGTCACCACTTCTTCTGGCAGGGAGTTCCATAGACCAGTAATCCTCTGGGTGAAAAAGTACTTTCTCTTATTTGTTTGAGAACTAGTACCCAAAAGTTTCATGGAGTGTCCCCTAGTTCTAGTGTTGTGCGATAGGGAAAACAGTTTTTCCTTATCTACTTTGTCCACACCGTGCATGATTTTATAAACTTCAATCAGGTCACCTCTTAGACGCCGTCGTTCAAGAGTGAAAAGGCCCAACCGTTGCAGCCTCAGATGGTAAGGAAGGTGTTCCAGTCCCCTAATCATTCTGGTTTCCCTCCTCTGTACTTTCTCCAACTCCATAATATCCTTCTGGAGGTATGGCGACCAGAACTGTACACAATATTCCAGATGGGGCCTCACCATAGATTTATAAAGAGGCAAAATGACACTTGCTGACTTATTTTCTATACCCTTCCTAATGATCCCTAACATTGAGTTTGCTTTTTTCACTGCTGAGGCACACTGGGTTGACATCTTCATTGAGCTGTCCACCAGGACACCAAGGTCCCTTTCCTGGTTTGTCGCAGAGAGTTCAGACCCCATCAGTTTATAAATGTAATTGGGGTTTTTTGCCCCAACATGCATCACTCTGCACTTACTGATGTTGAAGCTCATTTGCCACTTTTGCCCACTCCCCCAGTGTCAAGAGATCCCTCTGGAGCTCTTCACAATCTCTCACAGTTTTCTCTACCCTGTATAATTTAGTGTCGTCAGCAAATTTGGCTACCTTGCTTTTTCCTCCTACCTCTAGATCATTTATGAAGAGGTTGAAAAGCAGGGGTCCCAGTACTGAACCTTGGGGGACCCCACTCTTTACTTCCCTCCACTTGGAGAAGTGTCCATTTAGTGCTACCCTCTGTTTCCTGTCCCTTAGCCAGTTGCTGATCCAGGACAAGACCTGTCCCTTTATTCCATGACTGGTAAGTTTATTCAAGAGCCTTTGGTGTGGGACCTTGTCAAAAGCCTTCTGAAAGTCCAGATAAACAATGTCAACTGGATCCCCCTTATCCACATGCTTGTTGACACTCTCAAAAAATTCCAACAGATTAGTGAGGCATGATTTGCCCTTGTAAAAGCCATGTTGGCTCTCCTTTAGCAGCGCCTTCTCTTCTATGTGCCTATTAATTCTATCTTTTAGGATGGTTTCCATCACTTTACCTGGGACACATGTCAAACTGACAGGTCGGTAATTTCCTGGATCACCCCTGGATCCTTTTTTGAAAATTGGTGTTACATTCGCTACCTTCCAGTCATCAGGCACAAAGCCTGATTTGAGGGAAATATTATATATTTTGGCTAGGAGATCAGCCACTGCTGTCCCTTTGCATTACTCATGGTAATATAGATCTCAAATTGTCTGCATTAAATGGCCAAAAAATGCATTACAATAATCATCAAAAATTATTAGAAGACATATGTTGTGATTGTTATGATGAGAACTATTTGTCCAGAAAGTGCCAAAGCTGTGTCAACAAGAATCCTTCTTACAAAAAAATTGCCAATAGCAAACCTGTCCTATTCAAAAAGTGGATAGCTTGTAAAGAAAAGACTGAGTTGAGAAGAGTCAAAGATTAAAGATAAGATTTATCTTGATATTATTAGTGATATTGGTTAGTATTACAAATAAAGTTTATGTTCCTAATAGGACAACTATAACACTGGTTTTGTTGTAACTAATGTTTAAGTCATAATTTAAATTGATAATATTCCTAAGAACACAGTTTATTTTGAAAGTTAACTCACATGTAGAGATGTTTTGAGAGTTTAAAACTGTTTACCTTAGCTTTAATAGTGTTAACATTAACAGAACAAATTATACTGTTTTTATATGATGAATAAACATTATAATATATTTAGTCTCTCTCAAATAATTGTTTTATTTCATGAAAACAGTCCCCTGCCTATGAAAACAGTCTCCTATCACGATTTTTCAGAAAATTGCTCATAAATAATTGAATACGCAATAAATCTTCTGGCCTTCTTAGGAAATGTTCACAGCTGTTTGTGTGACCCCTTTATAGACAGTCATTTTATTAATTAAAAAAACACATCAAGACAAAAATGAGAAATTTTCCATTTAGTGGAGAAAGACCCACATGTTAATTTTAGCTCTGTATGTTACTATATGCTGGTGGTGCCTCTGACACAAATAAATAACGATGTCTCTTAAATGTACAAATCAAAGTTGCATCTCAGGATCCTTGTGGGAATCTAAGAATCTGCCTTCTAGTGTGGTTAACAGGTGGGTTGCATATAATCCCCTGTTCATATATATGCCTCTAAAAGGTACCTTGCTCTTGATGCTCTTGATGTTGACTCTGGTGTCAGTTTGATGTAACAGCGGTGCAAAGATTGCTGTTTCCCACTAAAAGAACACAGATTTTCCTTTCACACTCTTTATTTGCAAGTTATTCACACTCTTGAGGTATAGATCCATTTTTAAAGGTGGCACATAGTGAAGATGCACCTTTAAAGGTATGCTTTTAAAGTGAAAAGCTACTTTGCACAGCTGAGGATGTCCTCACAGGTTTTAGATTTGCAGGTCCCCACCCTAAGAATAAACAGCAGAGGATGATGTGGCTTCCAGAACCACATAAATTGTTAACTTTTATCAATTCACTTATGTATGATTTGTTAGAAGTATTGTGTTTGTTCTGCAGCCTGTGAGAACTCCTAAAGAAAAGTCCAACCACACAAAGCTAAACATATTGGTTGAAATCCCATTGATTATTCATGCTGGCCAGTGTTTAGTGTGTAAATCACAATGACAGATTTACACTTCTTAATTAATCATTGCTTGTACTCTTATCACACACTAGTTTCATGACTTGATGCATGAGAAATCACAAGCTGTGACCTGTTAACTTTCAGCAATATGCTGTTGTGTTTTACACCATTGCATTTTGCTAGCTTGAATAACCAATTGGATGCTAACCATCACCTATGATTTTAAAAACTTGAAAACCAATGTTAAAAGCAATCAATTTTATAAACACATTAGCTAGTCTAAATATCAGTCCTAAAACCATGGTACACAGGAAAGGCCATGTGAAAAAATACTATAAATAGTAACTAGTAGTGCTTTCCTTCTTCGAAATTGAGAGTCTGGGATAGAGCTGGATGTTATATGGCCAGGGAATCGATTAAAGCATTGTTCAGCACTGAAATATCTTGACATTTGTAGGGATAACAAAGCCCATTATCCCAATACCATAGGATACGTTCCATCTGACAGAGACCATCACCCATTTAGGAAGCCATCTGCTTCAGATTACATGAGGTTCTGCCCTAAACTAGGAAAATCTGTGATAGATTTCAATCCCTGGTTGTTTATGCTTACAAACCAACCAGATTAGGTAGGACCGAGCAATATAAATTAGGTAGTGAAATGCCAATAAAGTTTCAAAAGGAACTGGAATTCTCCCACCGGCTTATTCTCTAAATAAAAAGTCCAGAAAGTCTTCTGTAAAAGGTCAAGGCTTTATTATATGAAGGAAAAATTGTTTAAAGAAGCAGAAACACAAAAAGATATAAAAAGAAACAGGAACATTGTTACTTTCCCCTTTCCCTTATTAAAACAAGAAGGTAAGGTAAAGGTTATCCTTGCTTGAAAGCCAGTCATATCCAACTGTAGGGCTCAGTGCTTCTTTGTTTATTAGCCAAAGAGCCAGTACTATTTGCATCTTCAGATGTTTTCGTGGACATGTGGCAGTCATGCCTCAACACCTGAGTGCACAGAATACTGTTTACCTACCCACCAAAGTGTTCCCTATTTATCTACTTGCAAATCTTGTTTTCGAACTGCAAGGTTGGCATGAGCTGGGACAGAGACAGGACACGGGTACCGAACTCTGGCTTTCCAGTCTTCAAGCTCAGCAAAGTGCCTCAACCACTTGAGCCACTGCAGTCCCTCGAGAAAGTCATACAGTGGAACTCCTGATAACATCTGGTTCTGATAACGTTATATCTGAACAACGTCCATCAATTTTCAGAAAATTGATGGACCAGATAGAGTCAATGGGACGTTGTCCAGAGCTGTCTGTGCACACCCTCCCGGGGGGGGGGGGAACCAGCCAAGTGCATGGCTGCTTCTCCCCCCGGCGGGCCGGCAGGTGGCTCTGCATGCACCCACCATGGCGCCTCCCCCCCAAACAAACTGAGGTTTGTTTCGAGCCCCACACGCAGCCTCTGTCACTTACCAGTGTGGTGGAAGGCTGTTTGGAGGCAGCTCGTTCCATCCAGCTGATTTTCCGATGCTTCCCCACTTCGCTAGGCCACTTGAACGCGTGGCCGAGCATCTTCCTGGTTCCGCGCTAGGAACCAAGCGAATGATGCAAGCTCCCCCCAGCACAGGAAGTCCTCTGTCTGGTAAGTGACAGTCCGGTTTGTTTGGGGGCAGGAGGCGTGGCGCCATAGTTCTGCTGCACAAACCAGTGCTCCCCTGCTCCCTGCCTGGAGGTGCGGCGGGGGAATGCAGACCCACCCAGGGCTCGTCCGGGCAGGGAGCCGGCCACATGCTTTCTTCCCTTCCTGGAAGGGCTGTGGGTGCGCGTCCGCTATTCCCCAAATCAAGCCCGGGCTTGGTTTGGGGAAAAGCGGGTTTTTTAGCGATATCCGGTGATCTGGATAACGTTCAAATCCGGACAATGTCCAGACTTGTGGAATCAAGTTTGGACGTTATCCGGAGTTCCACTGTATCTTTATTTCCTGGTCTAGCCAGCTAACACAATCAGGATTACATTTTTCTACTTTTGTACTCACGAACAAGCATAGGCAGACATGCTTTCAACAATGGTGTTTCTTCTCTACCATTCTAAGATAACAAAAACCATCTTTCATTATTTGTCCCACCTCTTCCTCTCTCTTACCCAATAAGACCTCAAATTCAGTGTCCAACATTCCTCCTTCTGTTCTCATGTTCTTAGATTGTTTTGAATATTTAAGAGAAAATGAATTCACCCCTGGCCTGAAGGCCAAATTCCAAGCCTCTCCTCACCACCTCTTAGGAAGGAAAGCAACAATAGCATCCGTTTTAACTCACAAATACTCCGTTTCAACTCTTTTAACCAGGCCTGCCTGAATACCAAAGCTAAATTTAGTACGAGGATTTAGTGTTCAAGGAATGAAGAAGCAGACGAATGAAGTAGTGAAATTCAGCTCTTTATTAGTGGGGTTTGAACACAGTTTGGATGGGGCAAAACTCAGACTTATATACACTATAAACAGTAACAGTAACAATAATATAACAAGCCCATTGGCTAACAGTGTGTGTATATTTTTCCATCCACTTATTTGCATAAGAATAGATACATGAGAAAAGATACATTCCGCTCCTATAAACAGTAACAGTAACAATAATACAATAAGCCCATTGGCTAACAGAGTGTGCTCATTTTTTGATCCACTTATTTGCATAAGAATAGATACATGAGAAAATATACATTCTGCTCCTGTCAGAAAACACAGTTAACATACATAACATTCTTCCCCCCTAGGTAAAAAGAAAATCCTTTAACGAGGATGGCGGTTTAGTTTCCCTTCTGGGTCGGACGCTTGGCTGAACCAGCTCAGGGGCTCATAGGATGGGCGACCCGACTGGAGTGAGGGATTGACTAGAGGGGGAGGATTGTAAACCCAAATTAAAGCCCCGTTTGTCAGATGGAGGAGCAGGGGATCGCTCAAAACCAAAATCTAATTCTGTGGATGAATAAGATAACTCAGGGTCCCTCCCGTGTGTACTAAGAGTGGAGGGCGACTCCAAACAAAATTGGTCATCATCAATAAAGGAATCCAGAGTGCTAGGCTGGGACAGTGTAGGGGTACACATGGCCGGAGTAGGGGAGCCTTCCACAATTTCCCCTTGAAATCGGTCCCTAGAACACACCTCTGGGACTAAGTTAGCTTGCTGCTGACTATTACCTCTGCTCCCTGGGTTTAAACGGGTGGGGGCCAATCCTAACGTTGAGTGTCTGTATTCGTCCTGTGGGTCCAGTATTCTGGGTCTCAATTGATCCGCGTGCCTCCTCCAGATCAGACCAGTGGCTGTTTCGATTCTGTAAGAAACAGGACCAGTCTGATCGATCACAAACCCAGGCACCCACGTAGGACCACCAGCTGTATAATTGCGGCAATGTACAGGGTCTCCCGGAGAAAAACCATTCTGGTGTTGGATTGCTATATTTGTGCCTTTGTCCTCTATCCTAGAGGGATCCAATCTGTCCAGCAATGCGATGGAGAAAAGCGTGATAGAAGTTTAACAATCCTAGAAATGATTGCATTTCGGCTTTACATTTCGGCCTGGGTGCATTCAGCACGGCCGTCACCTTGGAGTCAGAAGGCATGATACCTTGGGGTGTAATCCAGTACCCCAGGAACTCCACTTCCTGTGCCAAAAACACACATTTGTCTCTTCTGAGACGTAGACTGGCCCTCTCGAAACATGACAGGACTCGATCGAGCCTGGCCACTAGTTCGACGGTGTCCATAGCGGTGATCAGGACATCGTCAAAATATGGCAGGACACCAGGCAACCCTTTCAAAATATGTTCTACAAGAGATTGAATTACCTATTTTCCGGCGTATAAGGCGACTGGGTGTATAAGATGACCCCCAACTTTTCAAGTTAAAATACAGAGTTTGCAATATTCTTGCCGTATAAGACTACCCCTATTCCAACAGCAGCATCTTCGGAGCTTCCCGGGCCAGGGATGGCTCCCGTTATCTCCCTGCCGCTGGAGGGGGCAGGGAGAATGCGGCTGGCAGCGTCTTCGGAGCCTCCCGGGCCGGGGGCGGCTCCCTTTATCTCCCCGCCGGTGGAGGGGGCGGGTAGAGCGCGCGCAGGACATATGAAGCAAGGGGAAGCAAGCTGCAGGTAAGTACCCAGAGTACTTTGGCACAGATTTTTTGGGGGTTAAAAAGTCATTTTATACGCCGGAATATACGGTATTCCGGGGGCCGCATTCACCCATAATTGCAGTCTAGTTACCTTAAATGCCCCCCTATGTGTTACTATGGTCTGGGCTATGGCAGCAGCAGGAGACACAGTCAATTGTTGGTAAGCCTGGGCAAGGTCAAGCTTTGCGAAGCAATTTCCTCCATGCAAGGAGTCAAGAATGTGGCTTACCACGGGCACAGGATATGCGTTCGGGCGAATAGCTTTATTGATGGTACACTTGTAGTCAGTGCATAGCCTGACCTCCCTGTTACTTTTCAAAGCAGTCACAATTGGTGTCTCCCACTCTGTGGAGTCCACCGGCACTAGGATGCCCTGCCCCACCAGTTTGTCCAGCTCGGCTTCTATCTTCTCCTTTAAAGCAAAGGGTACCCGGCATGGCTTCATCCGGATGGGCCGGATGGTTTGGTCAAGCTCAAAGTCCACAGGGGGTCCTTTGTATAAACCTAAACCCTTTTTGAATACCTCAGGATGCGCAGCACAAATGTCCCGGATTGGGTCAGAGTCTATTGCGTAGATGCCAGAAAGCCGGATTCCCAGGGGCCTAAACCATTGGGTCCCAATAAGACAGTTAGTGCCATGCTTAACTACAACCAATGGCAAGGAGGTGTGAATGTTTTTGAATTTAACCAAGAAATTACCCACCCCCAGGATCGGAATCTGGCAACCTTGCACATCCCGGAGGGAAGTTTTAAAGCATTTAAGCTTGGGCCAAGAGGCAGGGGGAATTCTCAAAAACTCCCGCTGTGGGATTATGGAAAAGGTAGTACCTGAATCTACCTCCATCTTGAAGGGGACATCCTGCAGGCTCAGGTCTACGAAGAAACGCTCGCTGACGATGCCCACTTGGCACGACGCAGGCTCAGGTGACACTTTGGCGATGGATGTGTTGTGGTGATGACTCTTCTTGGGCACAGGCACTGGAGGTCTTTGCTTTCGCTGTTGGCATACCTTAGCAATGTGCCCTCTTCGCCCACAGATGTGGCATTCTGCGGTGCAGAATGGGCACTTCTTGTGGTCATGCCGGGCTCCACAGCCATCACACTTGCGAAGGAATTTCTTCTCCCGATCATCACAGTGCTCTCGGTGCTTTCGTCGGACCGCTCGGACTTTTCCCTCTGTGTCGCTGGACTCCGATGAAGAGGTGGAACCAGGCGATGCTAAGGAGGATGAAGGTGAATTTTGCTGAGCTTGCACAGCTGAGTCGGTGGCACTGGTGGTGGAGTGGTGATGCAGGAAAAGCTTTATCCCGGACCGTGCAGCCTCAGACGCTACTGCCTATTCTAGGACATTGTGAAGGTTAGCGTTTTTCTGATCATGAGGCGACATTGAGCATCTTCGTCTGACCATTGAGTATGGTCAGATATTGGGTGCCTCTGTACATGTGTATAAATAGATGCCATGAGGCTTTACTCTTTATATCTGATGAAGTGGACTTGATCCACAAAAGCTCACATATAAATACAGGAATTAGTCCTTAAGGTGCCACAACTTTTTTTCTCTTTTGTTTTGTTTACTCTCTGATATGCTTGCACAGACTAACATGGTTACCACTTCAATAATTTCTTTTAGGCAGTGTTTATGTATGGCAACATTAGGGACAACCTGTATATGTCCATTGTATATGTTGTATTTATCCACATCTTCGCTTCACAAATTCATTAAGTCCAAAAATTGCTCTTTCAAATATAGGGACTATATAGAGGGACTTCAGCAAAGTTCAACTTGTTTTTGCTTCTGTCTTCTCTCAGTGACCATAGTACTGATCTCGTACTTACTCTCAGAAATCCTCTACAACTGGATAATCCTACATGAATAAAGTTTATGTTGGAATTGGTGATTATTGTATGTTATAGTTAAATTCTTTTTTTTAAAGACAGGAAAATTCAATTATTTAAAAAATAATAATTCTGGTTTGTGAATATGGGATAGTGTCCTTATCCACAATTCAAAATGCCAGCAAATGGTGTAAAATTGCTGCACAGTATTGTGCTTGGTTTGGCACAAGGCAAACGGATGCCAAACTTTACATAGAAAAGGGCAGCCCTAATGTTGACAGCACCAATGGCAGCAATCAAGATGATCTGCAGGATACTTTCTTGTATTCATTGCCATTCACACTTGTTGAAAACAGCCATGATAATTACTTTGTGTTTAGTTGAGGAGTGGTTAACTGATGAGAAATGCTATCTCTGAGTGAATTATAAATGAGCACAAGAGGGTATCATGTAGGCCAGGGGTTCCCAACCTATGGCCCGTAGGCTGGCCTTGGCTCACGGCACCAGTTAATCTGGCCTGCAGTGAGGACCCTGCCGCCGCCGTTAGCACCGAAACATCATGGAAGCATGAAAAATGCCCTGAAAAAGCACCAGAAGCACAAAAAATGCCCCAAAAATGTACCAGAAGAGCAAAAAACACCCAGAGAACTCTAAAAATGAACAGAACCCCTGAAAAATGCCAAAAATGCACCACCCATACTCTTGCCACCGAGGGAAGCAGTGGGACTAGCGGGGAGGAAAAATCAGAAAACGCACTGTGGATGCAGCCGCCTCCACTGGAAGTGGCAGAAGTGGTGGGAGGAACCACACCTTCACCCCCGCACATCTGTCCCAGGGTGTGTGGTCCCAGCCCACAGCACAAAAAGGTTTGCCACCAATGCTGTAGGTCATCCTGACTGTTGACATTGGAGTCTTCAACATTCAGCTGCCCTGTGCTTTGTAAACTTGGCATCCTTTTTACTGTTGTCATTGTAGACACAATATTATCCAATTTTTAAAAAATAAGTGCTTAAATTCTAATTCTATATTAGGATATGGTGTTCATCTCTGTTTACAGCCAAAGACCATGCAGATGTTTCTGTGGTCATGTGGCAGACACATGGAATGCTGTTAGCTTCTCACTGAAGCGGTACTTTTTTTTATCTACTTTCAATTTCTTGCTTTTGAACTGCTAGTTTGGCAGGAGCTGGGACAGAGACGGGAGTTCACTCTGTTTGCAGCACTCAGGTCTTGAACTGCTGACTTGCTGACCTTCCAGTCATCAAGTTCAGCATCTTAGTCACTAAGTCACCACAACATTATAAAAATATTTAACTAAGGATCATTGGTTATTGGATTAAGGCCTCAAATTTATGGCATTCAATAGAATTTTATATAGATTATTTAGATTACTCTTTTTATCTACTTTAGCATTTTGTCTAGTACAGTACTTGGTTTAGAAAATACAATTAAAAGTTTGCATTTCCTACTCTGGCCCTGTACATGCTTGTTCACAGCAAAAAATAGATATGATAGCTAACATACTTGATCAATCCTATTGCAAATTCTGACTGAAGTTGTACCAAGACTGGGTTTTTTTCCTCCATCATGATAAGAGTATTACAAGTCTGATGAGAATCACGAGAATTGTATTCAATAGTACAGTATTTAGTGATCCCCACTTCATTTTTGGTCCTCTGAAACTTTGAGCAAGCATAGTCAAACCTTTAGCTCTCCCTGTGAGCATGCACACTGAAAGTATCAATAAACAGAAGGTAGAGTTAATCTGGGCAAGGAAAAGGAGGCTGGATGTAAATCCAGGAAGATAGAGGCAGGCATTTGATACAAAAGTGGAACCTCGGTTAACAAATGGCTCAGTTAACATAAAAATTGCATAACAAAAGGAAATCCATAGAAAATAGTGGCTCGGTTTACAGAATTTTTGGGAACGGATTAATTGGTTTTCAATGCATTCCTATGGGAAACTGCATTTAGGTTAATGTATTTTGGTTTTCAGTGCATTCCTATGGGAAATTGCATTCAATGTAAATTCATTTAAAGTATTTTTTGCTGTAAGAAACATCCCGGAGAACGAACTAATTATGTTAACCGAGGTTCCACAGTAGTTTACTAATTACTGTTGCAGCATGCTTTGGTGGCTAAAAGAAGTATTTTATAATATAACTACATAGCTAACCTGAGAGTTTTAAAAATGTGTTGTATGGTGCAACATCCCTACTCTTTATCTCACGTCAGTGAAATTCACACTCTCCATTGTCACTCACTCTGCCCACAACCATCACACAGGCCACCTAACCACTCATACTGTTGATTTTGATGTTTTACCAGAGACAACCCATCCTTAATCTTCTCCCTGTATTTGGAGTTGCTTCTGTTCATTGTGCCTTCCAGCTAGAGCCACCATGACCCTGCTGGCTTTATTTACTACGTTGATGTATGAAAAGAGCCACCTTCATGAAACTGCTGCTTAGTACTCCAGCATAGCCTGTTAGTGTGTGGGTGTATTTTTAATTGATAATACTCAGGATGCAAATCAGGATTTCAAGTTTCTATTTTCTATTCATTTACTGTGCTAAACATACTACAGTGGTACCTCGGATAAAGTCCGATTCGAATAAAGTCCGATTCGGATAAAGTCACTGTTTTCATGCACACGTGATGCATCACATAAAGTCCAAAACCGCAAAAAAAAAAAAGGACGTCATCAGATGTATTTGGTATAGGAACCTCGGATAAAGTCCATTTCTGGATGTTATCTGATGCATCGCTTATTTGATTCGGATAAAGTCCAAAATCGGATAAAGTCCAAACTTGTGGAATGGAGTTTGGACTTTATCCGAGGTTCTACTATATTTCTTATTATGCATAATAATAATAATAATAATAATAATAATAATAATAATAATAATAATAATAATAATAATAATAATAATAATAATAATAATAATAAGCGTCACTCAGGGCGGCTAAAACATAATAAAACTTAACAGTAAAAATATAGCAGTATACAAAACACACAAATATAACAAAAACCAGTATACAATATCAAAGCAAAGCACAATAATACAATACAATAATACAGTACAATAATAATGCGATATAAAGGAGCCAGCGGCAGCGGTGGAAAAAGACCTTTTAAAAGTCTTTTAAAAGTCTTTTAAACCCCCACAGGGGCAAAGCCCAGGACGCCAGCAGAGGAGAACAATAAGTGACTCGTAGCCTCGGAAACACAGTCTGTTTGTACACACCATCCATCCCACAGCTGAGACCAGTCTCTCCCCACCCTTGCTCTCACCAATGGCAGGTATCTAGGGCAAATACCCCCGCTCTCACCGAGGGCAGGTACCCGGCCTTCGGAGCTGGTGGTAGAGGCTGCTGCGGCGCCAGAGCTTTTGAAGCTGGTGGCCAGCCGCCCCGCAGGTGGTCACACTGGAGGCGGGGGTGGCGGTGCAGCTGTGGCGGTGGCAGGGCCGGAGGTACTCAGGCAGGAGTGCACACCACTTTTTATCCCTCCTGGGCAGGTGGGGCCTGAGAAGGAGAGGCAGGTGCAGCGTCAACCGCCCGGATGAGGCTCAGCTGTGGTCCGGTCCTCCTTCTCTCCCTCCGGCGGTGACGGGGCCAGAGGTTCGCGGGTGGGAGCGCACTCCGCTTTTTATCCCTCCCGGGCAGGTGGAGCCCAAGAAGGAGAGGCTGGTGCAGCATCAATCACCTGGATGAGGCTCAGCTGCGGTCTGGTCCTCCTTCTCTCCCTCCGGCGGTGACCCCAAATGCCTCAGAATTAACTCTGTAACAACAGCCCAGACTAACTTATCTCATCCCCTCAATCTCGTCAACCTGTCAGCACATAATGCCATACAGGAACATTATGACATCCATCTATCAGTCATTCCAACACACTTCTTTTGTATGCAAATATAGAGTACATATAACCAACTCCTCACCAATACTACAAATCATATATGCATAACTGTTGTCGTCGTTCAGTCGCACAGTCGATTGCGACCATAGACCATTGCCCTCCAGGCACCCCTGTCCTCCACCATCCTACTCAACCCACCAAGCTCTGTGCCCATTGCGTCTACAATACCATCTAGCCATCTCAGTTTTGGTCGCCCCCTTCTTTTGCCCTCCACCTTTCCCAGCATCAAGGCTTTCTCAAGTGAATCCTCTCTTCTCATTTAATGTCAAAAGTACTTCAGCTTCAGCTTTACGATTTGACCTTCTAAGAAGCAATCAGAGTTGATTTCTTCTAAGATTGACCTATTTGTTCTCTTCGCTGTCCAGGGGACTCTCAAAACTCTCCTCCAACACCACATTTCAAAGGTGTCTATTCTTCTGCTCTCAGCTTTCCTAATGGTCCAGCTCTCACAACCATACATTACCACTGGGGATACCATTGCTTTGACTATGCGATTTTTTGTTTGCAAGGTGATGTCTCTACTTTTAACTATGTTCCCCAGGTTTCTCATAGCTTGTCTCCCAAGAATCAGTCGCTTTTTTATTTCATGGTTGCAATCTCCATCTGCAGTGATCTTGGATCCTAAGAAAGTAAAATCTGTCACTGCTTCTACTTCCCCATCTATTTTCCAGGGACTGATAGGGCCTGTTGCCATTATTTTGGTTTTCTTGATGTTGAGTCTCAAGCCATCTTTTGCACTCTCCTCTTTCAACCTAATCAGGAGCTTCTTTAGGTCTTCCTCACTTTCTGCCAATAGGGTGGTATCATCTGCGTATCTCAAATTGTTGATGTTTCTCCCAGCAGTTTTGATTCCAAAGTGTGATTCCTCCATCCCTGCACTGCACATTATGTACAAACACTGGAATTGCTGCATATGGGTGTAAGGATAACAGAGCTCATTATCCCATGGCCAATCTTTCTATCTTTCTTTCTTTCTATCTAACTATCTATAAAAGAGAGGTGTGTGTGTGTGTGTATGTCCCATATGCGTTCCCACACCCCTGGACTAAAACCCCTGAAATTTGGCAGGCACCTACCTTGGCACTCCCAGTTGGTCCTTGCTGGGGAACTGTGGCTGACGGGGGCCCCTACGCCCCTCCAAAATGAGAAAACAAAAAAAAACCACAAATCCCAGTGGCCACAGCGGCACGGCATGGCCAATCAGGGAGGTTAGTGCGGGAGAGGTGGGACGACGGCGCAGCCAATCGAGGAGGACAGCAAAAAAATGGTGACCATGGTGCAGCCATGCACAGTACCAGTGTGAGAGTCTGTACACGCGTGGGGGGGGGGGGAAATGGCGATGGCAGAGGCCAAGGGGTGCAAAGAGGCTGTGAGGCCGGCAGAAGGAACAAAGGCAGGGCCAGGGCCGGATGCACAGCCTCCCCAGCCAACACCGGACGCCCCACTGTCACTGAGCTGGCAACGGCCTTGCCCCCCATGGCCACACAGCCATACCCAAGACGCCTCGATGAGATCCAGGCTGGCCCGGGCAGCGGGGGAGCCGGAACACGCCTTGCTGGGTAAGCGTAGGGAAGAACTTGGCCCTGGTGCTTGGAGGGCAGCCGGGGGTGATCCTGGGCGATGGCGGCGCCAGCTAGCAGGGGAGCTGGACCACGATTGGCCAGGTAAGCGCAGGGAACTTCTTGCTGCGCGTGCTTAGAGGACTGCCGGGGGGGGGGGGGATTCTGGGCAGTGGCAGTGAGCCTTCTCCCCTCATCTCCGGCTGCCCTCCAGACACCGGAGGGCAGGGCAAATGCCCCACCGCCATCGCCCAGGACTGCCTCCGGCTGCCCGCAAAACTCCAGGGAGGGGGGAATGTGCCCACGTGGACGCCGACACCGCCCGGGTCCACCTCTGGCTGCCATCCACACACCGGAGGGGGGGAGGCCGCACGGCTACAGCAACCTCCCCCACCCACCTTCGCCGGCCCGCCAAATCTCAACCCAGGTGAAGCCGGGCACTAATGCTAGTAAGGAAATAAAGGAACTGGAAATTTCCCACCAGCTTATGCTCTATATAAAATGTACAACATCTTCTTTTACAAGTTAGGTTTTATTCTGAAGGAAAAATAGATCAAAGTTCAGGATCACAAAAATAGAAAATGAACATTTTTACCTGGATAAAATATAATAAATATAATAAAAGCATATCTGTCTAGCCAGCATATCTATCTAGCCAGTTAACAAAATCAAGATTACTTATTTCTACTGTTCTACTCATAAGCAAACATAAGTAACGCTTGTCTTCACCTGCTCTTTGGAACATGCGTACTCTAATGACGTTTCTTTTACAACATTCAAGTATAACCAAACCCATTTTCATCTTTCATTGCACCTTTTCCTGTATGTTGGCCAATACGGCTTCACTTTCAACATTCATCATATCTACTACCGTTCTCACAGTTTCAGTTCCTTATGACTATCTTCAAGGGAAAGGAATCCACACCTGGCTTTGAAGGACACATGCTCATACTTTCTTTACACTCCCCGCTCAAGGAGCAAAGAACCAGTTACCATCTTAACTCACTAAAGCAAAGGCTCCATTTTGGTTCATTACAGTGGGCCTTCTAAAAATAAAACCTATCTATGAGTTGTGTTAAAATGAATATTTATTAAGAATACTGCAAGGAAGAAAGCAGTTTTTTATGGTGGTATTATCGCACAGTTAAATTGTATTAAATTGTGAATAGTCATGTAATGTAAACACTTTTAAATAATGATTTTAATCAAACTAACTTATTCCAAAACCACATTGTAATTAAGACAATGCTACCTGTTGTCACCCCATACTTTTTGCATACTTCTGTGTTTTGTAGTGTTGCTACAATTTTTTCACAACTCACTTGTAATCATTGCAAATGACAATACTATTTTTATATTGATTTTGTACATTAAAAATTGTAACTTTTAATACTGAAAATTCAGGCAACAAAATCTAAACCATAGTTCCTCTTCAAAAAAGTCCACTTCAATTTAATTTAATATTCATATTTGTATCGCCGCCCCCTCACCGGGCAGCTTACAGACATAAAAGCATAAAAAAATCCACAATAAAACATCCGAAACATCCCCATTAAACACCCACCCACCCTATTTGCAGAAAGAGGGAGGATCATGATTTACACAAGCCATCAGCGCCCTACACCTGTTCTGCCAGCCAGGTTTTGAGCTCTGTTGGTAGGAGGTTCCATAGGGCTGGTGTGGACACAGAGAAGGCCCTCCTTGTGCTAGAGAGACGAGCCCCTCTAGCCGATGGTACAATTAGAGAGCCCCTCCGGTCCGCTCTGGTTGGACGGACAGACATTCTTGGGGAGACGCAGTCTCTTAGATATCCTGGCCCATTACCATGTAGGGCTTTAAAGCACCTTGAATTGCACCCGGAGGCAAACTGGTAATCAGTGCAGCTCCCGGAGCAGTGGGGAGGCATAACACCCGTACTCCATCACCACCCAGGCGGCTGCATTCTGTACATAGCTGCAGCCTCCGAATGGTCATCAAGGGCAGCCCCATGTAGAGCGCATTACAATAATCTAGTCTAGAGGTGACCAGAGCATGTGTGACCATGAGCAAAGAGTCCCGATCCAGTAACTAAGAGTATGTGCAACTAACATCAACACAGAAAAGTATGTACAGCTAATATCAACAGAGTTCTTTGAAGCTAACAAGCTGTTCAGAAAGCTATATTTCTCAGAGGTTTGCATTCTTGAGAACAAGAGGAATGCCTGCTGTGGCTTTGTGGAAAGCATTTTGTGGCTTAAAACAGGTTATTTCCTTCCTCAGATTTATGTTTATCAAAGTGTGTGTATTCACCCTTTCTAACCCAATTTGTTTCAGTTTTAGGGCAGAACTAACAATGTTTAAAAATGACATTTAGTACAGCTGCTCAACATTTATGCTTGTATTTAATATTGTCCCCCCCATGGAACGGGAGAATGACATATGCCAGCTTTTGGCTGTACAGCCTGTGGTTGAGATACTTAAGTACACTGCTAAAAATAACACATCTATTTTAGACAAGAACCCAGTTACAAGAGAATAACTTGTGGCTGTCCAGTCTATAATCTTAAAGCATAGGCTGGTATTAAACAAAATGCAAACAAACATTTTCTTGTGATGATGTCTTTGCTTATTTAGATACAAATTTGTTCATCTTTCTTATAACTGAGTTTGAGTAGCCATTGTTTCTCTTTGTGTCTCCAGCTTTTAAAAGATGTATAAACTAGCTGGTCATTTGACCCTGTGTGCCCACAGACGCCAGGTATTTTATTTTATTTTCTTCTGTACTTATTTGGTGGTTCATTTTGTTTTGTTGTTTGTTTTATTATGTGATTTTGTTACTTGTATGTGTACCACCCAGAGTGGGAAATATCCCAGATGGGTGGCATAGAAACGAACTAACTAACTAACCAACCAACTAGCTAACTAACTAACTATTTGTACAAATATACTTTTTGTACTTTGTGGTGTTGTTTTTAAATAGCATTGTAACGGGTGAGTTAATGAGCCACAGTTTGTAAAAGGCAAAAAAGATGGAAAAAGTATTATGATAGTCATTTAGTACATGTGAAATGTAAATATTGTTGCAGTTTTGCTATAGTCAGTAATGCAGGACACAACTGTATTGGAATTGTGTTTTAAAGAAGCGGGGGAAGTGAAGCAGAGTAACAGGTTAGAAGCAATGTATACAGTTTTTATTTGGGCAGCATGCCTTTATATATACATGTAGTGTTTTAAAAACATGTGTTTTCAGCTTCCACATTTAGAAGTCAAAGGTTCAAGAGAATACGTGCATAGCTTTCTCTAGAAAGATTTGCCTCAAGTGTGACCCAACAAATAACACTCCTTAGCATTTCTGAATATAGAAACCTCTTTGTTTTCTATATGTTATATATTCATAATAGCACACAAGCATCACTAGAAGCAAATTAATAGTAATATTTTCATATGACAAGTACATGGGTGGTGGTATATGTGACAGAAAATGAATTGTGAATGGAAGAAAGATTTGTGTTTCAGATTTTCTTCACCGTTCAAGCTTTAATTATAGTCTGTTAAATGTGAGAAATCATAGTGCTGAAACCTAACGCACCAGAAAGGCTTTCTTTGTTCAAGCTAGGAGTTTACAGTTGTTTTAGGACATGTAGTAGGGTCTGTTTATGGATTATCCGGAATTGTAGAGGCTGTGGTGGCTCAGTGCTTAAGAAACTTGCCTTGTTAGCTGGAAGGCCTGCAAGTCCGTAGTTCAAGACTCAGGTACTGCATGACGGTTTGAGCGCCTGTCTCTGTCCCATCTCCTGCCAACCTTGCAGTTCGAAAGCAAGTACAGTGGTACCTCATACAACAATTTTAATCTGTTCCACGGGGCTCATTGTTGTACGAAACAATTGCTATACAATGCATGCATTGTATAGCGATTTTCCTTATGGGATGCATCGTACAACTTTTTTTTGCTAAGTGGTTTTTCCCACTGAAAAATTGTACGATTTTTTCCATAGGGAATATTGTTATGCGGGATACAATTGCCCCCCAAAACCTAATTGTTATGCGATTTCGTTGCTATATGGGGTGATTATTGTATGAGTTCCACTGTAATAGCAAGTAGATAAATAGGGATCACTTTGGTGGGAAAAGATCTTGGGGACATGAAAGGAGCCTCATTCGGGTGTCTCCTGAGTGAAGTTCCTCCAGCAAAAATCCTTTCAACCCAGAATAATTTCTGAAGTGAAACAATAATAACAATATCATCATCATCATCATCATCATTGGGTACAAATCAATGATTTTATTCACAGTTGAGGACTGGAATAAAATTAATAGTTCAAGCCCTAACCAAGGACCTAGGAACTGTTAAGGTAATGTCTGAGTATAGATGCAGTTCCTAATACAGTAATACCTCATACAAAGTCCGCTTCATACAACATCGGATTCATACAACATCGCCTAATTCCTTGAAAAAAGTTGTCTCATACAAAGTTGTGTGACGTTGTATGAGGCATTGGGGTTTTCCCAGGTTGCATTGTGCCTGGGCAGTATAAAACGCAGGACACATGCATGCATTGCTCTTGTGGGTTTGCATGAGGCAAAGAGTGTTTAGGAGTGGTTTTGAGCGCGATTTTGTTTTTGTTTTTATTTTTTTATCTGAATTTTTAGAAGCATTCCTGGGATTTTCGCAGCATTCTTCAAGTTCTTGGACAATCAGGGTTGTTTGACAAGTTTTTGTAATGTTTTTAGCCTTTAGACAATGATTTCTTAAAGTTCTGTCAGTTTCCTGTCTGTTTCCTTGGCTTTGCCCTGAAGTCTGTGTTGTTACAGTACAATGTATCTCTATGGAAATGACGTTGTATGAGGCATCGTGGCAAGGATTTGGACGTTGTATGAGGCATCGCAGCTAGGATTTTGCATGCCTCATACAAAGTCCAAATCCGTATAAAGTCCAAGCTTGTGGAACCAAGTTTGGACGTTGTATGAGGTATCGCTGTAGAGTTGTTTTTTGGAGAGTTACAACGTTCAAGTCTGATATGTCCAAAATTTCCAAGTATCTAGGGAGTCCTTTAGGTATTGTTCCAAGGGCTCCAATCACTATGGGAACAGCAACAGATTTCTTCCTCCATAGACACTTGACTTCAATTTGCAAATCATGATATTTTGTGATTTTCCCTAGTTGTTTGTCTTTAATTCATATGTCTCCTGGTATAACAATGTTAATAAACCAGACCTCCTTCTTTTCCACAACAGTTGTATCAGGTGTGTTGCGAGGCAAATGTCTGTCTGTTTGAATTTTAAAGTCCCACAGGATCTTGACGCTCTCATTTTCTAAAACTTTCTCTACTTAATGTTCCCAATGATTTTTACTGCATTCAAACCCAAACTTCTGGTAAAGTTTCCAACGGATAATTTTTGCAACACTGTTATGACGTTTCAAATAATCAGTCTGTGAAAATTTGCTGCATCCGCTGATCAGATATCTATCTTTCATCCTGCTCATTACAAAGCTGGCATTTGCTATTGTTGGATACGTGCTGTATTTTTGTCTTCATGCAATTTGTTGGCAAAATTTGTTCCTGAGCTGCCAAGATAAATCCTTCCATTTCCTTCTTCAAAACTCCTGCTCTTAACCTTTCCCCATGTCAGCTTTGGGTCAGCCTTGCCTTCTATGTTTTTCAAGTATTGACCATGCATTGGCTTTTTTTCAGTTTGCCGCTTGACTCTTGAATTGTGCAGTTGCTGTTACTTCTGTGTTTGCTTCCAGAACACCCGAAGAGTATGCTGCCATTCTACTAAATTAATTATGTAGTCTATCCTAAAGAAATGCCCCTAAGTACAGTGGAACCTTGGTTAATGTAATTAATGCATTATCTGGGACCTTTCTAACAGCAAAAATTACTTTAGCCAAATTTCCCATAGGAATGCATTGAAAACCAAAATACTTTAATCGAAATGCGGTTTCCCATAGGATATGCATTGGAAACCAATTAATCCATTCTGAAAAAATTCTGTAAACCGAGCCACTATTTTCTATGGATCTTTTGTTGTGTGGTTTTTATGTTAACTGAGGTTCCACTGTATACAATACTGGGAAACAATGAGAGCAAACATAAGATGGCAGTAATCATAGCATTTTATTTAATGTGTAAACTGTGCCTCTGTTTGGAATGGCAATTGCTGCCCAAGTGGTTACAGAAGAGCAGTGTTGAAAGACACAATTAATTTACCAGAATGATATCTGGTATTTGGCTGCATTCTTAATCTCCAAGTATGCTGTAGGGTTTGCTGTATTAGGGATGCCATGTATTTTGGGGCTTCTGTTTACTCCAAGCCAGTATAGGAGCTATGTGCTTTAATTTATTGAATTTCTCTGAGCCCTTAATTTGTAGAGTTAGACAGTTGACTCTACTTCGCCTGAGATATAACCTGATAACATCACACATTAGGTTAATGATTCAAGCCAGCAGTTTATATTTTGGGGCTATGCAATTCCAGATTTTGTGGTTATAACACATGAGTAGAATGATTTTTAATGTTTTTGCTTCTCCCACAAATCCCTGAAGTGTTTGAAGTAGTTTTAATCCATTCTGTAAAGATACTACCAACTTTGCTTTCTGATTGCATTACTCATAGATCACTTTGCTAAGTTTGCTTTTCTTTTATCTGTATATTTTGGTGTGTGTTCATTTGAATTCTGAAATATGGCTCATGTAGATTCATCTGAGTGTGATTTTAATCTCTGGCTTCATTTTGCGTATGTAGCTGTGAAATGTGACCCTGGGAGATAGATTACCCCAGTTTTGAAAAAATAGATAGAAATGATATGAGAAAGAGAGAAAAGAGTGCCTTCCAAATTTCTTACACTCGCTGTTAAAAAAGGGAGGGGATGGTAAACTTTTTCTTAGCACAATAGAGGATTTTCCCCTTGTAATTTTCTGCAGGGATTTTCTAAGATAGGGCAAAGCTGCATAGTCATATGGCATTTAAAGCCAATATACAGTAGGAGAGAATCCCCTGAATTTGGTATTTGACACTGTTAATGTAGATTAACATAGGAGGCATCCTGAACTGGAACA
Organism: Bradypodion ventrale; assembly: GCA_035047345.1. Lineage (NCBI taxonomy): Eukaryota > Metazoa > Chordata > Lepidosauria > Squamata > Chamaeleonidae > Bradypodion > Bradypodion ventrale. Next base: position 52,406,061 of record JAWDJE010000006.1, read on the forward strand.
AAGGTTTATGTGGAGTGATGGGTGTAAAAAGGAATCTAAGTAGAGGGGGGAAAACAAATATGCAGTGCTGTCTGCAATTACATAATTGTTAGTTGGTTCACTTCTGTTCCTGTTTGCCAGGAAGGATGTTTCATTTGTATTTAATGGACTTGGAGTTTGGTAAGCGGAATTTTTTCCTCTAAGAAATTGAGGAGTGGTCTCGCCTGTTATATTTACATGAGGTGGAAGTGAAAGTACAAAGAAGGGCACTTATGTATGACTGCATTCTGAATAACAGCCATTGATCATCAGTGCACACATAGTCTGAGTGAGAGGGATTGGGTTGTGGCCAGAACATCTTTCTTTTGGGGATATATTTCCAACCCTATTCTTTGCTTAAAAACCAAGGGTTTTAGGGAAGGGGCAATTTTTTGCAATGTAGAGGCAACAGTTTGTGTTATTTTTTAAAAAAATTGTGTTTACTGCAAATTTATAGTAAAATCCATTTACCATATTTATACAAACTTATTTCACTGTAGGTTTATATTACTGTATCCTTGTATTTCTAGAATACAAAAATCCTGTGGAATACTTTGAAACAGTGTCATGTTAGGAGAACAGGCAACATAGCACTTGAGCTGGTTGCTTGGTCAGAGGGGCTCTCCACACAAAATCTTTTTCTAATAAGCTAGATGTGGTTATATCAGTGTACATTAAATTAAATGGGATACATTTAGAATTCCAAGGTGGAACAGATGCTTCTGCACAGATATCTGTGCATATATCTTTGGCAAATCTAAAAAATAGATTTGAGCTGTTCTGTAAAAAATAGATTTAATGAGTGGCCAATCAGGTCAATTGTAGAAAGAAGAATGTTGGATCGGGGCCCGATGTGGGCCGGAGGGTCCTGGAAGAGACTGGTCAAGCAAGACTTGTGAGGCAAGATGGAGCGAAGACCAGTGTTTAATGATGACAAATCAGAAGCTTTTATGCCTGCCTGATCTGGCTGCGTGCATACGTTGCGCGTAGCGATACAGAGGAAGCCCTGAGTCTGCACATCATGTTTACACAAGTTAATTGGGGAAGTCTTCACCAGGGGAAGTTTCTTATCTAACTTAATTAACTACCGTGGACATGCATTGTTCCTCATTATCAGGGGCAAACAACTGGCTGAAGTTGACTCTTAGACTTTAGGGCTTCTGCGGATGCAAGATTACCCATTACATGCCTATCGAGTTAACCATCTGTGATCTCTAGCTCTCTATTGTCCTAGCTGCCTGTCAGGTCAGCAATAGGTGAATCAAACTATATCTAATATTCCGCTCCCCAATTTCTGTCCCCTCGAAACTTGCAGCACGAAGGAGTGATCTCCCATACCTGGGGTTCTGCCAGGGACAGCTGTGCCAATTGTGTGCGTGGAACCCACAGAAGAAATTATAATAGCATGCGTAAGTCAGAAATAATGCAGAATGTAGGAATAAAGGAGAAATAGCTTTCTGTTAGTCAGAAACTCAGAATACATCTTCACTGTTGCATTTCTGGCTGAAGGTTAAATTGTTTCACTTATATGAAGGAGTCTCCTCCCCATCTCTAAAGGTGGCATTAGAGATCTGCAGAGACTGCTTTCATGGGGATGGTCATATGTATCCTCATTGAAGACTGTGGACTTGTTACCCTGTGTGCCATCTTCCATGTTGCCAAGTATGTTATTGGATTCAGGGAGTGGTGCAAAACTTTTAAAAACATTCCCTCACCACCTTAACCGACCTCCTGAATTGCACTCAGTCTCTCTCTCACACAGAGAAGACTTATGTCTTAATGACACTTGGGGTATGTGAAACTCCAGGTACAGGGTCATGAAACCCCTGGGTTTCATTTTGTAGGACTCTTAGGACAACTCTTTGTTTTCAAGACTAAGGAGCAACTTCTTTGATCATGAAGCTTTTGAAGCAAGCTCAAAATTATCTTTTGTTTTGTTTGACCTTTTCTAGTGGTCACTCATACCTTCCTTTTCAGTTAGGTCATCTGCTTTAGTATTTTATTGTCATGGTGATTGTGAAATATTCGCTCTAATTTCTTGGTAGTCCAGGCTGCTTGAAAATGGAATGTTAAGCCCATTTATTTTATATGCAGCAGAAGCTGTGTTTGATCTGTGATTTTGATATTTCTCTGTTCTGCAGTCCTTATGATAATGCTCATGGGCTTTTCCTAGAAAGTATTAATGTTCCTCACCCAGCATCTGTAGTTTACCCTGGTAATGGCAAACTTGTACTGCCAGCATATCTTTCTCACACTAGGTGAGGCAAAAGGAACTGTAGAATGAGCTCACCAAAAGGTGGCTTCATTTTGGCAGTTTCACATCTGGCCTGGATGTGGAAGAAAAAAGGTTTGAACGATCTATGAGTTTTTTGTTCAAAGTATCAGAATTCTCTTTAGTCGGCTGCTACTCATATCCAACTACAGTAATACTCCGGTTAACATCACGATTTGGTTCCATTGTGGCCATCTGGAGCTATGTGCTCAGGAATCCATTTTAAAATGTACAGTCGCGCAGAACCAGGCAGGCACAAAATGGATGACAAGATTTTTTTAAAAGCCAACATCACCAGCAACCAAACAAACATAAAATTCCATGCCTTGCACTCACCAAAATATCACTGCAAACACACACATCATCAACAGTCCCCCCCCAAATAAATAAATAAATAAATAAATAAATAAATAAATAAATAAATAAATAAATAAATAAAACAAGTGGGCAAAGGAATTTCCTTTAAAAAAACATTGACCCCTAACCCCCCTCCGTCCACCTCCCAACCCCCAAGCCGATCAGAAACAAAATCCCATCTGCCTATCTTCCAACTGTGCCAAAAAAGACTCCCAAATCCATAAATCGAAGCAAAAACACCAAGAATCCTTCCAGAAACGCAGAAGAAAACTCGCTCCAAAACAACTCCACCTCAACACTCATCGCCTCGTGCAACCCACAAGAGGAAGGAAGCACGGGCTGAGCTTTTTAAACAGCCCAGGTGCAAGACAACCTGGGAGGAACAGGATTTCCTGTTTAAAACTAGATGCTCTGGTTAACACTACAATAGTGGTAACCGGAGCATTACTTTGCTATAAATTTGGTGACATTAACCGGATTTGACGTTAAGAGGAACCGACGTTAACAGGAGTATTACTGTATACATTTTTTCCTGGAAATGGAAAAATGCCATTGGCATGAATTTGTTTAAGGTGGATCCCAGCTTGCCAAGTGAGTAGATGCCTCACAACTTCTGCCCCTCCGAAAAACCAGCCCCCACAGACTGTCATAGAACTATAGAAGGTGAGCAAGGAGCTACCAGATAACTGGGCAGAACAACATGACTCTCTACCACCTGGCCAAGAACAACCATGGCCTGTGTGGAAAGCTTTAAACAGACTGCGTGCTGGGGTAGGAAGATCAAGGGCTAATCTGAGAAAGTGGGATTTTCCTGTCGATGACAGCCTGTATGAATGTGGAGAAGAACAAACTATCGCTCATATGATACAATGTACACAATGCCCCACAACATGTACTGAGGAGGACCTTATGTTGGCAAGAGGAAATGCTGTTGATGTGGCCCGATATTGGGCGGATGTCATCTAATTCCTGTTTGTTTTCTATATGTTGGTTTTAGCTTTGTATGTTATTATATGCTTTGTGGTGTGTCTGACACGAATAAAGAAAATAAAGCTAGTCATGAAGTGACCCACACATTGTGATCATGGAGCCATCTCCTGCGGCACATATGAACTAAGACATGCAGGATTTAACATCGGGCCTCTTCCGCCTCCATGACCATTGGGAATCAGAATAGTGAGGTGGTTCGTCCTATGCTCATTTTGCCATTGGGCACAATATGATGGTCTCCAGTGGCATTTTCCCCACTGCGGGGGCCATCACCCCACTTCTTTAGTATTGCTTTCTATTCTCTCCTTTTTAGTGTTGAACATAATTCTCTGCTGTTTTTTTCTGTAAAGTTTGCAAGTTTGAGTATGTTCTGTTGTGCTCCTTTTGAAGTATATACAGAGATTTTATGGAAACATCTTTGTACACACTTGTGTATACAATTATTTGGAAATTAAGAATTTTCCTAAACTCTTCTGCTAATCTAGGCCTTTTATGTATGGCTTTACATTGCTAAATTTAGATGGTTCATACTCTGTTGCATAGCTCCAAATTGGCTTCAAATTATAGCATTCTTCCCTGGTGTTCACGGGCATTTATGACATACATTGGGGAGAATCTGAAATAATACATGCATAATTGAATATAACATAATAACATACAGATGGGTAGGGATGTATGTGCTACCCTAGACAGACTCTTGACTAAGTGTAAGTATCTACTTAATGAAGCAGATCATTAATCAAGGAGCTGGTGCTGGTAGAGCAGTAAGACTGCCATTACCAGCACATTAAAATTCAGCTTTATAGGATGGAGTGTTAAACAGGAAATGGCAGGAACTGAATCTGGGTTCCTCTTCTGTTCAAGCACAATAAGAGCTTTTTAAAAAGGAAATTTAGAATGGATGTATAATTATAATATATATGTAAAGCATACTCCAGAACAACATACCTGCTCAATTTCCTCATATTGAATATAAATGCTTTCATGCTTAGAGTTATGTTCCATGTCATTTAAATGCCTGGATAGCAAATTCTTGATATGAGAGCTGGATAGCACTAGTAATGCCGACATTTTAAAATCAGATACAAAGAAGTGTTGTTCCGTTTCCTGGCCCAAATGTAGCACCAATTTTAAGAACTGATGTTATTCTATTTTATTTTAACTCAACTAGATGTGTTTGTGGTGGTCAGGTTTAATTGCATCTCGTGCACTTAAACCCTTTTTATTGTGCTGGTCATTGACCATAATAAAGTGATTTGATTTACACTAGTAATGCTGAGGAGTCAAACATTACACAAGAAGAATCATGAACTCTAGAAAAGTTTTATTTTTTAATGTGTGGTCTGTTTTTGTGTTTGTCTGAATTATTTGACTCGATTCAGTTGGCTCACAATACTCTTCTTCACCTGTTTAAAAATAATTTTTATTCTGAAAACTAGTACATCCTGGGTGATCCACAAATAGAAAGAGATATAAGTTTAATTGAAATTTATTTCAAGAAATAGGCTCAATTAAATTTCAGTTTTAACACCATTAGTGGTTATAACTCTTACAAGATAGAGACTGAAGTCCTGTTGCATAGTGTAGTATGTTGAACTGGAGTAAGCCCACATAACACAGCGAGAATTTGGTGATTCCGTTGTAGTTGTGACTTACTTTAGCATTGTACATTCCAACTAGAGTAAACCTGTTTGCATCCATTAAGCTTGGAGAGGTGTTAGCTCACCAAATTTTTATTGATTCAGTGGTCCTATTCCAGTGCAATTTGCTATGCTATATAACAGGATTCCAGCAATTGTGAATTAAATACAAAATGGTTAGAATCAAATTGACTATTTGCACCAATGTAAGTAGAGTGGTGTGTCTTGGAGTAGCAGATAACCATGAATTAATGAATTGCTGATTGAATTCCCAGTAATGTGCCAGACGCATGACTTGACATGTGATTAAGAATTAAATTGGGACTTATTCTTTAGAGACTATTGGTTCCTCCAAGCTACACCATTTCACTTTTGCTGGCTTAAATATTCAGTAAACTACTGGTCAGCATAATTTGACTAAATTGAGGAATGCCAATTCAATACACTTTTCTTTCAATGTCTTATCTTAGTTATACTGGATGAGAATTTTGCTATGTAAATGTGTTTATACACTATTTCATGAAGGTCATACTACTAGCTTAGTGTGAGCCATAAACATAAAAGGAAATTGAATGTAGGATCCTGAATTTCAAACATTTTTTCTAAGATTACCTTATTTTAGCATGGTGATAACATGGTCAGAGAAAAGAGTTTTGCCTCCTCTGCATGTAATAACACCCCGCCCCCTAGGGACAGTTGTCTTCCATTTCTTCCTACCAGAATCACTGTTTAAAGTCTAGCCAGGTTATCCTGTTATGGTAATAGTGTAAACCAGTGATGGCCAACCTTAGTACTCCAGGTGTTCTTGGACTTCAATTACCAGAAGCCCAAGTCAGTACTCCTGCTGATCAGCGCTTCTGGGAATTGAAGTCCAAGAACACCTGGAATGCCAAGGTTGGCCATCACTAGAGTAGACCATACTGCCGGTGATTCAACATCAAGTGTCAGGTGGTGGTTAACTAACCTGACAACCCTGAGGACTAGCAGCCTTGGGTGAAGAAGTCCACAGGGAAGGGTGATGGTCCTCAAGTGGATTAAATCCCACTTGAATCCATCTTGATGGAGGGCAGCAACTTCATTAATACTGGCCTGGGGCTGATGATGACTTTGTGTGTCAAAAGGGCTCAAGACCAGAAAGTGACTCATGGAACTGGATCAGTGGTACACTGCAATGCAGAAGGCAAATGGAAGGCCACTGCATTATATTGTCCCCAGGATAGCCAATATTCGTAATCGGACAGCAGCAGCAGCAGCAGCAGAAGAATCACTGTAGGAAATTAGGTTATAGAAACTGTTGGGGTACCTTAGGGCTTCTGCATATGTATATCTGCTATATGGTATCAAGCTGCATCAGGTTTCAAAACAAACCTGCTAGTGCACCAGAGGCTTTCAATCTTTATTTGGATTCAAAGAACATAATCTCATTGGGGTTCTGGCAGCTTGAAAATTACCAGTTAGGGTACATTTATCCCTCACTATTGGCTATGCTGCCTGATGGGAATTGAAGTCCAACAACTACTGAAGGACTAGAAGTTTAGGAAGCATCTCAGTTAGCATCATGATTTAGTATGCTTGAAGAGTAGTCTAAATATGTCAGTACCAGGATTAGTATCATTTCTGAAGTTTTTCTCCTGTTGCATTTGCTGTATTCTTAATTTTATGAAACTTTCTTTTTACAATTGAAGAAAAATCTCAGGGAAAAAAGTAGTAGTGGAAAACATTTCACAACCTGTTTTGTAGACCTGGGGTGGGAGAAAGGGCAGGAAACTGAGCAGTGCAATACTATGTAATATTTGGTCTCACTTTTGTTTTGGCCTTGAGATGAGTGTTGTCCTGCTGCCTGGGCCTGAGTAGCAGTTATCCTAATGCTTCTTTATATACAGTGACTTAATGAGAATGGAAGCTGGCATATTGAAGCTTGCCAAATTTAAACAGTTTCAAGAATCTCCAGTTGCAAGGCTTGCTCAGTAGAAAAGATATTTCAGCACTGCTAGCCAGGAATTCCAAACAAATAAATTTCACTTCGGCTTGTCTGGCACCTTGAATATTTTTGCATGGGGAGGAATTCACTGGGGGTATTTCAGTTGAAAGAATATAGACTTTTGATCCTATAAATAGGTGTCTGCTCACTTTGCCTTCTGTTTTATGTAGGCGCCTTGGGTGTGGTTTTGGCTTTTAATTTAGTGGCTTAAAGTTCATAGATTTAAATAGTCTGCATGCTTTAACCAGCAGATTAATTGGCTAAAGCTGTAGTTGATTAGTCAGTAAGGATCAATGGTAGTGTGATTTAAGAGCATACTTCATTTTGTGAGCTATTTTGATTCTACCTTTCTCCGATATAAAGGTTAGAAATGAAAATATTGGATCACCTAGAAGCCTCTGAGAAATTATTGGTGTGAGGTGAGGGAATGATGAAAAACTAAGAAATTTGTTCACACTCCCACAATAGCAAATATCTGCTGCCCTCTGAAGCTCTGTTCCTGATCTCTAGTTCTTAACTTCAGCAGTCCACCCACCACTAAAGTGCAGGAGTGGTTAAGTGTGGTCTTTTACATGAAGTGGGACTCTGGTTCTGAAATTTCCTTTCCAGTTGCACATAGCAGAGAAAGATACAGTAATACCTCATACAAAGTCCACTTCATACAACATCGGATTCATACAACATCGCCTAATTCCTTGAAAAAAGTTGCCTCATAAAAAGTCACTGCGACTTTGTATGAGGCATTGGGGTTTTTCCCAGGTTGCATTGTGCCTGGGCAGTATAAAAGGCAGGACACATGCGTGCATTGCTCTTGTGGGTTTTGCATGAGGCAAAGAGTGTTTAGGAGTAGTTTTGAGCGCGACTGGATTTTTTTGAATTTTTTTCGTCAGAATTTTTAGAAGCATTCCTGGGATTTTTGCAGCATTCTTCAGGTTCTTGGACAATCAGGGTTGTTTGACATGTTTTTGTAATGTTTTCAGCCTTTAGACAATGATTTCTTAAAGTTCTGTCAATTTCCTGTCTGTTTCCTTGACTTTGCCCTGAAGTCTGTGCTGTTACAGTACAATGTATCTCTATGGAAACAACGTTGTACGAGGCATCGCGGCAAGGATTTGGACATCGTGTGAGGCATCGCGGCTAGGATTTTGCATGCCTCCTACAAAGTCCAAATCCATATAAAGTCCAAACTTGTGGAACCAAGTTTGGACGTTGTATGAGGTATCACTGTATGATAATGGAAAGCATGCCAACTAACCTTGCTAAAATATATCTCTTTCCTTCCATTTGATTTTTCTTTCATGTCATAGAACTATTTTAACGAAGCATTGGATTGCATTGTAACAAAGCATGCTTATTCCACATCATGCTATACAGAGGGACCTTGTTTAACATGATTAATACCTTTTCTGGGACAGTTCTTACAGCAAAAATTACTTTAACCAAATTACCATAGGAATGCATTGAAAACCAAAATACTTTAACTTAAATGTGGTTTCCCATAGGAATGCATTGAAAACGAATTAATTCGTTCTGAAAAAAACTGTAAACTGAGCCACTATTTTCTATTGGTTTCCTTTTGTTATGCAATTTTTATGTTAACTGAGCCATTTGTTAACTGAGGTTCTACTGTATGTTGTTCTCCCTTTGAGAGATTAGCAATTTAACTTCTTAGATCAGGGGTGGCCAACTCCCGGCCCATGAGTCTAATCTGACCCATGCATGTCATTAATGGTGGCCACTTGGGGACCTGTAGACCCGCCCCCCACCACCGGAAGTAAAAAAACATTCCCACGCCAGTTGGAATCGTGTGGTTTTTGCCGCTTCGTGCACAGTCTCCGCCACTTCCCAGGGTGGCAGGAGCCTTTCCAGAGCATGTTCACTCCAGTTTGGTAATTCTCCAAGCCTTCTCCATTGCACTTTGGCAGCTGGATAGCGGTGGTGGATGTTTCCTGGTGCCGGGTGGAGCTTATGTCAGTGCCTGGGATCCCAGCGTGGAAGCAGGAAGTCATCCGATGATGACAAATGTAAGTTGTGGATGCAGCCGCATCTCCGCCCCCCCCCCCACAGCTGAGTGCAATGGCGGGAACTGGCCCCTGGCAGGAAAACGTTAAGAACCCCAGTCTTCGATTACAGCACTTTAAATCCCCCGGTCAGCATAGCCATTACCTAAGAGTTACAAATGTTATAGTCCAGAAAGTAAATTTGCAGTCTCATGTGCATTCTGGGAAAGGTCTCCTGTTCTGATTGAATCAATGCAGAAACAAGTACAGTGGTACCCTGCATAATGAATGCTTCGTATAACGAAAAATCCATACAACAAAGCGTCTGTGCGGCAATCGCAATACCCTGCATAATGAATCCCCCCATTATACAGGGTTTTTGTTTACCGGGGTATACCCCATTTAACGTAAACCCTGTATAACAAACATTTTCTTTTCATTATGCAGGGTATTACCCATTTGATCTGCATAACAAAAAAACCGCATAACGAAGAGCTCCGTGGAATGGAACTTTTTCGTTATGCGGGGTACTACTGTATTGTCTTTTTAATGGCTAATTCGTTTTAAATCATCTATTTGAATATGTACACAATCATGTTTAGACAAATGAAGAAACTCAGAGTAGTGAAGTCAGTGCCAAGATTGCATCTTATTAGCACCATTGTGGCTTTTCTGCACAAGAAATAAAAGTTCTTCAGTTTTAACTCATTGCTGTTCTTTCTGATGATTCTGTTTAATTAATGTCATCCTTCTGATAATGCAGATGCTACAACCTCCTACAAATGTAGTACAACTAGAACCTTAGCCCAAACATACTGTGTTTAGTAGTTTGTTGAGGTCTATTTAAATTAGCCTCTTTTGGTATATTGGTGGTTTCAACAGCAACAGTTGCTCTAGATATGTGCAAAGGCATGATCCAACAATGTCTGGTTCTCTGGTTTATTAACTGAACCCAACCTCCTGCCATTGGGCCATATGTTGATTTAGTGGCCTATAAAATTTCCAAGAAGCAATGATTGTAATTTCTCAAGTGTCTCAGGAGTGGAACTGGATTAACTGTATTGGAAAAGGTGGCTAGGAGCCATTACACTAATGGTAATAAACATATCACTACCTCCACAATGTAAGAAATTCAAAAGTAATAGTATCTAGACCAAATGTGAACACTATATCCTTGAGCTAATGCTGACTCACCCAAAAGCTGTATAATACTGGGGAGATGACTTTATAATGAATTAAAATGGGGCCTTGGTTTTTAATGAGTTGAAGTAGTTGCTGAGTTCTTTGCTCCCTATGCAGGGGGTGAAGGAAGCCTTGGAAATGACCTTCAATTCAGATGCTGATTAGTTTACTTTTGAAAATAGTCAAAACAAGCTGAAACCGTGAGAACAGAATTAGTGAACATTGTATGCTGTGATTTTATTGGTTAGTGGTTAAGATGCTGAGATTAGAGATTGGAAGGTCAGGTTTCAATACCCGAGTGCCGCATGGCGGATCTTGAGGACATGACAGGAGCCTCGTTCAGGCATCCCCCTGAATGGAGTTTCTCCAGCAAAAATCCTTTCAACCCAGAGTAATTTCTAACATGAGCTTTATTTATTTATTCATTGGTTAATATCCAGGAAGAGGTGGGATGAGAGATGAAAAATGGGTTTTGTTATATTGGAATGTGAAGAAGAAGTGCCATGATTATGTTTAGGATTGTGATGGTTATGTATCGTACATGCTTATCAGGAGAAGAAGCAGCGTGCTTATACTTGCTTGTGAGTAAACGGTAGAAAAATGTAGTCAAATATGTTCCTGGCTAGGATATGCCAGAAAATACAGCTAGATGTGCCTTTCTTGTTTTATCCTGGGGGAAAAAGAAAAGTAAAAATGTTCCTTTTTATTTTTGCACCTGTGTTTTAGTAATTCTAAACTTTGAAACAATTTTTCTTTTAATACAGAAGACGTGCACTTATTATATAGAGCATAAGCTAGTGGGAGATTTCCAGTTCCCTTAATTTTGTATTGGCAATGCTACCTATTGTTAACTAAGATACATTTTGCTAATTCACACTGCATGTCCTACCTGATTTGGCTGATTTGTAAGCATAAACAGTCAGTGATTGAAACCTTTCATATCTTTCTCTAGCTTGGAGCAGGACTCTGAAGGTTTATGTACAAAGGTTTATGTGGGCTTCCTGAATGGGTGCATGTCTCTGTCAGGTGGAACGAGTCCTATGATTGTTGGATAACGTGAGTGCGTTGTCCCTTACAGACTTCAATGCCAGAATGGGGTGAGATAACAGTGCACTGTTTGCACGCTTCCACTTAACCCTGCCCAACCTGGAGCAGACTAAACCACATCGGTAAAAACCAGAAGGCAAACTATGCAACATTCTGCCTAGCAAAAATGGTCTAAACCCCACAGATCACCCAGAAGAATTCACCTTCCTTTCAGGCTCTAAAACTAGCACAGTGGACTACTTCGTCCCCAGAAACCACTTCTGCCGACAGAGAATTTTGAAGTCAATCTCCATCTTGAAAGTGACTACTTCCCCTTTGTAGTTGTTCAATCGCATAGTCAAGTCCGATCCTTTGCAACCCCATGGACCATTGCACGCCAGGCACCCCCATCCTCCACCATCTTCTTCAGCCTGACCAGTTCTGTGCCCATTGCATCAACAATACCATCTAGCCATCTCATTCTCTGCCGCCCCCTTCCTCTTTTGCCCTTGCCCTTTCCCAGCATCAAGGCTTTCTCAAGTGAATCCTCTCTTCTCATTTGAGGTCCAAAGTATTTTAGCTTCATCTTCAATATTTAACCTTCCAGGGAGCAGTAGGGGTTGATTTCTTTTGTTCTCTTTGCTGTCCAGGGCACGATCAAAATTCTCCTCCAAAACCACATTTCAAAGGTGTCTATTCTTCTGCGCTCAGCTTTCCTTATGGTCCAGCTCTCACAACCATACATTACTAGTGGGAATACCATTGCTTTGACTATGCAGACTTTTGTTTGCAAGGTGATGTCTCTATGTTCCCTAGATTTTTCATAGCTTGTCTCTCAAGAATTAGTCACCTATGCTCTGCATAAGCAGGGTGTCAAAATGCAGCCTTGTCTTACTATTACTTACTTGTCTCCTATTCCAGACCTCTCCGTCATTCCGTATCCTGGCCTAACTGTTGCTATTTGACTCATGTACAGATTTCTCATTAGACATATAAGGTGTCCTGGTATTCCCATTTCTTTTAATTACTTGCCACATTTTATTGTGGTCCACACAGTCAAAGGCCTTGGTGTAGTAAATGAAACAGAAGTAGACTTGTTTCTGGTATTCCTTTGTTTTCTCCATGATCCAACGTATGTTGGCAATTTGGTTTCTAGTTCCCCTACCTTTTCAGAACCCAGCCTGCACTTCTGGTAGTTCTCTCCACATGCTGCTGAAGCCTGTCCTGTATTCTTGAGCATGACCTTGCTAGCGTGTGAAATGAGCGCAATTGTTTGATAATTTGAGCATTTTTTTGGCATTGCCCTTTTTTTGGTATTGGAATGTATACTGACCTTTTCCAATTCCATAGCACTACAGCTGTATGTAAATCTCATGGACATGATTGTGTTTGATTTCCGCTTTGCTCAAGGTAACGGAATTTTCTAACTTCTCCCATCTCTCTTGATATTGATAAAGTTCACCACATGATAAATGTTGGATGAACATTGCCTTTTCATGTTCAGTTTCCATATTCTCAGGGTGGATTTGATTTAAATCACTTTGATTTAAATCATGATTTAAATCACGATTTAAATCACTAGTCAGTAAGGCTTGAATTAAATCATGATTTTCTACATAAAGACTCATTTTTGCTGGAGTTGTTTTAATCTTAATATTTACAACCAGATAAAAGTTTCATTTTTAGAATAATAACTTTTCAGATTACAGTAGTTTTACAGTTATATCAGAAAATTACTGATTTGGTGGTTATACATAGATAGTTCACCTTGCAGTACTTTCATAATTATCTATCTCCAGTTTAATAGGTAAATCATTCATATTACCTTAACATTTAAATAGTTTTATTTAACCAAAACAATAATATTATATAGCATTATGTATGCTTATATTTGCTTAAACATCTATGTTTGTTAACTGATGTGGTAAATATATTTAAAAATTTTTAGACTGACAGTCATTGACTACATCAGCCAGGTCCATATGATAAACTTCAGGCTGCTATACAAATAAAGATCTCAAGATGCAGAGTTCCGTCCTCAAAAGGTTTCACTTTTATTTTACTGCTAGCCCCTCCCTCCTCAAACTTTGTTCCTTGTGCTATTCCATTCCAAACAACCTTCTATTCATTGAACTTCTTGAAACGTAGCAGCACTTAAGAGGTAAGGGGGTTGATTCTGTGTACATAGATTTGCAGAGGAACAATGGGGTTAAGGTCTTTTTCTCAATTCTGATGTTTATTTTCTAAAAAAAATTGCTATGAAGGAGGCATGTTATCGTTGCAGATCCAAATGCACAGTTTTGAAAACAGCAAAACCAAGCATTTGATTTGATAATATCTTCTAGATAGAAAAATTGCCCCAAATAATCAGAAACCTCTGGGAGAGCATGGCATTGTGAATGGATTAATACAGCCTTATGCCACATAATTAAAAACTAATTTCATGATGAATAACCTTTGGACTATAAGGTATCTTAACTAGAACACGATCTTTAGAGAGATTTTTCCTCAAAAAGCATTTAAATCCAAAAAATCCGATTTAAATCCGAAAAATCCGATTTAAATTTTAAAAATCCAATTTTTTTAATTTTTTTAAAAAAAATCATTGATTTTTATTCATTCTGGTACGTCTTTATGGGTATGTTCTTGACTTGTGGAAGGGCAGGATATTTTGGCTCAAATATTTTCTAAGGGTACTGTGAAAATAGGCATATTGGCTTAGTAGCTGGCCACGAAACCTGTGCCTTGTGCCTTTAGAATAGGAGTCCCCAACCTTTCCCACACCCCATACAGGCTTCATGCCAAACAACATTTCCACAAATCACCAAGTGGGGGCAGCGGGGCTGGACGGCACAAGTGCACAACAAAATATGACAAAGTGTATGCTGTGCGTAGGTGGGGGAGGAGCTCTGTTGCAGCCCAAAAACAAGGAGGAGGAGCCCAGCTGCCTGCCAGCCACACCGTCCAACTCGGGCAGCAAGGCATCACACTGCACATAGGTGGGGGGGTGGAGTGCCGTTGCAGTTAAGCAGTGTGGAGGAGGGGCCTGGCCACCTTCCCATACACTGTGTGTGAAGCCCGCCGCACCCTACGCACCGCCACCCTGAGGTGGAAGGCTAGAGCTACTGCCAAACACTTTGTTTGGAATGGTCCAATGGGTGGTTCTGTACAGCCACAGACCCATTAATATGAAAGTATAGATGGTCACTTAAAAAGGAAAGGCCACGAAAGCTCACATTAAATTATAACAATTTTTAAAGTGCTGCAGCGTTTTTGTTTTGTTTATTCTCTGATATGCCCGAAACAGGCTACTGTTCCAAAAAAAAATAAAAAGGAAAGGTTACATATGGACAGCCTGTTCTTCTTAATAGCTGTAAGCATTAGATACTGCAGTTTTCTTTTTGGATCACGATACATCTGTGACAACTTAGCAGAAGAACAGATTGCCAGCATTTCAGTCCTGTCACATTCAGCCTCGTAGACATAAAAATAATTTGCCGAAATGGCCCATTAAGAAGACCAATGAACAAACATTCTTACACCTGTCTCTTTTCATGTCTGCTTAACTAGAAATATGTGGCTGACACTGAAAATGTTACAACTATATCAGACAGTATTACTGCTTTATGAGAGTGTGCCTAAACACCATGTGAGTGGGAACACATAAAGTGGTAGTATCATATTGCAGGTAAAGTTAGTTCTGCCCTGAGTGTTTCATGTTCAGAGATAATCTGTTTACTTCTTAATGAAGAAAATTTAGCTCTCCTCCCTCCTCTGGGCAATTCTGTGCATGTTTTTACAGAGATAAGCACTATTGGTAAATATGGTTCAACTTGATGCTTTAATTTGGTGTTTTTAAAGTGGTAATGTATGTTACGCTAAAAAAACTGTTAATTATTGAGCTTGCAGCCTCAAAGCAGAGAATGGGTCTGCATCCTTGTAGACAAGGAAGACACACTAGGTTTCTTTGGTACCAAATTCTGTGGTACCTTGCTTAAAGAGCATAATACATTCCACAGGATTGCTCTTTAAGCGAAACACCATTGTAAGTGACCAATTGTAACTTCTGGTGGGGGGGGAGGGATTGCGGATCCCAATTTAGTTGTTAAGCGAGTTTTTGGTTGGGTTTTTTTTTTTTGTTAAGTGAGGTGACCATTCAGAGAAATTCTGCTCTTTAAGCAAGTTAGTCTCTAAGCGAGGCACTCTTTATTCAAGGTTTTACTGTAGTATGTTCCTCTGCCCTGTATCTCAGGCTTGGGAAAAAGATCTTTTAAATAAAGAAGTGAAAACTGCTGATCTAGAGAGCTGATAAGAATGATCATCAGTCTACTGGAGTATCTGTGTTTAGTTAATGAGTGTATATGGATAGGAAATAACCAAATTATGTGTGTATGATATGTGGAATACTTGCTGATGAACCTGGCTTTACTGTGCATGATATGCAATTGCAATCGTTTTCTTAGTGCTTGCTGTTAAAGGACCTGTACCATCACACATGCATGTCTTAGGATCATGTAGAAAAAGAGGCATCATTGTTCAACTAATAATGTTTTTTTTTAAAAAATGGGAAGAATTTGGGAAATAAATAGTGCTTTATCCTGTAGAGTAGAAATGCGGAACATGTACTGTCCAATGGTTAACACAACCCACTTCTTTGGAATTTTAGCTAGCTTTGAAAAACACTTGGAGGTTGAAAGGTAGTGTAATCCAACAATATCTAGATGTGTCCCCATCAATACTGCTATAGGCAGTACATCAAGTTTATAAATGGCAAACTCCTGGGTTGTCATTTGCAAGTTAGAAGATTCTTCAGAAAAACTTCCTGTTAAATTGGAAGACTGTTTTCTTGAATGCAGAAGTTATAATGCTTTAAGTGATGTATGCATTAGCTTTATACCTGAAATTTTCTGTGGATTAGTAATATTGGTGAATTATCATATCTTTTCTTTTCCCTTCATACTTTCCTTTCCATTACACAATAAAAAGGGTACTTTAACATGCACATGGCCAAACGTAACTGCTAGGATCTCAATAGCGTTGTATTGTACCTCACATCTCTCTCTTTTCCATCTTCAAATTGTTTGCAATGCTAACGGTTTGTTGAAATGCTTCCAGCTTGTTTTCCCTCACAGTCTTGTTTTTATATTGCAGGTGCTGTTGAGGCAGTAGATGTAATTTTAAAGAAACCCTGAAGGAACAAATGGCTTTAGCTGGCTGCCCAGACTCCTTTTTGCACCATCCTTACCGGATAGTAAGTTGTAACTTTAATATATATATTTTAAAAAATCTGGAATGTAACTAATTATACAGTGGAACCTCGAGTTACTAATGTAATTGGTTCCTCAGGATTTTTCATATTACAAAAAATTCATAACTCGAAATGCAGTTTCCCATAGGAATGCATTGAAAATCAATCAATCTGTTCTGGAGATCAGAAAAAAGTGAAAAAAATATTTTATCTGTTCAAAACGCTTTACAAAGTGCACTTTG
Source organism: Bradypodion ventrale (assembly GCA_035047345.1). NCBI lineage: Eukaryota > Metazoa > Chordata > Lepidosauria > Squamata > Chamaeleonidae > Bradypodion > Bradypodion ventrale. The sequence goes on from JAWDJE010000006.1 coordinate 52,423,017, forward strand.
GAACTTTTTACTGTATTTTTGCCACTTTATAAATAGTTTTGAACAGATAAAAAAAGATTTTTCACTTTTTGTCTGACCTCTGGAACGAATTAATTGGTTTTCAATGCATTTTTAGCATTCACCGGGTTGGTGAAAAATTCCAAAAATGGAGTGAAAATGCTCTGCACACCCTCCCACCGCTGTGGGAAGTGGTAGAAGTTGCCAAAGCAGCCGAAAAATTGCCATGATTGTGCCCACCGTGCCAAAACACCGGTTTGCACAGAGGTGGTGGTGGAAATCGTGCCATTTTTTCAGCTGCTTTGGCAGCCTCTGCCACTTCCCACGGCAGTGGATGGTATGCAGAGCATTTCTGCTCCATTTTTGGATTTTTTCGTCGACCCAGGCATTTTACCTGCCGAAACGCACTGAAAACATGACAGAAAATTCCAAAAATTGAGTGGAAATGCTCTGCATACCATCCCACTGCTGCGGAGGCTGCCCAAGCAATAAAAAAAATGTGCTATTGCGTCCACCGCTGAAAATAAAGGTCTGTGAGCAACCACACAGCTGAGTCTCAGTGGCGGGTCTAATACATTACCTAGAGCTGGCCACTAGAGGCTGCTGTCTGAAAACTCAAATAATCTGTTTGTATTGTGGAAAAAAGTTACTCAAGGACATTTCGTTGTTCCCGCAAGGGGACAATGACAATAAAGATTTATCTATTATCTATTTTCAGTGAAAATAATCATATTGCTATGAAACTTGAGGTACGACTGTACTTATGTAGTAAAATCTGCTCACTATGCTAAATATCTAGTTGCTCCTTAAAGAGTACAGGTACACATTGTTTGAGAAGTGGTTCATATAAACCGGGGTCCTCAACCTTTTTAAGCTGGGGGCTGGGATCACACCTCTCAGACTGTTGAGGGGCTGGACTGGTGGTGCTGCCCCTGGCAATAACAACCCTGACCTTCCCATCCCCCCACCCTGCCCCTCCACTCTCCCCACCATGAGCGCCGCACACTCCACCCCACCACGGGGCCACACACACACTCCCCCCTCTGCTACCCTGCTTACTGGCCTGGAGGAGCTGCATGGTGTTGGTGGAGGAGGGGTTCAACCTGTCCTTCTCACATGCGGTCCACGGGAAAGCCATGCACACCCACCCCAGTCCCTAGCAAAGTTGCTGGAGGCCTCCCTGGCCCCCAGAAAAGATGTGAGAGGCCTCCCTGGCCACCAGAAAAGCTGTGCACTGCTGCCCAGGCCCCCAGTAAAGCCATGGAAGGCCTCCCCACCCACTTGCTGGAGCATGGGAACAGGCCAGATGATCTGATGCCGTGACCCAGATCCTGCCCATGGGCCATAGTTTGAGGATCCCTGATATAGACATTTGGGTTACGATTGCATCAGATAATGCTAAAATCGGATAACGATTTTAGCAAAAGGGATTCCTGCTGGTCCTATTGCGGAAACAGCAGGGGGACCAGCAGGAATCCCTTTCGCTAAAAGAGCACGGGGGTCCTTGGGCCGGAGAAGCGCTTTACCCCTTGGAAAGTGCTTCTCAGGCCAAAGGCACCGCTGCGCTATTAGTGAAAGGGATTCTCGGTGTTCCACTTGCCGAAACGGCAGAGGGACCACTGAGAATCCCTTTTGCTAACAGCGCTGGGCTGCTTTCCTCCTGAGAACACACTTCCCGGGAGGAAAGCAGCCTAGCGCTGCCAGTTCACAAAGGGACTGGGGGCAGGCGGGGGAAGGCTTCCCCATGCCACCCCAAAGCCACCCAGCTTTTGTCTTTTTTTTTTAAAGGCACTCGTACGGTTTCATCGCTGTACGATGAAATTGTTATATGGGGTTCCACTATAGCTCCTTTTCAAACTGGAAGGAGGTAATCAAAGTGGGGTACCACAAGGCTCAGCCCTGGGCCAGTGCTCTTCAAAATTTTCTTTAATAATTTGGATGAGTGAGTCCACAGAAAACTTATTAGATTTGCAGATGACACAAAATTAGGTGGAATAGCTAATACCTTGTAAAACAGAAACAAAAAAAATCTTGATAATCTTGAACACTTGGCTGAAAAAAAAACAGAACAAAATTAAACTGAACAAGCACAAAGTTCTATACTGGGGAATGTGACCAAATGCACAGTTGAGGGATGGGGAATACTTGGGTCATTAATACTGTGAGTAAGAAGGATCTTGGTGTGATGTTGTTGCAGAAAGGTAGGTCCTATTTTAGGCTGCATTAACAAGCATAATCTCCAAAGCCCGTGAAGTCCTAGTTCTCCTTTATTTGGTACCAGTTAAATCTCATTTTGAGCACTGTGTTCAGTTCTGCACACTATACTTTTAAAAGGATGCAGACAAACTGGAAGAAGTACAGAGGAGAGCAACAATGTTTTTCAGGGGACTGGAAACCAAACCCTGTGAGTAAAGTCAGAAATAACTGTTTAGACTTGAGAAACAAAGACTGATGGGGATATGACAGCACTTTTTAAATACTTGAAAGATAGTCATAAAAGAGGCATGATGTTCTCAATCATCTCAGAGGACAGGGCATGTAACAACAGGCTGAAACTACAGGATAGCAGATATAGGCTGAATATCAGGAAAAACTTCTTAACTGTTAGAATGGTACAGCAATTACCTCAGGAAATGGTGAGTGCTCCCATGTTTGAGGCATTCAAGAGAAAAAATAGTTAACTATCTGTCTGATTTGTTTTGATTTGGATTCCTTCATTGGACTCAATGGCCTCATAAGTCATCTCCAACCCAGTTACTCAATGATTGAATGACTACTGAGCAGCCTGAATGAGATGGGGAGGTAGGATAAATAAATCTCTACTTTTGCAACAAAATATTGGCTTACATCCTGTTGCTGATTTAAATCTGGAAGATTTCTGCTCAGCAGTTTAGGTATCTGTTTTTCTTTTTCCTTGTCTAGGCAAGACATGAAACTGCCAAAATGAAGGCACCTTCTGGTGAGCTCATTCTACAGTTCCTTTTGCCTGACCTAGTGTGAGAAAGATTAGCCAGTAATACAAGGTTGCTGTTACCAGGGTGTGCCCAATTGTGGTTCAAAACTCTTCAAGGGGGCTTTTTCTGTGTACCCCAGGTATTTGTTTGCAGATCCAGGAGTTGGGAGTTTGTTTTCCCACTGAGCCTCCTTTGAGAAAAGCTGCAGATTCACAGGGCTCCCTCAGAAGAGGGGAATTGGAAACCACTTCTGTACATTCACAATCTGGAAAATGCTGGGAAAGGACACCGTAAATCAGAAATTATGACATGTAAATTATTATCATCAAGAGATTCTTGGTCAAGAGATTCTTGGTGGCAAAATACAGATTGGCTTCTTGGTTGCATTCCAGCCACATGTAGAACGCATGCCTAGGAATACAGCTAGCACCTCATTAATGAGCAATAGTTTGCCATCAAAACCCTATGTGATTTTCCTTCTGTGAGCATGAGCCATTAGGATTCTGGCCTCTGTCTCTTCAGAAGCCTTGGCAGAGATGTCCTCAGAAACTTGGCAGAAAGGTTTCTTTCCTCAAGGTGTCTGGGATTTACAGTAGCAGAAAGCAGTGCACATGTGATAACCATTCCTTCCTGAGATAAGGAAATGACTACTGAAATATACATTTTCTATAGCCATGTGGTGTTAGGATAGTGGCTGGGTTAAATCTGCCTCAGTTTATTGCAAAGAGAGGAAAGAGTGAGCAAAGCTAGTTGTCTTATCTGCTGCATTTCTTCATGGTACCTTAGGTTTTATGTAAGACATAATTTATTTAATGTGTGAAAACTCCCTCAGACTTGAAAGTACAACTGTGCACCCAGGCATGCTTTGGAAAACATTTTTGTTTTCTGCATCCAGTGCCAATGGGCTATTGCTAGTAATAAAGACAAGTTGCTGGTCCTGAAAGCATTCATTGAGTAAGCACTTATTCTTCTGATGGTGCAAATGGTACATTGGAATAAAGAGTTTTTAATAAAATATGTTGTAGCTGACATTGTTCTATCTGAGATCTATAAATCAGGAAACATTCTTCAATGCTTTACAGCTAAAGTCCACTTTATGCTTCACTGGTTTCTTCTACCAGGAGCTATGTTACATATGTTAACAAGTTCAGAATGTTGGGTTTCTTTGAATTTTTTTACTATCTTTTCATAGCGGTAGAGCATATACCTTCATTTGTACAAGGGACTAAGATTTCGTCTGTGGTGTCCCAAGGTGTAGGACTGAGTAAGTTCTCAGTCTTAAGGACCTAAGAACTGCTCCTTGTCAGAATAGTCCAAATATAGGGTCTTCTTTGAGACCAACTACTGAATTCCAGGAGGAAAGGATCAGTGAGCAAACTTCAGTGCAAAAGATGGGTCTAAAACAAAACCTGGAGGGGTAGGTATAATTCTTACTCATTTAGATATTTACTTATTAGTGTGCATAGCACAGCTCAAATTTGTGTTTAACTACTAAAAAGTTCCCAATATAGAGTGATACCCCAGATAACGACAAAACCTGGTTCCCCAAGTCGCGTCATTAACTGGATCTTCTTGTTATCCGGGCAGCCCCCGGATAATGATGAAACCCCCCCCCCCAAACAAACAGCTTCCTATGGAGATTACCCGGATAATGACGTTTCCATTGAAATACATTGCAATTAGCACAGATTGCAAGGCAAAGTCAAGGAAACATGCTGGAACCTTACAGAACCTTAAGAAACAGTTGTCTAAAGGGTAAATACATTACAGAAACATGCAAAAATACAGCATTTTTAGACTTTAGAAAACTTTATAAACTTTACTGTATAAACTTTTTAAATGGGGAACAGAACATGGAACATTTTCAAACTTCTTAAAACGTTGTAAAGTGCTGTTTCAAATTGTAGAAACACAAGTCTGCGGTGCAAAACCATTACAAACCATAACATGGAACATTTTCAAACTTGTTAAAACATTGTAAAGTGCTGTTTCAAATTCTAGAACTACAACTCTGCAGTGCAAAACCATTACAAACCATAACATGGAACATTTTAAACTTCTTAAAACATTGTAAACTGATTGTTTAAAGGATAAATAAAGTGCAAGAACATTGCAAACCACAGAATAAACAGTAAACAATTGCAGCTCAGTGCAATACAGTACAGTAGTGTACAGATTTTAACTGGAGGAGGGCTCGAACAGGATGGGTTCATCATCAGTTTTTTGTCTTTTGAACCACGTTTCAAGTTGTTGCATTTTACGTTTCTTGAGTTCGCCTTGGAAAGCTGGGATGAAGGTGGTAGCATCCAGGGCTAGAAAGTCTGCAGCTGCGTCCTTATGCGGATGGTACTGCAGGATGCTCTAGTAAACCTCGTGAGCCTCCAACACTGCCTGCAGCTTACTGGTGGGCAGATCTGAAATCCTCTTCTTTGCCCCCCCCCCTCCTCCTCACCATCAGATGAGGAGTCCAACAACTCCTCATCCTGCTGCTGCAGCTCTAACAATTCCTGGGTGGACAGCTCAGTGTCCTGGTGGTTGTCCACCAGCTCCTCCACATCATCCTCGGTAATCTCCAGCCCAGCGGACCTGCCCAGGCCGACAATCTCGCTGACCACCGCATCGTCATCCTGTTCTGCTGAAGGAGCCGCTTCAACCTCAGCAGCAGGCTGAGAACTGTCGGGCCAGAGAGGACGCCAGGCAGCCACAAGGTTGTGTTTACTGATGCCATCCCATGCCCTTTGGATCATCCTTAGGTTGTCCACAGTGTCGAAGTGCTCCTTCCAGAATTATTGGATCGTCAGCCTGGAACAGTCTGTGACCTCCACGCATCGCTTGAACAGTTCGTGTGTGTTTCTTAAAGTTCGAGATCACTTGCTGGTAATTGGGCTGGTGTTCGGTGGCAAGAACACAGTCTTTATGAAGCTGTTCTCCGGCCTTAGGTTGTTTTCAAGCCCTGGAGGATGGGCCTGCTTTCAAGGGCAGGTTGCTGGCCTCCAGGAAACGCCACACAGTACGTCCAAAGACAAGGTTGACCCAGGCAACGAAAATGGGCCGTGTCACCCAGGCATTCCTCATTGCTCGCCAAAATACCCATGTTGTTCTTGTTCACCCTGTGTTTCTTAAAGGCCCTCGGGTTCAGCGAGCTGTACACCAGCAGGGGCTTGATATTTAGGTCCCCACTTGCATTGGCACAAAACATCAGGGTGAGACACTCCTTGTGTTGTTTGTGGCGAGGCAATTACGTGGCCTCCTCAGTGACAAAGGTCTTCTTGGGCATCCGTTTCCAGAAGAGGCCTGTCTCGTTGCCATGAAACACCTGCTGAGGAAGGTAGCCATCAGTTTGGATGAGTTCATAGAAGGTTGTGGCAAACTCCTCTGTGGCAGGAACATCACAGCTAGACGCCTTGGCATGCCTTGCCATGCTGTGGATCTTTGACTGTTGCTTGAATCGGCAGAACCATCCCCTGCTTGCTTTGAAGACCTCCTCCTCAGCTGATGAACGAGGTCAAGTCACCATGAGGTCGGCATGGAGCTGTCTTGCCTTCTTTCTCCACATCCTCCAAGACTGGTGACCGTTGCTTCGTGATCCTGGTCACAACATTGGCCACGGCTCTCTCCAGAATCTTCTCCCTCTGTTGGCAACTGTTGAGTGGGATCTTCCATACATACTAACGATGTCCACAATACGCATGCCCTCATCGTACTTTTTGATCATGGCCTGCTTTTCCTCAACTAAGATCTGCTCCTGCTTTCCTCTGGCAGTTTTTTTTATGATGTTGCCATGGCACACGTAGCTCTAGGATCAGCAGAAGGAAACACATTTTAGTGCAGTGTAGTGCACTGCCCCTCCAAGATCAACAAGACAAACATAGGAAAAACTCCATTTTAGAAGCAAACAGGCCATGAGTCCCCAAAATGGAGGAGAAAAAGGCCCAGCCACAGAGGACAAAACATGTGCAGTGGGATCTCTCTCTTTTTAAAAAAAAATAATCACACAGCAATCAACACACACATTGACCCCTTCCCCCCCCACCCCATCACAAACATGTGCACCAGTGGGATCTCTTTTTAAAATCACAAGCCCCAAAAAACACAAAATGTGCAAAGCAACTGCATTTAGAAACACACACATTGACCCCCTTCCTCCCCATCCACCCCCAATCACAAAACATGTGCAGCAGTGGGATCTCTTTTTAAAAACCACAAGCCCCAAAAACCACAAAATGTGCAAAGCAACTGCATTTAGAAACACACACATTGACCCCTCCCCCCCCACCCCTCCCCACAAGCTAATTGCAACCCAAATCACATCTGCCTACCTGTGCCAAAGAATCCTCGAACAAACAGAAGAAAATCGCTGGGAAATCACTGGGAAATCGCTTGGAAACCGCTGGAAAATCACTGGAAAATCATTCCACCTCCAAACTCCTTCACCTCGTGCAACCCACAAGGCAACCTATGTGTGTGCACCACTTTTTAAACACCCCCACCCCTGGCGTAAGGCATCAAGGGAAGCAGGATGTGTTTTTTTGTAAAGTCATGCCCCGGATAACAACATTACGCCGATATCCAGGGCATGACTTTTCAGAAAGTCCAGCATCGTTATCTGAATATGTCGTTGTGCGGATGGATCGTGATCCGGAGTATTAACTTTTTGTTTTTGGAATTGATGTCTAAAAAGGTGTTAATTTGCGCCTGAACTTCTAGCTTCTTTCCATTTCTTTTGGTATCACAAACGATAGTAGCCATTTTTGCAGGGAAGATCAGTGACTAGTTTCTATTTCAGAATGCATAGTCCGTTCTTCTAAATCAGTGGTTCCCAACGTTTTCCCGTCAGGGGCCAGTTTCCGTCATCATGCTCAACTGTGGGGCCAGAGGCATGATGTTTGAGTCATCATCATCATTGGTGGTGGCAGCGGGAATCATGTGGTTTTCCCAGGGTTGTGCATAGCCTCCACCGCTATGGAGCATGTTTTTGGAGCATGTTTGCTCCAGTTTTGTAATTTTCCTATCCTTCTCTGCTGTGCTTCAGCAGTTGGAGAGCAGTGGTGGATGATTTCCTGGTTCTACGCTAGGATCCCAGGCACTAACGTAAGCTCCGCCCAGCAACGGAAGTCATCCATAGTTGCTATCCAGCTGCTGAAGTGCAGCAGAGATGGCTTGGAAAATTCCAGAAACGGAATGAACATGCTCCGAAAAGCTTCCCACTGCCCTGGAAAGTGGTGGAGGTTGTGTAAAACCCGGGAAAAACTGCAATTCCCTCCACTGCTGTGATAAGTGGTGTATCATGACTTCCAGTGGTGGTGGTGGGTGGGTCTAGAGGTGCCCTGGTGGCCACTGTGCTCCGGATTAGTGAGATGCATGGGCCAGATTAGGCCCATGGGCCAGGGTTGGCCACCCCTGTTCTAAGTGTTGGTTGAAAGTTACTGCTCTGACCTATAGCAGTTACACAGTCAATATGACTGTATTGAAGGGGCTCTCAACCTACATCTGGCCCATGACCTTGCTCCAGCTGCTACTTTCACCTCTGCCACCTTAGTCATTTTCTTCCACTTAGCTTCGGCTTGGTGTGTCCCTAATGACACTCCATAGCAGGGCAGATGTTGTAAGGCTTACAACATCAGCCCTGCTACAGAGCGCCATTAGGAACATGCCAAGCCAAGCAGAGGAGACAAGAATTGAAGTGGAAGTGGTGGCTGGCGCAAGGTCATAGGCCAGATGATTTGATGTAATGCAGCTTCTCCAGGCCGGTAAGCAGGAAAGCGGTGTGGTGGGGAGTGGTGGATGGCTTGAGGGTGGTCGCCAGTGGTGGTGGCAGAGTGGGTGGAATGGTGGGTGGCTTGTGGGTGGTTCTCCTACTGCCGCCACCGCCAAAGGTGGGACCACCCTGAGCCCCCCACTCCCCTCCCCCACTGCTGGCGGTACTGAAGGTGGCATTGGCTCCTATCTGGCCCTCCAACAGTCTGAGGGGGCATGCTCTATTGTATATTCTGTGCTATTCAGCCTCTGAAAGAAACTGCTAAATATGGTCATTTAGATATTTAGAGTGCAATGCTGAAGATGTGCTGATGGCATTCAGCTTCTTTTCCTCAGATTTGGATGACACCCAGTAAGTGATGACTGGATGAAGTGGGCTCTGAGGAAGTAGAATACAGTCCACAAAAGCTTATGTGTGGGTTACAGTCCACGAAAGCTTGTTATTTTCTTTATGATAGTGTGATGCAATGCAATAACATCTCTCCAAAACTCTGTCATAAGTTTTAGTTGCAAAAAGTATTTAAACATAGCTATAGATGCAAACTCTGACTATCTTGGTAGCTGTGTCAGGATTTCTGGATTTTGTGCACCCCTCAAATATAGCTCTATACATGTCTACTCGGAAGTAAACATTGCTGTGTTATCTCCTGTCTGTATTGGTAGCCTTGCATAATTGGAATACTGTATAGTTCTTTGACTTTAAGTGGTTAAAGAAACTAACAATAAATGGTTGAAGGAGATAGTCACATGTATGAGAGGCTCAATTTGCATATTAAAAGTTGGAAACAGTGATAAACATCGACCCTAGCTCTTTAAATGTCCTTAAACAATACAGTACTATATGTCAACTTTTATGCTGCTGTTCCTTTATAGATTTGTTTACTGATCCAGAAACTTGTATTTAATCTATTAAGTATTCAGATGCATTCTTTTGGAAATTATCTCTGATTTTGAAGGGATTTAAAAGACCATTTCCAATAGTGTTTTCTCAAAATCTTTTTAAAAAATCTGACACTCTTTTGGTTTCAAAAATAAAACCCAGCAGTGAGAGTTGGCAGTACTCATCTTGTGTTCTTGGAAGTTCAGATTAGAGTTCCAGAATTTCTCAGAAAAAAGGGATGACTTACTGTGCGCACATTCCTGTTCTTATGCAATCGGGAGTCACAGCAGTAATCACTTGAACTTTTTATTCAGTTAAGGAGGAAATGAAGGTCTTTATGTTCTGCTTCTAGTAATATAATCAGTTACTCTTATTTTGGGATAAGACTTTATTGTGAGGTTTCCAAAACAAATCTGGAGGGAAAAGTTCAGAGTTTACCATGACATCCTCTACACTGCTGATTAAGTAGTGTCCAACTGTGGATTTTGGTACCCTTCTTCCTGTCAACCAGTATTGCTCTCTTTTGTTCTCTGTTTAATGGATTATCTTTACTTTCTGTAAACTAGAGGGAAGTTGTGCTTCAATGTGAATAATGTGTAATTTCTTGCAAAGAGGAAACAATCTTAGTTACAAATCAAAAGAGAAACCCTGGCTTTAACCTCGTTGATTCAGGTCTTAAGGTTGTAAAAGTCTCTCTCTTCATGGGAATGGTGTGTGATATTAACACTTTGGAAAACTTGTGTCCCAATTTCAAACTATGTTTGCTGACATTTTATGCATCAGTGTGTACAATCATATTGCCGGCTCCAGCGTGGGTTGAGCCACCACACCCCCGGACTTCTGTCCCAACACCACCGGGGCCGAGAATGCCGGGAGGGGCGGCGCGGAGAAGAAGAGCTTGGCCGGTTCCAGCATCAGCTGTGAGTGAGCCGCCACACCCCCGGGCCTCCGCCCCCACGCCACCGGGGCTACAAAAGCCGGGGAGTGTGGCGCGGCTGGAAGGAACTTTGCCGGCTCCAGCGTGGGTTGAGCCACCACACCCCCGGACTTCTGTCCCAACACCACCGGGGCCGAAAATGCTGGGAGGGGCGGCGCGATGGCAGAAGGGCTTCTCTTATCCCACTTTCTTTAGTTGGGTATGAGTGGGGGCCCTTTCTTTGAGTTTTTGTTTTTCTTGTTATTATTGAACTGTTTTATTTGTTATGTTGTTTAGGGTAATCTGATATTGTATTGTTTATGCTCTTGACATTTTGTATCTTACTTGCATATTGCTTTGTATTATTTGTATCGTATTTTGTATTGTTTAGCATTTTTATTGTAAACCGCTTCGAGTTCCCTTCATGGGGAGTAAAGCGGTATAGAAATCTAAACAATAAATAAATAAATAAATAAATAAATATTGACTTTACTTTGTTCAAAACCTCACTCTTCTCAGGTAAGGATGAGTAAAAAAACTGCTTTGGTGTGTTCTTGGTTTCTCTCTCTGTATTAGGTGAAAGGATGCTATGGATAGTGTAAAGAAGATTTACAATAATTCATGCTTAAAATTATGTTTTGCTTCTCCTTTGAAGTTTACGTTGATTACTCCTGGCTTGTTAACATAGTACCGAAAGTAGCAATCCTGATCATCATTCCTCAACAATTAGTACTTCTTGTAGAGGGATTTTGAGGACCTGACCTTAGCTCTCCTGTCCTGCATCTCACAACTTCCTTCCTTGAGTGTTTATTTTTTATTGAGGATTCCCCTCCCCCCTTTTGTTTGTTTGTTGTATCTGGAAAGTTTTTAATTTTGTATATTACCCAGAGTGGGAAACTAACCAGATGGGCAGTATAAATGTAACAAATACAATAAAATTTTGGCCATAATAGTTATTAGTACCGTATTTTTTGGACCATAAGATGCACCCCCCCAAAAAAAGTGTGTGTGCTGGGGGGGGGGGAAATGAGGGTGTGTCTTATAGTCCAAATGCTGGTCTTCGGCCAGCTGTGGCTGTTGTAAAAGGATATTTTATAACAGCCGCAGCTGGCCGAAGACCTCTACTGCCACCACTCAGCTGTTCTGGGTCAGGGGAAAGAAAAACATATGAAAAACAAGTGGCCACTAGAGGGCGAAAATCGCAATTTCCCATTTAAATGCATTGGAAATAAATCTCTTGTATTCAAAGGTTTTCTGTTTGCATGTTCCCAATGCATTTAAGTGGGAAACCAAACCTATGTTTAAAAAGAAAGGGTTTCGCTTACTTTGATGCCTTTGTCTCTACTCCATGTGGACAAAATGGAGGGGGAAAACATGCTTCCTGTTTGAAAAGAGAGCAAGAGGCTAGGCTAGAGTATTGCTTCCTTCCTCAGTGCAATTGGCCTGCCTGCCCATTTCCCCTGCCCATTTTTTTTCTTTCCTGCTCTGAAAACCGGGTGCGTCTTATGGTCAGGTGCGTCTTAAGGTCCAAAAATTACTAATTTTACTCACTGATGCTACTAATTTTATCTCTAGTCTGGCAACTGCAGAGCCAGCTGGAATCTCTAAAACAGTGTTTCCCAAACTATGTTCCACTGAACACTAGTGGACTTCAATTCTCAGAAGCCTAAGTCAGTACATTGGCTGATTAGTGCTTTGGGGAATTGACTTAGGCTTCTGAGAATTGAAGTCCCAAATCCAAAGATTGGGGAGCACTGCTCTAGAACAGTTTTCCCCAACCTTTGGGTTTGGGACTTCAATTCCCGGAAGCCTAAGTTAGTACATTGGCTGATTAGCGCTTTGGGGAATTGACTTAAGCTTCTGGGAATGGAAATCCAAAACCCAAAGGTTGGGGAACACTGCTCTAGAGGATGGATTTAGCCTGGGCATCCAGTTGCTTCCCATTTATATGAGCAGTGGTGCTACTGGTATGCAGTGTTTTGTTCTCAGGTAAGTAGTCGTCTTAATCTGATTCAGTATATATATATCAAAACAAAAATGAGAATAAAAGACACAGCAGGTTAATGTTAATGCAAGGTTTCGTGTACAGTAATACCTCATACAAAGTCCGCTTCATACAACATTGGATTCATACAACATCACCTAATTCCTTGAAAAAAGTTCCCTCATACAAAGTCGTGCGACTTTGTATGAGGCATTGAGTTTTTTTCCAGGTTGCATTGTGCCTGGGCAGTATAAAAGGCAGGACACATGTGTGCATTGCTCTTGTGGGTTTTGCATGAGGTGAAGAGTGTTTAGGAGTGGTTTTGAGCACGATTTTGGATTTTTTGATTTTTTTTGTCAGAATTTTTAGAAGCATTCCTGGGATTTTTGCAGCATTCTTCAGGTTCTTGGACAATCAGGGTTGTTTGACAAGTTTTTGTAATGTTTTTAGCCTTTAGTTTAGACAATGATTTCTTAAAGTTCTGTCAGTTTCCTGTCTGTTTCCTTGACTTTGCCCTGAAGTCTGTGCTGTTACAGTACAATGGATCTCTATGGAAACGACATTGTATGAGGCATCGCGGCAAGGATTTGGACGTTGTATGAGGCATCGTGGCTAGGATTTTGCATGCCTCATACAAAGTCCAACTCCGTATAAAGTCCAAACTTGTGGAACCAAGTTTGGATGTTGTATGAGGTATCACTGTATTATACTTGATGCCTTTTTGCCTGCTGACTCTAAAGAGAGTGCAACAGAGGAAGTCTCCATTCAAAGCCACCATGTGCTCCACTGAAAACTGCCATGAGCTCAGCCTAAGGGAAAGGGGTTGGAATTGATAACTGCTGGAAGCAGTAAGTAGCATCAGGGGCTGCTGGGAGGGAGTATTTTCTTCCTTTCTGTCTGCTAACTCTGAAAAGAGCACAGCAGAGGAATTTAAGGGAGACATATATCAGGGTGTGAGTGACCAGAGTGAGTAACCAGGAGTTTGAAAAAGGGAGCCCCATAACCAAAAAAGAAAAAAAAGTTTCTATATATTTTTTATATATCAGTAGACTTCATAAACAGCCTCTAAAACAGAGAAGGTAAAGGAAGGACATTCTTAGTCAAAGACAAGAAAGCAGAAAGGTAAAAGTGATAAGGGAGGGAGAAGGCACAGCAGTGGGTGGTGAACTGTAACCTGTATGCAATGTTTGTCTTTGTTCCTGAGAATAGCACAGCCTACATATGTAGCAAATGCAAACTAGTAGCACTTGTAGAAGAAAAGGTAAAAGAACTGGGGAAGTAAGTGGCCAGGCTTAAGTGTATGCAGAAGTAGCAGGTGATACCTTTTCTGGATCACAAAAATAAAAATAAAAAATCATTGCGAGCTTATGTGATTCAAGATCACTTCTTCAGGCATGCATTCAGATGTTCATGGTATGGTGGTCTGTCAGGCTCTTTTCTTAAAAGCATCAGTTGATTTGATGCTACACCCCCATTTTTCACAGTAAACCAGGCCTCTGCTTTTTGCTTTTTCCAAATGGCTTTATTGAGGCTGTAGGCCCCTTCTCTGGCCAGGTTAAACCAATGCAAATTCCAGTGACCTCCAATGGGTGGAGGGGTTGGTGTACACATTAGGTGTTCCAATTTTAGGCAATTCAGAGTCAATTAAAAATATTACCCAGTGGTTCAATGTGTAGTGCTGCTGTCCTGATGTTAAAAAGACCATGCAGTTCAGGTGGCTGTTTCTTGTTATCCTTATTTTTCTATAAACAAAGTCAGCCGTGTAATCCATGTATAAAACATATGCAAAAGTAGACGGTGATACCTTTTCTGGATCACTAAATGATAATTAAAAAATCATTGTAAGCTTTCGTGATTCACGATTACTTCTATTTAGTGATCCAGAAAAGGTATCACTTTCTACTTCTGAATATGTTTTATACATGGATCACACAGCTGACTTTGTTTATGTTTACAGGCTTAAGTGTGTAAGGTAAGATGTAGAGCAGGGGTGCCCAAATTTTTGGGCCATGGGCTGGTCACGTGGTCGAGCATGCCGGTCATGTGGTTCCTCCCAACCGGAAGCGGAAGTAATACGCGCATATGCAGAATGCTGCTATAAATGACATGTGACTGTCGTAAACACGTTTCCAACAGCTGTGGGCCATTTACAGCAGCATTCTGTGCATGCACATTTTACTTCCGCTTTCGAGAGTGGTGTAGGAATTAATTGGTGCCACGGGCCAGATCCAGCCCATGGGCTGTAGTTTGGGCACCCCTGAGGTAAAGTAATAGACAGAGCTTTTGAGCATCAGTATCATCAGCAGACAAGGAAGACACTGAAGGTAAAAGAACAGGAAGATGGAGCAGAGGAGGAGAACACTGGCAAACATAGAGGAGGAAGCACCATGAAAAAGTGTCGCAGGAGCAATAAAAAAGGAGAAGGCAATCTTCAACATTGGAACTGCAAAACTGCTTTCAGGTTCTTGAAGAGGCTTCAGGTTCTTGAAAAGGTCTTGATGACCATTCGGAGGCTGCAACCAATCACCCCCTTAATAAATATATAAATTAAATAACTATTAACAAAGTAGAAAAAATAGTTGATCCCCCTCCCCTCATAGCAAATACAGATTAACATGAATTAGGTTTCAAATTGAATAAAATATTCATAAAATTCCCATAAATTTAAATCAAATCCATTAAATTTTGAATTAAGTCTGTTAAAATACTCATGTAGAGTCTGGGAGTTCTTCCACGTCCAGTACTTAGAGCATTCCCTACTGCCATGTGAACTTTTGACAGATCTCTCAGTTGTCTTGTGCAGTTCATTCACACAGATCCTTTCAAAAGTGAGAGTGTAACCACCTGGAAGACCTTCCTCCGTTTCATAGCTCTCACAGAATGCTATGAGGTTCAGGGAAACAATATTCGCAGCTGGATATTGGGTGTAAAAAAAGCCAAGAAGTAACAGCCAAGAAGTAAAAAACAACTATCCCCACTCAAAACTCCTTGGAGACATAAAAATATGCAAGGTATGTAAAATGTGTAACACCAAATATATATATATATATATATATATATATATATATATATATATATATATATATATATATATATATATATATATATATATATATATATATATATATATATATATATATATATATATATATATATATATATATATATATATATATATATAAAAGAGAGAGAGAGAGATATGGCAGGACTATGGGAAACAAACAAGAGGAACAAGAAATCATGGAGGATGGGTGAAGTGCCCAGTGACTGGAGAAGGGCTAATGTTGCCCTTATCTTCAAGAAGGGCAAAAGTGAAGAACCTGGGAACTACAGATCTGTCAGACTGACATCAATCCCAGGGAAAATTATGCAACAGATTATAAAATCATCACTCTCCAAGCACCTTGAAAACAATGTGGTAATAACTAGAAGCCAGCATAAATTTGTCAAGAACAAATCCTGTCAGACTAATCTTATCTCTTTATTATGTAACCACCATGGTAGATGCAGAAATGCAGTGGACATATCTGACTTCAGCAAAGCATTTAACAAACTGCCCCATTATATTTTGATTAACAAACTAACTAGGTTGAGAGTACTTATCAGTGGCTCCTTCTCCAACTCGGAGAAAGTAACAAGTAGGTCACCTTATGCCTCAGTCCTGGGCCTGGTGTTCTTAAATATTTTTATTAATGACTTGGATGAGGGAGTGTAAGAAACATTTATCAATTTGTGGATGCTCTAGGTTCAGGTCTGACTTGATTGAGCATACACTTATCTGCCTTTCTGGCTATGATATCTGTAAGGCTCTCTTGCCACATCACATTTCAAATTCAATAAAGAATACAAATTCAACAACCATTTCAAATGACTTTATTTCCCCCTCTCTTTCTTTATGTAGTATGGATGATTTTGACCTTGGTTTCCTGTGATAATCTGCTAGCTTCAAATTTCCATTCACCCTTTTTTCCAGGTGAGGGAAGTTGACTCCTTTTTTCATCAACCACTCTGCATCCAAATACAAAGCAATTGTCATGGCTGTGTTTTAACAAATGTGAATGATAAGAAGCACAAAAGCATATCCTGTAAACCAGGGGTGCCCAAACTACGGGGCCCGCAGCACCAATTAATCCAGCCTGTAGCACCCTCGCTGCTCCTGGAAGTGGAAATTAAATGTGCAATCGCATGCACAGAATGCACATGCGGTGAACAGTGCCGTAAATGACCCACGGCTGTTGTAAATGCATTTACAACAGTTGCGGGTCATTTATGGTAATGTTCTGTGCATGCACAGGCATGTTCTGCTTCCGCTTCTGGGTGGGAGGAACCATGTGACCAGTGCACTCGACCACGTGACTTGCCCGTGGCCCAAAAATGTTTGGGCACCCCTGCTGTAGACCATGTAAAATGAGTACCCAGCAGGCTAGGGGCAAGATGCTAATTAACTTGTGAACCGCCCAGACATTAAGTCCTATGGTGCGGTGTAATTGCTACCATCTTGACTGCTGACATTGGTGTTGTCCTGCCCTGCTATGTAAAGGTGGTATCCTTTTTCCTGCTGACAATGTGAGCACAATCTTATTGAGAAAGACTATGCAATAAGGCCAATCATACAGTAACTTTCCTTCTTTACTTGCTGTTATTTGTGCATCTAAATATATGACTGTTTTCCTAACTGAAGGCAGTAGAGAAGTTTGTTGGGTAAGTGGCAATGTAGGTAGGACCACTTGTGTGATTGCCCACTTACTCTCTGTGAATTCAACTGGACTTGGCTGTGCTAAAATCCCTAGTTTACTCCTCATTATGTACATTAAAATTTGTGTCAGAGTCCAAAGTGTGGGCAGCCAAGTAACAACACAGGCAACAAGGCCCAAGCCAACTAGGCTAAAGTCCAAATGGCAATCCTATCCAAATCCAAGTTAAGGCTGGGGGATAGACAGGGGAACAAGGCAAATACAATCCAGTAGAAAAGACCTAGTCCAGGCAGGCCAGAAGCCAGATAACCAAGGAATGAATGTGAACAGGAGCAGGATATCTTAGGGCTGGAATGGGAACAATAGTGGAAATGGGAGCCTGGAACATGGGCAAAGTCCTAGAACAGGAGCAAAAACCAGAGGGCAGGGTCTGCAGGGAACCTAACAGGACAAAGCACTGCAACAGGTAAAGAGACCTTCATTGCTGAGGCAGCTTCTGGGATCTATTTTTATATAGCTCTTTCCCCAGGGCTCCCAGGTGGTTCTCATGATAGCCCTGGTAGCTGCAGTAGGCTATCTAATCCTGCTAACTACCAGGACTGTTCTACTGGCATTTTACCAGTAGATGGAGCCCTGAAGCTGTCTCAGAATCTATCAATAGAATGCAGAGGAACACCACTAGCATTGGCGGATAAGTGTGTGTGATGTTGGGCTCAAAGTGGTGCTGTCAGAGTAGATATGGTAATAGAGCAGGTATTAAGCTTCTGTGTTGTGTGGCCTTTTGTGTGTCAGTGATTGTTTAAAATTGGCAAACTGTGTATGGGCCGCCTGGCTCTTAGGATAGGGGAGTATTGTTAGGGAAAAATGAGTTGAAGCTTGTTGATTCCCCTCAAGGATCATTGCCTTGCCATGGCAAGGAAGCTTGTGTAGTTCAGTGAGACTATGTACCGTGTTGGGCCACCCAAGACAGACAGGCCATAGTAGAGAACACAGACTAAACACAGTCTACTGGGGAAGGAACTGACAACCCACTTCAGTATCCTTGCCAAGAAAACCTCATGGAAATTATCAAAAGGTTAAATAATATGACGCTGGAAGATGAGCCCCTCAGGTCATAAGGTGTCCAATATGCTACTGGGGAAGAGCAGCGGACAAGTACAAGTAGCCTCTGAAAGAGTGAAGCAGCTGAGCGAAAGCTGAAAGGATGCTCAGCTGTGGATGGATCTGATGGTGAAAGGAAAGTCCAATGATGTAAAGAAACAATGTTGCGTGGGAAACTGGAATGTAAGACCTATGAATCAAGGCAAGTTGGACATGGTCAAAAATGAGATGGAAAGACTGAACATTAATATCTTGGGAATCTGTGAACTAAAGCGGACAGGGATGGGTGAATTTAACTCAGAGGACTATTATGTCTACTACTGTGGGCAAGAATCCCTTAGAAGAAATGGAGTGGCCCTTATAGTCAATAAAAGTGTGAATAAAGCAGTAATAGGATACAATCTTAAAAATGACAGAATGATCTGTCTGAATTCAAGGCAAACAATTCAACATTGCAATAATCCAAGGCTACACCCCAACCACTGATGCAGAAGAGGTCAAAGTAAAGCAGTTCTAAGAAGACCTACAAAACTAGGTCAGTCTGTTTCAATTCCAAAGAAGGACAGTGCCAAAGAATGTTCAAATTATACAATTGAGCTTATTTCACATGCTAGCAAGGTGATGTTCAGGATCCTACAAGATAGGCTTCAGCAGTACATGGATAGAGAACTTCCAGAAGTACAAGCTGGGTTCCAAAGAGGCAGGGGAACTAGTCTAGAGATCAAATTGCCAACATTCATTAGATCACAGAGAAAGGAAGGGAGTATCAGGAAAAACGTCTACTTCTGTTTCATTGACTACACCAAACCTTTGATTGTGGATCACAATAAACTGTGGCAAGTCCTTAAAGAGTTGGGAATACTAGACTGCATCATCTGTCTTCTGAGAAATCTGTATGTAGGTCAAGAATCAACAGTTAGGACAGAATATGGGACAACTGATTGGTTTAGAATAGGAAAAGGAGTACAACAAGGCAGTATATTGTCACCCCACTTATTTAACTTATATGCAGAGTATATCATGTGTAATGCAGGGCTGGATGAAGCACAAGCCAGCATTAAGATTGCTGGAAGAAACATCAACAACCTGAGATACGCAGATGAGACTACCCTAATGGCAGAGGGTGAAAGAGGAGAGTGCAAAAGCTGGTTTGAAACTCAACATCAAAAAAATCCAAGATCATGACATCCAGCCCCACCATTTCCTGCCAAATGGAAGGGCAAGAAATGGAAGCAGTGACAGACTTTACCTTCTTGGGATTTAAGATCGCTGCAGACAGTGACTACAGCCATGAATTGATTTATTATACTTATACCCCACCCATCTCAGAGATTTTCCTACTCTGGGTGGCTAACAACATAAAATTCACACAATTAAAAACAGTCACACATTTTTAATAAATAAATAAATAAATATACACCAGAAATCAAAAAACCTAAAAGAAACCCTATTGGCGCTGGAGAGAGACAAAATGAAATCCGTAATGCTCAGCCATTGGTAAAAATTTTTTGAAATATGCTTACTCCTTGGGAGGCAAGCTATGGCAAACCTAGGCAGCATAATAAAAAGTAGAGGCATCTCCCTGCCAACAAAAGTCTGCTTAGTTAAAGCAATGGCATTTCCAGTAGCAATGTATGGACGTGAGAGCTGGGCCATAAGGAAGGCTGAGCGCAGAAGAATAGATGTCTTTGAACTGTGGTGCTGGAGAAGACTTTTGAGAGTCCCCTGGATGGCAAGGAGATCAAATCAGTCAATCCTAAAGGAAATCAATCCTAACTGCTCCTTGGGCGGACTGATACTGAAGCTGAAGCTCAAGTACTTTGGCCACCAAATGAGAAGAGAGGACTCACTGATGCTAGGAAAGATTGAAGGCAAAGGGAGAAGGGGGTGACAGAGGATGAGATGGCTAGATTGCATCGTTGATGCAGTGTACATAGATCTGGCCTGGCAGAGGAAGATGACAGATGACAGAGGAGCATGGTGTACTGTGGTCCATAGGGTTGCAAACGGTCAGACTCAACTGTGCAACTGAACAGCGACAGATTGTTGATTATATGTTTGAATTGTTTCATTTGAGGACTGTAGGTGACTACCATTAGTCTGGCCATGTTATCCTGTTATGGTAATAGAGTAGACCGTACTGCCAGCGACTCAGCGCCAAGCGTCAGGCACGTGACAACCCTGGGGACTAACGGCCTTAGGGGCCGAAGTCCACAGGGAAGAGTGATGGTCCCCAAGTGGATTAAATCCCACCTGAATCCATCTGCAAGGCTGAACATGGCCTTGCAGAATCACCAACAAGGTTTTCAATCTCACCAATACCAGCCATACCAGTCACAGCAAGGCAACTTTGACAAGTCCAAACCTAGAACCAATTATCAGTCAAGGCAATTATCAATTATCAATCAAGACAATCTTCGTCAAGACAGACTTTTTCTCCCTCACAACCAGCAAGGCGGTGGTACAAGAAATAAAAACAGCATGCCTGACTCTCCCAAGGCAGCAACAGCCACCCATCCTGCCCTCAGGCCACAGCCCCTCTCCTCCCTTCTCCTGTACTTACCTACATGGCACGCCATCACCTCAAAAAGTGGATACTCAACATCATACAGGAGGAGTATGTGGTTGAGTTTGAACACACCCCTCCCACTGGCCACATTAATGTAACCCAACCATCACCAACGTTGGCCATCCAAGTGGCAAAACTACTTGCGAAGGATGCCATAGAGCAGGTACCCTGCCCGGATCATTGGAAAAGCTTCTTTTCAAAGTTTTTTTACAGTGGAGAAGAAGGATGGCGGACTGCTGCCGATACTAAACCTGAGAAGACTAAACAAGTATATCATAAAAAAGAGATTTAGGATGGTCATCCACCACACTACTGTCCCTTTACTTCAGATGGGAGACTGATTTGTGGTTGTGGACCTCTGGGATGCTTACTTCCACATATCCATTTGGAAGACCCACTGTCACTTTCTCAGATTCATGCTAGGAGAGAAGTGTTTTCAGTTAAAGGCACTTCCCTCCCACCTGGCAACAACTCCCAGGGTGTTCACCAAGTGCCTCACCCCAGTAGTAGCATACCTGAGATCACACGGAGTAGTCGTGTTCCCCCACATCGATGACTGGTTGCTTGTTTCCGCTTCAAGAGAACAAGCAATGCAGGACATCACCTTCATGGTCGAACTCATGATGAGACTGGGGCTACGGATCAACTATGAAAAATCTGTTCTCATGCCACAGAGAGTTGTAAACTACATCAGAGTGGTGCTGGATTCTCAGTTGGCCAGGGCATGCCTACCCTCAGGAAGAATGCATTAGTTAAAACGTCTAACATGACTCTTCCAACCAAGCCACAGGCCACCTGCTCCGCGCAAAGCCTACTTGGGCTAATGGCATCCACGATATCAATGGTAATGCATGCATGCCTATGAATGAGACCACTCCAGCAGTGGTTTCTATGAAATTTCTTGCCAGCTACAGACACCCAGTCCAAGAGGATGAGGGTCCCAGGACACTTGGTCATACAATTACAATGGTAGAACAAAGAGGCAAACATAAGCAAGGGGCTCCCCCTTCAACAGCCCGTGCCAAGGATCGAGGTCATTTTGGATGCGAGTCGCAAGAGATGGGGAGCTCATTGTGGCTCACACTGGGTCCACAATCTATGGTCACCGGAGGAAAGGAAGCTGCACATCAACCAGTTAGAACTAATGGCGATTTGGAAGGCCCTTCGAGCCTTCACCCCATCTCTGCAGGTGCTCACAGACAACACAACGGCAGCTGCATATCGCAACAAGTAGGGGGGCACCAGATCCAACAAGTTGCTCCACATCACCATGGACATGTGAGAATGGTGCATTGAACACCACATCATGCCGACGGCAGTATACATACAAGGGCAGAAGAACACTCTAGCCGATGACCTCAGTCGAAGACAGACAGCTTCGCACGAATGGGAATAGTTTTATTCAGATAATTTTATGTGATTTTAATACGGTTGTTTTAGCTATATATATATATTACTTGTTGCTTTTGTGTAACTGTTTTTTATGTAATTGTTTTTAAGTGATGTTTTATTATGTTGGTAAACCGCCTTGGGTCGCTTTTTTAAGCGAGGAAGGCGGTATAAAAATAGCGCAAATAAATAAATAAACTCAGGCAAGACATCTTTGACCTTTTATGTCACAGATGGGGATGTCCACAGATCCATGTGTTTGCAGCAAGTGACAACAAGAAATGCGATCTAGATTGCTTGAGTGATGGAGTGGGTCGCCACTCCTTAGGAGGCGCCTTCATGATCAGGTGGAACGGGAGTTTGATGTACCAATTTCACCCAATACTGTTGATCACTCACACCCTCATCAAGATTCAGAGGAACAGCACCAAAATCATCCTTGAGGCCCCGTGGTGGCCGAGGCAGACATGGCACCTGATACTCAAACATATGTCATTGGAGTTTCTTCATCTTCCAGAAGATCCAGACCTCATACAGCAGAGCGAAGGGTCAGTCCTTCACTCAGACTTACCAACTCTACATCTGACATCGTGGAGAATAATCCTATGATTGCAAGGATCGTTGCCACAAGCAGGAAGGATTCTACCACCAAGCTCTACTCATACGAGTATAAAGCTTTCTTGTCCTTATTAACACAAAGAGGAGAGGCTTCTGACACTTTCAATATATCATCACTACTTCAATACCTAATTAGTCTGGCAGAATCTGGACAAGCATACACATCTATTAAGGTTTCTTTGGCCACCATCATAGCACACCAACCTTCAAACTCCAGTCTGGCACTGCTGTTCCGTAATCTGATGGTTAAAAAGTTTTTAAAGGGACTTTGGCAGCCGGCGAGAGCTTCGGCGGGGCTGGGACAGCCCCGACATCGGTGTCCTCACCCCCGCCTCCCTCCGCCCCTTGTGGGGGCTCAAAAGGAGGCGCCACGGAAGAGCCCCACACGACCTGGATTTGGGTGGCTGGCGAGAGCTTCAGCGGGGCTGGGACAGCCCCGACATCGGCACCCTCGTCCCCGCCTCCCTCCGCCCCTTGCGGGGTCTCAAAAGGAGGCACCATGGAAGAGCCCATGGAGGTGGTAGGCATTCCTCTGTGCCTCAGCTGTCTTGATGGGGGGGGGGGCACAGCGAAGACACCGAACATCGCTGGTGCTGCTCCTCGGGCCCGCCTTCCATCACCTGCCTCTGGCCAGGACTTTAAAAAGGCCGTGGAGGCACTAGAACTTTTGGTTTTGTATTTTTATCTGCTGGGGGATAGGAATTAGTGCATGTGAGAGCTGGTGCTGTTAGTGTGGCTGTATTGTAGTCACACTTTATATTGCTTATATTGTGTTTTTGTATTTATTGTACCTTGTAATTGAGAATTTGCCAAATTGTGGAAATTTCTATTGTACCTGTAATTTATTTGTGTTTCTGATTTATATTATATCTTTACCATTTGTTTCTTAAATGTTGTAAACCGCTGTGAGTCTCCCATTGGGATGAGAATAGTGGTATAGAAATCTAAATAAATAAATAAATGAATACACAAAAATTTTCCATGCTCTAAAATGGTCTCTCCAGCTGGTCCTGCAGCGTCTACAATATCCACCGTTTGAGCCAATGGCTTCTGCTGACATCAGGCTGATAACACTCAAGACTGCCTTTCTACTCACTCACATCAGCCAGACGCGCGTTGGAACTAGCTGTTTCAGACCCTGAAGTTCATCAGTGAACCATAAAGTTGGATTTTGTGACTCCAGTGCTGTCCGATCCTTTCTTACATGCTGTTGAGGAAAGGCTTTACTGTAGTGTTGCCTTTTGTTTTATCTATATTTGTTTTATTATTTATCTATTTGCTGCATTTATATTTCTGCCTCACTTGCCGAAGTGACTCCAGGCGGCTCACAGCTAAACATTAAAAATTCAAAAATATATAGAAATGTAAAACATCCCCAATTACAAAGGTTACAAAATACTTAAAACTATTAAAACCATTTAAAATATAAAATCAAGCCCGGACGGCCTTATATAAGCCAGCTGAGGAGGGGGGGGGGGGGTGATGGACTACCACACTGGCAGCGCTGCACTAGCCAGGTTTTTAGGCCCTTTTTGAAGGGTAAGCAACTCTGCCTGGAGGCACAACTTGGTCTGCAAGACGGAATGAGCTCCCATCTTTGAACCAGCTCCTGCCAACCTAGCAGTCCGAAAGCAAGAAATTGCAAGTAGATAAATAGGAACCACTTCGGTGGTCATGCCTGCCACGTGATCAATTAATCTTTATTACAGTCCAAGACCAGTATAGTACAGCAAAAAGAACAGAAGAAGGCCGGCTAGCTCTGGAGCATGGCCCACTACCAGGACTGAAAGGGAGACTTATTTTATGTCTTCTTGGAGGAGGCAGTGTCTCCCTTAGACTTTCTGTTCTTACTTATCACTTCTTGTGGAAAGGCAGGTTTCCTGGCCCCTCCCTTGGTTGGAGATGTGGTTTATGTGGGCCTTTCATGCCCACCTTCACCCTCAGAGGAAGGAGAAGTAAATTTTTTTGGAAGCAATTAAGGATCGAGGAGAGGAGTAAAAACATGCCTTTGTGACATGTCTTTCTTTAACATTCTTCCTCTCTCAGTCTCTTTGTCTCACCCCCTTTTCTTTCTAGTGCTTGGCCTCATTGCACATTGCACACAAAGGAAATTATATCTGTAGAATTTCAAGTTTAAGAAACACAAACCACAGCAACATAGTAGGAGGAAGGAGGGTTCCTGGGCAGCTAAAAAGGAAAGTGGCAATACTTGTTGTGTGGGCAACTTGGGATTTGAAGATAATTCTACTTAGTGAAACCCCAAGTTACAGAATATGTCTTGTATCATATCTGAAGAGTTAGATCAGTGTTTCCCAATGGTTTTTGGACTTCAATCCCCAGAAGCCTAAGCCAATCCCCCAAAGGACTGATCAGCCAATGTACTGACTTAGGCTTCTGGTGAATTCTGTGTTGGGAACCACTGAGTTAGATAGAAAATGTTGGTTGAGGATGTGCATAAAAGAAAATGTAAGACTATAAACTTCTGGGGTGTTCCTGATCCTCTTAACCATAATTTTGAGATCAGAAAACATCATGTCTGCACTGTCAGTTTCACTGGCTGAAATCCTGTTGCTTAGCATAGTAAAAAGCAACTAGAGAAGGTTCAGAGTCTCAATGGGAATTTAATCAGTCAATGTTCTGTAGGTGCCATTGATTCAAATTGGCCAACTCTAGTTGTGACTTATTGTGTTAAGCAATGGGATTTCAGACACTATACATTTACAGTATATGGATTTTTGTTCTGTTGAATTCTGTGCCCCTTTCTTCTGAATAGACCTTCATAAGGTGGTGCTGGTAATTGTTCAGTGCTGAAAGCATAAAATGCTTAATGTATTTTGAAGAAGAAAAATCATTTTTGTGTAAAAGATAACTGACATTTGGTAACACTGTCATTTCATTGCAAAGAAATTGACCACAGTCATTTACAAAGAACAGATTCTTTTCAGTTTGTAGTTGCAGTTATTTATATTATATTCTTTGCATCTGGTAGATATCACTGCTAGGTCACAGATGTGTTCTTAAGGAAAGGGAACATCCAGACTGCAAGGCTTCATCTTGGCATGTTCATGTTCCCACTTTCCTTCCTCTCAGGAAAGGGTGACAAAGAGAGTCTCCCTTATCTCTGATTACTGATTGTCACAGCGGGGATTTAGTTTCCTGTTCTCAACCATTCTAGAGTTCAGGTCAGCCTGGCCTTGCAAACATTGGTTCAGAGAGCTTCACTCCTCCCATGTAAAGCATACCCAGACTGCAGTTACAAGAAAAGCAGAAAGAACATGCCCACTCCATCTTCTCCTCCAAGTAAAAGGGAAGAAGTAGTGGTTGGTTATGTGGGGAAAAAAACCCTATACCTCTTCCTTTGACTGGGAACCTGATGGTGCCAGATAGTATGGATAGGCCAACTGACATGATCTAGCCTTCATCCTCTTCTGTACAGTTCAAATTATTTTTTCTGTATTTTTGCCTTTTCTTATTACTTCACATCAGTGGTGGGCACCAAAAATATTTACTACCACACCATGGGCGGGGCTAACTCTGTGGGTGGGGCCAAATCTGGGCATATGACTTGTTGGGATGGCCATGTGATCTAGACATGCCAGCCACATGGCCATGAAAACGTCTGCAAACACAGACACTGGCTCTTTGGCTGTAAATGGAGATGAGCACTGCACCCTAGAGTTGGATACGACTGGCTAACCACAGCAAATTTGAATACCAAACAGGGATCTTCTGTTATTAGGTAAAGGTTGCCCTTGCTTGAAAGCCAGTCATATCCAACTCTAGAGTTCAGTACTCATCCCTGTTTATACCCAAATAGCCAGTGGACTTGATCCACAAAAGCTCACATTAAAATACAGCAGTTAGTACGTTGTCTTTTTGTTTTGTTTACTCTCTGATATGCTTGCACAGAATAAAACTTTTAAAATGGTAGCATGTGTTTCAAGCATATCAGAGTAAATGAAACAAAAACAAAAACACCCTTAGCCTGCTCCAGACCTCCCCCCCCCACACACAGAGAGAGTACAAAGTAAACAGAACAAAAATACTTACCTAGAAAGGGGCAAACAGCGGGGCGCCCGTCCGAGTCAGGCGGTGTGGCTCCGTCTTCCTCCTTGCCCCAGGACCATGGGGGGGGGAAGCGGAGGCAGGAGTCCCCAAGCGGCGGAAGCATTGTCGGACTGCTGAGCATGACGGTGGCGGAAGCAGCCACGTCGGGCAGCTGAGCTCAGTCTTCCTCCTCACTCCGGGACTATTGGGGCAGGGGAGCGGAGGCAGGAATGGCCAAGCGGTGGCGGGGGGAGACTGACCATCTTCCTCTTCCCCCGGGCCCAGGCCAGCTGCATCGGGCGGTCGCGGTTCCTTCTTCCTCTCCTCCCTGGGATGGGGGGGGGGAGAAAGAGAGGTAGGAGAGTCTTCCTCTTCTTCCTCCCCCCCCAAACCAGGGGGGCAAGGCAGGCATGGCTGCAGCATGGCCCGGAGTCAAACCCACTGCCGCTGCGTCTGTTTCCTCTATCTGCCTGTCCGACGCTGAAGCTCCTCTGTCACCACACCTCAGTAGGCCTCCTTTCTGCTGCCGACTGCATGGTGGCAGAGAGGCGGAGGAGGCAGAGGCAGGTGGCCTTGTAGCTGAGGCCCTCGGCGGCCTCAGTGGTGGCGTGGCGGCGGCCTTGTGCCAGAGGCCCTCGGCAGCCTCACCATAGATGGGGCGGTGGCGGACAGAGCAGCGGCCGGAGCAGCAGAGGAGGCGAGTGGCAGAGGAGCTTCGGCACCGGGCAAGCAGACAGAGGAACCAGAGGCGGCGGCGGTGGATTTTGTTGCTTATGCGTTTTCGTTGCTATACGGGGTGATCGTTGTGTGAGGTTCCAGTGTATGTCTGCAAAAAATCTATAAACTTCTGAAGGGTTATGAGCCAACAAAAGTAATAGCAATCCTTTTGAAAAACCACTGATTGTTCATTGACTTTCAAGGGCCACACATCCAATGGAGGACTCCAAAGAATGGTCTGTCCTAAGATATGGCTCATATTTTGTTTAATATCTACATTAGTCACCAACCACTTCCTTAAGGGACTAGACATTTTATTTGAAACTGACAGTCTTGTACTTGCTGCTCAGTCAGATAGCTTTCCAGTGATAGAACATCTTCTATGACTCATATACTGAATGTGCTTTCCATCTGAGAAACAAAGAGAGATCTTGAAAACTTCAGGTTACCTGGAAGGGCATTCAGCTAAATCACTGTTTTACCCCCAAATAGCTAGGTATCACTGTCAATTGTATGTTAACCTATAAGAAACACTACCAAAATATAAAACTGATACAACTCCTAATCTACACTACCAGAAGCATGTGGAATATAAGATGGGATTGATATTTCTGGAAGGCCATTAAAACAATTGCTCACAGCATCATAGAATAGCAGAGCCACAAGAGTTGTTGAGTCCTACCAAGAAAGGAAATGCCAAGGGATGGATAGTATCAGAGCTTGAAAGAGTTTGTTTCTTTATTTTTTGGACTATGACTTCCATAATTCCTCAGTCAGCATTCATTGCTATAGGTTAATTATAGGTAGCTGTGTAAGGAACCAAATATTACCACAATTATGACACTTAAAGCAAAGCAATCACACTTATATACTGCCCCATAGTGCTTAGTGCACTCTCTGGGTGGTTCACAAGTTAATTAGTATTTTGTCCCAAACAAGCAGGATACTAAATTTACTTACTTTGGAAGGATGGAAGGCTGAGTCAACCTTGATCCCTGGTCAGAATCGAACTCACAACCTTTTGGTTGCAGGACAGCAGTTTAACCACTGCACCATCATGGCTCTTCTTAACCAGGACTTTTCATTTGCATGCAGTAACACCAATTTTCAAAAAAGGATCCAGGGGTGATCCAGGAAATTACCGGCCTGTCAGTTTGACATGTGTCCCAGGTAAAGTGATGGAAACCATCCTAAAAGATAGAATTAATAGTTACATAGAAGAGAAGGCGCTGCTAAAGGAGAGCCAACATGGCTTTTGCAAGGGCAAATCATGCCTCACTAATCTGTTGGAATTTTTTGAGAGTGTCAACAAGCATGTGGATAAGGGGGATCCAGTTGACATTGTTTATCTGGACTTTCAGAAGGCTTTTGACAAGGTCCCACACCAAAGGCTCTTGAATAAACTTACCAGTCATGGAATAAAGGGACAGGTCTTGTCCTGGATCAGCAACTGGCTAAGGGACAGGAAACAGAGGGTAGCACTAAATGGACACTTCTCCAAGTGGAGGGAAGTAAAGAGTGGGGTCCCCCAAGGTTCAGTACTGGGACCCCTGCTTTTCAACCTCTTCATAAATGATCTAGAGGTAGGAGTAAAAAGCAAGGTAGCCAAATTTGCTGACGACACTAAATTATACAGGGTAGTGAAAACTGTGAGAGATTGTGAAGAGCTCCAGAGGGATCTCTTGACACTGGGGGAGTGGGCAAAACAGTGGCAAATGAGCTTCAACATCAGTAAGTGCAGAGTGATGCATGTTGGGGCAAAAAACCCCAATTACATTTATAAACTGATGGGGTCTGAACTCTCTGCGACAAACCAGGAAAGGGACCTTGGTGTCCTGGTGGACAGCTCAATGAAGGTGTCAACCCAGTGTGCCTCAGCAGTGAAAAAAGCAAACTCAATGTTAGGGATCATTAGGAAGGGTATAGAAAATAAGTCAGCAAGTGTCATTTTGCCTCTTTATAAATCTATGGTGAGGCCCCATCTGGAATATTGTGTACAGTTCTGGTCGCCATACCTCCAGAAGGATATTATGGAGTTGGAGAAAGTACAGAGGAGGGCAACCAGAATGATTAGGGGACTGGAACACCTTCCTTACCATCTGAGGCTGCAACGGTTGGGCCTTTTCACTCTTGAACGACGGCGTCTAAGAGGTGACCTGATTGAAGTTTATAAAATCATGCACAGTGTGGACAAGGTAGATAAGGAAAAACTGTTTTCCCTATCGCACAACACTAGAACTAGGGGACACTCCATGAAACTTTTGGGTACTAGTTCTCAAACAAATAAGAGAAAGTACTTTTTCACCCAGAGGATTACTGGTCTATGGAACTCCCTGCCAGAAGAAGTGGTGACAGCTGTCAGTCTTCACAGCTTTAAGAAAGGATTAGACAAGTTCATGGAGGACAAGGCTATCAATGGCTATAATTATGGCTACCTAAGGACAACCTCCGGGTTGGAGAGATAGGCAGGATATCTCTCAATGCCATTTCCAGGGAATCCTAAGCAGGTGAAGGCATCTCCTTGGGAATACCCTGAAGGAAATGGTGAGCCACTGTGTGAGACAGAATGCTGGACTGGATGG
The DNA here is from genome assembly GCA_035047345.1 of Bradypodion ventrale. Classification (NCBI taxonomy): domain Eukaryota; kingdom Metazoa; phylum Chordata; class Lepidosauria; order Squamata; family Chamaeleonidae; genus Bradypodion; species Bradypodion ventrale. The sequence goes on from JAWDJE010000006.1 coordinate 52,453,222, forward strand.
GCTGTGGCCTGTTCCAGCAAGGCTGTTCTTATGTTCTTATGTTCTTATGAGTATAGGTATAAAGAAAATTATTAAACTAGGAAAGGCTTGTTTTTCCACAAAACAATGGTCCAAACATTGACTATATGTTTTGTGTTATATTTCTGGTTTTGTAAGAGCTACACAGGCATTCTGGTGGCTCAAGTGGTTAAGATGCTGATCTTGCTGACTAGAAGGTTGGAGTCTGATTCCCAGGTACTACATAACGGAGTGAGCTCCTGTCTCTGTCCCAGCTCCTGCCAACCTAGCAGTTCGAAAGCAAGAAATTGCTTAGAACGTGAACAAGTTGATGGCTTAACAAGCCTTCAGTAGCATGCCTTAAATCTGGGCAAAACATGGCCAAATGGGTGGTGTCATAACCCTTACCATACTTTACTACAATTCACATTTATATACAGTGAGTTATTCAGAGCTCAAAACTATTTAAAAATAATGATAAACTTGCAGAAAAGGCAATTCCCACAGTTACATTTTAAAGTTTGTTGCTATTTGATGCTAAAAATGGGTAAAACATTTACCAGTAACAAATATAATAGTATTGGAAGTAAGTCCAGTTTATATGTAGATTAAAGTTCTGGGAAATACTAAATTGTTGCAGGTTATAGGATTACCTACTTGCAGTCTCCCTGATTTCATTCTAAGAACTTCAGCAAAATAAGGAGAAGAAACAGTTCCTTTATTGGTCAAATGCTCCCTGTTCTTACGTAGTACTATTTTTCTAATGTACAGTAAAACCCCATTTTACGTGAAAAGTCCATTCCGTAGCTTTTTCCGTAAGAGGAGTTTTCCTTAAAACAAAGCATGATTTCCCATAGGGATGCATTGAAAAATTTAAAAATGGTCCTGCCTGAATAATAATAATAATAATAATAATAATAATAATAATAATAATAATAATAATAATAATAATAATAATAATAATAATAAATCCAAAAATTATCCCAAAAAATGTCAGACGTGACCGTCTCCCACACCCCAATCATCTCACTAGCAGGTGAGCGGCTGGGTTGGAGAAGAGGGGGTGTTTTTAGAGCATTTATCTTTATTATCCAACACCTCCACACCTTGATCAAGGTGTGGGGGTGCAGGATAAAAAAGGGGGGAAACAGCACAAAGAGAATGACGTAACGATCTCCCTACCTTTTCCATGCTGCTGCTGCTTCCTGAGTGGTTTGTCCAGCCATCTGGGGAGTGGGAGCCGCTGCCGCTGCCTGCGCTGCCACTGTCTGCGCTGCCACTGTTCCCACTGCTTCTACTGGCACTGGGAGTGTGCGGGGGGGGGGGGGATATCCGCTCCACTGCTCTCTTCATCTGAGGTCTCTCTGTGGTGCGCTTTAGCCAGGAACGCACATTGGACGAAGACTGGAATGGAGTGGTCTTCATCTGATGTGCTTTTCCGGCTAAGGTGCGCTGTGGAGATACCTCAGACGAAGAGCACAACAGAGTGGATATGCCCCCTCCCCTCTCCCAGTGCCGGTAGAAGCAGCAGGGACTGGAAAATGCAGCAAAACTGCCGCAATTGTCATCGCTTCTGCCACTGCTTCCACCGCCACCATGGTAAGTGATGTATTGTGACTTCCGGTGGTGGGGGCGGGTGGTGGGGGCTGATTTTTTTTAGTCTAAAATGTGAGTGCGCTTTAGCCATGGGGCTGCCATTTTAGTCTAAAATGGTGGGGCCACCATTTTAGACTTACCAGATGGAAGGAAATTTAGGGGAAACCCATTTCATAAAATAATTTCCCCCCAGAAAATGGAACATGATTTCCCCAGATTTTCCTTCTCTAAAATGGGGTTTCTGGAAAACGAGGCATCTGTAAAATGGGGTTTTACTGTAGCTGTCTGTCCCATCTCCTGCCAACCTAGCAGTTCAAATGCAAAAAATTGCAAGTAGATAAATAGTTACTACATACTGTACTTTGATGGAAAGGTAAACAGTGTTCTGCGCACTCTAGTCATGCCTGCCACTTGACCACTGAAACATCTGTAGACACAGGCCGTGCTGGCTCTTGGAGATGAGCACCATACCTTAAATTTGGATATGACTGACATTTGAGCAAGGGCGACCTTTACCTTTACTAGAAAGTAATCTCTAATTTTTGAAATGTACATGCTAGAGTTAAATCTTCATCGGAAAATTGAAATGCCAGAACTGAAACCATAGTGCCATCTTCCATGGTGAATAGGTTTATAATAAAACATATTTATGACACAGGTATATAGCAACTGAGGAATGTGAAAAGCAATGGAGTGCTTCAACATTGATTTGCATTCACTCTGAAGACTACCAGAAATGGATACTTATGGGTGGCTTGTTTCAAAGAGCTAGTTGCAGATATCTTTTCAGATAAACAGAGTAAGTAAAAGGAACTCCAGACAAGATCAGTAAATCAGTTACGGAAATAAAATATTTCTAGTAAGACTATTGCAAAAAGTGCAGAAATGCAAATTACTGTGGGCACAAAAGTTAAGAAAACACACTGTTTTATCAGTCTTATGTGAAAATAGTTACCTACCTACGATTGTCTTGTATATTTAATGGTTTGTTGATTTAAAATTTGTCTGCACAGCTTTCTGCATCTCTTGTTTCAGATGTTTTCTTAAATGTTCCTTATATGATTTTTAATATTTGCTAATACATAGTGTTAGGTCCGAAAACAGCATTTCTGTTAACACAGTACTATGCAAAGTCAGACCTGTTTCGTTGTTGTGTTTCACAATCTTCATAAGTAGAAGGAAGATAAATTAGTACATTAAGTCTAAAATATTGAGACAGTCCAGCATGGTTTACACATACACAGAATATTTGTTCCCTCTGTTGGGGGCAAGCATTACACAGAACACTTAACAAATCTTTTGACCTTGTTTCTAGGTCTACCGTCACTGCTGTTGTAGTTGGCAACTTGCCATTATTTGTCTTCAAACAGCTTGTATAAATAGATGATGGTCTGATATATAGTTATGTGGTACTTTCCCAGCGTTTCAGGTACATACAGCCATAACATATCTGAGTTTATACTAATGTCCACTCTTTAAATTGCAGTTAGCACTGGTATAGTTAAAGCTATTTTGGCCACTCTGTGTAGGTGAGCATAGCAGAAAGTTTCTTAATGGGAAGGGAGACCCAACATTCTGTTTTCTGTAAGGAAGAAATAACATTTCATACTATAGACTTTAGAGGGCTATGTTCTGGCATAGAAAACTTGTGTGAGGGAGATCATGAAATTTTGGGGTGCAGCACCCAACTGTCCCAATCTATCAGCCACCCATAGATTCTAGAACAGGAGTTCTCAACCTTTTTTAAAGCCAGGGACCAGGTCACACTCCCTTATACAGCTTTGGGGTCGGATGGCCATTTTGCCCTTCCTTCCCCACATGGCACCTCCTGGTGTGGTGGAGGTGGTGGGTGGCCACATGAAATGGAGCCATGGGCCACATCAGGCTCACGGGACGCAGGTTGAGAATGCCTGTTCTAGAATAATGTGTGATCACATGTGCTTTTTGTTTTGCATGTGAATATAATTAATCCAGACTAAAATTGAACTGGATACATTTCCATATCTATTTTATATACCTGCTTATAAATGTTTTCATTATACAGTAAAACTCTGATTTATGTAAAAAGTCCGTTCCGTAGCTATTTACATAAATCAGTTTTTTACGTAAATCAATGCATCCCCATAGGAATGCATTGAAAAATTAAAAAACGGTCCCGGCCGGACCAAAAAATAAAATAAAAAAATAAGCAGCACAAAGGGAATAACAAAGCAATCTGCCTACCTTTCCCTGCTGCTGCATCTGCTTCCTCTTGAGCAGTTTCTCTGGCCATAGGGGAGCGGGAACTGCCACAGCCACCAGCACTGCTGTGTTTTCCAGAATCCCCTCCCTGAGCTTGTCTCAGCTTGAAATTGGTTTTCAGTGCATTCCATTGGAAAATTACGCTAGTGGCCATCTCTGGTAATGACAGGCAATCCACACACACACACACAGCACCCGAAAATAGGTTCTTTTAAGCTCTTCATCCGACATGCATTCCCAGCTAAAGCGCGACCTGGGGAAGCCTCGGTCGAAGAGTGGAACTGAGCGGATGTGCGGGGGACACTCTCCCAGTCCTGGTAGAAGTGGCGGGGACTCCGCAAAACACTACAAAACTGCCGCGATCGCCACTGCTGCCTCCACTGCCTCCTCCTCCACCACCACGGTAAGTCACATCTTGCGACTTTCGGTGGTCGGGGCAGGTTGCGCGGGGTGGAATTTATAAGCCTAAAATGGTGCAGGGCCACATTTTAGAGTTTGAAATGGTGGCAGTGGCATTTTAGGCTTACAAGACACAAGTAAACCCCTTATATAAATCAATTTATTTGCGTAAATCAGGCATGATTTATGCAAAAAATCGTTATGCAAGTCAATTTTTACGTAAGTAGAGGCATACGTAAATTGGTGTTATGATTCAGCACTCCTCTGACTCCAAAGAGGACCTGTATCAGGGGCACTCCCTATGCCCAACCCAGTTCTGCCTGAACCCAAGGCCGAGGATGCCCTGAGCCAGGGATTTCAGCCTGCGCCTGGCCCAAGTCCTTGCTTGCGCTCGGCCAGAGTGGCCCCCAGGAAAGACGTGGGTGGCCGTGTGCATCTACCGCTTCCGCCACTGCCCCCTCAATCCTTGTCCCATCTGCCTGGCTTGGCGTGTCCCTAACGCCGCTCTGTAGCAGGGCAGATGTTGTAAGAAGACTTGGAGCGGTGTTAGGGACACAATAAGCCAAGTGGAAGGGAGAAGGATGGTGGTGGGGAAGGCGACGGTAGGAGCATGGATCAGATCAGGCCTGTGGGCTGTAGGTCGAGAACCCCAGGTTTGGAGTAAGGTCTGTTGCATCTACAGTTTCAGTTCTTCATTCTGGAGTTTAGATCTATCTTCAAGTTGAGCTGGTTGTATTCCTGATGTTAAGGATTTTATTGATGGTCTCCTGTCTTGCTTGCCACATACCCCATCATCATTTTATCTTAACTAAATTTATTTATTCAATCTAAATATTTTTATCCTATTTTTAATGATGATATCTCTAATGGTTGAGTTGATTACTGTATTCCACCACTAGGTGGCAATGTCCAATCAATACTTGCAATTTGATACATTTTCCCTTTAACATTTAGACAAAATTAAATTTCTCACCTTCTGTTGGTGTTGCATGAGGATTTCAGTCCTTATTTCTTCAGTTAAGGTCCATTACTATGGTTAGAGTCCCTTCAAATGTTGTAGAATCTTTATTCAATTATTGTTTTGAAGGTATGGTTGTAAAAGCCTTATCCCTCTCAAAGAAGGACAGATGCCATTAGCAGTGCTTGAAATGTCAGCATTCTCTCCCTTCCCTTGAACTTGCTCAGGGAAGAAAAGGAGCAACTGAACACCATGAGCTGCCCAGATTTCTCTTTGGCCCAAAGAAATCCTCCGGTTTGTTTGGCTCAAAACCAGACTCCCGCTTCTGGTGTATGTCAAACAGCAGCTTCTTTCTTAATTAATTAATTAATTAATTAATTAATTAATTAACCAACCAACCAACCAACCAACCAACCAACCAACCAACCAACCAACCACTTGTACCCTACCCATCTGAGAGGTCTTCTGGCTGCTGCATCTGTCTCCAACAGCATCAACCTGGAACTCGGTTTGGATGGGTATTGTAGTCTGAGAAATGCGTTTTGTAGAGAAGGTTGAGTATGTTTAGCCTGGAAAAGAGGTGCTAGGGTAGTCATCTTCAACTATTTGAAGGACTGTCATATAGAAGCCTCTTTTCTACAACTGTAGAATTTGTTGTTGTTGTTCAGTCGCACAGTCGATTCCGACCCTTTGCGACCCTATGGACCATCGTTCTCCAGGCGCCTCTGTCCTCCACCATCCCCCTCAGTCCTCCCAGCTCTGTGCCCATTGTGTCTACAATACCATCTATCCATCTCATCCTTGGCCTCCCCCTTCTTCTTTTGCCCTCCACCTTTCCCAACATCACGGCCTTCTCAAGTGAATCCTCCCTTCTCATTTGATGCCCAAAGTACTTTAGCCTCATCTTTACTATTTGACCTTCCAATGAGCAGTCAGTGTTGATTTCTTCTAAGATTGACCTATTTGTTCTCCTCGCTGTCCAAGGTACCCTCAAATCTCTCCTCCAACACCACATTTCAAAGGCATCTATTCTTCTGCGTTCAGCTTTCCTAATTGTCCAGCTCTCACATCCGTACATTACCACTGGGAATACCATTGCTTCGACTATTCTAATTTTTGTTTTCAAGGTGATGTCTCTGCTTTTCACTATGTTCCCCAGGTTTCTCATGGCTTGTCTCCCTAGAATCAGCCGCCTCTTTATTTCATGGCTGCAATCTCCATCTGCAGTGATCTTAGATCCTAAGAATGTAAAATCTGTCACTGCTTCTACTTCTTCCCCGTCTATTTTCCAGGAACTGATCGGGCCTGTTGCCATTATCTTGGTTTTCTTGATATTGAGTCTCAAGCCAGCTTTTGCACTCTCTTCCTTCAAACCGATCAGGAGATTCTTTAGGTCTTCCTCACTTTCTGCCATTAGGGTGGTGTCGTCTGCATATCTCAGATTGTTGATGTTTCTCCCAGCAATTTTGATCCCATATTGTGATTCCTCCATCCCTGCATTGCGCATTATGTGCTCTGTGTATAAGTTGAATAAGCAGGGTGACAGAATGCAGCCTTGCCTTACTCCTTTTCCTATTCCAAACCACTCTGTCATTCCGTGTTCTGTCCTAACTGTTGCTTCTTGGTTCATGTACAGATTTCTCAGGAGGCATATGAGGTGCTCTGGTATTCCCATCTCTTTAATCACTTGCCACATCTTGTTGTGATCCACACAATCAAATGCCTTAGTGTAGTCAATAAAGCAAAAATAAACTTGTTTCGGGTATTCCTTTGTTTTCTCCATGATCCAACGTATGTTGGCAATGTGGTCTCTAGTCCCCCTGCCTCTTCTGAAACCAGCCTGCACCTCTGGTAATTCTCTTTCCACATGCTGCTGAAGTCTATCCTGTATTATCTTGAGCATCACCTTGCTGGCGTGTGGGATGAGCGCAATTGTTCGATAATTTGAACATTCTTTGGCATTGCCCTTTTTTGGGATTGGAACATATACTGATCTTTTCCAGTCCTGTGGCCACTGTTTTGTTTTTCAAATCTGCTGGCATATTGAATGCAGTAATTTGATGCCATCATCTTTTAGAGCTTTGAAAAATTCAACTGGGATACCATCATCTCCACTAGCTTTGTTGTTTGCAGTGCTCTTTAGGGCCTTTCTGACTTCACTCTCCAGGATGTCTGGCTCAGGTTCAATTTCTTCATCATTGTGACTATCAGGAGTGTTGAGTTCCTTTTTGTAGAGTTCCTCTGTGTACTCTTTCCATCTTTTCTTAATCTCTTCTGCATCAGCTAGCTCCTTTCCGTCTTTGTCCCTTATCATGTTCATTTTTGCTTTAAATGTTCCCTTGATTTCCCGGATTTTTTTGAAAAGATCTCTGGTTCTGCCTCTTTTGTTGTTTTCTTCCATTTCTTTGCACTGTTCTTTTAGATAGTTTTCCTTATCTCTCCTTGCTTTTCTTTGAAATTCTGTGTTCAAATGATTGTATTTTTTCCTTTCTCCTTTGACTTTTGCGTTCCTTCTTTCCTCTGCTATTTTAAGAGCCTCATCAGACAACCACTTTGCTTTCTTACTCTTCTTTTCTTTTGGTATGGTTTTCTTTGCTGCTTCCTGCATGATGTCCCTCATCTCTGTCCATAATTCTTCTGGCACTCTATCTATTGAGTCTAAGCCATTGAATCTGTTCATCACCTCCACCGTGTATTCTTTAGGGATGCTGTCTAGGTGATATCTGTCTGGTCTCTTTGTTTTCCCTATTTTCTTTAGTCTAAGCCTGAATTTTGCAATCAGTAGGTTGTGATCTGAGCCACAATCTGCTCCAGGTCTTGTTTTTGCTGACTGTATGGAGGTTCTCCATCTTTGGCTGCAGAGTATGTAGTCAATCTGGTTTCGGTGTTGGCCATCTGGTGATGTCCATGTGTAAAGTCGCCTCTTGTGTTGCTGGAAGAGGGTGTTTGCTATGACCAGTGCGTTCTCTTGGCAGAACTCTATTAATCTTTGCCCTGCTTCATTCTGTGTTCCAAGACCGAACCTGCCTGTTATTCCCTCCACTTTTTGATTGCCTACTTTGGCATTCCAGTCTCCTAGAATAATTTGAACATCATTTTTTGGTGTTTGTTCTATGAGGTGTTGTAAGTCCTCATAGAACTGGTCCACTGTGGCTTCATCTGCACCCGTGGTTGGTGCGTATATTTGGATCACAGTAACATTGAAGGGTTTGCCCTGAATTCTTACTGACATCATTCTGTCATTTTTGAGGTTGTATCCCATTACTGCTCTTCTCACTCTTTTATTGACAATTATGGCTACTCCATGTCTTCTAAGGTTTTCTTGTCCACAGTAGTAGATGTGATGGTTTCCAGAGCTGAATTCGCCCATCCCTGTCCATTTGAGCTCACTGATGCCCAAGATGTCAATGCTTATTCTTTCCATCTCATTTTTTACCACTTCCAGTTTACCTTGGTTCATTGATCTCACATTCCATGTCCCTATACAGTATTGCTCCTTACAACATTGCATTTCCCCTCCCCCTTTCCTGTCCCTCCCCTTTCTCCCCTCTGAGGTGTTAAGCATCCTGTATCACCTAGCCTGCCCTTTTGTTTTGTCTTTTGTTTTGGTCCATAGGGTTCTCTTGGCAAGCTTTGTGGCGTGGTTTGCCGGTTTCTACGCCATTTTTTTCCTCGCATCATACATCATATCACAGTTTTAAAAGTTTAAAACAGTTTACACAACATATTATCATGCATAATTATCACACTCTAAAACACAGTCTCTATGTTAATTGCTATTTTAAGTCAGTATGAAGTCTCTATGTCAGTCGCTATATTAATTCAGCTACATTTTTCACATCAGCTACTTATCCTTGTGTCCTCACTCCCCAGGTGGGGTTGTTGTCTCTGGGTCCCTTGCTCCAGGGGCATCGCAGTGGCGGGCAGTGGATGTTTTCCCTGTGTCTCAGCTGTTCCTCTTCCTCTGCCTCTGGCTGCAGTGGTGGATGGTGACCTTCTCCCTCCAAGGCCTCTGGATGGTGACTGGGCAGTTGGGGCCTGGTCTTTCTCTGCCTCTTTCTTCCTTGCACCCAGGTGTTAGGATGGGGTGGGAGGGAGGGGCCGATTCTTCACTCACCTCCCACCAAGGTCTCTGGATGGCTTCTGGGCAGTTGGGGCCTGGTCTTTCTCTGCCTCTTTCTTCCTTGCACCCAGGTTTTAGGATGGGGTGGGAGGGAGGGGCCGATTCTTCACTCACCTCCCACCAAGGTCTCTGGATGGCTTCTGGGCAGTTGGGGCCTGGTCTTTCTCTGCCTCTTTCTTCCTTGCACCCAGGTTTTAGGATGGGGTGGGAGGGAGGGGCCGATTCTTCACTCACCTCCCACCAAGGTCTCTGGATGGCTTCTGGGCAGTTGGGGCCTGGTCTTTCTCTGCCTCTTTCTTCCTTGCACCCAGGTTTTAGGATGGGGTGGGAGGGAGGGGCCGATTCTTCACTCACCTCCCACCAAGGTCTCTGGATGGCTTCTGGGCAGTTGGGGCCTGGTCTTTCTCTGCCTCTTTCTTCCTTGCACCCAGGTTTTAGGATGGGGTGGGAGGGAGGGGCCGATTCTTCACTCACCTCCCACCAAGGTCTCTGGATGGCTTCTGGGCAGTTGGGGCCTGGTCTTTCTCTGCCTCTTTCTTCCTTACACCCAGGTTTTAGGATGGGGTGGGAGGGAGGGGCCGATTCTTCACTCACCTCCCACCAAGGTCTCTACAACTGTAGAATACAGGACTTGAATTGGTATGTTCAAGATACAGGAAAGTAGATTCCAGTGAAATGTTAAATATTTCTGTTACAAATAGAGCTGCTTAGTCATTCTGGTTGAAGGTGGAACACGAAATTGGGAGAATTCTAGATGTAAGAATGAAATTGGATGTAATTTTAATTTTGTTAACAGATGTGGAGGTGGTAGAGCAACAAAAAAGGGAATTATTAGCAATTATGTTATCCAGTGCTAGACAGTGTATAGCGCGATATTGGAAATGTGATGTTACCCCAAAAATAGAGGATTGGTATAAGGAGTTGTGGAATACTGCGCTGAATGATAAGCTCACCTGGGAGTTAAATTTAAGAAAAGGGTTAATTAAAGAAAGCAAATTTCAGGAAATTTGGAAATGTTTGATAGATTATACCTTGATTAATGGTCATGGGCAACTGCCGGTGCCGGATTACATTGCATTTTTGAGATGATAATAGATAAAAGGGGAAATTCTGTCTCCGTAGCATTGTATATAGCACGTGGTGATATTTTGTTCTGTTTCTTTTTTTTTCTTTTCTCTCCTTCTCTGCTTATTTATATTATTGTGTATTTTGTCTTTTATTTTCTTATATTGTTCTGTGTGTTATCTCTTGTTTTTTAAATTATTGGATGTGTATCGAGAAATAAAATTTTAAAAATATATAAAAAAAACAAATAGAGCTGCTTGACAGTGCACTGTAGTACCTCAGAATTTGTGAACTTGCCTTCTCCTTCTCGTTTTTTTTTACACATGTTGGATGGCCATTCAACCTGAGGAATCTTTAGTTGTGGATTTCTCTTATTGGTGGAGTTGTTCTAGATCAGGGGTCAGCAAACTCTCCAGATGTTCTTGGACTTCAATTCTCAGGCGCCCAGAGCAGCAGGTGTACTGACTTGGGCTTCTGGTAATTGAAGCACAAGAACACTTGGAGAGCCAAATTTGCTGTCCCTTGCTCTAGAACAGTGATGGCTAACCTTGGCACTCCAGCTATTCTGGAACTTCAGTTCCTGATCAGCAGGAGTGCTGACTTGGGCTTCTGGTAATTGAAGTCCAAGAACAGCTGGAGTGCTAAGGTTAGCCACCAGGGCTCTAGATGGTCTCTCTAACTACATAGTTATGTCATTCTCAAGGCTCCACATTTTTTAATATTTCAGGTTTGTGTTTAACGTTCTTGTAGGATACAAACATACACTGTAAAAGGCAGTCCTATGCGGTTACACATGCTTCAAAGCTGCAGGCTTTGTGTACGCTATATGCATGACAATCAATTAGGCATTGTTTTCAGTCAAATGGGGTGAAGTCTCTTAAGTGTATTTTTATAGAAGGGAAACTGAGGCCATTGCTTAGCTGGACTTAGTCAAATCAATTTTTTTTAAAAAAAACCTTTATTGACATTACAACCAGCACTACAGTGCCAAAAGCATCACAGGCAGTTGATACAACAAGGTGTGATACAAATAAAATGATGGGGAACCTGGAATCAACTACGAGAACATGGATAATTGATTCAGCACGTTTGGCCTGCAAGGACACAACCTATCACCTTATGGGATTTTATTGTATTTCTCAAATAGGAGCTCAGAGGGCAAAACGTTAAACCTTGCCAGTGAAAAGGCCCTGTGCTGTTGAGGGAGAGTCAGGATACACAAATAGGGAGCCATTTGGACTCGCTGCTGGAGGATACCCAACCTCAAGGGACGAGCAAGTTTTATTGGCTGCACCACAAAGGGTCTGGTAGTCAATAGCTAATAGTCTTTGCTTAATTAATCTGAAGACCTCAGGGGCAGTGGATAGTACCATTGGTTCCAATGCTAGGCCTAGAGATTTAATAGTAACCGTAGCCAGAATTAAAATATTAGCTATGTTGGCTCACTTCAAGGCACAGCAGCATACGGGACGTAGTTAGGGAATATTATATTATATTAAATAGAAAGAGAACTAGAATGCAGCCTTGCTTAATACCTTTGTTGGTAGGATTTTTGGGGGGCTGGTGCCCCGTGGGGGTAGCTTTAACTTGATAGGTAATTGAGGTGTGGAGCTTCCTGATTACATACAATAGCCTCTTGTTGATCTTTAGTTTGGCCAGTTTGGCCCACAGGAGCATTGAAGGAATAGAGTCAAAGGCCCCCTTCAGATCAAGAAAGGTAAAGTTTTCCCTTGCTCGAAAGCCAGTCATATCTGACTCTAGGGTTTAGTGCTCATCTCTGTTTCAAAGCTGAAGAGCCAGCGCTGTCTGCTTCTGCAGACGTTTCCCTGGTCATGTGGCAGGCATGACTAGACACCGGAGCACACGGAACGCTGTTACCTTCCCACCGAAGTGGTCCCTATTTATCTACTTGCAATTTCTTGCTTTCGAACTGCTAGGTTGGCAGGAGCTGGGACGAAGACGGGAGCTGTGATCTAATGTGGATTTCCCCTGGCAGTACCCAATTTGTTCTGGACCAGGGATCCTGCTGTATTCCATCCAGGCAATAAGTTTGTTTGCTAAGTGTTTGGCATATAACTTACCAATTACAGAGAGGAGACTTATTGGCCTGTAATTGGCAGGGGATAAGTGGTCACCCTTTTTGTATATGGGTACTGTAATTGAGTTCAGTCAGGCCCCTGGCATGCAGCCAGTTTGATCAACCATGGTAAAAAGAGGAGCCAACATGTTGGCCCACCAGTTTGGACATTGTTTGAGTAGTTCAGGACGAACTGCATCGGGGCCAGGGGCTTTGCATGGGTTAAGTTGGATGATTAAGGTTAGAATTTCTTCTGTGGGCCAAACTGGGAGGTTTGCTAATGAAGTTTCCTCATGATGAGTATCCTCAATTCCATCCTCATAGAAGATGCTTAGATAGTAATGATACTAGGTGGGAAGGGAAATAGATGATATCTGTGGTTGGTCTGGTTGGGAGGTGCCAGATATTATGGACCACAATTGTCTAGCTTGCACAAGATGTTCCCATTGTCTTTTTATGAAAGAGGTTCTCTTAAGCTTGGAAAGTTGGCAGAGTTGGGACTTAAGTTTGAAATATTCTTGAGGGGGGAATAAGTTTTTAGATAATCAATACTGGTGATAAGTGTCATGGTATGATTTATACCATGTGCTTTAGCCTCGTCCAACATGGAGATTTCAATGTGTGGGAGGCCCTGCATACCAAAGGGATCGGTATGTGTAAACATTTTAGCCTCGTGGGTTGGAAGAGATGGAGCCTAATGTGTGATGGACATATCATGCTCTAAGATTATTGGCTGGATTCCTTTAGGGAAATGGCAATGAGGCAGACCCTGAGGGAGAAGATAAAAGCCCAGAAGGTGGGGGCCAAGGGCTCTCTTGGATATGACCTGCAATCATGTAGACGCGTAAGCAGGAAGAGGGGCCAATGGGCTTTCCCTTTTCTTTATTATGATTTGCTTTCTAAACTTCTGATGAACTTTATTCTGTACCTTACTTTGATTTTAATATTCTTTTAAAATACCTGAAGACGAGTTTTAACTTGGCTGTGCTGCAACATCTACACTAATCTCATGAGCTACCTTGCTCGCCACCTAGGCCCAGCTCAGGAGTGAGAAGGCAAGCTTTTAGGAAAAGCCTGGACTGTTGGGCCAAAGAGTAGGCAGTATCTGGCACAATCCCATCATGAGGAGGCCAAAGTGCTACTTTTGAGTAAGAAGATGGTTACAGTAAGAGGTTCGGATAAGGGCTTTCAGAGCCCTGCAATCCCTATCAAAACAAGAATTGGGATATATCTTCCTAATCTTATTTTGATTGTTAGAAGATGAGTAGAGTGCTCCAATAACACTGACCAAGGGGGGCTGTTTGAATGTATTATAGAAGCTCTAAGGTCCTGGAATTTGAGGGCTGAGCTACCTCAACAAGGAAGGAGAATGAGTCAACCTCCAAGAAGGGGGAAAATTAAGTATTAAAATCAAAGGTAAGTGGTCACTGGCTGTGTGCGTACATAGAAGTCCGCCACTTTAGCTTGGAAAGAGGGTGGAATTAGAATGTAAATGATTATACTACAGCCTCTGGCAGACAAAAATGTAAATTCTCCAGGTTAATCATGGATCATAGAGCCATTAAGTGGTAGTTTGTTGAACTGGATACAAATTTTTGCTAAGTGAATACCTGAGGAGTTCAGGTGAGAGTATTTGGAATGTCTTTTAAAGGCAGGGAAAATTGGTGAAAAATCATCAGGGTCAAGCCCTAAGACTATGGCACCCAGTCTTACATTGAAGTCTCCAGTGATGAGTATTTTGGGGTGAGGATAGTTTAGTTTCAAGTCCTCCATAAATGATGTTAATCTGCTCTAGATAGAAATTGATTGGGATTTATTAAGGTATGGTGGTAAGTTTAGATTGACTATAATTATATGAAATTTATCCTGATCTAAGTGCGTATGCCTGATTGATAGGGTTTCAGGCTGCAAGGATGGTTAGCATAAGGTTGGAGTGTTGGTAAGTCAAGAGGGATAGGCCAGCCTGAAAGTAGCCCCTGGAATTAGTTCTTGTGGCTAAGAGAGAATGAGATTTATATCTTTCCATAGTTATTGGCACTTTGGCCCAAGCTTCTTGGAGCAAAATTATATTAAAGTCCTTGATATAGTCCAAAAAGTTGCAATTGTTGGCCTTGACCCTGCAGTATTCCAGGAAATGGTTTTTGTGGGCTGGGGCGAAGAGGCTTTAGGGAGTCAATTAAGTGCAATTAATTGGTCTAAAGCAGGGGTTCCCAATCTTTTCAGTCAACTTCAAGGGCCGGATGGCCATTTTGCCCTGCCTGCACAATGGGGGAGACCATTTTGTCCCAACAGCTTCAAAGAGGTGGTCATTTTGTTTCTTGAATGCCTTTGGAGAGGTGGGGGCCACATGAAATGGCACTGGTTGGGAACTCTTGGTTTAAGGAGTTATTAGTATTATGGTGAATACAACCATTGGCAGGAGCACTGGATCTTCCAGTTGGGTCTCTCACCGGGATGGGCTCCACACAGGGTTGTGCTGGTTGAGATAGAGAAATGCAATCAGAAATGGGAATTTGATGAATGATTGTTCTAATCAGCAGTCTTGTCAGTGAGCCAAGGGCCTCTTGGGAAGCAAAATCTTGGGTAGGCTTGATTGGGCTCAAGGGAGAAACTGGGCATGCAACATCAGAGATGTTAACAAAACAAGTTGGAGGAGAAGGATGTGGTGCCACTGAAGTCCTACACAATTCATCCTTTGTGAGGTTCATGGGAGGTCTCGGCAAAGCGTTCATGGAGGAACCATTTGGAGAGGTTAGTTCAGCTGAGGGTTGTTCATGCCAATCTGTTGGTGCCTTTGCAAGTGGTTTGTTGTAGACTTGTTGTTGATTCTGTTTTATATAGGTGCTGGTGGGCAGCAGTGGGGTAAGAATTGAGTTGGTGAAGACGTGGGCTGGGGAAATTCCTTTCTCCTGTTTGTGTGAACACCAGATAGGATGTCTAGGTGTCTTTTGGCAGTTGCCTTTGACCTCCAGGAGGGTACAAAGCCCCTGTAGCTATGCACCATCAGGCATATCCTTTTGGGTTGCCAAATCAGCCGGCAAAAGCCCCCCGCCACCCCGGCCAGCCGGCAGGAGGATGAAGGATGGAGCCTAGCACAGGCATCCACTCCAGACAAAGTGGTTGGGCGCAAGCCAGGTGAAAAGATTCCCACATGCTGTAGTACTCTATTTGGAGGCTTTTCTTAATTTGTCCAACAATGTGAATTATATTTAATAGGCAATACAGAGAAAGCTTTCTAGTATTTGGCCCATCATAAAGCATTTCTTCCCAAGTGATATACATCTAAGGTTTTACTCTACTTGCTGCTGTTACTTATCTAAAATTGCATTTTATTTTTACTATTTTAATTAAGTTTGAATTTAATATACTTTTATAATATTGTACTTAGTTTATTGTTTTATGTTGGAGTTGCTCTTCAAAGATAACTGAGAAATATTTCAAATAAGTACTATTGAATGCTTTTTACTCCAGATGTAATTTCCAAAGTACCAGTCTCCCTCATTCTGTATGATGTGCTTGTGTTTTGGCCTAACCTGTGAAGACAATAGCCAAAATGATTGCTCTAGATGACTTTATAATTAATTAACCTGCCAGCACAATTTTATACAGCCCCTATAGTAAAAGATCAGTTGAAGTTACAGTCTCTTCAGATTGAAATAATAATGGCAGTGTTTTAAACACAGAACAAGTAGACTGTTGAGGAAAATGTTACATAATGCAATTATTTTTAACATTTGAGTGTCTTAATAACCTTTCTCCTTGGCTCAGTAAACAACTAACTTTTTTATCCTTTTGCTTCATTTTCAAAGGAATGTTAGTTAACTTCAATTTTTGTGCTCTTTCTAGGACAGTGTAGACCAGACATCAGTACATACTCGACGAGATCTAGTGGAACAGGGATTCCAAGAACAATCAAGTGAAATCTCACTAAGTCACCAAGGAGGTAAGGAAATGTGTAGTTAAGGTAGATGTATTTTATTTATTTATCATATGATGAGCTTCAGTTGTCTACATTAATGCTGATATACAGTATACAGTGAGCACAAATTGTCCATCTCAAGTTCCTAACTAGAGTTCCAAGTCTAGGTTTGAAAGCTATTGAAAGGCTTCATCTGTGACACTATGCAAATTCTCCAATGTGCCTCTAAACGCATGTAAGGGACACGTAAATATAATGTGGTCCATGTTTTGGTCTTCTTCTCCACAGTCACACTGGGGAGAAGACTTCCATCCCCATGTGAACAGAGCGGCTCTGCATCTACCACAGCTGGCACTCACTTTGTTCAGCATCCTTCACTGTGATCTGGGTAGGGGAAATCCAGCTGGCCACTTGCAGAGATTCTTGACTATATGATGGTGGGGAATTGGGGATAGATGTAAATGCATTGACCTGCAAGAACAAGTCTAGATTCAACATGACAGTATTTCATCTATGATGTGCTAAGGTAGTTGAAGGAGTGGACATGGTTTTCTGTTCACTTAAGTTTTTAAGGATGTTATTCAAACATGCTATGAAGCCTGGCCTTATTGAGTTGCAAATGGTTGAAAAACAAACTTCTCTGGCAAGCTGATGCATCACATCCAAAGGATGGATGCAAAACAAACATTGTGGCATTACACATTTGCCAATGTGTTAGCATCTATTGACAGTGGTTTGAGTGACCCAGGCAAAATTGCAGCATATAATAACCTGTTAGTTGTGGTGACTTATGGTAGTCTTCCACAGTTAGTTTAGTAAACTAAGCAATAGATGAAATACATGTACAGTATACTTGAATCTGATGAGCAGAATTATCTTAATCATCATTCTTTGTCTCTTTCCCCCTATTTTTAAACTAATGTGGAAACTAATTTACAAAACAACAAGCTTTTTCAATATAAAACGAATGTGTAGTGACAGTGCAGTAAGTGATTGGCATCAAAAGAACTTTTTGACATTATGAAAAAAAGAGAAATACAGTGGTACCTCGGATAAAGTCCGATTCGGATAAAGTTGCATTTTTCATGCACACGTGATGCATCGCATAAAGTCCAAACCCGTTAAAAAATGGATGTTATCCGAGGTATTTGGTATAGGAACCTCGGATAAAGTCCATTTTTTGGACATTATCCAATGCATCGCCCATTTGATTCGGATAAAATCAAAACTTGCGGAATGGAGTTTGGACCTTATCCGAGGTTCTACTGTAAGATTTATATTTACTATGAGTACTTCAGCCAGTCACACTTTTAGTGCTGAATTTGATTTAGTTTAGTCAGGTGAAAAATATGGACCCTGTATTTTGAGAAGGATGTATATTCATTCTTGTAGTTATCCAGGTTCCAATAAATTTATTACTATAATTTGATCAGGTTATTTCATCTTCATCAGAGAATGTTTGTCTATCCCAAAGCAACCTTAATATGAAATAATAACTAGACAAAGTTGCCCTTCATCACCAATACTGTTCATATTGTTGGTGTAAACGGTTAGCGGAGTGGCATGCAGCGGGCAGCAAGGGGTGCACACCTGGCAAGGTGTTCTTCTCTCTTGGGGGGAAAAACAGGCAGACAGGTCTTGGTGCAGGTGAAGAACTCAAAGCAGGTTTACTCAAGAAGCAAATTGGTACAAATATATACAGTGCAAATAACTATAACACAAAGCAGATACAGTCTCTTGAGTTTCTCAGTAGACCTCACTGGGTCAGTTCAGTTGTGTTATATATACAAGTCTATACAGATCAATAGTAGTAGTCCATTCCAGCAGGGTAAATGCAAGCTGTAATCACAGACAAAGTCAAGTAGCTTTACAGCCTCTGTCCTCCTTGATGGAGAGCTTATCCCGAGTTGTCCTTTCTTGTTCAGCAAGCAGAGATGGCATAAAAAGCAAATACCATCTTCAGGAGCAAAGTAGAGGTTCAGTCATCATAGATGGTCCTGGAACCCACAGGATCCCTCGCCCAGACTGACGACAGAGAAAGTCCAGCATTGGAACTTGATTAGAGCAAGTTGAGCTTTGAAGCTAAAGTTTGCAACTCTGCTTTGGCCTATATACACTGGCCGACGGAATACACCAGGGAAAAATCCAAACACCTGTGTGTCTCTGCAGTAGGGTCTTCAAGGCATCACACACAACATGCCTTGCAACCAGTTAGGGCGTGAGGCGAAGACTTATCCTAACATATTAATGATGGAGATGCTGGCAAATGTGATAAGACATGATAATATAGAAGGCATAGGACAGTGATGGTGAACCTTTTAGAGAATGAGTGCCCAAACTGCAACCCTAAACCCACTTATTTATTGCAAAGTGCCGGCACAACAACAGGGGAGGGGAGAACCTCTCCCATTGGGCTGCTAGGCAGAGTGAACTCTATGCTTGGGAGGAGGGAGGAAGTGCTCCCATTGGGCTGCTGGGCAGACTCTGTGCTGGGGTGACTGCATGGGTGCGCACAGAGAGGGCTCTGAGTGCCACCTGTAACACGCGTGCCATAGGTTCACCACCACTGGCATAGGAGATAAGAATAAAGTTAAGATTAGTTGCTGATGGCACCTTATTAACTATAAAAACTAATGAAAGCTCTAAATATAATTCAGGATCATTTTGAAAACATTAAAGAAGTAAAGGGCTAAAAATAAATTGGTGTAAACAGATAATTTTATTTAATATCGATAGACAGGAAATTGAGAAGTTTAAAACAATATTTAAGATTAAAGTAAAATCAGGTTTTAAATATGTGGAAATATATATTGAATTTTTTTTGCAGGATTTAAAATAATGCGTTTTGATTAGGTAATATTATCTAAAATAGACTTTTTGTTTTGGATGTTACCAATACAATTAACAGAAGGGGAATTAAACAATGGCAGACAATTATAAATAATTTTCATAACGAAGATAAAAGACGGAAAATAAATAAATAAATTGTGGTGCGCTTCTCAGAAAGGAGAATTAGGAATTCCAAATTAAAAAAATTATTATATGCCCAACCAGATTAAAATGGTTCTTAGCTCCCCTGTTTGTCTTAGTGGTCCACAATAGACCACTGCCTAGTCATCCAACATCTCATTGAAAAATATTCTTCCCAGAGCCCAGTACTGTATCTTTGTATGCTGCTTTCATTGACCTAATGGCCACCTTTGACTCAATCTCCGGGATCAAGCTGAGGGAGAAACTAGAGAAATCCTCCATTGACTGCAGACTGCTCCACCTGATCCACGCTCCCTACACCAACACAAACCTCAAGGTCAGATGCTCCCAACAGGGACACCTTACAGAACCGTTACCTACACAGAAGGGTGTCAAGCAAGGATGCATACTGGCCCCTCTTCTATTCGACTTCTTCATCAACAATATGGTTGACCATCTAAGAAACCCTGCCTCCCATCCTCCCAAGCTTGCTGACAAACCCATACACATACTCCTATATGCCGATGATGCCATAATTCTCTTTGAGACCCCAATAGGCCTCAGAGGATCACTGGCATCTTTGGCTCATTACTGCAACAGCAACCAATTGGAGATCAATGTTCAGAGAGCCAAAGTGTTAACCTTTGCTAAAAGGCCTAAGAAACACACCTGGAGAATAAATGGTTATAAGATAGAACAAGTTACCAGCTTTAAATACTTGGGAGTAAAGTAGCCCTCCAAGCTTCATGCTCAAGGAATGCCCATACCACACACACCATTCTTATAGCCCAGAGCTCTACTTTTACCATACATAAATTCCTGAGGACAAAAGTAGGCCAATACATCCCTGTTGCACTCAAACTATTTGAAGCCAAAACCCTGTTGCAGCTACTCTATGGAGTCGAATCAGGCCCCCAACCTAACAACCTGGCTCTTATAGAAAGAGTACAGTCTAAATTCTTACGTGCATCACTCCAGACCTCTTGTTGTATATCCAATACCACCCTTTCCCTGGAGACGGGCATGATAAAGGTTGAGGCGAGATTGTGAATAGCTACTCTCAACGTTCGGCTCAAAACTCTGTTTAATCCCAACGGCCTGGTGCCCCTAACTCTCCAGGACACCTACCAATCAGCATGGAAAAGAAAAATCCAATCCAGACTGCAGTATGTTGGCCTCTCCCAACCTCTCATACAGGCCATGAGTCATACCCAGGCAAAACAGACCATTAAACAGAGGACACTAGACATGGAAAGGCAAACCAACCTAGCCCTACCTTCCTGGCTCCAGAGTCTTGGAGACACATTGTTGCCTCGGCCCTGTATCAGCTCCAACTTGAGACACCAAGTCATCTGAGAGCATTTACCCTAGCCTGCTTCCAGGCCCTCCCTTCTGCAGTTCTCAAGGGAAAGTTACAAAGGACACCAAGAAAAGAGAGACTATGCCCCTGTGACTGGAGAAATTGAAACCACAGAACACATTCTATGCAGCTGCCCTTTCTATAGAGACAAGTTCATATCTCCGCTGCTCTACAAGTATCCTGGCCAGACACACACACACACACACACACACACACTGGCTGCTATCTGATGAAAGACCCACCTTCGCCCACAACACCAGAGACTGCGTTGGTCGTGCTGTTGGATGATCTCTGATTGGAGAGAGAAGGAGGTCATCCCTCCATCCTTGCTCTTCTTGACCTCTCAGCAGCCTTCGATACTGTCGACCACGGTATCCTTCTGGAACAGCTCTGAAGAGTGGGGATCCAGGGCGCTGCGTGGTCCTGGTTTGCCTCATTTCTGAGGGGCCAGACCGAGTCAGCGTGGTTGGAGAGTGAGATGTCCAGCCATAGGCCCCTCCAATATGGGGTGCCTCAGGGCTCTCGCCTCACCTACATGAAGCCTCTAGGTGAGATCATCCATTTTCATGGTGTGAAGTATCATCAATATGCAGATGATATTCAGCTATACATCTCAGCCCATGCTGATCCAAGCAATGCAGTTAAAATCCTATCTAGGTGTCTGGAGGCTGTTAGGGTCTGGATGGGGGACAACGGGCTACAACAGAATCCTGGCAAGACTGAGTGGCTGTGGGTCAGGGCCCCCGCATTATCCCGGGAGCTACCATCTTTGGAGCTGGATGGGGCTTTTTTGCCACAGACAGACCCGGTGCATAATTTGGGGATCCTCCTGGACTCACGACTCCTGCTTGATGAGCAGGTGGCAGTCATGGCTAGGAGGGTTTTTGCACAACTTCATGTCGTTCGCCAATTACGCCCATTCCTGAACCGGGACTCCTTACTCATGGTCACGCACGTTCTGGTCACCTCCAGACTTGACTATTGCAATGCGCTCTACATGGGGCTGCCCTTGATGACTATTTGGAGGCTGCAACTGGTCCAGAATGTGGCTGCCTGAGTGGTGATGGGGTGCGGGCGTTATGCCTGTGCCTCGCCACTGCTTCAGGAGCTGCACTGGTTGCCATTGTGCCTCCGGGTGCAATTCAAGGTGCTGGTAATTACCTTTAAAGCCCTACATGGTAGTGGGCCAGGATACTTAAGAGACCGTGTCACCCTGAGAACATCTGTTCATCCCACCAGAGCAGACCGGAGAGGCTCTCTCATTGTGCCGTATGCTAGGGAGGTTCATCTCTCTAGCTCCAGAAGTAGGGCCTTTTCACTGTCTGCTCCGGCCCTTTGGAACCTCCTGCCAATTGAGCTGCGTCTCCAGACAGTTGCTGTCCTTCAGGAAAGGGCTAAAAACCTGACTGACATAGCAGGTGTGGGGTACCAGCAATCTGGTGACCCCTGCTGGCTGACTGGTTTAGTAAGAACACTCTCGCTCTTTTAATCTGTAGGGGTCAGAGTAATTTTGGTGGCAGTTTTAATGGGTTTTTATTTGTTTTTAAAATGTGATTGGTTTGATTTTCTGTGAGCCGCCCAGAGTCTTCGGAGTTGGGCGGCAATATAAATCAGAAAAACAAACAAACACTGCCAGATTCTGTGCCACAGCATATAAAACGAGAAGAACAATCCTGACAGGACTTTCAACCAAATAATATACTTGCACCACAACATAGACTAGTAATAACTGTTATGCCAGTGACCTATGTACTAAGTTTACTTTTCCTTAACACTGAGCAGAAATGCAATTTTTAAGCCCCTCATTTTATATTTTGTCTCTTGATATATTTTAGTTCCCCCATTTAAACTTTGGATCCCTCTGTTGTTCTATGCTGGAGCAAAAATGCTCCTTTTAAAGCACCCTCATTTTAACTTTTGTCTCTTGATATTTTTAGTACCCCCATTTTAACTTCTGTTCCCTTTGCTGTTCTATGCTGGTCTTGGACTGTAATAATAAAGATTTGGTTTGATTTGATGGGGGCAGGGATGGAAAGTAGATTGTGCATTTGAACTGGATGATTGGCATAAAGAGATATGGAATATAAATAGCAAATTATCATGTGAATTGAAGTTAAAAAACTGATTTTAGAGAAATATGGGGAGAATTTTAAATTATGTATTAGTGAAAGATAAAGGAGTAAAGCAAGAGCCAGAAATACAGTAAAACCCCTGGTTACGGAATTAATTCATTCTGGAAAGTTTTCCACAAAGCGATTTTTCCGTAACCCCAAGCACAATTTCCCATAGGAATGCATTGAAAATTAAACAATGTTCCCAACCCACTAATTTTAACAAAAAAATAAAAATAAAATAAAATGCCAGACACAATTCTCTACTGCATCTCAATCGATCTCCCCAGCTGATGAGTGGTTGGGGTGCAGAAATAGGGGGTGTTCTTAGAGATCGATCGAGGTGTGGGAGAGAAAGGGGAATCATCTAAGAATACCCCCTCCTCTCCCACCCCAGCTGCTCACCAGCTGTGGAGATCAATTGACCTAAAAAAAAGAAGCAAAAAATGCAGAGCACACAATGCAAAAGACAAAGCTAAGCTCCCTACCTTTTCTGGTGCTTCGTCATGTGGGTTGGCATCGGGCGTGCCTTCCTGTTCCAAAGTGTGATGAACAGGAGCAGTTTGTCCGGCTGCCAGGAAGCCCACATCCTGGGCTCTCTTGCTAAAGAAACCCCCGGTTTGCTCACCAAAACCCCTACTCAAACTCCTCTCGAAAAGAGGACTCTTCGCACCATCCTGAGACTCTAAAATGGCACAGGACCGCCATTTTAAACCCTCCCAGACATAATGTATTCTGGGGAAACCAATTCCGTAATGCGACTTTTTCCCCGTAAACCAGGATGTGATTTCCCCAGAATTTCCTTACATAAGTCGAGTTTTCTGTTACCCAAGGCATCAGTAACCTGGGGTTTTACTGTATTATCTTTTTGGAATGAGGGGGCAAATATATACAAATTTAAGGATACTGAGGACATTTAATTGAGAAGGTTTATAAGTCCCATTGGTGGTGGGTGCATGTAGTAGTTATATTGTAGTACAGTAATACCTCATACAAAGTCCGCTTCATACAACATCGGATTCATACAACATCGTCTAATTCCCTAAAAAAAGTTGCTTCATACAAAGTCGTGCGACTTTGTATGAGGCATTAGGGTTTTCCCAGGTTGCATTGTGCCTGGGCAGTATAAAAGGCAGGACAAATGCATGCATTGCTCTTGTGGGTTTTGCACAAGGCAAAGAGTGTTTAGGAGTGGTTTTGAGTGCGATTTTGGATTTTTATTTTTATTTTTTCGTCAGAACTTTTAGAAACATTCCTGGGATTTTTGCAGCATTCTTCAGGTTCTTGGACAATCAGGGTTGTTTGACAAGATTTTGTAATGTTTTTAGCCTTTAGACAATGATTTCTTAAGGTTCTGTCAGTTTCCTGTCTGTTTCCTTGACTTTGCCCTGAAGTCTGTGCTGTTACAGTACAATGTATCTCTATGGAAATGATGTTGTATGAGGCATCACAGCAAGGATTTGGACGCGGCTAGGATTTTGCATGCCTCATACAAAGTCCAAATCCGTATAAAGTCCAAACTTGTGGAACCAAGTTTGGACGTTGTATGAGGTATCACTGTATATGTAATATGTTAAGTTTTATGCATGTTTTTGTTGTGATTGTTTTTTCGATTCGATTTTTAATTTGTACCCCGCCCCACTCAGCTTGTAGGCCAACTTAGGGCGGCTTCCAACATAATTAAAGATACGACAAAACCCAAATACAGAATATCAATAAAAATAAATATCATACAATCGAAACAAAAAATGCAATAGACACAATTCCTGTAAAAAGCAGCATATAAACAGAGTATTGGCAACACCTGAGACACAGTAACGTAAATAAAGCAATCAGGCAAAAATACATCATAAATACAATAATCATACATACAGTACAATTTATTTCACTACAAAAATTATATAATTTAAGAAATCCCCCAATAACAAATACCATGCGGCAAGGTCCACAAGTGACGAAGGTCCGGCTCAACAATTTCGCTGAGGGCCCCCAGCGACCCATGGTCCATTATCCCTCCCGGCAAGAGCAAGGGAGGGAAAGGCAGAGCCCGTTGCAACTGCGGCAGCGGTCCCGGGTGGTGGTCGGTCTTTATGGCCCCAACCACATCCCCAGGTGCTCAAACTTCCCCGGCTGGGAAGGAGCTCGCAGTGGCGGCAAGGGAGGGGGTGAGGCGGGAGTGGCGTCCCCACCCGAATGGAGCAAGGAGAGTGGTGTCGGGCACAGCTGACTCCCATCCTGGGGCTGATGGAAAGAGCCCCAGGAGAGTCGGGGAAGTCCCGCGGCTCCGTTGGCCCCAGCGCCTCTTATGCTCTCCCTGCCCGGACAGAGCAAGGAGAGTGGCATCGGGCACAGCTGACTCCCATATTTTCATTTTGTTATTTCTTTGTATTTTTAATAAAATAATATGTTTTTTTTGTAAATAGTTTGTCTGAAGTAGGCTTCTAGTTACAATATTACTTATCAGACCATCCTAACATTTGAAGCAAAATCTTCATATATACATGAAATCCATGTGTTTGGCTAGCTAGCTGTAGACATAGGCCAGTGATGGTGAACCTTTTAGTGACTGAGTGCCCAAACTCCAACCAAAACCTACTTATTTATTGCAGTGTGCCAAAACAGCAACAGGGGAGGGAGAAAACACTAATATTGGGGCTGCTCGGCAGAAGGGCGGGGCAAACTCTGTGCTGGGGGAGGGAGGAAGCACCCCCATTGGGCTGCTGGGCTGAGGGGCAAGGCAAACTCTGTGCTGGGGCAACTGCATGGGTGCCCACAGAGAGGGCTCCGAGTGCCACCTCTGGCACATGTGCCATAGGTTTGCCACCACTGATCTATGCTGTGGTTATGTGCAGCTAATATATACTTGAGAGTGCTGGGTTTGATTCTTGGGGAGTTGGTGGGATTGAAGCTAAAATGAGGTGGTGAACTTTTTTCTTCCTAAAAGCTGAATTGATTCTGGGCAAGCACTTGGAGAGCTGCATGCCAGAAATGGGTGCGGCCACTGCCCTGCTGACATGCAGCCTCCAGTCCCTGTTAATCTAGGCGTGATTCCTCTTACACTTTTAGCCAATGCCTCTTGACAGCAGGAGTGGGGGTGGCAGTTTTTCCAAGGGAGGATTTAATTTAAATTTAATTTAATTTTTTCAATTTGTATGCCGTCCCACTCGCAGAGCGACTCTGGGCAGCTAACAACGAAAAACACAATATTACAATTACAGTGCAAAATATCAAGTCATAAGCATTTCAGAAACATTACAGCGAATATCCCAACCACCGTAATAAAACTTCAACCCATCCCCACCCGCACCAATTTAAAAATCGTTAAAACTTTAAAGAGCACGAGTGCTTCCTGTTTTAAATGAGCCAGTGGGGGGTGGTAGTTACTCCCTCTCCACCTCCTCACACCTGACCTGCCAAGTCTTCAGCTCTTTCCTGAAGGGCAGCAGCTCCATCTGGAGGCGCAGTTCAACTGGCAGGAGGTTCCATAGGGCTGAAGCGGATTCCGAAAAGGCTCTTCTTCTAGTGCTAGAGAGGTGAGCCTCTCTAGCAGTTGGTAATTTTAAAGAGCTCCTCCGGTCTGCTCTAGTAGGATGGGCAGATGTCCTTGGGGTGATGCGGTCTCTTAAGTATCCTAGCCCACCATCATGTAGGGCTTTAAAGGTAATTACCAGCACCTTGAATTACACCCGGAGGCACACTGGCAACCAATGCAGCTCCCGAAGCAGGTGTGAGACACAACATAACGCCCGCACCCCATCACTACACGAGCAGCTGCATTCTGAACCAGCTGCAGCCTCCAAATGGTCATCAAGGGCAGCCCCATATAGAGCACATTACAATAATCCAGTCTTGAGGTGACCAGAGCGTGTGTGACCGTAAGCAAGGAGTCCCAGTCCAGGAGCGGGGGTAATTGGCGAACAACACAAAGTTGTGCAAAAGCCCTCCGAGCCACGACTGCCACCTACTCATCGAGCAGGAGTCGTGAGTCCAAGAGGACTCCCAAATTACGTACCGGGTCTGTCTGTGGCAAAAATGCCCCATCCAGCTCCAAAAATGGTAGCTCCCGAGATAATGCAGGTTCCCTGACCCACAGCCACTCAGTCTTGCCAGGATTCAGTTGTAGCCCGTTGTCCCCCATCCAGATACAGTAGAACCTTGGATAAAGTCCAAACTCCGTTCCACAAGTTTGGGCTTTATCCGATTTTGGACTTAATCCGAATCAAATGGGCGATGCATCGGATAACGTCCCCCCAAAAAAAGGGGTGGGGACTTTATCCGAGGTTCCTATACCAAATACCTCAGATAACGTCCATTTTTAGTGGTTTTGGACTTTATGCGATGCATCATGTGTGCATGAAAAACGCGACTTTATCCAAATCGAACTTTATCTGAATCGGACTTTACCCGGGGTACCACTGTATTGGGCATGATACAATGATATCAGTCAGAATCCAAGGCAAACCTTTCAATATCACTGTAATCCAAGTCTATGCACCAACCACTAGTGCAGATGAAGCCACAGTTGACCAGTTCTATGAGGACCTACAATACCTCATAGAACAGACACCAAGAAATGATGTCCACATTATTTTAGGAGATTGGAATGCCAAAGTAGGAAATCAAAAAGTAAATGGAATAACAGGCAAGTTCGGTCTTGGAACACAGAATGAAGCAGGGCAAAGATTGATAGAGTTCTGCCAAGAGAATGCACTAGTCATAGCAAACACCTCTTCCAGCAACACAAGAGGCGACTTTACACATGGACATCACCAGATGGCCAGCATCGAAATCAGATTGATTACATACTCTGCAGTCAAAGACGGAGAACCTCCATTCAGTCAGCAAAAACAAGACCTGGAGCAGATTGTGGCTCAGATCACAACCTACTGATCGCAAAATTCAGGCTTAGACTACAGAAAATGGGGACAACAATTAGACCAGACAGATATGACCTACACAATATCCCTAAAGAATACACGGTGGAGGTCATGAACAGATTTAATGTCCTGTACCTGATAGACAGAGTACCAGAAGAATTATGGACAGAGACACGGGACATCATGCAGGAGGCAGCAAGAGAAACCATACCAAAAGAAAGGAAGCGTAAGAAAGCAAAGTGGTTGTCTGATGAGGCTCTTAAAATAGCAGAGGAAAGAAGGAATGCAAAAGTCCAAGGAAAAAGGAAAAAATACAACCACCTGAATACAGAATTTCAAATAAAAGCAAGGAGAGATAAGGAAAAATACCTGAACGAACAGTGCAAAGAAATGGAGGAAAACAACAAAAGAGGCAGGACTAGAGATCTTTTCAAAAAAATTGGGGAAATCAAGGGAACATTTAAAGCAAAAATGAACATGATAAGGGACAAAGATGGAAAAGAGTTAGCTGAAGCAGAAGAGATCAAAAAAGATGGCAAGAGTACACAGAGGAACTCTACAAAAAGGACCTCAACACTCCTGATAATAACAATAATGAGAAATTTGAACTTGAACCAGACATTCTGGAGAGTGAAGTCAGAAAGGCCCTAAAAAGCACTGCAAACAATAAAGCTAGTGGAAATGATGGTATCCCAGTTGAATTTTTCAAAGCCCTAAAAGATGATGGAATCAAACTACTGCATTCAATATGCCAGCAAATTTGGAAAACAAAACAGTGGCCACAGGATTGGAAAAGATCAGTGTACGTTCCAATCCCCAAAAAAGGCAATGCCAAAGAATGCTCAAATTACCGAACAATTACGCTCATCCCACATGCCAGCAAGGTGATGCTCAAGATAATACAGGATAGACTTCAACAACATGTGGAGAGAGAACTACCAGAGGTGCAGGCCGGTTTCAGAAGAGGCAGGGGGACTAGAGACCACATTGCCAACATACGTTGGATCATGGAGAAAACAAAAGAATACCAGAAACAAGTCTACTTTTGTTTTATTGACTACACCAAGGCTTTTGACTGTGTGGACCACAACAAAATGTGTTAAGTAATTAAAGAGATGGGAATACCAGAACACCTCATATGCCTCATGAGAAATCTGTACACTAACCAAGAAGCAACAGTTAGGACAGAACACGGAATGACAGAGTGTTTTGGAATAGGAAAAGGAGTAAGACAAGGCTGCATTTTATCACCCTGCTTATTCAATCTATACACAGAGCACATAATGTGCAATGCAGGGATGGAGGAATCACAATATGGGATCAAAATTGCTGGGAGAAACATCAACAATTTGAGATATGCAGACGATACCACCCTAATGGCAGAAAGTGAGGAAGACCTAAAGAACCTCTTGATTGGATTGAAGGAGGAGAGTGCAAAAGCTGGCTTGAGACTCAATATCAAGAAAACCAAGATAATGGCAACAGGTCCGATCAGTCCCTGGAAAATAGAGGGAAACCGAAGAATTAAGCAAGATAGAAATAACCAGGGAGGAGGTCCTTGCATGTCTTGTTAAACTAAACACTAACAAATCACCAGGACCAGATGGCATCCATCCACGAGTTCTCAGGGAACTTAAAGATGAAATTGCTGATCTCCTAGCCAAAATATATAATCTTTCCCTCAAATCAGGCTTTGTGCCTGATGACTGGAAGGTAGCGAATGTAACACCAATTTTCAAAAAAGGATCCAGGGGTGATCCAGGAAATTACCGACCGGTCAGTTTGACATGTGTCCCAGGTAAAGTGATGGAAACCATCCTAAAAGATAGAATTAATAGGCACATAGAAGAGAAGGCGCTGCTAAAGAAGAGCCAACATGGCTTTTGCAAGGGCAAATCATGCCTCACTAATCTGTTAGAATTTTTTGAGAGTGTCAACAAGCATGTGGATAAGGGGGATCCAGTTGACATTGTTTATCTGGACTTTCAGAAGGCTTTTGACAAGGTCCCACACCAAAGGCTCTTGATTAAACTTGCCAGTCATGGAATAAAGGGACAGGTCTTGTCCTGGATCAGCAACTGGCTAAGGGACAGGAAACAGAGGGTAGCACTCAATGGACACTTCTCCAAGTGGAGGGAAGTAAAGAGTGGGGTCCCCCAAGGTTCAGTACTGGGACCCCTGCTTTTCAACCTCTTCATAAATGATCTAGAGGTAGGAGTAAATAGCAAGGTAGCCAAATTTGCTGACGATACTAAATTATACAGGGTAGTGAAAACTGTGAGAGATTGTGAGGAGCTCCAGAGGGATCTCTTGACACTGGGGGAATGGGCAAAACAGTGGCAAATGAGCTTTAACACTAGTAAGTGCAGAGTGATGCATGTTGGGGCAAAAAAACCCAATTACATTTATAAATTGATGGGGTCTGAACTCTCTGCGACAAACCAGGAAAGGGACCTTGGTGTCCTGGTGGACAGCTCAATGAAGGTGTCAACCCAGTGTGCCTCAGCAGTGAAAAAAGCAAACTCAATGCTAGGGATCATTAGGAAGGGTATAGAAAATAAGTCAGCAAGTGTTATTTTGCCTCTTTATAAATCTATGGTGAGGCCCCATCTGGAATACTGTGTACAGTTCTGGTCGCCATACCTCCAGAAGGATATTATGGAGTTGGAGAAAGTGCAGAGGAGGGCAACCAGAATAATTAGGGGACTGGAACACTTTCCTTACCATCTGAGGCTGCAACGGTTGGGCCTTTTCACTCTTGAGCGACGGCGTCTAAGAGGTGACCTGATTGAAGTTTATAAAATAATGCACGGTGTGGACAAAGTAGATAAGGAAAAACTGTTTTCCCTATCGCACAACACTAGAACTAGGGGACACTCGATGAAACTTTTGGGTACTAGTTCTCAAACAAATAAGAGAAAGTACTTTTTCACCCAGAGGATCACTGGTCTATGGAACTCCCTGCCAGAAGAAGTGGTGACAGCTGTCAGTCTTGACAGCTTTAAGAAAGGATTAGACAAGTTCATGGAGGACAAGGGTATCAATGGCTATAATTATGGATACTTAAGGACAACCTCGGGGTTGGAGAGATAGGCAGGATATCTCTCAATGCCATTTCCAGGGAATCCTAAGCAGGGGAAGGCATCTCCTTGGGAATACCCTGAAGGAAATAGTGAGCCACTGTGTGAGACAGAATGCTGGACTGGATGGGCTGTGGCCTGTTCCAGCAAGGCTATTCTTATGTTCTTATGTTTAAGAAGTAGAAGCAGTGACAGATTTTACTTTCCTGGGATCTAAGATCACTGCAGTTGGCGACTGTAGCCATGAAATAAAAAGACGACTGATTATGGGGAGACAAGCAATGAGAAACCTGGGGAATATAGTGAAAAGCAGAGACATCACCTTGAAAACAAAAATTCGCATAGTCAAAGCAATGGTATTCCCAGTGGTAATGTATGGGTGTGAGAGCTGGACATTTAAGAAGGCTGAGCGCAGAAGAATAGATGCTTTTGAGATGTGGTGTTGGAGGAGAGTCCTGAGAGTCCCTTGAACAGCAAAGAGAATGAAAAGGTGAAGGAATCATTGTAACACAGGGGCTCCATCTCCCTTGTTGCAGAGCTGCTCCAATAAGATGCCATGTTTTATTGTATCAAAAACTAGGAGAGTCAACAGAGTAGCACATCTCCATTTTTTCCCCACAGCAAGTCATCTGTTAGGGTAACCAAGGCAACAAGAGTACCAAAACTAGACTGAAATCTGTTTAGATAAACAGTTTCTTCTGTGAATGTCTGAAGCTGCCCAGTTGCCACATTGTCCAGCACTTTACACAAAAGGGGGATTTTGCAGTTGGATGGTGCTTTTTACGAGCCTTAAGATCCAAGGAGGTCCTCTTCAGAAGAGGATGTATTACATCTTCTTTTAAGGGAAGGCAACCATACCAGCCATAAAAATCATTTTCATTCCCTAGGGCCTAGAGCCACCCCTCTTAGCCAATGTGGCCAAGAGTCAAGCTGACCTGTAGAGGTGCAGATAAGTTCATGTTTGTTGTTGCATTAGGCCACTGAATGTAATTCCCTAATAGCTGGAACTGATCCTAAGAAGGCTGAGTAGATGGCAGTCTGATAGTAAAGTCCTCCAAAGATCATTTTCTTCCTGCTCAGTAGCCAAAATCAGATCTCGGGAATGAGTTGCCTTGCATATTCAGCCAGTGATTAATTGGTGGCCAGGATATCTTAAGCAGATCCCATCAGGAGTCTCGGTGTGAATGTTAAAGTCTGCCAGAATCACAATCCTAGGTTCTTCAGCATCACTTCTGAAGGGAACTGTGGGCTATTAGATGTGAGCTATATCAGCAGTATTCTGGTCTATGGGCCAGTGCTAAGTATAGACTCTTAAAACTGGTATCTAGGTAGATGCTTCTCCTTGTGAAGGAATGAGATTCTTATGGATCATGTTTGCCAATTCCTCCTCCTCAACCCTCCAGTCTAGGTTAGTGCTGTACTTTGTACCCTGAGGACCAACCTGCATTGGATCTATCTCACTGATCTAATCCACTCTTGTTTTAGGAATCCATGCCAAACCAGCACCAATATAAAACCAGTGAATGGTACTTCATTTTGTAGTGGACCAGCTTGGCATTTAGAATACTATAGCCAATCCAGTGGTAGGCTGGAAAGGCAATCAAGATTTTGAAGGACTGCAGAAATAACAAAAGAAGATTAATTATTGTTGTGCAACCCATATTTCTTTTACTTGGCACACAGTCATCACCTTCATATTTCTTTCTACTCAAGACCACTGGTTTAAACACTTTTCCACCTAGAATTCATCTAAGTACATATTTTATTGGACTTGCTCTTTGTGTGTGCTTAGTTTCAGATAAAAAAAAATCAGAGACTTATTTTTTTAAAAAATGCACAAATCGTACTGGAAGAATGAGAAAAAATATTTGGTGTCTCAGTCTCATGTTAGAGGTAACAAATCTCACAGTGGTTGGAAAATCCTTGATAGGCTTTGCCAAGTTAGTGTGTTTTGACCATAAATGAGGTTTAGTTACATTTTATTAGAGGGATGAAAACTTCTTATGCAGTGGTTACCACAGGGGAATTTAGCCATCACTGTTTCTTTGCTTGGCTTCAGCCATCTTTGCTTACAAAAACAATCCTCTTTGATTTCATCCTTGATATTCTTCTAAAGATGTCAGAGCGGAGATGGGGAACCAAGATGGTTCCAGACATCCCAGACATCAGAGTTTCTGCTGGCAAACCTGTTAGGGGAATGCTTGTGAGAGGAACAGGCATCACTTTTTGGTTGCCTTGTACTCAAAGCATTACTCCGGATCACAGAAGAAGTCTGGACTCCATTTCAAGTCTAGAAATCAAGTAGCATCATGCAAAGTAGAATATTAAAAATAAAATATTCAAATATTCAAAGGTAAAATGCCAGACTGAAATTATCCTCTCCTCTTCAGTAATTAATTTTTGCATCAGCAGTAGAGGGTTTGTAGTTCTAGTGATGGTGAAGGCAGATAAATTATTAAAGGTACTAATAGTAAAACTAGTAGGCAGCAGCAATAGTAGCAGTTGACTTGTTTCACAAAAGCTAACAGTAAAAATATAAGTTAGTCTTTAAACTGCTGCAGTGTTTTTGTTTTATTATTTTTTAGTTTTTGTTTTCTGATATACAGTTTTGGGAGTGCATAAATTTGTTTACACACTGGCTGCACTAGTAATAAACCTGTTGTTTAGTTTTAAAAATAATCTAATTATTGTCTTTGCCTTTCTCTTTCTTTGCCTGATACGACAGATAAAAAACTTGAGTTTTCATTTTAGATTAGCTACAGTGAAACATATCCAGCTGTGATTAATTTTAACCATGGTTGTTTGATACACATGTTCTTCATAAAACTTTACATTACAGTAAAACTCTGTTTTACGGACACCTCTTTTTACGGAAAAATCGTTTTACTGAAGGAAATTCTGGGGAAATCACGTCCTGATTTATGGGAAAATTCTACTTATGGAACGGATTTCCCCAGAGTTCCTTCCATCTGGGACTGTCTAAAATGGCGGTCCTGCACCATTTTAGACTCAAATTGCACACCGTGCCACCTGCCCTACCACTGGAAGTTGTGAGATATCACTTACCATGTCAGCGGTGGAGGAAGCAGTGATGATTGTGGCAGTTTTGCTGCTTTTTCCACAGTCCCCACTGCTTCTACCGGCACTGGGAGACTGTGGGGGCATATCCGCTCCGTTCTGCTCTTCGTCCGAGGTCTCTCTGCAACTCGCTTAAGCCGGGAATGTACTTTGGATGAAGACCATTCCAGTCTTCGTCCAACGTGTGTTTCTGGCTAAAGTGAGCTGCAGAGGGACCTCGGGCAAAGACCGGAACGGAGTGAATATGCCACCCCCCCCCCCGGCAGTCTCCCAGTGCCGGTAGAAGCGATGGAGCCTGTGGAAACAGCAGTGGCTCCCCCGACAGCCTGACACACCCTCAGGAAGTAGCAGCAGCAGCCTGGAAAAGGTAGGGAGATCACTTCGTCATTCCCTTTGTGCACTGTTTCCCCCCCTTTTTTATCTCGTACCCCCATACCTCTATCGAGGTGCGGGATAAAAAAGGGAAATGCTCTCATACCTCTTCCTCTTTTCCACCCCAGCAGCTCACCAGCTGGTGAGATGATTGGGGCGTGGGAGAGGGTCGTGTCTGGCATTTTTTGGATTTTTTTGGATTTTTTTAATTATTATTATTGGTCTGGTTGGGAACGTTTTTAATTTTCCAATGCATTCCTATGGAAAACGTGCTTCAATTTATGGAAAAACCAATTTATGAAAAAGTTACAAAACTGACTTTTTTCGTAAAACAGGGTTTTACTGTATTTGAATGTGACTAATTTCCACTAGTCTTGGTAAAAAATACCCACCCATTGTCTAGTTTACATGGCAAGCTGTGGTTAAAATAAAGTGAAGGTAAAAGCTTCAAAGCTTTTTTATATTATTGCCTTGGAGGAGGCAGGAAAGTTTGGAAGACCAAGAGTTGCTACAGTTGAACATTCCTGGAATGTTAAACCAAGTTTTCATAACCTCGTGTCTTTCAGATGTGTAGATCTATAGCTCATGTAAATATGGTTTAGTGTTGCATAAAAACCAGTTCAGCATATGTTATTGTATACCTAAGTCGTTCTAACACACACACACACACCTGGTTTTGTTTCCACAATGTACAAATAATACCAATTTCCCCTTGTTCTGTTTCTTCTGATCCTCTGTATGTCTGCCACTTTGTATCCTTTCAGATGATGATGTGGACTTGGAAGCTTTAGTGAATGACATGAACTCCTCATTTGAAAGCCTATGCTCCACCTACGGTATGCATTCAGAAAGCACGCCACTCCTTCAGAATGGTCAGCTCAACCGCAGCCAGCCAGCAGCTTCAGGAATAAATTCACTACATCCTGTGTCTCCAAAACGGAACGTTCAAAGGTCTCAGCCAGTACGCATAATGGCAGTCAGGTATGGAAGCTGTAAAACAATAATTCTCCTCTTCCCTGGCCCCAACCCATCTTTGTAAATCAGTGGCACACCACAGACTAATACAGATTGTTAGATTCTGATTAGAACCATCAACATAGTGGGTTATATCGTTCCTTCTATCTCAGATGCCCTTACCAGTTTGAAGGGTCCATCTGGATTAGAGCAAAGCCCCATCTAGTACAACCTGCAGCACACATCAACCAGTCAGATGCCTTAGGAAGTAATGGAGAGAGGCATGGGAAAGGGCTGGAAAGTAATGACTCGTGCAGAAAGACACCTAGTAATAGTTCTGTTGTAGCACAACACTTGGGTAATTGAACATTCCCATTAGGATCTAGATGAAATTACTTCCTGCAGGTGGAAGCTTCTTGAAAGAAGTCACTATAGAGCAGGGGAAAACCTCCTCTGTGGGTTAGTATTTTATACTACTTCTTTCCTGTGCCTAGGGACTCAGTCCAGAAATGATTATGATTGCAACTTTGGTTCTTCTATAAGGCACATTGAGGAATCAAACTCCTGCCTCCACAGTGTGATTCTTTGTCATACCGAGCTGTCGAGCCTTTCCCATTACAATGTTACCATGGCCTATTTCAGGTGCTCAGAATATAGATTCAAAAGTATCCACTACTGTACTCAGTGGTGGGCTCCAAAAATTTTTACTACCACACTGTGGCCGTAGTATGGTGGGCGTGGCCAGGGGGAAAGCCCTGTGTTGCACCCAAATTAGGACTACTTTATTTCAAAACTTGGATGGGCGGGGCCAGCCAGAATTTCTGCTACCAATTCTGGCGAACTGGGGCAAACCTGCTGATGCCCACCACTGACTATACTACTACTGATGATGACAATGATGCAAAATTTCACAGGGTGATTATTCACAACACCATGACAGGGTTGCAAAAATTATTCACCTTTTGCATTTGTCAAACGTTTGGATTTGAATGTATTAAAAATTATTGTGAACATCAGGTAGAGAAAGTTTTGGAAAAATGAGAGAGTCAAGATACTTTGGGATTTTAAAATTCTAACAGATAGACATCTGACTCATAACACACCTGATACAACTGCTGTGGAAAAGAAGAAGGCCTGGTTTATTGATATTGCTATACCAGGAGATGAACGAATTGAGGACAAACAGCTTGAGAAAATACTGTGATTTACAAATTGAAGTTGAGCGTTTATGGAAAAAGAAATCTGTTGTACCCATAATAATCAGATCCCTTGTAGCAACACCTAAAGGACTCCCTAGATATTTGGAAATTTTGGATTAATTGGACTTGAGTATTCTACCTTCACAAAAACCAACTTCACTTCTTTTATGTCCCGATCAAACCCTGCACTGCCAAAATGAAGCCACTTTCTTGGTTTTGTCATTGGCCAAACTTAAGTCCTAATTGATGGATGTTTCAGTAATTGGAAGACCAGTAAATGAGTCGGATTCAACTTTACTAGGAACTGCCTATACAGTAAAACCCCGTATAATGAAAATAATTTGTTATGCGGAGCTTTTTGTTACACAATTTTTTATTATACGATGCATACTTTGTATAACGAAAATCCCTATGGGATGCATCGTACAATGAAAATCTCTATGGGAAAAATTGTACAACAAAAAAGTTTTGTTGTATGCACAGTAGGGTGGATGGTCTTAATTGCCTTCCCTTGTTTTCCTCATAGCTCTGGAACATTCCAAATCTGGGTCCTGTGCAAGCACAAAACCCAAATGTTCTGTGCAAGCATAGAACCTGCAAAATGGACTGGTAAAAAAAGAAGGGGGGACTAACAGAAGCTCAGTTAGAAAGGAAGTGTAAAATGGCTGAGGCAGCAACCCTTGTCAGACTTGAAATTGATGCCATGGAAAAAAACTCGTGAGAAATAATTATTGATGTTGTAAACTCTGTTATGGTAAAGATATCCAATATCCTCAAAAGAACTATCGGGTACAAATCAATTGATACATAGCACAGTATTAGTAGTAACAAGGGAACTTGGATGATGATGATGATAGTGATAGTAATAGTAGCAGCTTGTCATCAAGTCAATTCTGACTTATGGTGACCCTTTCAAGGGTTTTTAAGTAAAGAATACACATAAATTGTTTACTATTCCTTTCTTCTAGAGGGGTCCTAGTACTGTACCTATAAATATATACAGTAGGTTGGCTCTTCTCTTGAAAGGCACAGTAGGGAATTGAAATCCCAACCTCTGACTCCCCAGCCAGATATTGAAACCACTGCGCTATTCATATGCGAGTTATTCAGCCAGCTCACGTATGTAAATAAGCAAGAAAATTACCCACAAACAGTGTTACAGTAGAACCTCAGATAAAGTCCAAACTCCGTTCCACAAGTTTGGACTTTATCCGATTTTGGACTTTATCTGAATCAAATGGGTGATGCATCGGATAACGTCCAAAAAAGGACTTTATCTGAGGTTCCTATACCAAATACCTTGGATAACGTCCAATTTTTAGCAGTTTTAGACTTTACGTGTGCATGAAAACCGTGACTTTATATGAATCAGACTTTATCCGAGGTACCACTGTATTTGCTTGAGAAAGCAGTTAATGGAAAAGGTAAAGATGGCCAGGTTGCAAAATACCTATTTCTGCATAATTTTCTCTAGAAGTAAAAATTGTTAAAACTAGCTTAAAAGAAGGAATGAGGAGAGAAATCTGTTTTTATTGGCTCTATGAATGGCCAAAAGAATGAATGTCCAATGTCAGAAAAAACAGCTTGAGGCAAATAGAATGCTGATATTCTCTTTAATTTCAAAACTCTAAAAAATATTCTTCAAAACTGTATATATCTTCTCATAAGGTGATGTTCTCATCACAGACAAAGCAAATATTTCCAAATCATCAGTATAAATTCTTCAATGTATATATATTCCTTCTTTTAAATTTCCACAATTAATGTACTAGTTCTTTAAGTTTCCAAAAAAATGTACTTAGTTCCAAAATCTACCCGGTATGAAAAGATTTTTCGAATTTTCTTCATCAGGAAATGTAATTCTGTGCAGGATTAAAATAATAACATCATTAATTAACATTAAAGAAATTAACAATATAACAGTATGTATCAAACTTTTTAAACCCATTTACGGAGCTCACCTAACTTCGCGTTCAAGTGGCCTTATTCGTTTATTCTTTTAGTGCCAAAGAACGTTGTTGGGACTGATTTGTGATCCGCTAAAATACTATTCTCAATTATAATTAATTCAACCTGTGTTATTTTCACCCGAATTATGGTTCTGATTCTGCACGGAATGTAGAACGAATCTTGAGAATCCAACCTCCCCTCTCTTTCTTAACCGTATTTAATCCGGAAGTGTCTCATGCTACAGAAAACATTTGTATCAGCCTGTTGTGTGAAGCGATTCTTGGATCTATGGGATCTATGGGTGGATCTGGATAAGTTGCTATTAAGAGAATCATATTACATACATAGATTTCAAACACTTTTTCCAAGAGGACTTAATCAGGAGATTGAGTACAACATGAATGGGCTAAAAATGGGATACATGCTGAAAAATTCATGGAACACAAGTGTAAAATACCTTCATGCTGGTGTAGACTAGAGAATGTACTTGAGTACATGCGTATTATTAATTAAATATTAAGCCAGTTAGTGTTACTGATGAAAAATATGTGTCTTGCATAGAATTTCTTGTAAATAAATGGTAGGCAATTTTGTGTCCTTCAGATGTTTCAGAATGTTACTCATAATTCCTAAATGCTGGCTTATGTTTAAGTTTTTGAGAAACCCTTTAGACGTCTGGACGCATGAAGCTGCCAAACCCTCATATTTAAGGAATAATATGCTGCCTCTGAATACCTCTATCAAATGTTTTTGACACAATGTATATTCATTTAGTAGTTTGCAGAAATCAACTAGTTATGCATAATTTAAATCAGGGGTGGCCAACCTTTTTATGTTGTGGGCCTGATCACGCCACCGGACAGCTGGGCAGTCCGGATAGCGGCCCCAGAAGCAGAAGTGGGCGCATTTACGGCTGTCGTAGATGCCCCCACTTCTGCATTTATGGTGGGCGCAGGTGCATTTGCGCATGCATGGGCACATTTTATGGATGATGTAAACATGCCTGCTTCTACTTCGGGTGCGGTGGAGACAGCGATGGGCCGGATGGGGTGGCATTGGGACCAGGTTCGGCCCGTGGGGTGTAGTTTGGGAATCCCTGATTTAAATAGTGTATGTTGAGATTAAATAAAGATATCAGATGGTTCTACTGAGAGATCTAGGTTTGGATTATACAGATTAGAATATTGATATTTGTCCTTGTATATTTCCATGCAAATTTAATGATATTGTATATGACAGTAACATTAGTCTTAGATATGGTACACTTTGTAAAGGAGACTTAGCAGGTCCCCCAGTGTGCTTTAGATTATCTCCCCTGGTACATCAAAGGTCAAGCTACACAATTGTTTGTAGCTGACCTTGCTGATCATACTCCTTAACATTATTTCCAACTGTGAGTCAAACTTCTCCATTGTAAAAAGTGTCTCTTTTGATCTGGCATGGAGATATTGATTGTGTCTGTCTATTTGTTGTTGTTGTTATATGCTGCCAAAATGTATATAACTTATGTTAGTAGGGTTTTCCTGTGACATGTTCAGGGAATGGTTTCCTATTGCTATCTCCCAGTGAGTTTCTGTGGCTGATTGGGGATTTGAACTCATGTCTCCCGAGATCTAATTAATTTAAATTTAATTATCACATTTATATACCACTCACTCGGCCAAAGCCAACTCAGGGCGGTTCACAATAAAAATTAAAAACACAAGTTAAAAACAGTTAAAACAGTTAAAACTACCCACCCCCTAAAAACAAGGGCTGCAGGATCCAAAGGCACCATGGGGAAGAGTTCTTCTACACCAACCACACAATGGAGGTTACCCTTCCACCTGCACCCCACACTTGACCCGCCAGCCAGGTTTTAAGATCTTTTCTGAAAGGCAGCAATTCCGTCCGAAGACGTAGCTCTGTTGGCAGGAGGTTCCAGAGGGCCGGTGCAGACACGGAGAAGGCTCTCCTCCTTGTGCCAGAGAGGCGAGCCCCTCTGGCTGATGGAACAATTAGAGAGCCCCTCCGGTCTGCTCTGGTTGGATGGACAGACGTCCTCAGGGCGATGCGGTCTCTTAGGTAACCCGGCCCACTACCATATAGGGCTTTAAAGGTCAAAACCAGCACCTTGAATTGCACCCGGAGACAAACTGGCAACCAGTGCAGCTCCCGGAGCAGTGGCAAAGCACGGGCATAACGCCCACACCCCATCACCACCCGGGCTGCCGCATTTTGGACCAGCTGTAGCCTCCGAATGGTCGTCAAGGGCAGCCCCATGTAGAGCGCATTGCAATAATCTAGTCTGGAGGTAACCAGAGCGTGAGTGACCATGAGCAAGGAGTCCCGGTCCAGGAGTGGGCGCAACTGGCGGATCACCCGAAGTTGGGCGAAAGCCCTCCTGGTCACAGCCGCCACCTGTTCCTCTAGCAGTAGCCGTGAATCCAGGAGGACCCCCAAGTTGCGCACCGGGTCTGTCTGGGGCAAAATAGCCCCATCCAGAACCAACGATGGTAGCTCCCGGGTTAACGCAGGACCCCCTATCCATAGCCACTCAGTCTTGCTGGGATTCAGTTGTAGCCCGTTAGCCCCCATCCAGACCCCCACAGCTTCCAGGCATCTGGAAAGGACTTTGACGGCATCACTGGGGTCCCCATGGGCCGAGATGTACAACTGAGTGTCATCCGCGTACTGATGGTACCGCACCCCATGGGAAC
Source organism: Bradypodion ventrale (assembly GCA_035047345.1). Lineage (NCBI taxonomy): Eukaryota > Metazoa > Chordata > Lepidosauria > Squamata > Chamaeleonidae > Bradypodion > Bradypodion ventrale. The sequence goes on from JAWDJE010000006.1 coordinate 52,494,247, forward strand.
GAATGATCTCACCCAGCGGCTTCATGTAGATGTTAAATAGGAGAGGAGAGAGCACCGAGCCCTGAGGCACCCCCCATTTGAGGGGCCTAGGACTGGACCTCTCACTCTCCAACCACACCGACTGGGTACGACCCCTCAGAAATGAGGAAAACCAGGACCACACATTACCCTGGATTCCCAATCCTCGGAGCCGTCCCAGAAGGATACCGTGGTCAACGGTATCGAAAGCCGCTGAGAGGTCAAGAAGAGCAAGGACGGATGGGTGACCACCGTCCCGCTCCCGCCAGAGATCATCCATCAGTGCGACCAATGCCGTCTCGGTACCATATCCCGGCCTGAATCCTGACTGAAAGGGGTCCAGATAATCCGCTTCATCCAGCACCCCCTGCAGCCGACACGCCACTGCCTTCTCCAACACCTTCCCTAAAAAGGGGAGGTTAGAGACAGGCCTATAGTTGGTTAGGACAGCTGGGTCGAGGGAAGGTTTCTTCAGGAGGGGGCGCACCAAAGCATGTTTTAAAGGTGCAGGAAACACCCCCTCCCGCAATGATGCATTGATCACAGCCCCAACCCAGTCACCTGTCACCGTCTTGGAGGCTTTCACCAACCAGGTGGGACAGGGGTCCAATGGGCAGGTAGTGGCGCGCACAGCTGCAAGGAGCCTGTCCACTTCATCAGGGGCAACTGGCTCAAACCGGTCCCAGATGGTATGGCAAGACTGTACTCCAGCTCCCTCCGGACTCTCCCCATCCACGCCAGGATTAAACCCAGAGCGAATCCGATCGATTTTCTCCACTAGATGGTCAGCAAAGTCCTCAGCCGACCCCTGCCAACCAGGCACCGGGGTCCCCCTACCAAGGAGAGACCCGGTAACCCGGAACAGGGTGGCCGGGCGATTATCAGCGGAGGCAATAAGGGTGGTGAAGTATTGCCGCCTCACCACCTCCATCGCCACTAGATAGGCCCTAATAGCGGCTCTAGCTAGTGTCCAATCGGAGTCTCTCTGGGTCTTCACCCAGCGGCGCTCTAGGCGTCTCTTTGCCCGTTTGAGCTCCCGCAGTTCATCTGTGAACCACGGAGATGACCTAGCTCCATGAGCTCTGAGAGGCCGTAGTGGTGCGATTTCATCCAAGGCCGCTGTTGTCATCCTGTTCCACAGGTCAACCAGCGCCTCGGGCGAATCGTGTTGCCGATCCAGAGGGAAATCCCCCAGTTCCCTCTGGAATCCATCAGGATCCATCAGTTGCCGGGGGCGAGCCATTCTAATAGGCCCTGCCTCCCTACGATGAAGCGTCGCACCCAGGAAGTCTAGAGCCACCAAATAGTGATCTGACCATGGCACAGGTGTTATGTCTAATTTCCATAGTCTCAGATCACTCTGCCACTGCTCCGACAAAAAGATTAAATCTGGTGTGTGGCCACTGCCCCTGGTCGGGCCCTGAATTACCTGAATCAGGTCCATATCTGCCATGGAAGCCATGAACTCCTGAGCCACCGCGGAGCCAGTCCCCAGCGAAGGCAAATTGAAGTCCCCCAGAACCATCAGTCTAGGGAACTCCAACACCAACGCTGAGATGGCCTCGAGGAGCTCAGGCAGGGAGTCCCTTACCCTGCAAGGGGGCAGGTACAGGAGTAAGACTCCCAACTGGCCCTTAAAGCCCAGACGCAGAAGCAGGGCCACACAACCCAGAATTTGTGGAGCGGTAGCCCTGGTGACTCCCAGTGACTCCCTGGCTATGATGGCAACGCCACCGCCCTTACCCTCATCCCTAGGCTGGTGCCAAATACTGAACCCAGCTGGACACATTTCTGACAGAGGAACCCCATCCTCTGGTCTCAGTGATACATGCCAGGTCGGCCCGCTCCCCCATAATGGAGTCTTGTATCAGGGGGGCCTTATTACATACTGACCTGGCATTCATCAGCAGCAGCCTAAGGGCAGGGTCACCCTGGGTCAGCTGCTCAGGACCTAGAGGTGTAACCGTGGGGCTGGAACGAGGGACAGATACTAAGCATCTTCCCCGCATTCCCCGAGTGCGGCCCGCCCCTCGGTACCCGCTATATCGCCCCATGCCCATCACAACCTCTATATTGGCCTCCGGAGCCTCCCTGATAGCCTTGGACAGAATGCTGCCTCTCCTTTCTGGCTGGCCGAGCAGTCTCTCCCTTCCACCCCCATATAAAACCGCCCCACTCACTCCCCCCACCACCCTCCGCAAGGCTCCGGCGGTGATGGAAGTGGTGGGGCATTCTTTCAGATCTACGTTGAGCCCTCAACTGTGGTGAGACATTCCACCCACAGTAGCGTCGGGGCATGGACGTAGCAGCGGCACCTGGCCTCCCATCCACCGGGACCAGATGTTGCGAGTCCCGAGGAGAGGTAAGACGGGTCCTCAGGCGGCGGCGGCGCGGGGCAGCGTCCTTTGAGCCCTCCGGGGCTCGGAAGGCAGGGACGTAGTGGTGGCACCCGGCCTCCCATCCACCGGGACCAAGTGTTGCAAGACCTGAGGAGAGGCAGGACAGGTCCTCGGGCGGCACGGGGCAACGTCCTTTGAGCCCTCCGGAGCACGGAAGGCGAGGCCGAGCACAGCGGCGGTGGTGGTTCGCCCGGCAAGCCCCCTCGCCTTTTGAGTCCTGGCGAGGGGGGGCCCCGGAAACGCCGGCCGATGGCGTGGCCAGTGGGCCTCTTCGCCCCCGCCGGGGCCGAGCACAGCAGCAGTAGTGGTTCGCCCGGCATGCCCCCTCGCCTTTTGAGTCCTGGCGAGGGGGGGGAGGGCGGGGCCCGGAAACGCCGGCCGATGGCGTGGCCAGCGGGCCTCTTCGCCCCCGCCGGGGCCGAGCACAGCGGCGGCGGTGGTTCGCCCGGCATGCCCCCTCGCCTTTTGAGTCCTGGCGAGAGGGGGGAGGGCGGGGCCCGGAAATGCCGGCCGGTGGCGTGGCCAGCGGGCCTCTTCGCCCCTGCCGGGACCGAGCACAGCGGTGGTGGTCTAGTCTGACACACTTCTTCCATGTCTAGGCCACACATGAAACTGCCAAAACGAAGCCACCTTTTGGTGAGTTCGTTCTGCAGTTCCTTTCTCCCAACCTAGTGTGATAAAGATTAGCCAGCACAAGGTGGCCATTGCCCGGGGTATGCACGATTGTGGTTCAAAAATACCACAATCTTTGAGGAGGCTCTTTCTGCTGTCTGGTAGCAATTATCTGTCTTTTAAACATGGTGGAAAGATAAGGCCATGTGACTTTGTTTCTTCTCATCTCACACCAACTTGTGTATTCCCCTGCTCTAACTGTGGGTAGGATTCTGAGTATGCTAATGTTACCCGTGGCTTATAGTAACCTGGTTTGCACCACAACTTCTATTTTCAGACGCCTACAAGAGGAGGAGCAACAATTCAGAACATCTTCTTTGCCTGCCATACCAAATCCCTTTCCTGAACTTTGCAGCCCTACAAGCTCACCTGTGTTAGCACCTGGATCTCTACCTCAGAGTCAACCTGTTAATAAACAAGTAAGTTATATTTTTTCAAAGAGGTTTTCCCTCTTTTTTTTTGACTCAGTTGATATGTTAATCATTAGGGATAGAGAAGCAGAGGGAGTAAAATATATCTTTTGCTAAAAATTACATTGCTCAAGAGAGAAAGGTATTATTTTTAGCAAAAGACACATTTTACTCCCTCTGCTTCTCCATCCCTAATGATTAACATATCAACTGAGAAAAAAAAAAGACTTGTTAGCAATGCAATCTTCAAACAGACTTCAAAGCCTTTAAAAAATTTGTAGGTACAGAGCACATCAAAATCTTTCTATCTAATATCTAATGAGGATTGTTTCATACTGAATAGAACTATAAAGTTTGGTATCCTCTTTGAATTGTACTGTAAGCAATGAGTCATTTAATTAGGAAGTGTGGAATGTTACTCGGAGTTGGGGGTAAATGGGTTTTATACTGCAAAACTAAAATTCTTATCTGTTATTTGATAGTTTACAGTTAAGTCTGCAGGATGGCCAACACTAGTCAAAAGTGTTTAATATATCAATGTGATTTAATTTGAAGCTGTAATCTGGTATCTTACGCTTGTCCTAGAAATTAGAAAAAAAAGAGGGGAGGGACCAGGACTCAAATACTTTTAAGCAATCAGAAGATTTCTCGAAAATTAGCTTTTGACAAAAACACCTCAGCATTCTTGCAGTCAAAGTGTTTGATAACGGGTTGGGTGTTGCCTTCCATCCTTTACTATATATCCATGATGGTGAACCTTGGCACTCCAGATGTTCTTGTGTTTATATATACCCATCACAAGTATATATAAACACATGAAGTTGCATACATTTTTAAATGACTAGTGTTTTAAAAATTATGTTGGATTTAATTTTCAGTGCTTCAAACTCAGATAAATAAATAATTCAAGGATTTTTCTGAAAGGCAGTCCCACCATTCACCTATCTATTCATACCAAAGATTTGGATAAAAGTAAGGAGTTGAAGCCTTAATTATGTTATCTACCACAACCTAATACCTTGGGAGGCACTTTGGGGCGAAACAGAGCCCTGGAAAAGCCTTGGACAAGAGTAAAATGGCTTCAGAGGTTCGCTATAGAGTGATAAAATAGAAAAGGCTTCTATTTTCATAGCTCTGTAGCAAAGCGCAGTCATATGGCCAACAGGCCACACCCACCCAGTCACATGGCCATACCCACAGTGTGGTAGAAATTTTTATGCCCACCACTGCTCCATACAAATAATTACATTGGGGGTAGATCTGAGAACTCTCAGAGCTCTTGTTAGAAACATAGATTGCTCTGACTTCCAATGGTGAAAGGATGAATCTGGTGCTCATCATATCTCTCCCTGCAGTCAATAGTCTCCTCTCCTGAGGAGAGTCCAAAAATGTAGAAAGCTGGATTGGGTTATAGAAGAAAGAAAGAAAAAGAGGGGCAGATTTTTTTGTAATTTTAATGGCTGTTAATTTGGCATTGATGATCAAACTATCCTCAGAGTACTTTGCATTACAGGAGGGATAATTTGCAATCATATTCTATTCTGGACAAATCCATTCTTATCCCAGTTACAGTGAAGTTTGCAGAAAAAACTCAGAGGGAATCAAGAAGCCTGAAGGGTGGCAGATGATATCATGTTACCTACTACTCAGAAGGACCTACGGCTTCACTCTGTGAGCCTTAACACCATAGCATCCTGTCTGAATCCAGAATTTTACTGTCTGCATATGTCCGTACAGTGACTCCATTCTTAAGTTTTCCAACTTAGTCATGAGAAAATTAAGATGGGGCACCATTTGCTTGAACCTGATCCAGCTGCATAGCAGGAAAATGGCATTAGCTGTTTATGCAGCATCTTTCTAATAAGTGGGCCAAGTTCAAGAGTTTTAAAATGTTACACCTGGATATTTATAAGCATTAGTTGAGTCCAATTCAGTTGCTAATTATACAGCTGCCTTCTCTTTCAAAACACTGTTCTTGAGTTTTAGAAGAACTTACAGAAATTCCATGGTACAACATGAGTTCACATTTTGAGGAGTCTGTGCATCCCAGCCTACTTATAGAAAAATATCATCAGCATACAATAAGATTTGTCTATATACAACTGATTACCAAGAAGTTTAGAGTGATTTCTCAGACAACGTACTGAGTATTCATCTGCCAGGATCAGACTGGAGGAGAGCTTTCATGGCCAGCAAGTAGCTCAGAAAAATGCTTGTTCTGGCACAGCAGACACAATGACAGAGCAGATATACAATAACAATAATTCTATCCCTGTAGGCTAGATGTTTGTATAAATATGACATTTATTTCAAAATTTATTATTTATTATTTATTTCAAAATGGCTCTGATAATGGGTTTGCTTGCATAATAACAATGACCTATGTTGACAAGAGATTTTATGCTAAAATGTTACACTGGTGTTAGAAAATTGGTCCCATTGCTTTAAATATACCCAGTTCAAGAGTTCATTGCACCAAGTACTTGTCCATGAATTCTATCTGTCAGGCAGGTAGGAGCCCATATGATGATCTGACAGTACACTGGCCATCCCCAAAACCTGGCTTATTTTCTGCTTTTATTCTGTCTCTGTATTGTGTTTATTCAGCTGGAATACTAAGTTTGTTAGTGTCAGAAGGGTTGAGGTGTCAACTGGCAACTGCCACAGCCTTCTTGACCTGTTGCTAAGCTTTGAATCTTGCAAACTTCTTAGTACCTTGGTACTTTGTCACTGAGGCCATGGTGGCGTAGTGGTTAAAACACTGAGCTTGACAACTGGCATATCAGCAGTTTGAGTGTTGTATGACAGACAGAGCTCCCATCATTTGCCTCAGCTCAAAAGCAAGAAATTGCAAGTAGATAAATAGGTACTGCTTTGATGGGAAAGGTAACAGTTCTGTGTGCTTCATTGTCTAGTCATGCCTGCAGACATGATGACAGAAACATCTGCAGATGCAGACACCGCTTGCTCTTTAGCTATAGCTAGAGTAGGATATGACTGGCTTTCAAGCAAGGGAGAGCTTTACCTTACTTTGTCACTGGAGATAAGTTACTTCATGGAATAGTTAGACCAGGGATTCTCAACCTGTGGCCCATGGGCCAGATGCGGCCCACAGCACCATTCCATGTGCCCCCCACACACACATACACCACCTCCACCACACCAGGAAGTGCCATGTGGTGGAGAAAGGGCAAAATGGCCATCCAGCCCCCGAAGCTGTCTGAGGGAGCGTGACCCAGCCCCCGGCTTAAAAAGGTTGAGAACTCCTGAGTTAGACCAAGAGTAGAAAAGCTGGAGTTAGAAGCCAATGTTTACAATTCCTAGCATATTTTGATATGAAGGCCAGGAGTGTGATCCAGATCTAGCACAAAGCTTTTTGTTCTAATTAAGTTCCTGGCATCTGAAGCTACTCCTTGGGATGGGAGTGGGGAGCAGGCCCACTATAAATGATTGGGCAATGTTTATCAGCATGCTTACCCATTTTTTTCTAAACAACAGTTCTGTGTGATCATTATATATTACTGTAGTCACTCTGTTTAATATATTAGCTCAGCATATTAAAGTTTACTAAAATAAATCAGTGATATTAAAGAGAAATGGCTAGAAAGAAGACTCCTTGATTCATACACAGAAAACTAAATAAAGTGACTTTAAGTCATTAGTACCATATCTTTTATGCATGTGTCTTAATGCGTGAAGTTTTCTTTTGGTCTGCAAAGTCACATTTCAGGAGCATAGAGTAGAAGTTAAAACTGAATACCCAGAGAAATAAGACTTTGTCATAGCACTGGCAGAGGGAAAGTTCTTGTAAAAAGTCATTTGAATGATCAAGAAATCTAGATCTTGAAGAATGTGTACACTGCTGAAAAGCTTGATCAGCAACTTGAGAGATCTTTTGTAACAGCAAACAAAGCAATGAGCATGGACCTTTTAAAACAAAGCTGTCCTCTGTCCTAGAACTTTCAAGGCTGGAAGGGAAGCTAGCTGAGGGCAGCCTGAAAAGCGAGTAGACAGTGTAAAAGGAGACTGCACTAAGGTCAGGCAGGACAACAACTGGGGTGGTCAAATACTTAATGCACCAAGGCACAGAAAATTGACTGATAATTATAAAGACATGCTCCCATGGGGAGTCTTTAGTAGTGATGTAATGTTGGCATTCAGTGGGAGAGAGCAGGCAGCTTATTTTGAGAAGAGTATAACGCTGTGAGGTCCCTAATGTTTTGGAGGCTTTTCATAGCACTTTGGTACCTTAGATTCCTGTTTCAGCAGGGTTTGGGAGCCTGCAAAGAAGGAGAAAACTGAGTCCCGACAGGTTGAAGTAAGTCAGGTCAAGTTGGTTTGATGACAACGCAGGTTACTCAAGTTACAGCATGTCAGTTGTAATTGAGTTCCTGAAGTCAAAGACAGCTGGAATAACTCGAGTGGCAAACTATGTAAAGGTAAGCTAATTTATACACATGTTGCCATGGCAGGTTCCAGTGATCGAGAATCATGTCCCTGGAAAACTCTCTGCTAAGTTGTAGACACTTTAAAAAACTATTAGGTAAAGGTAAAGTTCTTCCTTGCTCGAAATCCACTTGTGTCCAACTCTAGGAGGTGGTGCTCATCTCCAATGCTGTCTGAGTCTGCAGACATTTCCATGGTCATGTGGCAGGCATAACTAGACACGGGACACTGTTTACCTTCCCACCAAAGTGGAACCTATTTATCTACTTGCAATTTCTTGCTTTCGAACTGCTAGGTTGGCAGGGGCTAGGACAGATGACGGGAGCTCAAATTCATCACATAGCACTTGGGCCTCAAACTGCTGACCTGCCAAGCTCAATGTCTTAACCACTAAGCCACTGCAGTCCCTAGCAGGGCTCATTTTCTGATGACTTAATAAGAGAGTTGTATGTAATTCTTAAGGGTGTATGGTCGTCCATGTATATTTGTACTCTTGTGTAGTAGAAGGACAGGATGGACTCTAAATTCATATGTTGGCATTGTATGTATTAAGTGGAGGTAGGCCAGAACTAAAAATTTGGAAGAAAATTGGTTGTATTACTGGTTGTATATTTGGCACACTGGATACCTGTTACATGCCTGCAGTATCTGTATACTGCCTTATCTGAAATGCTGTCATATAATAATTTCATTTGAAGAGACAGAAAAACTATTTTTAATATATTAGCCACTGTTACTACTTTCTGTCCCAAATGTCCATTAAATAGAACTCAGAGCAGCTAACAACACTACCAAAAGCAATAAAAAATGAAAATCAAATCATCAATAAACATCAAAACAATCCAGTTGGTTAGTCTGAATAGCAATGTGTTTACACATGTCCTAAAAACAGTGAGAATGGTAAATTGATTGAAACTTTGAGACAAGTGTATTATACAGTCAGACATAAGAGAGTGTGCTCTTTCTCATGTTCATCACATGGGTCCCTATAAATGACATTACCATAAAGAGAGCTAGTCCCAAAAATCGTAGCATCAAGGTAGATTCATAACAAAATAATTGTAACAGGTTGACGAGCTGTTTGAAGCTTTAATGGTTAAAGCTTACACATTGAATTGGGTCCTATTTTACATTCCTCAGTATCAAAAGAATATAATCAAAGTACTTAAGACAGTTAGCTGCTTGCCTGCCACATTTTGTGCTGACTGATGTTTAAAGTTCAAGTCACATTCAAGAATATTGATTGCTTCTGTGATAAGTGATAAAGGAGCCGTAGAAGTGGCTTTGTTATGTTTGTGATATCCCCCTCCCATACCTGTCAACCGCGGCTCCGGACAATCTGGGACCTGCACATAACGGTTCTGCGCAAGTCGCCTTCTACGCATGCATAGAAGGTTTTTACGCTTGCGTAGAAGGCACCTTGCGCAGAAGGGCTGTGCAGTACCTCCTTTCCCGCTGCCAAATTCCGGGGCTTCAGCAGCGCGGGGCGGGAAATGGCGCAAATCGGCGCCAAAAACCGTGGAATCCCGGCCAATCCGGGAAGGTTGACAAGTATGCCCTCCATAACTCTGAATAATCTCTCCAAGTGTCTTCATCCAGATGTTGAATAATGTAGGGAATAAAATAAAACATGTGGGACATCTTTTGCATACATCAAAATTGCATTTACTTTATGATTTGAAAAGGGTGACTTGAAGAAGGGTGAGGATTACTTAAATACAGAGGGGCTCAGTCCTAAATCCAGCCAGGCATTCCAGAATGGGATACTACATTTTCTAATATCAACAATTCTCGAGGAAAACAAACAGTGCACTGCTACCATGCAATCTCCAGTGTAAATTCTCTGCCAAGGTGATAAAAGCAGTTTCTTTATTAAAGGGCTAATGTATATATGAATTCAGTGTCTTTTTTGACACATCTGAGAATGCTGACATACTCAAGAATTAATTCACAATAATTCTCTGTGATGATTGCGTTTTTTCCCTTTCCCCCAACCCCAAGAATTGAATTCTCCTCTTTAAATGTAATCTGGAAAGATCTCATAATGAAAGTTAGAGGTGAAAACTCTAAGTCTGAAGATGCCACCTTTCATATTCCTTGGATTTGTGTCCCCTTAGACTTTAAACTTCGTAGGGGAAAGTCAAGAATGAGATACATGTCCTACAATGGCTTCTGAGTAAATTATGTTTGACATTTTTAAATGTGCTTTGGGAAAAGCTGTGAGCAAAAGAGGGAATCTATCAAAACCAAATATTTATATGAAGGAGAAAACCCCGCTTAGCAGGCAGCTTGAGTACCATTAAGTGATGTTTGGCTTTCTGTTATGGGTACAAACCAAAATCTAACCAATAATGTAAGCTGTAAATTCAGGTTGTGTACAAATATTTTGTTAGAAGCATGCAATAATTACATGTAGGTCACTACAGTGCCACAAGATATTAGTTGCAAGTATCTTGTGTGAATCAATGAAGCTTTCAGCTGTAAACATAGGGCAGACATCTTATAACATCTCTGGGTAGAGCTTCGGAAAAAACTTCCAGATATCTCTTTCAGGTAGGGAACCTATTCCTTCTTAAATTAAACTCTATAGAGATTTATATGCTACTGTCACCACGGCTCCCTAATATAGTTCTTTGAAGCAATTCCCATAAGCCAATTACCTATTCTGGTTGGGTCATTGCATGGTAACACAGAGCTACTTAACTTTTTCTTTGTTTAATTACAAAGGAAGGCTTAAGTAGCTCCGTGCTGCTATAGCTGTTTGGAGATCATTCAGGTATATATTGAAAAACAAGTTCATTCTCCCTATATAAACAAAATGCACCCTGAGTTGGTATGATGTAGGGGATGAAATGAAGGACTTAGATTATTCAGTTGTAGGTTCACTTGAACTATGACAGCATTAGTTTGTATCAGGTCTGGGTGTTTAAAAATAAAGTACTCTCGTAGTTGCTACTTATATTCATGTGATTTGTTGTCAAAAATGAAGTGGTGGACAACTTTTGGCCCACCAGGTGTTGTTAGACTTAAACCACTTCTTGACTTCCAGTGGTGAGCAGTAATGGGAGTAATGGTATGGAAACATTGCAAAGGCAGCAAGTTGCTCTCCTTGCACTAGTGTTTTCCCATGCAGTTAGAAAAACTGGGTGCCTGGCGTGGAACCAGGAAATCCCAGAATGGCATGCTCGACAGAGAAACCTGAAAATGGAGCGATTCTGCTCCGTAAAGCCTCCCACTGCTAGCAAAGTGGCGGGGACTGTGCAAAAAGCTGCAAAACTGATGTGATTGCTGCTGCCAATGATGAAAATGTAAGCACTGGGAGCAACTTGCCTCTGGCCCCCACATCTGCGTGTCGGGGTGGGGGTGTCTGGCCCATGGCAGGAAACATTGCAAACTCCTGATTTATTTCATATACTGGGGAAAAGACCTTTATGTACAGAAATTATATACTGTACAGTGGAACCTCGGTTAATGTAATTAATGCATTCTCAGGGACGTTTCTTACAGTGAAAATTACTTTAACCGAATTTCCCATATTAATGCATTGAATGCACTTTCCCATAGGAATGCACTGAAAACCAAATACTTGAACCGAAACACGGTTTCCTGTAGGAAGCCATTGAAAGCCAATTAATCTGATCTGAAAAAAATCCGTAAACCGAGCCACTATTTTCTATAGATTTCCTTTTATTACATGATTTTTATATTAACCGAGCCGTCTGCTAACCGAAGTTTCACTGTACATTCAAAAAGAGCTTTAAAATCAATTTCTGGTGCCAATACATTAAAAGCAGGCATCTATACCAAATTAATCATAAACAAGGCAACAAGATAGGTGGAAACCATCCTCAGAAATGACATACAAATTGAAAAAATAATTTTCAGAGTCACATATAATAACAAAGCACCAATCAGCCTTCATTCAAGAAAACTGTCAGAAGTCTGAACGTAATGGATTTATCTGGATATACTAAAATGAAGGCAAGGAGTTTAGCTACCAAACCATAAACCTATTTGTGGAAGTTTTAGACGAGGGAGTCTCAACCTATGGCCCGTGGGCCGGATGTGGCTCGCAGCACCATTTCATGTTGCCTCCACCACACCCAAAAGTGCCATGTGGTGGAGGAAGGGCAAAATGGCTGTCCAGCCCCCAAAGCTGACCAAGGGAGCATGACCTGGCCTCCAGCTTAAAAAGATTGAGAACTCCTGTTTTAGACAGCAGAGAAGCTGAAATAATAAAAACAGAAAATTATGGCAGAAACATAGCTTTTGGCTTCTTCTTCTTCCATGTCTAGACCAGACGTGAAACTGCCAAAATGATGGCACCAATTGGTGAGTTCATTCTGCAACCTCCTTCCATGCAACTGAACCAGGGAAACAAAGTGATTTATCCAGTAGAAAGATGAGACAAGAATTTGAAGCAGGAACAGGAAAAAAAACACCTCCTCTGAGGCTTGGCTTCTTAAAGGAACCACACTTTCACTCCACCAAGAGTCTCCAATTTGTTTTTACATACCATAGTCTGCAACCTAGGAATTTGTCGCCTCTGATCCCCTCGCCACTGGAGAAGCCTTCCCAGCTTGTGGATACGATCCTCTGCATCAGGTCTTCTGCCCTTGTGCTTTTTGTGGTATCGCTCCTCTATAGCCTCTTGGGTGGATTCCAGGTTAATCTCTGGACATACAAAATCCCAAAATTTAGCTGGGCTTCCCGCCAGCCATCAACAGCTACACGACCCCCAGGGACTCTGCACTTCTTCTGGATCTCTGCAGGGACACTACTTGACCTTTGGACAACAACAGCCTCACAATCATCTGTGGCGTGATTCCTATCTTGATTGCATGATTGATCCTACTGCTGCCACCATGTAAGGATCATCTTACTCACAAGTAGCACTTCAACCTTCTCACGATGGGTTCCCACCTGATACTGCCTGCTCTTCTGGCCAAACAGTCCAGGCTTTTCCTAAAGCTTGCCTTCTCACTCCTGACCTGGATCTAGGTGGTGAGCAAGGTAGCTCATGGGATTAGTGTAAATGATGTAGCGTCAAGCCAAGTAATCACCCCAATAATCTCTGGTCTTTTAAAAGTATATTGTAGTCAAGTAAGTTACAGAAGAAAGTTTATCAAAAGTTCAGAAAGCGTATCAAAATAAAGAAAGCTGCTCTTTGTGGAAAGCCCAGTGGCCCCCCTTCTAGCTTAAGCAACTACGTGATTGCAGTTCTCTCTTAGCTCCAAGCATCAGGTCCAAGAGAGTATGTCTCCTGGCCCCCACCTTCTGGATTTCATCTCCTCCCTCAGGGCCCACCTCCTTGCCATTTCCCTAAAGGATTCCAGCCAATGACCACACAGCATGACATCTCCATCACACATTAGGCTCCATCTCTTCCATCCCACGAGATCAGCATGTTTACACATTCTAACCCTTGTTATGAAGGGTCTCCCACACATTAATATCTCCATCTTGGATGGGCTAAATCCAGAGCACAAATTCCGCTCTGACAATATGCAGGTGTTAATGAAGTGATGAGACAAACAAGCAGTTAGAATATTCTATGAATCTGAAAGGAAATGGCAGATTATAAAATATAGTCTAAAGTTCAGGCATGATTTCTTTTGTAGATTGTAAAGTTCCTTGGACTAATACTTTTATGTGCAGGACAAACAGAACAAAGAATCAGTATTTTGCCATTCTAATATAATTCTAGTATGTACCCCTTTTCTATCTCTTCCTTTATATATAGGAGAAATAGATTTCATCATTTTCTTTGTGGGAAATTTTGACTTCACTGTAAAATTAGTTTATTTACCTAGGTTTTAACTCTCTTAAGTCTAGGTCATGGCTGTAATGTCCAAACCCTGTCTTGATAACTAAGCATACCGAGAGTACAGGTTAATCTGACTTGTCTTTCTTGTTTGGTTTCAGATAAGATTTTTATGGTTTGTATTTGGTTTTGTCTAAAATATCCCTTCAAGAAGGGCTATGCCATAACGGTAGTGCATTCAGAATTCATTCAAGACCATGTTGTTTCTAGTAAAAGAGTAAAATTTGCAGTATTTCCCTTGTACTGAACTGTATCTCTGACTTCTTTGCTATTGCCTGTGGATAGAGAGGTTCTCTATCTCAAAGGTCATTTTACTTGGTTTGAAAGATAGCTACAGAAGAAAAAATAATAGTAATGGGAATGTGGCCTTTCTGTCAAATTTTGTTATTGTTCAGTCACATAGTCAAGTCCGACCATTTGTGACCCCATAGACCATCACATGCCAGGCACCCCTATCCTCGACCATCCTCCTCAACCCACCCAGCTCTGTGCCCATTGCGTCAACAATAGTATTGCATATAGTACTGCATATACAGTAATACCTCATACAAAATCTTTCATACAACATTGAATTCATACATCGCCTAATTTCTTGAAAAAAGTTGCCTCATACAAAGTCGCTGCGACGTTGTATGAGGCATTGGGGTTTTTCCCAGGTTGCATTGTGCCTGGGCAGTATAGAAGGCAGAACACATGAGTGCATTTCTCTTGTGGGTTTTGCATGAGGCAAAAAGTGTTTAGGAGTGGTTTTGAGCACAATTTCGGATTTTTCTTTTATTTTTTTCGTCAGAATTTTTAGAAGCATTCCTGGGATTTTTGCAGCATTCTTCAGGTTCTTGGATAATCAGGGTTCTTTGACATGTTTTTGTAATGTATTTAGCCTTTAGACAATGATTTTTTAAAGTTCTGTCAGTTTTCTGTCTGTTTCCTTGACTTTGCCCTGAAGTCTGTGCTGTACAGTACAATGTATCTCTATGGAAACGACGTTGTACGAGGCATCGCGGCAAGGATTTGGACGTTGTATGAGGCATCGCAGCTAGGATTTTGCATGCCTCATACAAAGCCCAAATTCGTATAAAGTTCAAACTTGTGGAACCAAGTTTGGACGTTGTATGAGGTATCACTGTATGTGTATGTTGTACTAGGTCTTGAAAACTGAGGTGGTCACATTATTTTATCTTTAATATTATTTCTACAAACAAGTTTTGAGAGAAAGTGAAAGGTGTGGCTTATCCTAAGACTGTCACTGTGGGATCAAAGGTCTAATCCATTCTGCATTGGACTTTAATAAACTACAACTAAAAACAACTAGAGTAGCAAGAAGTATGTGGTGGTGTGAAACACTCATTTTCCCAGAGTTTTCAGCTAGTTGTATTTATAATATAAGAAAAGATCTGCTAAGTTACGGTTAGCTGTTGCTCGATGGATTTGGCATACAGGAACATTAATTGATCATTTGTGTAAATGTTAAAAAGTAATGGTGTCAGGACACTATGTTGATTCTCCATTAACTTGTCTACCTTGAAATTCAGCAAAGAACCTTTGTTTTTGAGGCAGAACAATCTTTGTATTAGGGACCTAAAATATACTATCTGCTGTACAGAGATTAAAAACAAAGTCTACTTGTGAATATACTGTTTAATAGACATGTCAGATTTTTTTAAAAAAAGATAAAGGTAAAGGAAGTAAACTCACTGGACTACAACCTGTAAAGTTATGATGTAGTAGTTGTCGTTGTCCCTGTTCCTGTGTGGTTACAGAATGCTCTGTTGGTTACTGCATTCTTGGGAAACATTAACAAACAAGTTACTGTAGCATATTAGGAAGTATGAGGTAACAGTTGAAGAGATCTGAAGTAGTGGTGACAGACTGGTAAACTCAATAGGAGACACTGGTTCTTTTACCTCTCTTTTTCAGGGTGGTGTTACATATGCTTAGCTGTATTGTTCTCTCCTACAACCCCAGCCTTTCTCTGTTCTCTGTTCCAGTTGCTATACCCAAATAGAAGCTAACAAGGCAAAGTCCCAAAACAGAACTTTTTTTCTATTCCATAAAATAAAGAAGCAAAGCTGTGAAGAATAAACAATCCACATACCAGTAGAGAATAAAATCCCAAAGTCCATAGGGCTCTTTTAGATCCAGAAATGTCCATGAAATATTTCAAAGAGCCAATAAGTCCATCAGAATGTCCATAAGCCTGTGGAACAAAAGAACCTTCCAAAGTCCATCAGTCCATGAAATGGCCAAATATCAGCAAAGTCCAATATCCATAGGATGGCAACATTTTAGGTTAATCCAGCAAAGTCCAAGTCTCTCAGCCATCCATCAGATGCATTGGGCAGTGTACATCTCCAAGATAGAATCAGGTCCAGTCCAATTCCAGCCCTGTTGGGCTCATCCTGCCATTGGTCATTGTTCCCCTTAGAGAGAGAGTTCAGCCAACACTGGCTTGGTAGCCCTCGGTTAGAGAATCAATTTGGGGTCTCAAAACCTCTGGTTTATATAGGCAAAATGAGTGGTTACCCACCCCTAGGAATGCATTAGGTAATGTGGTTACATCATGATTTCATCATGGGAAAGTCCCCGGTCTCTGCAGGAATCTCCCTCTCCCCTTAAGAATTCAAGACATCATGGGAAGGCACCTGACCATCCATGGAATGTGTTTACCTCATGGAAAAACGCCTGGGATCCCATGGGAATGGAATGTGTTTGACTTCTGTCCTCACACTCCACCTGTGAAGGGGCCAAATGTTGAGAAAGAGTAAGATTCCCCTGATGTCACTTCTGGCAGATAGATACCTGGTGCTGACCTAATCTCTATGGAATCTGAGATATGTATAAACAAAAGAAAGAATGCAAACAGCTGTGTCACAGTTTGACCAGCTCTAGCAAAGCAAGTAGTTATGGCAACCCTAGAATCATGACAGCATGTTCCACCATCTGTATTGGAAAGATGAGCTTTGTAAACATATCTCCACAATAAATCATAATTGTTCTACAAGCACTGTATAACACTGAGTTATTATGTTTTGTATCTAAGTTATATGATTTATAGTTTAAACATTTTGTCAACTTTATCCAAGCCTATTCTTAGTAATGGGAAAAATGTTCATTATACAGGGTTTCCATTAACCTGGGTATCGCCTTTGCATAACGAACGCTTCGTTAAATGGAGCATTCGTTATGCGGGGTTCCACTGTATTTTCATAGGATCTATAAGAAAACTGGTTCAGAATCAGTTCAGTAATTCGGTAGCGAAGCTCATTCTAAATAATTCAGAATGTCAGACATTAGTCTCAAGGAGTCCAGCAACAGGAGAAATGGTACGTTAATATTGTTCTTATGTCGGTGGTGGCGGCTGCTACTCGTATCTGAGTATACATCCCCCCCCCGCTGGAAATCATTTTCACAGTTGATGTCTCTGGTGACTCAATAAATGCTCTTTCACAGCCCATCCATCTGGCATGGCCTCTTCCGCCTCCATGATTGTTGGGAATCAGACTAGTGAAGTGGTTCCTCCTTTACTCATTTTGTCATTGGGCCCAATATTATGGTTTCCAGTGGCATTTCCTCCACTGAGGGGGCCTTCACCCCACCTAAAGGGGCTCTTCCGCCTGTAGCTGTTGGCCCCTTTAGGGAGTCACCACCAAACACTCAGCATTGAGTCGCTGGCTTGTACGGTCTACTCCATTACTGTAGTATGGGGGTTGATCTTGCAGCTTAGAAATTGCTGGCATTCCTGGAACCACTCTGTGTGTATGCATTTATATACTTGTACAAGCATTAGTGATCTTTCTGGGTGGAAGTAAAGAGCCTTTTATATTAATTTGAAGATTTTTTTTTTAAACTGAATTTTTAAAATGAAACCAAGATTGCATTGAGACAGGTGCCTTTCTTTTTTTTCCGCTTGCTGTCGGAATGCTTATAGTAGCAGCCAACTATCTTGCATAATCCTGATGGCATACTGGCAGGTCTTGCATCAAAAAGGGAGTTTCCTTCTTAACTGCTTGCTTTCTGGAATATGAATTGAAAAGAACTTGAATATAGTGCTCTGAGTGGCTGCAAACATTAGTGCAATTCTTCAGTTTCAATAAATTGCAAGGATTTTTTTATTAAATGGAAGGTGGGAACAAGCCTAACTTGCAATTAAGACAACACCTACTTATATCTCATTTTAGACAGAGGGTTGGGAGGGGGTAGCAATATTAATTTCATTCACATAATGGATATTTGTACTTTTCCACCAGCTTAACAAAGCTCCAAACATGAGGAGCTCTGTAAATCATTGTTGTAAGCTTTGAGTTGAGTAATAAAACATTCCAGACCTAAAAATAATCAAGTGTGTGTCTTTTTCTTTTCGTTATTCTTGACTTTTCATTCCCATTGCTTAGAAACCAGTAACCTAAGAGAAATCACTCCATCTTCCAGGAGCCCATAAAAGTGAGTGATGGCCAGCTGTTTGTCATGCTTTGCTATGGCACAACAGACTGAGCTTGGCAACCTTTCATTTGTGCAGAGTTACTTTAGATGTGTAAAGGCATCAGAATTGTAACAAAGGGTGGAAAAGTGATTGGTATTCTTAGGAAATCAGTATAGCAGCAGTTTGATCAATCTATAGAGTGTGCATGTGTGCACGCACGCATGCACGCATGCGCACACATATACACACAGTTAAAAATGATGGTTTTAGATCCTTAACTGGTGAAAAAGAAACTGAAAATCTCTATGTAACCAAGTGCAAATGATGATGTGTTTTTGGTCAGGAAATCTCAGCTTCACAAGGAGTCATACTGAAGGAATCTGAGCTGGCAGCAAATGACCAAGAAGGGATTTGGGGATTGTGCTGATAGTTCTATGGAAGTATTGACCCATTGAGAGGCTCCTGTAAAAACACAGAACTAGGATTATTCCTTGAAGCCACATGCTGAGAGATTCAGGACAGATCATACTTGTTTTTATGTCTTGAGGGTTTAATGACCATCTCTATTTAGAATGAATTCCTTTATGATTCTTTTCTAGTCCATATAACTAGTTGTTTACATGAGATTCAAGAAACAAGTAAAGATAAAGTGAAATTAATTGTAATGGTATGAAACTCTGTTTTAATTAGCATATGTAGATCTACCAGGAACAATATTTGTAGAAATAGTAGAACCTTACTTCTTAAATTGGTTATATTTTAACATTCAGATGATATTTTTCATTTTTAGAAGAATAACTCTTAAATATTTTTGTCTTGCAATACTGTAACAAAGTGTTGTATTATTGCATTATTTGGAACTCAGCAAATTACATAGAGGTTGATGGATACTAGTCCAGTCTTTGAGGTTTCTCTCTCTTTTTTAAAAAAATAAATCTTATTTAAATCTACACATTACATAATAACAAAAACAAACACATCAACTTAATACAGGACATTCACCATGTGCTATTTACATTGCCATATGAGACAGAGTTACTTAATTCTTATATGATTCCTTTCCAAAAGGAATGCTGATCCGGCATTGGCTTCTGACCTTGATCCTTATCCAGTATATAGTCTATAAAACATCTCCACGTGTCCTGAAATTTATTTTCTTTTATTAGTCCTTTTCTTAAATTTAGTTCCCAGGTAAGCTTATCGTTTAAAGCAATAGTCCATAACTCATTGTACCATTCGTCAATTTTTGGAGTACCATCATTCTTCCATTGCCGCGCTATAGAGTATCTGGCACCTGATAACGTGACTGCCATTAATTCCCTTTTACTACAATCCACCTTATCAACATCCGTTAGTAGTACTATAACTGCGTCCAATTTAACCTTTACATTCAAAATTTTCCCAATTTCATACTCTACACTCATCCAGAATGGCTTCAACTTCTTACACCCCCACCACATATGCTCGTACGTTCCTATATCCTCCTTACACCTCCAACATATACTTAATTTTGTCTTGTCAATTAAATGTAATCGCACAGGGGTCATATACCATTTCCATAATAACTTGTGATTATGCTCCTTTTTTGTTGTTCAGTCACACAGTCGACTCCGACCCTTTGCGACCCCATGGACCATTTTCCTCCAGGCGCCTCTGTCCTCCACCATCCCCTTCAGCCCTCCCAGCTCTGTGCCCATTGTGTCTACAATGCCATCTAGCCATCTCATCCTTGGCCTCCCCCTTCTTCTTTTGCCCTCCACCTTTCCCAACATCAATGCCTTCTCAAGTGAATCCTCCCTTCTCATTTGATGTCCAAAGTACTTTAGCTTCATCTTTACTATTTGACCTTCCAATGAGCAGTCAGGGTTAATTTCTTCTAAGATTGACCTATTTGTTCTCCTCGCTGTCCAGGGGACTCTCAAAACCCTCCTCCAACACCACATTTCAAAGGCATCTATTCTTCTACATTCAGCCTTCCTAATTGTCCAGCTCTCACATCCATACATTACTACTGGGAAAACCATTGCTTTGACTATTCTAATTTTTGTTTGCAATGTGATGTCTCTGCTTTTCACTATGTTCCCCAGGTTTCTCATCGCTTGTCTCCCAAGAATCAGTCGCCTTTTTATTTCATGGCTACAATCCCCATCTACAATCCTTAATCCTTACTAATAACGTTTTCATGATTCTTCTTTTCCACTTTCTATTCCAACATTCATCTGTGATTTTAACATTTAAATCTTGTTCCCATATTCCTCTTAATGCTTTTTGGGATTCGTTAAAATCATCCAATACTTTATATAATTTACTAACTAATCCTTTAATTTCTGTTTGGCCATTTCTTAACTTATATACCAACTCCTCAAATTTTGTCATGTCCCTGTCTAAGCCTATTTCTTCCCTTTATTTTTTATTCCAACTATTCAGTGTGTCAACTTGAAGCCAATTTAGTTTAAACGGTTTACAAATTTCTGACATTTTCTCTTCATCCTCACAAACAGCTAACCATTCCTTTAGTAAAGTTACTTCATATCTTTTCATTATTTCTTCAGTCCTATGGTCTAAAAGTAGTGGGAATGATTTTAAATCCCTTAACTCCAAAATTGGTGATAACCCTGGGGATAATTTGTTTTTCAATAGTGTCCATGTTCTAAAGAGTGTCTTTAACATTTTATTCGCGGTATTAATTTTAACTATTTCTTTGCCTAGAAATATTAGCGATTCGTCTCCCAATTTTTCACGTAATTCAATCTCCCCCATATCAATTTTTGCCTTATTAAAATTTTACAAATATTTTTCAGTTGAAATGCCCAATAATAATTTGTGATGTTCGGGATTCCTAAACCACCTTTTTTTGTGAAAGATACCACAACGTTTTCGATATTCTAGCTTTTTTTCCCATTATTGCAGTAATTATTTATTAAGTTTTAAAATACATTTAGTTCCTTCCTTTTAATATTAATTTGGAGAATATCGAATAAAAAAATTATTTTAGGTAACAATTTCATTTTACACAACGATACTTGGCCAAACCAGGATAAATTTAGTTTTTTGTATCTTATAATCTTTTCCTTTAACTCCTTTTCCAATTTATCATAATTCAATCTCTTTAAATCATCATACTTGTTTGAAATGTTTATTCCTAAATACTTAATACTAGACCTGATCTGTAATTTAAATCTGGATTTTAAACCTTCTTGTGCTTCAACATTCCCATTAAAAAAATTGCCTCTGATTTATCCCAATTAACTTTAAGCCCCGTCACCCTATAAAATTCTTCTAAGTGTACATATACTTTTTCCAATGACTTTTCAGGATTTTTTAACGTGAATAATGTGTCGTCTGCACATTGGCTAATTTTTATCCCATTTAGACCTATCATGTCTGTATCTTCTCTTACCACATTAGCAATTAATTCTATGACCATTATAAACAGTGAAGATGACAGTGGATCCCCTTGTCTTGTGCCAGCTTCCAACTTAATTTCCTCTGTTAATCCATCATTTATTTTTACTCTTGCCGATCCCCTTTGATATAATTGCCCAATTACTCCACAAAATTTTGAACCGAATCCATACTTTTCTATAATTTGTTTTATGGCAATCCACTGGATGGAATCAAAAGCTTTGAATATATCTAATGAGATAAAACCTGTGTGATTTCTTTGCTGCTGTGCAATGATTGACATATCAAGTATCCTCCTTGTCAGGTCCGACATGAACCAACCTCGCAAAAACCCTGCTTGATCTTTTTGAATATAGTTACCTAAAAATTTATTTAACCTATTGGCCAAAACTGCAGTAAAAATCTTTGCATCCTGATTCATCAGCGAGATTGGTCTATATGATTCGATGTTTTCCACGTTTTTCCCTACTTTTGGTATTAAAATAATAACTGAGTTATACCACGATGCCGGTACTATACCTCCATCCATTACATAATTAAATACCCTTTCAATCCTTGGTATCAAAACTTCCTTGAAATCCTTATAAAATTCCACAGACAAACCGTCTTCACCAGGGGTTTTACCCACCCTTAACTTATCTATAACATCAGTAATTTAGGTTTCTCTCTTTGAGGTCAGTTTGCAGTTACGAAATTCCATAAAATCCAATCATTTGGCAGTTGGTTTTGACACACTAGAATTTCAAAATAATTGACATCCAGTTATCACCATAGAAGTAGAATGTAAATATTTATATGTTTAAATATTTTCATTCTACTTCTATGATAATAATTGAATATATAAATTTACAACCCCTTAATATGTCATCTTCACCTAAAATTGCATAAAATCGTGATGAATGCTTTCAGGGTTTGGAGCTGGGGGGAGGGGTGTGGTGGTCTTTCCTGAGTTGTTAACTCCTTGTTGTAGTTTGGCTGGGAGTTGGAAAAAATCCAGGAACAGTACCAGGGTATGTATCTGCTACTGGATTTTGTTGAAATGTTCAAATATCACAAGGAGCGATTCTGCGGAGATCAGGCACACATCTCGCAGTTGTTTTGTGATAATTTCCAGCTGTGGTTGTTCAGATTTCCCTGGAGAGATTTCTTTCTCATTTGGGATTGTTTCTGGTGGCAGGACAGAGTAATAGATTTATTATTATTATTATTATTCTCCAGAATCTGTTGGTTTGCTGGTTGGAGGGTTCCATTCTAGTCTGCTTTATCTCTCTTTTTCTTCTTTCTTACTGCTCCATTGCCTTCTTTTGGGGTAGTCACATTAGGAGCCTTTTCTGCTGTCTTGTCTTGCCTTTGGTGGGGGTCTGATCTTGGCTAACATTTCTGGGTGCTTGGGAATGCTCAGATGGTGGCAGGAAGTGGTGGACTGAGCTGTTAGCTTTTATCCATGTTGGCCCCTCCCCATACCTTGGTCATATCATGTGGACATGAAGTATAGAATACTCCCAACTTGTTATGAAAGGGAAGATCCTTGGAAAGAGAGGCCCTGGACGTAGACGGACTTTGTAGCTAAAGACCTGAGAGGCTGGTGTGGAATGTCCTCAGAAGAACAGTTCCAAAGAGTTAAGAACAGGAAGACTATTGCCATGATGAACCTTAAAATCCTTTTTTGCAGAGGTTCTTGTTGCAAAATTTACTTTTAAAAAACCTGATGATACTAATCTAGATGCTAAGATCTTCACAGCGATATTGGCCAATAGATTGAATAATTTTATGGATAATTATATAAATGAGGATAAGGTGGGTTTTTTGAAAGGTAGACATATGTCGGATTTGACAAGAAGAGTTATAGATTTAATAGCCGTGGTAGGACAAACAAAAGAAAAAATAGGCTTATTATCATTAGATATTTTTAAGGCATTTGATTCTTTACAATGGGTAACAATTAACGAGATAATCAAATGCTATGGATTTGGAGATAAATTTAGAAAGACAATTGAACAATTATATCAGCAAGGTACTGCTATAGTAAGAGTAAATAATGAGGATACAGAAGAAGTGAAATTAGAAGCAGGTACTAGGCAGGGCTGCCCACTTTCCCCAAATTTATTATGGCAATGGAAATGCTGGCAAAAGTTGTAAGGGAAGATAAAGAAATAGATGGGGTCTTAGGCAATAAGATAAATCTTTATGCGGACGATACTTTGATAATAACTAAATATCCGGTAAAGGCATTGGATAGAATACAAACATTATTAAATGATTTTGAAGATATCACGGGTTTGAGAATAAATTGGGATAAATCAGAAATGATATTATGTAATATGAGTAAAGAAGATCAACAAAAGATAAAGGGAAAAAGTAACCTACAAATTAAGGATAATCTGAAATATTTAGGGTTAAATATTTCAAATAAAATTGAAGATCTTAAGAAATTGAATTACGTAAAATTGAAAAAAGAATTTAAGATTAGAATACAGGGGTTACAAAGATTGAAGTTGTCTTGGTTTGGAAGAATAGCAATGAGTAAAATGATGTTGCCAAGAATCAATTTTTTTATTTGATGCACTTCCAATTCAACTTAAGGATAAGGAAATTAATGAGTTTCAAACAATGATTAATAGTTTTTGTAACCGGGGAGAAAGAACTAGATTGGCTAAAAAGTTTTGGTATTTATCCCAGAAAGATGGGGGATTAGGAATGCCAAATTTAA
This sequence comes from Bradypodion ventrale, assembly GCA_035047345.1. NCBI lineage: Eukaryota > Metazoa > Chordata > Lepidosauria > Squamata > Chamaeleonidae > Bradypodion > Bradypodion ventrale. Next base: position 52,518,551 of record JAWDJE010000006.1, read on the forward strand.
TGACATACTATAGAGCATTTCAAATTAAGAACGTTGTGAAGATCTTAGCAAGGGAAAAGGTAATTTGGGAAGAAATTGAAATGAAAGAACTTAGTTATATGGGGAAAATAGTTTTTTTAGGAAGTGGCATTGGGAAAGTAGATATTAAAAATAAAATGATGAGGACAACTTTAGGAATATGGAGAAAAGTGAGGAAGGTGTTGGTACCAGATACTTCCCCCATTATTGAATTGGAAGATATTGCAGATTTTCCAATATAAATTAATAAAAGGATTAAAGAAGTATTAGATAAAAATGAAGTTTTCCTGCTGAAAGACTGGATATGGGCCTGTAGAGATAATAAGAGAAAAAACAACTTTGTATTTACAAATGAAATTGAATTGGCTTCAGATAGGGATGGTAAATAAGTGGAATTGTAAATTTTTGAATGAAGCTGGATTAGAAAGAGAGAGGACTGAATTTGAAGAACTAGTTCTAAAAATAAGAAAGGGACAAAGAGGAATAAAGGGGCTGGTGAGCAAAATATATATAATGATAAACAAGGAAGGTAATCCACAAGAGGAATTGAAAGTAAGATGGGAACAGGATCTAGGGATAAAGATAGAGGATCAAAATTGGAAAAATAAATGGAAGAAAAGAATTATGAGAACTCTGTCAGTAAGAGTAAAGGAGCACAATTATAAAATGTTGTGGAGATGGTATTTGACCCCAGTGAGATTACATCAGTTTAATAAAAAGAATGATAAAATGTGTTGGCGTTGTAACACTGCACTGGGTACATACGAGCATATGTGGTGGAATTGTAGAGTGGTAAAGAATTTTTGGGAAGGAATTGAGAACGAAATAAATGAAATTATGGGAACAAAAATCAAACTGGGTTCAAATACCATTATGCTGACAGATATGGAAGATATAAACTTAAGCAAAGATTAAAAAAGTGTTATTAGAAATAATGCAGACAACGGGTAGAATGTGTATTGCGAGAAAATGGAAAAATGAAGTTAATATAAAAATTGAGGAATGGTATAAGGAAATGTGGGATTTAGCATTGAATGATAAGTTAACACATGAGATAAATATGAAAAAGGGTATTATTAAAGAAAATAGATTCTGGAAGGTTTGGAAAATCTTTGTGGATTACTCATTGAAGGGTGAAGAGTTGAATAGACTTGTACCTGCTCACAAGAGCTTTTGGGAATGATTTAACTGAGAAACTCGGTGCTCTCCAGGGCAATGTAAATAACACATGGTGGTTAGTTTTTTCTTTTTCTTTTTAATATTGGTTAAATTGTTTATTCTTATATTTAATTTTGTTATGTTTGTACTAAAAGTATGGGCTAGAATTGTGACTTGGTGGATATAAGATATAACAGAGAGTATGAAATGTACACTGAGACGGTGAAAAAACAAAAATTTCAGATTTGGTATTAGATAAAAATTTCGTATTAATAAATATAATTACAAGACTGAAGGAGGAAGCAATATAATACCGAGTCACAATAGAATTATAGACTTATGACTTGTTGCTTTTATTATTGTATGTGATTTTGAAGTTGGTCTTTATTGTATTTATGTTAAAAATTTAATAAAAATTAATAAAAAAAACCTAATCTAGATGAAAATTTGAGAAAAAATTATTTCTAGTGGATTTGAAATATACAAGGTTAAAATAGGAAGAAGTATTAAAATGAAGGAAATTATTCCCACTCAGATAATAGTTTGATGCAAATGGGAACAGCTTTAAAATTATGATTTGCACAATATGTTTGAGTAAAAAAATATCAGTATAACAAAGTTCCAAATTCAGAACATATTAAGCATTTAGGAGCTTATACTAGATCAAACTTGGTAAAACACAGAGCTACTCACATATGAGTGACTGCGGTGGCTTAGTGGTTAAGATGCTGAACTTGGGGACTGGAAGATTGGCTGGTCAGCAGTTCAACACACCAGTGCTGCATGACAGAGTGAGCTCCTGTTTCTGTCCCAGCTCCTGTCAATGTAGCAGTTCGAAAGCAAGAAATTGCAAGTAGATACAGTAAAACCTCGAGATATGAATTTAATTCATTTCTCAAGGTTTTTCTTATCTTGAAAAATTTGTATCTCAAAACTCAATGAAAACACATTGTATTATTAGATGTGTCCGCTAGAGGTCACCATATACTTTTTCGTATCTCAAAAATTCCTATTAAAAATTTGTGCAGTGTCTTGAATACCACCCCCCAATTTTCCATTTGTATCTCAAGTTTTTTGTAAGTCGAACCATTCATATGTCGAGGTACCACTTTGGTGGGATGGTAAACAGTGTTCCATGCACTCCAGTGTTTAATCATGCCTGCCACATGTCCACAGAAACGTCTGCAAATAAAGACAGTGCTGGTTCTTTGGCTATAAGCAGATGAGCACTGAACCCTAGAGTTGGTACGACTTGCTTTTTGAGCAAGGGCAACCTTTACCTTCAGTATAGTACATATATTGCAGCTCTTAATGTTGCTGTGAGAACTTTAATCTGAACAAATATTTGGTGTTCCTCGGCATGAGCAAGAATTCTCCCAATCTCAATGTTGGTAATTAAAATTTTAAATGTCAGGTTGGCCAAATAGCTCAGTGAGTTAGATATTTGGCTACAGAATCAGAAGTTGGGAATTTGATTCCTCACTGTGTGTCCCAAGAGAAAAGGCGTCTTGACTACACAGTCTAAGAGCACCCCTATAAGAAGAGTCTGTGAGCATCTTACACCTAAAAAATTCTGGAAAAGACCGGCTTTGCAGCATGTGATTATGATGGTTTTTAGTTTAATAAGTGTCAGAAATGTGTTCTTGTTGCTTCGTTTCATAAAGGTTTCATAAAAGTTCCACCCCATACAATGCAGTGAATTGGAAACCTCTGTTAATGAACTGGATTTACTTGTGTAATATTTATAATAAAATAATTATTATATTATATTATATTATATTATATTATATTATATTATATTATATTATATTATATTATATTATATTATATTATATTATACACACTCTCTCTCTCACTCACTTTCTCATTTTTCTCTCTTTCACTCACCCTCTCTTTTTCTCTCTCTCTCACACACAAACACCAACACACACAAAACCACACACAAACATTCACACAAGGCAGTGGCTTATGTGGCCCTGGCCTTCCGGGGAATTGGCTCGCCTCCCCCTGGCTGTGGGGGCCGAAGGCAGCCGCCCTTTCGGCCTCTGTCCCTGGGGTAGGCACTCGCTTCCCTCCGGGAGGTGTTGACAGAACAGAGCGCCATTCTCTGTCCTCGTCTCCCAGGGAAGTGGCTCCATTCCCCCGGTAGGTGGGGGCTGATGGCAGCCACGCTTTCTGCCCCTGCCCCCAGGGTAGGTGTTCGCTTCCCTTTGGGTGGTGAGGGCATAGTGGAGTGCTGTTATTCGCCCTCGCCTCCCGAGGAAGTGGCTTGTTTCTCCCGGGAGGCGAGGGCTGAAGGCAGCCGTGCTTTGTCCCCTCATCCCTGGGGTAGGCATTCGCTTCCCTTCGGGAGGCAAGGGCGTAACGTAGTGCCGTTTTTCACCCTCGCCTCCCAGGGAGGCCAAACGGAGCGCCAACAGGCTGTCTCCATTTTGTCTGCGTGCGCCCCGGCCCCGCCTCTCCTTTGCTCGCGCCAGCCAATCTGATTGGCTGGTGCATGGTGCAGGGGTTTGTGGGGCTTGTAGTTGTTTTTTTGTTTTGGTTTTAGTGGGGCGCATGACCCACCTGTGGCCCCCAGATTTTGGCTATGCAATCTGGGACGTGGATGGTAGGTGTGAGCCAGAGGGCTGTGTGGCCTTGTCTTGGTGCATGGAAATGCATTCGGGACTCACGGGCGCACACTCCTGCTTTATTTATAGTATAGTATAGTATAGTATAGTATAGTATAGTATAGTATAGTATAGTATAGTATAGTTGTGGCCTGGGGTCCTGGGTGGAAGGAGGAGGAGGACATCCAGATGGCTCAGCTGCCTGCTGCTGGCTCCGACTTGGACTCTGAGCCCGGGGGGGAACCCTTGCCAGTCCCCCAGGCCGCACCTGGCTCAGATCAGGAGGCTGAGTTGGAAGAGATGGATCTGGCACTGGCACTACAGCCAGCTGTCACCCCAGAGCTGGCCCAGCAGGGCCAAGCCAGGCCGGAGGGCTGGAACTTGACAGATGGGCTGAGTGCTAACAGGCAGACTACTTGGGAGCAGGCTGGCACACCTACTCATTACAGGAATTAACTGAGGCATTAGATTCAGCTAAGGAGGAGGAGGTTCCGGGCACGCCTCCTGAACAGACCCACAGTTGTGGGGTCTGACTCCTCTTAAAAGAAGAGAGGCATGCCAGCAGACCCTTTGTCGGACCAACTTGTCAACCTTGTGGACCCAACACCATGCTCTTAGCTTCCTGACTTGATGTACTGAACTCTAGACCTCTGACTGACCCTGACTACGTTTCCTGGAAGACCCTGGTAACCCTGACAAGACTCAACTGGCTACTGACCTCAGACTGGTGACAGCGATTCTGTTCCAAGGCCTGAAGTAAGAGGAATCTCCCCTTCCTCCACTGCAGCTCTACCCAGCTGTTGAGCTCCTCTGGTGCCGGGCCATGACAATTATATTATATTATATTATATTATATTATATTATATTATATTATATTATATTATATTATATTATATTATATTATATTATATTATATTATATTATGCTAGATTTACTATAAGTATAAGCATAGATTTAACCTAGATGATGATGAAAGAAAAACGGGAGCATATTATCTTACCAGAATAAAAGGCAAAGAAAATGTGAACAGTAAAGTGAAGAGCTGTATAGAAGTAATGCAAGCCTAACAGATTCCTTTGAAAATTATCTTGTGATGAACCTGCAGTTTTAGAAAGCAAAGAAAAATCTGTTCTTGAAGCATGTGGAACTGGTGGAACAAAAAAATTATGAGTAAATGAGATGCTACTAGGAATAACTTCAAGCTATAGAAATTGGCTGTCAGAATTTTAAAAAGAATATGCCAATGAATATGGATCATAAAACAGTGGCCCACAGACAAGAAATATTCAGTATACATTTTAATGCTAGGGACAAGAACAGTAACCATAGTTTTGTTGTTCAGTCGCACAGTTGATTCCCACCCTTTGCGACCCTATGGACCATTGACCTCCAGGCACCCCTGTCCTCCACCATTCTCCTCAGCCTGCCCAGCTCTGTGCCCACTGCATCTACAATACCATCCAGCCATCTCATCTTTGGCCGCCCGGCCCACTTCTTCTTTTGCCCTCCACCTTTCCTAGCATCAAGGCCTTCTCAAGTGAATCATCTCTTCTCATTTGATGTCCTCTTTAGCTTCAATTTTACTATTTGATCTTCTAAGGAGCCATCAGGGTTGATTTCTTCTAAGATTGACCTATTTGTTCTCCTCAATGTCCAGGGGACTCTCAAAACTCTCCTCCCACACCACATTTCAAAGGCATCTATTTTTCTGTGTTAAGCTTTCCTAATGGTGCAGCTCTCACAACCATACATTACCACTGGGAATACCATCGCTTTGACTATGCTAATTTTTGTTTGCAATGTAATGTCTCTACTTTTTACTATGTTCCCCAGGTTTCTCATAGCTTGCCTCCCAAGAATCAGTCACCTTTTTATTTCATGGCTGCAATCCCCATCTGCAGTGATCTTTGATCCTAAGAAAGTAAAATCTGTCACTGCTTCTACTTCTTCCCCATTTATTTTCCAGGGGCTGATAGGGCCTGTTGCCATTACCTTGGTTTTCTTGATACTGAGTCTTCAAGCCAGCTTTTGCACTCTCTTCTTTCAACCTAATCAGTAGCTTCCTTAGGTCTTCCTCACTTTCTGCCATTAGGGTGGTATCATCTGCATATCTCAAATTGTTGATGTTTCTCCCAGCAATTTTGATCCCATATTAGCACTGCATTAATTTACCATGCAAGCAAAGTAGTGCTTAAGACTTCTACCATATATGAAGCAAGAAATGTCCAATGTTCAAACTGGTTTCAAAAATGGAAAAGGCACTAGAGATTATGTCACAAATACATTTTGACTCCTGAAATGGTTTAAACAAATACTACAATAACAGCTAAATTACTTAACATTCCTAGTGAATGACATTGAACCCCTAGCTAGTTCTTAATTATACAGCTAGGAGAAACAAATAAATTATACAAGGGGGGAGGGCAAATTATCCTTAAGCTATAACAGAGAAAGTATCTGTTAATGACTTTTCATCTGTTTAATCAAGTAGAACTGCTAACTGGTTGCATGATATAGAAAATGTGCAGTGATTGGTATGCATATACAATCTTCTTCCAAAATTAATTGTGGAATAGTGTCACTATATAGATAAAGGCTTAGCTTTGTTATTTTGACCTTGTCAGTACCTGTCATCATAGTTGGGTTAAATATGAGGGATTTGAGTAGATGTCAGATATTACAGCCTTCACATAGTATTACTATTTGATTATCTTTCTTATTTACGGCAGAGTGAATATGCTGGGTTATATGAGAATATTTTCTCCCACATTTGAGGTAGAATAGGATGGCTGGCCACTCTTTTCATCTGGTTTGGAAACAATTGCTATTATTTGCATCTAACAGATAAATCTGTGATAGCAAGATCTTCTACTTCTTTCAACTCCTAAATTAATTGTTGAAAAGTAGGTAGATATGAAATTCAAAGGAGAAGAGAACATTATAGAATATGTGCAACAGCATGATTGGTTATGAAATAGCCAAAGAGAAACCTGTCCTAATTTGTGTGTGGTATGTGTTTTCAAGATGGAGTTGATTCCACACACCAGTGAGTTTCCATGAGTGAGCAGGGATTTGAACCTAGGCCTCCTGAGCCCTAGTCTGTCACTTTATCCACTGTACCACCTTGGATACTTCAGAAACTTTAAGCAGTTTATATAAAAATAAATAAGAGGACTTCAGATAATCAGAGCACAAGACTGTTTAGGCATTCAGTGCTCCAATACAGATAAAACTGATCCGTTTGTGGGATAAAATTGATGTTTTCTTTTTACTATCTTAAAATGAGAACACTTTACTTGGGCAGGCAATGGTTTCATATACTGTAATTTTGACTGGTGGAATTTTTAAGTGAAAACCGAAATAATATTAATCTGAGTTTATATGCAGCACTATAGATGAATGAGTAGGCCAAGATGAATATCAAGATTAGGCTTGAATCCAACATTTCCAGCAATGCTTATCTTTTATTTGGCTTTTCCACACAAGTTTAAAATTAAAAACACAAAGTGGAAATGATTATCAGAGCACCTAAATTAGGGGATTTCCGTAAGAATAAAGGTAAAAGAGGACCAATTATAAAATTAAAACATAGAAGAAGGAAGAGGAGAGATGGCAGATGTATCTATGACAGTGTTGCAGAAATGCAGTTCTTCATCATGCATTCTGTGAATCCCCACTTGTGGGTTCTGCGCCTGGGCAGAGTCGTGACCAGAACTTTTAAGCTGATTGGATAAAAAGGTTTTGTGGTTAGGACCGCCCACCTTAGCCGCCATTTTACGCTTTTTCCTCAGTTCTCGTCTTTCCGCCGTAGCAGCAGGAGACTGTTGAGAGCTCTCGTCAATTTTTGTGTCGTTTCTCTGGAAAAGATTCCTTATTTCTTAAAAATTTTCCGCTGGTGATCTTGTCCAGTTTCACATGGGGTTATCAGGATTCACAGACAAGAAGCAGATGAGAAGTTCCACAGCATTCCAATATACTGTATCATTCTTCCTATCTCTACTACCCTTCTTAAGCTTGGGTTGAGACAAGCCCACACAAGAAAAGTATCACTTTCTAGATATTCAGTAACATTATGCAGCTACATATAAACAGAGAAACACTATCCAATAGACATGCTTCCAATACTCACCTCTCTAAGTCGAACAGGATCAGGTGGTTGGTACTTAATGGTAATCTACTACTGGAAAGACTTAGAAACAAAACAGGGTTCTCAGTTGTGCAGTCTTCCAGCTACATACAGTTTTACTGAAGTAGACCACCCTTTCTGACTGTGGCACAGTAGGAAGCTGAAGACATGAGGTAGGCAGCCACAGGATCCTCAACCCACTTAGTGCTTTCACAAATACTGAAACAGCTAAAGTGTATGTATGACTGACTGAGTGTTGATAAATGAGACTTTTATTTATACATTATTACACATAAATTAGATACCCATTGACAGACAAGGACTAGGGAAGCTTGGGTTCACATCCCCACTGAGCAGTGGAAGCTCATGGGGTGTGTAGAATTGGTAAAACATTCCTTAAATTTCTCACTTATTTTGAATGTCCTATTTTTAATAATTTCATGTTGTCAAGTCATTCCGACTTATGGTGATCCTTTCAAGGGAAGTATAGAGTACAAAGAGGTGGTTTACCATTCCCCTTTGCTGGGGGCATCCTGGGACTGTGCAATGTTGATGGTGTAAGAGGGATACTTTCTATATCATTATTAAGACTAGTTGCTTAGATGTGCCCTGGATTTCTGAAATTGTTTGAAATAAATTGGTAATTATCAGATCCCCAATTCAGTCAAAAGCAATTCAGGCATGGTGTGAATCAGTCCATCTACTGTAGTTTGGGATTTGGCCAAATTGAATGCATGGTCCTAATAGGAAACTTATTTGGAAGCTGAAATATCCTTATATATTGTTGCCGGGTTCCTAGAGTACCTCCAGAGGGCCCTTCTAAATTCTAGTCAAGTTGTGGTGGGCGTGTTTATTGAAGAGGTCTATTTCTGCAAAACCAAGGGATCTGATCTCTGGGTTTCTCATATGCCACTGAAGTCACAAAGCTTCTCTTTTTACAAAATTATTTTTTATTATCAAAACAGCATCAAAACATATAGCCAAATATAAACACAAAAACGAGAAAAAAAAACAGGACATTACTACATTACTTTATAACATTTTCACCCATGCTTCTTAAAACTTGTCTCTTAAATAAATCTTTCAGAGAATGGACTTGTTCCTTAGTAACTTTCAGTCATGACCTACCTCACGTGCTGTCTGTACACACATGCCCTCTACCTGTAATCCAACAACAGAAAAACTGTATCTATGTGTTGAGGATGAATTGTCCCCACCTTCAGACAAGTATGGAGAAAGTATAGTCTCCTTTGGTAAAGGTAAAGGTTTCCCTTGCTCGAAAGCCAGTCGTATCCGACTCTAGGGTTCAGTGCTCATCTCTGTTTCAAAGCCGAAGAGCCAGCGCTGTCTACTTCTGGAGACGTTTCTGTGGTCATGTGGCAGGCATGACTAGACACTGGAGCACACGGAACGCTGTTTCCTTCCTACCAAAGTGGTCCCTATTTATCTACTTGCAATGTCTTGCTTTCGAACTGCTAGGTTGGCAGGAGCTGGGGAAAAGACGGGAGCTCATTCCGTCCTGCAGTACTCGGGAATCGAACTGCTGACCCATATCTGATTTAAAGAAGTATCTTGTCTAAGGGTGCAGAAAGCTGTAAAGATCTAAAACAAAATACAGTTGTACCTCATACAACAATTTTAATCCATTCCATGGGGCTCGTTGTTGTATGAAACAATTGCTATACGATGCATGCATTGTATAGTGATTTTCCCTATGGGATTTATTTATTTATTTAGTATATTTTTATACCGCTTTCCTCACCTATTGGTGACCCAAAGTGGTTTACAGACAAACAAAGATGGTAAATTACATAAAACTTTAAATACAATTAAACATTGTGGCTGAACATCCGAGGGAGCCTAAGATACGGCATCCAGGCTCAACATCAGTGACGGAGCCTGGTACTCAACATGCTCTACAATATCCTTGGACATGCATCGTACAACAAATTTTTTCACTAAGTGGTTTTATCCCATTGAAAAATTATGATTTTTCCATAGGGAAAATAGTTAGGCGGGATGCCATCCCCCCCACCCCCCCAAAAAAACCTAATTGTTATACGATTTTGTTGTTATACAGGGCGATTGTTGTATGAGATTCCACTGTATATGCATTTATTTTAAGGCTAGATTGTTTGCAATTTACAAACATTTTTAAGGGCACACTGGAAGCATTGTTAAGAATGTATACCTTGCAGAAGGCTACAATGATTCCCTCCCCCTCCTCTTCCCATTGCCTACTTCTGAAAGAGTTGGCTCATCTATGCTGTCAAATGAAGCCATTTCCTGAATGCACCAGCTTTGAGTCACTTTTTGAGCTCTCCTTGAGTTTTAACTCCTCCCTAACTGTGTCTGTGTGTGTGTATGTGCCTGTGCGCCAAGGAATGATGAGGAGGGTGGGGGAGGAGTAGTAGCTGTGGAGGCATTAGATGAATGCAGCTGCTAAATGTAATAGGTATTGCGGGTCCCTGGTTCTTAACTGTAGTGTAAGAGCTGGCCCCATTCAGTTCCTATTGCTATTGGTTTAAATTGCCAGTCTGTTTTAATGAGAGCTTCTCAGCCCTCCAAAGCCAGTGCTGAGCTTGAAGGGAGCAATGGGGGGAGGAGGGGGAGGAGGCAAGCCTGCTGGGGGAAGGAAGTCGTAGCTGCTGCAGCAGCACTGAGGAGCTCCGAAGAAGTTCAAGTGCTTAACTTGCAACAAGATGACATCAGCTGCTTCCGTGAGGTGGGCTATCGAGAGCATTTTGGCAAAGAATCTCGCAGTCCAAGAAGCGTGCTTGATTTGGGCTGTAGGATTTTTTGTTTTTTCCTCTTGAACTTTCTTGATATTGGAGAGTGGCTTCTTGGTTGTTGTGTGTAAATGTGTGTTGTTGTGTGTTTTTTTTTTAATGCATGTCATCAAGCAATTTTTTGAAAAATCTTTCTGGGGGCATAATTTGGAAGTCTATGAGTTCTGTGGGAAATGATTACATCAGTCACAGGAAGGGCTAGGATTGGTCTGTACAGTGTGGTTTGATTCACTACCTAAAAGATTGTGTGTAACCCTTTGAGTGAAGCTCTGGGAGAGTTGTTTGCCTCCCCCAGAAAAAAGTGCAGATACTGCCAGATCTCGGGTGACTGGCACGGGTTCAGTAATCCATTGAAACTGGGTGCTGCAGATTAAAATTGCAAAGGATTAGAAGAAGCAGAGCATAAACTCAAGAGAGAGAATATTTTAAAATGCCATCTTGTTCTTCTGACTGCTGCCTTTTAAGTGCTGCTGAGGTAAGGTTCTTTGTCCCCAACCAACCCCACCCCCAATATTATATTGTTTCAATCCTTTTACAATTATCATCACATTATCTTTCTAGAAGCACAAATGTGCTTTTTAAATATAAGGCTAACACAAGGTTAAATCCTGGTGCTGTGCCTTCTATCCTGTGGAGAGCAAGGTAGTTTTTGTATTGGGGTGGAGGTGATACGTGTGTATTGTTAATATAGATTAAGCCATTAAAGCTATCATAGGCAAGCATCCATTTAAGTAAGGTTCATGGAGAGCTTGCAAACTGTAACTTCTTCTTAGAACACAGAGGTAAGTCGGCAGTTTGAGACCTGGGTACTGCATGACGGTTTAAGTGCCTGTCTCTGTCCCAGCTCCTGCCAACCTAGCAGTTCAAAAGCAAGAAATTGCAAGTAGATAAATAGAGACCACTTCGGTGAGAATAAGGAGCCTTATCCGGGCATTCGCTGAGTGGAGTTTCTCCAGCAAAAATCCTTTCAACCCAGAATAATTTCTAACACAAAATTATTATTACAGTATTATAGAACACAGAACATAGATTATCCATATGGAGTTGCTAGATAACATTGGATACCAGGTGAAGAGGCTGGTAGAAATATGTATAATGCTAGTAACTGACTTCCTAGTTTTAATCGCTAATGACACAATAAAAGTTACTAGATACAGTAGATACATTTTTAGCTGAATTTTTCTGTAGAAAAAATATTGGGGGGAAACCCAGGTTTGATCATATAGGATTAGTTCTTCCCATGAAGGCTAAGTGGTTAAGAATCTCGCCTTGTTAGCTGAAAGGCTGGCACGTCGGCAAGTCGAGACGCAGCTACTGCATGATGGTTTGAGCACCCATCTGTGCCAGCTCTTAGGGACATGAAAGGAGCCTCATTCAAGTGTCCTCAAGCTGTTTCTCAAGCAAAAATCCTTTCAACCCAGAATAATTTCTGACACAAATTATTATTATAGTTCTTCCCATCTATCCACCCTTTTATCCAATGTTTTAATGTCCAATATAGTAACAGTTTCCCCCTACATGTTTGATTCACTCTTCAATGGCCTTAAAGGCTGCCTAGCCTCACTAAAGGGAAAATGTGGACAAGAATAACAACTTGTGACAGAAATCCCAAAAGTCAAAGTCACATTCTGTATAGGGAGTACAGTTTTCTGGGAGCACAAAAATTATATATGTGTCTTCTGGGAACAAAACTTAGCTTCCTAAAAGTGTGGTTTTTACTTACCTTTTAAATGAAGTTTTGATGAAGTTTCTAGCTCTTATGGAGCAAAGGTACTGAACTCTAAAGTGTGTGAGCAATGGCAGCTGAAATTGTAAAGTTGAATAAGGGTGTGTGTGTGTGTGTCCCAGTACAATTTCAGTGCATGAGTGAGTTGGATTTCTGTATTCTGTCTCTGTGTCTTCAGAACTAGATTAATTTTTTATTTTATTTTTCAGATATGTATGATTCACATAAGCCCTAGAGGTACTCACCTTAGTGTACCCAACTTAGAAGTTCAGTAGTGTAGTCAAAGTATACAGAGCTTTGATTATATATAGCAATTATTCAATTATTTTTTCTATGGTTTTGGAATACTATAAGCCTATTATCTGTAAAATGTATTTATTTTTGTATTGCAGGATGTGAAAGTCTTTAGTGAAGATGGGACATGCAAAGTGGTTGAGATCTTAGCAGATATGACTGTCCGGGACCTCTGCCAGCTTCTTGTGTACAAAAGTCATTGTGTGGATGACAACAGCTGGACCTTGGTGGAACATCATCCTCTTCTAGGATTAGGTAGGGAAGAATCTGGAAAGGAAGCCTGTCTTAAATGCCTGAGGATAATATGTAGCAACAAATGGGTTTTCTTAGGTGCTTGTGAATACTGTTAATGACAGTATATGTACATTAAGGTGGTGGTAGGGAATCCAGTTAAGTGACCTTGTGACACATGGAAGTGAAAAGTCATAATATTAATTCATTTTTAGCTGGCAATTAGCTAGTTCCCACTGTAATTCACAAGCAGACACCAAGCCAGCATGCATCCCAGAGAATCGCAGCAGTGGGTCATTAATTGCTAGCTAGAAACAAGTGAATGTTACATCTTTTGCCTTCAATGTGTATTCCAAAGTAACAGAATTTCATTCTGGTGAACGTTGATATTTACATGTCAGTTGAAACAATCTTAAATAAAGGGCATGTGTATGAGTGTTCATATATTTTCTTTGAAGAGGTCATGTGTAGGCATCTAGGTAACATTCTTTTGCATAGGTAAAGCCAAGCTGGGCAGTAGTATATCTGTAGCTCTACAACAGGTTTGGGGAGATTTTATAGGGCCATTTTTGTGTTCCTCAGGCCCCTCTGCCTTAAAAAAATTCCTGAAGTTTCGTACAAAAAGCCCTCTTATACCTTCTAAGGGGTGTGCAACAATTTTGCCACATTTAAGGATCCTCCAGCACCCTTGAGTTTCCACTCCAAATAAAAAAAGTTTAATTTGTTTTGGCCACAGGAGGGTTTTAAACAATCTTGTTGCAACATTTACAGTGCATGATAACTGCATTAAAAAAAAATCAAATATGCAAATCTTTGTCTTCAGCCAAACCCTGTGGGAACCTGGTTCTTTGGTTACCAGCAAATCTGAAGAATGACCCTTTGGTGCCAGTGAAATTGCCCACCCCACACTTCTCTTTCCTCTCCCAAAATGAACTGTGCCAATTATGCCTTGTGACAGTAACCATCAGTAGGTATCTGACCGAGTAGGGAACACTCATCAGACTTTGGATATATATTGTAACAAGCACACTTGTTTTCAAGTGTGAGTTTTTATGTTTGTGAGTTTAAAAAATAAACAGATTTTGCAGATGGATTTCCTTGTAAGCTTAGTTAATTACCAATATGAGACATCATAGCTGTCAAGTTTTGGATTTAAAAATAAGGGAAATTTCCCAGACAAAACGTGAAACTTGACAGCTATGCTTATTCTGTACAGCCCTCCAGTGGTGGCATTAGGGTATTGCAGTCTGACTGATACAGGATGCTGCCAAGAAAGAGGGTAAAATACGGAAGGTTCCCAGCCAATAAGGGACACTTGACAGCTATGTACAGCATACTTAACATAAGCTTGTTGCAAATAAGACATGGCCTTCTTTAAAAGTCGTTTCAGGGAGGTGAAGTAGCCAAAAATGTTATGGGGCACAATAAGCTCTTTACATCTTTATTTTTAAGGCAGCAGATTTTGCATGACTGAAATTAAGACACCATAGATATAGTAAGCAAGAAGAATTGTATGGAACAGAATTAATGTCCTACACCCTAAAAGATCTTAGATATTGGTGTCTCTTCTTAATTATTTTTTCACAGTTATGTGTAATGTTGTTTGTTCTTCAGTTTATTCCAAAAGATGCAAATTGTAGAGTAATATTTCAGTAATAAAGTATAATAAAGCTGATCTCCATGATGATCACCAATATTCAAAATCAGATACGGCACAAGAAGAAGAAAAAAGTATGATTAAGCCTTAAATTTATTTTAGTGGAAAAGCCAATACTAGGTAAGAAGGGGAATTTTAGACAGGTTATTATCAGAACCTACTAGATCTGTTCTGAAACAGGTAGCCTTTTAATAGAAATGTTTTGCAGAAGAGAATCAAAATCCATTATTTCTGATGTGTTACACAAATACATTAATGAGAGAAAGATGAGTGTAGCAAGAACAGGTTTTGAAAATCTGCATAAGCATATATTTTTTTAGAATTTGTGTGTCTTTTAGAAAATCAGCTGTGGAATAAGTACAAAGACACTTAAAACTTTTGGAAAGACAGTAAATTTACCAACACATATGGGATGAACCAGTGTGCATATCCTCAGATTTTGAACAGTATTATTTTTATTTAACAGATACTGTTTTTAAAATTCTTGTACCTATATCTGGTAGGGGTTTCCCATCTGAGATTACCAAAGTATTGTGTAAACAGAGGCTTTTCTCCTTTGTGTGCAACATCTTTCTCCTGCCAGATTCGTTTAGTGATGCCACAATTCAGTGTCTGTGACATCACAATAGCTTCCATGGTGACTAATTGTGCTGTCAAACTCTTCTGTGTGACATCTCTGAATGAATTGGGCAGGAGGCTGATTAGGAAATCAAAAGCTTCTGTTTACACACAAATAACTTGGTAATTAACTACGATGGGAAAGAAGCAGTATACTGATCGGTGAGTTTTTCATTTTAGGTCTGTCTTGAATTTAAGATAAAATCTAATTTTATGGCATATCAAAGTAAACAAAACAAAACAAAAAAAGACACCTTAAAGACTAACTCCTGTATTTAAATGTGAATGTTTATGAATCAGGTCCACTTCATTGGCATCAATTCATACCTCATGGCATCAATTCATACACATCAGGTACAGAGGCACACAATGGTTGGTCACCATAAAAGAAAAGTAACTTTGTAGCTTTTTACAACTTGCAATAATGGAAAATCCCTGGCTGGTATTCAGACTTGCTGTGAAGACTAGCCCTATTAAGTTGCAATTGGTTGCAAAACAAACTTCTCTTGCAAGCTGATGCATCACATCCAAAGGATGGATACAAGACAAAGTCCTAGCAAAGTTTCCATGGTGAAAAACAAGTGTTCCATGGTTGTATGCATCAGATATTTATGATGTGTCTAACTGATTTATAAGCAAATGGACTACTGTAATTCAAATGTAAAACTAAACAATGGTTCAGCATTATGCACTTGAGGCAGGGGCTAATAGTGTGGGGAATTTGGAAGCTTTCATGCGTATTTTTGTTGTTGTTCAGTCGCACAGTCGATTCCGACCCTTTGTGACCCTATGGACCATTGATCTCCAGGCACCATCCTCCTCAGCCTGCTCAGTTCGGTGCCCGCTGCGTCCACAATGCCATCCAGCCATCTCATCCTTGGCCGTCCCCTTTTTTCTTTTGCCCTCCACCTTTCCCAGCATCAAGGCTTTCTCAAGCGTATTTTTAAGTAACTATAATGTATTCTTTTCAAATTCTATAAATTTGTATTAATCTTTATTGAAGTAGCTCAGGTTCATAGGTAATGGTTTATAGTTGGGTTTTGTCAGCAAATCATAACTACTATACTTTTTCTGAATGTAGATGTAATGTGATCAATTAAAAATGGAAGTGAAAGCTTCCAGTCTCTTTCTTGCAGTCCAGTCCTTCTTTGTAGGAGGATGAGAAGGTTTGAGTGCTGAGCTAGAGCCTTCTATGTGTGCTGTCTGTCAACCCTGGCCTAAGTTCAACATTATGACTGAAGAATGGCCACAGGATTGGAAAAGATCAGTTTACGTTCCAATCCCAAAAAAGGGCAATGCCAAAGAATGTTTAAATTATTGAACTATTGTGCTCATCCCACACGCTAGCAAGATTATGCTCAAGATAATACAGGACTAGACTGCAGCAGCACATGGAGAGAGAACTACCAGAAGTGCAGGCTGGTTTTAGAAGCGGCAGGGGGACTAGAGATCACATTGCCAACATATGTTGGATCATGGAGAAAACAAAGGAATATCAGAAATAAGTCTACTTCTGTTTCATTGACTACACCAAGGCCTTTGATTGTGTGGACCACAACAAAATGTGGCAAGCAATTAAAGAGATGGGAATACCAGAACACCTTATATGCCTCATGAGAAATCTCTACATGAGTCAAGAAGCAACAGTTAGGACAGAATATGGAATGACTGAGTGGTTTGGAATAGGAAAAGGAGTATTTTATCACCCTGCTTACTCAACTTACACACAGAGCACATAATGCACAATGAAGGGATGGACGAATCACAAGTTGGGATCAGAATTGCTGGGAGAAACATTAACAATTTGAGATATGCAGATGATACTACCCTAATAGCAGAAACTGAGGAAGACCTAAAGAAAATCCCGCTTAGGTTGAAAGAGGAAAGTGCAAAGGCTGGTTTAAGATTCAAAATCAAGGAAACCAAGATAATGGCAACAGGCCCTATCAGTCCCTAGAAAATAGATGGGGAAGTAGAAGCAGTGACAGATTTTACTTTCTTGGGATCAAAGATCACTGCAGATGGTGATTGCAGCCATGAAATAAAAAGGAGACTGATTCTGGGGAGACAAGCTATGAGAAACCTGGGGAACATAGTCAAACGTAGAGACATCACCTTGCAAACATAAATTCGCATAGTCAAGGCAATGGTATTCCCTGTGGTAATGTATGTTTGTGAGAGCTGGACCATAACGAAGGCTGAGTGCAGAAAAATAGATGCCTTTGAAATGTGGTGTTGGAGGATAGTTTTGAGAGTTCCCTGGACAGCAAGGAGAACAAATAGGTCAATCTTAGAAGAACTCAACCCTGAGTGCTCCTTAGAAGGTCAAATAGTAAAGATGAAGCTAAAGTACTTTGGACATCAAATGAGAAGAGAGGATTCACTTGAGAAAGCCTTGATGCTGGGAAAGTTTGAGGGCAAAAGAAGAAGTTGTTGTTGTTCAGTCGCACAGTCGGTTCCGACCCTTTGCGACCCTATGGACCATTGTTCTCCAGGCGCCTCTATTCTCCACCATCCCCCTCAGCCCTCCCAGCTCTGTGCCCATTGTGTCTACAATGCCATCTAGCCATCACATCCTTGGCCTCCCCCTTCTTCTTTTGCCCTCCACCTTTCCCAACATCAATGCCTTCTCAAGTGAATCCTCCCTTCTCATTTGATGTCCAAAGTATTTTAGCTTCATCTTTACTATTTGACCTTCCAATGAGCAGTCAGGGTTAATTTCTTCTAAGATTGACCTATTTGTTCTCCTCGCTGTCCAGGGGACTCTCAAAACCCTCCTCCAACACCACATTTCAAAGGCATCTATTCTTCTGCGTTCAGCCTTCCTAATTGTCCAGCTCTCACATCCGTACATTACTACTGGGAAAACCATTGCTTTGACTATTCTAATTTTTGTTTTCAATGTGATGTCTCTGCTTTTCACTATGTTCCCCAGGTTTCTCATTGCTTGTCTGCCAAGAATCAGTCGCCTTTTTATTTCATGGCTACAATCCCCATCTGCAGTGATCTTTGATCCTAAGAAAGTAAAATCTGTCACTGCTTCTACTTCTTCCCCATCTATTTTCCAGGAACTGATTGGGCCTGTTGCCATTATCTTGGTGTTCTTGATATTTAGTCTCAAGCCAGCTTTTGCACTCTCCTCCTTCAGCCCAATCAAGAGATTCTTTAGGTCTTCCTCACTTTCTACCATTAGGGTGGTATCGTCTGCATATCTCAGATTGTTGATGTTTCTCCCAGCGATTTTAATCCCATATTGTGATTCCTCCATCCCTGCACTGCGCATTATGTGCTCTGTGTATAGGTTGAATAGGCATGGTGACAAAATGCAGCCTTGTCTTACTCCTTTTCCTATTCCAAACCACTCTGTCATTCCCTGTTCTGTCCTAACTGTTGCTTCTTGGTTCATGTACAGATTTCTCAGGAGGCATATGAGGTGCTCTGGTATTCCCATCTCTTTAATTACTTGCCACATCTTGTTGTGGTCCACACAGTCAAATGCCTTAGTGTAGTCAATAAAACAAAAGTAAACTTGTTTCTGGTATTCCTTTGTTTTCTCCATGATCCAGCGTATGTTGGCAATGTGGTCTCTAGTCCCCCTGCCTCTTCTGAAACCAGCCTGCACCTCTGGAAATTTTCTTTCCACATGCTGCTGAAATCTATCCTGTATTATCTTGAGCATCACCTTATTGGCGTGTGGGATGAGCGCGATTGTTCGATAATTTGAACATTCTTTGGCATTGCCCTTTTTTGGGATTGGGACGTATACTGATCTTTTCCAATCCTGTGGCCATTGTTTTGTTTTCCAAATCTGCTGGCATATTGAATGCAGTAATTTGACGCCGTCATCTTTTAGCGCTTTGAAAAATTCAACTGGGATACCATCATCTCCACTAGCTTTGTTGTTTGCAGTGCTCTTTAGGGCCTTTATGACTTTGCTCTCCAGGATGTCTGGCTCAAGTTCTACTTCTTCATCATTGTGATTGTCAGGAGTGTTGAGGTCCTTTTTGTAGAGTTCCTCTGTGTACTCTTGCCATCTTTTCTTAATCTCTTCTGCATCAGCTAGCTCCTTTCCTTCTTTGTCCCTTATCATGGTCATTTTTGCTTTAAATGTTCCCTTAATTTCCCCGATTTTTTTGAAAAGATCTCTGGTTCTGCCTCTTTTGTTGTTTTCCTCCATTTCTCTGCACTGTTCTTTTAGGTAGTTTTCCTTATCTCTCCTTGCTTTTCTTTGAAATTCTGTGTTCAAATGATTGTAGTTTTTCCTTTCTCCTTTTGCTTTTGCGTTCCTTCTTTCCTCTGCTATTTTAAGAGCCTCATCAGACAACCACTTTGCTTTCTTACTCTTCTTTTGGTATGGTTTTCTTTGCTGCTTCCTGCATGATGTCCCTCATCTCCGTCCATAATTCTTCTGGTACTCTGTCTACCGAATCTAAGCCATTAAATCTGTTCATCACCTCCACCGTGTATTCTTTAGGGATGCTGTCTAGGTGATATCTTTCTGGTCTCCGTGTTTTCCTTATTTTCTTTAGTCTAAGCCTGAATTTTGCGATCAATAGGTTGTGATCTGAGCCACAGTCTGCTCCAGGTCTTGTTTTTGCTGACTGTATGGAAGTTCTCCATCTTTGGCTGCAGAGTATGTAGTCAATCTGGTTTCGGTGTTGGCCATCTGGTGATGTCCATGTGTAAAGTCGCCTCTTGTGTTGCTGGAAGAGAGTGTTTGCTATGACCAGTGCATTCTCTTGGCAGAACTCTATCAATCTTTGCCCTGCTTCATTCTGTGTTCCAAGACCAAATTTGCCTGTTATTCCCTCCACTTTTTGATTTCCTACTTTGGCATTCCAGTCTCCTAATATAATTTGGACATCATTTCTTGGTGTCTGTTCTATGAGGTGTTGTAAGTCCTCATAGAACTGGTCCATTGTGGCTTCATCTGCACCAGTGGTTGGTGCGTATATTTGGATCACAGTGACATTGAAAGGTTTGCCTTGAAATCTGACTGACATCATTCTGTCATTTTTGAGATTGTATCCCATTACTGCTTTTCTCACTCTTTTATTGACAATTATGGCTACTCCATTTCTTCTAAGGTTTTCTTGTCCACAGTAGTAGATATGATGGTTTCCAGAGCTGAATTCGCCCATCCCTGTCCATTTTAGCTCACTGATGCCCAAGATGTCAATGCTTATTCTTTCCATCTCATTTTTTACCACTTCCAGTTTACCTTGGTTCATTGATCTCACATTCCATGTTCCCATGCAGTATTGCTCCTTACAACATTGCATTTCCCCTCCCCCTTCCTGTCCCTCCCCTTCCTCCACTCTGTGGTGCTAAGCATCCTGTATCACCTAGCCTGCCCTTTTGTTTTGCCTTTTGTTTTGGTCAATAGGGTTCTCTTGGCAAGATTTGTGGCGTGGTTTGCCGGTGTCTATGCCATTTTTCTCTCCTCATACATTTTATCACAGTTTTTAAAAGTTTAAAATATTTAAGACAACATATTATCATGCATATTATCACACTTTAAAACACAGTCTCTATGTCAGTTTCTATGTTTAGTCAGTATAAAGTCTCTATGTCAGTTGCTATATTAGGTCTTCTACATTTGCATATCAGCTACTTATCCTTTGCCTGGGACTCTGGCTCTCCTCCTCCTCCTCACACCCCTCACCACCCCTGGGGGTGGCTGCCTGGCGGCGGTGGCGGCACGCCCTTTTGCCGCTCGCCCGGCTCTCCTCCTCCTCTTCGCCCCCGGCTGGGGGTGGCTGCCCGCCGCCAGCGGCGGCAGGCCCTTTTGCCGCTCGCCCGGCTCTCCTCCTCCTCCTCACCCCCCGGCTGGGGATGGCTGCCCGGCGGCGGCGGCGGCAGGCCCTTTTGCCGCTCGCCCGGCTCTCCTCCTCCTCTTCGCCCTCCGGCTGGGGGTGGCTGCCCGGCGGCGGCATCGGCAGGCCCTTTTGCCGCTCGCCCGGCTCTCCTCCTCCTCTTCGCCCCCCGGCTGGGGATGGCTGCCCAGCGGCGGCGGCAGCAGGCCCTTTTGCCGCTCGCCCGGCTCTCCTCCTCCTCCTCACCCCCCGGCTGGGGATGGCTGCCCGGCGGCGGCAGGCCCTTTTGCCGCTCGCCCGGCTCTCCTCCTCCTCTTCGGCCCCCGGCTGGGGGTGGCTGCGCGGCGGCGGCAGGCCCTTTTGCTGCTCGCCCGGCTCTCCTCCTCCTCCTCACCCCCCGGCTGGGGGTGGCTGCCCGGCGGCGGCGGCAGGCCCTTTTGCCGCTCGCCCGGCTCTCCTCCTCCTCTTCGCCCCCCGGGCGGGGGTGGCTGCCCGGCGGCGGCAGCGGCAGGCCCTTTTGCCGCTCGCCCGGCTCTCCTCCTCCTCCTCACCCCCCGGCTGGGTGAGAAGAAGGGGGTGGCCAAAAATGAGATGGCTAGATGGTATTTTAGATGCAATGGTGATGTCCATGTGTAAAGTCGCCTCTTGTGTTGCTGGAAGAGAGTGTTTGCTATGACCAGTGCATTCTCTTGGCAGAACTCTATCAATCTTTGCCCTGCTTCATTCTGTGTTCCAAGACCAAATTTGCCTGTTATTCCCTCCACTTTTTGATTTCCTACTTTGGCATTCCAGTCTCCTAATATAATTTGGACATCATTTCTTGGTGTCTGTTCTATGAGGTGTTGTAAGTCCTCATAGAACTGGTCCATTGTGGCTTCATCTGCACCAGTGGTTGGTGCGTATATTTGGATCACAGTAACATTGAAAGGTTTGCCTTGAAATCTGACTGACATCATTCTGTCATTTTTGAGATTGTATCCCATTACTGCTTTTCTCACTCTTTTATTGACAATTATGGCTACTCCATTTCTTCTAAGGTTTTCTTGTCCACAGTAGTAGATATGATGGTTTCCAGAGCTGAATTCGCCCATCCCTGTCCATTTTAGCTCACTGATGCCCAAGATGTCAATGCTTATTCTTTCCATCTCATTTTTTACCACTTCCAGTTTACCTTGGTTCATTGATCTCACATTCCATGTTCCCATGCAGTATTGCTCCTTACAACATTGCATTTCCCCTCCCCCTTCCTGTCCCTCCCCTTCCTCCACTCTGTGGTGCTAAGCATCCTGTATCACCTAGCCTGCCCTTTTGTTTTGCCTTTTGTTTTGGTCAATAGGGTTCTCTTGGCAAGATTTGTGGCGTGGTTTGCCGGTGTCTATGCCATTTTTCTCTCCTCATACATTTTATCACAGTTTTTAAAAGTTTAAAATATTTAAGACAACATATTATCATGCATATTATCACACTTTAAAACACAGTCTCTATGTCAGTTTCTATGTTTAGTCAGTATAAAGTCTCTATGTCAGTTGCTATATTAGGTCTTCTACATTTGCATATCAGCTACTTATCCTTTGCCTGGGACTCTGGCTCTCCTCCTCCTCCTCACCCCCCTCACCCCCCCTGGGGGTGGCTGCCTGGCGGCGGCGGCGGCACGCCCTTTTGCCGCTCGCCTGGCTCTCCTCCTCCTCTTCGCCCCCGGCTGGGGGTGGCTGCCCGCCGCCAGCGGCGGCAGGCCCTTTTGCCGCTTGCCCGGCTCTCCTCCTCCTCCTCACCCCCCGGCTGGGGATGGCTGCCCGGCGGCGGCGGCGGCAGGCCCTTTTGCCGCTCGCCCGGCTCTCCTCCTCCTCCTCTTCGCCCTCCGGCTGGGGGTGGCTGCCCGGCGGCGGCATCGACAGGCCCTTTTGCCGCTTGCCCGGCTCTCCTCCTCCTCTTCGCCCCCCGGCTGGGGACGGCTGCCCAGCGGCGGCGGCAGCAGGCCCTTTTGCCGCTCGCCCGGCTCTCCTCCTCCTCCTCACCCCCCGGCTGGGGATGGCTGCCCGGCGGCGGCGGCGGCAGGCCCTTTTGCCGCTCGCCCGGCTCTCCTCCTCCTCTTCGCCCCCCGGCTGGGGGTGGCTGCCCGGCGGCGGCGGCAGGCCCTTTTGCCGCTCGCCCGGCTCTCCTCCTCCTCTTCGCCCCCCGGCCGGGGGTGGCTGCCCGGCGGTGGCAGCGGCAGGCCCTTTTGCCGCTCGCCCGGCTCTCCTCCTCCTCCTCACCCCCCGGCTGGGTGAGAAGAAGGGGGTGGCCAAAAATGAGATGGCTAGATGATATTTTAGATGCAATGGGCACAGAGCTGGGTGGGTTGAGGAGGATGGTGGAGGACAGGGGTGCCTGGCGGGCAGTGGTCCATGGGGTCATAAAGGATCAGAATTGACTGTGCGACTGAACAACAACAAATTTATTTGTTTGTTTGTTTGTTTGGATTTCTATACCTCCCATCTGGGTGTTAAACCACTCTGGGCGGTGAACAAGCAAAGAAACCAATGACAGAAATACCCACAACAAATTAAAACCCACCACCAACAAATGCCTCACAAACTAAAGTAATTGGTGTCTGATGGCATCCGGACTGAACCTTACTGGCTAATATTGATAAGGGGATAACACCCTGAAATGCCTCCTTAAAAAAGAGTGTTTTAGTTGTTTTTTTGAAAATAGCCAGTGAAGGGTCCTGGCGCAACGCCTCCAGTAGTATGTTCTAGAGTATTGGTGCTGCCACTGAGAAGGCTCTATTTCTAGTTACAGACTTTCGAGCCATCCTCGGTGTTGGAACCTGGAGCTGCACCGACTGTGATAACTAGGTGATGCGGGGGATTGTTCTGAGGGAGAGACGCTCCGACAGACAACAAGGTCCCAAACCATTTAGGGCCTTGTATGATAACATTAACACCTTGTATCTGACATGGTAGGCAGCAGGTAACTAGTGCAGGCCTGCCAAGGCTGCGGAAATATGATCAAATTTCTTTAAATCTGTCACCAGTCTGGCTGCCACATTCTGGACCTGCTGTAATCTCCGTATCAGATACAAGGGCAGGCCTACATAGAGAGCATTACAGTAGTCAATCCGTGAGATTACCAATGAATGGGTCAGTTTTATGAGAGACCGACTGTCCAAGTAGGAGCGCAATCTGCTGGAGCTGGAAAAAAGCAGCTTTGGACACCGCCACTATCGGTTCAAATGAGACCAGTGGGTCCATAATGACCCCCAGATTGTGGACCAGGGCCCTAGGGGTAAGAGTAGTTCCATCCAAGGCAGGGACCAAGCCTCCCATTTGGGCAAACAGCCTCTCAAACACCAAGACCTGTTTGTCTGGGTTCAGTTTCAGCCTGTTACCTTTTGTCCATACCATTGTCGAATCGAGGCACTTGTCAAGACATTGGACCGCATCCACTGCAGACGATGAAAAGGACAGATAGAGTTGGGTGTCATCTGCATATTGGAGACACCAAACCCCAAATCTCCTAATGACCTCTCCCAGTGGCTTCATGTAAATATTAAACAGCAATGGGAAGATGATCAACCCCTGTGGAAAACCCCATTGGAGGGTTCATGGGGCCGAAACTCCCCTAGTTGAACTCTCTGGGACTGCTAATCAAGGAAGGAACGGAACCACTGTAATACAGTGCCCTGTATCACCAGCCCCGATAAGCGTCCCAGGAGTATACCATGGTTGATGGTATGAACAGCTGCTGAGTGATCCAGGAGCACCAGGAGAGATGAAGCTCCCCCGTCTGCTTCCTGGAGAAGGTCAAAGAAGTGATAAAATCGTATGAATTGGAATATCTAGGTGATTTGGAGTCACCATTAGAAGCTCTGTGGGTAAGAGTACCAGGCCACAAGGATGGTCTAACAGTAGGCATATACTATCGGCCTCCGACCCAAACTCTTGAGGGAGACTGGCAGTTGGAGAACGTTGTAAAGGAGGCATCCAAGAAGGGAAGCCTGGTTATAATGGGGGACTTCAATTACCCTCACATAGACTGGGTGAACTGTTGTTCAGCACATGATAAAGAGATAAAGTTCCTAGATATGCTAAATGATTGTTCCCTGGGACAGATGGTTGAAGACCCAACTAGAGGTACAAGAATCCTTGACTTGATCCTGAGTAATACTCAGCAATACTCAGGATCTGGTGCAAGATGTTAATGTGACTGATCCAATAGGGAACAGTGACCACAACTGAATTATGTTTAACTTGATCATAGACTGCAAGTCACTGATAAAATCTAACACAGAGACCTTACATTTTCAAAAAGGAAATTTCCCAAAGATGAGGAAACTAGTAAAAAAGAAGCTGAAAGGGAAAATTGAGAGAGTCCAAACACTCCAAGAGGCATGGAGGCTGTTTACAAAAACAATAACAGAGGCCCAATTGGAATGCATAACCAAAAGGAAAAAGGGCATTGCCAGGTCCAAGAGGACTCCGATGTGGCTTACAGGAGCTGTTCGGGAAGTGATCAAAAGCAAGAAAAGCTCGTTTAGAAGATGGAAGGCTTGTCCGAATGAGGACAGCAGGCAGAAACATAAATTCTGGCAGAACAAATGCAAGGCAACAATCAGGAAAGCAAAGCAAGACTTTGAGGAGCGTATAGCTAAAAAATACTCAGAGAAATAACAAAGACTTCTTTAAGTACATTAGAAGTAAGAACCCAACTAGGAAGGCCATTGGACCATTAGATGACAATGGAAGGCAAGGGGTTATTAAAGAGGAAACAGAGATTGCGGAGAGACTAAATGAATTCTTTGCTTCAGTATTCACTGAAGAAGACAGAGACCACATGCCCGAAATAGCAAGGTAGCGAAACAGAGCCTATCTTCGTAAGGAGGCAAAACGAAGAATTAAGCCAGATAGAAATAACCAGGGAGGAGGTCCTTGCATGTCTTGTTAAACTAAACGCTAAGAAATCACCAGGACCAGATGGCATCCATCCACGAGTTCTCAGGGAACTTAAAGATTAAATTGCTGATCTCCTAGCCAAAATATATAACCTCTCCCTCAAATCAGGCTTTGTGCCTCATGACTGGAAGGTAGCGAATGTAACACCAATTTTCAAAAAAAGATCCAGGGGTGATCCAGGAAATTACCGACCGGTCAGTTTGACATGTGTCCCAGGTAAAGTGATGGAAACCATCCTAAAAGATAGGATTAATAGGCACATAGAAGAGAAGGCGCTGCTAAAGAAGAGCCAACATGGCTTTTGCAAGGGCAAATCATGCCTCACTAATCTGTTGGAATTTTTTGAGAGTGTCAACAAGCATGTGGATAAGGGGGATCCAGTTGACATTGTTTATCTGGACTTTCAGAAGGCTTTTGACAAGGTCTCGCACCAAAGGCTCTTGAATAAACTTGCCAGTCATGGAATAAAGGGACAGGTCTTGTTCTGGATCAGCAACTGGCTAAGGGACAGGAAACAGAGGGTAGCACTCAATGGACACTTCTCCAAGTGGAGGGAAGTAAAGAGTGGGGTCCCCCAAGGTTCAGTACTGGGACCCCTGCTTTTCAACCTCTTCATAAATGATCTAGAGGTAGGAGTAAATAGCAAGGTAGCCAAATTTGCTGACGACACTAAATTATACAGGGTAGTGAAAACTGTGAGAGATTGTGAGGAGCTCCAGAGGGATCTCTTGACACTGGGGGAGTGGGCAAAACAGTGGCAAATGAACTTCAACATTAGTAAGTGCAGAGTGATGCATGTTGGGGCAAAAAACCCCAATTACATTTATAAACTGATGGGTTCTGAACACTTCTGCGACAAACCAGGAAAGGGATCTTGGTGTCCTGGTGGACAGCTCAATGAAGGTGTCAACCCAGTGTGCCTCAGCAGTGAAAAAAGCAAACTCAATGCTAGGGATCATTAGGAAGGGTATAGAAAATAAGTCAGCAAGTGTCATTTTGCCTCTTTATAAATCTATGGTAAGGCCCCATCTGGAATACTGTGTACAGTTCTGGTTGCCATACCTCCAGAAGGATATTATGGAGCTGGAAAAAGTGCAGAGGAGGGCAACCAGAATGATTAGGGGACTGGAACACCTTCCTTACCATCTGAGGCTGCAACGGTTGGGCCTCTTCACTCTTGAATGACGACGTCTAAGAGGTGACCTGATTAAAGTTTATAAAATCATGCACGGTGTGGACAAAGTAGATAAGGAAAAACTGTTTTCTCTATCGTACAACACTAGAACTAGGGCTGCACTCCATGAAACTTTTGGGTACTAGTTCTCAAACAAATAAGAGAAAGTACTTTTTCACCCAGAGTATCACTGGTCTATGGAACTCCCTGCCAGAAGAAGTGGTGACAGCTGTCAGTCTTGACAGCTTTAAGAAAGGATTAGACAAGCTCATGGAGGACAAGGGTATCAATGGCTATAATTATGGATACCTAAGAACAACCTCCGGGTTGGAGAGATAGACAGGATATCTCTCAATGCCATTTCCAGGGAATCCTAAGCAGGTGAAGGCATCTGCTTGGGAATACCCTGAAGCAAATGGTGAGCCACTATGTGAGACAGAATGCTGGACTGGATGGGCTGTGGCCTGTTCCAGCAAGGCTGTTCTTATGTTCTTACATAAGTGGTGCCGGGCTTTTTAAAATTGTTTTGGATAGTAAAGGGTTTCATTTTTTTTCTTGAACCAATGGTGCTGGGCTGTTTTAAATGGTGTTGTAAGGTTTTGTGATTTTGTGGCTTCAAGGCGCTGCGTCCGCCTGTGGCGGACTTGCGCTCCCAGTGGGTTTTTTTGTTTTGTTTTTGTTTTTTTTGTTTTTATTTTTGCGTGCTGGCTTCCTCAGTGCCGGGCTCTTTTAATTGGTTTTTGAACATTTTTGTTATTTTTCACACGCCGGCCGCCTCAGCGTTCTGTATGCTAATGGCGCACAGGACGCTGGGGCTTGTAATTTTGCCTGCGCGTGTTTGCATACTTTAGCGGTTTGTTTCCTGCGGCTTTTTTTTTTTGATTGGTCGCCGCACGTTTTCGAACGTTCCTTTTGCCGCGCCGCTCAGCCTGATTGGCTCTGGTGCGGCGCAAGGAATGTTGGGAATTGAAGTTCCCTTTTTTTTGTTTGCGACTGGGAGGCTCCTGCCCCTGGGTCGAAAATTTCAACCCGACAGTTACCTGCGAACTGGGTTCGGGCGAGTGAACGGAGGCCCATTACAGGCTAGTGGGGCTTGGTGCAACATCCTTTGTCACATTCCAACGGTTAACGCACCATTTTATAGGTATAGATGCTCCAGCTAGAGTTCAAATGCTCCCCAACGTCAAGATAATCTAACAAAACTAAGGAGGGGTAATCTTTGTCATTCCTAAACTATCTTCTAAGAATATTATCCCCAAACATCCACTTCCTCACATATATCTGTATGTGATATCTTGTCTTCTTATCCTTGTAGCATCTCTGTAAATAGTCTGCTCAGCAAATGCAGGAGGAAGGTGATAACCTTCATTAAAGGTAAAGGTTTCCCTTGCTCAAAAGCCAGTCGTTAGAGTACTCAAAAAATAAAAAATAAATAAAAAGTTGTGCAAGCTTTGAGGTCCAATACCTCTTCATCAGGCAGGCATAATGAACGTTTGTGGCACGATGTTGTTCTGTCAGGCTCTCTTAGAAACTATGAAAGCTTGCTAAGTTTTGCATTTTTAAAGTGACCTGAAAGGGGTATTGTTTCTTTCCTGCATCTATTCTTAGAAATGCATGTTGAACAAACAGCAAAAGTCTTCATGGTATTATCACTCCATGTCCACAGGAAGCTGGGTGTTCGATCCAACTCCACTGAAACATTAGCTTCCTTTTAAGGCCAGACAAAGGGAATTCAAAACTCCATGTGTTTTCCATCAGTGAGCATGTTTAGTTTATACACTAAGCGTGCCAATTGTAGCCAAATTAAAGTCAATTAAAATTATTACCTAGTGATATGATGTTTCTTGAATTTATGGTGCTGTTCCGGTGTCAAAAAGTCCATGCCAGGCAGGGTTATTCATGGTATCAGGTAGTTTTATAGGCAAACAAAGAAATTATCCCTGTGATCCATATTCAAGTTATAAAAAATGCAGCAAATACAGGAGGAAGGTGATACAGTAAAACCCGAAGTTACATAAAAAGCCTGCTCTGTAGCTTTTTATGTAATATTTTTTAATGTAAAACACAGCATTCCCATAGGGATGCATTGAAAAATTAAAAAAAGGTCCGGACCAATAATAATAATAATAATAAGCACAAAGGGAATGTAAATGGAGCGATCTCCCTACCTTTTCCATGCTGCTGCTGCTTTCTCCTGAGTGGTTTGTCTGGCTGTCGGGGGAGTGGGAACTGCCGTTGGCACCAGCACTGCCGCCACTGCTGCAATCCCTGCTGCTTCTATCAGGACTGGGAGAGTGTGGGGGACATATCCACTCCGTTCTGCTCTTCGTCCAAGGTTCCTCTGTGGCACACTTTAGCTGGGAACGTACATCAGACCAAGACCGCTCCATTCCGCTCTTTGTCCGATGTGCATTCCTAGCTAAAGCGTGCCACAGGAGGACCTTGGGCAAAGAGCAGAACTGAGTGGTCTTCACCCAATGTGCCTTCCCAGCTAAAGCGCACGGCAGAGAAACCTCAGACAAAGAGTGCAACCAAGCGGATATGCCCCCCGTGCTCTACCAGTGCCAGTAAAAGCAGTAGGGACTCTGGAAAACGTGGCAAACCTGCCGCAATCGTCGGCACCGCCTCCACAGTAAGTTATGTCTTGTGACTTCCGGTGGTGGGAGAGTGTGCCCCGGGGTGGAATTTTTAAGCCTAAAATGGCATGGGGCTGCCATTTTAGAGTGTAAGCTGGTGTCGTACCATTTTTGACTTACAAGACACAAGACAACCACTTATATAAAATGATTTATTTGCATAAAACGGGATGCATTTTCCACACAAAAATCGTTACGTAAGTTGAATTTTACATAAATCAATGCTTACATAAATCAGGGTTTTACTGTATCTTTATTGGATCACTCAAAAATAAAAAAATTATAAAAAGTTGCATGAGCTTTCGAGGTCCAAAACCTATTCATCAGGCAGGCATAATAAAAGTTTGTGGTACAGCAGACCTTTACAGAGCAGCCTGAATCTCAGAACCCACTTAGCCGTGTAAGTTTGTTTCTTGAATATATTTCTCCATGTTACTCAGCTACTTTATTGCTGACTCTTTGCTATATTTTAATTCTTTTGTTCTCAATAAAATTCCTTGTGTAAAATTCTTTGCTCGAAAGCCAGTTGTATCCGACTAATTTGATTTTGCTCTTGTGTGCCCTCAAGAATGTTTGTTGTTGCCATAAAGCTCTTCCTGGATCTGAGCTGGTTGACTTGAGGCTCATATCCATTCAGAGGGTGTTGCTTAGTTCTCTCAGCATCTGCTGCTACTTCTCTCCTGATCTTAGGTGGAGCAGTACCAACAAGGGGGGTATATCTTCTCAACTGGTATAGGTTTAAGGCATCCTATCACTATCTGCATGGCTTTATTAACAGCATTGTCAACTTCTTTTCTGTGTGTGGATGTGTTCCATACTGGAGCAGCAGACTCTGCTACAGAGACGCTCAGGGCCAAAGCTGATGTGAGAAGAATATAGGCGGCCCCTTTAATCATACAAAAAAATTACAGGTGGTCCTACCTCCTTTTTTAGGCTTCAGTTTTTAGTCCAAACCCTTTTAGGGGTTCAGTTGTTATCCCTGCTTTCTAGGGTTTGGGGGTACATCTGTGTACCCAAAGCCTGTATGTTTGTTTGGGACAGGCATGTAGCACCTCTATGAGCTCTCCCCGCCACCCTTGACCCATGTGTGGCATTTTTGAGCCCCAGGAGTGCCCCTGTTTGTTTCCGGAGAGGCACCTCCAATTCAGAAAATACTCAATGGTGTGCACATGCAGTCAAAGGGTTTGTTATATATTTTAAAATTTATTAATCTGAAAGACAGACAGATAATTCTTTGGCCTGTTTCTAACCCTGTTTGTCAGAGCCATGCTTACACTCATCAATGTTACAGGAGATATGGTGACATTCTTAATGCTCCTCAATAAATGAAACTGCCAATACCAAATGCATTTTATATGCAGATTTGGTATACCTGCAGTAACGTAAATGTAGAACCTGTGTTTATTGATAAGTTATAGACTGTCCGCAACCTTCCACTTGTCGGCAGACCTGACTTCCCCTCCTCTAGAGGTTCAGTGGCACGGGCAGAGTCCCGTCTTTCAGTTAGCGGGCCGGTAAGGGTAGCTTTCTTGTAGCTTGGCAGAGAAATACTTAGTTCATATAGCCTGGCTCCTGGGTTCGCAGAGAAATGGCACTTCCTTATTAAGGTAGCAGAGAAGATTGAGCTGCAGTGTCCCCTGGGTTAGAACCTGCCACTTTCTCATACGAAAATCACCCTTATCTTGCTTCAGGGGAAACAATGGCCTTGGCAGTGTGAGAGGTGCATAGGGGGAAATTGTCTGTTACCTCCTTTCAGCAGCTTGCTGGATCCGGGATGAGAAGCAATGTTCCTTCTTCAAGATAACAGCCCCCACAGAGTTAACAAAAGAGTTAAAGTCCTCCTTTCAACAAAGACCCTTTTTGTTCTAGTTCCCCTTTCTCAATTTGCCCCATTAGCAGTAGGGGTAAAAAGAGAGCACTTGACAAATCAAGACCATTTTGTATATTTATTGGAAAAATAGCAAAGTCCAGAAAATCCAGAATATGAAGAATAGCGCCCATTTCCTTGGGGTGAGAGCGCGTGGGCGGGCTGCCTCCCCAATGAAAACGATGGCCTGATGCTCAGACCCCCGTTTCCTTGGGGTGAGAGCGCGCACATGGGCTGTTACCCCAAGGAAACTGGCGGCCCGATGCTCAGACCGCCTGTTTCCTTGGGGGGGGGAGACAGCCCGCCCACGCGCTCTCACCCCAAGGAAACCGGCGGCCCAACACTCAGACTTCCCATTTCCTTGGGGGGAGAGTGGCCACACGTGTTCTCAACCCAAGGAAACCGGCGGTCTGACGCTTGGCTTTATGGAGGTCCCCATTACCCCCCAGCAAGGGGACCTCTGGATATCTGCCCCAAAGCCCGCAAGGCTGGTCTCCAGCCCTGCGGGCTTTGGGGCAGAGATCAACATCGGGGAATTTGAGGGAAACTTTTGCTAATTCCCCGACGTTATCCGATTTTAGCATTGTCTGATGCATTCGTTATCCGAGGTATTACTGTACAGTGGTACCTCATACAACAATTTTAATCCGTTCCACGGGGCTCGTTGTTCTACGAAACAATTGCTATACGATACATGCATCATATAGCAATGTTCCCTATGGGATGCATCGTACAACAATTTTTTTGCTAAGTGGTTTTTCCCAAAAATCTCATGATTTTTTTCCATAGGGAAAATTGTTATGCGGAACGCCATTCCCCCCCCAACCCCCCCCAACAACACCCTAATTGTTATGCGATTTTGTTGTTATGTGGGGCGATTGTTGTATGAGGTTCCACTGTATGTTTCTTTTATAGTACATTACCAGAGCTGGCTACTAGAGGGCACTATCTGCATTGTAAATATAGGAGCGCTGTTATCTATGGTTTCTAGTATCTGTGGTAGAACTCAAAATGTCTCCCCCTGTGGATAAGAGGGTAGACTTGTATTAAAAACTGTGCAATAATATCTGAATTTTAATGTCTTCCTAAAAGACGCAACATGACGTAAAAATGGAACAGAATTAACTCCGTGTTTTTTCAAAAAAGAGAAACTGAGCTCAATCAAATTTGAAAGATTCTTTTGCCTTTGAGTTCTAAGGAGTCCTGGACTTACTTGGATACTTAGAAACATGACTTCAGTGGGAGATAAATAAACAACACATGTTCTTGAATAGAGAAGGTTGTTGTTGTTGATGATGATGATGATGATGATGATGATGATGATGATGATGATGATTATTATTATTATTATTATTATTATTATTATTATTATTGAATTTATATGTCAACTTGTATGCCGCCCCACTCGCAATGAGACTGACTCATTATGACTCATCTTATGCAGTGGACAACCATAAGGGAGGTTGGAATGGGTGGTTGTGTGAGGCTTTGTTGGAATCAAACAAACAGTTTATGCAGATTTCATCACTGACTGAATAAAATACAATGTCTGGACCATGTACTGTAGTCTTTTGGAACATGAAGAGATTCTATCGCAGTTGTGCTATGTGTTCGGGTTTTTTGCACTTTGAAAATACTTATCTGAAGGGAGATAATTTGAAAACTGCTGGTATGGAAAATGTATATGTTCTGTGTATGTACAATAAACCCCCTCTCCCCAGCCTCATTCACAAAATTAAAAATGTTTTTAAACATATTTTATAGAGAGGTGCTTGGAAGATCATGAACTTGTGGTTCAAGTTGACTCGACAATGGGAAGTGAAAGTAAATTTTTGTTCAGGAAGAATTACGCTAAATATGAATTCTTTAGGAATCCTGTGGTGAGTAATGTATTGTTTTTGTTGTGTAATCCTTTGTAATCCTGAAAAAGATACATCTTCTGCATGTTCTAAAATACGAAAAGTGAAAGATCTCTAATTTAAAGAAACTCAGATGGGTCAGGAAGAGTTTGGATTGTTGCTACTGCCAGCCACATTGCTCAGTACTAAGAGAAGATGTAGGCAATTGTGTTTCTGCCAGCTAGTTATTACAAATTCAGTCTAGCTGAGTCTCTAAGTGAATGAGTGAGTGAGTGAGTGAGTGAATGAGTGAGTTCCAGTCTAGTGGGAGGAATCATAAATATAAAACTAATTCTTCTTGGCCTGGGAGTGAAGGTGATGGGAGTGCCTTTAGGATCATCCCATTGTGTTTCTGTAATATTTTAGTCAATGAGAAGGAACCGCTAGGCTAAGCTTGCAATTCTTTGGGTCAAACAGTTGCACAGACTTTTGAACATATACATCAGGTATGATGTTGGATGGTAAAACCTGTCTGGATCATCAATCATGTGAGATCACAGGGATGGTAATCACAAAGAAGGCCATATGCATATGTTCCTCACTTCTGACTCAAATGTTTTCCAGACTGTACATGACAAAGTAAATATGTGTTCTATTGCCATGAGGCATGCAAAAATTATAATCCTGGAGTAGACATTGGAGTGTGTATGACTTGTCCTTTTCTGTCCTCACACTTTCTTCATAAATTCATTGGGTTTAACATGTGTAGCCAGTGTCTGTTCAAACTTTCAGTTCAATTTGGTAAGATTAGCAGTGGATAGAGAGACTTGCTTGTGTCTCCCTGTTTCCACAGCACAATTAGAAGTCTGAATGCCTGAAGAGAGCTGATGCCTTCTTATCTACTTTATTTCTTTTCCCCAACCCACAACCATCTCCAGAACTTTTTTCCAGAGCAAATGGTTGCTTGGTGTCAGCAGTCAAATGGCTGTATTCCACAGTCACAACTATTACAGGTATGCCAAAAATGAGATTACAGATATTTTCTGTGTTATGCAAAGGGACTAATATGTGATTGAATAGGCTTATTAGAAAACTGCATGCTTTAAGCATAGAAGGAATTAGGGAAAGGCGATATGGTCATTATGATTACACAAATGCAAGAGTAGGTGATACCTTTATTAGACCACTAAACCAGGCCTTTCACCTTCATGGCAGCAAAAGGTATTGGCAAGAACAATGTTTAGGTAACTTGCTGGATATTGTGAGGAATCCCATTACTCATGAGTAGGACTTTGGCCTACACCCCATTTGGATTCCACCTGGATTACCGTTCTCCTCGCTAAGCAACCCAGGATTTTAGCTTGCTGTAAGTAAGGTAGTGCATAGTCAAGTAAACACTGCAGTCATCATCTTGTCTTTTAAAAGTATATTGTAGTCAAAGTAAGTAACAGAACAGAGTTTTAGGAAGTAAAGATTTCTTAGTTTCAAAAGTTCAGAAAGCACACTAAAACAAAGAAGGTTTATCTAATTGTTGAAGCCCAGAGGGCCCCCCTTCTAGCTTAAACTCCTACATGTTTTCTAAGTTCACAGCTCACCCTTAGCATGAAGCACCCGATCAAGAGAGTGTTCTGCCCCCTCCCTTCAGTTTTTACCTTCTCCCACAAGTTCCACCCTATACAGTATCTCATGTCTGTCCAATTTTAAGTTTATTTCTTCCAAACCAGGAGGCTAGCATGTTTTGAATACCAATCCTTCTCTGGAATGCACTCTAACTTCTCCTCATCTCAGAAATCTCCATTACAGACATACAGGCCCCATTTCAACCCTGACAGGTATATTTTTGTTGCTTAGTTGATCATGAGATCAGAACTTTATGGAAACACATATAGTATTCAGGCTATTGGAATTGGGAATAAATTTTGAAACAGTGAATTGCAAGGATGGGTCCTATAGGAAAGAAAACTCTTCCCTTTACATCCAGCCTCAGCCTTGACTTTTTCTAACTCTGGAACTCTTGTGAAGGAGAGTAAAATGATCTAATCCTGAACTTAACTATCATAGAAAAATTAAATAACCCTCATTCAACAGTAACTCCCTTGGAGCTGTATTATGAAAATTATCCAGTGTGATTGTCAGTAACAGAGTAGTTGTTAGTTTCCTACTGATGCAATATGTTGCTCTAGAGCCGTGGTTCCCAACGGGGGCACTCGCCCCATTGGGGGGGGATTTTATTTCTAAGGGTGTGGGGTAATTCAGGAATGAGTTATTAACAGTGAATAGCCTTTTAGGCTTCCTCCATGTGAATAGGATTTCACTTTTTGAATAATAAGAATTATATGCCACTTGGGGGCATCAGGGTTTTAGAGATGCTTAGGTGGGGCATGGCCCAAAAAGGATGGGCACTACTGCTCTAGAGGTACTGTTCAAGAGTAAGGAAAATAAGATTTTCTCTCATCTTAACACCATTTTTGAGATAATGACAATTGAAGATATTTTTTTAAAGAATGATTTATTGTTTACTTAGAAAGTTCTACAGAACTAGTCAAATAAAAATCCCAGAAGAATTGCTAATATTTGCTATGAAGGGAGAAGATGAAAGAATAAAAGCAGTAAGAGGAACTTTTGGTGGAATAAACAAGATCTTGATTTGGGGACATATTTATTTAGGTGAAAATACTGATAAAACTGATCAAGATACATACCCAGATTCATCACAATCAGTGGAACATTTGTTTTACAAAGTACCCTGTATTATGAAGCAGCATTGGTCAGGAACATTTACAAATCTGTAGAAAAAAACAGTCATTATCTTTAGTATATTGTTCTTGCTTTTTTCCATGACATAAACAATATTGCTTCTCAACACAATGCCCATTGAATTCTTATGTGCTTTGTGTATAACTGAAAAATGTCAAGTGTGAATGGTGCCAGTATATTGTACAAGCACATTCATTGGAGAACTATAACTTGTTGTGAAATTAAGACTTTGCCCATGTGGCAAGCCATTGAGTAATAATGAAATGGCCCCTAGGTTGACACCCTGTCAGTGCCAGTTTCCTCAAGGTATGATGGCAGTTCTGTATAGGAGACTTTGGGCGTACTTATCAGCAGAAAAATAAGTTTTGTACATGAGTTAATAAATAATTGATTGCACATTTCTAATGAGCATTGAATTCTAATCATGAAGAATGTTGTCTGATGCAATTAGTAATTAGTGGCTTGTGCTTATTTCTATTGCTCACATCACTGCATTGTAACTGTACAATTCAACAATTTAATATTCAACAGAATTTTTTGAACTCAAGTAGCTGTCCAGAAATTCAAGGTTTTTTGCATGTGAAAGAATTGGGAAAGAAATCATGGAAGAAGCTGTATGTTTGTCTGAGGAGATCTGGACTTTATTGTTCTACAAAAGGGTCTTCAAAGGTAATTTTACTTAGGTTAGTTTAACAGAGGTAGCCATTAGAACTTTTAAGCCAACTTATCTATTCACTGCACTTGACTTAGGAATAGTTTGCAAGGGCCTTATTCGCCGCAAGGCCTTGTGAAATGAGTAGCGGGTACAACCCTCATTGTTAATCTTAATGAAAAAAATGAAAAATGAAAAAAATACATTCAAATAATATTCGTTTTTCATATATATATATTAAAAATGCATTAGTGTCTCTTTAGTGTGCCTCTCTGGCACAAAGACAGCTCAAAGCAATTTAAATTCACTAGTGAACAAATTGGTTAAAAACAGGCAACTTTATTCTGCTTACTTAAATCATAAAAACAGCAAGATAAGATAACCATCTGCTGCAGTTCATGGAACACAATGCTTGTTGGACACATGACAGCAAAGGTGGTGGACCAACAAGTTTGGGTGGACCTTCTATACATGCAAAGAATGCTGAAACTTGTATCACTGCATATTAAGCTCTATATAGAGTGCATTCTGAAGAACTATGCCTCTCCAGAAGTCCTACCATTCCCAGATGGCACCATGGCAGCTTCCTAGTTTTCAAAAGCAGAAACCAGAAAAGGCAGTGACCGGGGGTGGGGGGTGGGGGAGGAGGGAGTTGATCTGTAGAATTGTGTTTCTGTGCTGCATCTCCCAGAATTTTGCCTGCGGAATTCCAGGAGAAATCTGGGATTGTAATCCAAAAATATGGAAGAATGCAACCCTGAGTACAATCCACAGAGAAATGTTGTTCTCCTTGAACCTCTGAAAATTAGAACTTGTAGAGAAAACAGAGTCTCGTGAATCTTTGTGTGTGAAGCTGAGAAACCTTTTTATTGTGCTCTTACTGCCCTCTTGTGGCTCCATAATTACTTTCAGATAATTTAGAAGTTGAGTTGGCTTAACTATGTAACATTAAACACTGCAATCATTTCTACAGGAACCCAGGCACCTGCAGTTGTTAGCTGACCTTGAGGATAGCAATATCTTCTCACTGATATCTGGCAAGAAACTGTACAGTGCTCCTACAGATTATGGATTCTGTATAAAGGTAATTATAATAGTATTTGTGTGCCCTCAGGTCAAATCTTACTTATGACCCTTTTCAGGGTTTTCTAGGTAGACAGTCCTCACAAGTGGTTTACCATTTCCATCTTCTGTGAGTATCCTGGGACTCCGCACCTTGCCCAAGGCCTCACAGGCTGGCTCTTCTGGGATGCACAGTGGAGTACTGAACTCCCAACCTATGGATCTGCAGCCAGATAGCTAACTCACTTAGCTATACTGCCAACTGCTTTTATCCTTCTTAAGAAATAGAAAATCATGTTTATATGGTAAAACCCCGGTTTATGACTTTGGTCTGTTCCAACAGCCTTCATTGTAAACCAGAAAAATCATAAACCGAAGCACGCTTTCTCATAGAAATGCATTGAAAAATAAAAAACAGCCCTGACCAGACCAATAATAATAATAATAATAATAATAATAATAATAATAATAATAATAATAATAATAATAATAATAATAATAATAATAATAATAAATACAACACACACACCACCAAAATAAACATACAAAAAATTGCCAGACATGATCCTCTCCCATACCCCCATTGACCCCACCAGCTGGTATCCCGTTCCTCTGCACCTTGGTCGATCCAACTCCACAGCCGATTAGCGGCTGTGATAGGAAAGGGGGAGTTTTTGAAGTGCGGGAGAGAAAGGGGAAGCCCCTAAGAACACCCCTTCCTTCCCTTCCAGACAACCCCCAGAGTTGGAGACAGATCAATCTAGGTGTGGAGGAGGTGCGGGGGAAAAAGGAGGGAACAGATCAAATAGTAAAAGTAAAAGCGAACGATAAAGCGATCTCCCTACCTTTTGTACACTGCTGTTGCTTTCTGAGCGGTTTGTCCAGCTGCTGGGAAAGCCGCTCCATTCCAGTCTTCGTCTGAGGTCCCCCCCCCCCCCCCCCGCAGTGCTTCAGCTGGGAATGTGCACCATTCTTGAACTTCCTGGTTACACACCAGGCACCCAGTTGCACGTTCCCAGCTGACAAAAACTGGAACGGAACGGATATGGTCCGCGCAGTCTGCCACCACCTCCACTTCTGCAGCGATAAGTGACGAATCATGACTTCCAGCTGTGGTGGGCGGGTGCTACTTTAGAGTTGTAAGCCCCAAAAAATTGCAAGCCAGGATGTGATTTTCGTAGAATTTACCATCATAAACCATGGCAAACAACCCAAAGCAGTTGTAAGCTGGGGTTTTACTGTACTTGGCAAATAGCCATCTCTGTCTGCATCTGCAGATGTTTCTGTGGTCATGTGGCAGGCATGACTAGACAGCAGAGTGCATGGAATGATGTTACCTTCCCACCAAATTGGTACCTATTTATATACTTACAATTTCTTGCTTTTGAACTGCGTAGCGATGTTTAAATTACTTAGGCTCTCTCGTGTAACTTTTGAGATAAAGTCATGGTTTCAGTTATATTCTTCATTTTCCCTTTTTCAGACCAACTAGGTAAAGATGATAGAAGATAGTGTTTCCTACTTAAATATATTTTAACAAATCTTGGCTCACTTGTCAGATCTGAATGCCTTGTTAATCCCATCTTAGTGTGTATTTTGGTGGGAATGTTGCTGTCATCAATGTGCATCATGATGATTAGTTTAGAAAATCCTTTGTCAGGGGGAGTTTGGACTGAGAGATTAGAAACACACCCCACACCTATCTCAGTAAAAGCACATACTGTGAGAAGGGAGACAGTCTCTATTTAAAATTTCATCTGAACCATATACTAGTTGACCTCATACATACTATTGTCACAGCTTCTGTGCTCTTTTCTGGCATAATGAGCTATCAGTACTTCCTGCCTATATTGCAAGGTGAAATTTTGAGCATTTCTTAAATCATATTAGTATTCTGAAGTATTACGCTTACACTGCAGATCTCTTGTTTTTATGACAAGGTGTTATGTCTTGTCTGTTTTGCAGCCCAACAGAGGGAGAAATGAAACTAAAGAATTGAGGTTGCTGTGTGCTGAGGATGAGCAGAGCAGGACATGCTGGATGACTGCCTTTAGACTACTCAAGGTACTGGCTTTCCTTGACTCTTAAGGGCAGTTCACATTTTGAGACCTTTATGTGAAAGTCCTTGTCAGGCTTGCAAATGGACTCCATTCAGATGAATGTGGAGTTTGTGAGAACTGTTTCTTCCATGTGAGCAATATGACTTCAGTCACTGTCGTTAACACAATAACAGTAGCCTGAAACTATTCTGTGGCGAATCAGGCATATCACACCAGTTTCTCACACAATGGTATCTTTGTTGTCAAGTTGCTTGTGTGGACGTTTATTGAACGTGTGAACCTGCCTTCATTCAGATGGATAGATATCTTAGTTTCTCCTCTATTGAAAAAAAACACACATACACACCATATAATTACTCACCAGAAATCACTGCCTATTCTTTAGTCTACTTAGTCTATTTTTATTGGTGCCACATGTATATATTCATTTACTGCTGCTGCATTTTATTTGTCTTTAAAATATAGTTTTATGTGGGTTGGGGCATTACTGATCAGAGGATTTTACTTATTATGTATTGCATTTTTACTTATTTGTACGCAGCCTTGAGTGACCTTTGGTCAATAGGCAGTACGGTATAGAAATACTATAAAATAAAAGTGGGTAATAATGATTTGTGAATTACTAAATTGACATGGCAGCCCCAAACTATGTGTTCTTGTGGTACATCTTGGTACATATTATGCTTGATAAAACAATTGTTTTTCTATGATAACATGCAGCTATTATTATGTAGATATGTATATAATTGTTGTACCAGAAGGGCATTACAGTGTAACCCTGCTTGGTAGCATTCCTCAAATCAAAAAGTGTAGTATGAAAGGAAAGCATGTAGATAATAGGAAGTAGAGGGGAAAGTAGAGTGACATACAATTTTGTATTATTGCACTTGGAACAAAATAAGCAGCTGTACATTTCTCTGTCTCCCTCCCTCTCCCCACAATTTTCAGTATGGGATGTTGCTGTACCAGAACTACAGAATTCCACAACAGAGGAAAGCCTTGCTTCCACACTTCACTACTCCTGTAGTAAGTTTTAAGTACAGACATCCTTTTCCACTAACACAACAACCCTGGACTGTGGTTGGCACTAGGGTTTCAATAGTACTAGTGTCCAGAACATGAAGTTCAAGACTGAAATCAATTTGACTACCCATCACTGGCTGATTTTGAAAGTCAAGGCTTGTGAAGAAGGATTAATTGGCCCTCTGCATCTCTGCCAAGCTGGTACCTTGGATTTAGTTAAATTGTTCTGTAATTTACTTTGGCAAGGCATAAAAAGCACTGTAGATAATTTCTAGAAAGATGTAAGACAACAGGAATCCACATTTTTCACATTCAGCCAGAATTTATATGACATTGCAAACTTTCTTGGATGTATTAAATCTCAGCTGCCTACTTTGCACTATAGCCAAAACAATCCTTTTCACCATGTTTTATATGTGATTGTGTGGTCTTATGTATGACATTTGACTAGGTCTATAAAGAACATACATGATGGAATTTGAAGACATAAGCATATTGCATCACTTTATTATTATAACTTTAGACATAATTTAAATCCTCCCATGCTGTGTAGCATATTGGGCAACAAAGGATCTCTAGCAGTTTCAGTCTTGGGCGAGTGCTTCAGCATCTTCCAGGGTCTTTTAAGTCTCCCATGAAAGTTCTTTGCCATGTATTTCGAGGGCATCCTCATTTGGCATTAAGAGTGATCCAGCTTATTACCACCATAGGGATCCTTTTTTTTTTCCACACAGAAAATATGGCTCAAAATCCAGTCGGATACGACTTTACTATGAAAAAGGTTCGAAATTTTGAAAAGTCTTCTTTGTGCAACAGTGTTATGTAATTTGCATGAGCCAATCCTTTAAAGCACCATTAGTAATGTGGTCAAAATAGCGAATCTTTAAAATTCAGCAGAGGCACCTCTGCTGAAAGACATAACTTCGCCATTACCCATCCCAAGCCCGGATGAGAAAGGAGGAAGTTTGCGTGTCCCCATTAAACCTAAAACTGCTACAGAAACAGCTAGACATATAAAAAAGATTTTAAATACAAATTTTGTTGACTTCATTTGGGAACTTTCTGGACAGAATAGTTCTGTAATATCCTTTAGAACTGTTCGTCATGTAGGAATCAATAGTATAGAAAAATACTTCTTTGAGGCAATGATTCACAAAGCAGTGAAACAGAATAAGATAGGAAATAGGAGAAAGTGAATGTTTTTGATACATTTTGAAGAAAAAAACACATCCCTATACCCCAGTGATGGCAAACCTTTTAGAAACCAAGTGCCCAAACTGCAACCCAAAATGCCGTTATTTATTGCAAAGTGCCAACACAGCAACAGGGGAGGAAGAAAAAGCTCCCATTGGGCTACTGGGCAGAGGGGCGGGGTGAACTCTGTGCTGGGAGGAAGTGTTCCCATTGGGGTGCTGGGCAGAGAAGCAGGACGAACTCTGTGCTGAGGTGACTTAATGGGTGCCCACAGAGATGGCTCCGAGTGCCACCTCTGGCACACGTGTCATAGGTTTGCTATCACTGCTATAGCCCTTCTACCTCAGTTGACTATAGCATATAAAAGGAATTTAGAATAGCTCTAATTAATCTCATAAAACAGAAAGAAGCAGAACTTCTCAGTCACAATTAATTTCAGCCCACTGATGATGAGTTCAATCTGCTTTGAAGTATTGGTGGTTTTATCTTAAGGAATAGAATTTTCATTTCTTGGGGACAGAGTTCAAGAGGCAAAAGTACTCTAGAAAAGGCAGCTTTGGTTCAGATTTCAACAGAATGAACTACGATAAAAACGGTATATACAGCATAATATCTCAGGGTATCAGGCGGTAGGAGTTGTTGGGCATAACTCAATTTCATGATCACATAGTTTTCATTTAGTGAAAAATTCTGCAGTGGCTCAAGTGGCTAAGACGCTGATTGGAAGGCGGTAAGTCAGCAGTTCGATATCCAAATACTATAGGACAGAATGAGCTCCCACCTCTGTTTCAGCTCCTGCCAACCTAGCAGTTCAAAAGCAAGAAATTGCAAGTAGATAAATAGGGACCACTTCGGTGGGAAGGTAAACAGCATTCCGTGCACTTCGGTGCCTAGTCATGCCTGCCACGTGACCACGGAAACGTCTGCAAACGCAGACAGCTCTGGCTCTTCGGCTATGAAACAGAGATGAGCACTGAACCTTAGAGTCGGATACTACTGGCTTTCAAGAAAGGGTGACATTTACCTTTACCTAGTACTATTCTGAATATTTAAATTTCTTGCAATTTACCTGTCTGTATGAAAAAGGTCAAAGGGACTGTGGTGGCTTAGTGGTTAAGATGCTGACTTTGATGACTGGAAGGTTGGCATGTCATCAGTTTGAGACCCGAGTGCCACACAATAGAGTAAGCTCCCGTCTCCATCCCAACTGCTGCCAACCTAGCAGTTGAAGAGCAAGAAATTGCAAGTAGATAAATAGGTACCACTTTGGTGGGAAAG
This sequence comes from Bradypodion ventrale, assembly GCA_035047345.1. NCBI lineage: Eukaryota > Metazoa > Chordata > Lepidosauria > Squamata > Chamaeleonidae > Bradypodion > Bradypodion ventrale. The sequence goes on from JAWDJE010000006.1 coordinate 52,562,068, forward strand.
TAAACAGTATTCCATGCACTCTGGTGTCTAGTCATGCCTGCCACATGATCATGGAAACATCTGTAGATGCAGTCAGCACTGGATGGAGATGAGCACCGAACCCTAGAGTCAGATACGACTGGCTTTTGGGCAAGGGCAACTTTTACCTTCACAATGAAAAAGGTTAGAAATTTTGAAAAATCAATAGAAGAGTTGGTGGACCGTTTTAAAACCAATAATGAGTATTTTTCTTATTTTAAAAAAAAATCCTTTCAGAGAAGTGTATCTGAAAATTCTTTAGTGGCAATGGATTTTTCTGGACAAATAGGACGTGTTATTGAAAATCCAGTAGAAGCACAGTCTGCAGCCTTAGAAGAAGGACATGCTTGGAGGGTAAATATGTCTTTTTGTTTACTTGTCACCTTTTTTTAAATCTGAAAATCCTTACGTCTTTCATGCTGTAAATCCTGGTCAATAGTTCTTGCTGGGAACATTTATATGAATAATTTTTAGATACAAGAGCAGTCAGTAATATTCTCAGCTCCATCATGAGCTGCTGACTGTGTTCTAAGGAACTTGGGTTGCATGGGGATGTTTTCCATATCAGCATCACTGGATCTCCTAATAGGCCAGTGTGGGAAAACTGTAGTAGCATTCATCATCTGCGTGAGTTGAACTTTATTGATGTTACCAGGAGTAATGTGGGAGTAGCCAAGATGTAGAAGCTCCCTGGATGTTTTGGATAGGTGAAAAGAATTTCCTGATATTCCTTTAATTTTGCAGTGTTCACAACAAAGTGGGTATGGTTCTTCTTCTTTCATGTCCGGATCAAACCCTGGATTGCCAAAATGAAGGCACTTTCTTGGCTTTGTCATTGGCCAAACTTAAGTCCTCATCGGTACATATTTTTGGCAGTAATCTGAAGACCAGTAAATGAGCTGGATTCGGTATCTCTCCACATTCACACAACGTGTTGTTGTCTAACAGCAGCCCCCACTTGAACATGTTAGTCTTACATCTAGGGACTCTGACCCTCAGCCTATTCAGGGTCCTCCAAGTGACATAGGGGATGTTGAGTTCCTCAGCTATATCTTCCTTTAATGTTGTTCCTTGTCCAGTGAGCTCCTTCCGCCACCTTTTAATTTTGTTTTGCTCTTGTGTATCCTCAAGAATGTTTGTTCTTGCCATAAAGCTCTTCCTGGATCTGAGCCAGCGGACTTGAGGCTCATATCAATTCAGAGGGTTTAGAGGGTGATTCTCTTGCTTAGTTCTCTTGGCGTCCGCTGCTACTTCTCTCCTGATCTTAGGTGGGGTGATATTAATTATATTCTAAATATAATTAATAACTTAGATATAAACCATCAGAAATCAAAGATTTAGTTTTCTCTAAAAACAATTGAATACATAAATCTGCTGGTTTTTAGGTGGTAGGGAGCTTGAACAGTTAGAGCTCTTTTCCTAATTAGGAATGGTCTTTTTTTCAAATTTAAATTGAGATAGCATTTTGTACAAAGCAAAAGTGTTGACATGGCCATTGTTAATTTCTGCAACATGAAAGGAGGACATGAACATGAAAGGAGGTCATGTTTCAGAAGCATCATGTTTTAACGTGAAAGTGATTCTAGTGATTTTCTGTGGCCTTGCAGTATGAATAACTGGGGTTTCAGAAAAACTTGATTCCCCAACCTCACCTTGTTCTTTAGGAATCTAATGAATATTACATGTGTGTGGCAAAGATAATTTTATGTCGTTAATGAAAATACTGAACAAGGTTGGAGCTAGCACACATCCCTGTCTAACTCCCTGCCATGTTTTAATGGGATTGGAATGATTACCCTCTGTGTTGCACTTTACTCTAATGATGGTATTCTCGTGGAGCGCTTGCATCAGGAATAGGAGACGTCTATCTATTGTGGATTTCCCCAATTTCCTCTAAAGCAGTTATCTAGAAACCGAATCAAATGCATTTCTAAGATCCACAAAAGCAGTGTACAAAGATGTTGTGGAGTTAGAGGAATATTTACATATATGGTGCTCCAAAATTGCACAGTGGTCCAGTGTTGACTGCCCTTCCCTAAAACCTCCCTGCTCTTCTGCGATAAAATTACACTCTTACAGTTTACTTATCACACTCAGAAGACTTATTGGCCTGTAGTTTGCTGGATTGTTCATACTTCCTTTTTCACGTATTGGGGCAATATTTGAAACCTCCCAACTCTTTGGAATTCTTCCAGTTTTATCGATGGTTGTAAATAGATTAGCCAAAACTGGAGCCCACCATTCCGGATTGGTTTTGATTAGGTCTGGGGGAATTAGATCAAAACCCGCTGCCTTTCCAGACTTCAATTTATTTATCAGAGATATCAACTCTGAGATTGAAACAAGGGGCCAGAGAGGTACGTTGCCCTGGTTAACTAAACACCCCTGGGTTGATTCCGTAATATCCAGGGCCGTAAAAAGTTCATGGAAGTGTTTTTCCCAAACTTCAGGCAGTATTGCTGAAGATATGTATGGTTTATATGAGCAGCCTGCGACCAGACTCCAGAATTTGGAGGAGTTATTTTGCCTTATTGTTAGCCTCAGTTGTTCCCACGCCCTATAGGTGTCCTCTGCCTTTTTACGCTTAATTAGCGCGTTGTATTGGGATTTTGCTTCCATCAATGTTGTGTATTGAAGCACCATTACAACATTGGCGATGAAGATGGGATAGAAGAACATTGAGATGGCTATACAGATCCCTCTTCAGCTGCGTCCGTTCGATACCAGCAAATCTCTCATGTGGCCATACTATGAAGTTCAGCTGGAGAGCTACTTCACAGTAAGGAAAGTTGAGCCGGCGTTATGGAAGGCAACGTTCCTCACCCACTGTGGGCTAGAGACTCTCGAAGTCGTTGCAAAACTTCTCCTGCCTGATGTGCTCCAGAATATTACCTTACTGGCCTTGCTGCACACCCTGCGCGAGCACTTCCAGCGCAGGTCAACTCTCAAGGACAAAGAGTCACCGGGTCCAGTTTTGACTGGCCATTTTTTTCTGACGCCTCCGGCCATGTCCGTGAAGACCCTGACAGTCCACCACACAGAAGCAGGATGCCAACGCTAGGGTCAGTTGCGCCTTGCTGAGGATGCGGGAAGCTCCATCTCCACACAGAGTGTCCCTCAGGAGCGCTTTGTGCCACAGTTGTGGAAAAGCGGGCCACATCTCCAAAGTCTGTGGGAAACAAGGTAAGACATCGCCGAAGCTTCAGCCGAAGCTCCGGTACAGCATTGCCAAGGTCTTCACGAGCTACAGGGCCAACAATGAGCGATGAGACCTGAAGGATGGGTACAGCGTGGACCTCCACATTGAGGGGATGCCTTTCCGTCTCCAGGTGGACTCTGGGTCTTTTTTCCCCATTGTGACTGATGAGGAGTACTGTCGCATTCCGCCTGACCTGCAGCCCAAGTTCAAGAGTCTCCCAGGCAAGTTAGTGGACTTACAGGGTTGCAATGTTCCAGTTCGGGGAATAGGGAACTTCGAAGTCCATTATAACTATGCCTACGCGAGCCTACCCCTCGTTGTTGCTAAAGTGGGTAAGACTAATATTCTGAGGTCCCACTGGTTCGGGGTCCTGGGGTCCCACTGGTTTGGGGACCTTACGGGAATCCAGTTGGGGGAGGGAGAACCAGTCGTTCAACTCGAGGATGAGTCCCAAGCAGTGTTCCTTCCCGGGGTGGGTTTGTCCCAGGGGGCCCCTGAGAGTGATTCCTCCACGGAAGAACTAAGTGCATTGTTTTTCTGCCAAGCGCATGTTGCGCCCAAGGACAGTGACTTTACTGAAAAGACTGGACAGTCAAATAGTCAAATGTGTTTTGAGTCGCAAGAACTTTTACCACCTGATGCCCTAGACTTTGGAAATCCTGACAACTGGGATGATTTGGCCATTGCCTCTCTCAAACTGTCCATGAACTTTGCCGCTGCTTCAAAGACTGACCCCCTGTTGTCTGATGTTATTGTGTGGGTAGACATAGGGTAGCCGCCTCCTCCTTACAATTCGGAGGTTTGTGTGTATTACCGGGACCGCGAAAAACTCAGTGTTGGGAGGGTGCTTGTTTTGGCTCTGCAACACAGTGGTTCCTTGTGGGTTACGGGCCAAACTACTTGAGTACTTGTTGAGCGGATCCCTTGATTTTCTCCACTCCAAACACGTGATGTGTAGCTATTTCTGGTGGCCAGGGTTTGTACACACCATTGAGATTAGGAGCTACGACACACCACTAAAGACACCGCTTGTTCGGGAGGGTTTTCAGGTTCCCCGGCAGCGGGTGGACTCTCACCATCCCCTTGGGGTTGGAGGGGGGATTCGGGTCACACAATCACCCCCTAACATAGACTAGCACGAAAAGGAACGCCAAAGTGCGGGCTCGCACTCCCCAGGAAGAAGGGAGGGGTTGCGGGAGCACTCTCAATCCTCAGGGCGGGAAGGTAACGATCAAAGTCAAAGGAATCTCTGTACGCTGACGGAAAGGGAGCTTTCCTCGGGTGTTTCAGGAGAGTGTTCTCCAAGCCCAAAAGTAAAGGTAGCTGCGGGAGTTAAACCGGGAGCGGTTCCCATTTTAGAGGCCTCACTTGCAGCAGCTGGGTTGCATGGCTAATAGTTCCGGGCTGTTTGCAAAGACATGCAAAGAGGGTTGGGAACATGGGGATTCCTTGTATGCACCACACATGGGATCTTGCACAACTAACGTAGCTCAGGAAGGAAAGGAGCTACGCGCCTCGCTAAAATGGTTTGTTTCGGGTTGCACACACACAAAAACCGCCCGGATGCATAGTCCCTTGTTTGTTTCATGGAGATCCAGTAAAACGCCAGAACCAGAGGACACCTGCACGGAAGGGTCAGACGGTTCACGTTCACAAGGGTAAACACTCCTCGGCTGAGGACTAAGCACCTTGAGTTTATCCTGGGGCCCCAACTGAAAACTTAGGGAGGAGGAATGTTGTGTATTGAAGCACAATTGCAAAGTAGCGCAGAGGCGCTCTTGCAAGAGGAAAATGGTGGTTTCCCGCCATTCTAGCAAGAAGCCCAAAGTGGTGTGAAACCCTTACAAAAGGGCGCACTTAGAAGTCTAAACCAAGCCCTATGATTGGTTACACTTTTGGATCCTGTTATGCATTGGTTAATTACATATAACCCTGGTTATGATTGGTTAGTTATGCCGGCCAGTGAGTTGCTACCTTGTATCCAGAAGCTACTGCCGGAGAGACACTATATAAGCCCGATGGGTAGATCAGGGTGGGGCCGTACCGGATCTATACTTCCCACACACCAGTCGGGTAGCCGGATAGCACTATGCCCTGGGTCCCTCCACTGCTGCACTTCATGGTAGCATGTATATTGCCCAAAGATGGGTAAGAATCCGGAGGGACCGAATACCCTGGGATTGTATAGCCATCTCGGGATCCAGAAACGCCTTGTAAGCTCATCTATATTTGACTGTTAATAAAGCCTGTTGCTGTTTTTTACATCGTTGTCCTGGACTAGTGCTTATAAGGGCCAGATACAACAATCAATTCTGCCCTAGAAGTAGCTGTTGTGTTTAAACAATATTCCCTATGTCTAGCTCTGAGGACATTCTTGGTCTGGCAACACTGTCAAACCATGATCTGTTCGTTTTACATGCAGCCTTTTTTTTGTTTTACGTTAACTCCTTTTAAGGCTGATTGAACTTCTTGCATCAATCCCTCGAATAACCTTATACCCAAGTCAGGTATTCACAATCTAAGAAAACTCTTACAGCCTCCCTAAAGGTATAGGTACTGAGCAAATTTGGGATAATCCTTTCCATACCAGCATTCCACCAAATTGTGCTTAACTTTATTTCATTGTCGGTGTGCCCACTGATTCTATCTTTTAGCCAAATATTGTATGAAGGGACACTAAATAACAGATTTAATGGGAAATGATCACTATCATAAAAAGATGAGACCTTGAATGCTTTGATGGATTGAACGAAGTCTTTAGAGACAGTGATGTAATCTATCACGCTCTTCATCGCACCTGCCCAAAATGTATACTTGGCTGGATGATCCCCACTCACTGAGCCATTTAGACATAGATAGATAAATCTTTATTGTCATTGTCCCCTTGCAGGAACAACTAAATTTCTCAGTTGCTATATATCAACTCGAATAAGGCAAACCCCTTAATTTAAAACAGCTGCAAAAACACCAATTAAGATAGTACCATACAGTAAATTTAAAAATCTAAAAATTGATTTAAAATAAGATAAGATGACTTCAGAGTCCAGAGTTTCCATTTACGGCCAAAATTGCTCTGGAGAAGAAACTGTTCTTGAGACGGCTCATTTTTACCTTCATTGTTCTATATCTCCGTCCCGATGGCAGAAGCTCAAAGAAGCAGTGGCCAGGATGCGATGGGTCTCCTACTATATCTAATGCTTTTCTGTGGCACCTGATGGTGTAAATTTGTTCTAAAGTGGAGAGTGGACAGCCGCTGATACTCTCCGTTGTTTTAATAATTCTGTGCAACATTATCCTATCCCGATGAGTACTACTCCCATACCACACACATAAGCCATAAGTGAGCACGCTCTCAATAGCGCAGCGATTAGAAGGCAAGCAGCAGCTTTTGCGGAAGATGGTTTTCCCTTAGAGTTCTCAAAAAATATAGTCTCTGCTGCCCCTTGTTCGCAAGCCCCCTTGTGTTGGCACTCCAGGACAGATCCTCCTGTATCTCAATGTCCAGAAATCTGAACGTCGCTACCCTCTCCACACAGGTTCCGTCAATCATAAGTGGCTGGACATCGGTTCTCTGCATACATAGATTTAGCATACATAGATCTAGTTGAGACAGCATTTGGGACAAAAGTAGGCCGGCATAATTAGATTTCAAGTCCCTGGACTGTCTCACATAGGGTAATACAGTATGTTCTAGATCGGGATATATTGTACTATGTTTTGCATATAAGGTCCTATCGTCGGGGCCTGTTCTTGTATTGAAATCCCTGCCCACAACTACATAGGCCGTAGGGTGAATAGTTAAGTCATTTATATATAATTCAAGTACCTTCCAATCATTGTTTGCCATTGCATTGGTCTTTCCCGGAGGCATGTAAACATTCACTATCAAAATTGAGATTTGATGGTAACTAATAATAATCAACATAGCCAGATTATGACAGGGGGGAAGGTCTGTCACTGATATAGTTAAAGTTGTGGCTAACAACTTTATGTCCCCAATGAGTGCTCTGCGAAGCAGTATTTATTGTCATCTTTCTGATGTATCATATTTACAGTAACTGGCCACTGGCCGTAATAAAGATATTGATTGATTGATCTATTGATGCCAGAATCATGGAAACAGGCCTTTGAATTTAGACTGAAAGTAATCTTTTCTTTCTTAATTTTTATAAATTTTATTGAAACATAAAAATACCAGTGTGAACAAACAAAAAATGAACAATAAACATAAAATATCAATAAACTCGGTTACATCGGCATCACTTACACATCAAAGCTCGTACAGTAGAACCCCAAATAACAAAAAAACTCTGTTCCACGGAGCTCTTCGCTATGCTTTTTTTTTTTGCTATGCAGTTCCATAAGGGAGATGCCCTGCATAATGGGGAAAAATGTTCATTAAGCGGGTTTACTCCAGTTACCAAAAACCCCGCATAATGAATTTTTTTTGTTATACAGGGTATCACTATTGTATAACGAACGCTTCATTGTGCGAATTTTTCACTATACAATGCATTTGTTATGTGAGGTACTGTACCACTGTATATAATAATCTGCAATTTTTGTTCCTAATACTCTTAATTTTTAGCAACATTTCTAAATAATTACCCGATGTTTTTTCTACATTTTCTTATACACTTTATAATATAAACACCTTAGTGCTATTTACAGTGTCCAAGAATTTACTATATGTTTGTTATACTATTTTATTTTTCCCAAAAAGTCAATACGTCAGGTGCTGGTTTATTGCCTTTGTTAGTATTCAATGTGTACTCCAAAAAAAGGCTTCCAAATATCCCAAAATTTATTATCCTTATTTAGATTTAATTCTAAAGTAAGCTTATTGTTTAATGCTATTTCCCATATTTCTTTATGTCAGTTATCCATTTCTACGTTTAAAATATTTTTCCAGTTTTTTGCAACCTGTTGTCTCGCTATCGTCAAAAAAATGGATAACAAATCTTTCTTAGTTGTGTCTAATCCCATCTCTTCAAAATCTGTTAATAAGGTGATTCTTGCATTCAGTTTAAAGATAAATCCCATTATTTTCCTGATTTCATTTTCTAATTTCTTCCGAAAATCCTGTGTAAGCTTACAACTCCACCACATATGTTCATATGTTCCCAATTTTTGTTGACATCTCCAACAATTTTTCAATTTACTTTTATGAAAGTAATCTTTTCTGATGATGCTTTTCTTGCCTTACAATTGGAAGAACCTTTTGGATTTTGTTGGCAGAAATTAATAGATAGCAAGCTAGAAGTCCTAGGTTTATCACAAGAATGTATTATTAACATGAACAAAATAGAATTAAGAAATATAAGGAAGCAGATTTGTCAAATAAATCTGTCTAGTGCTTAAATGGTATATCTATTCAGCATTTGTTCCTACCATAGGTTTTCCATCTAACTATTAAATGTTATTACTGAGCTTTTTTGTATGCAAAATTTAATATTGTCCCTTTGGGGGAGGTGCAAGGAAGATTGCCAGGACAACCTTACTCTGACAGAGTCAATAGGTTGGATACTTTCCCATATATTCTGTGCTCTTGCCCTTTGTATGCTTCTGTGTGAGAATCGTTTCTTAAGTCTTTATTTGATTTACTGGAAATATTATTTTCTGAAGAACTTGCAGTATTAGAAGATACAATCCTTATTTCTCTGTAGCAGTTGCTAAATTTGTTGCTGCTTTTCAGTCCTCCAAAATAATTGAATTGCCTTATGATATTTAGCTATTCTATATTTTCGCTGCTCAAGATTTTTTCATGAGCTTCTAAGGGAGGAAAAGAAAAAACTAAAACTAGGTCACAAATTTGTGAGTTATTCTTTATTTTATGTATGTACAATATAACCACAGTTTTCTTCTACAGAAACGCAGCACAAGAATTAATATCCTGGGTAGTCAAAGTCCACTTCATCCTTCTACACTGAGCACAGGTAATAAAGATTGGTGGATGAATGCTTGAAAAGTAGAATGCCCTGTAAATTTATGTGAGAAGATTAAGTCTGTGTTGAGCCTTTTTCTACTGTTTTCTCTGGGGCTTAACTCTCATATACCAGGATTTTTGAAAAGTCTGAATATTTTCCCATGAGAACAGCATTGCATTTAGCAGTAGCAATAAGGATAGTGTTAGGCTCAGGGTTAGAATTGGGTCTAAATGTACATGTCTTCTTTTTCCTGAAGATACTAAAAGTTCCAATTTCTACTTCATGGCCTGAGCTGGAAAAGGATATCATGCATCATTTTTCATGAGAAATTTACATTGGCTGAGAGAAAGTGTACCTGAGTGACAAAAGGAACCAGATACAGTGGGACAGTTTTTGTCCTATCTGTGTTTTTTCTGTTGCAATAGAAAAACATATACTGTATATGACAAGTGTGTGAAACTTAGCGAAATTTGTTAAGAATTCAAGTGACCTTGCTATACCTTCTTTTTATGTAGAGTTCTGGTGGATGAGCATTAAGTGGGTAGGTTTCTTATACAGCCCTCTTGATTAAAATTTTCATTAATTTTAAAATGTGTAATTTAGGTCTCTATTATCTGGTGTTGTTATGCACTATTAAGTTACTTTTAATTTATTGCAACCTTTTGAATGAGCAGTCTCCAAAAATTGCACTCAAGACTGTGACTTTCTTTATGAAGTCGATTTGTCTTATATATGATATTCTTTTCCTGCACCCTTCAGGTTTTCCCCAGATTATTGTGTTTTCCAGAAAGTGTTGTCTTCTAATGGTATGCCCAAAGTACAGCTAGAGAAAGTACAAGCTTGGTTTGATCTATCACTCACATATGTACTCTTCAATTTATAGCCCCAGAATTATATGCACATACTCGTTTCAGTGTATAGCTGCAGAAAGTCTGTGTATAGTCCTGGTCCTAGAGTTCAGGCTTTGAACACTTAAGAGAAGGCTCACTGAAGTCGGGGGGGGGGGGGGGGCGGCAATACAACTAGGATAGGTCTCATTGGCTGAAATCCAATCAAGCAGCTACACAAATGGCACAATGTTTGGAAAGGAATTGCTGTAAGTTTAGACATTTCTGTAGACATCTTTTGTACATGATGTCTTTGGAGATTTATTAATTTACAGCAATTTATGTGTAATTCATTGCCACAGAATTTTATTGATTAATTTCAGTGAGGGAGAGCCAGGAAACTCAAGCAGGAAGCAAAATAAGCTAGTTGTATGCTTCCAATCACAGCCCCTTCTCTTTCCTTTCATTTTGTACCAAGGAAAATACGATATATTCTTTGTATAGACTCAATTATTTACTGCTTGTTGCATGTTTGTAAATATTCCATGTCTGTCCCCCTGATTGAATTATTCTGAATGCTTCCATTTTTAGATTATTTAAACATTCTTTTGAAGCTTTATGCTCTTCAGTGTAGAATTGAGCATAATTCTAGACCAATGGTTACCAACCTTTTTTGGCCATGTCCCACCTAAGCATCTCTAAAATCCTGAACCCCAACCCCGGGTGACATTTGATTCTTATTGTTCAGAAAGTGACTTCTATTCATGTGGAGGAAGCCTAAAAGGCCATTCACTGTTAATAACTCATTCTTGAATTGCTCCCTTGTGGGGTATGTGTCCCACATTGAGAACCATTGTTCTAGACTGTGTGCTAAAGGTGACAACTGGTAACAGTTGGCAATAAAACTTTCAAACAGTAAAAACTTTCCCCTTAATCAGTTTACATCCTCTGAATACATGGGAATCAAAATATGCAGATCATGTTGCTAAACTGTTCACATCCCTGCTGTCTGTGGTGGAATGAGCAGAGCACAATAGCTGCATAAAAAACCTGGATAGCAATGATATTTGGTCATCAGAAAGGTTGGCGATATGGCTCAGAAAGTTTGTAACTTTCTATATAACTATGATATACGAGTGTTAACTCTTTATTTTTTCAGTTATCCATAGGACACAGCATTGGTTTCATGGGAGGATCTCTCGAGAAGAATCACACAGAATTATTAAACAGCAGGGTCTTGTGGATGGGTATGCATTTTTTTGAGAATGTACTATTTACAACTGTCTGGAAGCCCCAGCTGTAAACCATGATCGATAGCTCTGGAATATCCAAGCCTATATATGTAAACTAAAAACCTATAGCATAAAATAATTGGAAAGTAAACTTCAATAGTAACTTCAGTTGTATTTTATTTCACTGAAGATTCATAGAAAATTGTCTTGTACTATGTCAAATAATCTATCTAGATCAGTGTTTCCCATCCTTTGGTTTTTGGACTTCAATTCCCCAAAGTACTGATCAGCTAATGTACTGACAGGCTTCTGGCAATTGAAATCCCCCTGTGAGGTGGGTGGGAACCACTGATCTAGATTGATCTTGTGTACAACAGAGTTTGAAGGTTTTTAACTGCAAGCAACTACTTATTTTAATTCATTTGACTTTATAATAACTGAGATGTAACTATATTTCATTATAAATAATGTAATTGAAACTTTCTTCCTTTTGTGTTAAAATTGTAATTTTTTAGTCAATTTGACAAGTGGGATAATTGAGTTTACTATATAGTTGAGGAAGAATATGAAATGGTGCCTCTTGCTATGCTAGTCTTGAGTTTAGCAATGTTGTGATTGGGAGGAGGTCACTTTCTGTATCATAGGCCAGTAGCTTGCAATATTCAAATGATTTTAAAAGTAACTAAAAGCAACTATTTTAGTTATTTTTGGGGAAATGAAAAAAATTAGGCTTGCCCTTTAAAATTTCAACTATTAACGTACAATTTCATAGGAGGTGCTTTGGAGTGACCATTCTAATAAACTATTTAATAAAAATTAGTTATCAGCTCCCCAGTATTTTGCAAAGACACTTTTCCACCCCTATCTGGAAGCATCTGGCTCTTGCCTAGTATCATTTCCACTGGCCTGGGACACTAATGGTGGAGACTTTGAAACTCAGTTTTGTATTTTTGTCTGAGGAATGTGATGCTGTCACAATACTGTTGGCCAAATTCCACATTAATAATAAATAGATGTAGGCTCTGTATATGGATTGCATAATACAGCATTTAATATGATAGAAACAATTTGCAGTCAATTTAAAAGAAATGTGTATTGTTCTGTTCTAGGCTGTTTCTCCTCCGGGACAGTCAAAGCAATCCAAAGACATTTGTACTCACACTGTGTCATCATCAAAAAATAAAGCATTTTCAGATTTTGCCAGTAAGTACAATAATTTTTATCTTTGGTATAGATTTTACTATAGAGCATGTTAAACATTTGCCAGAAACCTTTCAGTTAACTTAACAACATGATACATTTCAGAAACTACATCTTTATCTTTCTTCCTCAATTTTTATCTCTTGAAGTATGTTATATTGGTCAGTGCCTATCTGCTCTCCTAGCCCATCACTGAGCCAGTTCCCTTCACACATCACACCCAGTTATACATTCTTATATTAATTTCACACCCTTCCTTCAGAGTGCCAAAGGTTCTTCCTCTCACATACTCTTCTCACAAAATTATGAAAAGGAGCACATAGATAGATAGATAAATCTTTATTATCATTGTCCTGCACAGAACAACAAGATTGAAAAACCACTTATCAACCCAACAAAACCTAAACAAAATACAACTGTACAAAATTATCAACATACTCCCACCCCACATATACACGTTTAACCCCTAAAAGCTCTAAAACTCTAAAAACTATATACAGAAGCTCCCTCATAAACTGCATTTCACTGCATTCAAAGCCAGAACCGCTTTGGGGTAGAAACTATTTCTCAAGTGGCTGGTCCTGGTCTTTATGACCCTATACCTTCTTCTAGAAGGCAGAAGCTGAAACAGATCGTTTCCGGGGTGCCTACTATCCTGCACAATCTCTACAGCTTTCTTATAACACCTGGAGGCATAGATTTGATCTAGGGTGGGAAGAGTATGCCAGATTATCCCCTCCACAGTCTTTACGACCCTGGACAGCATTGTTCTTTCCCTTACTGCTCTCCAAGGATTGGACATGTAAAGTACATGTCTTTTCATATGCACTACATAATGTTTAATGTTTATCATAATATTGTCTCCATGGGATTTTTATGTCAAAATTACCAATTTCAAAATCCATTCCCCCCAGCAACTTAGTTATCAAAGCATATGGGGATTTATTACTGCAAGGTGTGTTTTGCAACTGGATGTGCATCTGGTTTTGCAGTGAGTTGTACAACATACATTTCACCCAATAGTGCAAATGCTTTGCATACCATTAGTTGCAAACTAATGAATTACAAGTTGGGAGAAACATAAACAATTTGAGATATGCAGATGATACTAGCCTAATGGCAGAAAGTGAAGAAGACCTAAAGAAGCTCCTGATTAGGTTGAAAGAAGAGAGTGCAAAAGCTGGCTTGAGACTCAACATCAAGAAAACCAAGATAATGGCAACAGGCCCTATCAGTCCCTGGAAAATAGAAGGGGAAGAAGTAGAAGCAGTGACAGACTTTACATTCTTAGGATCCATGATCACTGCAGATATTGATTGCAGCCATGAAATAAAAAGGCAACTAATTCTTGGGAGACAAGCTATGAGAAACCTGGGAAACATAGTTAAAAGTAGAGACATCACCTTGCAAACAAAAATTCGTATAGTCAAAGCAGTGGTATTCCCGGTGGTGATGTATGGTTGTGAGAGTTGTACCATTAGGAAAGCTGAGCGCAGAAGAATAGATGCCTTTGAGATGTGGTGTTGGAGGATAGTTTTGAGAGTACCCTGAACAGCGATGAGAACAAATAGGTCGATGTTAGAGGAAATCAACCCTGACTGCTCCTTAGAAGGTCAAATAGTAAAGATGAAGCTAAAGTACTTTGGACATCAAATGAGAAGAGAGGATTCACTTGAGAAAGCCTTGATGCTGGGAAAGGTTGAGGGCAAAAGAAGAAGGAGGCGGCCAAAATGAGATGGCTAGATGGTATTGTAGATGCAATGGGCACAGAGCTGGGCAGATTGAGGAGGATGGTGGAGGATGGGGTGCCTGGCATGCGATGGTCCATAGGGTTGCAAAGGGTCTGCACTCAGCAACAACAACAACAAGAAGTTGTAAACATGAAATTCCCCAACAGCATGCTGTCCCAGATAGTTGATATGAAAACTCAGTCTCTGAGTTAGTATTTGTGATATGTTATCTATATCTTGCTTCTTGCTGAGATGTGGGCTAAGATGTTTCACAAAGAGGATGGGGCTTTGTTCTGACCCAAACTTTGAAATGTAAGATAAGCAAGTTGAAACAAAAAAATCTACTGTAATTTATTCATTCTTCACCCAAGATAGTTTCTACTGGCTGTCAAGTTTCTTTGAAATTATTTCCTGTATAACATAGAAAGAGTTTCAATATTTCATTTGTTTTGTTGTGTTTTTCCCCCTTTGTTTTAATTTCTCAAGTGTGAAGATGATGGACAGATATTTTTCAGCCTTGATGATGGGAGCACCAAATTTACAGACCTAATACAGCTGGTTGAGTTCTACCAACTAAACAAGGGAGTTTTGCCATGTAAACTTAAACACCACTGCATCCGTGTGGCCTTATGACCATTGTTCCAATCCGTATTGAAGACTGATTTTGCTCAAAGACTGGACTTGCCAGAGAAATATTGTGAAAGAAAGTTGACACTGGGACTTTAGCAGGCTTGTTATTGTGTTTCGGGGGAAAATACAGCACCAATTATGAACCTTGGGACTCAAAAGAGGTGAATTGAACTGGCACCTACATACCAAGAATTTGCTGGTTTGTGTAACACCCAAGCATGATTGCTGCTGAGTATTCCAGCATGCCCCCAAAGTTGAGAAAGGGTATGTAAAATCACTAAGCAAAACTGGAAATGGTCCCTTGGCTGGTCCACTTAACAGAATCAAGTTTGTGAAACAAAAATATTGAAAAGAACTCTTGCCCTGGAATAATCTTGACAATTTAAAACTTAGTGTGTTTACTTTTTGTATCAATCACTTTTTATTTTTGTCTTTGTTTTTGCACTCCTATTTTTGGATATGCATATGGCCTATATTAGGAGCTAAATACAGCTTTTACATTTATGTAGGATCTCAGTATTTATCTAAACCCTATATTGGATGAGTTACTTCAGATGAACAAGGATCAGTGATATCTAGGATCTAGGCGTCAGATGACTCTACTTACCAGAGAATAGCAGATGCTAATGTTCTTGAAGAACCAGTACAGATGCAACTCTGAAAAAACAAAGAAATAATATGTAATCTCTAAAAATGATGATTTTAAAAATAATAATAGCCTAAATCCATTCTTTGTCCAAACTCGAGTAAATTCATTGAATCAGTAGGAATTTGGTAAGTCAGTGTTTTTGTAAGTTCAGTGAATTCAGTGGGTCAGTTCTAATGGGAACAATGATTGGATGTAGGCCATTAGATATTGACTGTGAATATTGTATTAGATCCCTGTAAGTGAGTCATGCTGAGGACTCTGATTCTATGCACAATGTTCTGAACCTATTTTATCCTATGTGGGTTTTCTTTCTTCTTTTTCAAATCCCTCACTCTGCACACAACCCCCTTGGGGAAATCAATTGTCCTTTCTTAAAGCAGCTTTGTAAGATCATGTATGTGCTTGGGAACAGTTGGGAGTACTGTGTCTGTGTGAATGTTTTGGTGTCGGGGAGGGGGGGCTTGTTTATTCTATCTCGAATGACAAAAATTCAGTGTTTTTATCTTTCTTTACATTTTTATTCCCTTAATTTTCAGACCATAGACACAGATGCAAAACAGATGCCATACTATCCAATTTCTTACCCCTGTTTAGGAGTTCAGAGTGTGCCCTGTAAAGACACACACCTCTTCCTTGTATCCGCTCTTCTTGAATTTTTGATACAGCATAGACATTTATTTGCAAGTTGTGCTTTTATTCTCCCTGTGATGAAAATGCTGGTGTAGATGTTAATATTAGAATGAGTTCCAAAACTAAAAAGAAGAGGGAAGCAGATGTGTGCCATTCCTAATTGTGGCTAGGAGATTGGATGGTTTTTCATTAACATATACATTGTTCTGTTTTGTTGTGATGGTAATGTAAGAATGACATTCAACCTAGCAAATGTTTAAGATTGAATCAGTTGTATTTGCAGTCTGATTGAGTACCAGAGCTTATCTACAGTCTCTCTAGGGGTATAATCCACCAAGCATGATCATGCAAGAGTTTCAGTGTAGCCAAAAGGGTACCTGTACATGTTCCACTAGAATGGCTAGATGATCATATGCAGCAGTACTAGCTTTATAGTTTGCAACATTTGTTTGGGAGTTACTTGTTCCACTGTCCTGGCTATTGCAGTTTTTACCATGGTCAATTCTGTCAATTGGAGATCTATGCAGTAAAAAGTTGGTGCCTCTGTCTGTGGCAAACTAGTTTGATTTTGCTTTGGTCCTGGTTCATTATAAGACCAGAAGGTCTGCCATTGGCTGTCTTACTTCATGTGGAACACATGTGGGGGCTTGGCTGTGTGGAGCAGGTAATGGCAGGTGCAACTTCCTGGCCATGATGTGTACAGATGTGGCAATTGAAATACAAAATGTTGAACAATGGTTTTTTGGTATAGCCATGTTGGATCAGATATTATTAATTCCACACAGCTGTATGCATGGGGTATGCCACATGGAAGGTTTATAGCATTTGGATCAGGACAGTCTCTTGTTAATATCTTACTGATTCCATGTTTACATAGCAATCCTTTTTTATTTCTGATGATAGCTAGCATTGAAGTAAGATCACTGGTTTTAACTCTCACTGTTTGGAGGTAATGGTCAGGTATACAGAGAAAGTGTAGTTTATATACCAAGAATTATGTTAATCCCAGGAATTTTCAGAAGTACTGTTGCAATATTAGTGTCTTTTCTCTGTTTCTCTATTTCCAAAGTTATAGTGAACTGTACAAGTTAAATTATAGTGTCTAATCTATAGTTCTCCATCGTGTTGCTTGTGAATCCACACTGATGGGTCTGCGCCTGCACGAAGCCATTGTCAGAGCTTCCAAGCTGATTGGACAAAGGTTTGAGGTTAGGACCGCCCACCATCTCCACCCACCTTCAGTGCCATTTTGTAGCTCTTCCCTCGGTTATCCTTTTTCCGCTGTAGTAGCAGGAGCCTTAGCAAGAGCTCTCCCGAGTTGTTCTGGTGTTTGACTTGTTCGAAAGCCTTTTCTTCAATAATTTTTTTGGACCAGGAGGGTTATCCCCTCTTGGTCACTCCCTGTCCGCGAGGGGTTGTCCTCTTGCGGAAAGCATAAAGACATTTTTTATATAAGCACGTCAACGGGCTGGCGCATTGGCTGCCATCTTCTCTTTGCCGCATGGCCCGTTGATGGCCTCCTCGGCATCTTTGGCAGCATTCAAGGAGTGTCCTTCCTGCAATAAAAAATATCCGAACTCTGACGGTCACGAGAAGTGTCTCCTCTGCCTCGGGGAGTATCACCCAGTCCATACCTGCGGCGTCTGTCGGAAATTTTCCAAAGTAACCTTAAAGAACTGCCAAAACATACTTCAAGCACATCTCATGGCAGCCACCTTAGCACCTCAGATGACCAAATGCCCTAACACCACATCAACTGGTGTTGCCACATCAACTTCAACTTATTCAACCATGAGGCAATTGACGGCCGCAGAACTGTTTGCCAAGAAGAAAAAGAAGGATGGGAAGAAGAAGCACAAGAAACATCGCTCCTCTTCTTCCTCTACCACCTACTCCTAGAGCACCGGGGCCATCTCCGCCTCCTTCACCAGACTCTGCAGTTTTCGTCACTGCTATCTCCTCGCCAGGCCCGATTTTGATTTCCCCGGAGGAGCCTTCCACCCTGCCTCCACATCAAGATATCGTGCCACCTCCACCACCATGCGGTGCCTCGTTGATGCCTGACTGAAAACCAACCACGGCACCATCCACAAATCCGTTCACCAATTCGTTCCAGCCCTCGATCCAGGTTGACCTTCTGGGGCCCCTCTTCAAGGCCAAGGTGAAGGAGATCTCAGACCAGGTATGGGCTACTCCTCTGCAGCCTCCTGCTCAGGGCAACTCTTCTGGATCTTAAGCTCCTCCCTAACCTGATGAGCTGATCCAGGCCAAAAGACGCTGCACTGAGTTGGTCCACTCTTTTGCTAGCATCCCACCACCGCAGCCACCATTTCCAGGGGACAATCTGAGCTCAGCCAGGCCGTACTGGTCTGACTCGGACCCCAAGGCCTTCATCCCACCTCCCACCTTCTCTGGAAGGTCTAAAGGCTCCGACGATTCTTCAGAAGATGAAGATCTACCAGCGGTTGATGAGGAGAAGTCTCCCGACGACCAGATTGGCACTTCCCAGTGGTCCCAGCCCGAGGACCAGTGCACTTTTATGGCCTTGTTAACCCGTCTAGGGTCAACACTCAACATCAAGGTGGAGACTCCACCCGATCTGTGTGTGGACGCTGTTTGTGGCATGGCAGATAAAAAAGAGTTCGTCCAAGTCCATCTTGGTCTCCTTCCTGCCATCGGTAATGCTGCCAAACTGGCATGGAAGAAACCAGTCTCTTCCCATTCCGTCTCCACCAGGGTCGACGGTATGTGCAAGCTACTGGGAGAGGACAGCCAGTTTCTTCACACCCATGCCATCCCTAACTCTCAGGTGGTCAAG
The DNA here is from genome assembly GCA_035047345.1 of Bradypodion ventrale. Taxonomy (NCBI): domain Eukaryota; kingdom Metazoa; phylum Chordata; class Lepidosauria; order Squamata; family Chamaeleonidae; genus Bradypodion; species Bradypodion ventrale. The sequence goes on from JAWDJE010000006.1 coordinate 52,580,928, forward strand.
GCATCACAATACTGCACCCCAGCCAGCAGTGTTCCCATCCCCTTGTCCAAGGAGGGCAAGAAATTGGATTCCTTTGACAGAAAGGTTTATGCCAATGCATCACTTTCCTTCTGAGTGGCAAACTATGCAGCAGCCATGGGCACCTATAATTGTAAACTGTGGACCAAAGCAGAGTCTTTCCTTACTAAGCTACCAGAAGACCTCTGCTCCGAGTTTCAAACATTCTGTCAAGAGGGCAATCATCTAGCCCTTCAGCAAATTAGAACCACTTGCCACATGTCCAAGTCTGAGGCCAATAACATCGCCTCAGCCATTCAGATTAGACACCACTCCTGGCTCCGGTCTGCAGACCTCCAGGATGAGGTTAAGAAACTCATCGAGGAACTCCCCTTCGATGGCCAAGGCCTCTTCACTGCCGAAATGGATACCTCCCTAGACAAATTCCATAGGGATATCACCACCACTAATAAGCTCCGTCTGGGATCTTCCACCACTTACCAGAGGAGGACCTACCAACTGTATCCACAGTACCAACCTTACCAGGCCCCTCCAACATTCCAGCGCCAACAAGACTATAGGAGGCACGCCTTTTACAAGCCCTGCTGCCAACAGTTGTGTCCCTGTTATCAACAACAAGAGGGCACATCAAAGAAATCTGACCGTAGAAGCAAACAGCATGTTTGACTTCCACTCGACCGATGGCTCTCCACCCACAATTCTTCCGTACTGCCCTCTCAGGAACTTCCTCGCTGTATGGTCCACGATCACCTCAGACAAATGGGTTTTGACAATCTTAAGTGATGGCTATGCCTTAGAGTTCGAAAATTACCCCAAGGTTGGTCAGATCCGTACCACCAATCTGTCACCCCAGCTATGGGAGGAACTCAAGGCACTGTTACAGAAGGGAGCCATCGAGACGGTTCCATCGACCGAATTATCCAACTTTTTATTCCCATTACTTCATCATGGACAAGAAAGATGGTGGCTTCAGGCCCATCCTAGATCTTTGCCTTCTCAATCAACCTATCCATACGAGGAAGTTCCGCATGGTGACACTATAAACCATTCTACCCCTCATCAACAGGAACGATTGGTTTCTACAATTCCATGTATCCGAATGGATCTACCAATACACTTGTCTTCCCTTTGGCCTCTCCACTGCACCGAGAGTGTTCACCAAGTGTATGGCACCAGTCGCTGCTCACCTCCATCTTCATGGGATCCAGGTGTTCCCCTACATCAACGACTGGCTAGTGTGTGCACCCTCAAGACGCAAAGCATTGGAAGACATAGTGTATTGCCTCCCCTTCATGGAGAGCCTCGGTCTGCACGTCAACTTCAAAAAATCACGCCTCGACCCTACTCAGCGAGTAGAGTACATAGGGGCCATTATAGATTCCTGGACTACCAGGGTGTATGCACCGCCTTCACGCCTGTCGAACATCTGCTCCCTAGTTCACCGGTTTCAGTACTTGGACAGGATCAGAGCGAAAGAGGCACAGCAGCTGCTGGGTCTCATGGCCTCGACCACTGCTGTTATCAATCACGCAAAATTGAAGATGCGGTCGCTGCAGGCTTGTTTCATGAGTTCCTTCGATCTCCGCAAGGACCATCCATGCAAACAGCTCATCCCTCCACTGGAACTGAGAGCCCAATTGTCATGGTGGACCATGGCGCTGAATGTCTCCACCGGACGTCTCTTCACATTACTGTCTCCAATGATTCAAATCACCACTGACGCGAACAACCTGGGATGGGGCACCTGTTGCAATGTGCTCCAGATCAACAATGTATGGACTCCTTGGGAGCGGTCCAAACATATAAACATTTTGGAACTCCTGGCAATTTGGAAGGCTTTAAAGACCTTCCGGACTCTAGTCTCACGATCAGTAGTCCAGGTAGCCTTGGACAATATAACAGCTCTGGCATACCTCAACAGACAGGGTGGGACAAGGTCATTCTCCCTCCTTCTCCTGGCAGTGAACATTTGGGAATAGTGCCTCAAGAACCACGTATTCCTGGTGGGAGTACACATCCAAGGTTGCCTCGACACTCTAGCGGACACCTTGAGCAGGAAGTCAGCAACCACCCACAAGTGGGAGCTCAACAACAACATCTTTACGACATTGTGCCACAGATGGGGCATGCCAGATATAGATCTGTTCACTTCCATGACCAATGCAACGCTTCCCAGGTATTGCTCCAGAGCGGGACTGGCCACGGATCCAAAGCGGATGCATTCATGATTTTGTGGCACCAAGACATCCTTTACATCTTCCCGCCAATTCCACTCATCCAGAAAGTCCTGATTCACCTACAACACCATTGTGCCAGGGCCGTCCTGGTAGGCCCAGCATGGCCCCGTCAAGCATGGTTTCCACTTCGCAAACTGGCAACAGATTCATGGAAACTACCATCCATTCCAATGCTCCTCCAAATGGGGAATGGTCAACTACTCCATACGGATCTGCCCAGTCTCTACCTGATGGCTTGGCTCATCCTGCCAGGATCTCCAGGATCCTAGACCTAAGTAGACAACCCTCAACATCTAGGTCATATGCTTCCAAGTTCCGTAGGTTCCTTACCTTCCTTGACTCCTCTGCCCGAACACTCCACACAGCATCTCTGACCAATGTTATGGACTACCTGCTTTCCCTGGTGGAATCAGGTCTCTCATTCTTTTGCCCGCGTACACCTCGCAGCGCTGGTAGCCAGGGCACCTCAATGACAGTATTACATGCACTGATGAAACCTCGCTTTGAGCCCATGGCCACAACGGACTTGAAATTGCTTTCTTGGAAGACAGCATTTTTGGTTGCCATCACCTAGCACGCAGGGCAAGTGAATTGGCAGTCCTCCATTTTGATCCACCGTTCCTGAAATTTTACAACAACAGGGTGGTCCTGCACCCAGATATCTCATTTCTTCCTAAAATCATGACAGATTTCCATCTGGCCCAATCCATCACACTCCCAACCTTCTTCCCTGACCCGACCTCAGTGACTGAAAGGTCTTGGCACTTCTTAGATGTAAAACGTGCTTTGTTATTCTACACACGGAGGACAGCGAGTTTAGGAAAACTTTGTGCCTTTTCATTGCCTACGAGGGACGATCCAAAGGAGAAGCTCTGTCTGCCCAGAGACTTTCCAAGTGGATTGCTGCTACTATCTATTTTGCTTATGAATTGGCCTCCAAAGCCCCTCCACCGCATGTGAAGACCCACTCCACATGGTCTTTTGCGACATCTTCGGCCTTCCTCTAGGGCATCCCTATGGATGACATCTACTGGGCTGCAACATGGATGCGTTCCTCCACCTTTACCAGACAATACAGGATGGACATCGGAACGGTCCCTGACTCTAGACTCGGCAGAGCCGTCTTGACTGCGGGCCTCCGACATTCTTTCGGGATAACTGCCCATCCTTAGTCCATCTCCAACTTCTCTTCACATCTCGGCACCGGCAGCCCACCATCCAAGTAAGTGAGCTTGCTAGTCTGCCATCAGTGTGCATTCACAAACAACACGATGGAGAAAGACAGGTTGTACTTACCAGTAACTGTCGTTCTCCGAGTATGTTGTTTGTGAATCCACATGACCCACACGACCTTCCCCTCATATGCTGCCAGGGCGAGATGCTATCTTCTCCACCTGTGGTAGCTTAAGTATTAACTGAGGGAAGAGCTGCAAAATGGCGCTGAAGGTGGGTGGAGATGGTGGGTGGTCCTAACCTAAAACCTTTGTCCAATCAGCTTGGAAGCTCCAATAATGGCTCCGCGCAGGCGCAGACCCATCAGTGTGGATTCACAAACAACATACTCGGAGAATGTCAGTTACTGGTAAGTACAACCTGTCTATCATCAGAATGGCTGAGGTTGAGAAAACAGCTCTTTATTCACAAGGTATTCATGTAATATTGATACTAGCTTCAGATAATATAACCAGCTTGAGTCATACATATCAGCTGAATTATCAATGGTATAGAAACACTGTATTTTAGTATAAAGGACACATTTTAGTAGCCTTTCCTGTGAAATGTCTACATATACGATGAAGAAACTTGATCTTGTTTTCACTAGAGACATTTTAGTTTTATATGTACATATTACATTTTTATGTGGGTTTTTGTCAATGTTCTTAAACATCAAATTAAGCTAACTTGACTTAATTCTGCATTTTCAGTTTCACCCCTCCTAGAAGTGACTTGTATTAATTTAACATTCTCCTTCACCAGTTTTCAGTAAGACCATTAGACTTTATAACATTTTAAGTTCTTGTGTTTACATAACTTAGTTCCAATGATGCAATTTTCCAGTAATTGTTCCATATTTATAAGACTTGCATTTTTATTTAATTTGAGAATAAACGTTTGGACTATCAGTAATGATTTTGAATGTAGATGGCTAACTATTTTGCTCATTTTCCCCCAACTTTTAAGATTAGTAATGTTAAAGAAATTAACCACATCACAGTGGTCACTATTACTTGAGCATACCATTATTGTCCCCCACCTTTTGCTGGAAATTAAAGTTTTAAAATCACTTCTTAAATATTTCCAGTAGAGAAAGCTGATTGGCAGCTTAAAAACCAAGGGCTGAAAGACATTGGACTTCCTTGTTTTTAATTTTATTTAAATGATATGAATGTAAAGAGGGATGCTCAGGGTTGTTTCTGGAGCCTGTTGAATTTCTTTCTTTCTTATTTCTATTTGCCTGTGATCTTTATTTTCAAAATAAAATACATTGTGTAGCAATTGTGGAATATTCTGAGAAGGAAAATGTCAAACCTTTTGGTGATTTTTTTAAAAAAAGTTAGTAGGTAAGTTATATTACAGTAGATGTTTTTGTTTGTTTAAATACAACATTTTTATTTGTTGAATTAATCTTGAAGAAACATGTGCCTCTGTTTTTAGATGTTTTGTCTTTTCTGCACTAAGTACCTGATCATTTTAACCAATCAATGCACCTTTACAGTGGCAAGACTTGCTTATTGTAAATTATATTGTCACTAGGCAATACTTTTTAGTGACTGCAAAATGGAATAAAAGTTAAGATTTCAGGGAATGCAAAAGGTATTAACTTAAGAGACAAAACTTCATACTCAATATGTATTGTAATAGCTGGCAGGGGGAGGGTTGGCTAGTGAACCTAATTGTAATCTTTCAGGTATTTTTGTACAAATGCGGGATTGATTCTGTTTCTTGTAATTAGAAATAAACATTCATACAATGTTATTGATTATATTTTTTTGGTAATTTTCCCCCTAAAAGTGTATTTTGTAAAACTAATAAGAGCTACAAAGCTAACAAACATTATTTTGTTCTGCAGTATCCATTTTTCTAATTCCAAACATGATGACAACAATTATTTTCAGTGGAACAGTGATAAATCTTAACACTTCCGTAGCCAAACCTCCAAGAAGTGTCCAAAGCTGTAGGCAACTGGGTGGTCCATTTGAACAAAATACAATAGTTCTAGCAGGTTTTATTCCCAACAGGAGCTAGCCATCTTAAATTGCCTATTCAGTACCAAGCTAGTTCAAAATTCTTGTGATTGCAACAAGAAACATAAATGAAACATTCTTCTGGGAAAGTCAATCTCTCTGCCATCACAGCTACTGTGAAAATTGCTACTTTTTATCTGAACTAATATATCAATTCATGAATTTGTTTGCAAAAACTACAAAATTGCCTCTAAGGATAATTGTTCTCATTAGGCAATTTACAAAATTATTGATTGATCAATTATCTATTGTTTCCCCCCCAAAAAAATATTTTAAGGCAACTTACAGTAAGAAAATTTATGTACACATTTATGTATTTATTGTTTACTACCCTATTGGCCAAAGCCACTAAAGCAGGTTAACATACATAGATTAAAATAACTTTCAAATTCAATCTTAAAGCAATAACAGTAAAATAAAATTATTTTAAACCATAAAAACAACCAAGAAATGAAAGTAGAACAAGTAGTAATAGCGAAAAGACAAGAAACCATGCAAGTTGCACTAAGAGCACAAATGTTGTTGAGTGTCTCCCTGTACAATTTGGTCTTCAGTACTATTTGGAAAGTTTGAATAGAGGGGGCCTGGCATGTATGGAAGGTTACTTCACATTGATGGGGCCACTGCTGAAAAGGCTCAACTCCTTGTGACAGTCTTTTGGGCATTACTCATGGGAGTGGGAATGGAAGCCCCAAAGCCTGGGAGGACTGGGTGGCCTGAGTCAAATTCAGCCGGAGGACATGCTGTTTCAGGTACCAAGGTCCCCTGCTATGAAGGGCCTTATATTTTAATACCAAAACCTTAAATCAGGCATGGAAGCCTGTAGGAGGCCAGTGCAGGCAGGCCAGAGTTGGAAAGATTTGGTCAAACTTCTGATTCTCATCACCAACCAAGCTGTCATCTTCTGCACCTGCTTCAGCTTCCATACCATCTTCAAGGAAAGCCCAACATAGAGAGCATTTATCAAAAATAATTCATGAACAGAATCTTAACAAAAATGTAAGAAACACAATTCAACTAAAATGTATTTCAGCTCTTATTCATAAGGATTAAAAACTGCAAAAACCTTGCATTGAGTGAGTACTGGTCTGTTTATATAAATTCCATTTTCTTAAGAATTGGGATCAGAGCTCTGGCCTGATTATAGATACATATATTGTCTACTGTGAACTGTTGAGAGTGCTGCTCCTCTTGATCGGCCCAATCTTCTAACAAAGAGAGTGTGTTGTCATTTTGCTTCTCAGCATGGGATATTTGTTATGTTAGCATAGTATATTAGCTAGGACAAGAAAGTGGCAAAAAGCAGAGGATTTTTTACTCTAGTTTTTGAACCATCCAGGGTTTTTTTTGTAAGAAAAACCCTGAAATGAACTACATTGGCAAATGGCTCAGGAGAAGAAACTTAGAAACTCTCTTCAGAACTGTTTAGGTGACCAAAGTCATAGAATGCTTTCTTTTTGAACATCACTTATGGGGGGATTCAAATGTCCCGTTGTGATGGAGCAAGGTTAAAAGTAACAAAATTACTAGACTATATTATGTACCACCAGGTTGGAACCAACTTATAATAGCCATAATGGGGCTTTCAGGGTAAGTGAGGCGTTTAAGAAGTGGTTTTGCCAGTTCCACACACACCTCTGTATGATTCCGTGGCTGAGTGAGGATTCATACTCAAGACTTTTTGAGTATGAATCCACTACTCTAATCTGCTATCTACCACAGTGGGCCTCAATTGAAACTCTATTCGACAACAGATCAGCTTATTTGCCACACACTTGCCTGAACAAAAATATTTTTGCCTGCTGGCAAAAAGACAACACAAAAAGGAGTCAACCTAACCTCTTCAGCAAAGAATTTATAAGCTAGAAGGCTCTGTCTCTCATTTTCCTTAGGCATGTCTTCAGTGGCAGAGGGACCAAGAACTGGGCTTCCTCAAAAAAAGCCTGAAATGCAGAGGGGAGAGTGGAGCATTTCAGTTAGCTATAAGGATAAGACTTACACTTATCCACTATCATAGGACCCGTCCCACCTTCCAGAGACCTGTACCCCTTCCAGATGCCCACACCAAACTTTGTGCTGTTTCAGAGTACCTGTAGTCCTGCTCAAAATTTGATAAATCCATGATAGGTTTCAACCACTAACTATTTATGCTTTCAAACCAGCCAGATCAGGTAGTATATGGAGCGTGATGTTACTTAATGGTAGCATTACCAATAATGAAAAAAAGAAACTGGGTTTTTCCCACCAGCTTAAGTTCTACAAGAAAACCAAATATGACTTCTTCTGGTTGTGATCATTTTTTTAAGGAAGATTCAGGATCAGGCACAAGATAGGAAAAATAAACATTTTGTCCACCCCTTTCCCAGAATAAAACAAGAAATGTATATCTAGCTTTATTTCTCTGGCCTGGCCTGGCCTAGCCTGCTAACACATTTGACTACATTTTGCTAAGGTTTGCTCAGTCACCAGCAATTATTCGTGGCAAAGCAAAACTAAAGCATGTCATAGACATGGCATTTCTCTCCCCACATCTTTTCCACTCATCTCTCCTCTTCCAGGGTTTTACTCAATTAAAGCACATCATACAGTGGCCATCATCTTAGTTATGTTCTCATAGTTTTCAGCCTGTTATGACTACATTCAGAGTAAACTACCTAGCAACTACCTTGAAGGTCATTTCCCATGCTTCTCTAGCTCTGCCCAGGGAATTAAAAACTGAAAGGAACTACTTTACACATTAAAAGCAAAAAAAAACCTATTTTAATTCCTTACAATAGGTTGATCTCAAGTTGTACAGGTAATAAAAAGCGCTTTTAACTTAGTCTGGAGAGAGACCAGAAGCCAAGTGAAGTTGTTGTAACAGGTGGCCCTGATAGCCTCATAAGGCCCGTTCCAACTCTATGAGTCCCTGTTCTCTGAGCTGTCTTGTTGACTAACCCTGAGTACCTCTGTCTCCTCTGCTTTTAACCCATGTCCAGCCCACTGATGACATCAAACTCTGATTTACAACCAGAACAGCTTGTATTTTTTATGAAAAGAAGAGTTTGGTATCATTGGAATATTGGTACCACTAAACTCTAAAGCTTCAGATGGCTTCTTCTAGAACTTTCATACCAAGATTGGGTAACTGGTCCAACAGATGTTTTCAAACTGTATTTCAAAATGTAGGAGTATTTTCCATAGGAGCAGGAGGATCATTAATGAACATAATGCAAACACATATCATTTTATTTTTCATATGAACACATTCTTTTATCCTTATATTTCATAATGTTTGAAGTCTTATGAAAGAAAATCTCACAACTTCAAATATGACAGCATTAAGTTAAAACACTATTGGCATCGTGAGTTCTACTGAATGTTTATGTGGAGTTAAGAATATTAGGAGGGGGAAAAAGAAATGGTCAAATCATGGCACCTAAATAAATATATATTTAGCAACTACACTATTGTCTCGACACAAGAAGCCTCAAAGTATTTGTGAGGGTTTTGCTCCCCACTTTCTAAAATGACTGTTTTCATCTTGAAAGTATTAGTGAACAGCACTCTAGAGTGAAGGATGGGATCTGTAGAAAGTACCTTTGGCAATGGGTGGAATGGCTATTGGATATGTTTGATCAGCATTATGGGTTTGATTGATTGGTTGATTGATTGAATTTACAGGTGAAACTCTGAAAATTAGAATATCGTGCAAATGTTCATTTCACTTAAAAGGTAAAACAAATATATGAGATAGACTCAATACATGCAAAGTGAGAGATGTCATGCCTTAATTTGTTATAATTGTGATGATCATGGTGTACAGTGTACATTTATTTATTTATTTATGAATTTATGTCCCGTCCTCCTGGTGGGGAACACCACTCAGCGCGGTTAACAACATGAATAAAAACAGTTAAAAACGTCAAAAGCTAAAAACAATCAAATCCCACTAAAACAGTATATAAAAACCCAGAACAAACCTAAAACATTCAAACATTAAAAAAAATAGCCTGATCATCCCTCCCCCCAAGATAAAACAAAAAAAATACAGAAATGCACTGGATCCCTCAGGCTGGCTATACGAGCCAGCGGGCCTGTGAGGTGGAATCAGACTCACCCCACACCTGCTGGCACAACCATGTCTTTAACATCTTCCTAAAGGATGGGGGATCCGACTGGAGACGGAGTTCTAGCGGTAAGAGGTTCCACAGGGTTGGAGCAGACACGGAGAAGGCTCTCCTCCTGGTCCCTGTAAGATGGACTTCTTTTGCAGACAGGACCACAACTGAGTCCCTCCTGTCTGCCCTCATGGGACGGGTTGAAAACTTTGGGGAGATGCGGTCTCTTAGATACCCTGGACCCATGCCATGAAGTATATGAGATTATGTGATGATTATGGGGTACATGAGATTAGGGAGTTGGGTTTTTCATAAACTGTAAGCCATAAGCATCAATATTATAACAAAGTAAGGCGTGAACTATCTTGCTTTGCATGTAATGAGTCTATCTCGTATATTTGTTTCACCTTTTAAGTTGCATTACTGAACTGAATGAACATTTGCACGATATTCTAATTTTCCGAGTTTCACCTGTATATGCTGCCCCCTCACCAGAGCGACTCCGGGCGGCTCACAATAAACATTACAAGATTCAAGCATAAAACATTGCATAGTGATAAAATCACAAAAACCCTCAAGCTTAAAAACCATTGAAAACCCTTAAAATCACCCCCCCCCCCCGAACTTATGCTGCTTGCATTAACTTTCTCAAAATCAGCCACTCTCAGCTGAGATAACAATTGCATCTTCTGAGTTTTGAACTATCCAAACATGAGAGGTGTTTTCATGTGAAAAAAGCTCTGATACTTTCAGAAAATGGGCCTAACAAAATATCCAATTTTGAATTAATGAGTGAATGTTGAATTCAAGAAGAAAGTGTCATCTGTCTCTCTCTTTGGATACACGTGTTCCTTTGCCATCAGTTATAATAGCTAGGGCTGATGGGAATTGTAGAGTCAAAAACATCTCAGGGCCACAACACTGATTCTTGATTTATATTTTAAATTTCATGGAAAACAATGGAATAGTATGGAACACACACCCCAAGGTAGCAGCCAGATTGTTACAAGAGATGTCTCATCTTTGGCAATTGCCCTGCAAGAAAAGCTTTGTTTCACTAAAGGACCTCCAAAGTCCCATCTCAGACTAATACTATATAAGAATACCATGCATGCACACGCCTACAGTCGATCACTCAAGGCAAAATAAAAAGGGAGAAATGTAGGAGGGAGAAGTTGTTAGTGGCTAAGAAGTTGGCAGAGATTGGTTTGGATGCAGAAAGTAAGTATAACCATTGTCAAGTTGTACAGGAAAGATCACTTAAGAGAGCCAACAGGAACATGTACTCGCCAATTGCCAGCATAAATTGTCCATCAATTAAACCAAAGCTGTCTCTATCCATTAACTAAGGGCTGGAATTAGATTGGACTGGATCTTCAGATTCGTCATCCAGAAACCCTATTTCATTAGATCATTATACTCTAGCTGTAAGCTGAATTGCTTCCATATGTACATGAATCCCATACATCAGCTACTTAAACCCAGAAAGGAGCCCTGGTGGCACAATGGTTAAAGTGCTGTACTGCAGCCAAAACTGCTGATGTGAGTTTGTTCGTGATGGAGATCAAGATTGCATCCTTCCGATGTTGGGTGCAAAATGCTAATTACCTTGTGAACCATCCAGAAAGTGCACTAAGCACTATGGGGCAGTATATAAGTGTTATTGCTATTGCTATACCCCAGGAGCTTCAAAGTGACCACAGTCTCCATGCTTTTCAGTACCTCGACGAGGAAAATAATATTGGAGCCTGGCTGGAAAATAATCGGAGAAGAGATTTTCAGGGATGGTTTTAGAAAATGTGACACTTGGGGTCTAGCTTATAACAGATGAAAAGCAAGACTTTTGTTGCTTCAATGAGTTGAGACTCCTTTATTGGAGGTTCTGAAACATGGTCAAGGAACAGTTAAAGCACAGCTATGTACTTTATTCTTATTATTATATTTATATTTATATACCGCTTTATTTATCAAAGGATAACTCAAAGCGGTTTACAACATAATATCACTCAAATACAGAAAATATAAGAAATACAATAAAGATAAGTACAATAAAGCATAATAAATAGAATGCCATCAATGCAAAAATACAATAAAGGTACAATAATGTAAATACAATAAAATATACAATATAATTGCAATATCAAAAAAGAAAAAAAAAACCAATAATCCACAAAAGAGAAGGGTCAGAGCCAAGGCTTGACAATCTAAACCAGCCTTAAAAGTACAGCTGGGGCTGCAGCCCGAGTCTCGCCACTGCTCACCTCCCCACAGCTTTAGTGCTCCCAGTGGCATTGGGGCCAGTGGGTGGGGCGGCATGGTGCTGCCTCAGCTGGGGCTGCAGACTGAGTCTCTTATAGCCCTCCAGGGCCACAGCTGGGCAAATCCTCCTGGCCAGCCACCGGGTGAGCAAGGCCGCTTCCCGCAGCGGCATCTCTGGGGTGGAGGGCGGCTCTTATAGTCCTCTAGGGACACAGCTGGGCAAGTCTTCCCGGCTGGCCGGCCGGCGAGCCAGAAATCATGCAATTCTCTAGGTCTGCATTGTTTCATCTCCATCTCTTCTTGTTTTGTTTTGTAGCTTGCCACAAATAAGCATTCACAAACACGCTACCTCGCCTACTTTTTCATTTAACTATGTTTCATTTAACCATTATACTCAGCCTAGCTATAAGCAGAATTGCTTGCTTACATTATTCCTATACAGCAGCTACTTAAAATAGGATAGATGTGAGTGATACACAAATGCCTCCTACATCACAAAGATATTCTAGAACAGAATATGCAGTGTCTGAAGCATGTTGTGGACAAATTTAGTAAAACAACTCCAGATGGCTCAAGCAAGCAAATCATATGTAGCTGCCAAGAGTTGGGCAAGGCTGCATGCAGAGGAGGTTGAAGGAAGTCATTTAGTTAATGTGCTGAATAACACCATCTGTATAGAAATATTGAATGAACAGAACTTATCCTGTTAGTGGTGGTGATCAAAGGAAACGACATGATACTAAAGATGGGGGTAGAATGTATTTAGGCTGTCAGACATAGGTTTTTAAAGTGCTAGCAGGAGTGGCAGACCTAGCAGCTGATGATACAGTTATGGAGCTGTTACAACAGGATAAAATGTGCCTTTCCAGCAGTTGGACAGCAACTCCTCTTGTTCCTCACAACTTGGTGTGCTCACTGGAGGAAATGGGAGTTACAAAGTCTGAAGTAGCACATGGGTAACTACATGGTTTGAGTGGTTACTACATGGGTAGTTTTGGGTAACTGTACAGCCTTGGTCAACAACCAGTGCATGTACATGTACATGCACCATTCTCACCTATGAATTGGTAACTGAAGAGTCAAATAATGGCCTTCAAAACAACTCAAGGATCTCCAGTTGGTGGCCTTTACTTTGATGGGGCCAATTGTAAGGATAATAAAGCCCACTATCCCACTACTATAGGACTCGTTACACCTAACAGAGGCTTGCACCCATTCAGGAAGCCAGCCTAAGACCTTTTGCTGCTTCAGAGTACGTGAGGTTCTGCTCCAGGCTAGAGAAATCTATGATAGGTTTCTATCACTGGCTGTTTATGCTTACAAACCAACCAGATCAGGTAGGGATTAGCAATGTGTAGATTAGGTAGCAATATTTACTTGTAGCGTTGCCAATAAAAGAACTGGAATTCTTCCACCTACTTATGTTATAACAAAAAAGTACAAAAGTCTTCTATAAAAAATCAGCTTAATTATATGAAGGAATAATAGATTAAAAATCAGGGTCACAAAAAAGTTATAAAAATTAAAACGAACCTTCCCCTTGTAAAACAAGAAAGGCATATCTTTCTTTCCTGGCATAGTCAGCTAACACAATCAGGACTACATTTTTCTACTGTTCTACTCAGAAGCAAGCATAGGTAGACTTTTCTCTCCTGCTTTGAACACGCTTAAGCAATGGCGTTTCTTCTAACATTTTAAGATAACAAAAACCATCTTTCATCCTTTGTCCCACTTTTTCTTTTCTGTCAGCCAATAAGACTTCACATTTCAACTTCCATCAAACATTCCCTTCTGTTCCCACAGTCCCAGATTATTATGACTATCTCTAAGGGAAAGGAGATAAAAAAGAAGATAAAAGGCGACTGATTCTTGGGAGACAAGCGATGAGAAACCTGGGGAACATAGTTAACAGTAAAGACATCACCTTGCAAACAAAAGTCCGCATAGTCAAACCAATGGTATTCCCGGTAGTAAAGTATGGTTGTGAGTTCTGGACCATAAAGAAAGCTGAACACAGAAGAAAAGAGCCATTTGAAATGTGCTGCAGGAGAATTTTGAGAGTACCCTGGACAGCAAGGAGAATGAATAGGTCAATCTTTTTTTAAAAAAATCAACCCCGACTGCTCTTTGGAAGGTCAGATATTGAAGATGAAGCTAAAGTACTTTGGACATCAAATGAGAAGAGAGGATTCACTTGAGAAAGTCTTGATGCTGGGAAAGCTGGAGGGCAAAAGAAGAAGGCGGCAGCAGAGAATGAGATGGTTAGATGGTATTGTTGATGCAATGGGCACAGAACTGGGTGGGCTAAGGAGGATGGTGGAGGATAGGGGTGCCTGGCGTGCGATGGTCCATGGGGTTCGCAAAGCGTCGGACTCAACTATGCAACTGAACAACAACAAAAAAGGGAAAGGAATCTGCACCTTGGCCAAAGTCCAAACACCTGGCTTCTTAGGAATTCACTCCTATCTTAGGAAGGAAAGCAACAACAGCATCCATTTTAAACTTCCAAAAGCAAAGTCTCCATTTCAGTTCATTATAACAACCCAGTGCAGAACTAAGTTAATTGTTGCCTTGTCTAATTTCAGCTTAGTGTTAAGATTCTTTCATATCTACAATTTCAACAGAGTTGACATTAAAGAGTAATTCTGCAGAAGCACCATCACTTACACAAGAGAAGTATTTTGTCACCTGCAGCTTCTCATGTGAGATTAGACAAGCTGCATTTGCTGAAGCTGTTTTATAGTTGCGGAAAGTAGATGTGATCATCATTCCTTCACACCACTCTAATGGGCCACTGACAGAACAATTGCATCTGAACTTGTGATGCACCAAAAGCCAAATGCAGCTCAGCTCTGATTTGTGGATTGCTATTTCCTGAACAACTTTTCTCTTTTTGCAGCATGAAGAACAGCAAAAACATGTATGAATGTAAAGCTAGCCGGCAGTTGGGTCAAGAATAGAAAGGTTGCGGATGAGTGGGATATTGTCTGTTGGAGAATGACGCTGAAGAAGTCACAAAGGAGGTTTGTCATGCTCTGGGAAATACAAAAGGATGTCTACTAAGAGACTTTGATAACAAGTTCCTACTTTCTTCCCATCTTAGACAAATAATGTACTACGGAACAGTGTTCACTAGGCAGTTGGAATCTTGACTATAGTCTATACTGCTGCCTATCCTTGTTTTGTCAACAGAGGGAGCTCCCACAGCTATCAATATTTATGTGTACAATACAGCATAAAGTATCAGAAGTCTAGTCCTGGGGACAGAATAGGTTCTAGTACTTTCAAGTAGTACTGAAGATGCTATAGTATAAATATTACTGTTTCTGCCAATAGTGTGTGTATATGTAAACCATCCCACAATTGTCTTTTGTCAAGCAGTTTCATAGTGCTGCAAAACCTATTACATCTGATGGGTCAGTGATGATAGAGGAACCAAAGAAATAGATCCACACTATAAGTCTACAGTGTTCACCACAGGCTGCATTCAGTCTCTTAATGCCCATGGCTTGTCTCTGTATTTGTGATAAATAAGATTTTGTTTCTGTGCCTGTTTTATCAATTGCAGAATGAATTCAAGATTCAAAGGGCAAGGGAGGAGTTAACATTGTTAATGTTTAGTGTGGGTTAAGTATAGTAATACAAGAGAGATTTTCCTCCAGATCCAAGAGTTGTCTGTTTGCTAAAGTTTCATTTTTTTCATCGTTCAAAGTATTCTACATAGTTTCCTCTACTTTATCCTTGAAGACTGAAGATTGCAGGAAAACAGTAAGTATGTAGAAATAAATGTATTGTGGGATTAGGAATCAATATTATCAGTTAACTTTTTTTACTATGCACTCCAAAATTTTTTTAGCTCAGGACTTTATTGTACTTGACTAGTTAGATATTAGATTTTCAATATTACTGTTTCACAAGTATGCATTAAGTATACCCAATATTTTATATAAGCCAAAATATTGTTAAAATATAACCATTTTGTCCTTTTTGTTGTAAGAATTTGGAAGTATTATTCTGCATTTGCTATAATGTCTAGTTGACCCATGATTTTACTTAGTCTTGATATAGCTGCCTGATACTATACAGCATATCAGGCTCTTAATTGCTTTCACAGCAATAAGGTTTAATGGGACTGGGGTTCTTACAGGTCCGCAACCCTCTTCTTTTCTCATCTGGGCTTGACACTGGCAATGGCTGATTTAGTTGATCTACAAGGGTATGTTAAAACTCTTGGCCATCAGCTTTCTCTTTTTGAGCTGCTGCATTTGGGATGGTACTTCGTGTTTTGCAGAAAAAGAAAGAATACATTTTGTACAGGTACAGATTTTGTACCTAGAACGATCTCTCCGAACAATAGTGTTCAAGTTGTTTTGTTATTTCCAGTTCCTCATTTGTATGAATCTTCGCAAAACAGCTCAGTCATCCGCCTGAATACAAATTTGGAAATACAACTCAATAATACAGTCAAATAAAGATCTTTATTTTATCTATACCTATAAAAAGGCCCCTTAACCGTTGGGTTCATTCAAAGGCTCCCGCACCAAGCCCAACCATCCCTGACCTAGCCCTCTGCACTCACCGTAACCCCTGCCTTCCCAATGCCGCGGGGTTTTGGTGGTCGCCAGTGGGGCAGCCGCCCCACGAATGTGACAAAAAAAGAACTACGATTCCCAGAGTCCTCTGCACTGCGCAACCCCTAAGCCAATCAGGCTGAGGGATGCGAGCGCAGAGGAGGCCGGGAACGTGCGCACTGACTTAAAAAAAAAAAACGCCGAGAGCCGGAGGGAAAGACTTTGAAAGACCCAGCTGGAGCCAGGAAAAGGTAAGTGCGGTCGGTGGGGATTAGGGAGTGGGTGGGTGAGGCACGTCCCCAGTAATTACGCCCCCCACCCCCTCACCTAGCCCCCCTCCCTAACCCCCACCGACCACACTTACCTTTTGCCGGCTCCGGATGGGTCTCTCAAACTCTTTCCCTCTCGGCACGGCCTTCTGCGTAGGGAGAAGCGTCGGTCTCTCCTTCGTCCCTGCGGGCGACGTGGCCTCGACGCCCGCATGGACAAAGGAGAGGCCGGAGCACCTCCTGGCCTACTGGAGAGAAGGACTCGCTTCTCTCTGGGTTGGCTGGGAACACCGTTCCCAGCCAACCCAGAGAGAAACAAAGCCCCTCCGTGATGGGGATTCCTTCTCTCCAGGAGGCAAAGGTGCTGCAGAGAGGGGATCCCCCCCGCAGGACACCCCGTTATTAAAGAGAAGAAACTAAGCGGTTTTTTCTCTTTAAAAACAGTGTTTGGGAGGTGATGGAATCTATTCCCTCTCCCAGGTCTGCGGAATACAGAAGGGTTGGGGGGACAGACCCCTTTTGTCCCCCCCACCCTTTCAAACCCAGGGGCCCAGGGAGAGGAGATCGAATCCACCCCCCATCCCCCAACACTCCATTGTTAAAGAGAAGGAACTGCTTGCTTTTCTCTCTTTAATATGGGGGTGTCGGAGGGGATTCCCCCACTCTGCTGGGTCCCCTGGTTCAGGAGGGTTGGGGAGACAGACCCCATTTGTCCCCCCCAAACCTTCCAAACCCAGGGGCCCAGGGAGAGGGATCGATTCCACCCCCACCCCCCAAACAATCCGTTTTTAAAGAGAAGAAACCGCTTGGTTTCTTCTCTTTAATAACGGTGTGTCCTGCGGGGGGGATTCCCTCTCTGCTGGGTCCCCTGGCTCTGGAAGGGTTTGGGGGACAGACCTCTTTTGTACCCCCAACCCTCCCAAACCCAGGGGACCAGGGAGAGGGCATCGATTCCACACACCCTCCCAAACAATCCATTTTTAAAGAGAAGAAACTGCTTGGTTGCTTCTCTTTAATAACGGGGTGTCCTGCGGGGGGATCCCCTCTCTGCCTGGTTCCCTGGGTTTGGGGATTGGGGTTGGGGGGGACAATACACACACACACACTGCTTTTCTCTCTCTCTCTCTCTCTCTCTCTCTCTCACACACACACACACACACACACACACACACACAACACACACACACACACACACGACACTCCTGCCTTGCCAGGAATTTTTAATGTATGTGTTGGTGGTTGGAGTGATATTGTATGGGTGGTGGTGGTTGTGGACACCCAAAACCACCCCTAACCACCAACACACACTTTAAAAATGCCCGGCTGGCCGGGCACAAATATGCTAGTATATTATATAAAAACAGAGGTGTTTGTTTGTGTGTCCTGTATGTGCTCCCACACCCCTGGATCGAGCCCCCTGAAATTTGGTTCACACCTACCTTGGCCGTATTGCTAGAAATTGGAAAAATGATGTGATTTTGAAAATTGAAGAGTGGGATAAGGAAATGTGGGATCTCACATTGAATTATAAGTTAACATGGGAGTTGAACAAAAAAGGGTATAATTAAAGAATTTTTTTTTTGAAAATATGGCAATTATTTGTGGATTCCGCATTGATCGGAGGAGAAGAGGGTTGGCCAGGACCGGATCAGATGAGTTTTTATAAACAGTGAAAGACTACTGTGATATCCCACACCCTCCAAATTGGTCTTTGTAGTTATTTATCTATCTGCAAAGTGTTGTGAATGAGTGCGTGTTAGTGTGGTGCTTGGTGCGTATGGAAGCCTAATCTTAAAGTGGATGACAAATAAAAAATAAAGAGAGAAGTATCTTTATTGGAAATAAAAATATAAAAATAAAATAAAAAGAGCAATTTCAGATCTGGGGTAACAATTGAATAATTCCAAGCAATACCTTTTGCAGGTGCTAATCATGAAAAAAAAATGATAGCTACATATTTGGTTACATTTGCAGCATGTCTATATATAAACTTTTTTGGAATATTCCATTAACAGGCATGGAAGAAAAGGCTACACTAAGGATGGCCAGGAATGTATTGTGCTTCTTCACTATTCTGCTGCATTGAAGCATCTCTGTTTGGCAAGATCCATGATTGTTTCAGTATTCTTTCATTCCTCTTAGGCACTGTAGATTGCTGGCATGAATCCAGAGTACTTTCTTCATTTCTAACATCTAAGGCAAAGGATTCACTTTAATAATTTAGCAATGTTTCCTTCAACATGCTTGTTGGAATGGCAATATGTGCTCAGTTGGGATTTTAAGCATGATTTTTGGCTTGTCAAATTCCTTTTATCAGTATAGCTTTCCTCAAAACTGTTTTCTGGCTGTATCTCAAATGATTGGTTGCTTGTCTAGGATTTTTAAAAAAATCATATAACCACAGGAAAAAATAGCATAGACATTCCTCACCAGGGGCAACTTGAAATGTGGATGCAACACTAAGTGGTTACCATAGCTGTGTCAAGACTCACTGGCTGCCCCCAACACAGCGCTCTCTGTCATTAGAGATCCCTTAATTATTTGAGTTTGCCATCATTCTTGTATTCATTTTGAGATTAAGCAAACTAGTAATCAGTCACTAGGAAAATGTATTAGGCCCTTCCTCTTCTTCTTAAAGGAGGTCAGCTGGCTAAAGATCATTCTAATATTTTGCTTTTCATTGGCCAGTTGGACAGCAAATGACAGTCAGGAATTATTTACTAGTCCAAAACCCCACAAAAGATGAGGGCAGACCACCACTTGTTTTGTAGGGATTCCCATATAAAATCACTAAAATAGTTCAGGAGTTTAACAATATCTTCTGGATAATGACAAACACAGGAAACCAGGCCTCTGCTTATTGCTCTCTCCAGGTGGTTCTATTGAGGCTGTAGCCCCCTTCTCTGGTCAGGTTTAAGCAATGCAAATTCCAGTGACCTCCATCAGGGAATGATGGGGGCAGGGGAGATTTGGTTTACACACTAGATGTTCTAATTGTAGCTAGTTCAAAGTCAATTAATTTAATTTAATATTTGAACTTGTATTGCCGCCCACTCACCAAGGCAACTCAGGGCAGCTCACAGATATAAAACACCGTACACATAAAAAAGTACAGAACCTTAAAACATTTAAAACCACTAAAAATACCCTCCCAGCCCATGCAATTTAAAATTATAGCTAGAAGTGTGACTGGCCTTTATTATATGAGCCATTGGGGGGGGGGGGGTCTACCATATCACCAGTGCACCACGGCTGTTTTGCCAGCCAGGTTTTTAGTTCTTTTCGGAAGGGCAATAGCTCTGCCTGGAGATGCAACTCGGTCGGCAGGAGGTTCCACAGGGCTGGAGCAGATACCAAAAAGGCCTTCCTTCTAGTGCTAGAGAGGCAAGCCTCTCTAGCTGATGGCACCTTTGGGAGCCCCTCCGGTCTGCTCTAGTGGGATGGGCAAACGTCATTGGGGAGATGCGGTCTCTTAAGTACCCTGGCACACTTTCAAGTAGGGCTTTAAAGGTCATTACCAGAACATTGAATTGCACCCAGAGGCACACTGGCAACCAATGAAGCTCCCGTAGCAGAAGTAAAGCATGGGCATAATGCCCACACCCCATCACCATGCAGGCAGCCACATTTTAAACCAGTTGCAACCTCCGAATGGTCGTCAAGGGCAGCCCCATGTAGGACACATTACATTAGTCTAGTCTGGAGGTGACTAGAGCCTGTGTGACCATAAACAAGGAGTCCTGATCCAGGAACGGGTGTAATTGACGGACAACACAGAGTTGTGCTAAAGCCGTCCTGGCCACAACTGCCACCTGCTCTTCGAGCAGGAGCCGTGAGTCCAGGAGGACCCCCAAATTATGCACCGGGTCTGTCTGAGGCAAAAGAGCCCCATCCAGTATCAAATGTGGTAACTCCCAAGATAATACAAGGCCCCTGACGCATAGCCTCTCAATCTTGGCAGAATTCAGTTGTACCCCGTTGTTCCCCACCCAGACCCTAACAGCCTCCAGACACCTGGATAGGACTTCAACTGCATCACTTGAATCACCACGGGCTGAGATGTATAGCTGAGTATAATCTGCATATTCCTCAGAATGGATGAGCTCCCCCAGAGGCTTCATGTAAATATTGAATAATAAAAATATTACCTAGTGGTTCAATTTGTAGTGCTGCTGTCCGGATGTAAAAAAGTCCCTGCAGTTCAGTGGACTTCCACCCCCCACCCTCAGTAGTTCCATAACAAACAAAGTCAGCTTTGTGATCCATACACAAAACAAATGCAGAAGGAGGTGAAACCTTTTTTAAATCCCTAACCAAAAAAATATCATTGTGAGCTTTCGTGATTCAAGATAACTTCTTCAGGCATGCATTGGTTTCCTATATTTGTCAAATGGAGGAGGGGTATCAAATGGACTGATGCTTCATATTCATTTTTAAGAACAAAGCCTGGCAAACAGACCATCATGCCATGAACATTTGGACTTTCATTGATAATTTCCCTGCCTTACCCACAAGAAACTGATGCATATGTTTGTAGTTATTCATATATGTAGTTCAATAAATGGGGGGAGAGTGAAACTGTTATATTTACTGTCTCCCATAAATTAATGTAAAAGGGTGTAGACCTACAAAATAGCTTGCATGTATGCATGCTGGGACATACATTTTATTGAGGGTTCTGGATTTTTGGTAAGAATCTAGGATTGAGGATTTAATGAGATATACTGCAAGTATAGTGTAAGGCATCAGGAGAAAGACACAGGCCCAGCTCTACTGCCATTTGCCACCCAGAGAGGCCAAGGGGGAGGTGAGTAAAGGATCCTGCCCCTCCCACCCCATCCAAAAACCTGGGGCCAGAGAGAAGGAAAAGGCATCAGGAGAAAGACGCAGGCCCAGCTCTGCTGCCCATTTGCCATCCAGAGGGGCCCAGGGGGAGGTGAGTAAAGGATCCTGCCCCTCCCACCCCATCCAAAGACCTGGGGCCAGAGATAAAGAAAAGGCATCAGGAGAAAGACACAGGCCCAGCTCTACTGCCCATTTGCCATCCAGAGAGGCCCAGGGGGAGGTGAGTGAAGGATCCTGCCCCTCCCACCCCATCCAAAGACCTGGGGCCAGAAGGAAAGAAAGGGCATCAGGAGAAAGACACAAGCCCAGCTCTACTGCCCATTTGCCACCCAGAGAGGCCCAGGGGGAGGCGAGTGAAGGATCCTGCCCCTCCCACCCCATCCAAAAACCTGGGGCCAGAGAGAAGGAAAAGGCATCAGGAGAAAGACACAGCCCCAGCTCTACTGCCCATTTGCCATCCAGAGAGGCCCAGGGGGAGGCGAGTGAAGGATCCTGCCCCTCCCACCCCATCCTCCTTGGGTCTGCAAGCACTTGGCAACCCAGGCGGCTGGCTTGCAGAGGTCATAAAGCGCTTGCTGATCCAGGCAGCTTGCTTGAGAGGAGACAGGGGTTTTTTCCCAGACCTCCACAAGCCAGGGTCCACAAGCACTTGGCGACACAGCCAGTTGCCTTGCGGAGGAGTCGGTGGCTCATCCCAGCCCCTCCGCAAAGCAACCGGCTGGGTTGTCAAGTGCTTGGCAATCCAGGCAACTGCCTTGCAGAGGAGGTGGGGGTCAGCCTGGACCTCTGTGGCCTTCATGTGTTTTTACGCACCAATGACCATAGAAGTCCGGGCTGACACATCCTGGGGGGGGGGGGGGGAGCATTGCATAATACGACAATAATCGTTGTACAATGCAAACATTTTTGGAAAATTCCAATCGTTGTACGATTTAGTTGTTGTATGATGCATTCGTTGTACGGGCTTTACTGTATTTTAAACTGAAACCAGTGTTTTCTTTCCATACCAGCTGGCATATAACTGGTCCTCAAGGACAGGTACTGATAAGCTCAAAGACAGAGCTCCTCTGGACACTTTTAATTCTATTATTACTTTTGTCTGTTTAAATTCAGATAAAAACAAAGCCCTGTTTGTTTTTACAAGCAACGAGGTTTATGACTATAGTACAGAGACACCAAGAGGCCATTCAAGCTCACCCAGGTGCAATATGTATTAGTAATATTATTTGATTTGTATCCTGACTGTCTATTAAGTGCTTCATTTATATTTATTCTTTTATAGATGCATTAAGTCTCTTGACTATATTTATCTAATCCCTATAGTGTCTTATTGGAAATCGTAGCATATGGTAGGCAGGGCAGTCAAACAAAGTGACTAATAAGTGAGGGCATGGGTGTTGGCACTGCGAGTTCGCTGCTCATGGCCCGCTGGACAGACCTGCCACAGCCTCTGGGACTTCAAAGGAAGTGTGGGTGAAGGAGGGGGCCAGCAGCAGCAGTAGCAGCTGGATCAGGGGTTCGGACCGGCACCATTTGCCGCATAGAATACCCTAGCCGACAGGCTGCCGCGGCATGTCTATCTGTCTCCCACTTGCTCTTTCTTTGCCCACGCCTATCTGTTTGTATCTCTCCCCCTCCTTCTCACTGCCAGGCAAGTGCTGAGATGGCTGTGAGCACAACCTTGTCCTTGCAAAACCCATACTGAAATCCTCCTGTATGGAAAGGGAAGGAGCAACAGCTGGTTCCAGACTGTCATGCTCCTGAGATGCAGACAAGCCCTCCTCTAGGAGGGAGCAGGAGTAGTCACCACCGTGGCCACCAGGTGGAGTCCTGCATACTTGTCTGTGTCACAGAGTTCTGAAGAGGAGTAGCCCGTCTGTGCAGATTGTGCCTGGGGCAAGCAGGGACTTAGTTCCTGGATTGGGGTGGAGTGTTCCATTTCCCCCTTTTTCCTGGAGTTTGGTGGAGGATGGGTGTTGTGTATGTAACAGTATTACTTTAAGAATGTATAAATGTAACCTGACAATGATTACAATGTAACCCAGCTGTTTAAGGAACGCGAGTAAGCTGCCCATAGAGGGCAGCTGCGAGCGTTCAGCTCACATGGTTCACATTCCCCAATTACCGTGAGCCGCGGGAACCTTTCCCGCGCTAGGATCACCTGGAGAAGATGGGCGTGACTCAGAATGACGTCACGCCGGTAGCAGCCAATGAGCTACCGTGCAACAATATTCAAATGTATTACTGTAGTATAAAATGAGCTGTACCTCCGCCATTACCACATGTTCATCCTGACCATCATGAAATAAACCTGTGTTTTAGCCCCCACTGCGGCTCCTTCTTTGTTTTCCGTGCAAGACACTAAATTGGCGACGAGGATGGGATTTGAACCCACGCGTGCAGAGCACAATGGAAGAGGCAGGTGACACCTTGGAGCAGATCCAAGCCCCAGAGCCATTATCTGGTTATGTATGGAAACTCCCCCCCCCTTCTCTTCCCTGTGCCATCACTCCAAAACAGTTTCAGTAAGCTGGTCTGCTCCGCAGGATCTCTGTCTGCCCCACCCCACCCCGTACACCCACCGACCCCAGGTCACCAGGCAGCAAAGCAGTAGATGAGTCATGTGGTATCAAAGACATAGCCAAGTTTCCCTTTATGTGCGGTATATATCATCTGAGGGTCCAAGAAAAGAACTACTGGGATTGTTGCCACTCAAGGGCCAATCGCATGGAGAGGACACGGCAAATGCCATCCTTGAATTCAAGGGAGGGGAAAATCCCACTCAATAAAATTGTTTCAATTGCAACTGATGGTGCAAAAAGTATGAGGGGTGCGAGAAAGGGTTTAGTTTCAACTTTAAAAGGAAAAAATAATCACGAAGTGATTACTTTCCACTGTATATTCCACCAGAAAGCACTTTGTGCACAGACATTTCCAGAAGAAATTGGTAAAATAATTAAGATTACCAACACCATTATAGCAAGGGGGCTTAACCATCGATAAACTGACTGGGAGGTGGAAGGTCAGCAGTTCAAAACCCGAGTACTGCATGATGGAATGAGCACCCGTCTCTGTCCCAGCTTCTGCCAACCTAGCAGTTTGAAAGCAAGAAATTGTAAGTAGATAAATAGGGACTACTTCGGTGGGAAGGTAAACACCATTCCATGCACTTCGGTGTCTAGGCATGCCTGCCACATGTCCACAGAAATGTCTGCAGAAGCTCTTCGGCTATAAAACAGAAATGAACACTGAACCTAGAGTCGGATATGACTGGCATCTGAGCAAGGGTGACCTTTAGCTTTTATAAGTGAAATGAAGAGCGAGTGTTCAGATCTTTCCAAGTACAACATGGTTCAATGGCTTTCCAGAGGCGACATGTTAAAATGTTTTTCATCTTGCATAAATGAAATTAAACTATTTCTCAATAACAAGGATGTTCAATATCCAGAATTAACAGAAGATCAGTGGTTGCAAAAGTTGTACTTTATGGTGGATGTTGCATTACAAATGAATCAGCTCAATCTTAAATTACAAGGCAAATGAAATACTGCTTTTTCAATGCTAGAAGTTAATTTGTTTGAAAAGAAATTTGGTTCTATTCGTGAAGATTTAGAAAGCGGAGCTGTTGTAGTTCATTTCCCAAACTTGTTTCAATATCGCCAAGAAAACAATACCCTCATTAACAAAGGTTATTTCAAGACAGCAGTTTTAAATATTAGAGAATCTTTTCTTCAAAGGTTTCAGGAATTCAGAAAGGATAAAGTGACTTTAGCTTTTATTACATACAAATCCTCTTAATGCCCTTATGAAGGATTTTTTTTCTCTGTTTGATATTGACACGGCTAAATTTGAAATACAATTTTTGGACTTGACAAGCAAAGACTTATGGAGCTCCAAATTTGATACTGAAATAAAAGAACTGGGAAGAGAAAAATGCATTCTGATTTCACAGAAAAAGCAGACTGCCATAGAAAGCTGACCAATAGAAGGTAGACTCAATCATTTTAGTACAGTACTTGGAATAGTCTTCCGGACCCAAATTATGAGTTGACAAATTTGCATTTGGTGTTCTCAGTATCTTTATGTGAGCAATCTTTTTCTAACATGAATTCCATTAAATGCAAATTGAGGAGCTAAATTACTGGTGCCAACTTGGAATCGTGTGTTGAATTAAAAATAACTAGTTACAAACCAGACCTACAGAAACTTTCTCAGGAAATGCAATCTCATTGCTCAAATCAAATTACAGTGGTACCTCATACAACGATTTTAATCCATTCCATGGGACTCATTGTTGTATGAAACAATTGTTATATGATACATGCAATTTCCCCTATTGGATGCATTGTACAACAATTTTTTATGCTAAGTGGTTTTTCCCATTTAAAAATTGTTGTATGATTTTTTTTCCATAGGGAAAATTGTTATGCGGGACACTGTTTCACCCCAAAACCTAATTGTTATGCAATTTCATTGGTATATGGGATGATTGTTGTATGAGGTTCCACTGTACTTTATTACGGTCATTGACCAGCATGGTAAAAAGGGTTTAAGTACATGAGATACAATCAAAATGTACCACCAGAAACGTATTTTTCAGTTTTGGCAAATCTACAAACTCTCACACCCTCAAGAGTGTTTTTTCTTGCCATAAAGCTCTTCCTGGATCTGATCCATTGAACTTGAGGCACAAATCCATTTAGAAGATATTGAGGGTTATTCTCTTGCTTTGCATCTGCTACTTCTTCTCTTCTTGTCTTAGGTGGAATGATACCAACCAGAATATATAATTTGTCAACTGTTGTAGGTTTGATGCATCCTGTCACAATGGACATTGTTTCATTAACAGCAATGTCAATGTGTTTCGCATGTGTCGATGCATAACTTTTAAGGCAGCTAATTTACATACTGAGGAAGAGGTAATGAAGGAAAGAGAGGAGACCAATAGGGCTACCGAAAAACAAGAAATGTTTAACTTTTGCTTCTAGGAGTGGCAAGCCCACAGGCCATAGTTTGGGCACCCCTGGCTTAAAGGGTATAAGAGCAAACTGCCCAAAAATTTCCTTTCCTGCTGGCTGGAAGGTTGAATTAATTTACCTCCTGACCTCCACTATGCCTGAGACATAATTACAATGCTGCACGTAATAATCTGGAGACAGAGCAAAGTGATCAGAGAATCAAGTCCAAGTGATGCTAGGAATACCATAAAGATAATGACATTGTGTCACACACAGTGTCTGCCTTAAGGCATGTGTAAACCAGTTGCTGAAATGATGAAAAAGACATGCCTGCGGAGTGTTCTCCTCAAACTGAAAGGGAGCCTCTCTTTCTGGGCATAGACTATAATGTATAAATTGCAAATTATAGGACAACTTTGTAACAGTGAAATTGTGCCTACAGATACATTGTGGGTCAGTAGGGATCCAGTGGGGAACTGCTCTGGGCAGTTCATTAAGAGGCATGCACTTTTTCCTGTTTTTTCAAAAACAAGTCCACATCAGTGCATACCTGTCAACCATCCCGATTTGGCCGGTATTACCCCGTTATTCGACGTCGATTCACGTCATAACCCGCCCCGTGCTGCCAAAACCCCGTAATTTGGCAGCGGGGGAAACGCTTTCCACGCATGTGTGGAAAGCAACCTGCGTACAAGCGATCTGCGCAGGTCCCGTTTTTCCGGAGCCACAGGTTGACAGGTATGCATCAGTGACATCAAGAAACAAAACATAAGCAAGACTGCCATGATTCTTACTGCTGCAAGAATAATGTAATTTTTGCTTTTTGCGTGCTATCTTTGGTTGGTTGTTGTTTGGTTTCATCTTGAGATTGTTGATAGCTCATCTGCTCTGGAAGTACTGATTTTCCAAATGTATACTAGTGACTGTCAGATGCTTGGAACCTGAGATCCATCATTTACTTTTTATTACCATATGAAAAATGATTCCTGTCTGAATAATGTCTGTTAAAGCTTTGTTCCCATTTTCTCTTTTCATTTCTTTACCTGCAAGTAATTTAAAATTAAATAAGCTGAGCACACATCAGAAGGATCTTCTTGAAAGACATGCTTCTCTCACTAATGCTTTATTCTGTTCTGAGTACGGTGTTATGGCTACAGTGTGAGACATCAAAAACAGTTTGTAGGAGTATAGAGTGTATTGCCTATATATTGTATATATAAATCTGCACCATGCATATCTTGAGCCAGTACCTTGCCTTGGAAAACATGCAATACAAATGGAATGTAGGAGCCCTATTTTGAGAAGAAGAGTCTCAAAATGGCAGGAACAGTTCATTGAGCATTTTCAGTGACATGGGCAATATAGACTTTTCACAGCCTAGTTGTCTGAAAAACTGCATCTAAATATTTACAGATCTTGACCTGTTCAATATTATGCAAATATATCTGCCACTTGTACCTAACAAATCTTTTGGTGATGCTAAAGATGCCAATTGAAAATTCAGAAGACAGTACACTGCTTAATTTAGACATTTCCACATTTTACTGCAAAAACACTAAGTAACCATTATTTTTATTTTCTGAAGAAACATAGTGGCTGAAATCCAGTTTCTGAAATGGAAATGGAAATATGCATACATTACACATATATTCCAGCAGAAATTTCCCTCATGGAGATTTATCCAATATTAGAGGATCCAAGAAGATGAGCATATAATCTTGCTAGGAGAGAAAAGAAGCAAGAACAGCAGGGGTGTGGCTGTAGTCCCTCTGTGGCAAAATATTTTGAAGGGCTGTTTAGGTGGTAAATAAAGGGGTATATAGAGACTGCGGTGGCTTGGTGGTTAAGATGCTGAACTTGATGACTGGAAGTTCGGAGTTTGATTACCCGAGTACTGCACAATGGGGTGAACTCCCATCTTTGTCCCAGCTCCTGCCAAACTAGCAGTTCGAAAGCAAGAAATTGCAAGTAGATAAATACTGTAGGTACCACTTTGGTGAGAAGGTAAACAGCATTCTGTGCACTCTGGTATTAAGGCATGCCTGCCACATGTCCATGGAAATGTCTGAAGACGCAGACAGCGCTGGATCTTTGGCTCTAATCAGAGATGAGCACTGAACCCTAGAGTTGGATACAATTGGCTTTTGAGAAAGGGAAATCTTTACCTTCTTTACCTCTAAAGGGATATATAAAATTATTGTCTTTACCACCTAAAATATAAAGGTTGCATGCATAAATCAAGGAAAGCAGTTTACTACCTGCCAAATTCCCTTTAGAGTCTCTGAAAAGCCAGGTTGGGAGGCAGGGTCAGGACAATGGCGTAGAAAGAAGCAGAATCCATGCTCTCTCTAAGCAAAGTGGGGGGAAAGATGACAAATAAGCAACTTTAAGCCATCAAAATTATGCCTTATCAGCAGGATATGTGAGTAATCCTAGAGATTTATAATTGAGAACAGACAGCTGGCTCTGGGATGGTCAGCTAAGGCAATAAATTAGCAAAATTCCCTCCCACATTCCTCCCGGAGCAGCTTTAGAGGGAGAGCATTTTGGAAACACAGGCTTGGAGCATTTTGGAAACACAGATAAAAGACTGTTTTAAAACACAGAAGCAAATAGCAAGTGAGAGGAACAAAGGCTTTGAGATGGACTAATTGAAAAAATCTACACAAGGTTCCCTCACTGTATATCTGTTGTGTATGTAACTTTAATTATTGCTGTAACATTGTGTAATTGTTATTATGGGATCAGGGTGATCCTCCACTTTGTCTTCTTCTTGGTACTGAACTATCGCGGGACTTGCGTTCCCGCCCTTTCTAACAAGACACACGAAGTCTTCACTCAGATCCAGTAACCCCACAATCACCCTACTCCTCTCCTAACCAATCATATTGTTTCCTGCCCAAATGTATCCATTGTACAGTGTATATAAAGAGCTGTTGCACCATTGCTGTTCATGTTTGGTTTGCTTACAATAAAGTTTTGTTTGGCCCTTTTATGCTGGCTGCTTCTCTTCAATTCCCGAACATCAAAATATCTATACAACTATAGATTTGTACCAGAATTAGCATTAACCAGAGATAATGGAAGCAAATATTTTAGTGTGTTTTTTTGGTTGGCTGGAGACAGATAACAACCAGACAATAACTGTGATTTATTGCTTTGCTCCTTCCCTTTTTCATTGGCGCCTCAAAGTAGACATTTTCTTTCCCTTTTTTTGCTGGTTTTTTTTTTTTTGGGGGGGGGAGAAGGAATATAAGACAGAAACAAGCTTGTGTGTCTCTCCCCATTTTCCACAATATAAATTGAGAAGGAAAAAAACAATAATAACATTCTTAAGTGGAACAGGCACGGACTATTTCCCCCAATGAAAGTACAGTGATACCTCATACAACGTCCAAACTTGGTTCCACAAGTTTGGACTTTATATGGAGTTGGACTTTGTATGAGGCATGCAAAATCCTAGCCGCGATGCCTCATACAACGTCCAAATTCTAGCCGTGATGCCTCATACAACGTCCAAATCCTTGCCACGATGCATTGTACAACGTCATTTCCATAGAGATACATTGTACTGTAACAGCACAGACTTCAGGGCAAAGTCAAGGAAACAGACAGGAAACTGACAGAACTTTAAGAAATCATTGTCTAAAGGCTAAAAACATTATAAAAACATGTTAAACAACCCTGATTGTCCAAGAACCTGAAGAATGCTGCAAAAATCCCAGGAATGCTTCTAAAAATTCTGACGAAAAAATTCAAAAAAACCCAAAATTATGCTCAAAACCACTCCTAAACACTTTTTGCCTCATGCAAAACCCACAATAGCAATGCACGCATGTGTCCTGCCTTTTATACTGCCCAGGCACAATGCAACCTGGAAAAAACCCAATGCCTCATACAAAGTCACACAACTTTGAATGAGGCAACTTTTTTCAAGAAATTAGGCGATGTTGTATGAATCCGATGTTGTATGAAGCAGACTTTGTACTGTATAGAAATTACTGAATAAAAGAAAAGGAGGAAAAGCAAAATTAACTTTGTGGGTCATCTACACAGGTGGTAAATATAAGGGCTGAATACAAGGACTGTGCAGCCATCTGCTGAAAAGTTAATTGGAGAGCACACAAAAAGGAGAAAAGAAAGAAAAAACAACTTTGTACACTTGACTTGGACTTGGATTATAAAATACAAATTTGGATATAATTTTTATATATGAAGAAAAATACCCAGGGGAAAAGCTGGAAAAGGACTAAACCATCAGAAAAATTGTACTCAAGACTGGTTAGAGAACAATCAGAAATGGATGCAAGTGCAGTTATTTCGGAAAGAATTCAGAAACTTCAAGATCTACTCATTGAAAAATTTGAGGAGCTATAAAAAAATTAAATGGACAGGTACAAGCATTGGACATGAAAGTACACCAGGTATCAACAAGAGTCCAGGAAATGGAAGTGGAAGTGGTAGACATTACAACAGTTTTGGAAGAGCAGGATATGTAACTGATTGGAAAAGACAAGCAGAAAATTCACAACTGAAGTATTTTGTTAAGAAAAACAACTTAAGACTGAGAAATCTTCCAGAGACCCAAAGAAAAAATGTAAAAGTTATAATAATAATAATAATAATAATAATAATAATAATAATAATAATAATAATAATAATAATAATAATAATATATGCAAGGATTAGAGCATTGAATGTAGGGGTGGAATTTGATGAAACTGATATAGAGGAAGTGTATAGTGGGAAGGGAAAAATGAAGATTATTTATGAGAGATGTTATTGTTAGATTTACAGTTGGGTACAAAAAAACAAATATTGATTAAATATATATAAGAAATCATGGAGAAGAAGCTCTGAAAATAGGGGGTGCCAGGTGTATGTTTATCAAGATCTATGCAATGGGACTCTCGTAGAGTTTCAAATCAATTTGTGAGACTTTGAGAAAACATAAGGTGGTGTATAATTGGGGCTTTCCTCTCTTTATAAAAATATATTGTGGAGGTAAAACTTGGTGCTTGGAGGAACTGGGAGAAGTTGTTAAGTTGTTAAAGGATTAAAACATTATAAATAAAAAAGAATGGGAGGATTTACAGAAAAAGTTAGCATCTCAAGAAGAGAGAGAAGCAACAGGTGGTCAATCGGAACAATCATTGGGGAAGGAGAAAGCAGAGAAAACATACTCAAAAGAGAAGGAAGGTAAAGCATATGGATCCAAAATACAGAAATAAGAAATGAACAGGAGGCCGTAGTATAATGGCAAAAAATAATTTAAAATTTAACTTAATTTAATTTAATTTAAATGTAATTTTCATATTGCGGCTTACAATACTAAAAAAAAACCAACACAGATAAAAAACCCCATTAAAATACAAATACACCCCATTAAAACCCATTAAAAAACCACCTACACTTACTATAAAGAGAGATAATTACTCTGCTACATTAGACCAACCAGCAGGCGGGGGTCATTCCTCCATCAGCGCCCCACACCTGCCCCACCAGCCAGGTTTTCAGTTCTTTTCTAAAGGGCAGCAATTCCATCTGCAGCCTTAGTTCCACTGGCTGGAGGTTCCATAGGGCCGGTGTGGGCACAAAGAAGGCCCTCCTTCTTGTGCTAGAGAGACAAGCCCCTCTAGCAGATAGTACAAGTACAGAGCCCCTCCGGTCCACTCTGGTTGGATGAGTTTGCAGGTTAAATAAAAGAATTGATAAGGAGTTTAGAGAGGGCAGAGTGATCGATGTAATGGGTAAGGGGAGCCAAAGTACCAAAACAAGTCCCAGATGGCTCAAAGGGTGGCTGGGGGTACTAGATTTTGAGTGTGGGAAAGGGGGAGGTAAGAGGGTAGGTGGGAGGATTATGGGTAATTGTGAGGGTGGTGGGTTAAGTGTTTCATTATTGGGGGAGGTCAGATGTATCAGGTTTGTCAGACAGGGGTTTAAATCACTGATTGGGACCATTTATGAAAAAGTAAAAGATACAAGTTTAAATTATTTTAAAAATAAAATTGGTTACATGGAATGTGAAAGGTTTAGCTTTAATGGCTAAGAGAATGAGGTTGGAAAAATAACTTAGAAGAGATAAACCAGATATCATATTGTTAAGTTTTCTTGTGTGTGCACGCATTTGGCAGAGTAGCGTGTAAGCGTAACGCAAGTGGAAGCGGTGCACCTTGGACTGCTCACACACAAAAGAAGACTGGCAGCATAGTTCAACAGTTCAACGCAAAGACCATCTGGCCATTTTGTAACCGCTGAGCTGGAGGAAGAGACGTTGTGTGATTTCAATCTGACACAAAACATAGGATTACTTTGATACAGTATAAGCGTAGTAAAACCAGTGCACAATAGCAGTCATTAAAGCAAGGCAAAGCAGTTATCTTCCTTAATAAGGAGGCTCTCTTAAAGCGTTCCAGCTAGCAATTAAGCATTTAAACATGACAAGGAGTAAAAGGATGGAATAGATAGAGCTGTTAGAGATCAAAACTTTAAAGGATTGGATAAGTTAAAATAAGGAGTATAGTGAACTAGAGAAGAAGTTGAAACTTAACTGGTTGGAGAAAATACAGAGAGAAAAGTGGGATAGGAAAAGGAAGGTAAAATATTGTGTTGGTAGAGAGGTGGCAAAAATTGAAGAGAACCTGACCTAATCCAATTAGAACATAAGGAAAGAGTAGTAACATGATTGGCAAGCAAGATGTATAGAATGTTAATGAAAAGTAGAACTAGTCAGATGTCATTAAGAAATATTTGGGAAATAGATTTGGGAATGCAAATTGAAGTGATAGCATACATGGAAAAAAGCTATGTACCCGAAGAATAATGAGGAATTTGTCAGTGAGAATTAAGGAGCATTCCTATAAACTATTATTGAGATGGTATATAACACCAGTGTGACTAAACTGGATTAACCATAATTATAAAAGTGAATGTTGGAGGTGTAAAGAACAAACTGGGACATATCTTCACCTATGGTGGAGGTGCAAAGTAATAAATAATCTGTGGGGAAAAGTGTTTTGAGAAATTAATACAATATTAACAATTAAACTACAAATGTCTCAAAATCGCATAAATAATGGATTTAAGTGATATTAATGTAAATAAAAACAAGAAAGTTAGTTATAATTATGGTTACAGCTGTTAGGCTAATAATCTAAAAACATGGAAGATAAACATCTCAGGGGGCCTACTACAGCAATGGTACAAGGAAGTATGGAACATCGCACTGAATGATAAATTAATATGTGAATTAAAACTTAAGAAAGGAGACAAAAAGAACAATTAGTTTGAACTTATATGGGGAGAGTTTGTCAACTATGTATTTCAGAAAGCAAAGTGAGCTAAACCAAAATAGGAAGTCATAAAATGATGGAAATAACAGTTGGAAAAATATGAAAACTAGAAGGAATAATAAGGTCCCAGGTGGACAGTGCAAGGTGATTATGTACTTCAATAATTAATGTCTGTAAATAAGATTATAAACAAAAGAGATTATTTGAAAGGGTCAGATTATACAATACTGTTGTTACTAGGGGGAAGTGCATATGGGCTATTTTTGTTAGTTTTCTTTTGTATTAGGTGCTTATGTGATTGTTTTAGTATGTTTTGTATGTAAATAAAAATATTATTTTTTTAAAAAGTTTCAGATGTCATGGTTTCCACATGCAACCTTGTCTTGATTTTAAGGTGACATTTTATTCATGTAATGTTTTAAGACACATATTGTAAGTTTTCTTATGTTTAGAAAGCCAGCTCTCATTTTTAGAGCACATTGGAATGCCAGGCTGTTAGTCTGACATAACAATGATGTATAGTTAGAATAGTTGCCTCCCCAAAGGGAGGAGGGAAAAGTGAGTGTCCAGGACTGGACACATTCCAAGAAACACACCTGCAGTACCCACGAGGGAACTGAGTGACAGCTAGACCAGCTGACTACACCACAAGGGAGATGATGTCTCCACTCCTGTCAATCAAACTAATTGCCAGGACACCTGCAGAACTAAACTTTCCCAGAGAAAGCAAAGGTGGAGGACACATGTCAAACAGATGGCACTTGCACCTGCAAACTGTCCCGTTCTCATGGGAACATAGGTGCTTTCCCATTAAATCACCACATTTCAAAGCTCTTTTTCTCTATGAAAAGAACCCAGTTTGAGCACTCAGGAGGCACTTGGGGGAACAAGGATGGAACCCTTGTCTCTTATCACCACGATCTTGATTGCAGCGGGAGCCCTTGTCCAACAGCTCCCCAACATGACTCTTCGGGGCTAAAACTCAGCCATGAGGGGCAGAACTGCCCCAAACTCAAGAGGTTTGAACCTGCTAGGGAGCTAGCAAGATTTAATTTCATTTATTTGTTTTATTAGCTTGTGTTATATAGTGTAGATTATTTTAAGATCTGTATACAGTATTGTGTTTTCTTCAATAAATCTTCCTGGCCCCGCTGGGGGCGAAGAGGCTTCCCGGCCACGCCACCGGCCGGAGCCCTGGCCCCCCCTCGCCCTAGGACTTGAAAGGCGAGGGGGACACCGAGCGGAACGCCACTGCCACACACCTGGCCCCGCTGGGGGCGAAGAAGCTTCCCGGCCACGCCATCGGCCGGAGCCCTGGGCCCCGCCACCCCTCGCCCTAGGACTTAAAAGGCGAGGGGGATGCCCAGCGGAACACCACTGCCACACACCTGGCCCCGCTGGGGGCGAAGAGGCTTCCCGGCCACACCACTGGCCGGAGCCCTGGGCCCGGGCTCCCCTCGCCCTAGGACTTGAAAGGCGAGGGGGAACCCCAGTGGAACGCCACCGCTGCACACCTGGCCCCGCTGGGGGCGAAGAGGCTTCCTGGCCATGCCATTGGCCGGAGCCCTGGGCCCCGCCCCCCTTGCCCTAGGACTTAAAAGACGAGGGGGACGCCCAGCGGAATGCCACCGCCGCACACCTGGCCCCGCTGGGGGAGAAGAGGCTTCCAGGCCCCGCCCTCCCCCCTCAAGGGTCTCTGAAGGCATGGGAATTTGTGGGTGGTTTTAGCTGATTTGTATTTATTGCATTTTTGTATTGTAGTTGGTGTAATACCATGTACTGTTGTGTAATTTTGCATTGTTGTTTTGCTTGTGAAATTGTATTTTGCTTTGTATTGGTGCTATATTGTATTTCTGTACGTTATGCATTGTGAACCGCTTTGGGTTGTCTGCTGGACGAGGAAAGCGGTATATAAGAATAAATTTCAATTCAATTCAATTCAATTGCCAGTCGTGTTTGCCTGCCTTTGTAAAGGAGGAGAAGGAAACCCAGCAGAGCAGAAGTGACTCCAATTGTCCTCATCGCTTCAACAGACAGAAGGAGGTGAGAAGGATTGCTCTGTCTGTTAAGGGGGGGAGGAGTAGCAGCACTAAGAAGCCTAGCTTCTGCCAAAATAAATATTACCTGCCATATGCAGAAGGCTACTCTGTCCCTGACCCCAATGAATCAGGCTAGGGAGAGGAGTGCTCATTAAGGCAGCAGGTCACAGGATCGAAGGTCTGGCCTGCCGGGTGTTCCCAAAAAGAAAAATTCTGGGTGCCCAACATAGCCTTTGTGAGGCATGTTCCTCCCCCTACGTGCCTGATATCAGAAAAGCCAGGTTGGAACATTTGATAAGTAACCTTCTGGTACTATTACCATGTGGTCATAATCTTTCACTCTAGCATTAAAATCTCCCATCAGTATGGCTGTGGATTTAGGGTACAGTATTTGATTTCTACCTCTAAAAGTGTCTTTTCTTGTTGCACCCATATATCAGGTGAGAAGCAGGGGGAAGAGTATGGCAGTAGGTATACATTGAGCAAGACAACTTCAAACAATGTGTATCTAACTAAACTGAATAACCAGGAGGTAAAAGGGATCATTTTTCTTTTTTTAAAAAAAATAAATTTTTTATTAAATTTTTGACAATAATACAGCTTAAAAAGAACAACAACTATAAATGAAAATACAAACATCACACCTACAAATACAATATATATAACAAAAAAATAAAAGAAAAAAGCATAAGAATATAATTAAACTACGACTTAATAATGTACTACCTTCCTCTTTTTTCCGTACATCTTTAGTTATATTTCCAATTTTTAGTACATTATAATACTCTTATAACTATCCTAATATACATATTCAAACTCTATTCTTAAGCTCATCAATTTGATACAACTATTAAGTCAAAGTAAAAATACAATAATTAAAATACAATTTTCACATAATACACCCAGTGTTATTTATAATGCCCTTGAGGAAACGGAGTGCCACAGTTGTTTTCTAACCCCAGAAACTCATTTGATCCGGTACTGGTCTAATCCCTTCATCCCCCTTCAATGAGTAATCCACGAATAGTTGCCATATTTTCCAAAATCTGTTATCTTTAACTATACCCTTTTTCTTATTCATTTCCCATGTTAGCTTATCGTTCAATGCAAGATCCCAAATCTCCTTATACCATTCTTCTATTTTCAGAGTTACTTCATTTTTCCAATTCCTGGCTATACAATGTCTGCCCTTTGTCAACATTATCGACAATAGCTCTTTGCCGGCCCACTCCCCCAATAAAGACACGGACACCGTTGATGGATTTAAAATTTTGGGCCACTTTATTGATTATGCTTTAATCTTAAATTATGACTTCAACTTTAAACGTAACTTAAACTTTTCTTAATTTATTAAGGTAAGCAGGCCGCAGTAGCACTGGTAAGGGACCAACCTTAATTGCCAATCATAATTGGCTACTTTGTATCCATTTGTATCAATTTGTTTACCGATGAAAACAAATTGTCGACCCAAGTCAGGATGCTACCTGTTGACTCCAGTATCTGACGTATATCCGGTAAAATATCAAGGTGATGCAGGCTGTCTAGATCATAGCATTACCCTGTTCATGGTTCGCCCTTGACCGGCCAGCCCCAATTTCCCTGTACCTTGTCCTTGGGTTGGCCAATTAACTGCGCACCTGCCGGATACCTATGGGTCATAGACTGGTTACCTTACCAGTGCTACCCGCCACATGGGGAGGAGTCTTTGATGACTCACTGCCCCCCCCCGACCATCAATTCGGTCACCAGGCCAGCTTGCAAATCCTCCAAAAAGAGGTCCATGCCTCTCACTGAAAGGTGTACCCCATCTCCACGATACAGGCCGTAGTCCTGTAGGCCTATCCCCAGATGTAGGACTGATGTCCCCGAACCATGTTCGGCAAGGAACCGGGCTACAGCCCTGTTCACTGACTGCCGGGCACGGTCTAAACCACAAGGATCAAGTCCTCCTCTATAATGGTATCTAGATATGATGTGGGACCATAGCAACCGCGTCCGCGGCTACATGCGGTGTAAAACCTCCAGGTCCCTGCGCACGGATAACTTCAACCAAAGGCCGGTGATCTGCGCAATATCATTGCCTCCCAGGTGAATAATTAAGATATCCGGAGGTTCGCCGTCCCTAACGGACATAAGGAATGGCATCAGTTCCCGCCACCTCATTCCGCGCAAACCATACCACCGAAGACACGCAACTGCACGTAGACCGAGATGGGGACCCCAATCCGATGATGCTGCACAACGTGCAGCCCAGTACACATAGCTGTGTCCAACCAGCCAGACTTCCACCAGTGTGTGCCAACACCCAGGGTCTGCAATAAAAGATAAGAAAGTGAGGGCGAGTAAGGTACTCATGCGAGGATAGGAGGAACATATAAAGCAAAACGCGCAGATCCCCATCTGCCCATCCGACGTATATCGGCCTCTGAGTACCCAAACGCAGCAGCCGTCGATGCGGCGCCTATCCAAAAGGAATGAGTACCGTAACGTGCCCCAGGGACCCCCAAACTGCAAAGTGCAGTCCCCGTAATCCTCCAAAATTGGAACTTGGTGAGTGGGGACCCATCCCGGTGGCAAAACAACAGGCCTGGGCATGAGCCCTGCACCGCCACAAATGCATGGAGGGCACCGATGGGACAGATGTCAGCAAAGGTACATCTCAGGAGCGTCACATAACTACCCTTCCCTTGTTGGTCAGCTTTAGGTGAGCGAATTTTTAGCTGAGCCCACTCTTGCGCAAAGGAAACTTCGGCTAGTTCCAATGCCCTGCGTGACCTATCATGTTTGGAAAGGGGCACCAGCTCGCTGATCCTAAGAGCCGTGAAAAAAGCCACTGTGGTGGCCCCATGAAAAAGAGATTCCTCGTACTGTTCATAGGAAAGGCTATGCCAAGCCCTAGCCAGGCCAGCAAGCAGAGAAGGGGAAACGGGTTGCCGCGTGTCAGGGCAGTGTCCACATTCACGCGTCCACCCCTCTAAGACACGGCGTATTCGGAAGTCGCCCGTGTGATCAGGGTAACCCCGCGCCTTGGCAGCAAAGGCCAAAGCAGAAAGTCTAGTAGCAACAGTGCGTGGAGCTAACCCTTGGCTATGAAGGTGCACCATATACTGCAGGATATGGTCAACCGGGATTGGCCATATGTCAGGCAGGTGCACATCCCTACGAAATGCCATAAAAATCAAATACATGTGCTGATACGCCTTACGTGTGCACAGGGCCAAAGACATGCCTATCGCCCGGTTCACCTCTCCTCATCAAAGGTCCACATCTCGCTTGGGAGTGGTGAGGGCGTCTGGCGTTAAGACCCGGAACCGGGAGATCTGCAGGCGGGATAAAGTATCAGCAATATCATTATTAACGCCTGGAACATGTCTGGCTCACAAAAGTGAGAGTGGTGGCAGGGCCCTCCGTCTTTTCAGGAGCAAGGGGAACACCAAGTTCCACCATCAGCTCCTGAAAGGTAGCCAACAACTGTCCACAGGTGCCCGAGTCGTGTTCACCACCAAACAAAAAAATCATCCAGGTCGAGACCCCGACCTCTGAACAAAAGCCCAATGAAGAAAGGTACTGAAGCATTCAAAGGCCGAGCACGAAATGGAGCAGCCAAAGGGCATAGCCTTATCCACATAAAACTTCCCCTTAAAACAAAAACCTAACAACTCAAAGTCATCAGGGTGTACTGGCAATAATTGAAAAGCCGATTTAATATCACATTTAGCCAGTAGTGCCCCACAACCACATGAGCGAACCATTTGCAAGGCTTGATCAAAAGACGTATACCGGACAGAACAAAGTTCATCCGGTATAACATCATTGACCGACAAGCCTTCCCGGTAGGACAGATGGTGAATCAAACAAAATTCACCAGAGGATTTTTTAGGCACTAAGCCGAGTGGGGATACCTTCAAGTTAGAATAGGGGGGGGCTGTCAAAGGGGCCAGCAACCCTCCCCTCCCTGAGTTCCTTGGCTATCTTCTCCTCGACTATACCTTCCTTACCGCAGAGTGACTGCAAATTTGGAGCATCCTGGGGCGCGCATACACCCGTGAAAGGGATGCGGAAGCCAGATGTAAAACCCTCTAACAAATAAACTGTGTCATCCTTCCTCAGATAGACGTGCAACCACCTTTCAAGAATTCTAATTCGAATTGGGGAGGGGGCCTTTTGGATGCGCGTTTGCATCAGGGGCACCTCTAGCCGGCCCTTGCTGTCCCTGACCCCTGCCGCGTGACCCCCTGGCCCACGGGCATGAGGAAGCAGTGTGCGGTCTGGCGCATGAAGGGCACTTGTGCCTGAATTTGCATTGCCATCTATTGCACACACCGGAGGATGAGTAGCTCCAGCACAGCAGGCGGGCTGGAACCCCCTGCCCCACCGGCTGGCGGGGAGACTGTGCCGCGCTGGGCCGCTGCACAGCATGGCCACAGTGATACCGGCCGGGATGGGGTCATATAAAGCAGCCATAAGAGCTGACTGGGCTCATCCCATCTCATCTCGGGGTGTAGGGCCGCCCTCATTCTGAATTCGTCATAAGCGAGCCAAGACAGGCCAGGGAAATCAACGTAAGCCCGATAAATGGTGTCCAAGTACTGTATTATCGGGATTGCCATATCAGGGTGAGCCCTAAGATACACTGCCACATATATTAGGTAAGCAGGCAGCCAGTTAGCCCAGGTACAAGGTGGCTTGCGACGACGAGACAACTCCTTGTCCCTGTCGTCCTGCCGCTCCTTCTCATCCTTGGTGGGCTCACGGTTGAGCAAACTAAAAATGTCTACATACTCCCCACGCCATATCTTCTCCCTTGTGGCCGGCAAGAGATGGTCACCAAGGGGGAGGGAGTAGCCGGCCGTAGGCATGGTGGAGGTTGGCACAGAGCGATATGCCGAGTTCACCGGCGGGCCATACGGCCAAATAGGGTATGGCATGTTTGGAACCGCAGGTGGAATACTGGGCAGAACATTTGGGTAAGGGGCTTCCCAAGTGGCAGGGGGCGGCAAGGCCGGTGTAGGCAAGGCCGGTGTAGGCAAGGCTGTCGCGGCCTGTTGAGGCCAGGGCCACTGTAGCCCCGTATTTGTGTTGGGGTGAGTGAAGTGTGCTCTTGCTTGACCGCCATATTCACACGCCGCCCCCTCCAGCCGCCCCCACCGGGGGTTCCGGCTGGTGAGGGGTGTTGGAGCTCGCCAACGAAGTCGAGCTCTGTGCCACCGTGGTCCCATCTGACCTGGAGGGCCCGCCTGAGGCAAGCCCGGCTGGGGCGGCCGTGCGGGGAGCTGCGGAGGACTGAAAGGCGTGGGCCGGACGGCCTCCAGCAGCTCAACCCGGCTCTGGGCCTGCCTGGACACCTGAGGCCATCCGGCCTTGGGGTAGAAAGGATAGCCGTGCCCAGGCTGTTCTGCCCAGCAGTCCTGGGGCGGTGGGGCAATGCCCGCGGCGTGCTCCAGCGCCGTGATGCGTGCCAA
The DNA here is from genome assembly GCA_035047345.1 of Bradypodion ventrale. Classification (NCBI taxonomy): domain Eukaryota; kingdom Metazoa; phylum Chordata; class Lepidosauria; order Squamata; family Chamaeleonidae; genus Bradypodion; species Bradypodion ventrale. The sequence continues at coordinate 52,622,223 of JAWDJE010000006.1, forward strand.
AAGGGGCTGTGGGTCAGCCATATCCGGCCCACCAGGGGACTGCAAAGTGGGACCAGGGTTAGGCCCCAGTCCCCCATAGGGCCATGAGTGGCCGTCCGGCCCATGTCCACCAGGAGACAGTGAGGTGGGACCAGGGCTAAGCCCCAGACCCCCATAGGGCCAGGAGGGGCCATCCAGCCCATGGTAGGGAGAGGCCCCCGTGAGGGCAGCCCGCGCCACCCCCGCCCAGGTCCTCCGACTTGGGGGGGGGATCAGCACTGGGGAGGATCATCTCCCCGAGATGCCCCGCAGGGGCTACAGGAGTAGGGGCAATGCCCCAGGGGCAGCCACCTGGCCCACCCTCGCCCTCGCCCTCCGGCCCAAGACAGGACTGGCCCGAGGGGCGGGGGGAGACGAGCGGGCCCATCTGCCCACCTGTTGTGCCGCAGCAGCCGCAGGCACGGCCTTCCATTTGGGGGCCATTGCTGCCCCAAGGAAAGGCTCAGAGGTGCTCTGCCGCCAAGCAAAAGGCAAGAAGATCGGCTGGAGAGAGCCAAATGTGCTCAAGCCCAGCCGATCTTTGTAAAATGGCAGCCGGATGCCGCGTGGCCACCACTTTTATAGGGAGCGTGGCCACACCACGCCGGAGAGGCCCGGATGCCCGTATCTTGGGGGCAGGGGCCGGCAAAGAGCGCAGCGGCCATATTGTATCGCCGTGCTTTCCTTTTTATCCTTATTTAAATCCATATTTTCCACATCTGTCAACAAAACAGTACTTGGCCCCAATTTAAGTCTCATACCCATAACAGCACAAATCTCTTTCTCAATTTTTCCCCAAAACTCCTTTACCACATTACAACCCCACCACATGTGTTCATATGTTCCCAGTGTGTCCTTACATCTCCAACATATTTTATCTTTATTTTTATCTATTTGATATAACCTGACTGGGGTCAAGTACCATTTCCACAACATTTTCTAATTATGTTCTTTTACTCTAACAGACATTATCCTCATGATCCTTTTCTTCCATTTATTTCTCCAAACCTCGTCTACTATCTTTATTTCAATTCTTGTTCCCAATTTATTTTCAACGTTTCTTGTGGATTACCATCTTTATTTAACATTCTATATATTTTACTTACTAAGCCCTTAATACACATTTCTCCCTTTCTTATCTTTGATATCAATTCTTCAAACTCAGTCATGCCTCTTTCCAAACTGACTTCCTGTAGGAATGTATCTGGTTTCTGTCTTGCCTGTCTCTGACACTTTTTGTAAACAAAAGCCTCTTTGCTTGCTATTCTCCTTATCTCTCTTTCTTTGGGTTCTGACACTTCTGATTGGCTGTAAGGACTCAGCTTTGTCTCTGCTAAGTTTCGTTTCTGGTATACAATGCTTGCTAGTTTCGTTTCTCTCTCTCTCTGCCTAAATAAAGAGAAGGCTTCAGTAGCGTTTGACCAGCCAAAGAGAGCAGTCGTGTCTGCTTTTGTGTGTCTCTGTTTCTCCCTACAAAAAGCCTAATGAAGCTGGACTCATAGGTACCTCAAAAGATCTGAGAATATAAACTGCTGCTAATGAGGCTGGCTGATTGAGACTAGATCTTTACATGAATCAAATCCCAACAAGTGGCGCTCCGTGTGACGCTTTGAACTACAATGAGAGAGCCTGCTGTGAAAGCTGCTTCAGCATTTAGCATCTAATTAACACCCCATAATTGGCGACCGGGGACAAGGTCTCATTTACCCCGACCGGGAAGGTCATAAATCGAGCTCGAAAATTCATCCAAAGTCAACTTTGGGTCCCATATAGGGTAAGTGGAAACGAAAAATATATATTTTTTTATCATGGGGTGTTTGCTTTCTTCGCAAATGCAGGAACTTTGTAAAGATATCTCAGATCTTTTGCATGAGAATGGGCGAAAGGCTGATGATAAAGAGATACAGCAGCTGGCTAAAGCTATAGCAAAATTCTGTCCTTGGTTTAAATATGAAGGTCTGGACTTAAAACAGTGGAAACAGATTGGGAGAGAAATGCAGCAGCATAATGGAATTTCTAGATCAATACTATTTACATGGGAGGGAGTTAGGGACTGCCTTCAGAGACTTACTCCAAAAAATATTTTATTGTCTCAAAGACTTGATGGCCCCCTCCCACAGCTTTTGCCTTCAGAGAAAGGGGGGCCATGGCAACTGCTCCTCCATCATATGAGAAACAACAGCCTCCTGATGGGGGTGGAGGTGGAAATGGAGATGGGACTTTAGATCCTGCCTTGCAACAATCAAGCACTTATAGCCCTACAAAGACACATTTTTCTGCTGCTTTAACGGCAGCTGTGCTGGACGTGCAATCTCCTGAAATATACCCAGTGATCAGAGGGGCTCCGCCTGTTGGCAATGCAGCGGCAGTCCCAGATAGATATGAAACCCTCCATTACAAATATCTGAAGGAACTAAGAGTCAGCATACGTGACTATGGATTTAACGCACCTTTTACTAAAGCTTTGTTGGAAGCCATTGCTTCTCAAAAATTGCTACCAGTGGATTGGAAACAGATGATCAAAGCGCTTTTGCCTCCGGCAGAAGCAATGCTCTGCTTGCAGGAGTGGAGGGATGTGGCTTGGGAGGTACATCATACACGCCCTGCACTCACAATGGATATGTTATGTGGGGAGGGAAATTTTGCCAACCCCACACAGCAATTGGCACTCACGGATGCCCAGCTGGGAGAGATTGCTCAGATAGTCATGCGTGCCTGGAGTAAGATTCCTTCCAAAGGGGATAGCTCCGTTGCTGGATTTGCAGCAATTAGGCAGGGCCCTAAAGAGGATTACACTGAGTTCATTAACAGACTCATGACTGCTCTCAGCCGCCAGGTGGAAAATGTGCCAGCACGGGAAATGCTCATGAAACAACTGGCTTTTGAAAATGCCAATGAGGATTGTAAAGGGGCTCTGACAGCTGTTTATGCTAGGCCAGGAACATCTATAGCAGACATGATGAAAGTCTGTCAAAATGTGGGGACTCACAGTTACAAGGCTCAACTTCTGGCAGCTGCAGTTCAATTGCCCACAACTCAGGCTCAAAACAAACGTTGTTTTGGCTGTGGGAAGGAAGGACATTTTAAAGCACAATGTCGCTCCTCTCAAAAGCAGGCAGCACGCCCTTCAAGGAAGTGTCCCATTTGCCAGAAAGGGTACCATTGGGCCAATCAGTGCCACTCAAATCCTAATGCCAACCCCTCAGCTGCTCAGCACAAAGACTCTGACTTTTCTCCACAGCAGCAGGGAAATGGGAGTGCGGGCCAGGCTCGGGCCCAGGCAAAATAATAGGGCTACCAGAGGTCAGTGAAGAGGCAATAGAGGAGGTTTTGCAAGAGATGGCAGAAGATATGGAACTTGCCCAAGAAATGATTTCACGATATAGAAAAAACCATCCTCTAAAAGAAGGACTTTTATTGAGGTTATCTAGGGACTGTACTTTTACTATGCCAGGGTGTGTGGAGGCTCTTCCCACACTGGTTGATGATGTTAATTTCCAGGGCATGATGGGCATCGTTCTTCCTTGTCCAGACGCCTTACCCGCTTCTGTACACATTGCAGCAGGGTCAGTTACATTGGGTCACCAAGAAATTGTCATCCCTGCTTCAGCCACGCAACATCTCACCCTGCCTAAGGGACAACCTGTAGGACGCCTTCATCTGCTCCCACTAGGGACCACTGCAACTCCATCCCAGGAGGGGACTGCAACAGCGGCTATGGCGGTGATACAAATCACCGAGGATAGACCGACCCGCTCGCTGCTTATGGGTGGACGTTCAGTGTCTGGATTGGTCGATACAGGAGCCGATATTTCAGTGGTGGCAAAAAAAGATTGGCCGACTGGATGGGCCGTCCGCCCCTGTAGGGAAGTTTATGGGGTGGGCGGGTACGAGCCAGCACAGCAAAGTGTTCATCCAATCGTCTTTGAGACCTCAGGGGGAACAAAAGTTTCTCTTCACCCCCTGATTATGGATATTCCTATTACTCTGTGGGGCCGGGATCTCCTGGCTAAAACAGGGTGTACCTTGCAGACAAATTTTTGATACGGGCCTCCCCTGCAGCGCCGTTGCATGCACTTCCACTACAATGGAAAAACACCCCACCAGTGTGGACGGATCAATGGCCGCTCTCAAGAGAAAAGCTCCAGGCGGCGGAGGCCCTTGTACAGGAGCAATTAAATCTGGGACATATTCAAACAACCACTAGTCCTTGGAATTCTCCGATTTTTGTGGTGAAAAAGAAGTCTGGAAAATGGCGATTGTTACATGATTTGAGGAAAGTTAATGAGCACGGAGGAACTATCACCACTCTTTGCTGCTCTTTCTGGACACACTTCTCCAGCGGACATCATTCCCTGCACAACGGAGATGCGTACAGCTCTTCAACGCCTCAACGAAAAACTGCATACCATCGCTGTGGATCGGGTGCCCTCAGGCACCATTGCGCTGGCATGCGCTCTTCTTCCTACACCGAGGCTGCCCACTGCTGTTTTGTTCGCGCCTGTCAACGCTCAGAAGGTGGCCATCGTGGAATGGCTGCACTTGGCGCACACTCCCTCGAAAAACTGTTATCGCCTGCCTGATGCGATTGCTGATCTTTTCCTCAAATGCCGTACTAGGGCAAAGCATTTGACTGGTTATGACGTTGACTTTGTTTGTTTTCCTTTTTCACAGGATCAGCTAACCGCCTTGCTACAGCATTCTGAGGCATTTCAGGTGGCCATGGCGGACTTTGTGGGACAAGTTAAATTTAACCCCCCCAAGGATAAGCGGTTTACCTTGCTGAATCTCACTTCTTACTCCCTGTCATCCCCGCTTTGCATGCAACCTATCTTGCATGCCATTACTCTTTTCTCAGATGGCTCCCCTCCCGTGGAGTCCTTACATGGCAGGGTCCTACTGGGGAATGGGAGGTTGTTTTTACAGGACCTCAAGCATCGGCCCAGCGGTCGGAACTGGCAGCGGTCATACTTGCTTTCTCTACGTTTTCTGATGTGCCTTTTAACCTGATTGTGGATACTCAATATGTTTACCGCCTTGTTTTTACTTTAGCTCAAGCTTATTTGTCTCCATCGATGGATAGGGATCTTTTTGCTTTATTCCAACAGCTTCAAGGTTTTCTTTCCAACCGTACGGTCCCATTCTTTATTGCCCACATACGCTCTCACACAAGGATCCCAGGTTATTTGACGGAGGGCAATGCACGAGCAGATTCTGCTCTCCGAGACTCTGCTGAGGTTTTTTCTCTCTTTGACAACCCCATTGACAGTCATGCAATGTTTCATCAATCTGCTAAGGTTTTGCATAAACGATTTTCCATTCCTATGTCACAGGCTAGAGACATTGTGTCGTCCTGTGCTTCCTGTACGAAGTCTCCTATATTCCTGCCATTTGATGCTGTTAATCCTCGAGGAACAGAAGCTAATCAGCTATGGCAGATGGATGTCACGCAAGTACCTGCTTTGGCTCCGCTTTCTAAGTTACATGTGACTGTTGATACCTTCTCTGGATTTATATGGGCTACACCCTTACGGGGTGAAACATCCAGACATGTTATACAACATTGCATTCGTTCGTTTGCGGCAATGGGTAAACCTAAAAGCCTTAAGACAGACAATGGGTCATCATATGTTTCTTCTGCCTTTCAGGACTTTTGCCGTCAGTGGGACATTAAGCTAACCCATGGAATACCCTATAACTCGACTGGACAGGCGATTGTTGAAAGAGCCCACCTGACATTCAAAAATTTGTTACACAAGCAAGTGGGAGATAGAGGGGTTCCTGTGGCTGAAATACCTACAGCTGTTGCTAAAGTACTGTATACTCTTAATTTTCTTCTTGCTCCCCATAACAGGTCACACTCTCCAGTCGAATTGCATTTCAGGACCGAGGAGTGTCTTCCTAAGCCATTGGTCGTTTATCGGCAGCAACCCGATCCTGAGTGGAAGGGTCCTGTACCTCTAATCACCTGGGGACGAGGATACGCAGCGGTTTCTACAACCTCAGGACCTGTGTGGATTCCTGCCCGAGCGATCCGCCCATGGAGAGAGAAGAAGGTTACTCAGCTCCAGGATGGTGGTTCACCAGTAAACTAAATGTGCTGACATTTGTTCTTTTCTTTCTTACTGTGCTTCCAGCTGTAAGAACAATGCCTCATGGGGGCAACCCCAACTTTTGGATTCGTCATGCTAACTATATGTTTGAGGTTCATGGTAAGAATGCAACGTTATACTATGAGCATCCACTGGCAGTGTCGCAAATGGCTTTTCTTCCGGCATTGTTCAACACACCTGAGCTGGTTATTGGACATTTGCAACATCTTGATAGGTCTACACTTTTCTCTAATCCTCCAGAACAATTTAACAACACCCGTTGGCGAAGCATGACATTCAAGAAATACACTAAAGGACTTTGTTTCTGCTGTCATAGTTCTGGAGTCTGGAATAGTAAATGGAAGCACTGGACTCAAGCACAAAGGGTTTTGCGGAATGTAGGCAATTATACGGGTTGTGACGATTATTTTTGGTTATGGGGTAGTTATAACAGTTCTTATAGGCTTAATTATACCTTGTTTAACACTACTATTGAAGATATATATGATGTGTTTCCTATGTTTACTCCTGATTATTCTGCTATAGATAGTGGTTCAATTTGCAATGGATGGCAAATCAAGGATCCCAACATGTGGTTCTTTTTTAATGGAGTTGCCACGAATTTCCATCCAGGACAATATCAATGTGCAGCATTGGGTTATTTTACCTTACAGACTGGCCATAGATTACCTGTTAGCAAAATCCGGAGGATTTTGTAAACTGGTCGGGAACCAGGGATGTCGGGTAAAATTCCAGGATCTGAATAATACTATTGAGAAAGAACTTCAGAATTTACAGGAGAGTATTACTAACAATGTACGCACTGATGTTAATCTCTTTGATTGGGTGACTTCTTGGTTGCCTGATTTATCTGTCCTTAGACAAGTTTTCTTTTATGGGTTTATTATTATTATCTGCTTTATACCTTTGTATTTTTGCATTACTTGTATTCCTAATCTTATTTCTATGTGTAACACATGTCCACTGCGTAGAAGGGAGACATCGAGTTTTGCACGACGGCAATTGTATTCAATGAGGTATCATCCTCCGGAACAAAGTACCATGAGTCAGGAGGGGTACGATGTCCAGGAGGACAGTGATGATGTATATGATGACATGCAGGGGTATGATTAGCCGTCCCTCTCTCAAATTTAAATGAAAAAGGAGGACATGTAGGAATGTATCTGGTTTCTGTCTTGCCTGTCTCTGACACTTTTTGTAAACAAAAGCCTCTTTGCTTGCTATTCTCCTTATCTCTCTGTCTTTGGGTTCTGACACTTCTGATTGGCTGTAAGGACTCAGATTTGTCTCTGCTAAGTTTCGTTTCTGGTATACAATGCTTGCTAGTTTCGTTTCTCTCTCTCTCTGCCTAAATAAAGAGAAGGCTTCAGTAGCGTTTGACCAGCCAAAGAGAGCAGTCGTGTCTGACTCATAGGTACCTCAAAAGATCTGAGAATATAAACTGCTGCTAATGAGGCTGGCTGATTGAGACTAGATCTTTACATGAATCAAATCCCAACAACTTCCATCAAATATTTACTGTTCCATTTATTTATCAACGCAATCTGAAGCCAGTTCAACCTCAATTGTGCAAACATATCTGCTTTTCTCTCTCCATCTTTACAAACCCATATCCAGTCTTTCAACAGGAAAACATCATTTCTAAATAAAACTTCTTTCTCCCTTTTGTCAATTTGTATTGGAAAATTTTTGATATCCTCTATTTCTATTATAGGAGATGTATTGATCCAATTCCATCTTCAATTTTTCCCATACTCCTAATATTGTCTTCATCATTTTATTTTTTGTAACTATTTTCCCCATATTACTATCTAAAAAAGACCATTTCCCCCATTTGATTTAGATCCCTCATCTTGATTTCTTCCCATATTGCCTTTTCCCTTGCTAAGATTTTCATAATATTTTTAATTTGAAAAGCTCTATAGTAATTCCTCAAATTTGGCAATCCTAGTCCTCCTTCTTTCTGAGATAAATACCACAGTTTTTTTTACAATTCTAGGTTTCCTTCCACCATTACAAAAATTATTTAACAAATTTTGAAATTCCTTAATTTCCTTATCAGTTAATTGGATCGGCAGGGCATCAAACAAAAAATTAATTCTTGGTAGCTGAACCAAGACAACTTCAACTTTCGATATTGCTGTATTTTTTCTTTAATTTCTACTATCTGTTTTCCATAATTCAATTTCTTGAGGTCCTCAAATTTATTTGAAATATTTATTCCCAAATACTTCAAATTATCTTTTACCTGTAATTTAAATTTACCCTTTATTTTCTGCAGTTCCTCCTTATCAATATTATACAATATCATTTCCAACTTATCCCAATTTATTCTCAAATCTGTCATCTCTTAAAAATCTTTTAACTGCTCTTGTATTCTTTCTAACGCCTTCCTAGGATGCTTCATTGTTATCAAAGTATCATCAGCATAAAAACTTATTTTATTTCCTAATATTCCTTCAATATTCTTATCTTCTCTTATAGCCTTTGCCAACAACTCCATTGCCATGATAAACGAAATTGGTGATAATGGACAACCCTGCCTTGTTCCAGCTTCTAATTTTAGAACATAAGAACATAAGAACAGCCTTGGTGGAACAAGTCACAGCCCATCCAGTCCAGCATTCTGTCTCACACAGTGGCTCACCATTTCCTTCAGGGTATTCCCAAGCAGATGCCTTCACCTGCTTAGGATTCCCTGGAAATGATATTGAGAGATAGCCTGCCTATCTCTCCAACCCGGAGGTTGTCCTTAAGTATCCATAATTATAGCCATTGATACTCTTGTCCTCCATGAACTTGTCTAATCCTTTCTTAAAGCTGTCAAGACTGACAGCTGTCACCACTTCTTCTGGCAGGGAGTTCCATAGACCAGTAATCCTCTGGGTGAAAAAGTACTTTCTCTTATTTGTTTGAGAACTAGTACCCAAAATTTTACTTCTTCTGTAACATCATCATTTACCCTAACAATGGCAGTACCATATTGATATAATTGTTCAATCATCCTTCTAAATTTATCTCCAAATCCATAACATTTAATTATCTCGCTAATTGTTGCCCACTGTAATGAATCAAATGCCTTAAAAATATCTAATAATAATCCAACTTTCTCGTTTGTTTGTCCTACAATCTATACCTATAAATCCAAGCGTTAACCATTGGAATTTGACAAAGGCTCTCGCACCTGTCCACACTATCCTGTACTGAGCCTCCTGCACTCTCCCGAACCCGGTACGGAGGTAACTGTAGGGTTGAGAAATGTGCCAGTGGGGCAAGAGCCCCACGAACACGAACAAAGGGAAACAACTTCAATTCCCAGCGTTCTTTGCACCGTGCCGTGCCACAGCCAATCAGGTTTAGAGGCGCAAGCAAATAGAACGTTGGGAAACATGGCACAGCCAATTAAAATCGAGCTGCAGGGAAAAAAAACACCACACAAACGCAAACCACAAACGCAAAACTACAAGTCCCAGTGTCCTGCACGCCATGAGCACACAGAACGCTGAGAATGCCAGCACGTGAAAAATAAATTTACAAAATGCAACGGGAGCGCAAGTCCCTAGCAGGCAGACGCAGCGCCTCACAGCCTTGCAAAACAAAAAGCCACAAACGCCACCGCGAGGCACCTGCCGGCCTTCTTTCCCAGAGCAACGGGGAGAAGAGGGACTCCCTCTCCTCCACGCTACCCCGCCAAAGACACGGCGAGACCACCACCAGCCTCAAGTAAAGTTGAGCCGGGGTAGAAAAAAATCCCCCAAAACAGGCAGCAGTTTATCAGGGGAAGCACTCTCCCTGGTGGATGACTGGCTGATGCCTTTGTACTTCCGAATACAAAAGCAGCAGCCAGCAATCCGCAAGGAAGAGCCCCACCCCTTACGGCTCGCTGCCTGCCGATCTCCGGTTAGGTAAGCCACGAGAAAAAGGAGACAGAGAGGAGAGAACCATCTGCCTCCTCCTTCTCCCCCGACCTACCTAACGAACCTTCCCGATAGAAGAACGGGCTGACTGCCTCCTCCCTCCTTTCCCCCATTGCTGCATCTAAACCAAAATTCAAAGCAGCAATGGGGAAAGAGGAACCGACAGGCAGCCCGTTCTTCAGACGTAATCACCAAAAACAAACACCAAAATAAATAAAAATAATAAAACAAAAATAAATCAATAATTAAAAAAATTAATAAACAAAAAAATAAACCACAAAATACACAAACAAAAACATCCACAATAACACAAAACCACATACAAAACACCTAACTACAACATGAAAAAACCCACAAATTACACAAACAAACAACAACTAATTACACAAATAAACAATAACAAAATAAGAAAAATTAAACAAAACCAGACATAACCAAACCAATTAAACAAACCTAAAACTCAACCAAAACAAAAAAGAAGAAACAGAAACACCTCCCAGCCCACTACCACAAAAACAAAACAAAGAAAATCCCAGAAGAAAAAAAACAGTCAACTCACCAGCATGTCCTCCCTCCATGACGACTGGAATAGAAATGAAGAAACAAAGAGACTACTTACTGGAAGAAGCCCCACCCAGAGGCCAGGAGAGAAAAAACAGATGAAATGAAACCAAAACTCATAGCACCCCACCTGCAGGACAGAATAGTAAAAACAACTCAAAAAGACACAACAGCCCCACCTAGAGGCCACAAGAGTAAAAACAAGTCAAAAACATAACAATAAATCAAAAGTGTTGAGTTTTAACTCAAATAAAAACCCAAAACATCTAATCACAGTTTAAAAACATGGAATGTAAAAAACATGTACTCTCACATTATTAAAAATATTACCTATGGTACAACTATTAACAAAAAAACAAAAAAACTAAAACATTATTTGGTTAAATAAAACAATTTGAAACAATTATATCATCCTTTGTTGTTGTTTTTGATCCACAAAAAAAAACCCCAAAAAAGCTGATCACAGTTTATAACAGCCCAGCAACACCAGGCAAACTATGCTAGTATCTATTAAATCTAAAACTCTCCTTGTCAAATCCGCCATATGTCTTCCTTTCAAAAAACCAGTTTGATCTTCATTTATATAATTACCCATAAAACTATTCAGTCTGTTTGCCAATATTGCTGTAAAAATCTTAGTATCTTGATTTATCAATGAAATAGGCCTATATGATTCCACTTTTTCTAAATCTTTTCCAGGTTTTGGTAATAAAGCAATTATAATTCTATACCATGAAGTCGGAATTTGCCCTCCTTCCAAAATATAATTATATAATTTTATCAATTTTGGAACCACAATGTCTTTAAATTCCTTATAAAATTCAGCTGGTAACCCATCTTCCCCCGGGGCTTTATCTGACTTCAAGTTGGCTATTACATCTTTTATTTCATTCTCCGTTATTTGCTCTTCCATTCTATTTCTATGTTCCTGTTTTATCTTATTTTCTATTTGTTTCCCCAATTGATCTTTTAACTTCTCCAAATCTATATTCTTTTTAGCATATAAATCCTGATAAAAATTTTCAACAATCTTACATTTATCTCTAATCCTATTACATCTTATTCCCTCTTTATTAATCAAAATTCCAATTTCCCTTTTATTTCTCTTTTCTTTAGCAACTCTTGCTAATAATTTTGAATTCTTATTACTGTATTCAAAATATTCCCTTTTTAAATACACCAAATTTCATTTTACCTTTTCAATGTCCTTTCCTACCAATTCCGTCTTTAATCTTTGCATCCTGTCGAAAATCTTCTTATCATTTGTCTTAAAATGCTCTTCTTGTAACCGCTTTATCTCTTTTTCAACTTTGTCTTGTGTTTCCTTAAATTGTTTATTTCTAATACTAGCCAACTTAATACTCTCCCCTCTAAAAATCGACTTCATGGCATCCCATACCATATTATAACTCACCTCATCCGTATCATTCCAATACCAACTTTCCTTCCATTTTTCAATTATTTGCTCTTTACATTTATGGTCTTTAAAAACTTTAGTGTCATATCTCCAATTCCTTCTAATTTTCTTTAATCCTTCTATCCTTAATTCCATCAACACTTTTGCATGATCTGATTCTTTAAAGATTCCCACTTCCACCTCGTCTATATTCCTAATCATACTCTCTGTTACAAATATATAATCTATTCTGGAGTATGTATTATGCACCTGTGAAAAAAATGTATAAACCCTTTCCGACTCTTTAAACTCCCTCCATGTATCTTTCAAGCCTAGAGATTTCACCCATTTATCAAGAATCTGCGTTTTAGATCCTCTTCCACTCCTTGCTATATTTGTACAATCTAAGTTTGACCTTATTAAATTGAAATCTCCAGCTACAATCATTTTTGTTGCTTCCCCCCCCTCCAATATACCATATATTTTGTCTAAAAACTCCCCTTGATGATCATTTCGTGCATATATGTTCACTAAAATTATTTCCTCATCGTCAATCTTCCCTTTTATTATTAAGTATCTACCTTCCATTTTTCAAAGTTAGTTCCTGGTTTGCCAACATAACTCTGCCTTCTCACACACTCTCTCTCTCTCTCTCTCTCTCTCAGCCCAATCACCCAATTACAATCATTTCCCCTATGGAATTAGACAAGGATGTCCCTAGTCACCAATTCTTTTTTGCTTGAGTTAAAGAATTGCTGGTGAATTTTATTAGGGAGGATGAATTAATAAAGGGAATAGGCTATAAAGAGAAAATTAAGATTAATTAAATTCAAGTCTGTGGCTTCCTTTAGGGACTCAATCCATCTCATATTTGGTCTTTCTCTTTTTCTGCTGTCTTCACCTTTCCCATTATTATTGTATTTTCCAGAGAGTCTTGCTTTCTTATGTAATAGCCAAAATACAACAAATCCAATTTCATCATTTTTGCTTCTAGAAATAGTTTAGGCTTGATTTGTCTTTCTGGCAGTCCAAGGTATCTGCAAAACTCTTATGTAGCACTACATTTCAAATGATTCTATTTTCCCCCTGTTCACTTCCTTTACTGTCCAGCTTTCACATCCATACATGCTGATCAGGAATACAATAGTGTGGGTAATCTAGGTCTTGGCCTCAAGTGTCATATCCTTACTTTTGATTATCTCTTCAAATTCCTCCAATGCTGCCATTCCAATTCTCAACCTTTTTTCCCCTTGGTTGCAATCCCAATTTGAATTGATGATTGAAGCTTTTCAATATTTTTCCACTATTTTAATATCTTGATTATCAACATTAAAGTTCCATAGTTGTTTTGCAGTCATGGGATTTATCTGCTTAATGTTCAACAGCAGCCCTGCTTTGGCAGTTTCTTCTTTCACTTTCACTAATAGTCATTTCATGTCATTGCTGAATGATAGGGTATTACCATTTGTCCTTTTTTACAGGGAATAGTTTGCAATAGTCCCGTCTGCTCTGATGAGACGGACAGGGAATTTACAAAAGAAAGAAAAATACAAAACAACAAAAGAAAACATACATACATACATACATACATACATACATACATACATACATACATACATACATACATACATAATCTCTCGATGGGATTTATAAACCTTATCCAATGAATATTTTCTATCTCATTAAATTTCCATATTCTCCCCTTCATGCTCCCCAAACAATACATCTTGTTCAGGCTTTATTTCTTTCCCGTCACCAATACATAATCTAGGAATTCTCCCCATATCTCTTTAAAATCTTTTTTGTTTGCTAATTTATTTATTATTTATTTATTTTTCTGATTTATATTGCCGCCCAGCTCACAGAAAATAAAACCAATCACATTTTGAAAACCGATAAAAAACCCATTAAAACTGCCACCAAAAATTACTCCGATCCCTACAGATTAAAAGAGATTAAAAGAGGGAGAGAGTGTTTTTACTAAATCAGCCAGCAGGCAGGGTCACCCCATCACTGGTGCCCCACACCTGCTTTGCCAGTCAGGTTTTTATCCCTTTCCTGAAGGACAGAAACTCCGTCTAGAGACACAACTCAATTGGCAGGAGGTTCCAAAAGGCCGGAGCAGACACTGAGAAGGCCTGGTGCTAGAGAGACGAGCCTCCCTAGCAGATGGCACAATGAGAGAGCTTCTCCGGTCCTCTCTGGTGGGATGGACAGATGTTCTCATGGTGATGCGGTACTCTTAAGTATCCTGGCCCACTACCATGTAGCGCTTTAAAGGTAATTACCAGAACCTTGAATTGCACCTGGAGGCATACCGGTAACCAGTGCAGCTCCTGAAGCAGTGGCGGGACACGGGCATACCGCCCACAACCTATCACCACCCGGGCAGCCACATTCTGGCTCAATTGCAGCCTCTGAATGGTCATCAAGGGCAGCTCCATGTAGAGCACATTGCAATAGTCAAGTGACCAGAACGTGCGTGACCATGAGCAAGGAGTCCTGATCTAGGAGTGGGTGTAACTGGCATATACACGAAGTTGTGCAAAAGTCCTCCTGGCCACGACTGCCACCTGCTCATTGAGGAGGAGTTAAGAGTCCAGGAGGACCCCCAGATTATGCACCGGGTCTGTTTGGGGCAAAATAGTTCCATCCAGAACCAAAGATGGTAGCTCCCAAGATAATGCAGGGCCCCCGACCCATAGCCACTCATTCTTGCTGGGATTCAGTTGTAGCCCGTTGTCCCCCATCCAGACCCCAAGAGCCTCCAGACACCTGGATAGGACTCCAACTGCATCGCTTGGATCACCATGGGCCGAGATGTATAGCTGAGTATCATCAGCATAGTGATGATACCTCAACCCATGGGAACGGATGATATCCCCCCAGCGGTTTCATGTAGATGTTAAATAGGAGAGGTGAGTGCACCGAGCCCTGAGGCACCCCATACCAAAGGGGCCTAGGGCTGGACATCCCATCCTCCTACCACACCAATTGGGTCAGGCCCTTCAGAAATGAGGCAAACCAGGACCACA
Organism: Bradypodion ventrale; assembly: GCA_035047345.1. NCBI lineage: Eukaryota > Metazoa > Chordata > Lepidosauria > Squamata > Chamaeleonidae > Bradypodion > Bradypodion ventrale. The sequence continues at coordinate 52,637,263 of JAWDJE010000006.1, forward strand.
CAGTGTCCTGGATCCCCTCTCCTAGGAGCCGTTCCAGAATGATACCATGGTTGATGGTATTGAAGGCTGCTGAGAGGTCAAGAAGAGCAAGGACAGTGGGATGACCTCCATCCCGCTCCCACCAGAGATCATCCAACAGCACGACCAATGCAGTCTCAGTACCATATCTGGGCCTGAATCCTGACTGAAAGGGGTCCAGATATTCCACTTTTTACTTTTATTTCACATGTTAATTTAGACATACCTGTCAACCATCCCTATTTGGCCGGGATTACCCCGTAATTCGGCGCTGATTTGCGCCATTTCCCGACCCGCCCTGCCAAAACCCCGTAATTTGGCAGCGGGGGAAAGGAGGCACTGCGCAGCCCATCTGCGCAGGTCGCGTTGCACGCGTGCGTGGAAGGGCTCTACACTTCCGTAGCTCCCTTCCACGCATGCACAAAAGGCAACGCCACCTGCATAGAAGGCTACGCAAGTGACGTAGCCCTCCACGCGCATGCGTACGACACAACCTGCGCAGACCCGGTTTGCGCAGGTCCCGGATTTGTCGGAGCCACAGTTGACAGGTATGATTTAGATTAATGGCTATATTTCATAGCATTTTATGACAATCATCCAATTCAAAATCCCAATCTACTTTCCATTTTAAACTACTGTATATTCAACCTAACTGCTGTAACAGTTATGTATTTTAAGGATCCTATTTAAAGGTAAATGTTAAAGGGAAGAAATACTAAGGAGAAAAATTAAGGGCCTTGATGTTGCTTCTCTATAGGGAGCATACTTAGAAGCATACCTGTCAAGAACCCTTCTATGCATGCGTAGAACTGACCAGGGCGGAACGGTTCTGTGCAGGTCCGTTGTACGCATGTGTAAACGGCTTTTACGCATGCATAAAACGGACCTGCGCAGAACCGTTCTGCACAGGTCCCATATTGTCCGGAGCCGTGCTTGACAGGTATGCTTTGAACACATTGAACAAGCATAAAGTTTGTTGTTGTTGTCATTGTCAACCCAGACTTGTGGCAATCCTATGAATGAATTTCTTCCAAAATATTCTGTCCTTAACTGCCCTGCTCAGCTTGCACTGGAGGAGGGCAATGTCTAGAATGGGATTGGATTTCTTACACAGCAGGGCAATAAACTACCTGCCATAGGAAATAAAGTCCTTGGCGTTAAACTTTAACCTTAACTTCAGAAGTCTTGGACACTATCACTATACTATCTCTCCCTGACAATTTTTGCAAAAGTAGCAGTTTTCCAGGCCAAAGTATCTCCTGAGGGAAAGACTAATAAGCTTTAATGGCTTCGGGCATTATTTACTCACCCCACCTGTTCTTCCTCACAGCAGAGAAAATAAATTCCCAATGCATTTGAAAACTGTTTGAATGAGAATCATAGAACCTGATTAGTGTTTCTTGAGGTTTGTTTTCTGTTTGACATTTTTGGTAAGTATTGAACTGGCAAACCTTTTAGAGACTGAGTGCCCAAACTGCAACCCAAAACCCACTTATTTATCACAAAGTGCCAACACAGCAACAGGGGAGGAAGGAAACACTCCCATTGTGCTGCTGGGCAGAGGGGTGGGGTGAACTCTGTGCTGTGGGGAGGGAGGAAGCACTCCCATTGTGCTGCTAAGCAGAGGGGTGGGGTGAACTCTGTGCTGGGGGAGGGAGGAAGTGCTCCCATTCGGCTGCTGGGCAGGGGGCAGGGCAACCTTTGTGCTGGGGTGACTGCATGAGTGCCCACAGAGAGGGCTTCGAGTGCCACCCTCTGGCACACATGCCATAGGTTCACCACCATTGATGTAGGGGAAAGTGCTGTGCTGTCCCTTATATGTCCATCACGTTTCTCTATTGCACATCAGGACAGACTGGAGCCAGGGTGGTTACTATCACCTGAAAAGATATAAAAATTAGCAGACTCTCTTCTGGAGTGCTTACATGTTAGAAATAGGATCTACAGATAGGGTGGGAATTGTGTTGGCCTACCAAGCTCTTCCCTCTTGGGGCTGATGGACTTTGCCACTATGGCTGCGCTGAGGTCCCCCTCTTCAATGTGCACACAGGAGCAGCATGGTCCAGGGCCGCTTCGGACTTCATGGAAGACATGGCATCCATGGGGCTATCTCAACATGTCATTGGCCCTACTCACATTGCACCACACTCATTGGATCTTGCTTTCTCAGTGGCACAGAGAAGAGATCTGAGGGTGGAGGATGCCATCACCATCCCTTTGTCATGGTCAGATAACTTTCTGCTACAATTCCGGGACGAGCTAACATGATCCCCATGCGGGGAGCATAGGCTCATTGTGATGGTCCACGCTCGCAGGCTGATGGATTCTCTTGGTTTCCAGCAAGCTTTGGGAGTGTTTCTGACCACATTGCCTCTACCCTGATAAACACCTGGCACAAGGACACTATCTCTTCTAAATGGACATTATCACTTCTAAATGCCGAATCTGGCTCAGAGCTTGTCCTGCTCTGTGGCTTAATGACAGATTGAGAGCTCTAAAGCATCTTAGGAGAAAGCTAGAGCGTAAGTGGAGGAAAGCTCCCACGGCTGACAACCAGTTAAAAATGTTCTAGGAACTATGTGAAAGCTCTGAAATTATCCTGGAGAGAACACAACTTTTAGATCGTGTTGCCAGCTCCAATAACCAGCAACAGGAACTCTATAAAGTTGCCAGAGAGCTTCTTGGAGCAGAACAGCCATGGGAACTTCCTTGTACAGTAAAACCCCATTTTACAGATGCCTCATTATCTGGAAACCACGTTTTACAGAAGGAAACTGTGGGGAAATCACATCCCGTTATCTGGAAAAAAATCATTTTATGGAATGGGTTTCTCCAGAATTTCCTTCCATCTGGTAAGTCTAAAATGGTGGCCCTGCCATTTTAGACTCTAAAATGGGAGGAGCCTAAGGTAGCTGGTTTTATTTTTATTTTTTTTATTTTATTTTTCACGCTTATATACCGCCCACTCAGGTACAACCCAACTCAGGGCGGTTTACATAGCAGACAGTAAATACATAAAAGACACATGATAAAACAAAGTTAAAAGTTAAAAAACCCACCCCTAAAAGGTGCACACGAACCGAAGGGACCTTGGGGGAAGGCACACTTCTCTATACCAACCACCCAACGGTACCCCCATCCCCACCCGCACCCCAAACTTGGCCCGCCAGCCAGGTCTTTAGTTCCTTCCTAAAGGGCAACAACTCCGTCTGGAAACGCAGTTCCACAGGCAGGAGGTTCCAAAGGGCCGGTGCGGACACGGAGAAGGCCCTCCTCCTTGTGCCAGAGAGGCGAGCCCCCCTGGCTGATGGCACAATTAGAGAGCCCCTCCGGTCCGCTCTGGTTGGATGGACAGACGTCCTTAGGGAGTGGTTGGAGTGATTTCTGTCGTCTCCTTCTCCAGACAAAGAAAAAAGGTCCTATTTGGGTTAAAATTACCATGGAACTTGCCAAAAGATAGTTACTGCAGTCTTTTGGATGATAAGGTACCATGGGAGGTGTTGAAGGTCCTGTTGAAAAACTATTTGCTGACAAATCTTCTGTTGAAAAATACCGGAGAGAAAAGTGCTAAGAAGCAGAGGGCCTTTGGCTGCAAGGCTTTTTAAACCAATAGACCTGCCATCTCCCTTTTGTTGCTGTGAGGTCTTTCTTTTTCACCTCTTTACCTCTGATACAATTTTGGAGGAAAAGGCTTCATACAAGATTAGTTTGGAAAAGTTTACAGTTTACAGTTTATCCACTAAAGCTGTTTCTTTTTGTTGCAGTCCTAATTTCAGAGGGAGGAACCGCCATATTGGGCTGAGCTGACAGAGCTGGCACGAAGCCAGGGTACTTGTTGTGATAAGATAAAGCTTTGTGGTTGTAAATTAAAATAAAACTGCAGTCTCTTAGTAGCTGGTGGGAAAATATTTGTGGACTATTGATAGCTGCAAGTTGTTGAGCAAATAATATCCGCTACTGGAAGAGAGACAACAGTAAGAGACTTTTTTACAAGGGTTACTGCAGCGGTGGTGGATCAAAATAAATGAACAGGAGAGTCTGGAAAAAAGAGACTGTATCTGATAAAGCATATAGACGTCTTGTCAGTGCAGATGAGAGCCCAATAAACAAAGAAGAATCTGAAAATATGGATGCAAGACTACCCTCTAAGGAAAAATCGAGTGGAAGTCTGACTCTGTTGGAATTAAAAGACTTTATAACTACAAAATCTAATGAAGATAAAAAAGAAATTAAACAGTTTGTTAAAGAGGTGGTCAGAGAGGAAGTGCAATCTCTGGAAAAATCAATTTCTGGGTTAAACATGAGAACCAATACTTTGGAGTCAGAGGTTAAGGACTTGGTGGAGATTGCAGTAAGGCATGAAAATACTATGGACAAAAGATTTAAGCATACCTGTCAACCCGCGGCTCTGGAAAACGGGACCCGCAGGTCGCTTTTCACGCATGCGTGGAAGGGTTTTACCCCTTCCACGCATGTGCGGAAGCGCTACGCCGCTTGCGCAGCCCCTACACCTTTGGTGTTCCATGCTAGCTTTAAGGTGTTGGTAATGAATTACAAATCCCTTAATTGTTCAGGACCATGATGGACCACTCCTGCTGATCATGGTTTCTGGGAATTGAAGTTCAAGAACAACTGGTGTGCCAAGGTTCGTCACCACTGGTTTAGGACCATGCTGTTTGCAGGAGCACCTCTTCCTAGGAAACTCTACTCGTAACACACAGATAATGCAATTGTGAGTGCCTTCTGCTGAAAGAAGTGAAAAAATCTCCCATTTTCAGCTGTTACCCCACAGTTATGGAATACCTAGCTCTCTGAGAACAGAATAGCCCCTACACGATTGGTCTTCTGTAAAATGTTGAAGACCTTTTTATATATGGAATCATTCCCCAAATAAATTTTATAATGAATCATGATTTGGGGGAGGTTTATTCATTCATATTAATGAAATTTTAGAATTAATTTGCATGATCTTGATGCTTCTAGGGTTGTTATTGTTGCCTGGGGTGGTATGTATTATTGCATCATATATTGTTTTTGTTATTGTATTACTTATGTGTATTGGGGTTATGCTTTTTATTGTGACTGCCTAGAGTAGCATTTCATGCTAATTACAGTGGGTTATAAATCAAATAAAAAAATAAATAAAACATGCTCAGATAAAACTCTATTCCTCTGTCAAACATCTGCCTCAATAATAATGGTGAGTGAGTGGGAAAAAGCATTTCAAAAGCTTGCATCGTAATGGAAGACTACTTCATGTGCAGTCTACCATGTTTAGCTGCAAGCTAATTTTGAGCTGTGTTCTTAGCCTTGTCTGTAGTGTTGGGAATAATGGGTGGAGGGCAGGAGGGAGTGCGACATGCAGAATGTTAAAAGGCAAAGTATTGTTCTCTGATTGGTTCTTTGGAAGTGAATACTGTACTGTAGATATAAGTGGGCGACTGCATCCTGTTATGTGTAACTGTCACAAAGCGAGCAGTCAGGAGACAGAGAGAGACAGCCAAATCTCCTCAACAGTAAGTAAACCTTGACTTTGTAAGCTTAACAATTGTAGAAATGTCATATTAGTGCAACAGTTCATGGTAAAATGCACTTTAGCTTTATTGCAGTGCTGAGTGTTAATGTTTCTGCTATAGGTGCAACAATTAATATTGATTTTATCAACTACCTATACTTGTCTTTGCTTTTGCATATGTTACGGGGTGTCTGTTGTAATGAAATAAGCAATATAGATGTTGATCTTGTGTACATTACATGAAAAGCAATGTTTTTGCAAACAAACATGACTTGAAATTGATATTATGCAGTTTGAAATTCAAATGTCGGAGGAGTACATAGAGTGTGCCATCCGTATAAAAAGTAACTGTTTATCTGGCTTCAGCAGTGCTGGGCTGTCAAGGAAGTGGTTAAAATAGTGTTATATTTTTGTACTTTATTCCACATAATGAAATCTGGCTATAACAACTAGTCAGAAAGGTTCCATTCTACACAAACTTATACAAAATACATATGCTATTAGAGGAAATAGCTTAAAACAACAAGATGAAAGTGGTGGTGGTGGTGGTAATTTAGGCAAAAATAAGCCAAACACTGTGCATTGTCTTGAAGTTTATTATTCCAATGCAAAGTAAATAATATCAACTTTCTGATAAATCTCTCTATAGGTGTCAGATCTTTTGTCTTCCATAGCACATCAGCTCAGTCAAAAGTACTACCACCTTGGTATATTTACTTGTTTACAAAATGTCACATTTTGTCAACTTTTCAATAAAAGACAGCTCATACTTTTGCTGGGTTTAGTGAGCATGTCAATAGTTCAAATGTTATTAAATGTGCATGATACTTTCTTCATATAGGAAAGAGATAAAAAATAAATGACTTCCCTAACAATGAATGGAGCTGTATTTTTGCAAAGTTTTATTTCATGTTAAAATTAATTGACTTCCACATTTCATCATCTCTGAGGCCAGTTATCCATCAAGTTATTTATTCTAGGTACAAGACTTCTGCTTTATCTTTAGTTAATTATTCACAGAAGTAAAGTTAATATTTTCCTGTTAAGGGTTTAATGATTAGATTTTATTTCTGTTTTTTAAATCAATTGGGATTTTAATCATGCTTAATATCTCTGTCCCAGCTCTTGCCAACCTAGCAGATCGAAATCAAGAAATTGCAAGTAGATAAATGGGGACCACTTCAGTGGGAAAAGATCTTGGGGACATGAAAGGAGCCTCATTCGAGCATCCCCTGAGTGGAGTATCTCCAGGAAAAATCCTTTCAACCCAGAATAATTTCTGACATAAAATTATTATTATCCAATCTCTACTTAAACATGTTCAGTGATAGTGAATTCACCACCCTACAAGGCAGTCCATTCTATTTCCAAATGGATCTCATGGCTGGGATGTTTTCCTAATGTTGAATTGAAATCTCCTTTCTTGTAATTTAAGTTCATTACTCCTGTTCCTGCCCGCTGTTGCTAGAGGAAACAAGCTCATTTCATTTTCTGTGTGACTACGATTCACTTCACTAGACTAAACATATCTAATTCACTGACCTGCTCCTCATAGGAGTTGGTTTACAAACCCTTTATCATCCTGGTCACTTTCCTTTGAACACATCCTAACTCTTGACATCTTTATTAAACTGTGCTGACCAGAACTGAGCACAATATTCCAGGTGAAATCTAACCAAGGCAGAATAAAGTGGTACTACTATTTCCCTTGATTTAGAAATTATACATCTGTTGATACAGCTGACAATCCCATTAGCTTTTAGCTTGTTTTGCTTGCGGTTCCTTAATTGTTATTGTTGTTGGATGTTGTCAGGTCACCCCAATTTACAGTGTCCCTATGAATGAGTGATCTCCAAAATGTCTTGTCCTCAATAGCCCTGCCTAGTTCTTGTAAATTCAAGTCTGTGGATTCCTTTAGGGAGTCAATCCATTTCGTCTTTCTCTGCTGCCTTCAACCTTTCTCAGTATTATTGTCTTTTCCAGAGAATCTTGCCTTCTCATGAAGTAGTCAAAATACAACATATTCAATTTCATCATTTTTGCTTCTTTCTGACAGTCCAAGGTATCACCAAAACTCATTTCCACATAATCATGATTTTTTTAACCTGTTAGCTTTCTTTTGCTCTCCAGCTTTCACACCCATACATGATGCTTGAGGTTATGGGTTTGAATGATCTTGTCTTGATCTCCAGTGTAATTCATTACATTTGATTATCTTTTCTAATTCCTTCATTGCTGCCCTTTGTCTCAATCTTCGTCTCATATTTTTTTTGGCTGCATTCTCCATTTGGATTGATTACTGAACCTAAGTACAGTATTCAGAAACGTTCACTAATTTAATTTCTTCATTCTCAACATTAAAGTTGCATAGTTGTTCTAAAGTCATGACTTTTGTCTAGCTCTAAATGTTCAACAGCAGCGCTGTTTTAGCACTTTCTTCTTCTACTTCAACTAAAAGTCATTTCATGTCATTGATGCTTTTTGTTAGCATGATGGCAATTACTCTACCGGTTTTAACTCCTTCATCTGAATCTAGTTCAGCTTTCCATATGTTCTGCATACAGATTGAACAGAAAAGGGGATAAAATTTGCCCTCATTTGACACCTTTGCTTAAATGGAAACCATTTTCTCTCTCTCTCCATATTCTACCCTAACAGTAATTTCTTAACCACAAAACAGGTTATGCTGACCCTGCCCCCGTTTCTTTCAAACAAAAATAGTTTCCCATGATACACTCAGTCAAAGGCTTCACTGTAATCTATAACACATTGCTATCTTCTGATATGCTATGGCCTCAGATTTTAATTTTAATTTTTTTTGTGTCATTAAGGGACAATCTTGCTCTGTTTATTATCATTTCTGTTTCTCTTTTCTTAAAATGTTCACATTAATTACTCAGACACAATCAGGCACATCTAGTTTGACCTGAAAATGCATTAAATTTAGCCATGCTAATCCAGATAAACCTTTGGAAGGAGGTTTCAGTACATGTATTATTTGTTGGATTAGCATCAAGAGACATAAATTGGATGCAACAAACTTTGGCTAATTTAGCTAATGCATCCAACTGTGCCTCTGACTACAAATATCTCATATCAGGGTCATTTGTTATCACTTGGATTCAGTGGTGGGCATCAGTAGGTTTGCACCAGTTCGCCAGAACCGGTAGCAGAAATTCTGGCTGGCCCTGCCCATCCAAGTTTTGAAATAAAGTAGTACTAATTTGGGTATAACACATGGATTTTTCCCTGGCCACGCCCACCATACCACGCCCACAGTGTGGTAGTAAAAAAATGTTGGAGTCCACCACTGCTTGTATTTATGTTTCTCATGAGTAAGTGCAACTGATTGCATAAATTACAATCTCGAGTTGGTTCAAGGCCTGGATTTATTTCTGCATCGGGGTATACAGAGTTCCAGAATCTTGATCTGAAAGTTTGCCAGATCATAAAGGTTATAATAATATTATTTTGAAACAGTATACTGAAAAACATTTCTCTTATTCTTTTTTTTTTGCAAAAATGTTTTATTTTTCCATTCAAACACCAATATCCACATTTATACCTTTGACAACAGCAGACAATGAAAAATACCACAACAGAACACTCCTGTTCTATTCTCTTTTAACACAAAGGGGAAAAAAAAGCAAAATAGAATAAAATAATTAAAGTAAAAAGAAAAGAAAAACAACCCCCTAAATATACACTCTCAAATGCAAAACATATATATTGATGGTTTCCAACCCCTTCCGCGGTATCTTATCTTTTCTAAAATTCTCATCTTCGTTCTTTCCCCAAGTTCTAGAAATAATTTCTACTAACATGTTTTTATTTTCTGTCATTACTCTTCATCTTTTGTTATTACTCTTAACCATTACTAACAGTATTTTCATCTTTCCTCAATTACCATATCTGTTAATATTAATGAAATAGTAATAACTTTATTCATTATATTTTCCTTTCTTCATAAATTACTTTATATAATTATTTGATCCACTATTAGCGTATATAACGTATTTGCTGACATATAAGATGCATTGGAATATAAGACACACCCCATTATAACCAAAATAGCCAACTAAAAGGTAAACGTAAAGATTTCCCTTGCTCGAAAGCCAGTTGAATCCGACTCTAGGGTTCAGTCCTCATTTCTGTTTCAAAGCTGAAGAGCGACGCTGTCTGCTTTTGCCGACATTTACGTGGAAAAATAGCCCACTATAGGTCACTATATACAGTACAAATATGCACTCCATTTTTCCAGTGTATTTTAAGTGGGGAAATATGGGTCTTATATGCAAACAAATACAGTAATTCTTATGTTTGTTTCCTCAAAACCCTTCACATACTCTTGATTCTTTTCTTTACTCCTTATATAGTTTATGACAGGTGACCATTCTTCTTTAAATTTCTTCACAGTTTGATCTTTCAAAATTGTTGTTAATTTTGCCATTTCTGCCACCTCTATTAATTTAACCAACCATTCATTCATACTAGGTATTTCTTCTTTTTTCCACCTCTGAGCATATAGAAGTCTTGCTTTTGTTGTTATATATAATATTATTTTGGGGGGATCTTGGATAAAGAACTAAGAAAAATATATGGAAAATAATATTATATTAAAAAATTCTCTTATTCTGAGAATATTGTTGCTTTCAATATTAAGTTTCTCACAAACATCCCAATTTTTCTGCAATTTTCCTTCAGGTTGTATATCTCTTGGTTTCACAGTTTTAGCTATATCATGAAACATTTGTTTTTACTTTGAAGAATTGGCAACTAAAAATGGAAAGCCATACCATCAAGGGGCTAGAAAACAGAGGACAAAACATTCCCATGTTAGGGGTATACTGTTTATTACAGTATTACAGTATAAAAAGCTGATGCATTTTGGAGAATATCTTTCAGTACTTTTACAACAGAAAAAAACAAGTGAACAATAATTGAGAGGGAAATAGAATATATATAGAAGACAAAAAGTTTGTTTTTGTGCAAAAATGAGACTTTCTACTTATTAAATCAGTTGTTAAGATATGCTAAAAAAAAGCTCACAATAAAATGGTAAGGTAAAGGTAAAGGTTTCCCTTGCTCGAAAGCCAGTCGTATCCGACTCTTAAGGTTCAGTGCTCATCTCTGTTTCAAAGCCGAAGAGCCAGCGCTGTCTGCTTCTGCAGACATTTCTGTGGTCATGTGGCAGACATGACTAGACACTGGAGTGCATGGAACGCTATCTTCCCACTGAAGTGGTCCCTATTTATCTACTTGCAATTTCTTGCTTTCGAACTGCTAGGTTGGCAGGAGCTGGGAGAAAGACGGGAGCTCATTCCGTCCTGCAGTACTCGAGAATCGAACTGCTGACCTTCTGCCTCCCAGTCAGCGTCTTAGCCACTTGAACCACTGCAGTCCCAATACAATGGTTTGTTGTTGTTGTTGTTGTTGTTCAGTCGCACAGTCGATTCCGACCCTTTGCGACCCTATGGACCATCGTTCTCCAGGCGCCTCTGTCCTCCACCATCCCCCTCAGTCCTCCCAGCTCTGTGCCCATTGTGTCTACAATACCATCTATCCATCTCATCCTTGGCCTCCCCCTTCTTCTTTTGCCCTCCACCTTTCCCAACATCACGGCCTTCTCAAGTGAATCCTCCCTTCTCATTTGGTGCCCAAAGTACTTTAGCCTCATCTTTACTATTTGACCTTCCAATGAGCAGTCAGTGTTGATTTCTTCTAAGATTGACCTATTTGTTCTCCTCGCTGTCCAAGGTACCCTCAAAACTCTCCTCCAACACCACATTTCAAAGGCATCTATTCTTCTGCGTTCAGCTTTCCTAATTGTCCAGCTCTCACATCCGTACATTACCACTGGGAATACCATTGCTTCGACTATTCTAATTTTTGTTTTCAAGGTGATGTCTCTGCTTTTCACTATGTTCCCCAGGTTTCTCATGGCTTGTCTCCCTAGAATCAGCCGCCTCTTTATTTCATGGCTGCAATCTCCATCTGCAGTGATCTTAGATCCTAAGAATGTAAAATCTGTCACTGCTTCTACTTCTTCCCCGTCTATTTTCCAGGAACTGATCGGGCCTGTTGCCATTATCTTGGTTTTCTTGATATTGAGTCTCAAGCCAGCTTTTGCACTCTCTTCCTTCAAACCGATCAGGAGATTCTTTAGGTCTTCCTCACTTTCTGCCATTAGGGTGGTGTCGTCTGCATATCTCAGATTGTTGATGTTTCTCCCAGCAATTTTGATCCCATATTGTGATTCCTCCATCCCTGCATTGCGCATTATGTGCTCTGTGTATAAGTTGAATAAGCAGGGTGACAGAATGCAGCCTTGCCTTACTCCTTTTCCTATTCCAAACCACTCTGTCATTCCGTGTTCTGTCCTAACTGTTGCTTCTTGGTTCATGTACAGATTTCTCAGGAGGCATATGAGGTGCTCTGGTATTCCCATCTCTTTAATCACTTGCCACATCTTGTTGTGATCCACACAATCAAATGCCTTAGTGTAGTCAATAAAGCAAAAATAAACTTGTTTCTGGTATTCCTTTGTTTTCTCCATGATCCAACGTATGTTGGCAATGTGGTCTCTAGTCCCCCTGCCTCTTCTGAAACCAGCCTGCACCTCTGGTAATTCTCTTTCCACATGCTGCTGAAGTCTATCCTGTATTATCTTGAGCATCACCTTGCTGGCGTGTGGGATGAGCGCAATTGTTCGATAATTTGAACATTCTTTGGCATTGCCCTTTTTTGGGATTGGAACATATACTGATCTTTTCCAGTCCTGTGGCCACTGTTTTGTTTTCCAAATCTGCTGGCATATTGAATGCAGTAATTTGATGCCATCATCTTTTAGAGCTTTGAAAAATTCAACTGGGATACCATCATCTCCACTAGCTTTGTTGTTTGCAGTGCTCTTTAGGGCCTTTCTGACTTCACTCTCCAGGATGTCTGGCTCAGGTTCAATTTCTTCATCATTGTGACTATCAGGAGTGTTGAGTTCACAATACAATGTGTAGCAATAATGAATTCAAAATTGACAAAGATATATAGTAAGCAATGGACATAATTCACAGTTAGAGTATTCAGCTTCCATACAGAGAGAAAAGACCCTCCCTTGATTCAACTGGACAGAGTTAGGAAAACAGAAAAAACTAATTTGTAGATGTAAAATAAACAAATTTAACTAAATCTTCAAACTAAAGGCAGCTCATGGTAGATGCTATCAATCAGAGTTCTCTCAACCATTTTTTCAGCATGTGCAATATTGCAGCTGTTATGGAGGAGCTTATTAGAAGACATTAATTCTACTGTTGTTATGACTATATTGACGAATAATGTGAGAAATGCTCAAGGATCCAAATTATCTATTAGTATTTCATTGATTATATGAAGTAGAGGTCAAAATAAATCAGTGAGTTCCCACCACCCCAATCTGCACATTTTGCTCTACTACTACGACTTCTACTATTACTCCAATCAAATGCATTTGCATTGGAGTAGGTAGTGTAGTGGCTCGAGCTGATGGTGGTCACCCAACTTCCAAGGTGAGGAGAGAGAAAACAAATGGGCATTCACAGGGGTCTTAATTCTCCTCAACCAAGCAACCTTATTCTCAAACCAACCCACCAACCCCCGCCCAAAAATTGGAATGTACAGTAAGTGCTGGTATACTATGGCAGCTGAAGACCAAAGAGATAGGGAAGTGAGCAAGGAGGAGAGAAGAGTGTAGGGAAAAAGTTAGTTGTTAAGATAGCTTTTTGCAGTTTGTGCAGCATTTCTTACGGTAGCTCTGATTTAGTTTTACATCCTGAATATCTGGAGTGACACTGCAGGGTGGCCTGAACAAATTGCAAACAAGGCAGGTTGCCAATTTCCTCCTAGCTTCCTCTTGTCTCCTGTGTGTTTGGCTAAAGCAAAGTCACCCAGGGAAATCTGTCTTTTCTGGTACAAAGTGGATCCATCCAAATTTTCCTGCTGTACAGTCATACCCTTAGAGAGATGGGAACAATTGCCACCTTGAGTCAGCCTTGGCTGAGAAAGGCGGGGTACAAATTAAAATTGAATTGAATTGAACAATAGAGTAAAGGTATAGGTAAAGGTCACCCTTACTCAAAAGCCAGTTGTATCCAACTCTAGGGTTCCAGTGCTAATCTCTGTTTCATAGCCGAAGAGCCAGCGCTGTCAGTTTCTGCAGATGTTTCCGTGGTCATGTGGCAGGCTGCTCTTCTTTGTTTAATAGTCTTCTTTTATTGTTTCTCCTTCCTTAATTCAGGGAAGAAAAATGAACTTGAATTTATGATGTTTTATGAAAAAATGATTTTCCAGAAGAGCACTCACGCTTTCTTGTCTTAAATTATATGAAAGCTCTTCTATCCAGATTTTTATGAGATTAATAGAATATATAACACTGTACATTTTTATTGTGATGGCAAATAAATCCTGCACTGTTGAAAGACAGAACATATTGAACTTGTATGTCCTGGCCATTAACTCAATGAACAAAATATAAGATATTTCTTGATATTTTACAGTAAGTACACTCTCCACCTGGTTGATGGTCATTTGGTACTGATGATTGAAAAATGATGGAGTTAATCTACTGCATATACTCAACTATAAGTTGACTCAAATATAAGTTGAGGTACCAAATTTGGACCACTAAAACTAGGAACATAGATTGACCTGAGTATAAGTTGGGGGTAGAAAATGCAGCAGCTGCTAGTGAATTTCAATAATTAAAATACATGAAAATACAATAAAATTAATTAATTTAGACATTTGTGTGGGTATATTTTTGAATGTTTACATTGATCCAAGTATAAGTCAAGTCCCATTTTTGGACCTCATTTTGGAAGCTAAAAAACCCAATTTATACTCTAGTACAGGTATATACGGTAGTTGGTTGCTGTGCGAGTGTTAGCCTGTTTCAGCAAACCAGCAAAAAAAAAAAAGTGACACCTATAATGAAAACGTGCATCAAAGGAAATGTAAACTTGCATCAAAGGAAATGTCAATCACACATGTCTGAAGAAGTGGGTGCATGAAAACTCACACTGAGAAAAATATTTGGTCTTAAACAGAGATTCCCAACCCCTAGCCTATGGGCCTAATCCGGCCCATGCATATCCTTAATATGGCCCATGGTGGCCACCCAGGGACTTCTAGACTCACACCCCAATCACTGGAAGTGGAGGCAGGAATTGCGCTGTTTTTCTGGGGTTTTTGACAGCTTCCGCCACTTTCCAGGGTGGTGGGAGGCTTTTCAGAGCAATTTCGCTCTGGTTTGATGAGTTTCTGATGTTCTTCCGCTGCGGGACGGTATGGTGATCTACTTCTGGTGTTGGGCAGAGCTGACATAGACACCTGGGATCCCAGTGATGAACCAGGAAGTAGCTCACAGTGCCGCTCTAGCTGCTGAAGTGCAGCAGAGGAGTGTCGGAAATTCACCAAACTGGAGTGAAATTCCTCTGAAAAGCATCCTGCCACCCTGGGAAGTGGCAGAGGTTGTCCAAAACCCCAGCGTAACCATGTGATTCCCACTGCCTCTGCCAATGATGACGATGACGAAAATATAAATTGTGGGCGCAGCCATGCCTCCGACCCCCACAACGAAGCATGGTGGCCTCTGGAGGGGAAACCTTGGGAACCCCTGGTCTTAAAGGGGTGACAGTACTTCTGGTTTTGTTTTTGTTTTGGATTTTTTTTCCTGCTGTCATGGAATGAACCAGTCAATATTGTAAGCTTCCTCCCTGTTTTAAATGTCACCATGGATTTGAATAGGCAACCTGTTAGTTAAAATAAATGCATCTTGGAATTTGTGAAGGAAGGACAGAACACAGTTTTCTCAAAGCCAATTTCTTGTGAGAAATTTAACCACCCCCAGTTTTATTTTATAACTCTCCAGCATCAGCTTGCTTTATTTCATATGTGCATTTTTATAACTGCCTTTTAGATTGCACTGAATTCTTGATATGGATACCACAGAATTCCGAAAAAGAGGGAAGGAGATGGTGGACTATGTTGCGGACTACCTTGAGAAGATAGAGGACAGACAGGTCTACCCGGATGTGGAGCCTGGATACTTGAGGCCTCTTATCCCTGATTCTGCTCCAGAGGAACCTGAGAAATATGAAGACATCCTTAAAGATGTTGAAAAGATCATTATGCCTGGGGTAATAATATCTAAGTAATGGATGTATAGAGAAACTTTGAAGTAAATGCTTATAATTATGTTCTTTAAGTAATAATTCTTATCAGAAGTGACTTGCTCTTGTAGGAACAGTTGACACTACCATGTGTTTGTAGAAAAAGTCATAGCCCATTAAAAACTCTTACAACCCCTTAATTATTGAGATTGTAAGAGGAAGTGCTAGTGCAGCAGTGGGAAGACATGGGGACCTGGAAGAACGAGATTCAGATCCTGGCTTAGTTATGGTTATTGACATCAATGAAGAAAAGATATGTGTCACTCTCTGTGTATTGACCTCTTACCACTGGCAATGATGGCTTCTGACAGGAGTTGTAGGCCAACAACATCCAGAGGGTTCCACATTTTCTACCCATGTTGTAGAGATTCCTGGTAGATTGATTTGGATTAGTGAATGCTTGGTTGAATCTTTGCCATGAATAATCAGGGCTGCTCTTATTAAGATCAGAAGAAGTTTTCTAATCCTAACCAGACAAGTACAAATAACCACTGGAACCCAGTGTTAATTTAGAAAAATAATTTTAAAATATAAAGAATGAAAGAATCAGCAAGGGAAACTATGCCTTTGCAAAATATGCCATTGAAACCCATTAGTGAAAAACAGAGAGGATGAGACAAAAAGCACCCCTGGTTCTTCTTGGCTGAATGTGAGACAACAGATTGCTATGGTTGCAAAAATGGAAATTCAATTTTCGATTGCATTAAATGAATTATAGACTCCAAATCCTACAGGTTCCCATGCTTAGGTGTCATCTTGAGTAATGTATCCAGTTCTGGACACCTCACTTTAAAAAGGATGCAGACAAACTAGAACAAGTTCAGAAGAGGGCAACAAGGATGTTTAGGGGACCAAAAACCAAGCCCTGTGATGAAAGACTGAAGGAACTAGGCATATTTAGTCTTGAGAAAATAAGACTGAGGGGGGATTTGATGGCACTCTTCAAATTCTTGAAAGATTCTTAGGCAGAGAAAGGGCAGGATCTGTTTTCAATTATGCTGGAGTACAGGACACATAATAATGGGGTCATATTGTCACTTCATAGCAAGATGAGATCCACCTTAAACAAATTCATGCCAGTGACATTTTTCCTGCTTCAGGAAAAAAAATGCATTCTCGGATATGAGTTGCAGTCGACGATGACGATTAAAGGAAGCCAGATTATAGTTGAATATCAGGAAAAAACATTTTTGTTAGAGCATTGGAACAAATTACCTTGGGAACTGATAAGCACTCCAACGCTGAAGACATTCAGGAGAAAAGTAGATGCCCATCTGTCTGATATACTTTATCTTGGGGTGCTGTGTTGAGTGGGAGGTTAGACTCGATGGGCTTTACAGGCCCCTTCCAACTCAATTCTATGATTCTACAATACTCACACTCCTTAGAATAATCAGTTATGGCATGAAGTGGTTTGCAGTCTGTGATATGGCCAGCTGTGTACAAATGATACCCTAGACCAGAAGTTCTCAACCTCTTTAAGCCAGGGGTCGGGGCATGCTCCCTTAGACAGCTTTGGGGGCCAGATGGCCAATTTGCCCTTTCTACACCACATGGCACTTCCTGGTGTGGTGGAGGCGGTGGGCCCCCCACATGAAATGGTGTTGTGGGCTGCATCTAGCCCATGGGCCGCAAGTTGAGAATTCCTGCCCTAGACTGTAATGGGAATCTGGTGTTGCATAATGCTACACTGCTACTTTTAGGCTCCCAAAAATGTTGAAATCCTGGTGAACCTGTGTAACAAATCATAATGGAACCTTTGCTTTTAATGAGTTTAAAGCGGTTATTGTGTTCTTTGCTTCCTGAGAAGGATGAAGAAAGTCTGGGAATGTGGCATTCAAAGCCAGGTGCTGATTGGTTTTCTTTTGAAATATTCATCACAATTTCTTACTGTGGGAATGGAATGATGAAAATACAGTATGATGAAAATGGAAAGTGCTGCCTTATTGGATAATATACAGGAAGAGGTGGAATGAAAGATGAAAAATGGGTTTTTGTTATATTGGAATGTAGAAGTAGAAACACCATGATTATTATGATGTGTCGCATGCAATTATCAGGAGGAGAAATAGCATGCTTATACTTGCTTGTGAGTAAACAGGAGAAAGGTATAATCAAATGGGTTAGCTGGCTAGACCAGGAAAAATGTAGATAGACGTTTCTTGTTTTAACCAGGGAAAGGGGAAAAGAAAAAAAAGTTCCTTTTCTATTTTTGTACCTGATTCAAAACTAATTTATTTTCTTCAAAATAAAACCTGATTGTAACAGAAGACGCTGTACTTATTATATAGAGCACTAGCAGAGATACCTGCTTCGCTGGGTTGTGCAGCCTTACCTGCCCTCTGTGTGGCGGCTGCCTACAGTGGCCTTGCCTCGCCTGGTGGCTGCCTGCAACGGTCTTGCCTCACCTGGTGGTGCCGTGGTGGGTGCAGCGGCCGCCTGCGGCGGCCTTGCTGCTATGGTCTCCTCTGCTCGTGGCAGCCTCGGCTCGGGCACCGCTGCTGTGGTGGGACTACCTGCCCCCACATGCAGGACCCATGTGAAACCCATGCAGGACCCTCACCCACACACCCCCGACGCCCCTGCCATACCCGCTACACACACACCCTGCCAGCCCCCCCCGGTGTTTGGGAAGGCCTACCCACTGCTGCACTGGTTTTCCCTTCCCTGGGCATCCGCGCGGTGGGCCTGACGCTTCCTCGGCTGAGGCTTCTCAGTGGCAGTGACTCCTGTTGGCTCTCCTCCTCCGGCATCTGGGTCATCCTCCTTGGCTCCCCATTCTGGGCTTCTGCTTCGGCATCTTCGGCAAGGCGTCGTCGTCTGGCTCCTCGGCGGCTCTGGCTTCCGTGGAGCGGGTGCAAGGTCAGCTATCTGGCCCAGTGCGGCCCCTGGTGCCTTGTGGGTTAGTGAGCACCGTGCATGCATGCTGGGATTCTGGCCAGGTGCAGTCTGGGCCTCAGCATCACACCCCCGGGTGCTGGGGGCACCCCCTTCATGCCCCCTTTTTGGGGTGAAGCACCCGGATCGCGCTGCCAGTACCCCACGCCGGACACACCTGGAATGCGAGGTAGGCGGGGCCAGCGTTGTCCGGGCAGGGGGTGCAGGTCTTGCGCTGGGTGTTGGCAACATACAGCGTGACAACTTGATTTTAGTTATATAGATATGTTGGTTGGAGATTTCCAGTTCCTTTATTTCTTTGTTTATGCTACATTTTCCTACCTGATCTGGCTGGTTTGTAAGCATAAACAGTCAGTGATTGAAACCTATCATAGATTTCTCTAGCCTGGGGCAGAACCACATGTAGTCTGAAGCAGCAAAAAGGGTTTGTGCTGGCTTCCTGAATGGGCGTAGATCTCTGTCAGGTGGAATGAATCCTATAGTAGTGGGATAATGGGCTTTGTTATCTTTACAACCTGATGGAATATCTTGCCTGCATCACACATAGTATAGCACTATAGACTGCACTCAGGGGCATGCTGGCTATGCTAAAAGGGCACTGGACAGGGAGTAATGATGAATAAATATATATACATTTCCACTATATACATTCCCAAGGGACTGCAGTGGCTCAAGTGGCTAAGACGCTGACTGGGAACTGTAAGGTCAGCAGTTCAATTTCCGAGTACTGAAGGATGGAATGAGCTCCTGTCTTTGTCCCAGCTCCTGCCAACCTAGCAGTTTGAAAGCAAGAAATTGCAAGTAGATAAATAGGGACCACTTTGGTGGGAAGGTAACAGCATTCTGTGCACTTCGGTGTCTAGTCATGCCTGCCACATGATCATGAAAACGTCTGCAGAAGCAGACAGTGCTGGCTCTTCGTCTTTGAAACAGAGATGGGCACTGAACCCTAGAGTCAGATACGACTGGCTTTCGAGCAAGGGAAACCTTTACCTAAATACATTCCCACTCGCCTACTAATTTCAACTCCCCTCTGGGGATTCGAACAAACAACCTCTTGCTTACAAGGCAAAATTGCAACCTCTAAGTCACAGCAGCTCCACAGTAAATGGAGCTGTTTTTCTAAACTTATCTTTGGCGGCAAAGGAAGAGAAGGCAGGCAGAGAAACACGGAGCCCCACACATTTGCTCAATTGTTCCTTGCATCGCAGCTCATCTCGGCAATTTAGATTGGCACCCAAGGGGGAGGGCGCCATGATACTGGAGGCCTGGGGGGCACCATACCTGTCAACCCGTGGCTCCGGAAAAATGGGACCTGCGCAGATCGCTTGTGCGCAGGTTGCTTTCCATGCATGCGTGGAAGGGTTTTACCCCTTCCGCGCATGCGCGGAAGCGCTATGCCGCTTGTGTAGGGGCTGCACAAGTGGTGTAGCACTTCCGCGCATGTGTGGAAAGCATTTTCCCCCGCTGCCAAATTACGGGGTTTTGGCAGCGCGGGGCGGGTTATAACGTCAATCAACGTCAAATTACGGGGTTTTCCTGGCCAAATCGGGAAGGTTGACAGGTATGGGGGGCACCCCGGGCTGAGTCCCTGTAGCCAGGTGGGCCAGCCCACCACTGATTGCACTGCTCCATGTTGTGGTGTTCAAGCTGCAGATGATTGGACAATTATATACAGAAGAGAAAACAGCCTGGCACAGATATTATTGCCTATGCCTGGGGTGGATGGAGGGTGGTTACAATTGCAGGAAGTGCTGCTCCCCTTCTTGTTGAATCAGATTTCCATTATGTTCCATTAAACAGTATCTGGACTCCAGCTGTGCTATCTCTCCACCAGTGTTGTGTTTCAATACTATGCATTGTGTTTTTCCATACTGTGCCTTTAACCTATACATCAATGTAACCCGCTCCAATCAGGACGCGAGCTAATGACCACCTGGTGGCAATAGCGAGCGCCCAGCTCACAGGTCATAATTCACCAAAGAACGACAGCGCGGGAAGATTCCCGCCACTACCTCACCTGGACAAGAAGGGCGTGACCAAAAATGACGTCACGCCAACGGTAGCCAATGGGCTGTCGTGGAGCCACATTCAAATGTTTAACCACCGTATATATTGAGCTGCTCGTCCGCCATTACCTCATGTTCCCTCTGACCACTCATGCAATAAAGATGTGTTAAGCCAATCCTTCGGCTGTTCCTTTGTCTTGGTTCTCATACACCAAATTGGCGACGAAGGTGGGATATGGCTTCCCACGAGACCAAGACACATGCCAGTTTCGATATCAACAAGCCGGAAGACTGGGAGCTCTTTGAAATGGACTTCCAGGATACGCTGGTGGTGTCCGACATTACGGATGAGGGGAAGAAGAGGGCCATCCTCACTCGGATGCTGGGAAATGCCACCAAACGAGTTTTGGTGGACCTGGTATCACCGAAGAAAGTGAGCGAGCTGACGGCCAAACAGCTTCTGAAGGTGATGCGAGACCATTTCCAGCCCACGGTCTCGATGTTTTCGGCTCGAGACGCATTCTGGAAGAGAGTCCAAGCGCCCGGTGAGTCCATTGCCGCTTTTGCAGCGGCCCTAAGATTAGCCGCCGGCCCATGCAAGTGGGAGAACCTCGAAATCACCCTCAGAGACCGTTTGCTGTGCGGCCTGTGGGATGAAGAGGTTCAACGGAAACTGATGAACCAGGAGCCGCCGCCAACGCTACGCGAGGTCGTGAAGGCGGCCCAGGCTGTGGAGGCCACGAGGGCCGGAGTTAAGGGGTTCAGAGAGAGACCCCCACAGCCCGACAAGGCCGCGGCCTCGGTGCAGGCAGCCAGGCGCACGCCGAAGTCTTCCACGGAGAGTAGCGATGATGAGGACGTCCGGAAGGTGCGGAAGGACGGCCGGCGCTGCGACGGCTGTGGATCAGCCCATGACCGCATCAAGTGCCCGTTCCGGAAGGCCGAGTGCCACAACTGCGGACGCCGGGGTCACATCGCCAAGGTCTGCAGACGACGGTGTAGGGACCAGAAAGACCCGTCGGACCGGCCGCCGAAGACCAAGGAGGGTGCCCGGCCTGCGAGGAAGCAGGACGGCGTGGGCCGCATCTCCGACGACAGCGGCGACGAAACCCCCATGTACAGCGTGTCCTTGGGACACCCACGTTATTTTGTTGAGGTACTGGTGCAAGGGGCCCCTGTTAGGATGGAGATAGACTCGGGTTCTTCCTACTCAATTATGTCTCAGCGGGAGTTCTTGGGAATTTCTCCCCACGTGCGCCCTAAGCTCAAAGCGTTGAGGTCCACGCTGCGGGACGTGCAGGGAAATAGCATTCCGGTTTTGGGGGTTGGAAATTTCAAGGTCCAATACAAGCAACACGCCGCGGAACTGCCCCTGGTTGTTCTCAAAGGGGGAAGTTGCAGCCTCCTCGGGACTCAATGGTTTAAGCCCTTGGGTTTGTTCATTGGGGGGGGGGGTGCATGCCGTCGGGACTGACCCAATACAGGAGGTGTGTGACGTGCACCCCGAAGTTTTCAAGAAAGGACTCGGAAAGTTCAAGGGACCCCCAGTAGCGTTCGACCTGGACCCGGAGGTCCGCCCTATCAGACTCAAGCCGCGCAGAGTGCCTTTTGCACTAAAAGACAAGATAGAGGCGGAACTGGACAAATTGGTGGGCCAGGGGATTCTTGTTCCTGTTGATTCCGCGGAGTAAGAAACTCCGATTGTAACTGCGCTAAAGGCCAACGGGGAGGTTCGCATTTGCGCTGATTATAAGTGCACCATCAATAAGGCGATCCGCCCAAATGCGTATCCGGTGCCGGTAGTCAGCCACCTGTTGGCCAGGTTACACGGGGGAAAGTGTTTCGCCAAACTTGACCTTGCGCAAGCCTATCAGCAGCTCTCTGTAACCCCAGCTGCAGCTGCCGCGCAAACGATAGTCACTCATAAGGGGGCGTTCCAGGTGACGCGCCTACAGTTCGGCGTGAACTCGGCGCCGGGTATTTTCCAGTCGCTCGTGGAACGCCTCTTAAAGGGTCTGGAGGGGGTCTTGCCATACTTTGATGACGTGTTGATAACGGGGGGGGGGGAGCGAGGAGGAGTTGGCTGAAAGGCTGGACAAAGTGCTGGCGGTGTTCAAAAAGGCGGGGTTGAGGTTGCGGAGAGACAAATGCGTTTTCTTCGCTAAAGAGGTTGAGTTCTTAGGTTTCCGGGTGACCCCCGAGGGAATCAAACCCTCCAAATCAAAGGTAGCCGCCATTCGAAATGCCCCTCGCCCCACCTCCAAGCCTGAATTGCAGTCGTTCCTAGGGCTCTTAAACTTTTACCACTCCTTCCTGCCGCGGAAGGCATCAGTAGCAGAGCCACTGCACAAGCTACTTAAGAAAGACGAGGCGTGGAAGTGGGGCGAGAGCCAAGAGAGGGCATTCGTTGAACTGAAGCAACTCCTTGCGTCTGATGCCATTCTAACCCATTTTGACCCCAAGAGACCGGTGGTTCTGATATGTGATGCCTCCCCAGTGGGGGTGGGGGCGGTGCTGTGCCACGTGCTGGAAAACGGGAGAGAAGCCCCAGTAGCATTCTACTCTAGATCCCTGTCCCAGGCAGAGCGGAATTACGCCCAAACAGACAGGGAGGCGCTCGCCATAATCGCGGGGACGAAAAAGTTCCACGATTTCCTCTATGGCCGCCCTTTCACCATTGTGACCGATCACAAGCCCCTGTTGGGCATTTTTACTGCAGACAAGCCCACTCCTCAGATCCTGTCCCCTAGGATGCTACGGTGGGCCATTTTCTTAAACGCGTATCAGCACGCGCTGGTCTACCGCCCGGGTAGAGAAATAAGCCATGCAGACGCCCTGTCGAGATCTCCCCTTCCCAACGTTAGCAGCGTCGTGGCCGAGGAAGAGCGAGACCGCCCAGTGCTCCTGATCGAAGTCCTAGATTCGCCCCCCATTGTGCCCGCTGCTATCGCTAAGGCGACCGGCAAGGACAAAACACTTGCTCTAGTCAGCTCCTGGGTGCAGAAAGGGTGGCCTGTGTCTTCCCCGGCGGCTGAGTTCGCCCCGTTCTTCAGGAAGAGGCTAGAGTTGTCCCTAGAGAGGGGGTGCCTTCTGTGGGGCCAGCGGGTGGTGGTCCCCGATTCCCTGAGATCTAGGGTACTCAAACTGCTGCACGTCAGCCACCCTGGGATTGTTCGCTCCAAGGCTCTGGCCAAGAGCTATTTTTGGTGGCCCCAATTAGATGCCGACATCGAGCACATGGTGGGCGCTTGCGAGAGATGCCAATGCTCCCGGCCCGAAGAGGCGCGTCTGCCGCACAGGGAATGGGACGCGGCAAAAGGGCCATGGTCGCGGGTGCACGTTGATTTTGCGGGGCCATTTAGAGGGACACTTTTTCTCCTCGTGGTGGATGCTTACTCCAAGTGGTTGGAGGTAATTCCAGTTACGAGCACCTCGTCAGCAACGACGGTGAAGCATCTGCGGAGGGTCTTTAGCACGTTCGGTATACCCGACACCCTAATTAGCGATAACGCTAGTTGTTTCACGTCCGCTGAGTTCAGGGCGTTCATGGAGATCAACGCCATTCGGCACATCACCTCCGCCCCTTTCCACCCTTCAACAAACGGCCAGGTGGAGCGCCTCGTGCGCACCACCAAGGACGCGCTGAGGCGCATGGGTCCCGGGGATCTCAACCTTCAAGTGTGTCAGTTCCTGCTAGGATACAGGGTGACCCCCCTAGCTTCAGGGTACTCGCCCGCAGAGCTCTTAATGCGTAGGATGCTGACAACGATCCTGACCAGGCTAGATCCGACGAGGGTGGAGGACACGGGGAGGAACATTGGGCTAGCGGCCATGAAGAGTTTCGCAGTGGGTGCCCCGGTGCATTGCAGGAACTACGCTAGCGCGGGGCCAGCCTGGGTCCCGGGCGTCGTCGTTGGGCAGACGGGTCCCGTGTCATATTGTGTGGAGACCAGTACGGGTCTACTCTGGCGGCGACACGCAGACCAGCTCCGGCGCCGGGTCCCGGACGGCCGCCCCGCGGATGGCGCGGAAGTGACTTCAACGTTAGGGTTCTCCCCCACCCGTTCAGCCCAAGGGGGAGGAGAAGGGGACCGGTGGTCCCCACCTAGGGGGGAGGGAAAGGAGTACGAAGCGGCCCCCGTAGATATCCTGTAGAATCCTTCTAATGTGACCCTAGGGGATAATTCTGATTTTCAGTTACAGAACCGGGGGGGTTTTCAGGAGTGGTCCCCCACCCTTCCAAGCGAGAAGCGGGGTTTTTCGTTAGTCCCCAGTGCCCCCGGTTTTTCTGCCCCTTCCCCAACAGCCGCTGAGCCGCGGCGAGTCACTAACGAGTCTCCCTCTCCCATTGCAGGACAAGGAGCCGGGACAAGCCAGCCCACAGCACGCCCAAAGCGCGTTTGCAATAAACCATCTTGGATGAGAGACTTCATCTCATCCTAGGGGGGAGGGATGTTGTGTTTTAATACTATGCATTGTGTTTTTCCATACTGTGCCTTTAACCTATACATCAATGTAACCCGCTCCAATCAGGATGCGAGCTAATGACCACCTGGTGGCAATAGCGAGCGCCCAGCTCACAGGTCATAATTCACCAAAGAACGACAGCGCGGGAAGATTCCCGCCACTACCTCACCTGGACAAGAAGGGCGTGACCAAAAATGACGTCACGCCAACGGTAGCCAATGGGCTGTCGTGGAGCCACATTCAAATGTTTAACCACCGTATATATTGAGCTGCTCGTCCGCCATTACCTCATGTTCCCTCTGACCACTCATGCAATAAAGATGTGTTAAGCCAATCCTTCGGCTGTTCCTTTGTCTTGGTTCTCATACACTAAAACCAGGAAAGGAATTATGCTTATGATATAGTTTTAAAATGTGATCCTTAATTGATGAAAGCCAGATATATCAAGGAGGAACAGGGACAACTAAAGCAATCACACATTTGCACTGTTTTAAGAGTGGCATTTTCAAAGGACTGGGATCAGTGCTCAATGATTTTCATATATTTATTTATTTACTATCATTTGCAGTTTGATCCAGAAATGAATTTCAGGGCAGATATATTAGCCATCTCTCCCACTTCTAATTCATCAATGCATTTCTGTGAGAAAAATCGTTATGTCCTGGACATATTTGTACCTCTCATTCAAAAATCAGATTGGAGATCTCTCATTACTTTGCTGCAGACAATCCAAACAGCATTTGTGGTGTGTAACAAATGTGATTTAGTATTTCATGATTCAAAGAGGATAAACAGAGCATTCTTGGTTATTTTTTTCTCAGAAGGTTGGTGGTACTTTTTCTGCATGTAGTTGCAGTACTTTTCCTTGCCTTTGGACAACATCCTGTTCAACATTTACATATGAGCAGAGTTCTAACTGGGGAAATAGCTGCAATAGTCTGATGAGGTGCAAACCATGTGCCTGGTCATATACAGCTGGTATCTCATCAGATCACTGTGGCAGTGACTGATGTTAGAGCTCTTCACACATGTAAACTTTGAACAGAAGATTGGCCTTCACAACATTTTCCCACCTGGGGTCAGATCTGCCCCTGACATTCCCCGCCAGGGGCCAGCTTCTTGCACAGCCAGCTTCTTGCACAGCCTCTGCCGCTCCCCAGGGCAGCAGGAGCCCTTTTGGAGCATTTTCACTCCATTTTGGGCTTTTTTCACCACATACCCGCTTGCGTTTTGGCTGCTAGAACGTGCCACTGGGTAACTTCCTGGTTCTACGCTGGAAACCCAGCCACTGATGCAAGTTCCACCCGGCATCAGAACTCACCCACGGTCATGCTCTCACTGCTGAAGAACAGCAGAGAAGCGACATAAAAATCCCAAACTGGAGCAAAATTGCTCCCAAAAGCCTCCCGCTGCCCTGGAAAGTGGCGGAGGCTGTCCAAGAACCCGCTAAAATGTCCCAATTTCCCCTACCCCCGCCACGGTAAGTGGCGTATCACGATTTCCGGTGGTGGTGGTGATGGACAGGTCTAGAGGTGCCCAGGTGGCCACTGCAGGCCAGATTAATGATATGCATGGGTAGGATTAGGCCCGCAGGCTGGGGGTTGTGAACCCCTGGTCTAAATAGTGAATGGAACCTGGAGAGAACAGAACATGTTTCTTTTGCACAAAGTGCATAACTCCTTTTCTTTGTGGTTTTGTGGGGTGAAAGGATTTTTACTGGAAAAACTCTGCTCAGGGGGATGCCTGGATGAGGCTCCTTTTCATGTCCCCAACACGGAACACTGTTACCTTCCCACTGAAGTGGTCCCTGTTTATCTACTTGCAATTACTTGCTTTCCAACTGCTAGGTTGGCAGGAGCTGGGTCAGAGATGGGCGCTCATTCTATGACGCAGCACTGATTTAGTTTTTTCTGGTGACTTCTAAACACTTAATTGCAGCATTTGTTTGAAAAGGTCCTTTCCCCTAATAATACCACTTGTGTGGTGTCATCATCAGCAGGAAATTAACCTCATTCAGAGGAATGATGATTCTTCCTAAAGAGATGTTGCTCTCTCTCTAAACTGTTTGGTGGTTGTTTTTTTGCCCTGTGACATTATCATACACACAAGTCCAATTAGCTGTATGATGACTGTTGTCTTATTAGGAGGGGAAACCAATTTTGAGACACAGAGCACAGGCCTATAATTTCTGATGAAAATAAATAAACTTCATCTGTGAGGAATCTGCCATTTCTTAGCCAGTTCACCTGGTATTAGGATGAAAACATCTTTCCACTTGCATCTGGCAATCCTGATTCTTTTCCTTGTTCTTTTGTTGCGGATTCCTCATGCCCAATTGGCATAAAACCTTGGCAGAGGTTACACCGGACGAGGAAGACCCCTGGTCACTGGCCCTTGCCAGTATGGAAATTGGGGGGGGGGGGGGTGGATTAATAATAAGGGTTGATTCACCCACATCTGACCTGACCGGCGATTCTGCTGAGAGAGCAGAACGCTAACCTCTGTTACGTATTAGGCAATCACTCACCTCGCAGTTAAGCGTAATCTCTGGTGCAAATAGAGGCCATATTTACCCTGGTGTAAGCCCCAGACAATGGTTTTCCCCTGTCAGTGTTTGCCCGAGTTAATTAACTTCCCCAAGAGAGATTCCCCATTAACCCGAGTAAATGGGTGATGTGATTTTCTGTCAGATGACGGTTCTTTCCTGCATTGCCTTCTGATCTATATATGATGATGCTTTTTCTTCAATAAACCACTGATCTGATCTCGCTCCATATTGCCTCGTGTCGTTACTTGATCAGTCTCCTCCGGGACCCAATGGCCGTCCTAGCGGCCCCGATTCCTACACCTGGTGACCCCGACGTGATCTACTCGAGAGTAAGCGATCAGTGCTAGAACCGTGTCCGATCATCCCGGAGGACAGCGCGGCAGTCCGGTCGGTAAGCCAGCCGATCGGAGAGATGGCCTAGCGACGAGGCATTACAGAGAGGCATCCTACAGCTTGCTCCCAACTTTCGCGGCAGGCTTGCAGTAACAGAAAAACGCGTTCCGCTCAGGGTCAGCTGTGAACCCCTGACAGCGCAGAGGCCACCGAGGGCCCGTGGCAGCAGGCCACGCTCCGAGCTCTACCCAGACACTCGTCACGCAAAACCTATTGCCTGAACCACAGACGCGTCGACTCGTCCCGAGGAGGAAACTTCAGAGGACCCCGCAGGTAATATGGGGACTTGTCCTCAGCGGCAACGTCCGTCCGCTAGCCAAAGAACTCATGAGGAAGAGTTCAAAATCCTGGCCAGGGTATTTCAGTTACGCTTTCACAGTGGAGAGCTAGCGAGACTTTTGGTGTTCTTGAGGGAACACTGCCTGCTTTACCCAGAAGTAGGTACGTTATCCCTTCAGCTCTGGGATCAGATAGGAGACTGCATTCAGCAACCCCCGAAAGATCCAGAGGGCATAATTCGCACATGGAGTAAATGTAGGAAGCTCTTAGCGGAGATAGATCCAGTCCGGGTAGAGGCCAAAGAACCCCCAGCGCCAGTCGAGCCATCGGCGCCCACGGCGCTCTATCCGTCATTGCAGTTTAAGTAGAGTAGTGTAGGGAGCTTTCCCTCGGTGACAGCTGCAGACGTCACCGACGGAATGCATGGAATGAGGAGCGCAGGCGCTTCTCTGACAGCTACAGGTTCCCAAACTAAGAGTGCCCTTCAGCGCACAGTTGAAGAAGAGATCAAGAAGGGGGATTTGCCAGCAGAAGAACTAGATGAGCTTAGTCAGATTTGTCCAATTCGCTTGGAAATGGATGCCCTCACAGGGCAACAGCAGGTAGTTCACTCCCCAGTCCCGTATAAGCTTCTCATGGCTATATGGAAGGCCATTTCAGAGACAGGACTACAGAGTCGCTTCACTAGGGGCACGCTTCAGCAAGTGTGCGAGAATACCATGTTCATCCCGCATGACTGGAAAGCCGTCATGCGGATGATGCTCAACCCCAGCCAGTATTTGCTATGGGACAGTGAGTATCGCCTCGAGGCTCAGACAAGGGCTGCCAGGATGGGAGGTGCAGTACTTCCTGACCAGTTATATGGTTCAGGTGCCTTCGAGTCCATCGATGCGCAGACCAACTTGCCACTAGCCACTCTTCAGATGTCAGCCGAGGCTGCCTTCAAGGCTTTTCTCAAGGTTCCAGCAACTGGCAAAGCGGCCAAAAATTACACCGCAGTCAAACAGGGAGCCCAGGAGCCCTACATGGACTTTATCAATCGCTTAGAGGAAGCGATCAGTAGGCAGATCGATAATGAGCAAGCCCAACAAGAGTTCATGATGAAACTGGCCAAAGATAATGCCAATTTGGACTGCCGTAAAATCTTGCAGTCACTGGGTAATCGTCCCGACTTGACTCTCACGGACATGATTAGAGCTTGCGCCGACGTTGGCACAGAATCCTATAAAATGGGTTTGCTAGCAGCAGCGGTGCAAGGGGGTAGGAAACCCAAGAGCAGAAACCAAGGGGCATGTCACAATTGTGGCAAGATCAGTCACTTCGCTAGGGAGTGCCGATCCAAGGGAGGCGGACAAAATTCCGGCCGTTCCAAGGCTCCAACCACCCCGTGTCCGAAGTGTAAGAAAGGCTACCATTGGTCCAGATATTGTCCGAATTCGGGAAACCGGAACGCAGGCACGTCTCTGGCCCCGGTCCAAACAGAGGCTTCCCTTGCTCTGGGCGAGTCAGAGCTGGATTAGATTCCAATTGCATTCCGAGCATTGCGAAGGCACAGGCCAGCCCCAAGAGTAGTACAAGGCTAGAATTGACTTGCCAAGCAGACGTTACATGCGACCTGCCAGGCACAGTCTATCTGGTGGATTCCCAGTACATGGGACCCCTGCCCAAGGGCTTTATAGGTTTAGTTTTGCCTCGCAGTGTAGCAGGAGCACGCGGAATTCTTGTAATTCCAGGAGTCATTGACTCCAATTTTTCAGACGTTCTCCAAGTTCAGCTTTGGACGCACTTACCCCAAACTATTCACAAAGGAGACACATTAGCGCAACTGATTATTGTTCCTTGTCACTCACCAGCAGGCAGCCAGGGAAGGCTCAGGGACAGCTCAGAGTCCGGGTCAGAAGACCGCTCGAGCGCCAGTGAGGCAGTGCAAGGCTACCAGGTCTTAGCGACAGTGGAGACCAACATTGAGTGGAAACAGCGCCCAGTTATTGAGGTATTTTTGAATAAAAGATCGTTCTCAGGGTTGTTAGATACAGGAGCTGATGTGAGCGTGGTCAGCAGAAGCCAGTGGCCACGGGAGTGGGCCATTGAGCCGGTCTCCGATGTGTGGGGGGTAGGCGGCATCCAGGAAGCGTTTAGGAGCCGGGAGTGGGTGGAAGTCACGATTCCAAAGGCTGACGGCACAGCAGTCATTCGGCCGCACATTCTGGACGTGCACATCAACCTTTGGGGGCGAGACATTTTACAGCAGTACGGAGCCACCCTTACCTTTGGATAATGGCGTTGCCACTTAAATGGCTCACCAATACGCCGGTTTGGGTGGAACAATGGCCGGTAGTGGGAGAGAAATTAGTCGCCCTAAAGCAACTGGTTAAAGAACAGCTAGACGCAGGACATATAGAGCAGTCCACTAGTCCTTGGAATTCGCCTATTTTTGTCATCAAAAAGAAGTCGGGGAAGTGGCGACTCCTCCACGATCTCAGAGAGATCAATAAATGCATACAGCCAATGGGTCCGCTTCAATGCGGCATCCCAAATCCAAATATGATTCCCGAGGGGTGGGAGATCCTAGTTGTAGATCTCAAGGATTGCATTTACACCATTCCCTTAGACCCCAGGGACGGGGAAAGGTTCGCCTTTACGGTGCCGGTTGTGAACCACAGTGAGCCCACGCAGCGTTACGCGTGGAAATTTTTGCCACAGGGCATGCTCAATTCGCCCACCCTGTGCCAAATCTATGTTCACAACGCACTGGCAAAGTTTCGAAACCTTCATCCCACAGCCTTAGTATGCCATTTCATGGATGATATCTTGGTCGCAGTGCCGCAACTCGGCAGCGAAATGTTTACAGACCTCCAGGCCAGCCTGGGGGAGAAAGGTTTACTCATTGCCCCGGAGAAAGTGCAGAGAACCGAGCCCTTCTCATACTTGGGTCATCGGCTTCTCCGCTCTTTCGCAGCACCAGTTTTGCCCCAAATCAACTTGAAGGATTCAGTCTCCTTGGTGGAATTGCAGCAGGTTTTAGGTAACATTAATTGGGCCAGACTGTATTTCCGATTGGATACGGATCTTTTGAAGCCGCTCTTCTCGCTGCTCACATTAGGTAAGCAGCCGGCAGACCGGATACAAATTCCTCAAGAGGCACGCTTGGCCCTCGAGAAAGTCAACCAAATTCTCAGCCAAAGGTGGGTGGACAGGATTGCTCGGGGGCCCTATGCCCCGATCCTGAACTTGTACATAGTTCGGGCAGGATCCATGTTCACCGGAGCCCTAGGAGTGGATTCCGAGAAAGGGGCGAGTATCGTGGAATGGGTGTACTTACCGAACACCTCTTCCCGAAACATTGTTCCTCCCCAAGAATTGGTCTCTGCGGTGGTTTACCGCGGAAGACTGAGAGCTAGGGACATCTCAGGGCACGACTTAGCAAAGATCGTGGTCCCGTTCACTAAGGAACAAGTTCAGCAGTTGATGCAGCTCGGTGACTCGCTTCCGATTGCCTTGGAGGGATTCACCGGATGCTTGCCGAAAGACCCCAGACTTGTCTTGCTTCAAACGCAGACAGTCAGCTTGTTCGAATTGCTCTCGCTGGTTCCGCTTCAGGGGGCCAGAACAGTTTTCACAGATGGGGGTCGCACATATGGTGTCTTGACTTGGCAGGAGGGCCAGGCTTTGCGCACGCTGTTAACTCTTCCACAGAAGAGTTGGCAGCGGTGAACCTTGCTTTGCGCACCTTCGCCAAAGAACGCCTAAACATCATTACTGACAGTCAGTATGTTAGGAATTTGCTTCACAGTCTACCGGGAGCATACAACACTCCCGCGATAGACAAGAATTTGCTGAGTCTGTTCCTCACAGCTCAATTTCATTTGCGAAACCGCACGGAAGCGTTCTATATTGCCCACATCCGAAGTCACCAAGACCTACCGGGTCCGATTTCCGCGGGCAATAGCAGAGCGGACGCGGCTGCAAAGGAAATTCAGCAACGTTCAGTGTTAGGTGTTTTCACTACTCCAATTCAGAGTCATGCATTCTTTCACCAAAATGCCAAAGCCAGACAGTTCAATCTGCCACTTTCTCAAGCCCAAGGCATAGTTCGCTCTTGCCAGCATTGTGCAGGGGCACCGGGGGGGCCCTCGTGGGGGGTCAACCCACGAGGGACAGAGGCTAACCAGGTGTGGCAGATGGATGTCACGCATGTCCCGCAGTTTGGCAGATGGCAGTACATGCACGTTTGCATTGATACCTTTTCACAATTCGTTTGGGCAACGGCGCAGAAAGGGGAGACTGCTTCCCACGTGGAGCAGCACCTCCTTTCCTGCTTCGCGGCTATGGGCAAACCGCGGCACGTGAAAACCGATAACGCCCCGTCCTACAGATCCAGGCAGCTGGCCACCTTCATGGCCACCTGGGACATTAAGCATACTTTTGGCGTTCCTTACAATCCGCAGGGGCAAGCGATTGTGGAACGAGTCAATCGGACACTCAAGTCCTACATAGACAAACAATCAGGAAGGGGGGAGCCACCAGCCCTCCCCAAGTCACAGGGTCAGGCACAGCATTGTCTGAACAAGGTATTGTTTACATACAATCACCTTAATGTTTTTTCGGATTGCACGCCGCAGGAGAAACACTTCCGTCGTTCGGAAGCTCTCCCGCGACCGATGGTCCGATACCAGGTGCCACCGGACCCTTCCTGGAGGGGCCCGGCGCCACTCATAACCTGGGGAAGAGGGTATGCTGTAATTATGTCTCCTACAGGTGTCATCTGGATTCCAGCTCGGTGTGTCAAGCCTCACTTGGAGCCACAGGGCAGGGACACAGGCCGACCCGAGTCCAATCCCGGAGATGGAGGACCTCACCCTGGCCGAGGAGACTCGGCGGAGGAAGCGGCGACAGCAGCTGGCAGCACCGAGGATCACCTGGGGGATGGTCAAGACCCTTTGCAGTGAGGCCAAGGACCTCGTCCAACGCGAAGGCGGGGAACCCACACCGGAGAACATCGTGTTCGCAGTCTTCGCCCTGATTACTGCCAACTCCGTGGCAGTCACCATCATCCTGACCCTCTCCCTACTTGCAGGGGGAGGCGTTCAGGCTGCCTCACTGAAGGCCAACGATTTAATGCCAGGCAGAGACCTTTCCGCCCGGATGCATTACAACATATGGGAAAGGTTGGAGGGTCTCGTCAACCAGTCCGATTTTTGCCTGAAGCAGGACATTGGTTCTGCCTCAATCTTGAGCACCTGTCTCATCCCAGTGTGCCACACTCCAGGCACGCACCCCAGGGATGGCGACTGGTTAGTGAAACGGATTTTCAGCCCGTACATCCCAGCAGGTTCCTCAGAATATGCCCGCTGGGAAATGCGGCTGACAATGACTTTGCCGGCTGATGCAGCCACTCTTCACACTCCTCGAGTGGCGGTCAGTCCGAACTCTACTTGTGCTTGAATGACCGGCTGCTCTGTAGTCGGCCGAACTCGGCGTCGCTGCCTCGAAGTTGGCAGCGGCAACTGGACTTGTGACAAACCACAGACACTTGGTTTAATGTATGCTCATGTTACCCTACCTTCAGGGTGGTTCTTTACATGTAATCAGTACACTTGGAACTACATTCCTGCAAATGTATCAGATGCTATATGTTGTATCAGTCGTTTGACACTGTTACTCCCTACTAAGGATATGATCACCCCAAGCACAAATGTTTCCAATGTTTCCTCACCCATACGACACACTCGTGCCACCCAGTTAGACAGCTCATGTGATAGCAACATTAGGGTTCTGAGTCCAGCTGAATACGTCTCGTTGGCAGTCAGCATACTTGGCGTGCCAGGCTTAGCCATCGGCAACGCTCGGAGAATTGGTCAACTGGCTTGCGGATTAGCAAAAGCCATTAACCATACCTCCTCAGCGATAGCGCTGCTCAACCAGGAGCAGGCAGAGCTTCGCCATGCCATTCTCGACAATCGAGCAGCTATAGACTATCTTCTGTTGTTACATCATTTGGGATGCGAATCTGTTCACGGCATGTGTTGCTTTAATCTCACTGACAACTCACGCAAGGTCCAGAGCCAGCTCACGGACCTCCACACCCTAGTCAAGAACATTAAGCAGGGTTCGATATGGGATTGGTGGAGTTCGTTGTGGTCATGGCTTCCGTGGGGGTGGCTCCAGACGACGCTCAAAGTGATTGTGGGGGTGATTATGCTAGGCATAGCAGGATGCTGTTTCATGCAATGTATTCCCTCACTGTTATCAAGGTGTCCCCCGTGGGGGGAACCCCGAAGCGTCATTCCCGCACATCAGCTGATGCCCCTCTTGCGCAGGGTCGCTTGTCAGGTTCCTAAACAATAGAAAAAGGGGAGATGCGGATTCCGCATGCCCAATTGGCATAAAACCTTGGCAGAGGTTACACCAGACGAGGAAGACCCCTGGTCACTGGCCCTTGCCAGTATGGAAATTGGGGGTGGTGGTGGTGGATTAATAATAAGGATTGATTCACCCACATCTGACCTGACCGGCGATTCCGCTGAGAGAGCAGAACGCTAACCTCTGTTACGTATTAGGCAATCACTCACCTCGCAGTTAAGTGTAATCTCTGGTGCAAATAGAGGCCATATTTACCCTGGTGTAAGCCCCAGACAATGGTTTTCCCCTGTCAGTGTTTGCCCGAGTTAATTAACTTCCCCAAGAGAGATTCCCCATTAACCCGAGTAAATGGGTGATGTGATTTTCTGTCAGATGACGGTTCTTTCCTGCATTGCCTTCTGATCTATATATGATGATGCTTTTTCCTCAATAAACCACTGATCTGATCTCGCTCCATATTGCCTCGTGTCGTTACTTGATCAGTCTCCTCCGGGACCCAACGGCCGTCCTAGCGGCCCCTATTCCTACATTTTGTAATGGCCTTCTCTCTCTCTCTCTCTCTCTCTGAATAAATTAGACTGTTGCTGCTCAAGTATTTTTTCATCCAAAAATCCCCAGCATAAGAACTTGATAAGAACCCATCCAATTGCCCCAAATGGTGTCACAACACTGACATACTTTGAATAGCTTACTGAATTTCAGATACAGTGCTGCCTCCTGCAATATAGGTATACGATGAATTTTTATATATGAATTGTAGGTACTGTATTTTTGAATGTTTATATTTCTGTGGCAAAAACACAGCAACAAAACAGGTTTAAGGTAAAGGTTTCCCTTGCTCTATGTTTCAAAGCTGAAGAGCCAGTGCTGTCTGCGTCTGCAGACGTTTCCGTGGTCATGTGGCAGGCATGACTAGACACCGGAGTGCACGGAATGCTGTTACCTTCCCACCGAAGTGGTCCCTATTTATCTACTTGCAATTTCTTGCTTTCAAACTGCTAGGTTGGCAGGAGCTGGGACAAAGACGGGAGCTCATTCTGTCCTGCAGTATTCGGGGATTGAACTGCTGACCTTCCGCCTCCCAGTCAGCGTCTTAGCCACTTGAGCCACTGCAAGTTTAGTTGCTTATAAAATGGACAGAATAGCAGTCTAATATTCTGTCTCCTGATTTGGCTTCCACAACATCTAGAGATTGGTGTTAGTAAAATAAATGAAAACTGGGAATTGGGAAATTATTGGTTTATTTGAGGGCAACTTCCCCTATAGATGTCCATGTCTGCTGAGATAATATGCTTAATAAATGGACAACGGGTCTCAAGTTGTTTCCAGAATGTAAAATGTTATATTGCCTTTGAGAAAGTCTGGGTTTCTATTTGTATTTCTAGAGTGCCCAAAACAAGTGCAGGAGCTGTATAACTGAATGAGAAGTGCCATTTATCACAGCATTCTCAGGGAGGCTATTACTTTGAACAGCACAGGAAGTGCAACCTAGGCAAATGGCTTCTGAAGTGGAGCTTGCCATGGAACTTTTACCATGGTTCCATGCATGCTTTCCTATTATGTTCAGTGGTCCTCATGATAGTCTGTTTTTAAGCACTTCATCTTATCACCTCTTTGATTTCCCAGCTCCTGAGTCTGGGGTTTCTCTCATATTGATGAATGCTTGCTTCTATTTTCTGTTTTTCACAGGTGACTCACTGGCACAGTCCTTATTTCTTTGCCTATTTCCCTACCGCAAGCTCTTATCCAGCTCTTCTGGCTGACATGCTGTCTGGAGCCATAGGATGTATTGGGTTTTCTTGGGTAAGTTCATGGTGGACAGGCAGGTGGGTCCAATCAAGTTCTAAGATCCCTTCCCCTCCCTTCTTTAGTTCCTACCTTGGTGATGTTCATACAAATCCCAAGCACACACAACTACAGTGGAACCTCAGATAATGTGTTCCCTGAGTTTTTCCATATAGCAAAACGGTTTGTTATGCAAATTTCCCATAGGAATGCATTGATATATAATGCGGTTTTAGCAAAAATCCGTTATGCAAAATACAGTTTCCCATAGGAATGTATGGAAAATGGCTATGGAAATTTTCGTTATCGAAGTGTGCCATTCGTATTTGATTTCTTTTCATTATGTGAGTTTTTTTGCTGTCCGGACCCTTCGATATCTGAGGTTCCACTATTGTATGAATGATGTTCATACACGATGTTCATACAAATCCCAAGCACACACAACTATTGTATGAACATGGGCCAATTCTTTGGTGGATTAGGAAAGGGAAAGGTCGCCCTTGCTCAAAAGGCAGTCGTATCCAACTCTAGGGTTAAGTGCTCATCTCTGTTAATAGCCAAAGAGCCAGCACTGTCTGCATCTGCAGATGTTTCCATGGACATGTGGCAGGCATGCCTCAACACCAGAGTGCACAGAATGCTGTTTACCTTCCCACTGAAGTGGTCCCTATTTGTCTACTTGCAATTTCTTGCTTTCGAACTGCTAGGTTGGCAGGAGCTGGGACAGAGATGGGAGCTCACTTAATATAGCATACAGTATTAATAGATTACTATAGCTTTTTGTAATTGTTCAATTTTGGATTCAGAAAGTCATGATCTTCCAGAACTACTGATAATTGCACTGAACAGAGATGGTGTGAGCTGAAGTCCAGGACTGCATGTTCACTTTATGACATGAGTAGCAACCCTGAAGAAATTCATTCACAATATTTTAGGGTATTACTATCATATATATTACAAACAAAAGGAAAACATTTATTATTGTTATGCTTAGTGTTTTTAAAAGGAATAAAATTATGCCTTATATCCAGGACTTATTAGTTTTATCCCATTATTTAGAACAGGTTCAGTGGGAAGGTGATAATGACCTCCAAACGTTATGTCCCACAATCCAGGAACAAATTACCATAATCCATGTGGTTTGTATGATTTCCTTGTTAGATTCTGCTGGCTGTTTTGTGCTTGTCTATTCTTGAACTTGGAAGAACTTACTTTTGAACAGGTATTGCTTTGCTAAGGTTGAGATCTCAAAATAGTTTCAGTTGTCTGTGGTTGGGCTTTATATGGAGCACAGTAGGAGACTTGACACTTGCACTCCTGTGTACATATCCCCCAGCCACCACATAAACAGATGTGATATATCATGCAAGTCATCCAAGTGGGTGATTAACGTTCCCCAATTTTGTGACTTAAAGATTTCTATACATCTTGGCTCCTAGATGTAATTGTACACATAGTAGACATGAGTAGTTACAGTCATTCTCATGCCTTGTAATATCCTCAGCCCATGCACAGTTTGTAAAATATAGACATATTTAAGAGAAATCAACCATGTTTTATTTTCTGTTTGCTATGTTTCTCCATTCTAGGCTTCAAGCCCAGTTTGTACAGAACTGGAGACAGTCATGCTGGATTGGCTAGGAAAGATGATCAATTTGCCTCCACAGTTTTTGGCTGAGAAGGAAGGAGAAGGAGGTGGGGTGATCCAGGTAATGTGGAATGCTTGAAGGCTTAATTGCTGTTAGGTACATATCCTATTTAAGCCACATAGAAATAAATAAATATGTATCTTCAAATACATTCATTCAGTCTCTAATCCAGTTCTCCAAATATTTCACTAAAGCAGTTAAAGCAGCATCACCCATTTTACAATAGGGAGGTATTATCAGACAGAGGGTGTTAATTTACAGAAGTACAAAAATATATGAGGGAGCCTTAGGAGAGGACCTCCAAACAGGCTGATATCCAGAGATGGAGAGAGAAACAGTTTTAAGTGTTGTGTGGGAGGATAAATAGAGAAGCATGATTGAAAAATGAGAATTAATAAAGATGTGCATAACATGCAGTGAGCAGAATACGTGATTCCTGGTTTGCACTGGAAAGCTATCTGATAATCTCTCCAGGAACGTATATTCTGCCCTAGAGACAGATGAAAAGAATGAAGATTTCAAAGTAGCATCACTGGAGCATACCCTCAAATCCCCAAAATACCGTAATAAAATATTTAAAGTCCAACCCAGTGTGCACTGATCAGGTTCAACAGGCATGGAATACTAGTTGGCTGTTGGAAAACTGTGTGGAAGATGGCAGAGTTTTCTAAAGATAAGCACATGCTATGCTACAACATTTTGTTATAGGTCCTACCTTAACTACTAAGAGTTGCTCTACAGTATTTCAAAAGACATGCCTTTATGGGAATTTAACTAAATCATAGGAAATAGAAAAACTCCTACTGTCAAGAAAGCAACTTATGCATAGCCAGGTTGACAGTCCAGTTGGCCATAGTCAATTTCAAAGTAGCATTTGTGGAGCAGAGGCAACTCTGATTTGTCCTGCATGCAGTATATTTTGTTGAGGTTGTTAAACCACTTTCTATTTGTTATAGTAGGAGTATCTGATGTGAATTGCTACATAAAACTGAGACTTAATTATCCAACTTCACACAATTTCAAATGGCTTATAGGCCAGCTGGTGTGTGTGAACAAAACAGTCTATCAATTGAAATATGTGCTAAAATGGATTTAAGTTATGGGTTATGTTCTGGCTAGTATATTAGTAGATCAAGAGAGACACTTCATCAAATGGAGATATGATATTAGATCTTCTTCCATGTCTTGGCCAGAGATGAAACTGCCAAAATGAAGCCAACTTTTGGTGAGTTCATTCTGTAGTTCCCTTTCCCTGACCTAGTGTGAGAAAGAATAACCGGCACAACAAGGTGGCTATTGCATAGGATACGCCCAATTATGGTACAAACTTTGAGGAGGTTCTTTCTGTGTACCCCATATTTTCATTTTGATTTATGATATTGTAAGCCAATAACTTGGCAAATGTTTTGCCTTTAAAGCCCAAAGTGCCTAGAAGAGAATGAAGTAAATCAATAGAAAATTAGAGCAGCCAAGCAGCTATAAAACATGGTCACTATGTACATGAAATTGCAAACCTACTATGACAGATAGGTGTTGACCTTACCCTTGCCCTGGGGCTCTCCAGTTCCTTCCGAGTTTCCAAGACCAGCCAGCTCTGTGGAATTCCCCAAGACTCCAAGTACAGGAGTCCTAAAAGTCATCCTGCAAAAACCTGCAGCAACCTGAGGCTTACCTGTATTAATAGAGCCCAGCAAGTGGTATGTGTGGTAGCATGTGGCTTATGGCTCAACTGTTGTCTTACCCCCGCTTCCAAATAAATAGACGTTGTTGATGAGGAAAAATTGTTTATTGTTCTCGAAGCATAATGTAGAGATAACAGTTCATTCATTGGTTCATGATACAAGAATACAGCAGAAAAAACACTAATCAAAAAGTACAGTTAGGAAAATCCACACTCAGGCCTTCCCCCATGGAACAAAAGGAAAACCTGACTAATCTAGGTA
Source organism: Bradypodion ventrale (assembly GCA_035047345.1). Classification (NCBI taxonomy): domain Eukaryota; kingdom Metazoa; phylum Chordata; class Lepidosauria; order Squamata; family Chamaeleonidae; genus Bradypodion; species Bradypodion ventrale. The sequence continues at coordinate 52,677,332 of JAWDJE010000006.1, forward strand.
ATCATGACTAAGCTTGGGTCGGAGTAAGGACTCAGTGTTAGAGTCCCCATCTCCCTTCTGAGGTGTAATTCTCAGAAACCCCACACTCGAATCTCATCCCAAAACCCATACAGCCAATTAGGGCCCAGGGATAGTATAAACACACCCTGGTTCCCATAACAAATGTCTGGTGTTCCCTGGCTCGGGATTTTGATGCAAGCGAACATTCCAGGCTTGGAGAAGAGACAAAACATAGGCCTGAACATGGAGGTATAATAAGGGGAGTTGTCATGATGTCATAAACTTGAAGGTGATAATTGAAAGTCCACCATGTTAGTTGCCCCAAAACATTGGCTAATGGTGCTTTGATTGTGTGGAGTCATGAAAGTAGTTTGATCGAAAATGCCAGCTTGCGTCTGGGTGAACCACCCAGAGAGTGCACTAAGCGCTATGAGGGGGCATGCAGGTGTAATTGCTATCATTAACTCCCTTCGATGTCAGGTAAATATGGCTACCTCTTTTTTAAAAAAAAACAACCCACGTTCCAGATTTCAACGTGGGCTGTCCACTGGCCCTGTGTGGATCTTTTAACTTGTGTGTGTGGGGAAGCAACATACAAGAGCCACACAGTCAGGCGGCACCCAAGTGCTTGCGAGCCTTAAGTCATGCAGAAGTAAAATCCTCCTGCTTCCTGGCTGGGTGCCCCACAAAGTTCAAACTTCTACCAGACGTCAGCGCCCTGACTAAATAGGAGAAAGATCCGCGATAACCTAAAGAAGCTTATCAGAAGAGTAAAAACAAATAAACGTTGTGGCACCTTAAAGACTAACTGCTGTATTTTAATGTTAGCTTTCCTGTATCAAGTCCACTTCCTCAAAGATAAGGGTGAGAGACTTCATGGCATCGATTTATGATACACATCAGGTACAGAGGCACACACAGACTAACACCGCTTCAGAAGTTTCAACTAAAGGAGGCTGAAGGTGATGATTAGGGAAACTGAGGAGGACACTCAAGAGGCCCGGTAGCCCTTTTGCCGTACAATGTTGCCGCCTGAGCTGCCAACATTTCGGAGGCCCCCCTCCCTTTTCCTCCCTCAGGGGACCCTTTTGGCGCTCTGACCATGCTCCAAGGCTTCTTGCTTACTCGAAAGCAAATTAGCCATAGCAGGCTCCGTCTCCCACTCCCCCTGCTGTCACATCATTGATCGCTGTTGGTGATCAACTTGCTCTTCAGCTTCTCTTTGGTGAGCACTGTCAGGTCCGCCAGATACTTGGGCATCGCCAGGCTTGGACCCTTGTCACCGGCTGCCCTCCTGAGAGAGACAGTGAGGAAAGGAAATTGGCCGCCAACAAAAGAGTGAAAGAAGGAGGGTGTTGTGTTCTAAGGGTTTTACCTTCCACATGGATTACAATGTATCTGAACCAATGTAACCTTGCCTATAGCAACAATGTAACCTTCAGCTGTATCATATGAACCCTGAATGAGGACGCGAGCTAATGTCCACCAGCTGGCAGCAGCGAGCGTCCAAGCTCTCTTGGTCCGATCTCATCAAAGGCAGCAGCGCGGGAAGCTTTCCCGCCACGACCTACACCTGGACAAGAAGGGCGTGACTCGCAATGACGTCACGCAGGCAGTAGCCAATGGGCTACAATGGCACCACGTTCAAATGTATTACCACTGTATATAAAGAGCTATCGATCCGCCATTACCTCATGTTCCCTCTGCCCACGATGCAATAAACCTGAGTTAACCCAGCCCGAGGCTGTGTCCTGTGTCTTGGTTCTCATACACCAAATTGGCGACGAAGGTGGGATCATGGATTCCCAAAGTGCCAGGACACAGAGCGGGTTCAATATTACCAAGCCGCAAGACTGGACCATCTTTAACATGGATTTCAAGGCGGCATTGGTGGAACTCAAAGTCAAAGACGACGAGGAAAGGAAGAGGGCCATCCTCACCCGAATGCTGGGTGTAGAGACCAAGCGGACGCTGGTGGGCATGATCGAACCGAAGACGTTGGACGACTTCAAAACCGACGACATACTGAAGTTGCTGCGTGAGCGTTTCCAACCCTCGAAGGCAATGTTTCCTGCTAGGAGCGCGTTTTGGAGGCGAGTCCAAGCGCCGGATGAGTCGGTAGAGGCGTTCGTGGAGGCCCTGAGGGTAGCCGCCGTTCCCTGCAAGTGGGACAACCTGGAGATGATCATGAGGGACGTCGTGCTGTGTGGCCTGAAGGACAAGGAAGTGCAGCGCCGCCTGATGAACAGGGAGCCGCCACCCACGTTGGCCGAGGTCGTAGAGACCGCGGAATCCGCGGAGTCCACGAATGCGGGAGTGGACGAAATACACGAGTGGCGGGAGTGGCGTCCTAGGGCCAGCAAAGCGGAAAGCTCGGTGCGTGGCAAGTCAGGACAGCCGGTGCACGCGACTCGACGAACCTCGAGGTCCTCTACAGATGGCAGCGACGGCGAAGAGGTACAGAAGGTCCGGAAAGGGGGGCGCCGCTGCGATGGTTGTGGGGCAGCCCACGAGCGTGCGAAGTGCCCTTTCAGGAAAGCCGAATGTTACAGCTGTGGCCGGCGCGGGCACATCGCCAGGGCATGCAGAAATCGGAAAGAGGGCCGGAGGCAGTCGAAAGACCGTTCGGCCAGACCGGACCGTCCAGCGAGACCCCAAGATGGCGCCCGACCCACGAGGAAGCAGGACGGCGTGGGCCGCGTCTCGGACGGCAGTGAGGACGACACTGTGTTCAGCGTGTCCGCGGGACAAAACCATTACTTCATTGAGGTAATAGTACAAGGGGCCCCCGTTAGGATGGAGATTGACTCGGGGTCCTATTATTCCATAATCCCCCAGAAAGAGTTCTTGAAGATCGACCCCCAAGCGCGGCCCAAACTTAAGACTCTGAGGTCCACGCTACGAGACGTACAAGGGAACTGCATTCCAGTGCTGGGGGTCGGGAAATTTCGGGTTCGTTATAAGAGACATTCTGCAGAACTCCCGTTAGTCGTTCTAAAAGGGGGGAATTGTAGCCTCCTAGGGACGCAGTGGTTTCAGCCCTTGGGCTTGTTCATAGGGGGGGTGCATGCCGTGGGCGCGGATCCGATACAAGCGGTGTGTGACGCGCACCCCGCCGTTTTTGAAAAAGGACTTGGAAAATTCAAGGGACCCCCCGTAGCCTTCGACCTAGACCCGGAGGTCCGCCCGATAAGACTCAAACCGCGCAGGGTGCCTTTCGCACTAAAGGACAAAATAGAGGCGGAACTGGACAAACTGGTGGGCCAGGGGATTCTTATTCCTGTTGATTCCGCGGAGTGGGAAACTCCAATCGTAACAGCCCTGAAGGCTAACGGGGAGGTGCGCATTTGCGCTGATTATAAGTGTACAATTAACAAGGCGATTCGCCCTAATGCATATCCGGTGCCAGTGGTCAGCCACCTTTTGGCCAGGCTAAATGGGGGAAAGTGTTTCGCTAAGCTCGACCTGGCACAGGCCTATCAACAACTGCCCGTAACTCCCGCCACGGCCGCGGCACAAACGATAGTCACACATAAAGGAGCGTTCCAGGTGTCGCGTTTACAGTTCGGCGTGAACTCGGCACCCGGCCTTTTTCAGTCGCTTGTGGAACGCCTCCTGAAGGGGCTGGAGGGGGTGTTACCTTATTTTGATGACGTATTGATAACAGGGGGGAGTGAGGCCGAACTGGCTAAGAGATTGGATAAAGTGCTAACGGTGTTCGAGAAAGCGGGGCTGAGACTGAGGAAGGACAAATGTGTTTTTTTCGAAACCGAGGTCGAGTTTTTAGGGTTTCGGATCACACCCGAGGGTATTAAGCCGTCCAAATCCAAGGTAGCAGCCATTAAGAAGGCCCCTCGCCCCACATCCAAAACCGAACTTCAGTCATTCCTGGGGCTCCTCAATTTTTACCATACATTCCTTCCGCGGAAAGCCTCCGTGGCCGAACCGCTTCATCGGTTACTTAAAAAGGAGGAGACATGGATGTGGGGTGACGAGCACGAGAAGGCGTTCAACGAACTAAAGCAACTTCTAACATCGGACGCAATCCTTACGCACTTCGACCCAAAACGGCCGGTGGTCTTAGTCTGTGATGCATCACCGGTGGGGGTGGGGGCGGTGCTTTGCCACGTGTTGGATGACGGTCGGGAGGCCCCAGTTGCGTTTTATTCAAGGTCCCTGTCCCAAGCAGAGCGAAATTACGCACAAACCGACAGGGAGGCATTAGCAATAGTAGCGGGGACCAAAAAGTTTCACGATTTTCTGTATGGCCGCCCGTTCAAAATCGTGACGGATCACAAGCCCCTGTTAGGGATTTTCACGGCAGGCAAGCCCACGCCGCAGATACTATCCCCGAGAATGTTGCGATGGGCCATTTTTCTTAACGCATACCAACACGAGTTGGAGTACCGGCCCGGAAAGGAGATCAGCCATGCTGATGCGCTTTCGAGATCCCCTTTGCCCTTGTCGGACGACCAAAAAGCCAGAATAGGAAGAGACCGCCAGGTGTTGCTAATCGAGGTTTTAGACGAACCCCCAATAGTACCAGCCGATATAGCCAGGGCGACAGGCAAGGACAGAACGCTGGCGAAAGTCAGCTCATGGGTGCAGAAAGGGTGGCCAGCATCGTCCCCAAGCAAGGAATTCGACCCATTCTTTCGGAAGAAGCTAGAGCTGTCCATAGAAAGGGGGTGCCTATTGTGGGGCCAACGGGTGGTGGTCCCGACACCCATGCGGCCGAGGGTACTCAAACTGCTGCACGTCAGTCACCCGGGCATCGTTCGCTCCAAGGCGCTGGCCCGCAGTTACTTCTGGTGGCCACAGCTGGACGAGGACATTGAGCACATGGTCGGCACTTGTGAGGCGTGCCAGGGATCCCGACCAGAGGCGGCCCGGCTCCCGCATAGGGAATGGGACACAGCAAGGGGGCCATGGTCCAGAGTGCACGTAGATTTCGCTGGCCCATTCCGAGGAACCATGTTTCTCCTGGTGGTGGATGCATTCTCAAAGTGGCTGGAGGTCATTCCGGTAAAGAGCACGTCCTCCACCACTACAATTAATCAACTACGGAGAGTCTTTTCAACGTTCGGTTTACCCGACACTTTAGTCAGCGATAACGCGAGTTGCTTCACCTCCTCAGAGTTCGGGGCATTCATGGAGGCGAATGCCATTCGGCATGTCACGTCCGCACCGTTTCACCCGGCCACGAATGGCCAAGTGGAACGGTTGGTGCGTACAACAAAAGAGGCGCTTCGGCGCATGGGCCCCGGGGACCTGAACCACCAAGTATGTCAGTTCCTATTAGCATATAGGGTGACCCCCTTAGCGTCAGGTTATTCACCGGCAGAGTTATTGATGCGGCGGAAACTGACTACGCTCCTGTCCAGGCTGGACCCCACAAGAATTGAGGATAAGGGGAAAAACGTGGGGCTGGCAGTCTCAAAAGGTTTCGCCGCCGGCGACCCTGTTCATTGCAGGAACTATGCCAGCGCGGGGCCAGCCTGGGTGCCGGGGACGGTTGTAGAACAGACGGGGCCAGTGTCGTACCGAGTCGAAACCCACACCGGTCTCCTCTGGAGGAGACACGCAGACCAACTGAGGCACCGAGTCAGTGGGCCAGTCAGTGAGGATCCCCAACAAGATTCAGCGTTAGGGTTCTCCCCCACCCGCGTAACCCAAGGGGGAGACAGCAGCGGACAACAGTCCCAAGCAAGGGGGGAAGGAAGAAGCAGCGGCCCCGACTCATATCCTTTTGATAAACCAGTTCCATCAGAGGCCGGGGAAGGGGGAGAGGAGTTCGCGACCGCTGAGTTCGCGACCGCTGCCCCCGAATGGACTTTAGATTTTGATTTAGCGAGCCGGGGGGGTTTTCAGGAGTGTTCCCCCACCCATCCAAGCGAGAAGAGGGGGTTTTCGTTAGCCCCCAGTGCCCCCGGTTCCTCCCTAAGTAAGAGCACACCTCCCAACAACGCCGCAGAGCCGCGGCAAGTCACTAACGAGTCTCCCTCTCAAATTACAGGACAGGAAACCAGGGGACAAAGAGAAGGTAGCAAACCCGGGGAGAGGCAGCCCGCATCGAGACCCCAGCGTGTTCGAAACAAGCCATCTTGGCTGAGAGATTTTGTCTCCTAGGAGGGGGAGTGTCTGGAAGCATGGGCTCGAGACGTTGTCTCGTCCTAGGGGGGAGGGATGTTGTGTTCTAAGGGTTTTACCTTCCACATGGATTACAATGTATCTGAACCAATGTAACCTTGCCTATAGCAACAATGTAACCTTCAGCTGTATCATATGAACCCTGAATGAGGACGCGAGCTAATGTCCACCAGCTGGCAGCAGCGAGCGTCCAAGCTCTCTTGGTCCGATCTCATCAAAGGCAGCAGCGCGGGAAGCTTTCCCGCCACGACCTACACCTGGACAAGAAGGGCGTGACTCGCAATGACGTCACGCAGGCAGTAGCCAATGGGCTACAATGGCACCACGTTCAAATGTATTACCACTGTATATAAAGAGCTATCGATCCGCCATTACCTCATGTTCCCTCTGCCCACGATGCAATAAACCTGAGTTAACCCAGCCCGAGGCTGTGTCCTGTGTCTTGGTTCTCATACACCAAAGAGGGAGGAGGAGGGTCGAGAGGAAAGTAGAGGAAAAGAAGGAAGGAAGGAAGGAGGGGGCGGGAGGAACCATGGAGGTAGAAGAACAAGAAGCAATCGTAAACAGTAGTCTGCCTGCTAATGTTTTGGGCCATCTAATATGGTGGCAGGCCACGCCCACTGGCTTCAAAGCAACGTACAGCATGACGTCTGTAGCGCCATCTCCCCTTATTATACCTCCATGGGCCTGAAGCTCTGAGAAGCTTCTACTAAGCACACCTGTTTGATAAGCGAAGCAGATAGAATTATGAGGCCTTTGCAAAGAAGCAAAGCTACATTCTGAGACAGTTTAAAAACTAAAGAGACTCCATAATGAATAACTTGTAACCCATTTTCATCACACCTACTTTATGTGGTATTGTTACTACTATTGCTTAATCAACTTTAAAATTGTGATGTGCATTTCCTTGTGTTACAAAAATATCTTTTTATATCTCTGTAGTCACGCACATTTTGTCCTGGCAACAATGAACAATTCAGGGCTGTTTGCAAACTGGAGATGCTTCCATTTTAAGCTCTTGATTGCTATAATTTTGGAAGACATTGATCAATGGTCCCTGCTGCTGTTGAAGATGAGGCAATTTGTGCTGCTGATCTCCCCCCCTTGTACTCATAAAAATAAGGAAAAGAAAAAATAGCATGACCAAGGTGTGATCTATATCAAAGTGCCAATCATTGCAGGCTCTGTGTTGACTTGGGGAAATTGCTGCTTAATTACCTGAAAGGCCAAATCAATATGAGGCCTGTTGTTTTTGCCTCAGAGGCTGACAACTGGGGGTGGGGGTGGGTGAAAGATGATTCTGGCTTCAAGGCTCTGGTGACACAAGTGGCATTTCTTACCAATATTTCTGCCCCCTCTTGAGCCTTCTTACCATGCTAACCATCATTTTCTTGCAAAGAAGGGAAGAGTTAAGAATTGTTTTATTTAGGATGACTGACAAAACCTTCTCAGCAGTGTTTACAACATAGGTATTTCATTCACCTGCCCCATGCCATTTGATTGAAAGTTCAACCATATATGTAAAACTTCAGAACCAAATCAAAGTTAGTCTTATCGGATGTAGACCAATTAAAAGGTATGGCGCTTGGAAGTCACAACTAAGACCCCCATAGATTTCAGTGCCAGCTATTTAGGTAAGGAGATTAACTTGTCCTTTAAATCAAAGGGGCTTACAAATACTTAATGTTACAGTATCTGGATTTGAACAAAGCATTGTCTGGCTGGTTGCCTTTCTGTCTGTCCACTCACCTTCTTTTCCCGAATCTTTCCAAGGATCCTTCTACAATAATACATTTATAATTTACTGGTATGGTAAACTTGAAAATAATTCAGCAGCAAACCAATTGTTGTAGTAGAAAGAATTCCTTTAAGTAAGATGATTACAGGAGAAAGAGCTGTGGTTGCATCAGAACACAAGGAGTCCCCATTCACCTCTTGATATGCCTCCTAAATACCTGTTTGGAAATACATGGTGCCATCTTAAATCTTCACTTCTCAGAATGTGCGTCAGACCTCATGACTGGAAGGTCAGCAGGTCAGCAATTCGAGACCTGAGAGGTGAACAATGGAGTGAACTTCCATCTTTGTCCCAGCTCCTGTAAACCTAGCAGTTCGAAAGCAAGAAATTGCAAGTAGATAAATAGGTGCCACTTTGTTAGGAAGGTAACAGTGTTCCATGTGCTCTGGCAGCTAGTCATGCCTTCCACATGACCATGGAAACGTCTGCAGACACAGACAGTGCTGTCTTTTTGGTTGTAAATAGAGATGAGACTGACCCTAGAGTCAAATACAACTGGCTTTTGAGAAAAGGCAACCTTTACCTTTACCTTACCATCAAGTTAGTTCTGATATATAGCAACACTTTCCAGAGTTTTCTAGGAAGACTCATATGTGGTTTATCCTTCCCTCCTTCTGGGGGCATCCTGGGACTGTGCAGCTTGACCAACACCACCTAGGCTGGGTCTTCTGAGATGCACAATGGGAAATTGAACTCTCAAACACTGTTTCCACAGCCAGATACCTAAACCACTAAGCTATCCAGCCTGATTTCCCACTATTAGGAGCCATTTTCTGTTGGACTATCCTGCCCATTGAGTCTGTTCTTTTTCATCCCAGGGCACTGCCAGTGAAGCAACTTTGGTTGCAATGCTTGCTGCTCGAATGAAAGCAGTCCACCGTGCCCAATCAGAGAACAAAAACCTGACCCATGGGGAGATCATTGACCGGCTCGTGGCTTATACTTCTGACCAAGTGAGTAGAAATCTGTTAGTCTTAAACGTGCTATGTGCCTCTTTGTTATTTTGATGCCACTACCCCTGTGGAAACTACTGCATAAAATGTAGAACACTTGGTTACAATGTGTTTTTCATCCAACTCTTTGCTTTCCAAGGTGCTCCCAAGGAGGCATACCTTCAAGAGCTGAAGAATATGTAATAACATGCTTTTAAAAAGTTGTCAACTTCTATTCTAAAGAAAAAAAACAATTTTAGAGGTCCAATCCAGAATATTCTCTCAAATTATATTAAGGACTAGCAAAGGTTGCCCGGCGTTGCCGGACTGTTTTAAATGGTGTTGGAAAGTGTTTGTTGTTGTTGTTGTTGTTAATGTTTGTAAAGAAGAGGTTAGTCTATAATTGAAATTTTTAAAATTTTTATTTATACAATTTTTTTTGATGGCCTGTTATAAACTGTAATGAGTTTTGTTTGGTGTTTTGGTTTTGTGGATAAAAAAAAGAATAAAGGATGATATACTTTTTCCAAAAAAATTATTTAACCCAATATTTTTTAGTATGTATTTTTTAAAAAATTGTTGTACTGTAGGTAATAATTTAAAAAAATGTGAAAGTACATGTTTTTTTCACAATAAATGTTCTTAAACTGTGTATTGATGTTTTTGCTTTTTATTTGAGTAAAAATTCAGCACAGGAGTTTTGAATAGTTTTTATTTTATTTTATTGACATCTGTTTTTGATTTGTGTGAAATTGTAATTTTGTGTTATTTGTTTTTACTTGTTTTTACTCTTGGGGCCTTTTGTGTGGGGCTGTTGTGTCTTTTTGAATTTTTTTATTATTGTGGGCAGCAAGTGCTGCTGGTAGGGGTTATCTTGTATTTTGACTGTTTTTTCTCTCGTGGCCTCTGGGTGAGCTTCTTCCAGTAAGTAGTCTCTTTCTTTATTCATTTCTTTTCCAGTCGTTGTGGTGTGATGTCGTGTGTTGGTGAGTTGGCTGTTTTTCTTTATTTGGGGTGGTGGTGGTGGTTGGATTTTGTGGTGTTTGGCTGGGTGCTGGGTGTGTTTGGAAATGTTTGTTGTTAGTTACCTTGTATTGTTTGTTGGTGTTATTTTTGTTTGTTTTTGTGTATTTTTGAATGTTTTTGATTGTTTGTTTTTGTGTTTTTTGGTGTTCTACGGGGGGATCCCCTCTCTGCCGTCTCCCCTGGCTCTGGATGGCTTGGGGGGGACAGGCTCCTTTTGTCCCCCCAAACCTTCCAGACTCATGGGACCCAGGAGAGGGGATCGAATCCAGGCCACCCTCTGATATTAAAAGGGAAATCTCAATTGTGGGTTCTCCCTTAATATCAGGGTGTGTGTGATCCCCCTCTCCGCTGGCTTCCTTGGGTTTGGGAGGGTTGGGTTGAGAAAAGGGGTCTGTCTCCCCAACCCTTCCGGACCCAGGAGAGCCATCGGAGAGGGGAATCCCCCCCCAACTCCGTTTTTAAAGAGAAGTAACCACTTGGTTTCTTCTTTTTAATATGGGGCGTGTGTGTGTGTGTGGGGAGGGGAATCCCCTCTCTGCCAGGTCCCCTGGGGTCAGGAGGGTTGGGGAGACAGGCTCCTTTTGTCCCCCCAACCCTCTCAACCCCAGGGGAGCCAGTAGAGAGGGGGAGCACAACCCCCACCCACCCAGTGATATTAAAGGGGAAACTCCGATTAGGAGCTTCAGGTGCCGTTGGGGAGGGGGGCTTTGGTTCCCGAGGCTTGGCGGACTTGCTCTCCCGGTTTTTTTTAAATTTTGGGGCGCCGGCTTCCTCAGCGTTCTGCGTGCTCATGGCGCTCAGGACGCTGGGGCTTGTAGTTATGGGTTTGTGCTTTGTGTTTGTGCTGCGTTTTTTTTAAACGGTTTTCTTTTGATTGGCTGCAGCGCGTTTCCGAACGTTCCTTGCGCCGCGCCGTGCAAGAGCCTCTCAGCCTGATTGGCTCTGGCGTGGCGCGGCGCAAGGAATGTTGGGAAATGAAGTTGTTTCCCTTTTTTCGCGTTTGTGGGGCTGTTGCCCCACTGCCTGTTTTCTCAATCCTTTTTTGACCTGCGGACCCAGATCGGCCGTGTGCACGAAGGGTGAGTGCAGGCAAGTAGGGCGAGGCATAGCAACCTATAGCAAGTTCCAACGGTTAACCCTTGGTTTTATAGGTTAAGATCTGGGGCTGTTTGCCTTCTTTATTGCTATTTTTGCTTGAAGCAATGGTTCTCTAAACAATACTTGGGAGGGCAGATAGCTGCAAAGAGGCAATACTGGACAGGAACCTGGTGTCAGGCTAATCAGGATTAGGGGCTTCCAGTTGCTCCTTTACATCCAGACAGAGGCAGATAGTTCTATAGATGAGCCAATGGGATGTAGTGGATAGAGTAGGGACTCAGGGCACTGAGACTGAACTCCAAACATGGCCATCAAAACTTCCTGGGGAGTAGTAATGATCAACTGCTACTTGGACATTTCATGTAACTGAAAAATCCTATCAAGGTAAGCATAAATTGGAAATGACTTCAGAGCACACAACAACAGTGACAACAATGGCAACAACAAAGGCAACAATAACAATGGAAATGCTGGAGGGGGATAAAGGGCCGCCAGGGTTCAGAGGTGGCTGAAGACATAAAGCACAGTGTCTCCTCCCCTTCAGCCACACCAACGCTGGAGGAGGATAAAGGGCCGGCTGAGGTCTCGAGGCGTCCGAAGATGCCATCAAGGTCATTGAGCCCCAACTCCGTCGAGGACATTGAGCCCTGGGCTCTGTCAAGGACGTTGAGCCCTGTATTCCATTGAGGATGTTGAGCCCTGGACTCCGTTGAGAACGTTGAGCCCCAGGTTCTGTCGAGGATGTTGAGCCCCAGGCTCTGTTGAGGACATTGTCGAGCTGTGGTGCCGACAGAGGACAATGTGTTTTATTGTTTGAATTTATATTTTGTGCTGTTTTGCAATATTTTGTCAGGCGCCCTGAGTTGCTCTGCGAGTAGGGTGGCATACAAGTGGGAATAAATAAATAAATAAACAAGCTATTGAACATTCCCCTCATCCAGCAGTAGCCATCCATCCATTTCCTCCAGAAGTTGATTCTTCAGCATTCTTTATCAGTTCTGATTCTTATCCCCACAATTGTTGAAGCACATTTACAGTTTAGAATTTGAAGATACATTTGAATTTTGACCTTTTGCTTTTGCCATAATCAATTAGCTTTACTGGCATTGAAATTGTGTAGCCTTTGTTCTGTAAGCAATGATCTAAGAACTCAAAGAAAGAAACAGATGGTATTTCAGACATTTTCTTGATTAAATGGACACCCCAATTTTCTCCTGAAAAGTCATGTGTATTCAAATGTTATGCCAGCTAAGATAAACCTCCTCAATACCAACCTGGGCAGTGACTAATCTGCCACTGGCTGTCCAATGACTAATCAATCACTGGCTGTCTAGAAACATTTAATATAAAATGGTTTTATATTTCTGTCCAAACCATGTCCTTTTTCCCAAAGAGGCTAATACTTAGCAACTATTTACTGGCTGTTCTCAGTGGGGAAATCCTCCACATAAATCCTGAGAAAGCTTTGAACTTTAAAGAAAGAAATTATTGACCTTGTACTTCATCATTCTTACTTTTCTTTAAAGTTCTATCAGAGGAAACCAGGATGACATTTACGTTTCTAAATGTCAGAGAACTATTTCTTTTCTTTGATATTTAGAATTTTAAAAACTGTAATCCCTGTCTTTGCAGCTTCTGATGCCACAATATTAGAAGCAACTATTTCATAAAGTTCTGTACTGAACACAAACAACTCTTAAATAGCAATTAGCATTAATAGTACAAGCATATCAGAACCTTTTCTTTTATCCTAAACCTCAGAATGATAAAGAATATCTTGTCCATGATTCAGCTGGTGAAATCTATCCGATTTGATCTGTTTGCATGTGAAGTGACCCTATCGCTCTGCTTTACTGTAGATTTGGAATGAATGTTGCCATTAGCAACATTTCCAGCCGCTGACTGAACATGGGCTCCAACTCTAAGTCTTATAAATCAGCAGAAGATAATATAATGTATCAGACTTTGTGAAAAGCAATCTATTTGTCAGATTGATCTTGTGTGCCTGTTTTTTCCAGATAATAAATTTAATTCAGAATGGAGTCCAGCTGTGTGACTACAAATAAATATAACAATATTTAATGGATGAATATGTGAATGTCTTTCACTACAATTGAAGAAAGAGAAAGAAAGTAAAGATGGAAATAGAAACTCTTTTTCCTTGTCACCAGGGTTCCTTCCCAATGCATTTATTTTGACTGTATGAGCCAGCATGTACATGAAAAGGAATGCATTGTGAAAAAAAGAGGGAGGGAGGGTTTCGGATCACAGAAATTGTGTATTTATGTGAGGTGCTTTTCTGCTCTTCTTTTGGAGCATTTGAACTCTCCCTGTGTGTAGAGTAACAGTCACAAGCTTCTGAGTGAGCAGCTCTGCCACTCCTCTCTGCCCCTTTGCACTTTGCACTGTAAATGTCTGCTCCTAAATGAGGAATGACAACTAGTTTCCATGTCTGCTGAAGGTCACCTTTTTGTGTATGCCAGAAACAAGGATTTGCCTTAAGATGTTTCTAACCTTTTAAAGCATCCTGTTGCTGAGCTTGTGGTCTCTCCTACTTTAGTTCATATGTGGCTGCTTCCTCAGTTCACTGTGGAATGACTCAGTGATAGAAAGAAACTAAGTTAAAACTAAGGAGAACCTTTAGTTTTGACAAAAGATGCACATGTTGCTGGAATAAGAAATGGCAAAGAATTTGGGCACATAGCCATTTTTCTTTCTTTCCCTACAACAATTACCTTTGGAGTGAAAGAAGGAAAAATGGCTATGTGCCCAAATTCATTGCCATTTCTTATTCCAGCAACATGTGCATCTCTTGTCAAACCTAAAGGTTTTCCTTAGTTTTGACTTAGTTTCTTTCTATGTGCATTTTGTGTTAGATCACTAAAAATAAGGAATGGTGCATCTTCATGCATCTGATTAATAGAAATATATCCTGCAGTTTGAACATATTTTATCTATTGCGTGATTAGAGTAAGTGGCTAAAGGGAGAACCTGAATCAAACATATGCATACATATATATTTGTAACCCTCAATATTTATTCTGGTTACAAGATTTTAAAAACTAGGCCAATATAATAACTAGGTATCTATTTATTTATTGGATTTCTATACCACCCATCTGGGTGTTATCCCACTCTGGGCAGTGAACAAACAGGAAATAAATTACAATAATACCCACAACAAATCAAAATCTACCACCAATAAATACATCATAGACTAAAATAAAATAAAATAAAATAAAATAAAATAAAAATAATTGGCATCAGAGGTAGCTGGCTCTTAAGCCAGAGGTTAGGAGTTTGATTTCTCACAGTACTTCCAGGAAGAAAAGCCACTCCATGTAGTCATGGTCAAGGGGCACAGTCCAAAATGGCCCCGAAAAGAAGGTAATGGTAAACTACTTTTGTGTATTCCCAACCTACAAAACACTGCAAAGGGTAATCAAAAATCAAAATTATTATTATTATATTCTTGGGAAAGTTCATATCACTGTCATAAAATTACAATTAAGTACAATAAAATAGTAGGAGGACATCATTTGATGTCCAAAGTACTTTAGCTTCATCTTCACTATTTGTCCCTCCAATGAACAGTCAGGATTGATTTCCTTTTCTGTTTTTTTTTTTTTTGCAATGGGCTTTTGAAATTGTGGGAGTAAAGCATTTATTGTATTCAGGAGATAATGGCAATAGAAAAATACAAAGGGTGGATTGGAATCCTCACCTCTGGCTGTTTCTTAATTTTTATTGAGGAGAGGAGAAAAACTAACTTGTCAGGCTGCAGAAAGAGCACTTGTGATACATGAAGGGGTCATGCTAAAAATACTATCTGCAAGTAAGATGTGGCTGGATATGTAGTTATTCACAATGGAAATAATAAATTTGAGGAACAGCAAAATTAACACATTCATTTTCAAGTGAGCCTTAATGTGATCTGCACATTATCATATTATTGAGGCTGAGTTGATATATTACCTCATTTTCAATCTGCAGTAAATGTTTCTCCCTTGCATCATTCACTTGATGTTGCAATCATCAGGTGATGAATAATCATATCCAATATTTTACCACACTTTGTGCCTCAGGTTACATTTTATTACTCTATTGACTGTGCCCCTGTGACACAGGTGAAGCAAAAACCACAGAACATGTTCTATGCATCTGTCCTTTATATAGGGATATTCAAGAAAAAATCATATCCCCACTGCTTTGCAATTATCCTGTTAATTACACTATCTGGCTACTATGAGACAAAAGCCCCACTTTTACGCACAATACCACCAAGTTTTGTCCTATGGTGACCAGGATTAGAAGAACAATTCTAGCAGCCCCCTCGGTGGTGCAAACAGTGAATGCTATATTGCAGTAGTAGTCACCATAGTACATCATTTTTAAAACTCATTTTATTCTACTTTTCTAATTTTGAATGGATATGTTTTAAATAAGATATCTTAACTACATTTTAAAGCATTTAAACTTTATAAATTTTTTTAAAAAAATATCTCGTATTTTATGGTGCTGGTCATAGTTTGTAACAAAGTGACTGATGAAACAGAAAAAAGATCTTCTGAAGCATGCTGGGCCAGTATTCTGCAATGTATTCTTTGTAGCAAAAAATATTTCAACTATAGATATTGCCGTTTTACTGATATTACTATTTTACTGGCATTGATAGTCTTAACATTTTTATGCAATGTAATCTTAAATGTTATTATCTTTTATATATCTTTTTACATCTTATCTTTTATTATACCATGCATATATTGTGATTTTAACATGATAAGTACTGGATCCTATTTGGTTGAGTCTGACTAGACTAGCATTCTACATCTCTTTTTTAGTCCCAACACAATATATTCAATCATGTTGTGAATGTTTTATCTATATTCTGTTCTGGTCTTTGACTGTAATAATATTAAATTGAATTGAATTGAATATTAATCTATTATTGTTTTTATTATTTTAAATGATTGAATTTAAAATTTTTAAAAATAATTTATAATTTAAGTGTATGAGCATAGGTGTTTTTAGAATAAAAATTGTACCATTCCATTGCAGGCTCATTCATCAGTTGAAAAAGATAGTGTGATTGCTGGCGTGAAATTTAAACAGATCCCCACAGATGAAAAATTTGCTGTATGTGGGTCAGCTCTAAAGAAAGTTCTAGAGGAAGATAAAGCTTCTGGTCTCATCCCATTCTTTGTAAGTATTAACATTTCTATTTTTTATTATGGTTCTTTTGTTCAGTTAAAAATATACAGTCAGAACTGATCAACGTTCTAACTGGTCTGTTGTTCTGTGCTTTCATCCCTGTGTGATCAGCAACAGTAATATTCATTTCTTGTTTTTAATGTGCAGTCACTGCACTTTGTTCATACAATTTTACAGAAGTTCCAATCATAAGCACCATCTACCTGTATTGGTAATCATTCCATACCACAGGAAAAGGGTACTATAACTGACATTTCAGTGCTTTATGATTGGGGATTTTCATGCTGCTTTATGATTGGGGATTTTCATGCCCTTTCTTTCTTATGGCAGAGCATCCAGTCAGATTCCAGGCATGATAGCATCACCCAGTCTGGTCTATGTCAAAATGTAACTGCAGAGCTATCTAAGAGAAATCAGGGTTTTACGCTAGGCTTGAAACTGACCAGATTAGACTCTTGGTCTGCATGGAATTGACTAGACTATGGGTGGCCAACCTTGGTGCTCCAGCTGTTCTTGGACTTCAGTTCCCAGAAGCCCTGATCAGCAGGTGTGCTGACTTGGGCTTCTGGTAATTGAATCCAAGAATAGCTAGAGCACCAAAATTGGCCACCCCTGGACTAGACTGTAATGTAGGCATTCTCAAGCTAATTTAAGGGTATGTACTTAACTTGGAATTAACTTAGCTTCTGTAATCTTACATAGCATCCAACCAGTCTTTAAAAAACAACAACGAATAGATGTAGTTTTATCATGCTATCACTCTGTCCTCAATCATTCAATGTTTTTACCTCTCTTTTGTTGTTGTTGTTCAGTCGCACAGTCGATTCCGACCCTTTGCGACCCCATGGACCATTTTCCTCCAGGCACCTCTATCCTCCACCATTCTCCTCAGCCCACCAAGCTCTGTGCCCATTGTGTTCACAATACCATCTATCCATCTCATCTTTGGACGCCCCCTTCTTCTCTTTCCCTCCACCTTTCCCAGCATCAAGGCCTTCTCAAGTGAGTCCTCCCTTCTCATTTGATGTCCAAAGCACTTTAGCTTGATCTTCACTATTTGTCCCTCCAATGAACAGTCAGGATTGATTTCCTCCAGTATTGACCTATTTGTTCTCTTTGCTGTCCAAGGGACTCTCAGGACTCTCCTCCAACACCACATCTCAAAGGCATCTATTCTTCTGCGCTCAGCGTTCCTAATGGTCCAGCTCTCACACCCATACATTACCACTGGGAATACCATTGCTTTTACTATGCGAATTTTTGTTTTCAAGGTGATGTCTCTGCTTTTCACTATATTCCCCAGGTTTCTCATTGCTTGTCTCCCCATAATCAGTCGTCTTTTTATTTCATGGCTACAGTCGCCATCTGCAGTGATCTTAGATCCCAGGAAAGTAAAATCTGTCACTGCTTCTACTTCTTCCCCATCTATTTTCCAGGGACTGATCGGACCTGTTGCCATTATCTTGGTTTTCTTGATATTGAGTCTCAAGCCAGCTTTTGCACTCTCCTCCTTCAATCCAATCAAGAGGTTCTTTAGGTTTTCCTCACTTTCTGCCATTAGGGTGGTATCGTCTGTATATCTCAAATTGTTGATGTTTCTCCCAGCAATTTTGATCCCATGTTGTGATTCCTCCATCCTTGCATTGCGCATTATGTGCTCTGTGTATAGATTGAATAAGCAGGGTGATAAAATGCAGCCTTGTCTTACTCCTTTTCCTATTCCAAACCACTCTGTCATTCCGTGTTCTGTCCTAACTGTTGCTTCTTGGTTCATGTACAGATTTCTCATGAGGCATATGAGGTGTTCTGGTATTCCCATCTCTTTAATTACTTGCCACATTTTGTTGTGGTCCACACAGTCAAAAGCCTTGGTGTAGTCAATAAAACAAAAGTAGACTTGTTTCTGGTATTCTTTTGTTTTCTCCATGATCCAACGTATGTTGGCAATGTGGTCTCTAGTCCCCCTGCCTCTTCTGAAACTGGCCTGCACCTCTGGTAGTTCTCTCTCCACATGTTGTTGAAGTCTATCCTGTATTATCTTGAGCATCACCTTGCTGGCATGTGGGATGAGCGTAATTGTTTGGTAATTTGAGCATTCTTTGGCATTCCCTTTTTTGGGGATTGGAACGTACACTGATCTTTTC
Source organism: Bradypodion ventrale (assembly GCA_035047345.1). Taxonomy (NCBI): domain Eukaryota; kingdom Metazoa; phylum Chordata; class Lepidosauria; order Squamata; family Chamaeleonidae; genus Bradypodion; species Bradypodion ventrale. Next base: position 52,695,691 of record JAWDJE010000006.1, read on the forward strand.
CAATCCTGTGGCCACTGTTTTGTTTTCCAAATTTGCTGGCATATTGACTGCAGTAGTTTGATTCCATCATCTTTTAGGGCTTTGACATATTAAACTGGGATGCCATCATTTCCACTAGCTTTATTGTTTGCAGTGCTTTTTAGGGCCTTTCTGACTTCACTCTCCAGAATGTTTGGTTCAAGTTCAAATTTCTCATTATTGTTATTATCAGGAGTGTTGAGGTCCTTTTTGTAGAGTTCCTCTGTGTACTCTTGCCATCTTTTTTGATCTCTTCTGCTTCAGCTAACTCTTTTCCATCTTTGTCCCTTATCATGTTCATTTTTGCTTTAAATGTTCCCTTGATTTCCCCAATTTTTTTGAAAAGATATCTAGTCCTGTCTCTTTTGTTGTTTTCCTCCATTTCTTTGCACTGTTCGTTCAGGTATTTTTCCTTATCTCTCCTTGCTTTTCTTTGAAATTCTGTATTCAGGTGGTTGTATTTTTGCCTTTTTCCTTGGACTTTTGCATTCCTTCTTTCTTCTGCTATTTTAAGAGCCTCATCAGACAACCACTTTGCTTTCTTAAACTTCTTTTCTTTTGGTATGGTTTCTCTTGCTGCCTCCTGCATGATGTCCCGCGTCTCTGTCCATAATTCTTCTGGTACTCTGTCTATCAGGTACAGGACATTAAATCTGTTCATGACCTCCACCATGTATTCTTTAGGGATGTTGTGTAGGTCATATCTGTCTGGTCTAATTGTTTTCCCCATTTTCTTTAGTCTAAGCCTGAATTTTGCGATCAGGAGGTTGTGATCTGAGCCACAATCTGCTCCAGGTCTTGTTTTCGCTGACTGAATGGAGGTTCTCCATCTTTGACTGCAGAGTATGTAATCAATCTGATTTCGATGCTGGCCATCTGGTGATGTCCATGTGTAAAGTCACCTCTTGTGTTGCTGGAAGAGGGTGTTTGCTATGACTAGTGCATTCTCTTGGCAGAACTCTATCAATCTTTGCCCTGCTTCATTCTGTGTTCCAAGACCAAACTTGCCTGTTATTCCATTTACTTTTTGATTTCCTACTTTGACATTCCAATCTCCTAAGATATCATTTCTTGGTGTCTGTTCTATGAGGTGTTGTAGATCCTCATAGAACTGGTCAACTGTGGCTTCATCTGCACTAGTGGTTGGTGCATAGACTTGGATTACAGTGATATTGGATTCTGACTGACATCATTCTATCATTTTTGATGTTGTATCCCATTACTGCTTTCCTCACTCTTTTGTTGTCAATTATGGCTACTCTGTTTTTTCTGAGGTTTTCTTGCCCACAGTAGTAGATATGATGGTTTCCAGAGCTGAATTCACCCATCCCTGTCCATTTTAATTCACTGATGCCCAGGATGTCAATGCTTATTCTTTCCATCTTGTTTTTAACCACTTTCAGTTTTCCTTGATTCATAGACCTCACATTCCATGTCCCTATGCAGTATTGTTCCCTGCAACACTGTATTTCTCCTCCCCCTTTTGTATCCCTCCCCCTTTTCAGATCTGCTGTGCTGAGCATCCCCTTGTTTTGCCTTTTGTTTTGGTTCCTAGGGTTCTCCTGGCAAACTTTGTGGCGTGCCTTGCCAGTCTCTACGCCAGTCTTTTCCCATCACACATGTTATCACAGTTTAAACAGTTTGCCTTTTCTTCTTATCTGGAAAGACAGAACCACAGACAAATTGTATTCTAGCCACTATCCAATAAAAACCTTATATTATAGTGCCCTAAAGCAGTGGCATATTTAGGATCTGTGGGCCCCTAGGCTGAACCTGTGGCGCGGGCCCTATCAGGGAAAGTATATATTTTAAAATTAACCTACAAAAACCGCATTTTCAGCAATCATCCAATGAAAAACTGAAAAATAAACGTCATCGCGCTCCGTGTTTTCTGATTTTTAAAAATTGATGTAGAATCATGTGGTGCGGGCCCCCCTTTGTGGTGCGGGCCCATAGGCTTCAGCCTAGGTAGCCTATGCTTAAATCCGGCCCTGCCCTAAAGTGTTTGTTTGTTTGTTTTGCAATTGTGTTAGAAAACTGTAAATGCTCCATTTTGTATGGGTACGAACATCACCAGCTTAGAGAAAATGCAATCAAAATTTTTGAGATTGATACTTCAGATACCACCTAGTATCTTTAATGTTGCAGCCAGCCTAGAAACTGGAATGTATACTGTTCAGTCTAGGCTATGGATATGTTCGTCGTTATACTGGCTAAAACTGTTATTTTCCCCAAACGGACTATTGAAACTAATGCTGCCAGATATTACAGCGGCTTCATGGATATCTATTCTAGAAGGAAAACTGGCCTCATATGGCCTCTCAAAGCAGTTTGTTGTTTCTCTTGGTTTTGTCCGAGCTAAAGAGACAATAAAACAAAGGTTATTGGATATCCATCGGCAACAATCTTAACCTATAAAATCAAGCGTTAACCATTGGAACTTCAGATACAATCCTAAGCCAGGCCCTATAGCCCACACCGAACATTCGTGCACACATCCGAACTGGGTCCGCAAGTCAACGAAGGATTGAGAAATGCGCCAGTGGGGCAAGAGCCCCACAAACACGAAAAATTGGAAACAACTTCATTTCCCAACGTTCCTTGCGCGAGCAAAAGGAACGTTCGGAAACGCGCCGCGGCCAATCAAAAGGAAACCGCAGGGAAAAAACGACGCACAAGCTGAAAACGCAAACGCCAAACTACAAGCCCCAGTGTCCTGTGCGCAGAACACTGAGGAAGCTGGCGAGCGAAAAATAAAAATAAAAAACACACTGGGAGCACAAGTCCACCGCAGTCGGACACAGCGCCTCACAGAAAAAAAACCAAGAAAAACAGGGGGGGCAAGGGGGGAGGCACTGCCCCCCCTTGAAAGTGAACCCATTCCCAGGTAAGCAAAGCCATCAGATGGCGCTCCATCCACTGACTTTACTTACCGCAAAAGGGTTTCGCTTTCAGCGAGGCCAAGTCGCGGGAACCAAAGCCCCCCTCCCCAACGGCACCTGAAGCTCCCGATCGGAGTTTCCCCTTTAATATCACTGGGTGAAGAGGTTGTGCTCCCCAACCCTCCTGACCCCAGGGAACCCAGCAGAGAGGGGATTCCCCTACACACACACACACACACACACACACACACACACACACACACACACACACACACACACACACACACACACACACACACACACACACACACACCATATTAAAGAGAAGAAACCAAGCGGTTACTTCTCTTTAAAAACGGAGTTTTTTTGGGGGGGAATCCCCCTCTCTGATGGCTCTCCTGGGTCTGGAAGGGTTGGGGAGACAGCCCCCTTTTGTCCCCCCAACCCTCCCAAACCCAAGGAAGCCAGCAGAGAGAGGGATCACAACCCCCCCACTGATATTAAAGGGGAAACACCAATTGAGAAATATCAGAGGGTGGGCTGGATTCGATCCCCACTCCTGGGTCCCATGAGTCTGGAAGGTTTGGGGGGACAAAAGGGGTCTGTCCCCCCAACCCTTCCAGAGCCAGGGGACATGGCAGAAAGAGGATCCCCCCGTAAGACACCCCATTATTAAAGAGAAGAAACCAAGCGGTTACTTCTCTTTAAAAACAGAGGTTTTTTTTGGGAAATCCCTCTCCGATCCCCCCCAAAGCCACAACAAAAAAACTTTAAAATAAATAAATAATTTAAATAAAGACTCCTTAAAACAAAAAAACTCCTTAAAACAAAACAACAACAATCAAAAACATCCAAAAATACACAAAAACAACCAAAAATAACACCAAAAAACAATACAAAGTAAACAAAAACAAAAATTTTCAAACACGAACAGCACCCAGCCAAACACCACAAAATCCAAACCCCCCCCCCCACAAAAAAAGAAAAGCAGCCAACTCACCACCACACGACCTCACTCCACGACCACCGGAAAAGAAATGAATAAAGAAAGAGACTACTTACCGGAAGAAGCTCCACCCAGAGGCCACGAGAGAAAAAAAAAATCAAAATACAAGATAACCCCTACCAGACCCACCTGTTGGCCACAATAGTAAAAACAATTCAAAAAGACACAACAGCCCCACACAAAAGGCCCCAAGAGTAAAAACAAGTCAAAAACATAACACAAAATCACAATTTTACACAAATCACAAACATATGTCAATAAAATAAAATAAAAACTATTCAAAAATCCTGTGCTGAATTTTAACTCAAATAAAAACCAAAGATATCTAAACACAGTTTAAAAACATTTATTGTAAAAAACATGTACTTTCACATTTTTAAAATTATTACCTACGGTACAACTATTAAAAAAAACACATACTAAAACATTATTTGGTTAAATAATTTTTTTTCAAAAAGTATATCACCCTTTGTTCTTTTTTTAATCCACAAAACCAAAACACCAAACAAAAATGATCACAGTTTATAACAGCCTGCCAAAAAAATGTGTATAAATTAAAAAATTTAAAATTTCAATTATAGACTAACCTCTTCTTTACAAACATTAACAACAAAAAAACCCCTTCTAACACCATTTAAAACAGCCCGGCAACGCCGGGCAACCTCTGCTAGTATTTAAATAAAATAACTAGTCTGCTTTTTGAAATGCTCCCACCCAACAATACCAGGCCCTTATCTTATCTATCCTCCTTAAGTAACCCAGAGCATAGGAGATCTTATACTCTTCTGCGTTTCAACATGATACCATCAGCATTCAGAGAGGGGTTATTTAAGAAAGTTCCTGTTCAGGAGCATTTATGTATCTGTCAGGCTGGGAGGTAGAGATGTCTGAGCACGTGCTCCTAGACTGCCCACTCTATGACAGTCTCAGATGTGACCTCATTGCTGCACTCCTCCAGACGGAACTGAACAACTACATGTTCAGAGATATGTTCTCAGACAGATCTACTGACCTGACGGGACGGCCGCTGTAGCCAGATTTGCCTGGAGGACTACCAGGGTATGCACCATCAGGGTGAATCAGCTACAGCGGCAGGTCAAAAACCAACAATAATGATTTTACTATACAATAGTAATTATGTCTTACATCCAACTCACGTAATCATATCCGCCATGTGCTTTTGTATATATAGCCATTTTTATCCCTATTTTATAATTGTTATTACAACATTTAAACTGTTTTATGTGGTGTTTTATACTTTTAAATTAGATACTGTTCATGTCCCAAGTGTTGAACAAGCTGATTTTACGCTACTTTGTTTTAATACTAATGAATGTGTTGATGAGGGTGTATTTTGTCAGCATTTCCTGGACTTAAACCCCTTGTACTGCAACTGGCCACTGGCTGCAATAAAAAATTGATTGATTGATTGATTGATTGATTGACTGTAAATGTTCACAAAGCAGAGTGCCAAAGTTGGGCTTTGAAGCACTCAAATGAAATATTGAAAGAATGGCTTGTGTGGTGCCTAAAGATGGCTGGGTTTTAGGTGGGGACAATGTTGCACAAATGACCAACATTCCCAACATGTGGGCAGAATGTACTGAGAAGACAGTGACTGGTGATGCAAGGAGCCATTGGCCTCTAAATCCCACCTTCTTATACTTAAAGAAACAGAAAAAGATATTGGCAGCCTTGTTCAAGATGGGATAAATCAGTTTCTGGCACTTTGAAGAATGCATGCGAAGCAATTGGACGTTTTAAAAATGATCAAATAAATGATGCTTGCAGGCTTACTTCTCTATTGAGTGAGTATTTGTTCTCAGTAGAGAGATTCAGAATTGTTCTGCAAATAAGTTAAGAAAATCTATTAAACTACCTTCAATGATGAGTGATTTCAGAAGGGCAGTAGTTGTTGTACAGTACAATCTTCTGCATGACTACTTAGACTGTTCAGTGGCATTTTCTCCCTAGTAGGCATGTTTACAATTTTGGTCTCAGCCTGGAATCCAGTTGAATTATGCAATTGCATCAGATTTTCCCTGCTCCCCTCCAAAGCTCATCTTTGCATGCCTGGGGTCACACTGTTTGCAAGATTAGTCCTGCAACTACTTGTGTGATCACTTTCAAGACAGAGGTTATGTGATTGTTCTTAATTGGATACCAGACATAGTCTTTTGCAGAAGAACAATAACTGAGTTTGGTGGCACCATATAGATGGACCAGGTTTAAGCAACAGGACTGCTAAAAGCAGATTTCCATGCCCTTTCTGTCTCATGGCAGACTTGCCAGTCCTTTGTTTTGGTCAAGTCAGAACCCAGGCATAGTAGGCATTTCAGAATCACAAGGTACCTAAGCACAACAGGAGTGCAAAGGACTGGAGGATCAAGAAAGAGAGTGGCAAGGGCTTGAGCTCACAGAAATCAGGTAACAGCTCTACTTTACCCACAACTAAACTTTGTCTGGTGCAAGCCTCTTAGATGTAGAACTCCTCTCAAGGGAAGCCAGCCTGTCAAGAGGATAGCTAAAGTCTAGAAAGTATTCCTGCCTCACCCACTTTCTGGGAAATGGAGCTCTCCACCTCTTGGTATCATTCTCCTCTATCTTCTCCAGTGAATCTCTGAAAGATAGTTTGTTCTTCTGTGATGAGTGTCCTACCTTTATCTTTTGGGAAGGCTCCTCCAAAGTGATTAGTGAAAATGCTGCTCAGAAGGTCAGGTACCCTAATACATGGGGTAGATGATGGTGCAGTGGAAGGGTTCCAAAAGGTTCCAAAGATGTGGAGGAAACACTCTTCGCAGATTGATCTCCACACAGAGAATATGCTTTTGCCTCATTTAGAGAGATCCTTCACTTTCCATGCTACAGCAGATCTATTGAGCTGGGGTGGCCAAATGCATCCAAGGACAAGGCTCTGGGATCCTTAGTAGCTGTAAAGAAGAGGGCACTTCAGCAGATGCAGCTCACAATGTGATTCTTTCTTCTTTATTCATGTCAGCTGCATAATTATTGTCTGATAAAGCATTATTAAAGATAAAGAAACCTTCTCCTTTTTAATTATTTTTTTGTCCAATCACACATTTAGCAGGGTTTCCTGGTTCATTGTGGAGACTTTTGGGGGGAGGGGGACAGAAAGGAATGCCATGTGGAACAGGCACTAGGAAAGGGGGAAGCAAACTAATTCCACTAATTCAGTTGCATGCAGCTACATCTGAATCATAACCATTTGCTGTATGTAGCAGAAGGTTTTGTGGGCATTTTTTGACTCAAGGCTAAAACAGACAAGGGAACAGTTGTACAATTGGAAACAGAACTGCCTTAAGACATAAGGGGTATTTTCTCAAGGTAAATGGGCTTTGTTTGCCTTTAGATTGTGAATTTGTAGGGATACCTCCTAATTGTGTAGCTGCTGATTTGTCTAGTTTTGCCCTTAGTCTGGCAGAGTAGACTTCAAGCATTTCCAGATTGAACGCTCCTCCTGCCAGAAGGCATACTAAGAGGCACACTGTGTAGACATTCCTTCTTTTGCTCCTTAATGGATAAAAAACAATAGAAGAAGTGATGGAAAACAAGGAAGCATTGCATGTAGAGGACAAAACTATATCCCTATAAAATTCACTAAAAGAGGAAGGTTAATTATATGGTTTCAAATATTTTCAGAAAATGCTCTGTGGCCTACAAAAATATGCACCACAACAAACATCTTTAACAGGCAAGGTAAAGGCTTCCCTTGCTCCAAAGCCAGTCATATCCATCTCTAGGATTCAGTGCTCATCTCTGTTTCAAAGCCGAAGAGTCAGTGCTGTCTGCTTCTGCAGACGTTTCCGTGGTCATGTGGCAGGCATGACTAGACATCGGAGCACATGGAATGCTGTTTCCTTCCCACCGAAGTGGTCCCTATTTGTCTACTTGAAATTTCTTGCTTTCGAACTGCTAGGTTGGCAGGAGCTGGGACAAAGACGGGAGCTCATTCCGTCCTGCAGTACTCAGGAATCAAACTGCTGACCTTCCGCCTCCCAGTCAGCATCTTAGCCACTTGAGCCACTGCTGACCCACTCTTTAACTGGACTCTATTATATTTAATAAGATGTGGTTGTATGCCATAACCTCCCACACCCAATTGAGGCTGTAGGGTCTTCTCACTACAATCTGTGGTTCAAACTGTGTGGTCAGCCAGGTTCTAATTGGTACAAGCAGTTAAGTATTCTGCGTCTGCAGTGGGAACATCAGTGCTATATTTAACCATATGAAGAGGATCAAGCCTAGGGGCACTTCTAAGCTGTCAGCTCTGTTTGCAAGAAGCAACCTCTCCCTCCTCTAAATGTGATTACACTGTTGTATTATGGATTACAAATTGGGTTAGAGTGATGCAACCTAAGAAGGCACCTCCGCCCTCCACTCCGGGACAACAGATGCTGTTAGCTTAAGTGGCAATTTGGCAATTGATACAAGGGGCTTTAGAGCCACTTACACACCTTGGGGGGGGGGGGGACCTTCAGGGCCATGAAATGCAGCTGAGCTTCATTACATGTGATCATGCCTTTTTAAAGCAGTATAAAGGTGAGTGGATTACTAGGTCTTGTGCTGAACTGCTTTTAGCCTTAATAGGACAGTGACACCAACACATTGTGTTTTTAATTCAGATATATATCTCCCCGCTCCACTGAAATCAGTGTTTGCCCAGGCCTCTTTACAACTTCTGACACTGCCTGGTTACAGCTAATAAGCTTAGTCATTGTGTAGTCATGCAGAAAAGGCCACAGTAAGACTGCATGTGCAGCTTTAATTAAAATTCATATTGTAAGGTTTATATTTGATTGTCTTATCAGCTGATAATGTCTATTACTTTTACTGAACAAAACGTAAGCAGTAAGACTGAGTTGCAAATAAAAAAGTATATCTTTTAGTTTTTGATTTATCTTTTGATTTGATCTCTGCAAATGATTGAATGGATTTTTCTATTTTTGTGTTAATTCCCTTCTAACTTCATTGGGATTTAAAACTTTTTTAAAAAGATGTAGAGGGACACTTTCTGTTTTAAAGGTAGAATGTCAATTATTCAATATTTGATTAAATACTAGTAATAAAAATAATGTCTCATTTGTCAAAGAAGACCTGTTTTAATTCCTCTATATTTATTCTTTTCTGAAAAATTGTTACTTAAAGAAAAGTTTTGACATTTACAAACGTCTTGTATCTCAGTTGCTACTATCCGTGGATAGAGCAAGGAATGTCAGATGGAGTTCTAGAGACAATCTTTGCTAATTCCCTGTATTGTGCTCACTTCCATTTGCATAGAAACACTAAACTAGGGAAAATCCCAGTAGTTTACTCCCCCCCCCCCCATCATTTAATCACACCTCACCCAAGCACAAAGCAATTGTCATACCTGTTTTTGACAGGTGCAAGTGGCAATGAGCACAAGAGGGTATCCTATCTTGGGATCCTTTTTCCTGATGGCAACATGGGCATCAATATCCTGGCTTTTTGAATTGTGGATACAGAAGCAAAATACTCCACATTCAAAAACTGAAGGATTAAAAAAATGTTTTGAATAACATTGAAACCAATTCTTCTTGTTTCTTGTCCTGATCAATTCCTGAACTGCCAAAATGAAGCCACTTTCTTGGCTTTGTCATTGGCCAAACTTAAGGCCTCATCGGTGAATGTTTCTGACAGTAAGTGGCAGACAAGTAAATGAGCTGTATTCTGTTTCTCTCCACCTTCACACAGCATGTTATTGTATGCCAGCAGCCCCTACTTGAGCAAATTGGTCTTTAGGGCAGGGGTTCCCAACCCTTTTCCACCGTGTGCCTGACCATACCCCTGGATAGCTGAGCGGGCCAGATCACACCCCTGGAAGAGGAAGCGGGTGCATTTATGGTTGTTGTAAATGCAGCCACTTCTACATTTATGACAGTCGCAGGTGCATTTATGCATACATGGGTGCATTTTGCGGCTGATGTAAAACATGCTTGCACATGTGTAAATGCGTCTGTTTCCACTTCTGGGTGTGGTGGCAGTAGTGTGGACCACATGAAATGGTGCCATAGGCTGGGGTTGAGGCAAACTTGAGGCTCATATCTGTTCAGAGGATGTCGAGGGTCATTCTCTTGCTTAGTTCCCCCAGTGTCCACTGGTACTTCTTTCCTTATCTTAGGGGGAGGGATACCAACAAGAGGGTATTTTTTTCCACAACTGATATAGGTTTGAGGCAGCCTGTCACTATACACATGGCTTCATTAACAGCGATGTCAATTTGTTTTGCGTGTGTGGATGCACTCCATACTGGAGCAGCATACTCTGCTACAGAGACTCTCAGGGCCAAAGCTGATGTACGCAGTGTGGATGGTTGAGCTCCCCATGTATAGTTTTTGAGTTTCCTGATGTTGTTGTTCCTTTTACTAACTTTGGCTTCAGGCCAATTGAAACCAATGTATTTGTTGCTCTTTTTCCACAGTTGTCCTTTTTGATACTATACCTTTATCTGGTAATACTTATAAAATAATTGCAAATGGTATAATACTTGATCTAACGACCTACTTATTTTTCCTCCATTGTGCTCTCTTGTCAAAGAAGATGGTTTTTGAATCACTTTTTAAAGCTGCAAAACTTAGTCTGTGAGAGATTAACACGAAGACAAAAGAAATTAGCAAACAAGCCTTTGAAACTCTGAAAAAGGCTGAGGCCTTTCATCTCAAAGATGAATTGCCAGATTCTGGGAGTTGAACAACTGATGCAGAGAGGATCATTCTGTAACTTTTTAAAAACTCTTAAACTGATTTACTTTAGAAGCCTATATGGAGTTGGTGTCACTTTAAGGTGGTGATAAGAACCATGAGAAACTGAAAGTCTTACCACCAACTATATAACTAGTGATTATTATACTGCAGAGGAGGAATTGGAGATTGTTGTGTTATTTGATTTTGAAAACATTGATTATTATTTTTTGAAAAGTCAATAAAAGTAGATTGCCATGTTTAGTAGATGACAGATTTTAATTAATGGTTTAGAAGACCAGCTCTAACAGGTCAGGAAGAAGGAACATGTAGCAGCCTAGATGTCCTGGAGTCTCCCCTGACTGCCATCATGTATGCCCAATGGCAAAGGATAATGGGAGACATTCAGTGATGTATGAAGAGCCACAATTCTTCATTGCTATATTTTTGGTCATCTGGATCTGCCTGGGAAATCTCTGACTAGGTATATGCTGGCCTGAGCTGCTAGCCCTGTGCCATCCAAGAGTATGCTGAAAGATACCTCTGTGACTTTTTGATTTGCATTCACTTGCATCTTTTTTTTTAAAAAAATGTATTGCATTCTTAGCTTTGCGCAACACTTGGAACCACAACCTGCTGCTCCTTTGACAAACTACTCGAACTGGGTCCAATCTGTAAGTGAACAAGTGTTTCTTTTACCTCAAAGTTGAAAGTCAGTTGCTTGTCTGCCATAAGCTACCTATCGTTTAATGTTCAAAGTATTTCACATTCATACATTATTAAATACTTTGAGCCGGAAAAAGAAAACCTCTTAGAAGAAGGAAAAAAGGGACAGCCTGATTCCCACATGTAGCTAAACTCTACTGTAACAACATTTCTAGGAGATCTAGTGTATTTTATAATCAGGTGGATGAATGACACAGTTGCTGGCAATAAAAGAGAAAGAAATAAGTATTCCTACCTTGCCCAAAATGTGACCAGTGAATGTACTTTACTGCTTGGAGATGCTGGTGCAAAAATAAATAATTAAATAAGATCTGGAAAAAGAGAAGGTCTGTCAATGCAGCTGAATGATGTATTAATAGAATCTTCTAAATTTTACCAAAAATTCAAAGGAAGTATCAAAGGAAAAGTCATTAGTTCTGGGGTACACAAGTAGAAGGAGCTTCAGTTTTTCGCTGTCTGCTTATATCTTGTCTATGAATTGAAACATGGGCCTGTGGTGACTCAGCTTCTTAACCACATTGTGTTTTTAATTCAGATATATTAATTCAGCTGTAACCAGGCAGTGTCAGAAGTTGTAAAGAGGCCTGGGCAAACACTGATTTCAGTGGAGCTGGGAGATATATATCTGAATTAAAAACACAATGTGGTTAAGAAGCTCGCCTTGTTAGCTGGAAGGCTGGCAAGTCGGCAATTTGAGACCCAGGTACTGCATGGTGGATTGAGTGCCCATCTCTGTCCCAGCTTCTGCCAACCTAGCAGATTGAAAGCAAGAAATTGCAAGTAGATAAATAGGGACCGCTTTGGTGGAAAAAGATCTTGGGAACATGAAACAAGCCTAATGTGGGCGTCCTATGGGTGGAGTTTCTCCAGCAAAACTCCTTTCAACCCATAATAATTTCTGACATGAAATTACTTCTTCTTCTTCTTCTTCTTCTTCTTCTTCTTCTTCTTCTTCTTCTTCTTCTTATTATTATTATTATTATTATTATTATTATTATTATTATTATTATTATTATTATTATTATTATTATTATTATTATTATTATTATTATTATTATTATTATTATTATTATTATTATTATTGATATATCTACATCTATAATGATATTTTAGATAAATGTGTGGCTCTCCAGATGCTTCAGTGATATTATGGGATTATGAGGATGAAATTAGTTGCAGCTCAATAACATCTGGGACATTATGGGAGTGTATTTCAAATTGAGAAAATCCACAAAGTGCCTGTTATATGACCTCATCCCTCTCAGCTGGCAAATGATCATAGTGACACCACATTATTTTGGGATCCTTTTGCTTTTAAATATTTTAATCTAACATAGGTTTTTGATGTCTGTGCATTCTTCCATTCTTTTATGTCTGTTCTAATAGATGCTTAGAGCAGTAATATTTATATGTACCCATATCCATCACATTTGTACATCAAGGCCTTCAAAGCTGCTCACAAACTAACAGTAAATAAAATCAGAGAAATGCAACACCATATGGTTGTTTTATTTCCATTTTTCCCTCATGCCTGGATTAGACACAGATACTACAAGTTGGCACTGCCCAGGTTGAGGAGTGCTGTTCTTTGTGCTGTATTACCCCTGCTTCCAGTTTGCCTGTAAATAGGTTTCCACCCAAACCCTGTCAGTTTGGATTGAGGGATGTCCTTGTATCCAAAATGGCTGCTAGTTCAAGCTACAACATACTTTTTATTCTTTAGGGGCCATCACACCATTTGTTTTTCAAATGCAACTTAAAGAGTTGCTTGTTTTAATAGAAGGCAAAGAGCATATGGGACATGGACTCACTGATTACTAGATTACTCTTCAGAACCAATACTCAACTGTTCCAAAAGATTCCAGAAATTTGGATGAGTTATATCTTTTTTAAAAGAATGAAACTGAACCACTAATTCAACTTTTCTCTTTTTTCTTTTCTTTCCCCCCTCTTTCCCCCCTTTTCTCTGTCTCTTTTTGTGAAGCTTTTTGATACTGTGATACTGATACTTTTTGATACTGTGATTGTGATGATTTGTGATGATGATATGATATTGTTTGTGATCTGTGATGATGATAATATGTATTGTAATTATTGTTAGCCGCCCTGAGTCGCATAGCCAAGTGGGCGGCATACAAATCCAATGAATGAATGAATGAATGAATGATAAAAACTTTCTGGTTTATACAATTTTTCTCATTTAAAGGTAATGAAGAGAATATTTGGATGCATATTGATGCAGCCTATGCTGGGAGTGCATTCATCTGTCCTGAATTTCGCTACCTTCTCAATGGGGTTGAGGTAAGCAATGGCCCTCAAAATACAAGATGAATTCCAGATAGAAATAGCTGCTGATCCTGCAATTTTTCAGCTTTGTAATCATGGAGATCAGATGATTAGTGTCCAGATCAAGGACAGTAACAGTATTGGTCTGTTCTGGTTTGGTTAGACCTTACCTAGAGTGCTTTGTCCAGTTCTGGCCACCACAATGTAAACAGGATACCAAGAACTGGAATATCCAGAGGAGAGCAACCAAAATGGTAAGAAGATTGAAAACCAAGGCATATAAAAGATTTTTAACTAAACATTAGAAAGAACAGAAATTCTTTACATGTGAGTTTTCTGTACTGGCAGGGATGCATGATGATCCATTGGGTCCCATCCAGTTCTACAGTTATATGATACTAAGTAAGGGTGAAATTTTTGAAATGGTAGCTGTGTAAGTCTGTGTTTCAAGCCTCACTCCTATGTCTGGCAAAGTGGACATGATCCATGAAAGCTAACATTGAAATACAACAGTTAGTCTTTAAAGTGCCACAACTTTTTTGTCTTTTTGTTTTTCTTTGCTTACTCTCTGATATGTAAAGGTAATACTTGATAATACTTTCTCCCTCCTAATCCAATCTATACATAATGGGAATACTGTCATCTGGCGTATTTGTCCTGCCAGGTTTGTATCTTGGCATGAGAGATGAATGAAATTGCCATAAAATTCAAGGTGCATTGACCCCAAAGATGCAATCAATATCCAGATACAATCCAATAGAGCATTCATATCATGTACATCTATGCATACTGGAATTTGTGTAGGGGTCATTTTTATGTGTATGTAACAGCAATGTAAAGCATATTCCTGTTCCATCACCATGCATATGGGAGATCAAATAAGAGCATTGTCTGAACTAGGCCAACACAAGTTAATGCAGTGGAACACATTATTTCTCGTGTGGCTCATATTTGGATCCTACCCTCTCTCCTACTTATTGTTAATCCTATAGATAGGCTAGGTAAAGGGAGAATAAGTAGCTCAAGATTATCCACTTACTTTCATGGCTAAGTAAAGATTTGAATTGAGTTTGGTTGGACAATACTTTCTCCCTTCTAGCTCAGTCTATGTATAACTAGGCAAGAACACATTTCTGTCTGATGTCTGGTCCAGCAACTTGTCCATTATACACTATATTCCACTTAGAATCAAAGGCTGCCTTTAGGCCTCTGATCTGTTCATCAAAATAAGAAATGTTGAATGAAACTATGAAAGAAATGTGAGGACTCAATTAGTAGCCCCATGTTTCTTATCATAGCGATTGGTTTTATTACACAGTGTCCTGAAAGAAGAAATGTCTCTTCTGTAAGAGCTTGCAGTCTAGATTTTGATGGGGCCAGCGACAAAAAGACAGGAGCTGAGGAAAGAGAAGCTTAGACAACATGTGCTGACTATCATCAATGCTTTTGCATAGGCTCAAGACTTATTTGTTTTTGTTATATGTATACTAGTACCTATATATCCAGGAATGAATTTTGATTGTTGGTGACATGTTCTTCTCTTCTCAGAAAACTATTGGGCTCAGGTCCCTATACTTTTTCTGCCTTCTTGATCTAAAAGGCATTTTTGCCTAATGCCATTTAGATCTTAGCTACAACCATGAAGGACAGTAGTATTTATTTTAAATATTTATATCCCACTTTTCTTCCTGAAAGGACCCAAGGTAGCTTACATCATTAGAACCAACCAATATTTGTAACTGAGGCATGTGTCACCATGGTCGGATCAGATGTCTCAAGGAATAGGTACAGTAGAACAGTGAAGGCCTGTAGTGGCCATTCAATGGACAAATGTTATAATATGTTTTGTATACAACACAGTAATTCAAGTCTATGCACCAACCACTGGTGCAGATGAAGCCACAGTTGACCAGTTCTATGAGGATCTACAACACCTCATAGTACAGACACCAATAAATGATGTCCGTATTATCATAGGAGATTGGAATGCCAAAGTAGGAAATCAAAAAGTAAATGGAATAACAGGCAAGTTTGGTCTCGGAACACAGAATGAAGCAGGGCAAAGACTGATAGAGTTCTGCCAAGATAACACACTGGTCATAGCAAACACCCTCTTCCAGAAACATAAGAGGTGACTTTACACATGGACATCACCAGATGGCTAACATCAAAACCAGATACTCTGCAGCCAAAGATGGAGAACCTCCACACAATCAGCAAAAACGAGACCTGGAGCAGATTGTGGTTCAGATCATAATCTACTGATTCCAAAATTCAGGCTTAGACTAAAAAAATAGGGAAAACAATTAGGCCAGACAGGTATGACCTAGACAACATCCCTAAGGAATCCACAGTGGAGGTGTGGAACAGATTTAATGGCTTAGACTCGATAAAAAGAGTGCCAGAAGAATTATGGACAGAGGTGCGGGACATCATACAGGAGGCAGCAAGGAAAATCATACCAAAAGAAAAGAAACATAGGAAAGCAAAGTGGTTGTCTGAGGAGGCTCTTAAAATAGCAGAGGAAAGAAGGAATGCAAAAGGCAAAGGAGAAAGGAAAAAAATCAATCAGTTGAATACAGAATTTCAAAGAAAAGCAAGGAGAGATAAGGAAATCTACCTAAATGTACAGTGCGAAGAAATAGAGGAAAACAACATAAAGTGTATGACTAGAGAGCTTTTCAGAAAAATTGGGGAAATCAAGAGAATGTTTAAAGCAAAAATAACCATTATAAGGGACAAAAATGGAAAGGAGTTAGCTGATGCAGAAGAGATAAAGAAAAGATGTCAATAGTACACAGAGGAACTATACAAAAAGGACCTCAACACCCCAGATAATCACAATGGTGAGAACATTGAACTTGAACCGGACATCCTAGAGAGTGAAGTCAGAAAGGCCCTAAAAAGCACTGCAAAAACAAAGCTAGTGGGGGTGATGGTATCCCAGTTGAATATTTTAAAGCCCTAAAAGATAATGGAATCAAATTATTGCATTCTATATGTCAGCAGATTTGGAAAACAAAACAATGGCCACAGGATTGGAAAAAAAATATCAGTATATGTTCCAATCCCAAAAAAAGGTAATGCCAAAGAATGTTCAATTTATCGAACAATTGTGCTCATCCCACATGCTAGCAAGGTTATGCTCAAGATAATATAGGATAGACTGCAGCAGCATTTGGAAAGAGAACTACCAGAGGTGCAGGCTTGGTTCTGTATAGGCAGGGGGACTAGAGACCACATTGTCAACATACGTTGGATCATGGAGAAAATAAAGGAATATCAGAAACAAGTATACTTCTGTTTCACCAAGGCCTTTGACTGTGTGGACCACAACAAAATGTGGCAAGTAATTAAAGAGATGGGAATACCAGAACACCTTATATGCCTCATGAGAAATCTGTACAAGAGTCAAGAAACAACAGTTAGGACAGAATATGGAATGACTGAGTGGTTTGGAATAGGAAAAGGAGTAAGACAAGGCTGCATTTTATCACCCTGCTTATTCAACTTATACACAGAACACATAATGCACAATGCAGGGATGGAGGAATCACAATATGGGATCAAAATTGCTGGGAGAAATATCAACAATTTGAGATACACAGATGATACCATCCTAATGGCAGAAAGTGAGGAAGACCTAAAGAATTTCCTGATTAGGTTGAAAAAAGAGAGTGCAAAGGCTGGCTTGAGACTCAACATTAAGAAAACCAAGATAATGGCAACAGGCCCTATCAGTCTCTGGAAAATAGATGGGGAAGAAGTAGAAGCAGTGACAGATTTTACTTTCTTAGGATCCAAGATCACTGCAGATGGAGATTGCAGCCATGAAATAAATAGACAACTGATTCTTGGGAGGCAAGCTATGAGAAACCCGGGCAACATAGTTAAAAGTAGAGACATCACCCTGCAAACCAAAATTCGCATAGTCAAAACAATGGTATTACCGGTCGTAATGTATGGTTGTGAGAGCTGGACCATTAGGAAAGCTGAGCGCAGAAGAATAGATGCCTTTGAGATGTGGTGTTGGAGGAGAGTTTTGAGAGTCCCCTGGACATTGAGGAGAACAAATAGGTCGATCTTAAAAGAAATCAACCCTGACTGCTCCTTAGAAGGTCAAATAGTAAAGATGAAGGTGAAGTACCTGGGACATCAAATGAGAAGAGAGGATTCACTTGAGAAAGCCTTGATGCTGGGAAAGGTGAAGGGCAAAAGAAGAAGGGACGGCCAAAAATGAAATGGGTAGATGGTATTGTAGATGCAATGGGCCCAGAGCTGGACGGGTTGAGGAGGATAGTAGAGGACAGAGGTGCCTGGAGGACGGTGGTCCATGGGGTCAGAATCGACTGTGCAACTGAACAACATACAGCCTTCTACTCAGAGGAAAAACAAAACCGTACAAAGCCATAATTAACAAAGCAGAAATGTTGGCATCCTGTCTTGAATGTAAATATTGATAAAGGCCAATGTCCTGTTCAGAGCTTTAGGGCAATCCCATAAACATATGCCATCTCCAGCAGGCTCCCTTTTGCATGACTGCTGTTATTCAGCTGGCTGTTTGAGTGATCTCACAAACAGTGGAAGATGGAGAGGAGGGGGGCTGCCAAAGCAGGGGAAATACTTAAGCAAGAGCTTTTGAGCAATAATACTGATATTGTCAACTGAGAGATTGAACAATCTAATAATTTAGAGCTGCCACATTCAAAGTTAATTGGACTTCTTGAAAAAAGGGGCAAGATGAAGATGTCACTTGAAAAATGTTCATTGATGATCAGTTTCTTTGCCAGCATCATGGAGAAGTAAACCTTTGCAAGTCAAACTTAAGCATACAAAAATGCCAGATACAAAAGAGCTGCTACAGCTTAGCGGGTTGAAGTGTCAGGCTGCAAAGAATGTGAGAGTTTGCATCCCCACTGTGTCTCCTAGGAAAGGGGCAAATCAAGATCAGGTGTTTATACCTGCCACCCATGCAGCCTTGGGCAAGCTGCATAGTCCGAGAGTGCCAGTTGATCTAGGGATTGCTAAACCATTTCTGGACACTTTATATCTTGAAAACTATATGTCAGAATCAACAGGATGGTAAATATCTTCATTATCAAAACAACAACAGCAACAAGGATACAAAATCACAGAGTGGGATTCTATTTAAAATTCTATGTGCAATGGTTTACTCAGCCAACTCCTCCCTTCTACCCCAAGAATGCTGAGCTTCTTTGAATGTGCTCTCTTAGATAAGGGTGCTTCAATTTCCTGAATCTACTTCTAGGCTGCCAGATCAGCCCATCATCTATGTCTGTAGAGGAAGGAGAATATTACTGTTTGGTGAAGACCAATAACTAAAAAACATCAATGCGTATGAGCTAATAAAGAAAAGTCAAACCATCACTTTTTTATCAGCAAACAAAGCATGCTGTAATTTCCTGTGTAGGTTTTATAGGCTGTTGAAGGAAATAAATCATCACTTGCAGTGTGGTCTTGCAGCATAGCAACCATTCAACAATTTTGAATAGATTTTCTGCCTCCAAGCATATGGGATACCTCCCCCACATAGGATAGGTCAGTGACTTTTCATAAAAGACAAAATACCTAATAGGAAAACCTGCACAAATGGATTGTACAAATGCAGAAACACAATACAGTAAAACTCTGGGTTACGATTGCCCTGGATTATGTTTGCTGCAGTTTACAATGGCAAATTTAATAAAATTACTGCCCCGGTTTACATTTTTCCAGTTTACAACAGAAAATTGTGCTATTTTAAACTCTAAAATGGTGGCTGGTGCCATTTTAGAGTTTAAAATGGCACCCACACCCTCCGCCAGAAGTAGCAATTCATTGCTTACCCCTACGGAGGTTCTGTTAGCATCGACATTTTTGCCGCTATTTCTTCAATGTCTATGGGCACCGGGAGAGTCTGGGGACCTTATCCGCTCCCTGGGGGAGGTGCATGTTCCTGGATGTAATTGCTGCCCAGGCAGCTTGGACGAAGGTTGGAACCAAGTAGATAAGGTCTCCAGACTCTCCCGCTGCTGGTAGGGGCTGAAAATGGGCTCCCCCTGGCAGCTGGACAAACCACTCAGGAAGAAGCAGTGACATGGAAAAGGTAGGGAGATCACTTCCTCGCTTTTGCGGGGGAGGGGTACGATCTCATCTGGCATTTTTTGGCTTTTTTGTGCAGTTTTTGTATTATTTTTTGGATATATATATATTTTGGTCCGGTAGGGACTGTTTCTCCTTTGTGGGGGTGGGGGATGATCATGTCTGGCATTTTTTTTTGGGATGTTTTGGTGGTTTTTTGTATTTTAAAAAATTATTTTTGGTCCGGTCAGGACCTTCTTTTCTTTTTAGTGCATTCCTATGGGAAAACATGCTTTGGTTTATGTTTGTTTTGGTTTACAATGGAGACTGTTGGAAGGGACCGCCATTGTAACCCTGGGTTTTACTGTATTCTGCACAATGCCTGGATATAGCTGTCTTTCAGGACTGTTATTTTATAAATGTTAAGCTGTCTGTTGTAAATGTGTCTCTAATTGTTAATTGATTTTTTTCAGTTTGCAGATTCATTTAACTTCAATCCACACAAATGGCTTCTGGTGAACTTTGACTGTTCTGTTATGTGGTAAGTAGAGGAACTGGCCGTACTCTCTTTGTAAGGTACTTCCTTCAAGACAATTTGTAAGTTATATGGGTGATGTTGGCATGTTCAATTCCATCCTATTATCAAGGTGTTAGTTTATCTGAAGCAAATTTAAGAGGAAAGAAAGCAAAATATCTCTCAAATTAAAATATGAAATAGTTTGGAAAACTAAGTCTGTTGAATCTCTTGCACCATTCACCAGATATGTGACAAGAGGAAAGGAACTACAATAGATCTTGCCATTTGTGGCTGCATAAATTAGTTGACCAGATTTTATTCATAATATTGTATAAGCTTTGTAATGTGTTAACCTACTATTTAATTTGCTTGACACATTGAATGAAATTTGACCCTTTGCTTTGAATCAGTGTTTTACTGCACATTGCATTGGTGCTTAATCATCTATGACATGGTGTTTTCTTTATCTTGAGGCCTTCACACAATCTTGAAACTTGCTCTCAAAAATTTCCCAGTTTTGAAGATATATTGGGTGGTAGGGTGGTGCTATACATGCCTAAAAGCTAGCTCCCTGTGGGATTAATCCTTTCAAAACAGCTGAAGTTTAAAGCAACACACAAGCAAGTCATTCATATTCTATGTTTCCACAGGGTGAAGAAGAGACCAGATTTAATATGTGCCTTTAAAATAGACCCTGTTTACCTAAAGCATGACCACCAGGAATCTGGTAATGTGCCTTTTAACTATGATATTTTGTTCCTAGCTTCTAAATGTTTCTTGCCCAGCAATGTTTGTTTTAATGTAAAGTACAGGTAGTTACAGTATTTCAAAGTAAGAGATTCTTTCCTTTATATTTCCCCCCTTAAAATAAGTGTTAGCTAAACACATAAACGTGATGGGATTTCACAGGGGCAGAAATGCATCTGAAGAAATCAACGCAGGATAAGTTCTGCTGTTAGTGTCATCAGTCTCTGTTTCCATAATGTCTTGTTAAGGATGATTGCAACAACTGTAATACCTAAACTCTCATAGAAATAATGGTGAATCTTATCTAGGGGGGGACAGTGGGTTTTCATAACACCTACTCAGTCCCCATGTTTTCTTGCAATTTCCTACTTGCCACAGATAACATTTTGACATGCTAATAATAATTTTGCTCAGTGCTCAGTGTTTCTCTTAACCCTGTTTCCCTCTTCACAAACCTATTTTAAATGGCAATTATAGTAACAGAATGCCTATGAATAAACAAATCTTTTCAGAAAAAGAGAGCTGTTTGTTTCAGCTATGGTGGGACTCGTTCCACATGTACAGTAAAACCCCATTTTATGGATGCCTCTTTTTATGGAAAAACCATTTTACGGAAGGAAATTCAGAGGAAATCACATCCTGTTTTACAAGAAAAATTCAACTTACGGAACAGGTTTCACCAGGGTTCTTTTCATCTGGTAGTCCATTTTAGACTTAAAAGTTGCACCCTGTGACCCCTGCTCCCACCACCAGAAGTTGCAAGACATCACTCACCGTGGAGGCAATAGCGGCAGCAATGATGATTGCAGCAGTTTTGCTGCTTTTTCCACAGTCCCCGCTGCTTCTACCAGCACTGGGAAAGTGAGGGGGCATATCCTCTCCATTCTGGTCTTTGTCTGGCACGCATTCCCGGCTAAGGACCAGAATGGAGCGGATATGATCCCCACACTCTCTCTATTCTGGTAGAAACAACGGAAGCTGTGGAAAAGGTGGCAGCACCAGCGGCTCCCGTTCCCCCAATGGCCAGACAAACTGCTCAGGAAGCAGCAGCAGCATGGAAAAGGTAGGGAGATTGCTTCGTCATTCCCTTTGTTCTCTGTTTTTGCTCCTTTTTTATCTCGCACCCCCATACCTCAATCAAGGTGCGGAGGTGCAGGATAAAAAAAGGAAATTCTCTAATAACACCCCCTCTTCTCTACCCCAACCACTCACCAGCTGGTGAGATGATCGGGGTGTGGGAGAGGGTTGTGTCTGGCATTGTTTGGGATTTTTTGGATAATTTTTTGATTTTTTAAAAAAAATGTTATTGTTTTTGGTCCGGTCAGGACCATTTTTTTTCTTCAATGTATTCATATGGGAAAGCATGCTTCATTTTACAGAAAAAGCGAGTTATGAAAAAAGCTATGGAACAGACTTTTTCCGTGAAATGGGGTTGTACTGTATAACCATAAAACTAACTAGGCAAGTAGTCCCTGTTTGTATTCCAGGAAACTGGAACTGGTCTATCTGACACTCCCAACAGATAGTGGAACATGTCAAAATAGAACACAAATCTGCAGGTGTGTGTGTGTGTGTGTGTGTGTGTTATTGTATGTTCATTAAAATAATGAAAATATTTAGTATTGGAGGGCGAAGCTCCCTGTTCCCTTTCATGGGCGCCTACAGCAACACATGACACTGCATTCAGCCCCATTTGCTGGATGAGAAGGAATTACGAGAGCGATGAAGGCCAGTGTGAGCAATAAAACTATCCATGCTGTTTCTGTTGTTTCCCTTTCCCTGAACAGAATTAGCCTTCCTTTAGGAAAGATTTCCCTGCACTTCACTGCTCTCTGCAAGGAGCTGTCAGTAAAGTCCAACATGCTTCTTGAATCATCTAAGCTTAAAATTTGAGGCTGAAGACAGATCTGGGCACCTGGCAGATTAGTTCCTGTACAGGTTACTGAGAGTTCTCGCAAAGGATTTCATGAAGCTCTCTGCCTACAATGCTTAGCTTAAAGGAAAGACTCTTTAGCATGAATAACAAGCCCAAAAGAACATGCTGATGGCTCTGTTATATGTCATTATTTTATATTAGTCCATGCAATTCAGCAAGTATTCAGTGCATTTCTCCACTTTGTGCATTTCTCCAGAAATCTTGAAATGTACAATGTGCTCTTGAAAATGTACAAAACCTCTACAAGATTGGCCAAAAAAACACACCTTGCTGTCTTCTGGCAAGGAGATGTTTTTACTTTGTTTGTTTTCCTAGGAAGGATGAAGCAAATCACAATGTCTGTCCTTACATTTAATATGCATAGAATATGTGTGCACGTATTTGCATGTATAATTCAACTAAAAGATTAAACAGTTGTTAAATGATTTTAGGGGAGAAATACTACTTATCCAACCCCAAAGACAAGTCCCCTGTTGGAAGAGAGAGGAATCAGGCTGATGTAACATGGAGCACCCAAATTGCACTCACCTTCAAACAACAAAATGGCTGAAAACCTATTGCTTCATTACTTCCCTGAAGACAAATGGCATAACTGGCAGCAGCTTCTTGCTGCTTATTAACAAGTTTTTTCTTGGACCAGTGGATGGCTATGTGTTCAAAAATCCATGTAGGAGTTCATGAAAAGCTAATGAGAAGCAACACTTTCCACAATCTTCCACAAACATAACTGCACAGATTTTACCTATCATATTTTTAAACCACAAAAATAAATCCTCTATTTGGCTCATTCCCCATACAGTTTTTAAAAAAAAGAGAAGATGCAGTTCTCTAGTGCCTTATGATTTGAAGTGTATTGTTTGAGATTGTTTTAATATGTCGTGAACTGTCTTGTGAGGGATGACTTTAAAAAGTGAGCTGTTGTAGCGCTGACACCCACACAACTCATAAAACTGTTGCAAAACTTTAGAAGGAAAAAACTAATCTTAAAATATCCCTGGTAATTTGGTCAAATGAAAAGTTGGATTTAGAACTCAGATAACTGCTGTCATGTTTTTTAAAAATTACTACATTTATTAAAAGAGAAAAACTAGGAGAAAGGAAAAGCAATTTAAAAGATAAAAAATCCAAGTTTTTTTAAAAAAACAAAAAAACTCTCAAGGTAAAATGAGTTCAGCAACAAATTTTGTAGCATGGCAAAGGATCACATATAAATAAAATAATAAAAATCTAATCTAATCTTGTCCTGACAATTTACTCACAAGCACTTCCATGATCTTTTTACGGCCATGGACATCACGGACTCAACGCAAGGGTATTTAGTAAATCTAGATAATCTACCTTTTTGGGCCCCCATTTCAAATTCTGAGTTGAAATTCTTGATAAATAAATTAAGGTCTGGCAAAGCAGCAGGTTTTGATTTAATTCCCCCAGACTTAATTAAAAGTAACCCAGAGTGGTGGGCTCCAGTTTTAGCTAAATTATTTACTATTATTGACAAAACTAGAAAAATCCCCAGAAGTTGGGTGGTCTCAATCATTTCCCCAATACACAAAAATGGGAGCATGAATAACCCTGAAAATTACAGGCTAATTAGTCTATTGAGTGTGATCAGCAAACTCTATGCATTGCATCTCCTCGGGAAATTGCAGGATTGGTTAGAAGAGTGCAATTTTATTGCAGACGAACAGGGAGGATTCAGGGAAGGACGGTCAACGCTGGATCACTGTGCAGTACTAGCCCATCTCATTAGCAATTTTTTTGCTAATTCCACAGTATCTCTGTACACAAGTGAGTCCAAGGTGTGAGAGCAAGCTTCTGTCCATTAGTAGGCTTATAAAAATCTCATCTACCTGTATCAGCTAATTTCCTTTGTAGAAGATAATTCTTCAAATCAGCTTGCCCTTTGTTGTTGTTGTTTCTTCCTGAGGAATGTTGCCAGGTAACATGCCTGTTTAGGATATGACATACACTTGTTCCAGTATCTCTTTCAAAATTAAATGAAGTTTTTTGAAAAGACCAAAGGTGCTAGTCTGTTGTTTTTTTCCAAAGGCAGAAAATTCGGTCAAAAGATGTGAAAAGGATTCTTGTTTAATATCCAGTTATTGCTTACAGTCACAGTTTATGATAGACCTTTCAGTCCATTTTAATCCACATTTTATATGTCTGATTCCTCGATCTTACGACAACTAATACAAAAGTATAAACAAACAAAAAGAAGGGGCCAGCCTAAGGCCAGAGTTCAGAAAAACCTTACAAGTCAAACTAGTGATAGCTTGCTCTTACCAGTCAAACTGGTTATAGTTTGTGCTCTATTCCATTGAGACTCACTGTTTAGAGCTTGCAAGATTGCCATTTTCACAACAATTGTTGCACTGAAACATTAAGAATGTGACAATTGCATGCCTTGTTTGGGAACTGTTTGGCTGTAAGCAGGAAGTTTCTGGGAGATAAATAAGACACTTTTCCTCAGATGTTCTACATTTACAAAACAAGACAGACAGATGGACCAATAACCTGGCTCATTATAAGGCAGATTTTTAACATCCAGTGGCTTTCTGATCCTTTAAAGCTGTTCATTGAGCTGCAACAAATCCTGTGCTTCTATTAGAAAAATGTTAGCAATGAAATGCCTCTTCAATAGTCAGTGCCCCCACATTTTTTTTTAAAAAAATGTACTCTGTATTGACAAAGGGAAACATAAAACAGTGGAGGAGTTTCCTGGCAGAAATCCAATAGTAGGCACTAAATAATTTGGAAGCTCTCATTGGCAAATGTTATGCTTTGAAATGGTTCCTATATTTAGAATGTAAATGAAAATGGATGGATTTTACCATCAGTCTTGGGTACTATGTAGTTTCATAATTGTCTAGCAATTGACTCTGCTCACGAAAGGGAAAAATCCATATTTTGTCTGGTACTACAATTTTGTGTCAATTTGTATTTTTGCATCATTGATTGTACTTAGCTTTTGGCAGCAGTGCAAAGATGTTGCTTTAGAATACTGCATTCTAAATACCACATATACAGCCTTAATTAAGTTCATTCAGGCTACACAAAGATGTAAGACTAATGCTTGTAATCATGGAGACAAGGATTAATAGATGATTGTGTTAACTTGAGCAGCTTGCTTCCAAGAGGTTACCAGTGGACCATTAGACACATTGCCCATGATGACAACATGAAATTAGTTACCCATCACCAGTTGCTTTAATTATTTTTGCTCTAGCCCTGCACCAAGTAAATCAACTTTGGTAGCAAAATAAAGGAGTATTCTTTTCAGCTGCTTATTGGGGATTCTGGTTCATTTCTTAACTATTGAACTCTATTGGTTTCTTTGAGGTATTTCTCATTTTAATTCTTTACAACTTTATTTCTGCTAAAAGCTGAGGAATTTTTTTTTAAAAAGAGGATAAATAGGAGTATTATCTGAACAGTGATACACTAATGGCAGACCAGTGTATTATTTTCACAAATGTTGCCAAGATAATGGGGAAAAGTGACAGGCAATTGCAGTATCATTTATGGGAAGACAGGGCGGCTAATTCTCCTAGACTGTCATATTTTCCCCCGCCAATAAGTCAAGGTTTTTCTATCCACATCCACCTACTAATTATCCATAGCAAATGCCTGGCGTCACAAAAGAAATATGACAGCTAAGAACTTTAGACGTCTATTGTGACTTGTATTCTCTCATTCTATCTGGATATTTGTACTACCTATAAACAAATTTCAGAAAGTTGTTTCCATATGTAGAATTGCACAATAATTTTCTCTACTACCCTCTAGAGGTTTTTTTTAAAATTCCTAAGACATGTGAGTTAATTGTAGAATATAGAAAATATAAATCCACTGGATATGGGTTTTGCAAGTATTATATGCTAAGAGATTGTGACAATGTTTGATAAATCAAAATGAATACAATAGTTTAGATGTGAATTATTAGTATAAAGAGAGTATTGTTATTTCAGGGGGAGCTGATAAAAAACAGTTGATTAAAAACATCACATCCCTCTTGGTTGGGAAATTTAAAAAACTCCTCTGTAGAACTGTGACTTTTTGTTCATGTGAGATTGTTTATACACATCAGGTGTATAAATTGATACCATGAAGTCTCACTCTTATGTGTATAAATTGATACCATGAAGTCTCACTCTTATGTCTGACATAAGAGTGAGGGAGAGAAGGAGAACCAGATCCCAGCTAAGCCTCATCGGGGCAGTTGCAGCTGCCCCCGCCTTTCCCTCCTGCCCAGGAGGGATAAAAGGCAGTGAGCGCTTCCACCCGCTTACCTCTGGCCCACCATCGCTAGACGGAGTGAAGGAGGACAGCTGCCCCCGCCTTCCCCTCCTGGGCCCCACCTGCCCAGGAGGGATGAAAGGCGGTAAGTGCTCCCGCCTGCTTACCTCCAGCCCGCCATCGACGGAGGGAGCGCAACTGCATCACTGCCGCCATTGGGACCTCCTGCTTCAAAAGCCCTGGAGCCGCAGCAGCCTTTACCACACATTTCGAAGGCCGGGTGCCTGCCCTTAGTGAGAGCGGGAGTGTTTGCCCCTGGTGCCTGTCCTCGGTGAGAGTGAGGGCAGGGAGAGACTGGCTTCAGCTGTGGGGCCGTCTGGTGTGACTAAAAAAAGGACTGTGTTTCTGAGGCTGCTGGACACTTATGCTCTCCTCCGCTGACGTCCTGGGCTTTGCCCCTGTGGGATTTTAAAGGACTTTTAAAAGACTTTTTAAAAGGACTTTTACCGCTGCTGCCGCTGACCCTTTTGTATCGTGTTATTATTGTACTATATTTTTTGTATTGTATTATTTTGCTTTGATATTATATACTGGTTTTTGTTGCATTGTATTTTTGTGCCTTGTATATTGCTATATTTTTTACTATCATTGTTAAGTTTTTTACTATGTTGTTGCCGCCCTGAGTGACACTTGCGTCAGGAGGGCGGGGTATAAATAAACCTATTATTATTATTATTATTATTATTATTATTATTATTATTATTATTATTATTATTATTATTATTATTATTATTATTATTATTATTATTATTATTATTATTATTATTATTATTATTATTATTATTAAAGTGGACTTGATCCATGAAAACAAACATTTAAACACAGCAGTTAGTCTTTAAGGTGCCACAATTTTTTGTCTTTTTGTTTTGTTTATTCTCTGATATGCTTACACAGACTAACACGGCTACTATTTCAAATATTATAGGCATTGTGTAGCTTAAACTGGAAATCATGCAGTGTACGCAATCTTGCTGTTCACAGTTGTGTATTAAAGTCCAAAAACCAAAGGGTGGCAAACACTGCTTTAGAGGCATATTGAGAAATCAAACTCTGGGTCTTCTGAGCTAGCCAGCTAGCTCCCAGTAGAAAAGTACCATATAATATATACTCGAGTATAAGCCAACATGAATATAAGCTGAGGTGCCTAATTTTGACCTGAAAATACAGAAAAATAGATTGAACCAAGTATAAGCTGAGGATGGGAAATGCAGCAGCTGCTAGTGAGTTTCAATAATCAAAATACATGAAAATATGGTAAAAATAATTAGATTATTGGCACATCTCAATCTGGTGCAGTGTTGGGATCCTCGTGATCATTGACCTGAGTATAAGCCAAGTCCCCTTTTGGGGGCTCATTTTTTTGGGCCAGAAATTTTGGCTTATAGTCGAGTATATATGGTAAGTCTCCTAAGTGGATTTTTGTTAATACTTGTTGCATGTGATGATATCCCTGATCATTTTTGCTGACTGAGGTTAGTTTTAAGATAATATAGTAGGAAGGTAGGTCTATATTATCTTGAAACCAACTTCATTGGAATCAGATATTTTACATGGAAAAGAACCTGTCTTTAACATGAATAGATCTGATATGCATCTGTTTCTCACAGTGAAAGCTGTAATTGGAGAAATCCACAACTTAGTTCTTCCTTTCTGTCAGTCAACAAAATTACTCATCATGTGCAACAAGTATAAATAAAAATGCACAGGAGTTCCTATACGGAAAACATTTCAAGACAGCAAATAGTGCTTTCCACATTGACATTTTTCAAAATTTAGCACAGCATTAACTTGGATACCTCCAACTCGGAATAATGCATCGGACTGCCAGATGTCATGAAATTCTGTTTTCTGAGTGGAAGTCCAGCAAACCTCAATCAGCTAATGTGCCAAACCCAAATGTTTCAAGAACTGAACTGCTTGAAGTTTATAACATGACAAAGTAGCGAATGTGTGCTTACATGTTATTACATTATCTTTTTCCCTCTTCTCCCTATATACAGGACTTATAACAGATTATAGGGTAAGTAGACAACGTTATCAAAGCTCTTGCTTAATTCAGTTATCTTTGTAAACAGCAGCGAAAGGGTTACTAGTCAGCCATGTTTATTAGCCACACTTTCCTGCTGATATGTCTTAAAAAATACAGAGGCGATCACAACATTTGTCAATTCATGTTTTCTAAAATATAATTATAATCCCCATGGTTAATGCACAAGCTGAATATATTAGACCGTTTATTTCATTGATTAACATTTCTTTCTATACAAAAGTAATTTGTTGTTATCTTAACTGCAGCACTGGCAGATCCCTCTTGGCCGTCGATTCCGTTCTTTGAAATTGTGGTTTGTATTTCGAATGTATGGTGTGAAAAAACTACAGGAATACATCCAGAAGGTAAATATGCTTTATTTGGCTACTGAGTATTTAAGGAGGACAGTAAAATAAAGGAGACATGTGTTTGACTTCCATTTGTGAGTACTTATTTAATTCTTATGTCTTAGACCATTTCACAAACGAATACATAGCCATATGCAAGTTTATTCACAGTTTTCTGAATGTTGTGGAGACGTTCTGTGACTATAGAAGAATGGCACCCAAAAATGGCACCTTTCACTCTTGTTCCAAACACAGTTTCCAAACAGCAGTGACGAGAGTCCACATGACCGGCGCCGACAGGCGAGTGTTGAACTTTGTTCATCATGAACTTTGTTCTGGTCATTTATAAACCTTCCTGGGGTGTGGCTCAAAGTTTCCTCTACTCCCTGCCCCTCCTTCTTTTTCTTTGCTGTTGACAGCATTTTTCTTTGCTATGATATCTGGGATCAAGCCAAGATTCATCATCAGAGCCCTCTATCTGCTGCAGCTGTGGCCCTGAAAGCGTTCCCTTTATGGCCACTCTCGGGTTGCTCCTGGTGGTCTTCTAATGGGGGCTGGGATAATGTCGGGGCGGAAACTCCTGGGGAGGGAGGTCTTGCCAGCTTCTCTCCTTCATCATCTTGTCCTCATGGGGAGTGGGCTCAGGGGCCGAAGCAGTGGTGGGCATCGCCAGAACTGGTAGCAGAAATTCCGGCTGGCCCCACCCATCCAGGTTTTGAAATAAAGTAGTCCTAATTCAGGTGCAATGCAGGGCTTTCCCCCTGGCCACACCCACCATACCACGGCCACAGTGTGGTAGTAATTTTTTTTGGAGTCCACCACTGGGCTGAAGCCACAACAACTCTCCTTCTTTAAGTGTATGTCCAGACTGATCAGCTGGATACCCAGAAAAGCATTGGCAAGAGGGAACCGATGCTTTTGATAAATAAATACTTCCCCTGATCATCTATGGATGATCAGATGAAGTGAAATAATTTAAGTTTTTACATTTTAGAGATCATCGCCAAAGCAATAAAACCATCTATTTAAGCATTTTTTCCTTTGCATGTGTATATTGTTCAGACATGAAGACTAGGGTATAACTGATCACAGTTTTGATAATCAACACAGATATAGGATTTTTAAAAATTTTAAATGAACTGATGCATTGTTTTAGCAATGATATCTAAAATGTAAAAATAATTACTTTTCCTGATCGTCCAGAGACAATCAGTAGAAGTGTTCACTTATCCCTATGCTGAAACTGCTTGCTAGTTGTTTCAGTATACAAGAGGTTTAGACAGGAAGTAGCCTCTGATAGCTTCAGGGCTCAATTTAAACTGTTCTTATTTACCACATTCACTGTGAATGAGCTAAAAGTGAGTGCACCAAAATATTAGAACCTCCAATGAAGGTTCAAAAAGAGTGTTGTTGTTGTTGTTGGTTTTTTTTTTTGGGGGGGGGGAGGTTGAAGCACTAGGAGTGACCCTGAAGAGCTCAAATGAGCAGGCTGTAAGCCCTGCCTGGATATGCTCTAAATTTAATTATTTTTAATATAAATCTGCTGACTCAAAAGCTTATGGCAAAAATCCTGTTATCCACCTATGTCTGCATAATTCAAAACTGGGCAGGTGGTTTCAAAATTCATACCAATGTGGACATCATATCTAGCATGCAGTTCTTCAGGTACAGTTATGTAACTAGTTGCACAATCAGTTGCATATGCAAGTGCAATAGGAATTCAAACATATATTCTATCCCTAGAATTTTGACCTAAAAGAAGGGGGCAGGGGAAGGAGGATTCTAAGAGACAGGTTTCTGCTTTGTTAGGTGGAAAATTTGGTCAGACTTGGTAAGGTCTCATGAGAATTCTTCTTATCCTGTTTTTAACTGCTGTTTTTGACAGACTAGAAAGGAAAATGAGAGAAAGTATTTGTTTGCTTGTTATTAAATTATATTTCTACCACCACCCCTCACCAAGATGACTCCAGGCAGCTTACACATATTAACATGACAGATAAAAATTCTACAAAAACATTAAGATAAAAAATGTTAAAATATTAAATTGTTTGAAGTTTAAAAAAATTAAAATGCCCTCCCCAATGTTGCATCTTCAGATTTCTAAAACCAACACTAAAACTAACACTAAACACTAAAAGCTGGAAGCCTGGGTGACACTTATATGAGCCAGCCCAGAGTGGCTATCTCCCCAACCCCCTCCCCCCTGTTGTGTCAGCCAGGTTTTGAGATTTTTACGAAAGGATAAAAGTTCTGCCTGGAAACAAAGCTCAGTTGGTAGGAGGTTCCACAGGGCCAGAGCAGACACAGAGAAGGCCCTCCTTCTCATGCTAGAGAGGTGAGCCTCTCTAGGAGATGGAACTATCAGGGAGCCCTTCCGGTCTGCTCTAGTAGGACGGGCAGATGTCCTTGGGGTGATGCGGTCTCTTAAGTACCCTGGACCACTACCACGTAGGCCTTTAAAGGTCATCACCAGCAACCTTGAATTGCACCTGGAAGCACAGCGGTAACCAATGCAGCTCCCGCAGCAGGGGTGAGGCATGGGCATAACACCCACATCCCATCACTACATGGGCAGCTACGTTATGAACCAGCTGAAGCCTCCGAATGGTTATCAAGGGCAGCCCCATGTAGAACGCATTACAATAATCCAGTCTGGAGGTGACCATAGAGTGGTCATTCCTACAGCCCTGCGGGAAAGGGGATTGCAGGTATTACATATAAGTCACCCCGGAATCATGCGATCCAAGGTGCTGGCCAGAAGTTACTTTTGGTGGCCTAAACTGGATTATGACATTGAGTTATGGGTGGGGCGTTGTCGAGATTGCCAAGTATTGTGACCCAATGAGGCAACTCTGCCCACATGAGAGTGGGACACGGCTAGAGGCCCCTGGTCCAGGGTGCATATAGATTTTTGCAGCTCCGTTTCAAGGTACCAATTTTTTGCTTGTGGTAGATGCATTTTCCAAGTGGCCAGAGGTTATTCCAGTGCACAATAGTATGTCAGCCATGACTATTAGACACCTGCATAGATTATTCAGCTGTTTTGGGTTGCCTGATATCCTCGTATCGGACAATGCTACATCTTTCATGTCTAGTGAGTTCCAGGCATTCCTTACTAGAAATTGAATCAGACATGTTACGTTGGCTCCATTTCATCCAGCCACCAACAGCCAAGTGAAGAGGCAGGTCCGCACGACAAAGGAGGCTCTTAGATGAATGGATCCGGGTAATTTGGAGCTATAGTTATGTCAGTTCTTGCTGACGTATAGGATTATCCCTCTGAGTTCAGGTCTGTCTCCTGTGGACCTTTTAATGCGCCGGAAGTCGACTACTGTGTTGGATAGGTTGGACCCCCAGAGGGTGGAAGACAGAGGGGTGAATATTGAAATAGGTAGTCAGAAAGAATTTGCTGTGGAAGATCTGGTGTATTGTCGCAATTACGCAGGGGGACTAGCATGGGCCACTGGGAGAGTTATAGAGAGGACAGGGCCTGTGTCATACAGAGTTCGGATGGATAATGGACTCATGTGGCATAGACATGCCAAGCAGATTGCATGGGTCACCGATAGGTCCCAGGGTCGCCGATAGGTCTGTTGAACAGATCTGGGAAAACTCTCTGCCAGAGTGTCCTTCTAGGAGTTCGTTGCAAGAAGGTGTTTCACCTTGTTGCAGCGATTCTGAGACTGTTTTGCCGAAAGGGAATGTTGCAGAAAATGCAGGGGAGTCTCCATATAATCCCAGAGTACAAGAAAAAGGTTCTTCCCCTACCAGGCTGCAGGAATTGAGTGGGCCCAGGGAATACAGATCGCCTAGTGGCTCAACTACAAGAAACAAGCACACTTTGTTAGATGCATGCTTAGTGCCCATGCATGAGACAGAGGAAAACAGTGCAGGGGATGTGTCCGTTCTGCCCAAACGGAAATGTGGTCCACGTAAGTGGTGGAAAGATTATATTCCAATCTGGGGTGTGTGTGTCTGTTATGTATAAGGTTGATTGATTCTCGTACCAGCAGGGGGAGCTCTCGCGAGATCTGTCAAAAGGGAGGCTCAAGCTCTTGAGAAACAGCTGACAGTTATTTTTCCATTGGAGTCAGTTCTGTACCACTGTTTGTATGAAGCCGTTGTGTTTTTGCTGTTCTGTTATAAATAGAATAAAAGTTGTGTTTGGCTGCATTACTGGCTGCTGCCCTTCAATCTCCAGATTTAACACAACTCTACTCAGCTCTTGCAAACACAAGCCTGTGACTTCCTTCATGGTGTCAATCCAGCTCATAGAATCATAGAATAACTGAGTTGGAAAGGGCGCTTTATGTGATCAGGTCCAAGCCCCATGCTCAATGCAGGAATATGAATCAAAGCAGATATGACAGATGGTCACTTAAAGAGAAATCACTCCCTGCAAAATGATCCTTTTTGAACAAATACCTCTCAAGTCATTTGTCACATTCTTATTCTGTAGTAGCAGATCCAACAGTCCTGTGCATCTCTAAGATTAACAGGGTGATTATCATGTGTAAAGTCTCTCATGCTGCAAACATTTCAGAATATAATGCATTAATTTTTAAAAGCAACATTCCAATGTATATATTTACTTGAAGTAAGAACCATGTGACTTTATTTGCATGAGCAGAGGCAAGTTTGTCTCGTTATAGGTACAGAGAAACCACCTTGCATGTCTTCATAACACTGTAAAGACCTTAGTGCCCCCCAGTGGTTTTATTAATTACTATTCAGTATGAACAATCACAAGCCATTCTAAGTACAGTACAGAGGAACCTTGGTTAACAAATGCCTCAGTTAACATAAAAATTGCATAACAAATGGAAATCCATAGAAAATAGTGACTTGGTTTATGGATTTCCCCCCCAGAATGGATTAATTGTTTTTCAGTGCATTCCTATGGGAAACCATGTTTTATTAAAGTATTTTGGAATTCATTGCATTCCTATGGAAAATTGCATTCAATGCATTCCTATTGGAAATTCAGTTAAAGTAATTTTCCCTGTAAGAAATGTCCTGGAGAACACATTAATTACATTAAGCAAGGTTCCATGTAATTACAACAATTAAAGTGACAACAGATACAGTACAATAATTTATCTGGAAGAAAATTGAAACGGAAATAGAATCTGGTTTTTCTTTTGAAACTTTAAAAGTAGGGCAGCAGTAATCTGAACAGAGATACTTTACACTGCTCATTTGAGGTTTTAAATAGCCATCTAGAATTTTCCAAGTAAATTAATTTCAGGAGCAAAAATAATTTAAGGGAACAACTGGTAAGATTAAATACTGGCCAAACTCATATTTATGGTTTACACATGTGTAAGTGAAATTGCCTATGTCCCAACAGCAAGTTGTCTCCAGTTAATGAGACACTGCTTGCATTCTAGATTGTACACTCAATTATGGAACGTGAGGCAACAAGAATCATAACTGCCATTTCATTAATGAACAACTTGTTGCTGAGACTTAAGCAGTTCACCACTGCAACTAAAGCTATTTTACACAGACATAAATCAACAAGAGCATTCTGCTTATTTGACAAAGTTTCCTTACTAATAATAATAAATTCATGTCAGAAATTATTCTGGTTTGAAAGGATTTTTGTGGAAGAAACTCTTCTGAGGGAATGCCCACATGAAGCTCCTTTCATGTCCCTAAGAGCTAGGACAGAGACAGATGCTCAATCTGTCATGCAGGTCTCGAACTGCTGACTTGTCAGCCTTCCAGCTAACAAGGCAAGCTTCTTAACCACTGAGCCACCGTAGTCCCAGTTTCCACACTGATTTAGAAGTAAGCTACAAAATTTACTAAGAACTATATTGAATACACATAATATATTTACATTGTTATGGTATAAGCCAATTTATTCCACATATTATAGGTGTTTCTATGTAGAACTCTTGCAATGCCTGACTGGCTCTGATCCTTCCTCATGGATTGAGACCAGACAGTACAGCTGGGTGAGATAGCTTTAGTTCCATGATTTACAGCAGTATGGGGTATTGCCAGGATCTGTTTATCTTGCTGTTTAGCACCTTGCTGCTAGACAAGGTCATTTGGAAATATGAGGTGTGGTATCAACAATATGTTGGTGATATACAACTTTCTTTCCATCATCAGCAGAGGATGCTGTAGAAGTCCTGGATCACTGCCTGGCTACAATAATGGACTGATCAAGGGCCAACAGCTTGAGGTTGCATCCATGCAATTCAGCTGTTTTGGGGTTCTTCTGAGGGGATGAATGGAATCCAGCCTTGTCTAGATGGGACTATTTCCCCTCTGAAAGACCAGGTTTCTGGATCTAGGTGTCATCCTGGACCCAACTCTCTCTATGAAGACACAAATATCTGCCTTGTCTAGAACTGCCTGTTATCATTTTAGACAGATAGCCAAGTTCCACCCATTCCTTGATACAAAGTCCCTTATGATGCTGGTTCATGCACTGGTAATCTCAAAAATTGATCACTGCAATGCACTCTATGTAGTGCTTTCCTTGAAGATCACCACAAGCTGCTGCCGGTTCAGAATGTGGCTTTCTTTGTATCAGATTCACCACCAGCATATAATAACATATAAAACTAAAATTAACACATCTAAAAACAAAATAGAATTAAAAAGGGCTAGGTGACATCTGCCCAATATCGGGCCACTTCAACAGCATTACCGCTTGCCAACATAAGGTC
Organism: Bradypodion ventrale; assembly: GCA_035047345.1. Lineage (NCBI taxonomy): Eukaryota > Metazoa > Chordata > Lepidosauria > Squamata > Chamaeleonidae > Bradypodion > Bradypodion ventrale. Next base: position 52,731,967 of record JAWDJE010000006.1, read on the forward strand.
CTCCTCAGTGCACGTTGAGGGGCATCGTGTGCATTGTATCATATGGGAGATAGTTTGTACTTCTCTGCATTCACACAGGCTGTCATCCAGAAGCACCAGAAGTAGAAATGACTACAAAGAATGCGGCTGCCTGGCTAGGATCAGGATAGGATCTCTCTGGCTGATATAGTAATATTGCTCCCTCACTCTTTTTAGCTGTCGGGCTAATTTTTTATTGTATTTTTAATTGGGGTTTTTACTGGTTTTAAGTTTTTTTATAGTTTTCTAGTGGGATTTATGTAGTTCATGATGTAATTGTTGTACGCCACCCAGACTCACTTGCCAAGTGGGTGGCAACAACAACAACAACAACAACAACAACAACAACAACAACAACAACAACAACAACAACAACAACGACGACGACGATGATGATGATGATGATGATGATGATGATGATGATGATGATGATGTTGCTGTACTAGCTATCTGTGGGCTTCCAAGACTGATTCAAGGTTTTGGTATTAATCTAAAAAGCCCTGGACCTTGTTAACTAGTGGAACACCTCTCTATGAGGAACAAGGCTAGGACAACCAGGTATTCTCAAATATGTAGACTGTGGCTACTCACCCCAAGAGAGGTCAGAAAAATTGCCACGAGGAATAGGGTTTCCTCAGTGGTAGCACCATCATTATGGGACACTCTCCACTGTATATCCACCAGGCCTCCTCTCCTCATAATCCACTAATTAGTTTAGGTGGATTTGTTTAAATTGGCATTGACTAATATCTTGCCCACCTAACTGATTTTACTATTGTTATGGCAGCATTTGAATGCCAATTTACTGCTGCTTTTGTTTCATTGATTTAGCTCCTCCCCATCCTCAAGTGATCACAAAAAACAGCAATCTCAGACCACCCCATAAGGAGGAGTCTGAATATGCTCTGTGGCTATTTTTCTCAACATACAATCTTTTCAATTAACTCTTTTTGGATTTCTGAATGACAAATTATTCATTCTCTCTTTGGTGTGACTGCGTCCATTGTAGAACAAGGATAGGGATCTCTTCTCAACTAGAGGGTCAAATTGGTTCCAGAAAAACACATAGGGATATGTGTCAGAAGTGTACACTTGGGGGAACATCCCAGAGTTGGTGAGGTGAGGTGCACTTATAACACACATACCCTGCTGTATAACACACACATCCATACTGTATTCATATCTTAACCTATAAAACCAAGGGTTAACCGTTGGAACTGGCTATAGGTTGCTATGCCTCGCCCTACTTGCCTGCACTCACCCTTCGTGCAAACGGCCGATCTGAGTCCGCAGGTCAACAAAGGATTGAGAAAACAGGCAGTGGGGCAACAGCCGCACAAACGCGAAAAAAGGGAAACAACTTCCTTTCACAACATTCCTTGCACCGTGCCGCGCCAGAGCCAATCAGGCTGAGAGGCTCTCGCACGGCACGGCGCAAGGAATGTTCGGAAATGTGCCGCAGCCAATCAAAAGAAAACCGTTTTAAAAAAACACAGCACAAACACAAAGCACAAACCAATAACTACAAGCCCGAGCATCCTGCGCGCCATGAGCGCGCAGAACGCTGAAGAAGCCGGCACCCAAAAAATAAAACAAAAACACCGGGAGAGCAAGTCCGACAAGCCGCGGGAACCAAAGCCCCCCTCTCCATCGGCGCCTGAAGCTCCTAATCGGAGTTTCCCCTTTAATATCACTGGGTGGGGGCGGGGGTGTTGTGCTCCCCCTCTCTACTGGCTCCCCTGGGGTTGAGAGGGTTGGGGGGACCAAAGGAGCATGTCTCCCCAACCCTCCTGACCCCAGGGGACCTGGCAGAGAGGGGATTCCCCTTCCACACACACACGCCCCATTTTAAAGAGAAGAAACCAAGTGGTTACTTCTCTTTAAAAACGGAGTTGGGGGGGAAATCCCCCTTTCCGATGGCTCTCCTGGGTCTGGAAGGGTGGGGGAGACAGACACCTTTTGTCCACCCAACCCTCCCAAACCCAAGGAAGCCAGCGGAGAGGGGGATCACAACCCCCCCACACTGATATTAAAGGGGAAACCCCAATTGAGATTTCCCTTTTAATATCAGAGGGTAGCCTGGATTTGATCCCCTCTCCTGGGTCCCATGAGTCTGGAAGGTTTGGGGGGACCAAAGGAGCATGTCTCCCCAACCCTCCTGACCCCAGGGGACCCGGCAGAGAGGGGATTCCCCTTCCACACACACACACGCCCCATTTTAAAGAGAAGAAACCAAGCGGTTACTTCTCTTTAAAAATGGAGTGGGGGGGGATCCCCCTCTCCGATGGCTCTCCTGGGTCCAGAAGGGTGGGGGAGACAGACCCATTTTCTCAACCCAACCCTCCAAAACCCAAGGAAGCCAGCGGAGAGGGGGATCACAACCCCCCCACTGATATTAAAGGGGAATCCCCAATTGAGATTTCCCTTTTAATATCAGAAGGTGGCCTGGATTCGATCCCCTCTCCTGGGTCCCATGAGTCTGGAAGGTTTGGGAGGACAAAAGGGGTCTGTCCCCCAAAGCCTTCCAGGGGAGACGGCAGAGAGGGGATCCCCCCCCGGTAGGACACCAAAAAACACAAAAACATTCAAAAATACACAAAAACAAACAAAAATAACACCAAAAAAGTTAACAACAACAAACATTTCCAAACACACCCAGCACCCAGCCAAACACCACAAAATCCAAACACCACCACCACCCCAAATAAAGAAAAACAGCCAACTCACCACCAGACGACCTCACACAACAACTACTGAAAAAGAAATGAATAAAGAAAGAGACTACTTACTGGAAGAAGCTCCACCCAGGCCACGAGAGAAAAACAGTCAAAATACAAGATAACCCCTACCAGCAGCACTTGCTGCCCACAATAATAAAAAAAATTCAAAAAGACACAATAGCCCCACACAAAAGGCCCCAAGAGTTTTTCGAAAAAGTATATCATCCTTTATTCTTTTTTTCATCCACAAAACCAAAACACCAAACAAAACTCATCACAGTTTATAACAGGCCATCAAAAAAAATTGTATAAAAATTTTAAAAATTTCAATTATAGACTAACCTCTTCTTTACAAACATTAACAACAACAACAACAAAAACTTTCCAACACCATTTAAAACAGCCCGGCAACGCCGGGCAACCTTTGCTAGTACAGTATATAATTTTAGGAGGCATACAGGGCTTTCACAAAGGGTATCCAAGAATGGTCTTAATGACAGACTCACATGAATGGAGGCAGTCACATTTCTTACCAAAATCAAACATTAAATGTATGGCTTTTAATTATCATGCAATGTCTGAAACCCTGAAGTTTATGTGGCATTTGTTGCACAGTATTATGGCTAATAACATTTGTGTAAACTGCGGTGGCTTAGTGGTTAAGACGTTGAACTTGATGACTGAAGATTGGCAGGTCAGCAGTTCAAGACCTAAGTACTGCACGACAGAGTGAGCTCCCGTCTCTGTCCCAGCTCCTGCCAACCTAGCAGTTCGAAAGCAAGAGATTGCAAGTAGATAAATAGGGATCACTTTAGTGGGAAGGCAACAACATTCCATGCACTCTGGTGTCTAGTCATGCCTGCCACATGTCCACAGAAATGTCTTCAAATGCAGACAGCGCTGACTCTTTGGCTATTATAAACAGAGATGAGCACTGAGCCCTAGAGTTGGATATGACTGACTTTTGAGCAAGGGCAACCTTTACCTAAACATTACTAGAAGGAGCCATTTGTCTAAACATGAGAAGAGCTTTCCAGCTAATCTCATGGCTCATAGACATGGCTTCCCAGCAGTTTAGCTTGAAAGCAAGGGCATATTATCATAATTCCAGACCCAAAATGCATCATGGAGACTCTCCAGTACCATTTCTTTCATGATCAAACCTCCACCTCAACAACATAAAACTCAAAATCCAACCTTCCTAATAAAATAGCATTTTTACTACTGGAAGTATCACAACATTTGAGAATTACTGAGGTAAAAAAAAAAATGACATGAGGGTAGTTTTCCTGTCAAAATTGGAACATTTTTAGAATTCTTTTATGGCTTAAAAGCTGAGAGAGAAGAGATTGCCAGTCAGTTGCCTGGTCAACCACACAGAGTAAAAATCATTTTCAAGTGATCATGAAAAGAAGCAAGTTATGTTTTTTTCATATCAGATAATTTTTCATGTGAATTATCAATGTGCCACATATTGCTATTACCAGCAAATATGGGCAAATGACTAGTAATTTTTTTGTGAGGGAAGAAACATATTTAGGTTCATTGGTGAAACAGGAGCTCTAGAATATCACATTAGCTACTTATCTGTTAGTTGTGCCGCAGTGAGAAAAAATGTGTTGACTTTCATGTGGATTGGCAATAAGACTACAAGCTGGTAGAGGTCTTTCCGTTTATGTTGTTTATGTTTTTGAAAGCTTTGATTCCATGTATTACACAGCTTCTCTTTGTTTTTTAGCATGTTAAATTAGCCCACGAGTTTAAGAACCTAGTGCTTCAGGATGACCGATTTGAGATCTGTGCTGATGTCATATTAGGACTGGTTTGCTTCCGACTAAAGGTAATTTTCCAGTTATTTTCAGCTAGTATATCATTTGTTGTATTTTAGAATCTTGCTGCTTTTTTCCCTTTTCTTTTACTACAGCCAGTATTTGATACAAAATTATGGAAAAAGCAGACTACTTAAAACAACATGGATCCTTTTATGTCATGTATCCAACAGAAAATAACATAAATCAGACCATCCCAAGTCTGGAGCATATTCTGCATTATTTGACAATGCAGTCCTATCCTTAGATGGAGTTTCTACAGTAAAGCTTATCATCTTTATTTTTCTTCAACTAATCTTTGTAGTTTAATCATACATCTCATAGCCTTTATTAAGGTTAAATGTGCCGGCAACACTTTGAGTATTTGCAGCATCTGGTAATCCCATGAAATCAATATTAGTGATAATAACTAAGATTATCATCTTGCTTTGGGAAGCAAGTAGCACCCAGTGATTGAGTCTGCTAGTTTTAATACCATCCATTCAACTCCCATAAAGAAATCATTAGCTTTTCTAATACTGATCACCTGCAGTTATGACAAGGAAGACAAAAATTAACCCTTAACCACATTAATATTTCATATTGCCGGCTTTTACATTTGGAAGGTTATATTGTGTGATATTAGGCTATCATTACCTTATTGCTTGCTTGAATAGATGTCTGAGGTGATATGCCAAGATTTAAGGAAGGTGATTAAGCAAGGGGAAATGGTTTATTAAAAGCAAAGAAATTGAGAAAATTAACCTTTGGGCTGCTCCTCATTACCAGGCCAAACTGCCATTACTCTTTTTGGCATGCTCCAGATCATCTTCCCTCTCAGGCTTTCCATCTGATTTCAAGGAAAAGAGCTTTTGTATCATTTAAAATTTAGACTTTAAAAAAGACAAAATTTGCCACATAAACTACAAGCAATTATTAAAGAGCTGCTGCTGCAAAAATGCTGCCATCCACCTGTATGCTTTTTGTGTCTTCATAATTTCTAGCATTGCTAATTGTTTATCCTGTTATACAATGCATATTCCCACCCTGTATCTTCATTTACTAGCACTTGACATTGAGACTTCTGTAAGCTAGATAAGGAGGGACTTAACAGGCCGTTTTGAAAGCTATCCTATGTACCTTGTAACGTGTCCTACTCTAACAAGCACCTTTATATCATGACAGTGCATTTGTTATTAAGGGTGAACATAATGGGCTAAACTTAATTGGTAGTCCCAATTGGAGCAGACTCATTGATTCAATTGCTGAATTGGTGAGTCAAGGCTTACATATTTGAAAAGCTATGCATTCTGACAGGAAGCATATTGCTCCTGGCACCCAATATACCTTAGACTTGGCAATTCTTCAGGGAGTTGGAAAAGATCTACAAATCTCAAAGTATCACAATACCAGTGGGTACTGAGCTCACAAGGGTCTTGCTGCCACCACTCACACAAAAGGTAAAGGTAAAGGTTTCCCTTGCTGACTCTAGGGTTCAGTGCTAATCTCTGTTTCAAAGCCAAAGAGCCAGCGCTGCAGACGTTTCCTTGGTCATTTAGCAGGCATGACTAGACACCGGAGTGCGCAGAACGCTGTTTACCTTCCCACCGAAGTGGTCCCTTTTTATCTACTTGCAATTTCTTGCTTTCAAACTGCTAAGTTGGCAGGAGCTGGGACAAAGACGGGAGCTCATTCCGTTCTTCAGTACTCAGGAATTGAATTGCTGACCTTACGCCTCCCAGTCAGTGTCTTAGCCACCTTAATTTTCTGGACACCAGATGAAACAACGACTGTCTTTAAGTGTCAACAATCCTCCATAACAAAATGCAACAAACCCTCACAATTACAAAAGATTTCTCAAAATACTGTGGCATAATTAATGAAGATTCAAAGAAAACACACTAAAAAAAATCAAAAGCTATCTTACCTGTCTGTTATTCACACCTGAATGGAGTTCAGCATAGTGCTCTCTAGGCAGCAGGTGAGCAAATCACTATTCTCCCCTGAGAAAGGCTAGTGTTCATTATTCCCCTTTTTTCACAATCAAATGGACCATTTAATTAAAAACCTTAAACACCAATGAATACACATTGATCATTTTGACATACAAGCACATAGCTGGAATCTCTTCACCAATAGCATGGTTTAGGTGAAGGGAATAGTTACTTTAAAGTCAAGAGGGAAGAGTCGTCCTCAGTCCAATTTTATGTGTCAAAGGATCTTTTTGTTTCTGGTTCATGATGGGCTTCAGTTCACACCTCATCCAACCGTCTCTTTTTGTGGTCACATGCAGAGAAATCTTGAGACTACTAACAGAAGAATTTTATGTTCCTGTATTTCTCACACACCCCTTAATTTATTCACACAAGTCAATGCCTGCAAAGTGGGAGAAGACAGATGGGTCAGTGGTCTGATCCAATATGACAGTTCTTATCCTGCTATGCTCTATTTAATCAAAAACCCTTTTTCCACGACATTCAGAGCAGTAACTAACACTGATCTATGGAAAGATGCAGTTTCTTACAGAAACAAACATACAGGTATAGCATGAAAGATACTCAAGGATATACTGTACATCCAAGAAAATTGGCAGCTAAATTTTATAAGCTCTTACTAAATCAGGAAAATTAAATTCAGCATTTTCATCAGCAGTGACTTAGTTGGAGGGAGACTTCTACCTAGTGAGCTCTGCTGACGGTCTCTACTGAGTGTGGTCTGTTAACATTTGCCAAGTGAGCCTTTCAATTGTAAACAAAGACTGACTTTTTTTGAGGCTATCCTGCCTCAAATGGGAGTGGCATTGAAAGTAACTATTTTTCACTAGCAGCATTCTAAGCAGACCAGTAGTTCCTTCAAAGTTTATGAAGACTTGCACTCTCTCCAACTTGATCCTGGGTTAGGGAACAGATGCATATCTCCCAGTGCAAACTAAAATTTGATTCCTGGGAAGATGTGACTGGACAAAGTAATTGTCTCTGGGTGGTGGTGGTATGGGTGGAAAACATAGCTTCACCATAAAGTCAGGAACTATACATTTGCCATAATCTATAACAAAGTTTTTTTACTGAGGATTACCTGTAATCAGGCATGAACCCATTTGCAATACACACAATTTTTTAATTTAATTATTTGCATTATAGCAGGATCTGTAGTTACCAACCTGCTAGTGTTGGAATGCTGGGAGGTTTTGCTGTTATTGACAGTGCTGGAGTCAGAACAGAAGCAGAAAGTTCTCACTTTCTCAACATTCAGCATAAACAAAGCTGCTGGAGCGGCCCCACCCCAACAACAATATTGCCTGCTGTCCAGTGCTGAAGTAACCAGGAACCCTCTCAGAACTGGTTATGTGGTTGAATGGGTAGAGATTCAGCTGCTCCAACTCTGTTGCTGTCAAAAGCTGGAAGCCTCCCAGCACTAGCTGGCTGGAACAGAAGCCCTGGTGCAGTCTTTAAAGGAGTGTACTGATTGTGACAGATAGGCTTTGACCTGGCCCTTGCCCTTGGGGCTCTTCCGTTCCTGCCCTGACTTTTACCAGCCTGCCCTATGGAACTTCCCCAAAGACTCCAAGCTCAGGAGGCCTAAATGCCGTCCTGCATATCCTGCAGCAACCTGAGGCTTACCTGTATTAGCAGAGCCCAGCAAGTATTATGGAGAGTATTTTATTAAATGTGGTAGTGTGTGGCTTATGGCTTAACTCGTGTCTTATCCCCTCTTCCAAAGAACGGACGTTGTTGATGAATTATACAGGTAGATGTTTATTGTTCTCAAAGTATATTGTAGAAATAACAGTTCATTCGTTGGTTCAGGATACACAAATACAGCAGAAAAAATACTAATCAAAAAGTACAGGTAGGAAAATCCACACTCAGTCCTTCCCCCATGAAACAAAAGGAAAACCTGGCTTATCTAGATAATCATGACTAAGCTTGGGTTGGAGTCAGGACTCGGTGTTAGAGTTCCCCTCTCTCTTCTGAAGTGTAACTCTCAGAAACCCTAAACTCAATCTAACTCCCAAACCCATGTGCCTATAGGAAACACATGAGCTTGGTCCTCCTAATTAGCATACAGCCAATTAGAGCCCAGGGATTGTATAAAAATACTGTACCCTGGTTCTCATAACAATTGTCTGGTGATCCCAGGCTCTGGATGTTGATGTAAATGGACATTCCACACCTGGGGAAGAAGACAAAACATAGGAGTGAAGCTTTGAGAAGCTTCTTCTTGATAAGCGCAGCAGAAAGAATTATGAGGCCTTTGCAAAGAAGCAAAGCTACATTCTAATACAGTTTAAAAACCAAAGAAACTCCATGTTGAATAACTTGTGACCCATTTTATCACACTGATGCCATTTTAAAACCACAGTAAGGTTTGTATCATGTCAAATGACAACACTTGCTGAGAATTCCACTCAGTTTTTCCACAGTGTGTATTTACAGCCATAGTTTAATTCCAGTCTTAATTTCATTCACTGTAAAATTGTTAAAACTCAAAAGCATGTTTACCAACCTTTGTTATGTTTACTTTCTATATTTTACAACTGTAATGCTGCTGTCAGCTTTTATTTTTTTTAAAGCAAATGATCTTGAACCGTTGGCATACATGCATAGTATAGGAGGCCCACTTAACAGTGTGTAGTTATATCTACCCATTGTGTAGATTAACCCACATCTTCATTCACCATAATGGTCACTGGAGGAGCTTTTAGAAATACATGTATGATGTTAACAGCCATACCCATATTTTTATCATTCCAGGGCAGTAATGAACTTAATGAAGCACTTCTTAAAAGCATAAACAATGCAAGGAAGATTCATCTGGTTCCATGTGACCTGAGAGGGAAATTTGTGCTCCGTTTTGCAATTTGTGCCCGCACTGTGGAATCTACTCATGTCCAGTTTGCCTGGAAGCACATCACAAAGTTAGCAAATGAACTTTTGCAAACATAGAAATGGCAAGAGTCATGCTAACAGAAGAGGGCTTAATTCAGTTGAAGACTGAAGTAATGACAGCTGGCAAATTGTAGTAATCTTGTGTGTTGATATTTTTGCAAGTGTTTGCAAATTATATATGCTATCCAAACAGAACCAAAGCTTTAATCAAAAAGGAGTGTATATAGGTGAGAACAACACTATTGTTTGTGCTTTGCAGCATCTTTCACCTAGTGCAAGCCCTTGGCACTGGCCAGGTGACAACATTGTTATTGCTGGGGGAGGCAATTCCAGTGGCTCCTTTTTTCCTTAGAGTAAAGGTGCCCTGATTTGGGATTCCCATTATAGCAAGGCATATGAAACAGGTGATTTCAGTGAAAACAAATTACTGTGGGTTCTCTGAAACACGTAGTTCCTATCCAGATCATGCCAGGACTCTTACCATACAGCTTCTCTTCTTTTTATGAGCAGCCAACCAGATGCTTCTGATAGGTCTCGGTCAAGCCTTCTGCAGTGATTACTGGAACTAACATGGCAGTTTTTTTAAAACAAATGTATAAAACCTCTAGATCAGTGGTTCCCAATGTGGGGCCCACTCCCCACAGGGGAACTTCAATTCCCAGAAGCCTAAGTCAGTACATTGTCTGATCACTGCTTTGGGGAATTAGCTTAGGCTTCTAGGAATTGAAGTCCAAAAAACCAAAGGTTGGGAAACTGCTCTTGATGAATCTACACAACTCCTTTGATTTCCTTAGTTTCTCTTTATGCCACCCAAGCTAATGGTAATCAAAGCTGAAATCTTAATGTGAAAAAAGTAAATAAACACTGTTTATTATTAAACATCTTGTGGAATTTGCAGGAGATGCTGCTAGTAAAAGCAAAATACATTTTATGGCATCATATTGCCAACAATATTTGCTTTGTAGATTCTAGAGATTAATGATGATTAGAAAGCTATCTTTTTGCATCTTTAATAAAGCACTCTTAATTATTTCATTTTCTGAACTATAAATTTCATTTTCTTCTTTCCATTTTCAAACTGCTTTATTTCATAAATGAATGAAGTTTTATTACTTAATTGTTTTAAACCATAGGCTATCACAATATACCACCAGGAGCACAAAACACACACAACAAAGAACTTATCATGTATTTGCACACAGATATACAACAAAAAGATTCCCTTCTTCTTACAATTTTCTATGCCTGGCATGTATGTTCTTTGCTACTCGACAGGTGGACCTATCTAGGGACCAAGTGGCATGCAAAGCTGAGTCAAAGGGGTTCTAAAAAATAGAAATAAGAACAAATTTAGAGTAGTTATATCATGAATATTTGAGAGCAACTAAGTCCTTATGAATTATATTATGCTTAGAAAAAAAGAGAACAGAAAAAGAATAGACCTTTGATAGGAAATTATATAAACTTGTCCAGTGACATTTTTTCGCATTAAATTGGCTGCATGGTAATATGGACTAGCTATTGATGCCACATACAGAACTAGAATGAGGAGAACAATAATTATACAGTAAAACCCCTACTTACGAAAAAAGTCCGTTCCCTAGGCTTTTGCTTAAATTGTTTTTTTATGTACCGTATTTTTTGGACCATAAGACGCACCTGACCATAAGACACACCCAGTTTTCAGAGCAGGAAAACAAAACAAAAAATAATAATACTGTATTTTGCACCAGCAACCAGTGGAGGTGCTGCAGGGGAAATGGGCAGGCCAGGCCAATTGCCCTGAGGAAGGAAGTGATACTCTAGCCTAGCCTCTTGCTCTCCTTTCACCCAGGAAGCATGTTTTCCCCCTCCATTTTGTCCACGTGGAGTAGAGACAAAGGCATCAAGGTAAGTGAAACCCATTCCTTTTAAGCACAGGTTTGGTTTCCCACTTAAATGCATTGGGAACATACAAACAGAAAACTTGAATACAAGAAATTTATTTCCAATGCATTTAAATGGGAAATTGTGATTTTTCGCCCTCTAGTGGCCAATTGTTTTTCATATGTTTTTCCCCCTGCCCCAACAGCTGAACAGCTGAGAGGCGGCAGTAGTAGTCCGGCAAGCTGCGGCTCTTGTAAAATATCCTTTTACAACAGCCACAGCTGACCGAAGACCAGCATTTGGACTATAAGACGCACCCTCATTTTCTCCTCACTTTTGGGGGAGAAAAAGTGTGTCTTATGGTCCAAAAAATACGGTAACTTGAAGCAAACCCATAGGAAAATGAATTTTTACATAGCTCGAAGCAAACCCATAGGAAAAAGAATCTTTATGTAACTTGAAGCAAACCCATAGGAAATCGTGTAAATCGGGACATTGCAGTAAGTCGGGGTTTTACTGTAATTCAGAAATTATAACACCATGATTGTAATTTTATTAGATTGTTGTGGAGCAAATTTATGTCTGTATCTTTCATTGAAGTATCTGTGCCTTGGATGTTTACTTAATATTACAAGGCTTAATCTAGGTTTCCATTACTATATTATCATTATTTTTGTAATGTGAAATACTGATTTATAATTCACTATATCTGGATAGACATGTATCTCAACTCAGTGTTGTCCCTACAGAATGGAATCTTCTGGAGTGCTTGTTCATCAGGAACGTCGGCTATTTCTTACTGAGGATTACCTCACATATTAAACTTATGTACTGATAGTATCACTTCAAATTGCAAATAGAGGAGACTCAATATTTTTTAATGCTGTGCCATGTAGAATATATTTCCATAAAGAAGCCAGATATCAGAGATAAATGTAAATTAGAATACTTTTCCTTAATATCTAGGGCTAATTCCAATGGTTAGATCCAGCAAAAGTAAACCCATTGAATCAATAGGAACCTAGTAAACCAACAGCTATATAAGTCTCATTTGCTTAATGCTACTCTGCTCTACTCTGCTCTGCTCTGCTCAAGGGACTGTGGTGGCTTAGTGATTAAGATGTTGAACTTGATGACTGGAAGATTGGCAGGTCAGTAGTTCAAGACCCGAGTGCTGCATGGGGCTAAATCCCACCATTTGTTCCAGCTAGAGCAGAGTTGGCTGAGGTTAGGCATCTGAGGTTGGGAGTCCGATACTACATTGTGCATCCCAGAAGAGCCAGCCTGTGTGGCCTTAGGTTAGCCCAGTGATGGGCAATCTTGGCCCTCCAGCTGTTCTTGAACTTCAATTCCCAGAAACCTTGACCAGCTGGTGTGTTGACTTGGGCTTCTGGGAATTGAAGTCCAAGAACAGCTGGAGGGCCAAGACCATTCCCTTCCCAGAAGAAGGGAATGGTAAACCACTTAAAAGAATACACTCTATCTTTTTTATAAAAAACAACAACCCTGAAAAGAGTTGACATAAATAAGAATTGATTTGGTGGCACACAATTAGAACAGAGTAAGATAAAGCTCGCCCTTGCTCAAAAGCCAGTCGTCTCCGACTCTAGGGTTCAGTGCTCATCTGTTCATAGCCAAAGAGCCAGCGCTGTCTGCATCTACAGATGTTTCCGTGGTCATGTAACAGGCATGACTAGACACTGGAGTGCATGGAACACTGTTTACCTTACCACCAAAGTGGTACCTATTTATCTACTTGCAATTTCTTGCTTTCGAACTGCTAAGTTGGCAGGAGCTGGGACAGAGATGGGTGCTCATTCTGTCATGCAGTACTCGGATTTTGAACTGCTGACCTTCCGCCTCCCAGTCAGTGTCTTAACCACTTGAGCCACTGCAGTCCCCATGCTATTGAAAAAATTGCTTTTAAATCTGCTGTGCTATCAGGGTTTTTTCTTGTGATCAGTAAATGTCAGGAAGTGGGACTTGCCTGATGGCTATACGCATGGGCAAGAATCCAGATTTTCCAGGATTCTTGCTCAAATGGAGAGCAGGCATATGCAGAGCAATCTTTTTTCCAGAACCAGTAATGAAACTACAGAAAACAGCAATGAGAGAGGGGATAATGTTAGAATCTTTCATCTAGTTTTTGTTCAGAATGCCAGCTAATATAAAGCCTGGGCAGAGCCTTAGTGTCCCTTGCTTGACTACAACCATTAATGTTGATGCTGCTGTAATGCTAATCATGGTTAAACCAAAATGCTGTCTTTTATTCCTGGCAGGACTACTGTGTTTTTTGGGCAGGCAGAAATTTAGCAGCTGAATGTGTGTTATCAGTGCACATTCAGTTATCAGTTACCTAGGGGAAAACTTGTAAATCTTTTGAATATTATTAGCCCTATCTGGAAAAAAGACAGGTGACAGTCCTATAAGAGTTGATTTAATATACCATACTTTTGTACATTTAATGCAGTTTAGTTGATAGTTAAAGCTGATACTCTAATACAGGGGTGCCCAAACTATGGTCCATGGGCCAGATCTGGCCCAGTGGCTGTAGTTTGGGCACCCCTGGTTTAAGCAGAGAAAATGGCAGCCTAAAATTTTATCTCATTCTGTTGCAAAACAAATTGCAAGGAACATTTTACACTTCCCCTTCTGGTGGGGGGAACCACATGAATGGCCAGCTGAACCACGTGACCGCCCCGCAGCCTGAAAAGTTTTGGCACCCCTGCTCTAACATGTTTATGCTACCTTAAGTTGCTAAAAATGCAAAATGTATTTGTTATGAAGTAAAGCCATTAACTGGTTTATTTCCCCATATAAATCAATTCATTCATAAATTTACTATATGTTGTGTGGCTAGATAATTATTGAACCAAGATCCACTGTGCCTTTCCGTTAAATGTGCTGGACAGCATTAAAATTAGTGAAGCAGCTCTGTGGTGTTTGTGCATTTTTTTTGTCTCATTCTTGTCTTCTATGTTCTGTTTAGTGTTTTCCTTAGGTTGCTACTGAGAGACTCAAAGGGGGATTCTGAAACCCTTGTCCATTATTGGCTAAGAGGGTATTTTTACTTATTTATTCAATATTTATTTATTTATTTATTTATTTTACTTGTATTCTACCCAACTGGTGCAAGCACCACTCTAATGGCTGACAGACATTACGTGGATCAACATAAATGACAACATCAAAAACAACCATGTATAAATAAAATCATATAAGCAAAATATAATTTTGTGCGAAATCCAACAAAACCCATGCAGTCTACCTCGCTGCTTTCACTACAAGTGGCAAAAGCATGTTGGTTTTGCCATCTTTGTTTTCCTTCTCAAAATCTGAACTCTGATTCATGCAGTTTTTTGACAAAGGGCTGTCCCAGCTATGAAACTTTCAGCAGCTGTCATCACTAGCCAACTTTTTTTTATTAAAAAAACCCCAGAATCATTGGAATGACACCACCCCGAGAGATAAGATGAAACCAAGATTTATTAAGAGACTTCTTTTGCTTATTTTCTGGGTGTAATTGCCTAAGTGTCCTTAAATTAACCGGTCCTTAGCTATGATTCCTAATGTTAACCAAAAAAGCTGTGAGCAGCATTTTCTGCAGGCCAGGTCCCTCACAATTCTGGAACACAAATAGATTTTGCACATCAGTCCTCTTATGCCTCCAATTCTCCCTATTGCCTCTGGCTTCTAATGTATGTTTTAAGGAATCTTGAAGTTCCCTTTGGTCAGACAGCTACCTGAAACTTTCTGGTGCTGTGTTTTGCTGCCTGTTTGAAAGCTTCACCACAACCCTACAGTCACTTCTCTTTTCAATAACAAACTCTGAGTTTCAGATCAAACTTAGAGCATATCCCGAAAGGGATATAGATAAAGCATTAAATACAAATACAGGGAAAGTGTGGCTTTGGGCCATTTCTAAATGGTGAAATATTTCATTTGCCTGAATTTAACCAGAGAAAAAGCAGACACTGAACAATAACAATAAGTTCTACTGTGTGCAGCCCCTTGATATTGTTTGAGGATTGCACTTGTGTATTTTTTAACTTGGTTACTTCCTGTATTTGATTATGCTCATCAGCTTTCCAAATCAGAATTCCATGTATTAACCTACGACCGGAGTGAGGTCGTGGGCTGGATAATTTGGTGCCATGCAGCTCCTCCAGGTCAGTAAGCAGGGAAGCGGCATGGGTGGTGGGTGGCTTGGGGTAGGTGGTGGTGTGGGTGGAGTGGTGGGTGGTTGGGGCGTGGCCCCACTGCTGCTGCTGCTGCTGGTGGGGGGAGTTGTGGTGGCTTGGGGCAGTCTCACTGCTGCCACTGAAGGGCAGGACCATCCCAAGCCCCCACAACTCCCCAGGGGCATGCTGGCTACGCTAAAAGGGTGCTGGACATGGAGTGATGAGGGTGTTTAACCCTAACAAAATATATACATTCCCACTCGCCTTCTAATTTCAACTCCCCTCTGCGGATTCAAACCAACAACCTCCTGCTTACAAGGCAAAATTGCAACCTCTAAGCCACAGCAGCTCCACTGTAAATGGAGCTGCTTTTGTAAGCTTATCTTTGTTGGCAATGAAGGAAGAAGAAAGGCTGAGAAACATGAAGCCCCGCTCATTTGCTCGATCATTCTGGGCATCGCAGCTCAGCTCAGCTCGGCTCTTTGCATTGGCACCCAAGGGGGCGCCATGGTACTGGGGGTTTGGGTGTGTGTCCCTGGCTGAGTATCGGTAGCCAGCCCACCACTGCCACTCCCCCCCCACACCGCTGCTGCAGGGGCACCTATCCAGCTCACCAACAGTCTGAGGGGGGCATGATCCAGCCCCCAGATTAAAAAGGTTGAGGACCCTTGGTCTGGATGATATATATTCCTGCTATCAAAGCAGCAGTTCTTGCAATCCCTAATGGGTTTTACTCCAGGAAAGAGGAGAATCATTCAAACTACTTGTCTGGAAGTTAGAAAAGGTGTGTGTGGACATATGAGAAATGACTATGAGTTATGTTTGTTATGGGTGAAGGCAGACTTTCACTCCTTTATTTTAATTACAAGTTACTCCTTTGGTTAAGAAATAGGAGATGATTTTCCTAGTCACTTGTCATGGTGTTCAATAAAAAGCAATACATAACAAAGTGCAGTTGTCTGGCTACCTCTTCTTTAGGGATGATGTTAGCTGGAAGCTTCTCCCTTTCCTCTCATTGCCAGATGATGATGATTTTTGGTCCAGTTCTCCAACCACTAGCCCCGTGACATTCACCTGAGTGAGTGGCAGAAGAATTTCTTTGTTGTTACCTTTGGTGCCTATACTCAGGGACAGAAGGCAGATGACTATCTTGCACAAGCTTTACACATTCCATATGCATGGGCAAGTTTACAGATCTCCCAGGTTTGAGCTGCCAACCTGTTCAAAGTACACAGAGACAAAAATACTCTGCAGTCATTGACTATGACAGTGTGGAGACTGACTTAAGCAACTACACTGAAAATACTTTAATTTTGGCAAGATGTCAGCAAAATGATAGTAACAAATGACAATCCACTCTGACAACGAGGGGGAACTGAAGTGTGTACAAGAGATGAGGCAGGCTGGCAAAAACTTTCTGAGCTCTCTGATGACACAAACAGATGTAAACTTTGAGAACAAGGTCACATACTTTGTTTCTTCAGATCCTTCCATGTCCCCTTGGGTCTGGCTCATTAAAATGTTTAAACAGGAGACCAAATAACTGTGGCAGAATTCATAGTTTGGAAAGTTCATCACAACAGAATGTATTCCCAACCAAATCAGGAGTGTACTTTCTACTTTGTCTTTATGTACAAATTCATTTCTTTTTTTGAAAAAATTATTTTACTTTTTAAACATATAAAAAAGAGAAAACAATACACATATACAAAAAGACAAAGAGGGGGAAAGCATAGAAAAATACATCAATATTAGCTTAATACAAAGTTTGTATTAATTATTCATCTTTGTTTATGTTATAAAAACAAGTAAACAACAACTACACTTGACAATTGACACATGCACCCTCCAACATTCGGACCTTTTCTTCTATTCCATAAATCTCAGCTCTCAATTTTAAGTTTAATATGCCTATCCTGATTTCCAAAAACTAATACTTTCTTTACCAGGTTGGAAACCTTTAGACTTTTTGAAGACATAATCAATAAAGCATCCCCATATCAGTGAAAAATCATTATTCTTTATCATCTCCTTTTTTATTTTTAGTTCACATGTCAGCATGTCATTCAATGTTCTATTCCATATTTCTTTATACCACTCTTCCAAATTGCATACTTTCCAATTCTTTGCTATCAACAATCTCATAGCTGTTATCATAATTGTAATCAATTCTTTCTTGTATTTGTTAGTTGATAATTTAGGATTATGGTAGCTCAAGTGGGTAAGATGCTGAACTTGAAGACTGGAAGGTCGGAGATTGATACCAGAGTACTGCCTGACAGAGTGAGCTCCCATCTTTGTCCCAGCTCCTGCCAACCTAGCAGGTTTGAAAACAAGAAATTGCAAATAGATAAATAGGTACCACTTTGGTGGGAAGATAAACAGCGTTCCATGCACTCCAGTGTCTAGGCATGCCTGCTACATGTCCACAAAAACGTCTGCAGATGCAGACCATGCTGGCTCTTTGGCTATAAACAGATGAGCACTGAACCCTAGAGTCAGATACAAATGGCTTTCGAACATGGGTGACCTATATCACTTAGATACATTACTAAAGCAATCTTGGGACTCATACATATTTTCAGAGATAATATCTTGTTCATTTCCTCAAAAACCTTTTCCTATATGTTGTACACCTCTTTACACATCCACCATAAATGTAAATAGGTCCCATTCTTTTCTTTACATCGCCAACATTCTTTTGGGTAGTTATAATCAGACAGGGGAGCGTCATCTCTCCTGGTGTTCCTGGACCTCTCAGTGGATTTTGATATCGTCAACCACGGTATCCTCCTGGGACGCTTATCGGGGATGGGAATATGGGGCACTGTACTATAGTGGTCCCGCTCTTTTCTTGGTGAGCATACCCAGAGAGTTCAACTTGGGGAGTTTCTTTCAGCCCCATAGACCCTCCAATGGGGTGTTCCTCAGGGGTTGATCATCTACCTGTTGTTGCTTAATATCTACATGAAGCTGCTTGGAGAGGTCATTAGAAGATTTGGGGTTCTGTGTCTCCAATATGCAGATGATACCCAACTCTATCTCTTCTTTTCATTCTCTGCAGTTGATGCGGTCTGACATCTTGACAAGTGCCTGAACTCGATAATGGTATGCACAAAAGCTAACAGGCTGAAACTGAACCCTGACAAGATGGAGGTTTTGGTGTCTGAGAGGCCATCTGCCCAACTGGGAGGCCTGGTCCCTACCATGGATGGAACTACTCTTTCCCTTAGAGACCAGGTCCACAATCTGGGGGTCATTATGGACCCACTGCTCTTACTTGAATAACAACCAGTGACAGTGTCCAAGGCTGCTTTTTCCAGCTCTGGCAGATTGCACAGCTACGCTGCTTCTTGGACAGACGGTCTCTCATAACCCTGATCCACTCATTTGTAATCTCATGGATTGAATATTGTAATGGTTTCTATGTAGGGCTGCCCTTGTGCTTAATATGGAGATTACAGCAGGTCCAGAATGCAGAAGCCAGGCTGGTGATAGGCTTAAAGAAATTTGATCAAATAGTACTTCCCCAGCCTTGGCAGGCTTGCACTGGTTACTTATTGCCTACCGTGCCAGATACAAGGTGTTAATATCATCATACAAGGCCTTATACGGTTTTGGACATTGTTATCTGTTGGAGCATCTCTCCTTCAGAACAACTCCCCACATTACCCATTCATCACAGTCAGTGCAGCTCCACGTGCCAACCCCGAGGATGGCTAGAAAGTCTATAACAAGAAATAGAGCTTTCTCGGTGGTGACACCAACGCTGTGGAATATACTATCGGTGGAACCGTGCCAGGCCCCATCACTGGATAGTTTTAAAAAACAATTTAAAACATTTCTATTCAAGGAGGCCTTCCAGGGTGTGGTCCCTCTAGCAATAAATTAGCCAGCTAGTTGATCCTCTGTGCCCTCAGATGACAGCTATTTTTTTAAACTATTTTTTATTTTACTTATTTTGCTTGTTTTATTTTACTCTGGTATTTAGATATATGCATTTTTAAATGCAAGCCTGTTTTTAATGTGTGAGTTTGTGCTGTTAGCTGTCCAGAGTAGGGAAATCCCCTAGATGGGTGGGGTACAAATAAACAAACAATCATATTGATGCAATCACTTTGGTGTCAAGTACCATCTCCATAATATTTTATAACAATGTTCCTTAATTCTTACTGACATGCTTCTAATAATTGTCTATTCCCATATTTTATTCCATATTGATTCCTTTATTTTAGCATTCATGTCCAATTCTCATTTCTTTTAATGTTGTATGACTGGTTCCACTCTCGTTTAATATATATTATATATTTTACTCACTATTCTTTTTCCAGAGATTATCTTCTGATTTATTTGATTTACTATTTCCTCAAATTTTGTCAAGCCTCGTCTATTACCATGTTTTCTTCTCCATTCAGTATCCCATTTTTCTATTTGTAGTTTCCACCAGCTCAAATTTAGGATTTGATGTAGTTCCTCCCTTGCTTTTTTATTTTTATTTCTATCCATACAATCCTTTTTATTATTTATTTCTTTTTCCTCCACACCCTCAAGTATTTTATTTTTATTTTTGATGGGACAATTCTTAATGTCTTTCAGTTCTAACAGTGGGGACACTCTCGGACTCACTTCATTTTTTATTAATTTCTGTATATCTAAGGTATTTTTACACCACATTACATAGCTTTTCTTATCTCTGTTTTTCATATTGTCAAAAAACCATTCCTTTCCTTCCTCTGCTATTTCTTTTAACTCCAGATTTTTCCATATTAACTTCTCCTCTGTTAATATTCTCATTATAGCTTTGGCCTGAAATGCTCTAATGGCAAACATTTTAGAGACTGAGTGCACATGCCCACACACCCATGTGACATTACTGCTGTGCCTCCGATGATATCACTGGATGTGTGAGCACACAATCACTTGAGGTGCACTGGCACATCACATGAGCACATGCTCCTTCCCACAAGTGCACCCCCTGCCATGGGTGCATGGTCCCACGTGTGTATGCTGCCCCCATGCACTCTCCTGCATTCATGCTACCACCTCCTCCACCTCAGTGGTGTGCTGCTCCTGGTGTGTCCCGGTATGGGCGCACTGGTAGCAAAACTGGCTGGCCACACCCACCTCCCCACTCTACCCTGCACCATTTCCACATGATTATTATTTGGGCAGTGTCTTGCCAAGGGACACTGGAATACTGTAGTTTTTATCAGTTGGCACACTGTCAAGAACCACAGGCAGGGAAATAGTTGCTTGAGATGGCAAGCCAAACAGAGCAATTCTTTTTTCATCTCATAAAACATGCAGTTGATATATTTGAAAAGTGGAGAGAGAAAAATTCATTTTAAGCAACATACAAAGAATAGTGAAATGGTTAAATGACAACTCCTTACTTAAAGGTAAGGCAGTATGCTCAGGTTGTTTTTGATTAACCTTGAGGTAGACGGTGTGTGTGTGTGTGTGTGTGTGTGTGTGTGTGTGTGTGTGTGTGTGTGTGTGTGTGTGTGTGTGTGTGTGTGTGTGTGTGTGTGTTATTGTTGCCCTTCCTGAAAAAATATTCCCTCCCCCCTCTAGAATCCTGGCTACGGCCCTGTCTTGCTGTCAAAATTTCTTACAATTCTACAGTTGTCCTGTTACTGAAGATCTATACAGTATTTCACCATATACTTAGGGGTTCTCAACCATACTGCACCACAGGCCAGATGACCCCCCCTCCCATAGCTGTCGGTTTTACCCTGCCGCAAATGCTGCCATAAACTGTGGTGGGCATCCGCTTCTGCTTCTAGGGACAGCTGATTGCCTAAAAAACAAGTATTTTGTTATCTTTTATTAAAATGCAAACCCAAATGAGAAAGAATGTAATTTCACAAAGTACAGAAAACTGCAACAAAGCAAAGCATGACTGCAATTTAAGGCAAATGATGCAGATAAATCCACTTTAATGGATATGTTCAGTAGATGCAAAATGTAATATTCCATTATTTATTTATTTATTTATTTGTGGTTGAAGTTAGTGACATGAAGTACAGAACCCTCTCATTTTACATGGTTCAGTAAAATTAAATGCTCTCCCCCCTTTTCTTTTATCCTGAATTGTAGTAAACAATTTCTGCAGTTTTGAAACATAAAGCTTCATTAAAAATTAAGGCAGCTCGAAATATTTTCATTTTCTCCCCATGTTTCCCATATTTAAGTTGGCTAAAATGTGGTGGCATATTTTGAAATAATCTCATTTCAATTTAAAGAACTACAGCAATCAGGACATAGAACCTGGTATGACAGTAATGATCACTACTCTAGTAAAAAACAACAACAACAACCCTGCATGAACACTATAAAACAACATGGTCAATTTTTGAATGAAACTGAAATATTAAGATAAGGAATCCATTTATTAGTATTAATATTTATCTTGGATTCCCCCAACTCCATATCTGACTTATCAAGTAGTGCCTTTTTTAGAGTCAACATTTAAAATGTAGTTTTTGGTATGAATTCTCCTACTGACTTTGGCCTTTTGAAATTAGAAAAATGCAACCCAAAGGCAGCAGCAGGTGACATTTTTATTAGACCACTAAAAATCAGATTAACAGGTAACATTTGATAATAACTCATCTTCCCCAGGCTGTGCACCAAATTTTGTAGAGAGTTTGGGGGTGGGGAGAGAATCCCCAAAATTCATGGCATATGTCTGTGCCAGGTCTTCTTCTTAAGACGACTTCAAATGCTGACTGAGAATTCTGGGATGTAGATATTAAATAGGAGAGGAGACAGCACCGAGCCCTGAGGTACCCCATATTGGAATGGCCTAGGGCTGGATGTCTCACTCTCCAAACACACCGACTGGGTACAGCCCTTCAGGAATGAGGAACCAGGACAACACAGTGCCCTGGATCCCCAATCCTCGGAGCCATTCCAGAAGGATGGTCGACCATGGTCGACGGTATCGAAAGCCGCTGAGAGGTCAAGGAGAGCAAGGATGGTCGGATGGCCTCCATCCCTTTCTTGCCAGAGATCATCCATCAGTGCGACCAATGCCATCTCCGTACCATGTCCGGGCCTGAACCCTGACTGAAAGGGGTCCAGATAATCCGCTTCATCCAGGACCCCCCGCAACTGCCGCACCACCTCCTTCTCCAATACCTTCCCCAAAAAGGGAAGGTTGGAGACCGGCCTATTGTTGTTGTTGTTCAGTCGCACAGTCGATTCCGACCCTTTGCGACCCTATAGACCATTTTTCTCCAGGCGCCTCTGTCCTCCACCATCCCCCTCAGCACTCCCAGTTCTGTACCCATTGTGTCTACAATCCCATCTAGCCATCTCATCTTTGGCCTCCCCCTTCTTCTTTTGCCCTCCACCTTTCCCAACATCAAGGCCTTCTCAAGCGAATCCTCCCTTCTCATTTGATGCCCAAAGTACTTCAGCTTCGTCTTTACTATTAGACCTTCCAATGAGCAGTCAGGGTTGATTTCTTCTAAGATTGACCTATTTGTTCTCCTCGCTGTCCAGGGGACTCTCAAAACCCTCCTCCAACACCACATTTCAAAGGCATCTATTCTTCTGCGCTCAGCCTTCCTAATGGTCCAGCTCTCACACCCATACATTACCACTGGGAATACCATTGCTTTGACTATTCTAATTTTTGTTTGCAATGTGATATCTCTGCTTTTCACTATGTTCCCCAGGTTTCTCATGGCTTGTCTCCCAAGAATCAGTCGCCTTTTTATTTCATGGCTGCAATCCCCATCTGCAGTGATCTTTGATCCAAGGAATGTAAAATCTGTCACTGCTTCTACTTCTTCCCCATCTATTTTCCAGGAACTGATGGGGCCTGTTGCCATTATCTTGGTTTTCTTGATATTGAGTCTCAGGCCAGCTTTTTCACTCTCCTCCTTCAATCCAATCAAGAGGCTCCTTAGATCTTCCTCACTTTCTGCCATTAGGGTGGTATCGTCTGCATATCTCAGATTGTTGATGTTTCTCCCAGCAATTTTAATCCCATATTGTGATTCCTCCATCCCTGCATTGCACATTATGTGCTCTGTGTATAGATTGAATAAACAGGGTGATAAAATGCAGCCTTGTCTTACTCCTTTTCCTATTCCAAACCACTCTGTCATTCCGTGTTCTGTCCTAACTGTTGCTTCTTGGTTCATGTACAGATTTCTCAGGAGACATGTGAGGTGCTCTGGTATTCCCATCTCTTTAATTACTTGCCACATCTTGTTGTGGTCCACACAGTCAAATGCCTTAGTGTAGTCGATAAAACACAAGTAAACTTGTTTCTGGTATTCCTTTGTTTTCTCCATGATCCAGCGTATGTTGGCAATATGGTCTCTAGTCCCCCTACCTCTTCTGAAACCGGCCTGCACCTCTGGTAGTTCTCTCTCCACATGTTGCTGAAGTCTATCCTGCATTATCTTGAGCATCACCTTGCTGGCGTGTGGGATGAGTGCAATTGTTCGATAATTTGAGCATTCTTTGGCATTGCCCTTTTTTGGGATTGGGACGTATACTGATCTTTTCCAATCCTGTGGCCACTGTTTTGTTTTCCAAATTTGCTGGCATATTGAATGTAGTAATTTGACACCATCATCTTTTAGAGCTTTGAAAAATTCCACTGGGATGCCATCATCTCCACTAGCTTTGTTGTTTGCAGTGCTCTTTAGGGCCTTTATAACTTCGCTCTCCAGAATGTCTGGCTCAAGTTCAATTTTTTCATCATTGTGGTTATCAGGGGTGTTGAGGTCCTTTTTGTAGAGTTCCTCTGTGTACTCTTTCCATCTTTTCTTAATCTCTTCTGCATCAGCTAGCTCTTTTCCGTCTTTGTCCCTTATCATGGTCATTTTTGCTTTAAATGTTCCCTTTATTTCCCCAATTTTTCTGAAGAGATCTCTAGTCCTGCCTCTTTTGTTGTTTTCCTCCATTTCTTTGCACTGTTCTTTTAGATAGTTTTCCTTATCTCTCCTTGCTTTTCTTTGAAATTCTGTGTTCAAATAATTGTACTTTTTCTTTTCTCTTTTGACTTTTGCATTCCTTCTTTCCTCTGCTATTTTAAGAGCCTCATCAGACAACCATTTTGCTTTCTTATGCTTCTTTTCTTTTGGTATGGTTTTCTTTGCTGCTTCCTGCATGATGTCCCTTATCTCTGTCCATAATTCTTCCGGCACTCTGTCTATTGAGTCTAGGCCATTATATCTGTTCATCACCTCCACCGTGTATTCTTTAGGGATGCTTTCTAGGTGATATCTGTCTGGTCTCCTTGTTTTCCCTATTTTCTTTAGTCTTAACCTGAATTTTGCGATCAGTAGGTTGTGATCTGAGCCACAGTCTGCTCCGGGTCTTGTTTTTGCTGACTGTATGGAGGTTCTCCATCTTTGGCTGCAGAGTATGTAGTCAATCTGGTTTCGGTGTTGGCCATCTGGTGATGTCCATGTGTAAAGTCGCCTCTTGTGTTGCTGGAAGAGAGTGTTTGCTATGACCAGTGCGTTCTCTTGGCAGAACTCTATCAATCTTTGCCCTGCTTCATTCTGTGTTCCAAGACCAAATTTGCCTGTTATTCCCTCCACTTTTTGATTTCCTACTTTGGCATTCCAGTCTCCTAATATAATTTGGACATCATTTCTTGGTGTCTGTTCTATGAGGTGTTCTAGGTCCTCATAGAACTGGTCCACTGTGGCTTCATCTGCACTAGTGGTTGGTGCGTATATTTGAATCACAGTGACATTGAAGGGTTTGCCTTGAATTCTGACTGACATCATTCTGTCATTTTTGAGATTGTATCCCATTACTGCTTTTCTCACTCTTTTATTGACAATTATGGCTACTCCATTTCTTCTAAGGTTTTCTTGTCCACAATAGTAGATATGATGGTTGGGAATTGTTGGGTCGAGAGCAGTTTTTTTTAGGAGGGGGCACACCAAAGCATGTTTTAAAGGTGCAGGAAATACCCCCTCCTGTAAAGATAAATTAATTATTGCCCAGACCCAGCTGCCTGTCACTGCCTTAGATGCTCTCACTAAGCCGGTAGGACAGGGATCTAAAGGGCAGGTAGTAGCACAAACAGCTGCAAGGAGCCTTTCCACTTCATCAGGGACAACTGGATCAAACCGTTCCCAGATGACATGGCAAGACTATGGTCCGGTGCCCTCCTGACTCTCCCCATCCACGCCGAGGTTCAGTCCTGAGTGAATCTGAGTGATTTTATCCATCAGGTAATCAGCGAAAACCTCAGCCGAACCCTGTGAACCAGGTACTGGCCCCCCTCTACCGAGGAGAGACCTGGTGAAGCATTTCCCCCAGAAAGTCTAGAGTCACCAGAAAGTGATCTGACCATGGCACAGGTGTTATGTCTAATTTCTGTAATATCAGATCACTCAGCCACCGCTCCGACAAAAAAGCTAAATCCGGCGTGTGGCCTGAGTCAGGCCCATGGCTGCCATGGAAGCCATGAACTCCTGTGCGACCTCAGAGCCAGTCCCCAGCGAAGGCAAATTGAAGTCCCCCAGGGCCATCAGCCTAGGGAACTCCAACGCCAAAACTGAGACGGCCTCGAGGAGCTCAGGCAGGGAGTCCCTTACCCTGCAAGGGGGCAGGTACAGGAGTAAGACTCCCAAATGACCCTTAGGGCCCAACCGCAGGAGCAGGGCCTCACAACCCGGAACTTGTGGAGCAGCAGCCCTAGCAACTCCCAGAGACTGGCTACAATGGCGATGCCACCACCCTTCCCCTCCTCCCTAGGCTGATGCCAAATACCGAACCCGGCTGGACATATTTCTGACAGAGGTACGCCATCCTCTGGTCTCAGCCAGGTTTCGGTGATGCATGCCAGGTCAGCCCGTCCCTCCTGAATAGAATCTTGGGTCAGGGGGGACTTGTTGCAGACCGACCTTGTGACTGACTGCCTTGACTGGACTCTAGACTTCTCTTTTGACCCTGACTATGCCCTCAGACATCCTAACAGACTACACTCTCTCTCTGAACTGGTAAATGGACTTTGGCTCTCCCTTTTGACTTCGCTATTTGAATCTTCCCTAGAAAGACTGTGGCTAGTTACCTTCGCTTTATGTGCAGCACCACTGCGTGGCTTCCCTGCCCTTAGGGGTGGGCCAGCACACCTTCCCACATTTTCCATGGCTGAATGACTTGAATGCAGGTCTCATTAGTCTTTGCTTGTTTTTCTGTTTACTGCACCACACTGAATACCAGGTACTGAATACCAGGTACTGACTGTACCTAGAATACTAGTTGGTTGTATTCTTATAAGTAAAATTTTGTTGGACATCATTTTTAGCATCCTTCATTCGACATTGGAAGGATAAGCCTCACACTTATCCACTATCATAGGATTCATTCAACCTTCCAGAGACCAGTACCCCTTCCAGAAGCCCACATAACCTGTTGTGCAGCTTCAGAGTACCTGTGGTCCTTCTCCAGGCTAGAGAAATCTATGACAGGTTTTCATCACTGACTGTTTATGCTTACAAACCAGCCAGATCAGGTAGGACATGCAATGTGAATTTACTTAATGGTATTATTACTAACTGAATTTTCTCCCACCAGTTTAAGTTCTATATGGGAAAAATATGACTTCTTATGGTTAAAATCACACTTATTTAGGAAGGATCAGGATCAGGCACAAGATAGGAAAAAGGAGTATTTTGCTCACCCCTCTCCCAGAATAAAACAAGAAAAGTATATCTAGCTTTCGTGTTCAGGGAATGAAGAAGCAGATGAGTGAAGTAGTGAAATTCAGCTCTTTAATAGTGGGGTTTGAACACAGTTTGGATGGGGCAAAACTCGGACTTATATACACTATAAACAGTAACAGTAACAATAATACAACAAGCCCATTGGCTAACAGAGCCTGTTTCGGCATCCCCTGCAAAAATCCTTTCAACCCAGAGTCATCTCTGACACAAAAACCACACGCACCTAGCACCTGCCTTGAAGGTCATTTCTTAGGCTTCTCTAGTTTTGCCCAGGGAATTAAGAACTCAAAGAAACTTCTTTACACATTAAAAGCAAAAGCTCCTATTTTAATTCATTACAGACATCCATGTGTTTGCTTGCTTGCTTGTTTCTGATGATAAGTCCTCTTTTTAAGCATCATTGCATGAGTTCTGAATAGGCTGCCAGCAGGTGGAGGTATTTTCTCAAACAAATACTTGCTTACACACTAAAATTACTTCGAGGGAAAACGTGTGCTTTTATTCTTTCTGTTTTCAACTCTCAAAATAGAGATGTGAGAGTGAACAAGCAAGAGAAAGAGAGAGAATAGCTGTATTCCCCTGAACACCTGCACAAATGGAAGTACATCCTGGAAAAATCAAAAGTGAGACTGTTCCTCCAGAAATTGATGCAACATTTCAAAGCTTTTTCTGACTTGCAGCTACCTTTCACTCTAATGTTAAAGGTTGCCCTTCTGTTACAGGTAATGAAAAGCAGACTGGCCTCTGTGTGCAAATGGATCACTGTATAGCCATATTCAGATGTTGCAACTTGAAAGCTGACAAAAATGTATATGTGGAGAGGACAAGGGGATGTGTGGAAGACCTGCCCCAGCAACTCCCAGTGGGATGTCAGTTTCACCTTTCTGGACTTTATTCTACAGTTTAAAGAGGTTCTCATAAGCATGCATGACATAGGAGCATTGTAGGTATGTTCAGCTTAATGTTGAACATGCTTCAGTCTTTCAGCTGAACGTACAAAGGTGTAACTAGCATCTGGAGGAGGAGATTAGTCATGGGACATGTGTATTCCCATGTTCTGACAATAAATAATGCCTTGGCAGCTATGAGGCACTAGCAACTGCATATCTTTGGTATAACAGTGATGATGAGCTTTGCCAGGCCTGTGTGCTGCCCAAAGCAAGAACATGCAGGGCAGAAAAAGCACAGAAAAAAAGGTCAAATGCAGCACAGAAAAAAGGTCGAATGTATCAGGTACCAGCCTCAGGAGCATGTGTAGTCTAGTAATGATATCCCAGATCAGGTGTGCCCAAACTACAGCCTGGGAGCTGCATCCGGCCCCTGACACCAATTCATCTAGCCCATGAAGCCCTTGTCGCTCTCAGAAGCATAAATAAAATACGCCCGTACAGGTGCACTTTAGTTCTGCTTCCAGGAGTAACGAGGACTTGGTGGGCTGGATGAATTGGCGTTGGGGCTGGATCCGGCCCCCAGGCCATAGTGACCAGCCCCCTGAACCATGTGACTGGCCCACGGCCCAAAAAGTTTGGCCACCCTAGATAGTGTTCATAAAAGGATATTAAAATAAGTGGACTATGGATCACAAATAAATCATTATGAATCTTGTAGGTAGAACTGAGCAGGAATGTCTCTTTCATGAGGCAATCATTCATGTCTTTCAGAATGCTAGGTACTTTACAATGTATTCAGTCACCTTCCCTACACAGTTGAGATGAATGTGTGGCAACAGAAACATCATTTTACTTAAGCCGTATACATCTGAGTGACTCTCACAGAAATAATCACAATCATATGTTTGTGATTTATTCGCATTATTTAATGCCCCTTTAATACTCCTTACTTAGGCTCTTTAATATTATAATATACAAAGTTAAAAACAAGAATTTAAAAAGCTCAGTAGAATTGTAAAACAATGCCTTCCTCCCCCCCATCCCCCAGCAACAAAGACAATCAAATTATATAATGCTGATTGTTACAAAATCAACCAAATGTATCCCATGGAATGTCCTGTTGTGGAAAAATACCTTAACCTGACAATGGACAGAAGGTAATATTTGGGGCTAGGTGGCTCTTATTGGAAAGGCTGTCCAGTACAAGGATCAACATTTGAAAGTGTTGTCTCCCTTCAGACCACCGTCTGCATGTCTTAGTGGAGGAATTCAGAAGAAAATCTCATATGTTGACCTCAGGGTATTGGCAGGAATGATACTTTTGATTTATTTGAACAGAGGGACTATACTGCAGAGTATATTAACCATTTCTTTCTTGGAAGCTTGGCAAACAAGGTGTGCATGGAGTCACAGGGGGTCGGAACCGACTGTACAACTGAACCATACCTGTCAACCTTCCCGGATTGGCCGGGATTTCCCATTTTTCGGCGCTGATTTTTGCCATTTCCCGCCCGGAGCTGACAAAACCCTGGAATTTGGCAGTGGGGGAAAAGGCATTACTGCACATCCCTTCTGCGCAGCTCGCTTCTACGCATGTGTAGAAGGCTTTTATGCATGCGTAGAACCTTTCTATGCTTGCGTAGAACCCTTCTACGCATGCGTAGAAGGCTTCTGTGCAGAAGGGGATCGTAGAAGCCGTCTACGCATGCGTAGAAGCAAGCTGCGCAGAACGGTTCTGCGCAAGTCGCTTTTACGCATGCATACAATGCTTCTACGCATGCATAGAAGGCTTTTACGCATGCGTAGACGGCTTCTACGATCCCCTTCTGCACAGAAGCCTTCTACGCATGCGTAGAAGGGTTCTACGCAAGCATAGAAGGGTTCTACACATGCGTAAAAGCCTTCTACACATGCGTAGAAGCAAGCTGCGCAGAAGGGATTGCAGTAACGCCTTTTCCCCCACTGCCAAATTCCGGGGTTTTGTCAGCTCCGGGCGGGAAATGGCAAAAATTGGCGGTTGACAGGTATGGACTGAACAACAACAAGAAGTTTGTGTTGCAGGGGTAGGTCTTTGGGAGATGGCTACAGAAAGAATAGTAGAATGCTGTACATATGTCTGTTATGTAGGGGAACAGTCTAGCCATTTTTCTTTTTCTTTTCAGGGCTACAAAGTTCAACATCACAGCTCCAACCAATCAATGTAATCCAAACTTTATATGAGGTCACAAACACTTATTTGCTTACCACCCTGGCATAGCGTTATTGAATTTATAGGGTGAATGCCAAAGGAGAAAGTCTGCAAAACTGAGCCTAGGAGAAGATTGTTTGGAAGGGAGTATTGACCAAGAACTGTACAAAATGAGCCACATGCATATTCACAGGAAAGGACTTACTCAACAGTGTTCCTGTTTTTTGTTCTTTTATTTTTAATAACAAGTCACTTAAGGATAGGATTGCAAGATCTCAGAGGGTAGGTAGAATTCATATCTTTCAAAAATACATAAAATTAGGTAAAAAGGAAAAAAATTGAATCACCATTGCTTTTGTGAACATAGTGTTTCAGAGCCAAAGCATTAATTCAGGATAGTTATGATTTTTCCAAAGCAAAATTATCACTTTTGTTAAGTCTGTCTTTGCGGTTAGATATGCAAAAGAAGTTGTTTACATTCCAGAGATAATCACAAGGACACCCACAAATCTCTTTTTATTCCACATTAACAATTACTCCTCTTTTGCCGCTGGAGGGAGCAATCCTTCTAGCTACAGGATCATCAACTCATTTAGTGAGATCCTCATTAGGAGAAGCAGTGCCCCAAAATACTCTGCTGAAGAAGTAAGTATAAGGCATTGAAACAGTGTCCCTTTAAGAGTCTTGCAAAAATAGCTGCTTGCACGGTCTGTGTGTTGTTGTCTAAAGGTAAAGGTTTCCCTCGCTCGAAAGCCAGTCGTATCTGATTCTAGGGTTCAGTGCTCATCTCTGTTTCAAAGCCAAAGAGCCAGCGCTGTCTGCTTCTGCAGACGTTTCCGTGGTCATGTGGCAGGCATGACTAGACACAGCAGCGCATGGAATGCTGTTACCTTCCCACTGAAGTGGTCCCTATTTATCTACTTGCAATTTCTTGCTTTCAGAGTGCTAGGTTGGTAGGAGCTGGGACAAAGATGGGAGCTCATTCTGTCCTGCAGTACTCGGGAATCGAACTGCTGATCTCTCACCTTTCAGTCAGCGTCTTATCCACTTGAGCCACTGCAGTTCCTACGTGTTTTCTATCTTTGCTAAAAATGTTTCTAATGAGGTATAGTTGCACTCTCTCCAACTTGTTCCTACCCTTGTGTATATCATAGCTCTAACATTGCCAAACAGTTTTTTTTACAAGAGGATGTGAAATCAGCTGAATAGCTGCAACCTGACCACAAAAAAAGAAGGAAAGATTCTACTTTTTCTCATAGCAATATAGCAATTGAAGAACTGTAAGGTACAGGTAAAGGTCCCCATTGCTCAAAAGCCAGTCGTATCTGCCTCTAAGGGTACGTTGATCATCTTTATACCTAAGAGACCGCATTGTGCCAAGATCGTCTGCCCATCCAACCAGAGCGGACCGGAGGGGCTCTCTAATCGTGCCATCAGCTAGAGGGGCTCGCCTCTCTAGTACAAGAAGGAGGGCCTTCTCTGTGCCCACCCTGCCCCTTTGGAACCTCCTGCCAGTGGAACTGAGGCAACAGACGGAACTGCTGCCCTTCAGGAAAGAACTGAAAACTTGGCTGGTGGGGCAGGTGTGGGGGGTTGGTGGAGAAATGATCCCCGCCTGCTGGTTGGTTAAGTAAAATAAGCCTTCCTCTCTCTTTTAGTATGTGCGTGTGGGATTTTTAACTGGATTTTTAAGGGACTTATTGTTTTTAATTGGGTTTTATTTATGGGGTGTGTGTGTGTCATACTGTAAGCTGCCCAGAGTCCTTGTGATTGGGGCGGCTATAGAAATTTGAGAAAATAAATAAAAATAAATAATAATTTACAGTCAAAGAGCCAGCACTGTCTGCGTCTAGACATCACGTGGCAGGCATGACTAGACACTGGAGCACAGAATGCTGTTACCTTCCCACCAAAGCCATACATATTTATTAACTTGCATTTTTTACATTTGAATTGGTCGATTGGCAGGAGCTGGGACAGAGATGGGAGCTCACTCCACCCTGCAGCACTCAGGCATTGAATTGCTGACCTGCCAACCTTCCAGTTATGAAATGCAGCATCTTAACCACTAAGTCCCTGCAGTCCCTGAAGAACCATAGCGTCTCAAATTTCTGCACATTGACCTACTGCCAAAAGCAGAGAATAGATCTAGGAAAGAAAGTTAACGAAATTGATTCCAATTCCAAGTGCACCCCAAATTTCTAATCCCAAATAAATTCCATGAAAGTGGACAGTCTCTCTCAAATGAAAGGTAAAGTGCAATTTTTGCTGGTCTTCACAGTCAACATGATGAAGGATGAAGGATGGTGAGAGTTACGGGCTGCTTCTCTCTGGTCCACCATGAAAGTGGACAGTCTCTCTCAAATGAAAGGTAAAGTGCAATTTTTGCTGGTCTTCACAGTTAACATGATGAAGGATGATGAGTTACGGGCTGCTTCTCTCTGGTCCACCAGGCAGGCTTTGCTTCACTCAATCTCATTGGGTGTAGTTTCAAATAGCCAGTTCCTCTTCTGATTGGCTAGGTATTTAGCCAAACTCCCAAAGGTCTCAGGGACACAGCAGCAGTATGCTTCCATGCAACCAGGTCTAACTGGCTTGCAAAGGGGACTCCAGGTAAATGAAGCCAAGGCACCCAGGCTTTTTGTCCCATTTATTTGCACTGGACAGTGACATACAAGCATAAACCTTGCCCCCCCCCCCCCAATAACATGGAATTAATTTTGGCAATGTTGCTTACAGTAAATATCTATAGTAAAAAGTAGCTGTTCAAACTACATGTCACTTAGTAAAGAAGGAGAGATGAATGTGCATTTATTCCAAGCCCGGCATACTTCCAAAATATGCATGTCACTGTGTGTGGAAATAATGGTTTTAAAAAGGGACATTTCTTTAATTGCAAAGGAAATTAGGCAAGCAGTTTTTTTTTAAGGAGAAGCAGAAGCAGAGGGAAAGCTGTTACGTTATTTTGTCTTTTCGTCTCTTTCTTCTCCAAATCCTGGAGAATGTGACAAGCAGAGTGAAGCAAGTCCTTCCCTGTTTTCTGGAAGTCCCACCCCTTCCCCAAAGTTGATCTTCGGCTTTTTTTATTTTTTTATTTTATGGCTTATTTGCATTTTCCCCAATTCCTATTTGAAAATGTTTCCATTATTTCTTTTTTGTTGTTGTTTCAAGCCAGTCCATTTACCAAATGTTGTGCTTTGGAGTTATCCCCCTTCTATATTCTAACAAAGAGCAATAGAGACACGATCTATTTCTCATCTTTTCTTTTTTTTTCTTTACCCAACCCCTTAGAGCAATAAAATAAAAGGCTGTGTGTCAGTGTCCCCTATTAGATTGTTTTGTCTCAGTTTAATAAGACAAAATATAAATAAGCCTTTTGACTGTGATGAGAGACATCCTTTGAAGTGAAAATAATCAAGATAAAAAACTGCTGATAAAACAGTAGTTTTCCATTTTTGTGAACAGTAAAGCTACAATTGTTACTTTGGAACAAGCCAAGACATTAAAATACTGTACAGTACTGTAAGTTTCAACAAGGGTTATGTAGTTTGGAAGAATAAAAATATATATATAAATTAGAGAATGTCATGAAGGGACTTTATGAACATACAAGATGTTAGTGAAATCTATACTTCTAAAACTGAAACTGTTGTATTGCTGTGATCAGTGGTGGGCATCAGCAGGTTTGCACCAGTTCGCCAGAACCGGTAGCAGAAATTCTGGCTGGCCCCGCCCATCCAAGTTTTGAAATAAAGTAGTCCTAAAAGAGCACTGCACCCTAGAGTCAGATACGACTAGCTTTCGAGCAAGGGAAAACTTTACCTAATTTGGGACCAATGCAGGGCTTTCCCCCTGGCCACACCCACCATATCACAGCCACAATGTGGTAGTAAATTATTTTGGAGCCCACCTCTGGCTGTGACCCTACTATTTTAAAGCACGGAGGAAGAATTCATATATTAGTAAATGAGTTGGAACATCCCATTAACAAAATATTACCTGCTTAGCAAATGTGAACTTTGAACAGTGCTAAATATTGACGGACTACTTGGTTTCCTTTTCTATTTAACTATCCAATAAATGTACTCATGAAGATATGTAAGCATACTATTAAGTCGAGTGGTCCAGGAGCAGCGCTGGTAAAAAAAGGTTGCACTATGGAGGGCACCATGTTTCACTTCCCATTGTCGTCGTCTGCTACTCGTATCCTAGTATACATTTTTCCTGGAAATCATTTTCACAGTTGATGGATATGTCTCTGGTGACTCAATAAATTGATCCTGGCATGAAACGTGCGACCACACACATTAAATAGATGGTGGAGGGTGTAGTTGAGTTTGATGAATCTTTCATGCTTGTCGCTTAGCCTCTTCATGTCTGTGGCGTTCTCCTTTGAAGTGATCGGTAACAGCAGAGATGGTTTGGGACCAAAGTGGGTGATCTATGGCTGCTGCCTTCCAGGTTTCTGGGTTTATACTTGACACCTTCATGGTTTGTTTCAGTTGGTCCTTATAATGCTTCAAAGGGAGCCCCATGAGTTCTTGTACTGGAGCTAAGTTCCCCATAAAGAATTTGAGAAGGAAACCTGAAACCGTCCATAAGGAAACCTGGAACCATCCATAGGTACAAAATAATTTGTCTGGGACTCTATGACTGGGGTTATCAGGAGAGCTTGGAAATTTCAGCTGTCACTCACTTTTTTGCTTTGGGCTGCTTTGTTCTGTTGAAGTTCTATTTTCATTTTCGAAGTGAAACTTGCTGGCTGTACTATGCTGGTCTTGGACCAAAATAAGGATTGATTGATTGATTGGCTGCAAGTGTGATTTCCCCCTCCCCAAATTCCAACCTTTTCACCCAATTGAAGCAATATCCAGTACAGGAATACCTCATACAAAGTCCGCTTCATACAACATCGGATTCATACAACATCGCCTAATTCCTTGAAAAAAGTTGCCTCATACAAAGTCGTGTGACGTTGTATGAGGCATTGGAGTTTTCCCAGGTTGCATTGTGCCTGGGCAGTATAAAAGGCAGGACACATGCGTGCATTGCTCTTGTGGGTTTTGCACGAGGCAAAGAGTGTTTAGGAGTGATTTTCAGTGCGATTTTGGATTTTTTTGAATTTTTTCGTCAGAATTTTTAGAAGCATTCCTGGGATTTTTGCAGCATTCTTCAGGTTCTTTCAATCAGGGTTGTTTGACATGTTTTTGTAATGTTTTTAGCCTTTAGACAATGATTTCTTAAAGTTCTGTCAGTTTCCTGTCTGTTTCCTTGACTTTGCCCTGAAGTCTGTGTTGTTACAGTACATTGTATCTCTATGAAAATGACGTTGTATGGGGCATCGCGGCAAGGATTTGGACGTTGTATGAGACATCGCGGCTAGGATTTTGCATGCCTCAAAGTCCAAATCCGTATAAAGTCCAAACTTGTAGAATCAAGTTTGGACGTTGTATGAGGTATCACTGTACTTAGGTCAACCTCAATTCAAGCTGTGCTGTTCCAGGCTTCCTCAATTCATTTTAGATTGGTTTAGAAACTGACAAACATACTTGCTTTGCTTAACCATCTGAATAATTTCAAATCTGAAGGACCTCCACTGGACTCCTGCTCTTTTAAAAGGAAAAACCAGAGCATGCTTACTCTTTTGTGAATTAATTTCCAGAGCAAGGAGTCACAGCAGAAGTGCCCTGCTTTTCAGAAGTGAAGATAACCTGCATTTTTATAGAATTAAGAAGCTGGAAACAGCAGCATTAGTTAGAAACAAGAATTACTTTTCTTTCGAAATTCCTTTCTTCCATTTCTTGTTTGGTAGAAGTATCAACATAATTCAGAACGAATGTGTTCCAGGCTAAAAGCTGTTCTTGGAATCACATGGGAGCTTCTCCATGTGAAAGGTGACTTCATCTATGGCTTGACCGTACCAGAATAGTTTGGTTGGTGGGAGGGGAAGGGCATGCACTGTGTAGATATTTTTTTTACATTGCTCATGCAAAAGTGGCAAACAGATAAACATACTGCTGCTTCTGCTTCTGAGGGTATGGGCTCAAATACCAGGTAAATGGCTTTCAATGCAAAGTGTCAAATGAGCAGTAGTCAAAGAGCCTACTATGCCACAAGTGTACTAGTGTGAACCTCAGGGTCACTTAAATGTATACTTTTGTAAACAGAAATAACTTCTGAAGGTCAAACATGCTGTCTTCTCTTGAGTTCCATGCATTCTGGCTGGAACAGACACTCTGATGTGAGAAGAGGCATTTAAAGGCCATTGTTGCTTCATGTGAGATGTTATTCCCCCCTCTTTAATTTTCTGCTGCTTTGTATCTCCCTTGCATTCTCTATATTTCCAGTACATTTCTTCTGCTTTGAATAGGCAAACTACTGTTCAGTCATTAGAGAACCAGAAAATAAAATCTAATAGAGATCTCTTTCTTTCTATACAAGCATTTGAGAAGTCTTGCTTTATGCAATGCTACTAATTAATTAGCCATTGGTGGTATTGCTGAGTTGAAGCTATTTTTTTGAAGAAAATTATTATTTGAGGCACTTTTGCAATAGAATGAAAGCTCTTGACAGTCATTTTCACTGGTAGTTCAAAGGCAGAAACTGGGGATTGCTAACAAATCACCTTCTGGTCCCCTACCTCACTTGAGTCTACTATTGCAGTCTAAGCCGCTATAAAATCAAAAGGATTTCCTTTAACCAAGTGTCTATATAATACAGCACAAGTAACAATAAGTCAAGAATAGGGGCCTGAATTTCATTTTACCTGATTTTGATTTGCTTGATTAGTTCTCCTAATGTGGGCAGTTCATGTTCAGTTGAAGAATCCCTAAACTATTTGGTGGAGGGTAAAAAGACTGAGAACAAAAATTCAATCTGGCCAAACTCTAAAGACTGGGAAACAAGAAGTGAAAACAGTAAACTGCACTCAGATCCATGCAGATTGCAACAAGAGTACCGTTTTGATACCAAATTATCCCTGTTATGCAAATTTTGTCCCCAACTGGTTGGTTCCCAGTTATGCATGGGGAGAAGCAGTGGCCACATCTGCTTCCCGTTTTGCCATTTCAGAGACTAACCATCTGTTGGCCTTATCCCGAACAGCCTGAGCTGTGCTGATTAACTTCCTCACCCAGCCAGTCCAAGGCTTGCTATCTGCTGCAAGGTGTAGATGTGGGTTTTGTTTCTTTCTGAACTGCTTGCAAACCAAAGCCTTCACTTTTTCCCCAAGGGACAGAAAGGCGTTGATGTGATCTGCATCAGGGACAGCACTGGCAGCTGGCCTCTGCTACCCATGTGACTTGTGCATGGCTGACACAGATAAAAACTGGAAACCTCCCATAGCTTAGAAACACTTCTGTGAGTCAGAAAGCAATAATTGAGCCTTAGTTTTCTAAAATGTATTTTAATACTTCTTATGAACCCAGTCTCTCTTTCTTGTCTCTCAGTTAGTGTATTTAAGACTTGAACAGTACAAAAATCTATGGAACACCAGGCTTCTCAGCCTGAGTAAGCCTTGTAACATACAGGTAGGTGGGAATGTGCATCCATCCAAGTATACTTCTAATTTTGCATCTCTTCTAACCAGAGGTCTGCATCTATGCATACATCTCTTTCTTTGTGTTGAAATAAGAGGTCTTATGGATTTATAACAGGAAGCTCTAGACGTTTGTTAGAAAGTGACATCCCATGTAAAGTTATATATTGTATATATGAATTTTACATGAGAAGTACATATGGTTTATATAAGCATAAATCATAAAACAGGTTCAAATATGAATGTTTTAAGTATTTGTCAAAATTGTTGTGAGATTGGTTGGTGCAGTGATTAGTTAGTTCTGGTCGCAGAAAATATGGAAGGCCTTTACCTTCCCTGTACACTGTGCATTGATTATCTGAGATGAGCAAAGGCATGTACATAATAATAAGAGGAAAGTGTCTTGGAGAACGTGTAAAAATTTCCCTTACCCAATGCTGAACCATCGTAACTCAAAGGAGGGACTTCAAAGGCAGAATGTATTAATGATATTCAGGGATAGTATAGGATACACAGAAAGAGCCTCCTTGAAGATTGTGGTATTTCTGAATCACAATTGGGCATACCCTGGTAACGGCAACCTTATGTTGTCGGCTAATTTTTCTCACACTGGGTCAGGAGAAAGGTGCCTTCATTTTGACAGTTTCACATCTGGCGTAGACATAGAAGAAGGGGTAGCATGCCACAGTGGCTTTATTAAGGCTCATTGCTCCTTGGGTGGCAATATTTTCTGTACCGTGCTAAAATTGCATTCTGCCCCAGCGCTGCTATAAACTTACAATACTGTATTACATAGAACAAAACTGAAGTTAGGTAATATTAAGAGGTACAGAAAACACAGCAAATGAAAGAAGTGAGGAATCTATCAGATCATACTAGAAATCATCAGAGCAATCTTCCTTAAATTAATCTTTGCATCTGCTGGGGATTTGTTGCATCCTGGCCCCAAAGAGTAGAATCCTTAAGGAAAAGCAGCACTAAATAGCAACAAGATGCTGGGGTTGAGTGGGGGGTGTTCCTCTACTGTATCTGCTCTACGAGATTACTATGTTCCTGGTGCATTTTAATTCTTTCTACTACAGTATTGTCCTTCTGCCTCTCACATGCACACACACTACATTAACCCAGATACAATGAACCAAAATCCTGAAATTGTTCACATTCTCTGTTCATTGCAACAAAAATTCCAATTAGCTGTATTACAAAGGTTTTTGCTTTCAGACACAATTTTACTTACATTCTTAACTTTGCTATGAAACTTGCTTTGTTTTGTTTTAAATACATTGATCTGAAAAGATAACTGGGATTACAATATAAAATCACAGCAAAATTGTGTCAAGTACAAGTATCAAAAGGCAGTGCCAAAACAGGGGTGGAGTGTGAATTTTGGAAAGCATTTCTTTATCTACTCCTATTTACAGATGTGAGGCATTTTAGAATAAAAAGCATCAATGTAATGTAATGCATTTAGCTGATTATTTTCAGTATATAAATAGTCCAGAACAAAGTTGATTTTCAAAACCTTACATTAAAAAAAAGAAATATGCAATCATCCCCTCCCCCCAACAAGATTCATTCACACTGGTGGGAGGGGGTGAGGTTGATGAGACAGGTCAGACAGTGGGTCATGACGTCCGGTGCAGTGTAGCTTACCAATATGCTTGCTACATCACTGAATTGTGTTTGTTTTCAATATAAGTGTAGTCATACAACATAAATAGGAAAACTGAGAACCAATAGAAACACGCTCATTCTGGCAATGTGTTGATACCTTATACAAGTACAGCTATGATACATATAACCATAGGCCTTTATGCACACATACTGGTGTCTTTTAGACATCAGGAATTTCCTGAACTTGCACATAGAACTAGATTATTCAGCATACTATGCCAACTCAACACAGAAGTCTTCTATACACAAATGTTGCACATAATTTAATTCAACATGGGAGGAAGAGTCCTTCCCCCACTCAAGTGAACGTGGTTTTGGATCAGTTCTCTCCCCTGGACTGAATGGAGCAATCCATGAAAATAGAGATCTATTTTGGTGCAGTCCAAAAGAATGCCTCAGGAATGTGAGGAATATCAGCAAGGAAGTTTCAGCCATAGGCTTCTGAAATAATAATGGTCAGATTGAATGCTGATAGGTATCTGTACACAGCTGGAAGGAATTGGAAGGTCTACCCTATTATGGCTTTGTGCACCTCTGTATTTCTTCTGTAGCATCCAATTCTATTTATTTTCTTCTTATAGTACATCTTAAAATGCATATCTTTTAAAAATGTCTATCTAAAAATAGGAAGCATGAGAATATGATGTGTTTGATAAAAGGTCTTTCATAGAGGAGTACATGTCAGAATCAGACACTGGCTCTGATCCCATGTTCAATACATATTCAGGAAACAAATGGCTTTAAAGCAAATTCAAGAAAACCATTTATATAACCAGAAGATGGACCTCCTAATACTAAGTGGAGAGTGTGGATTTTTCAGCTGTGGTTCAGCTATGTTTTCCCCCTTTTTAAAATATTTGATGGATTTTAAAAGTGGTTTGCACAAGGATGCCCTCAGAAGAAGAAAATGGTAAACCTCTTCTAAGTTTCTAGCTAGAAAACTTTGAAAAGGGTCATCATTGATCAGAATTGACTAGAAAATGCACAATTGAGTTCTGATGCAGGCAGAATATTTACAAACCATGCACTAGACTCATTTATAGAAATGACAGCATAACACATTGAACACACACAATCTCATTCAATTACAATAGCTAAGCAGAGTTGAGTCTGACCAGTTCTTCGGTGGGAGACCACCTGAAAATGTCAGCAATCTTCAGGCATATCAGAAAACAAAAACAAAAAAGTAAAATAAAAACACTGCTACAGTATATTTTTATTGTGAGCTTTCGTGGATCAAGTGCTGCAGTGTTTTTAATTTGTTTTTGTTTTGTGATATGCCTGAACCACAGACTTAACACGGCTACTATTCCAAAAAATTCAGCAATCTTCAGTTATGACTAGGATAGAATCACAGATTTCAGTTAGGGCCAATGCAGGATTTGCTGCACAGCACATTCTAGTTATACAAGTTAGTCAAAATTAAATGATAAAAGAGGGGGAAAGACTGAAAAGCAAAATATTGTTGCACTTTAAAGACCAACAATTTTACTTCAGTGTGGTCTCTTGTGTATTTTGACCCCTGAAATCTCACAATGAAATAATCTGATGTTTAAATTGACACAACATATCACCTTTTTGGACTCTGTTTTTCTCTTTTCTTTTCCCTCTTCAATTTTACTAACTTGCTGAGACAGAATAATACAGCTAACTTTTTTGAAAATAGAATACAGTGGAACCTCATAGAACAATTGCCTGTATAGCAACGAAATCGCATGACAACTAGGTTTTGAGAGAAAAATGGCATCCCGCACAACAATTTTCCTTATGGAAAAAATTGTACAACAATTTTTCAATGGGAAAAACCACTTAGAAATAAATAAATAAATAATTGTACGATGCATCCCATAGGGAAAATCACTATACGATTTTTCCCCACCTTTCTCCGGGAAGGTGCACATTTTTAGCTGTAGCGCTGCCCAGGGAGCTCGGAGGAAGGTCAGAACTGAGCGGATAAGGTCCCCAGACTTTCCCATATGGAAGGTAACAGCATTCCATGCGCTCAGGTGTCTAGTCATGCCTACCGTGTGTGTGTGTGTGGTCCAGTCGGGACTGTTTCCCTTTTGCGGGTGTGTGGGACAATCATGTTTGGCATTTTTTGGATGTTTTGCAGTTTTTTGTATTATTTTTGGTCCAGTCGGGACTTTTTTTACTTTCAATACGTTCCTATGGGAAAACGTGCTTCAGTTTATGATTTTTTTTGCGTTACGACAGAGGCTGTTGGAACGGACCTCTGTCGTAACCTGAGGTTTTACTGTATTATGCATTAATTTATTTAATCCACCATAATTGGACGAGAGATTATGGGCAGGAACATTCTTGAGTGAATTTGAGCTCTACAATGAATTCAACCAAACAGTTCTAAGCCACAGTTCACTTATTAGGCATGTATGCTGTTGTAGGTTTTTTTTTTTAAAAAAAATACAGCATACATTTGTTGAATAAAAAACCCCACTCTCCATTTCACAGCATTGCAAGTTGCTTTATGAACTTGCAGGATAAAAACTGCTTGAGGTGCAACAGACAAAGAGAGAGACGGCTCGGGTGTAAAGTAGCAACGGTTGCGAGGAGTCCACCCGAAAAATTGGGAGATAAGAATGCTTTTAAAATGCTCTTTAATGTAACATGGGGAACAAGGAATATAGGTGAAAGAGCCCCTGATAAGTGATATAGGAGGATAAAGTGCGTTTCCAAGTATGTTGACACAAAGAAGTCATACAACAATTATATCACATTTCAAACACTATCAGCGATCTTAGGTATATATATATAGACATGTATCTTATAAAACACGTAACTAGAAAAACATAGGATAAACCTATACAGGTAATACAAATACAAATTTCAAAGTCACAATAATTGTGCAGGGGAATATTATGTCACAACATATATCATGTAAAGTACTCAGTATAAACCCAACAATAAGGCTAAGGAGCCTATGAAATAGTGTTCGTTGAAAGGCAAAGTTCCATGAGTAACAATAGCAGTGACGAAAGCAATTCTGATGTAATTCTTCGAGACTATAGCTGAAAATTTGCGTCTTGGATAGCTTTCTAAAGATTGTCTGCATAGGGGGTCACAGTACTCCGAATGTTCAGGACCATGTATGGAGAATCACCAAATAGACAAAGGCAGAATTTCACAGTTGATATCCGTCCGATTTGCTCAGATATTTCGTATCTTTTTCAAGATTCTGCAACATTATAATAATGTCAATTTTATACAGCCCGTGGAAATATATATCACGATTTATGCTGATATAGGTACCAATATTATGTTTCCTACCTTAAAAATAGTTACTTTGCACGCGCTCTATAGTCTCGAAGAATTACATCAGAATTGCTTTCGTCACTGCTATTGTTACTCATGGAACTTTGCCTTTCAACGAACACTATTTCATAGGCTCCTTAGCCTTATTGTTGGGTTTATACTGAGTACTTTACATGATATATGTTGTGACATAATATTCCCCTGCACAATTATTGTGACTTTGAAATTTGTATTTGTATTACCTCTATAGGTTTATCCTATGTTTTTCTAGTTACGTGTCTATATATACATACCTAAGATCGCTGATAGTGTTTGAAATGTGATATAATTGTTGTATGACTTCTTTGTGTCAACATACTCGGAAACGCACTTTATCATCCTATATCGCTTATCAGGGGCTCTTTCACCTATATTCCTTGTTCCCCATGTTACATTAAAGAGCATTTTAATAGCATTCTTATCACCCAATTTTTTGAGGTGCAACAGAAGCACAAAGAAACTCCACTCAGTTGTTTGGCCTGATGCAGAACTTCCCTCACACTTTAAAAGGATCTTCCAGTACAGTGGGACTCCAAATAACGACAGCACTGGATAAGGACAAATCCGGATGACAGCAAATTTCTAGAAAAGATGTGCACCGGATAACATCATTGTGTCATTATCCAATGCTGTCATTTTTCTGCTCACATGTCACCCCTACCAGCAGGGGCGGTGGGTGGGTCTGTGCTCACCCTCCGGTCCTCCGGGAGAAGAACCGGCCAAGCGTGTGGCTGCTTCTCCGCCCTGGAGGGCCAGCGTGTGAGTCTGCACTCACCCTCCAGGGGAGAACTGGCCATATGCATGGCTGCTTTTTCCCCTGGAGGGCGAGTCTGCACTCACCCTCCGGCCCTCCAGGGGGAGGACCGGCCAAGCACGTGGCTGCTTCTCTGCCCCAGAGGTGCAGCGGGTGGGTCTGCGCCCAACCTCCAGCCCTCTGGGGGGAGGACCGGCCATGCATGTGGCTGCTTCTCTCCTCCAGGGGGCTGGCAGGTGGTTCTGTGTGCACCCT
This sequence comes from Bradypodion ventrale, assembly GCA_035047345.1. Lineage (NCBI taxonomy): Eukaryota > Metazoa > Chordata > Lepidosauria > Squamata > Chamaeleonidae > Bradypodion > Bradypodion ventrale. The sequence continues at coordinate 52,775,767 of JAWDJE010000006.1, forward strand.
CGGGGGGGGGGGGGAGAACTGGCCATGTGCATTGCTGCTCCCCCCCCGGGCCAGGATGGCGGGTGGGTCTACGCTCACCCTCTGGGGGGAGAATCGGCCACGCGCCCCTGCTTTCCACCCACAATTTTTTTAGCAATATCCTATACATAAGGACAAAAAACGGATAATGAGACGACTTATGGAACCAAGTTTTGTCCTTATCCAGAGTATTACTGTATTATGAAATGACTCAGTTTGCATTAGGTTGTTTTTTCATTCAACCACAGTCCTAAACCCTTGCATTTTTTACTTTACTTGTCTAGATTTAAATTTGATCAAATCACTCCACACTTCTAACTAGTAGAAAGAATGTAAATTGGATTAGCTGAGATCTTTCAAAGCATGCTTATCCTTGAAGATCGTAAAAAGCAAAATGGCAACAATGCTACCCACAATTGTGATCCTGGCAGTGGTGAGCATCAGCAGGTTTGCATCAGTTTGCCAGAACCGGTAGCAGAAATTCTGGCTGGCCCTGCCCATCCAAGTTTTGAAATAAAGTAGTCCTGATTTGGGTGCAACACAGGGCTCCCCCCTGGCTACGCCCACCATACCACGGCCACAGTGTGGTAGCAAATTTTTTTGGGGCCAACCACTGAATTTAATTTAATTATCAAATTTATATTCTGCACACTCGGCCAAGACCGACTCAGGGTGGTTCACAATCACAATTAAAAACATGTTAAAGCAATTAAAACTACCCACCCTCTAAACAAGGGGATCCTGGGTAATGCAAGGTTGAATCTTCTGATTCTGCTCAGTACCAACTGTGATATGGGGGTGTTCATTATTTTCAAGCAAGCTGTAGCCAGATTGGGATTTAATATGGCTGGGACTACCATAAGATATCATGATATTTTAGCCTCTTCTACATATGAGTTATTGTTATGTTAGCAAATGGATTAAATCATTAAAGGATGTCAGGAAATATTTACAGTGTAAAAAGTGTATTTACAGTAAGACCAAAAAAAGTTCACATTGATTTTACTTTCTAATTCTCAATTAAACATATGTGCCTTGGATGGAAGGAAAACAAGAGGAAGAGTTTTGGGTAGAAACTAATTATGGGTAAGAAAAGATTCCTTCTATCTGTTTACAAAAGCTCCTAATGAATATATAATTGTGTGCAATAAAAACATTGATATAAATGGTACAAAACTGAATTTTATGTCATGGCTGTTTTTTTCTGGGGACCCAGCCTTCTAATGTTTGTTTTTACTGAATGCTATCCTGTAGTAATTTGCCTGTTTTATTTTTTTGTGGTTGTTCATGAAGATCCAATTGTAATGACAACTTCTATTGAAAGACAATTTCAACAAGAATGTTATGTCATGTGGAATCGGTGTTCCCCTCGTGTTATGTGAGAAGAGAACTCATACCTGTCTTGACTGCGATAGCCACACATGTTACATTCAAAAGGATCACGGAAACCATGGCAGCCCATGTGAATGGTATACATCACATGATCTAAGAACAGAACTCTACAATGTTCACATTTATAAACTTTCACTTGCTCCCCATTGCCATTGATTACTTTGAAAGCATCTTGAGAGCTGTCACCGTTTGCCCTCAGGATATCATATTGCTGCTTGTGTTCTTCCTTTATAGAAAGGCCGTTCCTTGCATGAGGTGCTATGTGATTTGTTAGATAAATCAAGCCACTGCGTTCCTCATTATTGCTCTCTGTATCAGTGGAGTCTTGGCAACTGTTGTTGGGTGAAGGGTCCCTTTCTGAAGAGATGGATTTAGCTTTGGAAAGCAGTAGCAAATTTTCCACTGCACTGTCTTGAACAGTATGATTGGAACGAAGGTGGTTATCCCCAAATGGCTTGTGAAACTGATACACTGGACTGATGACAGGTGCTATGTCAGTGCTACTAGGTGGGGTCTGCACCAAGGGGCGTAATGATTCTGCTCCTAAATAGTTGATGGCATTGTTAATAGCTTGGTCTATGACATGGGTTTGCATCATATCATTCTCCTTCTCATAATTGGTGGCTCCATCATAAGGAACATCCAGCACAGATTTCTCACCTGTAATACAAAACAATCAAAAGTGAGGAAGAAAGTTACAATTATCTCCATCAACAAATGAAAAACAGAGGTAGCATGATATAACCCTGTGTCTGAAGCTGTAGTGGTATGGATGGTACTCAGTTAATAGGGCTGGGGTAGGCAGAAAAGAGCCTCCTTGGAGATTGTGGTATTTTAAAACCACAACTGGGCAGCAGTCACCTTGTGCTGGCTAATCTTTCTCATATTCGGTGAGGCAAAGGAACTGCAGAATGAACTCACCAAAAGTTGACTTAATTTTGGCAGTTTCAGGTATGAGCAAGAAGAAGAAGTTAATAGGGCTGCCATCTGTGCTCTTGGGTGAAAGTATTCCCAGGTAAACTGTTTGTAGTATGTTAATAATTGGAGCATTATCACTAAGTTGAATGTGACTAAATAAATATAATAAATTCTTCATTCACAGGACACAGAATCATTACACTGAGATAGCAAACTGCTGTTTTGACACCACAGGTAGCAATTGCATTAAGCAGCAAAACTTTTTAAAATTCCAAATTAAGAAGCCTTCTTTGAATGTTGATATTCAAGATCCAAACAGCAGGTATCCAATCCTTTAATGCCGTCAAAGTCCTTTCCAGGTGTCTGGCAGCTGTTGGGGTCTGGATGGGGGCTAATGGGCTACAACTGAATCCCAGCAAGACTGAGTGGCTATGGATAAGGGGTCCTGCAAATCCCGGGAGCTACCATCTTTGGTTCTGGAGGGGGCTATTTTGCCCCAGACAGACCCAGTGCGCAACTTGAGGGTCCTCTACTGCTACTGCTAGAAGAACAGGTGGCAGCTGTGACCAGGAGGGCTTTCGCCCAGCTTCGGGTGATTCGCCAGTTGCACCCGCTCCTGGACGGGGCTCCTTGCTCATGGTCACTCATGCTCTGGTCACCTCCAGACTAGATTATTGCAATGCGCTCTACATGGGGCTGCCCTTGATGACCATTCGGAGGCTACAGCTGGTCCAGAATGCGGCAGCCCGAGTGGTGATGGGGCGTGGGCATTATGCCCATGCTTCGCCACTGCTCCGGGAGCTGCACTGGTTGCCAGTTTGTCTCAGGGTGCAATTCAAGGTGTTGGTTTTGACCTTTAAAGCCCTATATGGTAGTGGGCTGGGTTACCTAAGAGACCACATCGCCCTGAGTATGTCTGTCCGTCCAACCAGAGTGGACAGGAGGGGCTCTCTAATCGTTCCATCAGCCAGAGGGGCTCGCCTCTCTGGCACAAGGAGGAGAGCCTTCTCCGTGTCTGCACTGGCCCTCTGGAACCTCCTGCCAACAGAGCTACATCTCCGGACGGAATTGCTGCCTTTCAGAAAAGAACTTAAAACCTGGCTGGCGGGTCAAGTGTGGGGTGCAGGTGGAAGGGTAACCTCCATTGGGTGGCTGGTGTAGAAGAACTCCTCCCCATGGTGCATCAGGATCCTGCACCCCTTGTTTTAGGGGTTGGGTAGTTTTAACTGTTTTTAACATGTTGAGTCAGCTTTGGCCGAGTGGGCGGTATATAAATTTGACAATTAAATTAAATTAAATTTAAATTAAATTGAAATTGGCAATTGAAATGGATTACAGAAAGGAGTAAATGGTGTTGTCTAGGCCAGATTAACAATTGTATGTAATTTTGCAATCTAAATTAAGTCATTGTTAAAATTTGTAACATTTCATTTCAGATTATCTAGGAACTGTATTCCCCAAAAGTAGCCTTTCCAAGCACTCTCTCATGTATATACTTACATCCAATCTAGAGCTAGCTAATATAGACAGTTGTTGTGGAATTGATCCAGTTACAGTGGTACCTTGCTTAAAGAGCATAATGTGTTTAATGTGTTCCACGGGATTGCTCTTTAAGTGAGTTTGCTCTTTAAGTGAAACACCATTGTAAATGACCAATTGTGAACCCCGATTTAGTTGTTAAACGAGTTTTTGATTGGTTTTAGTTAAGTAAGGCGACCATTCAGAGAAAATTCTGCTCTTTAAGTGAGTTAGTCTCTAAGCGAGGCGCTCTTTATGCGAGGTTTTACTGTGTTTCAGAGGAAACATGTGCAATTTGAAGCTTAATTTTGTTAAGAATCTTATTCTCTCCATGCTATATCTAGTCCACCCTGTTTCTGCATGCTATGTAGTCTACATGGAAATCTGTGTATATTTTATGCATTTTAAAAAGCCAATTTTTATAGTGTCTCAATGAATAATGTACTTTTATATTGTTTCTTTTTAAAACAACGTTTTGTGTGCATTGTCCAAAATGTCCACATGCCCGTGTGCATTTTTGTGTTTGTAAACTGCAACATAAACTTGGGAAAATATATATTTTGATGACAAACTGTTTTCTGATTCCTTGTAAAGTTCAAAAAGTGTGACTTGGTAAGTTACACTGAAATGCACAGTTTCCTAATTCCTTACACATCACTAATATACATCAAACCCTTCTTCTAGTCTTGCAATTCGTGTATGGGTTTCTTTTCTTAGAGGAGTCAAGGCTTGTTTCATTATTTTAGGAGAAGTGAGCTTCACAAGCACTCTGATTCTACAAAGAAAAGTGGGGAACAGAATAAAAGTGGGGAACAGGGTGTTCTTCTGTACACTTTCCTTCCTAGTTAAATATTAGTTGCAGTCTAGCCTTTACTTAGAAAGTATTGTGGATAAAGATTATAAACTTAAATGGCTTTATGGAGGACACCACCTTCATTTTTTTCTCCCTTTGGTTGTAGCCTAACATCTTTCTTCTCAGTCCAATTCTATCTCAGGGGAGACAGGGTGCTAGAAGAAGTAGGAGGGATTCAATATTATGGCCAGAGTAAACTTTGGATATAAACTCCCCACTTGCTGTTCTGCTTCTCTGCTGTTGACTACCCTTTCAAACCACTTCTCACTCACATAGATATATATTTTTGAAGCTTTACACATGCAGCTCAGGGATGTACACAAGACTGGGAGAGGAAAGGATAGCTTTCACCTCTGCTAAAAGTCATCCTCTCTCAATCTGCTTTTCCTCTGTGGAAAATGGAAATTTTGGAGGTTATTTCTTCCCTGCCCTCCAGCTGCTTTTAATTTAAAAACAACAACACACAGGACATTCAGTCATGGATTTCTCCTCTACTTCTGTCCTAAGTCCAAAGGATCAAATTTTGTTTACCACTAGGTAACAATACAGAACACCCAACCATATGCCAGGTATTAGCAGTGATATTTCAGATATAAGTTTCTGCATCTTCTTTTCTAGAAATTAAGAACGGATTACAAATTGTAAAGATATAACGATAGTCCAAAATAACCTGGCAAAAATAACCTGAATGGCAAAAAGCAGAATTGAGGTTGGAAGGGAAAGAACTGTAGGTTGCCTTGATTCTATTCTAATAACTTCCCCTGTCCTCTTGAAGTTTAGATCTCTCTAACCTGTATTATCATTATGGTATCTTCTCATACCACGCTGACAGGAAATGCTACTCCTCTAGCATAGAAAGAACCTCCTTGAAGATTGTGGTATTTTTCAACCACAATTGGGCGTACCCTGGTAACGGCAACCTTGTGTAGCTAGGTATTCTTTCTCACACTAGATCAGGCAAAGGGAGTTGCAGAATGAACTCACCAAAGGGTGCCTTCATTTTAACAGTTTCACATCTGTTCTTCATGGAAGAAGCAGCAGCACAGTGGTTCCCAAGCTTTCTTTTGGCCATGCCCCATCTAAACATCTCTAAAATCCTGATGTCCCCCCTGTGACATATAATTCTTATTATTCAAAAAGTAAACTCCTATTCACATCGCCGAAGCCTATAAGGCCATTAACTTGGCCTAAACAAGCTTCCAAAGAACATATTTATATACTGTATATGAGGCCGCCAGAACCATAAGAAATGCAAAAAATTCACTGTTAATAACATTCTCAAATTGCCCCCCTTAAAATTCAACACCACCACCATCCCCAGAGCGTGTACCCATGTTGGGAACCACAACTTTAGCAATTGACAAGTTTTCTTATTATGAAGGCAAGGAAGTGAAAGCATTATATTTGAGCTTGTCCTGATTTTCAGAGCTCAATGTAGTCCATTAAACAGAGGGGTGGGGTGGGAGTGAGGGGAGGTGAGATACAGGAAAACACCTTCCCTTAAGTAGTAATGTATAACCTTCTGAATCTAGCTGGCTATATCCTCATTAGATATATAGAAAGCCAAGATAGATAGTGATTGAGTCTTCCTGGGATCTAAGTTATTCAGGTAATGCCTTTTTCTGCGTCTCACCACATTCACAAGTTTGTCTGGTGGCAAGGTCTGACTCTAGGCAATGGAACTCCCTTCAAAAGGCTGGGTTGGCCTCCTTCTGATAGCCTTCTGTCAGCAAGCAAAGACCTTTCTTTCCAGAATGCCTTTGGTATAGAATGGGCTGCTGAGGAAGGAACATTCAGTGGAGAATATTCTGTTTCACTTTTCTGATGTATTTTATTATTATTATTATTATTATTATTAATTTAATTTATATCCCGCCCTACTCGGCACAGGCCGACTCAGGGCAGCTTGCAACATGTTAAATAAAGGTACAATACAACAAAGAACAAAGCTACAATATAACAGGCACAAAGCATAAAATACAAAATACTAATATAAGTACAATACAAAAAATATGCAGGCACAGACACGGAGCCCGGCTCAACGTCACGAGCAAAGCCCAGATGGAGCCTGGGCTCCACATCCCCGGGGCCGGTGGAGTGGGCTCCGGGGAGAGGCAGCGAGTCCTCAGCGGAGGTGGCAGTGTTTGCGCCGTCTTTTCAAGCCCTCTGAGCGGGCAGGGCTCGGAGGGCGGAGACAGCACCCCTGCCTCCCATCCCTGGGGCCGGTGGTGTGGGCTCTGGAGAGAGGCAGTGAGACCTTAGCAGTGGCGGTAGCATTCGCGGCGTCTTTTCAAGCCCTCCGAATGGGCAGGGCTCAGAGGGTGGGGACGGCGCTCCTGCCACCCATCCAAGGGGCCGGTGGAGTAGGCTCCGGGGAGAGGCAGCAAGCTCTCAGCATCGGCGTTGTTCACGGCGTCTTTTCAAGCCCTCCTGTTTAAAGCTAATGGCCCTTTTAATATTAACTTAGATGAATTTAATATTGTAACTTTTTGTGAATTTAACTGTAACTGGTTTTTTTTAAACTATCTCATAGGCCATTATGAGTTCCTGAATTGGTAGAAAGATGAGATATAAATGAAATTAAAAAGGAAGGAAGGAAAGGTAAGCATATAAATGGTTAGTCAAACTCATTCAAGCATTTATCTGCATTCTCTGACCTTAACCACGGAAACTCATTAAATACAACTAGACTAGGTGGTGCTCTGAATATTTCTGCTAATGTAATAAGAAGTAATGCAGTACACATGGGACTACAATCATATGAAATGCTGGTGAGTTCATTTTTTATGCAAATTTATTGAAGCAAGCCATCTAAGGTACAAACTATCCCAGCAGCCAGGTAATAATCTATTTCACTACCCAAAATAGCAGTGCTGGATGACACTGTTGACAAGAAAATAAGATGGTAAAGCATTCCTAGTTTGTCACACTTAGTGCCACAGAGTAGAGCTGGCTATGAGCGCTAAGACCTGCGCTGTCAGGTCCTGCACAGTTTGTTTTCCATCTGCATTGCTGCCCTCAACTCCAAGATACACCAAGGAACTGTGTTGTGGAGGAAACAGCGCTTGGAATGATTTCCTAGGCCCTAGATCAACTCACTACCTCACAAGTCATGAGCCAAAGAGGAGAAGCACTGTACCATTAAAAGTTATCTATGAAGGAAAATGGAAAAACCTGCTGGTAGGGGAAAACTAAATATTCTCATGAAGAATCAAGCCTATCAGATGTAGTAGCACTGTTGAAACTAGAGATACTCAAGACTATTCAGGATTCCCATGCAAGTTGCTTTGAACTCTCCTAAGACAAGGGGAAATATGAAGGTAAAGCAGTTCCACAGTAGCAATATGTTCTTGTACACAATATAAGCCAACTAGTATAACAAATATCTGTGTCTGAAGGGAATTTTTGTTTTAAGTACTTTAATATGTTAAGAAAAACAAAGCCTTGTAAATATTTGTTAGATTAAAAGTGCTGGGGAAATGACTGATCTTTGTACATTTCTGATTAGGAACAGGCTGGAATCTAATTTCGTAGCTAACTACTTTGCCTTTTTCTTTTGTTAACAGAAAATGGAGAAATATGGAAAATGGAAAAATCCAACCGTGTGTAAGGGAGGCAGCAAACATTTAACTCTTACCAACAAATTTCTGAGGCATAGAACTCTTACGTTTGGCTACGTTACTTGCTAGTCGGTCCAGCATAAGGGATCGTTCTGACCCCATCTTGCACAGGTCTTCAGCCATTTCATTCTGGCTGGTGTCCTCTTTCATGACTGAAAAAAAGTTAAAGGAGACCAGAGGCCTTAGAGACACATACTTGCAGAATCTGCTGAGATACAGTTTACAACAGTCAATTGTAATTTTTATTTAATATTTTATTTAATATTTTTATCCTGCCTTTCTCTTCACTACAGGATGTGAAGCAGGAAAAAGAGGAGTTTGAGACATCCAGTCTAGGAACCATTTTAAAGGGCATGTCACAGTCTGACCAAGTGGAAGCTTACCCAAATCTGTCTGTCTGTCTGTCTTTCACAAGCACTCTAGCTAATGACCCTATGTACAATGCACAAAGTGAGATGACAATATTATTAGAAAGAAGACACCTACAGAGGCCTTAGCATGATAGGCAGGTAAAGCCTAAATATTTCAGTTGGAATGATATAATCAGCAAGATATGTTCTGTCATTTGACCAGTGCTTTTTTATTGCAAAGTCTTAAATTTTTTCAGATGCTAGAGGAAAACGTGCCATACTTTAACACAAAGGAGAAAACAGACCTTGTGGTAGTGGTGACTTTTGAGTTGCTATGCTTGAAATTAAAAACCAAAACTCATAGGAAAAGAATTATTCTTCCACACCAAGACTTATACAGTACTGTACTTCAAATGGGAAGAACATATCTCCATCTCAACATCCTTATCAATAGATGTGTGTTAATTCCAATCCTCCATCTTGTGCAATCAACAACCTCTCTTCTTCAAATGACATTGCAAGAATAAAATAAAAAAACATGAGGTCTATTTCTGCACGAGATCTGGCATTTTAGCATATATACACAACAGTTCCTTCCTTAAATTAAATGAATATGAATAACCATGAAATGTTCTGCTCTGTGGCTACTGTACAGGGTGTTTGTGCTTGTTTTAGCCAGGGTGGGTCAGGAGCCTCATAGCACAACTCCTAGCTATGGGTGATGAAATGGCAGCATTGTTTGTTAGAAAATGGCATCTTTCATTGTCATTAACATAGGTCTGGTGGAAGATCTGGGTGAGTGTTTGAATTTCAGGAAAGGCTTATAATAAAAAGTGATCTGAGTGTAACAGAAGATGTTTCTAAATGAGCAGCTCCTACTGCTACCAGTCAAAAGACATTATTCAGTCTTTTCCTCTTTAAATTACGTGTGTGTGTGTGACAAAAAAGGCAGTGTGAAGGTTAGAAACAAGAGGTGAGATTTCCTGGGTCCCTCATAAAACCATGTGTTTGTGGGATTGCAACAGCCCACTAAAAATAGTTGTGGGCAGTGCCCAAAGTGAATAAATTGAACATAGGACATGTCAAGACCAGTTGTGGCCTGTCACACCCTTTACTGTGCCTTGGTATTTTTTTAATTTTTAACAACATCTCAGTTACAGTTTATGCATTCTGACTGCTTAAGCTGATTTTATGACTTTTGTTTATAATGTGTTTTTATACTGATGCTGAAACTATTCTAATCTTCCTGTAAGTCCTTCTTTTAAGATTAATTGTCCTTCAAAAAGGAATTGCTAACAATTTTTCTGACGGCAACAAGATTATTAATTGCAAGAAAATGGAAAACTAAATATAGTTTCAAATTAGAAGAGTGGTATAAAGAGGTCTGGGATAGCGCCCTAAACCAAAGGTGCTACCTTAATATAAAAAAGATTGGGTTTAAATCCGGAAACAAGCAAGAAAAAGGTTGGAGATTTGATGCAAAATTAATTAAAGATGATAAAACTAAGGAAAAACTAAGAGGAAAATGGGAAGAAAACTGGGGTGTGAATGATATGGATGACGTAGCGTTTCACATACTGTGGGACGTGATGAAAGCAACATTCTGGGAAGATTGTAGTAAGGAAACAATTATTGAAGATAAAAAGTTAAAAAAGAAACAGGATAATTTAGAGAAAGAAATAAAATATTTAGAAATGGAACACGCAAGAACAAAAGTAAAGATATATTGTCGAAATTACAAATATTAAAGAAAGAATTATTACGGTAGGTCAAGAAATAGATAAATTAAAAGGGGATTCGGTGTATTTAAAGAGGGATAATTTCGAATTCAACAATAAAAATGCAAAAAGATTAGCGAAGGCAGCAAGAGAAATAAAGGTGAAAAGGGAGATAGATATATTAATAGATAAAAATGGGAAACATTGCAATAAAATAGAAGAGAAATTACAAATAGTCGAGGAGTTCTTTAAAAACTTGTATATGGGGAGAGAAATCAAATTAGTGGAGTTTAAGGACATGCTCATCCCTAAATTGAAATGATTGTATAATTACATCCTGGAAGGGGGAAAATACCGAATTCTTGGAATCACTCAATAACAGTTTTGTTACCTAAACTGGATAAAGACAGAGAAAAAGTTGATTCTTATTGCCCAATATCACTAAGGCTGCAATGGTGAACAGACTAAATAAATTTATGAACAAATATATACATGAGGACCAAGCAAGGTTTATTTAATTTATGAGTGGCAGATAAATGGAAGACCTTATAATGAGATTTCTCCTGCCAACCTAGCAGTTCGAAAGCAAGAAATTGCAAGTAGATAAATAGGGACCACCTCGGTGGGAAGCTAACAGCGTTCCGTGCGCTCCGGTGTCTAGTCATGCCTGCCACATGACCACGGAGACGTCTGCAGAAGCAGACAACGCTGGCTCTTCGGCTTAGAAACAGAGATGAGCACTGCACCCTAGAGTCGAATACGACTGGCTTTCGAGCAAGGGAAACCTTTATCTTTACCTTTATAATGAGATTCATAAATATCATAGACATAGCTAAAAAGAAAAAAAATACGTATACTAGCTCTTGACATTTATATAGCCTTTGATTCGATTCAGTGGAGGACAATAAAAGAGATTGTAAATAAAATGGGATTTGGAAATAAATTTCAACATGTGATCGGTCTATCGCACACGGCGACCAGGCCCCGGCTCGCTCCGACACTGGTTTGCCCGAGACCCGGCTTAGTAGCCGCTGCTTCTTCACCTGCATGTTTTGAGTGACAGACACCTATTTTTGAAGTCCAGTCTGGGACAGGACATTTAATCAGCATTTCCATCAGAAAGACGTGCATCTCATGTCTACCAACAGGTGGCGAGTCTGAGAAGCCTGCTTCTCCCAGGTGCTTATTCCAAGAACAGACACTTTTCCAGATTCACTGTCTGTGAATGGAGGTTAAGTTGACCTGCCGCTTTTAATTGGACAGAAGTTGGCTTCTGTGTACAGCAGCCTTCCAAAATGGATCCATTTAAGCTAATTATAGTTAAACAATTTAACAAAATAAAACAGATTAATGATCTAAGCATACTAAGCATTGAGTAAACAGAATAAAGAATTAAAATTAATTCTTCCCGGGCTATGAAATCTCGACATGGTCAATTGTATAAACAAAATTATACCAGGATAAAAGTAAATGATTCATACACAAAAAGGGTAGAATTAAATGCGGGGACAAGACAGGGATGTCCATTGCCCCAGATTCTTTTTATATTAGCTATGGAATTACTAGCTACAGCAATTAGGTATGATGTAGAAATTAAGGAATGGGAAGAAAAAAAGTAAGTATGTATGAAGATGGCACATTATTAGTGATAAAATACCTGAATAATAATATAAAGTTCAAAGACATCTGGAAGAATTTGGAAAATTACAGGATTGAGAATTAATTGGGGAAAACAGAGGCTATTATGTGTAATAGTACTGAAAAGGAAAAAGATAGATAATAGAAATATATCAAATTAAAATTACACAAAATTACACAAAAGTCTGAGTAAACCAATACAACGAGGGCAGGGAAGATAGATTTCAGCTCCATAATGCCTCTTACCATAAGATGACAGTTCCATTTTCAAAGCATTTGCTTTGAAAGCCTGTCTCTATCATCTACAATATTGGTTTGTGGAGTTACCAGAGAACACATCCACCAGCTGAGAAAATGACCTCCAGGAAAAATGTGTGCTCGGGTACGAGCACCAGGCGACGACAAACAACCATTGCAGGCGCACCCCCCCAATAACGGACACAGACAACATTGAAAGTGGATAACAGCAAAGGGCCACATTTATTGATTCAATGCCCTAGTCCGAATTATAAATTTGTATTGGTAAAACGACCAATCATAATTCCTAAGGCAAGCAGGCCGAAGTAACACTGGTAAGGTACCACCCCAAAATTGCCAACGGCAATTGGTTACAATGTATCAATTTGTATCAATTTGTTTGTCAACAACAAACAAATTGTTGACCGTAGTCAATAACTAACTCATGACCCCACCCTCTGACGCGTATCCGTGAAATCACAGGGGTGATGCATGCTGGTTAGCAATCACCATCACCCCATCGCCTGGTTCGTCGTTGACCGGACAACGTTTAACTAATTTATTCCTGTCTAGTGTTGTCCAGTCAATTGCGAACCTGCCGGATACTTGTGGGTCATACTGTTTACCTTACCAGTGCTACCCGCCCATGTGACCAAAGTCAACAGTAGTAATGGAGAAAGACCCCTATATCAAACCATAGCCACAGTGTGGGGTGGGCAAAAAAGCCAGGACCCGAAGCCAATATGGGTCCCAACCAAAAATTCCCACCCGGCCCCGAAGCGACCATAATCACACTGTTAACTAGGGAGGGGGTGGAGGGGAAAAACTTCTCCGCTCCGTCGCTGAGGCAAAATGGCAGCACGGCTGCCTCGTGGCCACCCCTTTTATCAAGGCGGTGGCCACGCCCCTAACTACCCGGATTCTCTGTCCTGTGGGGGGGGGGCCCGCAAAGGGCGCGGCGGCCATTTTGGCGCCGCGCTTGCATTGCAGGCGCACCCCCCCAATAACGGACACAGACAACATTGAAAGTGGATAACAGCAAAGGGCCACATTTATTGATTCAATGCCCTAGTCCGAATTATAAATTTGTATTGGTAAAACGACCAATCATAATTCCTAAGGCAAGCAGGCCGAAGTAACACTGGTAAGGTACCACCCCAAAATTGCCAACGGCAATTGGTTACAATGTATCAATTTGTATCAATTTGTTTGTCAACAACAAACAAATTGTTGACCGTAGTCAATAACTAACTCATGACCCCACCCTCTGACGCGTATCCGTGAAATCACAGGGGTGATGCATGCTGGTTAGCAATCACCATCACCCCATCGCCTGGTTCGTCGTTGACCGGACAACGTTTAACTAATTTATTCCTGTCTAGTGTTGTCCAGTCAATTGCGAACCTGCCGGATACTTGTGGGTCATACTGTTTACCTTACCAGTGCTACCCGCCACACGGAGGGGCTTCACAGAAGACCTGACGCCCCCCCCCAGACCGTCAGCTCGGTCAACAGGCCTGCTCGCCAGTCACCCAACAGGAGGTCCATACCTCCTCGCGACAGATGGACCCCATCCCCTGCATAGAGGTCATAATTTTGCAGACTAATATCGGGGTGATGACTAACCCGTCCCCAAGCCCTGGTGGTAAGAAACCGCGCCACCGCCTTGTTGACCGCGCGCCTCGCGCGGTCAAGCGCAAGGAGGTTAACGCCCCCTCTGTAAGAGTGGCGCGGAACAATGTCCGACCAAACCAGGGTTGTGGCAGGCCAGACATAGTGCAAGTAGGCGAGTTCCTCGCAAATCGCATGCTTGAGCGATAAGCCGGTGACCTGGCCCAAATCATTGCCCCCCAGGTGGATAATTAGAATGTCAGGCGGGTCAGCCCCCAGGCCAGAAAAAAGGAAAGGCCTCAGCTCCTGCCATAACATCCCAGGCTTACCATGCCATGCGAGACTGGCGTGGTCACCCAGTCCCAGTCGGGGTCCCCACTCTGTCGCCGCAGCGTAACGCGCTGCCCTGTGCACATAGCTGTGGCCCACCAGCCATACTGTCACCGGTGTAATACGACACCCAGGGTCTGCAATAAAATTGAGAAAAAAGGAAGGTAAGGTGACTGAATTGGTACTCATGGCGGGAGTGGGCGCACATAAAACTGAAAACACTGTGAGCCCCACCTCCCCATGCTGCGTATGTCAGCCCCCGAGTACCCAAAAGCAGCTGCTGTAGAGGCTGCACCAATACGGAACGAATGTGTGCCATAACGGGCACCTGAAAAACCCACCCTGGTGAGGGCTATGGCTGTCACCTTCCAAAACTGAAATTTAGTAAGGGGAGACCCATCTTGGTGACAGAAAAACGGGCCGTGGTGCCAGCCACGCAGTGCCAGGTACTCCTGTAGGGCACCAACCGGACAGATGTCTGCCAAAGAACACCGTAGCAGTCTTACTCCACTGCCTACGCCGTGCTGATCTGTTTTTGAGGAGCGAATCCTCAACTGGGCCCAGTCTTTGGCAACGTAGACATCTCCGAGTTCCAGTGCCCTACCACTTGCATCCGCCTTAGACAGCATCACGAGTTCGCTGACGCGGAGCGCTCCAAAAAATGCCACCGTTGTGGCTGCATGAAAAAGGGCTGCCTCATAATGATCAAAACAGAGGCCTGGCCAGCCCCGGGCCAACTGGGTAAGAACCCCTGGGGAAATAGGGTGCCGGTCGTCCGGGCAACGCCCGCGCTCGCGCACCCACCCCTCCAAAACGTGTCTCACGCGGAAGTCAGAGGTGGTATCCACATGACCCCCTACTTTGGCCATAAAAGCCAACGCCGAGAGCTTGGATGCTATGGTGCGAGGTGCAAGGCCCTGTGCATGGAGGTGGACCATGAACCGCAGTACATGGTCCACCGGAATAGGCCAGGTCTCTGGCAAGTGAAATTGAGTGGCAAAAACCCTATATGAACTGAGTGCTTGTTGATACGCCTTACGCGTGCGTGGCGCTAGTGAAAGGCCGATCGCCCGGTTCACCTCTCCTTGCCAATAGTCCACATCTCGTCCGGGAGTGGCGAGGGAAATTCCTCCGCATCCGGGGCCAAGGCGCGGAACCGGGAGATCTGCAGGCGGGACAAAGCATCAGCAATATCATTATTAACCCCTGGGACATGCCTGGCCCTGAACAAGACATTGAGGCGCAGGCAGCGCAGCACAAAATGGCGCACTAGATCCATAACCCTGGGCGATTTAGAAGTCTGTGCATTGACAATGTGTACCACAGCAGCATTGTCGCACCAAAAATGCACTACCGAATTAGCCCACTGTTCGCCCCATAGCATCAAAGCCCCCAGAATGGGAAAAAATTCCAGGTATGTGAGATCCCGCAGGCGACCTGTGCCTGCCCATGCCGGTGGCCACCCACCATAGGCCCACTTCCCATTGAAGTACATCCCATAACCCAGGGATCCTGAGGCATCAGACTGGATCTGGAAATTGGGGGAAGCCAGGAGGTCCGACCTCCAAAATGAGACCCCGTTAAACTCCCTCAGGAATTGCAACCAGACGAACATGTCTGCCCTGATACCCCGGGTGAGCCTAACTCTGTGGTGGGGCCTGGATAACCCTGCCATGGCGTCGCATAAGCGCCGGGCAAAAGCCCTGCCCGGTGCGACCACCCTGCAGGCAAAATTAAGGTGCCCATGTAGCACCTGGAGTTCCCTCAGGGATGCCTTACGCTTGGCCAGCAATTCCGAGATAAGGGTCACTATCCTGGACACCTTATCGCCCGGCAACCTAGAAGCCTGCTCTACTGTGTCAATCTCAACCCCCAGGAACACTAACTTGGTCGATGGGCCCTCGGTCTTTTCGGGCGCTAAAGGGACACCAAGTTCCTGCATTAGCGTCTGAAATGTATTGAGGAGACGTGCACACGTGTCCCAGCCCCGTTCACCCCCGAATAAAAAGTCATCCAGGTAATGGGCTACAGACCGGGACCCTGACCTGCGGACAAAAGCCCACTCTAGGAAAGTACTAAAACGCTCGAAGGCCGAGCATGATATGGAGCAGCCAAAAGGCATGGCCTTATCAAAATAATATTCCCCTTTAAATTTAAAACCCAGCAATTCAAAGTCACCCGGGTGCACTGGCAAGAGGCGAAAAGCTGACTTAATGTCGCACTTGGCCAGCAAGGCACCCGGGCCACACGAGCGCACCATGCGCAGCGCATGGTCGAACGATGTATACCTGACCGAACAAAGGTCATCAGGTATAGCATCGTTGACCGATCTGCCGGCTGGGTAGGACAAATGATGAATAAGGCGAAACTCACCTAGGGACTTTTTGGGAACCAAACCCAATGGTGAAACCTTAAGGTTGGGAAAAGGGGGTGCAGGAAAAGGTCCAGCGACCCTGCCCGCGTCTAATTCCTTTTTAATGCTGGCCGCAGCCACCTCCTCCCTTCCTCTGAGGGATAACAGGTTGGGAGCGTCCTGAGGTGATCTAACACCCATAAAAGGGATACGAAATCCCTGCTTAAAACCGTGAATGAGATACTCTCTGTCCTCCCCCTTTGGGTACGATGCGAGCCAGCGCTCCAGCATGTCCACCTTAATTGGAGAGGGTGCCTTTTGGAGAACTAGTTCCCTCCGTGGCAGCCTTGCCAGCCCACTGTCCACCCCTCCCTCTGCCTCGCGCCCCCCCAGGCTTGGGACAAGCCGAGGCTGCGTGGGGACCAGAACACGTGGGACACTCATGCTTATACCTGCAGTTCTTTCGATTGCAGGAACCATTTGACGAGAAAGTCCAGCACAGCAGGCGGGCTGGAACCCCCTGCCCCGCCGGTTGGCGGGTAACCTGCGCTGGAGCTGCTCGCTGGACCGCATGTCCACAATGGTATCTATCCCCCGGGGCAGGGCGTGTGGGTGTCATATACAAGAGCCACAGTCTCTGGCAGGGCTCATCCCATCTCATCTCGGGATGGAGGGGAATCCTCATACGGAATTCCTCATCATATGCTAGCCATGAGGGGCCCGGGAAATCTACCATCGCCCTATATATGTTGTCCAAATATTGGACCATGGGAATAGCTAGATCCGGCCGCGCCCTCAAATATACCGCCATATATATCAAATAAGCGGGGAGCCAGTTAGCCCAGGTACGCGGCGGCTTACGGCGGCGTGCCTGCTCCTTGTCCTTCTCATCCTGACCCTCCCTTTCTTCCTTGGTGGGCTCTCTGTTCAGGAGTGAGAAGATATCTACATACTCCCCCCTCCAAATCTTTTCTCTGGTAGCCTGTGCCAAGTGATCGCCCAGTGGCAAGGAATACCCTGCCGTCGGCAAAGCCGAAAAGGGGACAACAGGCCTGGTAAAGGGAGCCGGAGCTAACCCTGCCACCCCCAAGACATTGCCAGCAGTGTAAGAGCCTAGGCCCACCCCCGTGGGCATGGTGGCAGTCGTTGTCGCCGGGTGGGGCACCAGAGGGGTAGTCCCCGCACCACCCGAGCGAGGCCAAGGCCACTGAAAGGCCCCCCCTATATTGGGAATATGTGTAGATGTACTCGTTTGCACCGTATACTCACATGCTGCACCCCCGTGGGCCGCCCCCACCGGGGGTTCTGGCCCACTGGGGGCGTCGGAGCTCACGATCGATGTAGAGCTCATCACCGGGGCTTGACCCGCACCAGGTTGCTGGCTGGGGAGCTGCGAGGCAGTGGCCGTAGCCGCGCCACCCGCCTGCAGCAGCTCAACCCTCCCCGCCGGCTGTTGTCCTGCTGCCGTTAGCGCCTCCAAAGGTACCCCAAAAGGGGCACCTGCCTGACTGGCCCGGGCCAAAGACGCCTCGAGGGCCGCAATACGTGCCAGTAAGGAGTCCACATTAACCATGGGTAAAGAGCCGGCCGGCCCACCTGATCCTTGCATGGGGACAGGTCCCTGCACCCCAGGGGCCGTATATTGCCATTGACTACCGCCGAAGCCCGGGAGGGCTGGTGGATTAACCTGCCAAGGCAGGGAGCCGGGCCACCCCCCAAGGCTAGAGGGCCCCGGGAGAGGCTGCAGCCCAACAGGAATAGGCCCAACCGATTGAGCAGGAGGATGAGCGGTGCCCACCGCTCGCGGGCCGCGGGCCGGAACTCCCTCCGCGCCCGCAATTTGATCGGGCCAAGGGGCGATAGCCCCCATGCCACCAGCCCCGGCCGGGGATGGCAAAGGTGGCTGCTGGGGAGGCGGCACCGCGGTCCTCCGACCCGGATTACGCCTCCGAACCACCCGAGCTGCATTCGCAGCAGCCTTCTTTTTGGAAGGCATCTCACCGCAGCAGAAAGGGAAGCTAGCTAGTAAACGGAACTAAAAGGCTTCCCGGTAGCACCAACGAGCGACGGAGACGCAGGGGGAAAAACTTCTCCGCTCCGTCGCTGAGGCAAAATGGCAGCACGGCTGCCTCGTGGCCACCCCTTTTATCAAGGCGGTGGCCACGCCCCTAACTACCCGGATTCTCTGTCCTGTGGGGGGGGGCCCGCAAAGGGCGCGGCGGCCATTTTGGCGCCGCGCTTGCATTATCTCTTCAGAAAGTTTCAGCTTTCATTTCCCTTTCATTCTCCATTTAGTCAGAAAAAGGAGAAAGGGCATCACATCTTGAACATGCTTGCCTGTCAAAAGCCTTCCAGTCACTTTTCAGAGTTATTACACAAATACTCTTTACATTTTCTGTAAACATTAAAAAGGAAACAAAAACCTACCCAAGCATTGTCGAGAGAGGTGGTATTCAGTGATACATAATTACATTAGGGCAGGAGTGGACAAACATTTTGGGCCGCGGGCCGGTCACGTGGTCGACTGTGTTGGGATGTGGTTCCTCCCACCAGGAAGCAGAAATAAAATGTGCATGCACATGCACAGAACACTGCCACAAATGACCCACGGCTGTCACAAATGTGTTTATGATAGCCACGGGTAATTTACAGCAGTATTCTGTGCATGCACATTCTGCAACCACGCATGCACGTTTTACTTCCGCTTCCAGGAGCAGCGCAGGCACTGTGAGCTGGATTAATTGGCATCATGGGCTGGATCCAGGCCACGGGCCATAGTTTGGGCACCCGTGCACTAGGGCATTGGCAACTGTCTCTTGTTTATCTTCTGATAAGTTGTATAATAGGTACTGAGAGGATCAAAAAGGCATGCAGGAAATGTATGAAAATTGTAACCTTAAATTCTAATTCCACTTCATTCTACTTTCCCTAAACTGACAGTGATATGTGCATCATGTATGTGTAACTCCCAGGCCCTTTTACACACAGTTTGTTGCATGTATGCAATTTGTATCTTTGACTAAAAGAAGCTAAATGCTGCAAAATGTGTGGTTACATTTTCAGATCAGTGAGCTCAAAGAACCTGTCTCTATGATTGGAAAAAGGCCCTGAAGGGGGGGTCTTTACATCCTCCTCAGTGCAAAAGAAGCAAATGCAAAATCACCTGTACTCAGAATGTCACAAAGAACATTATGCAGCCTTGCCCTCTCCCTCATGTGTGAGAGTAAACAAGGCAAAACAAAAATGCAAAAAACATTGTGGCATATTAAAGACTAACTGTTGTATTTGAATGTTAGCTTTTGTGAATCAAGTCCACTCTGTCAGTCTTTAAGGTGCCATGTTTTTTGTCTTTTTGTTGTTTTTTGTTTACTTCCTGATATGTTTTGAAACACAGAGTAACACACCCACCATTTCAAAAACCCCTCATGTGAAATATGCAGCCTGAAGCACTTGTGCCACAACATTTTCTGGAAAGTGTGGATCCAAACTATTTCCTGAATATGTTTGGCCCTGTGTGTTCATGTGCTAGGACCCAAAGCTCCATGTTCCTTTTACCTGTTTTAAAGCAACATGGAACTTTTAGATTCTAGCATATGTCTTTGTTGCTCATAAAAAGGATAAATGAAATACCTCATGGTGAAGAAAAGAGCAGCACCAGAACTACAGAGAGGCTCTGTCTTAATCCTTTTATCCAGTGTATATATAATGTGTAATTTTTACCCCAGTTTTTATTCCATGACTCTTTTTTCTGACTGTAAAATGCAGCAACTGAGAATGTCTTTTGAGGGAAAGGCTAATGTCAGGGAAGAGGATATTCTTAACTTCTTCCTGTTTTTCCTTCTGAACCCCATAGCAGTTTCCACTCATATTTCATAAAAGAACTCTGCAAAATTGTCCAGCTGACTGTGCAAGGCATGGTTGCTGTAAGAGTTAAAGCAACCTTAATCCTCATTTAGAATTAGTGTGCCACCTGTTTATTTATACCTAATGGAAATAAGTAATAGTCACCTTTTTGTGCAGTTTTTTGAATACAAATCTATGTGTACGTGTACATAAAACACACAAATGCACTCATACATACATGCATGCACAGGCACACACAGAGGATCTGGTCATTCTCCAGTGAGTAGACCAGAAAAGAATAGGCACCGACTGAGAAGCTCATGGACGTGAATGTGCATGAAATGAGGGTATGTAAAGAAACAGCACTAGGTCCTCTTCTTGTACAAGGGGATAACTGGGCACTACCCAGGGATGTATCGATAACTGGACATTTCCCCAAGAAACTATAACAATTTGGAGTTAAGAAAATGGAGACAGGGTGTGGGCACAACTTAGACCTACTGATAAAAAAGTAGGAGTGATAAGCGAAAGAGAAACTCTTGCATCTATCTCTAATCTGAACAAAATCGGCAGAGAACAGATAGGCAAAAGATACTATCCAATACTCAACCTTCTAGTACAATATCTGGCAGTTCCTCCTGTTCCTACAATTAATCAAGGGTAAGATCACTTCCAGATATTCTCTATGTGATATTGAGAATGCATCTCAGTGGCCTAAAATACTGGTTTCCACAAATGACCACTTGCTTATGAAGTTATAGTGGCTCTGCTAGAAATGGCACTTTGCACTGAGAGAAATTATAGGAAAATACTTGATGTTGTCTGTCTGCTTAACATTCTTACCAGGATAGAGGCTGCCTGAGAGGTTCATGGTTTGCAAATAGTTGTGGCAGCGCTCCTTGTGTTCTTCCAAAGAGCTGCGTTGCTTATAACTCCGACCACAATATCCACATTTGTGGGGCTTGCCAACTGCAGGGGTGGAAATGGAAATTATTGTTTAAACTAAGGAAAGCCAGGGCAACATAATCTTTATAACAACTGAAATCAAATAACTGAGTAAAGAAGATGTAAACATCTAGAGTGATCCATCCATTCAGAAACAGATGAGGGACAACCTTCCTTATATTTTTGGAGCAACTGTTCCAAATACATTGTTGTTTTCCAGTGAAGCCGTATTTTGTGATAAACAATAAACAAAGAAATGCTGATATTAAAGAATAATATTCACTTAGATCCAAAGACCAGGTCTGATAAAAAAGAAAAGAAAGAAAATGAAAGAAAGAAAAAGAGAAAAAGATGCACACTTAAATCCAGTGGGTTTCCTACATACTGTAGCTTGAAAACAAAATTTTGTTAGCTCAACCCCACAATTAGCACAAGAAGAATACTTCTTCTTGTGCCATATCCAATTCTGAATATTGGCAAACCTCATGGCGAACAGCCATGAAGACTGTCCTGAGAATATAATGCAGTGGCCTTTCATCTGCCTTCTACATCGCAGCATGACACCTATACCACTGATCCAACTCTGTGAGTAACTTTCTGGTCCTGAGCCCTTTTGGCCCGCAAAGTCCTCATCAGCCTCAGGCCAGTATTGATGAAGCTGCTGCTCTTCATCAAGATGGACCATCACCCTTCCCTGTGGATTTTGCCAAGTCCACTAGTCCTCAGGTTAGTTAACCGCCGCCTGATACTCGGTGTTGAGTCACTGGCAGTATGGTCTACTCTATTACCATAGCAGGACAACCTGGCCAGACTAGGTGTAGGATACTAATAGACTAAAAAGAGTTTTGGTCCACTAAAGTAGTCCTACTAAAATAAATGGCAAATAAATGATTACTAACTATTCACATTTATTTTAATATTTTTATGGAATAAGAACAAACTTTGGCTTTAGCTCAACTTATTTACATACATTTCCAATAGTAAAGGAGTCTTTGTCACTAAATTTACAAGACACTGCCAGTTTCCAGGAATACTTAAGGCTATAAGAAAGCCAGTGCACTATGGCCCGTGGCGCCAAATAATCCAGCCCCCACCCTTCTTCCAGCTGCTGCTGGAATTGGCCGCGGACTCATTTATGGTAGCTGCAAATGGCAGGGGGACAACCAGTCTGACCCCCTCAACTGTTTGCGAGAGCATGACCTGGCCCCAACTTGAAAAGGTTGAGAACCCCTGGGACAGAGTATCAGACTAAAGAAAGCTGGGTTAAAATTTCCACTAAACCATGGAAACTTCCTGGAGCAGGGGGAGCACTGGTAGACACCATTCCTTAAATATTTCATGTAGCTTTGATGGAACACAACAACAATCTATATTACAGATGCCAGTGTGTTGTTTTGGTCAGGCTTTCAAAGACTTTCAGTCTTTTACAAGAGGTCCTGTTTCCAGTGTAACACTGAAACAATTATTTTTGCACAAAAACCTGGAGTGTCTTCTCCCTTTTGTAGCTAAGAACAGGAACACACACAAACACATAAGAGGAAGAACAAGAGTAAACGAAATGCTAAGATACAAACAACCTGTTTTATGCTTCTTTTTAAATAGTTCATGCATTGTTTGCTGCAGTTTTAAATCTTGTGTTTGTACAGACATGCACAAAATTTGCCTCTCAAATGCACAAGTTCCAAACACCATTTTTTTGTGCTTCTTATTTAGCATGACAAGGCATGCCAGTTTAGGACTTACATTGCTAACTCCTTTCTAACAGGAAAACCTAAAACATTCTACAGTTACCATATACAACTAGTTCACACACATCCTGTTTCAGGACTTTAATAGTGTTGTGCTACGGATTTTGCTTCCAAAACTATGCATCTTAAGTTCTTCTGTAATTGACTTATTATTTCTCCTCTTTCAAACCATTCTTCAAAAGATATCACCATCTATAAATTTTTCACTGTGCTACTTAATTGATGAATATATTAAGCAGGCCTTGAATTACTTCATTCTTAGTTTTTTATGACACTTTTATGGCCATAAATTAGGCCTGCAAAACCACCAGGCAGAACACAGCCCAAAGGCTGGCTAGTTTGTCCTCCTGCCACATGCCTGGGCAGTCAATAAAAACTGGAGGCTCACTGGGGTTCAACAGATGGTGAGCTGCATTAGCTTCATGGCTCTAAGGTTGTTTTAGTCCAGGGTTTGTCAGTCTTGTGTCTTCAGGTGTTCTTGGACTTCAATTACCAGAAGCCCACGTTAGCACATCTATTACTGATCAGGGCTTGTGGAAACTGAAGTCAAAGAACATCTGGGGGCCAAAGGTTGAGAAACTCCGCTCTAGTCTATTTAAAATGCAAGCTAAGAATTATAGTTTCAGATATCTAAAATTCCTAACAGGCCTTTGTTTTCTGACCTAGCAAGGAAGCAAGTAAACCTTTTCTAAACTATTCTAATGTGGACACCTACCAGAATGAGTCCTCAGGTGGCCTGTAAGTGCATCTCTACGACGGCAAGCATAGTTACACAAGTGGCACTTGAACGGCTTTTCGCCAGAGTGTAACTTTATGTGACGGAGAAGGTTGCCTTTTTGAGTAAATGATGCCCCACACTGATTACACTGGAAGGGGCGTTCGCCTACAGGGAGAACGAGAGGGAAAAATATGTGAGAACAAAACTCTTACATTGTAACAGGAGGAAGATTTCAGTGAGAAAGTTGTTTTCCAACTGGCACTCTATGACTTCCACCGGCTGCAGGTTTGATATAACATGAGCCTTTCAGACTAAACCTGCCAGTTCCTTAACGCTTCACTGGCTGGGTCAATTTGATCTGAAAATCTAATTTTTTTTCTAAATCAGAATGGCACATCACAATGCAAATTCAAACTCATTTAAATAAAGTGACTGCAACATTTTGTGTTGAAGAGCCACTCTTCCTGATCAGCAGTTTTGGAATAAACCAATATCCAATTTTGCATGTTGTGGCATTTGGTGGGGTTTTTTAATGTGGCTTTTTTCAAAGGGTCTTTAAAATATGCCACTGAAGCAGCAAAATAAAAAGGAAACTCATTAAAAATGCATTTCAGGATCACAAGTTCATTTCAGCGTTACATTCTTATATTTAAATGAAAGGCACTTCATTATAACAGTTATAATAACTTCTTTTCATTTACATTTTCCCTGTATTTTCCCTTTCAATTTCTTCTCCATTACCTGGCTGTCCCTAAGCAGCCAAATCAGGAAAGAGACAGAGAAAAGTGAGGGGGTGGGTGGAGTGGGAGAACTAAAAGCCAAGAAGTTAAGACAGAGCAAAGCAAACAGCCATTTCCTGTAAAGAAGGGGCGAGGGGTACATTGGTATACAGGAGTTGCTTTCTGGATTTCTTTCTCTACTTGTGAGAATCTAGAGCAACTGGGGTAGATCATCACACATTACTTAGCCAGAAAAAATAAATGCCATTGTTTTATTATTATGGCTGCCTTTCAAGGAAACCACCTTATTTTGATTAGAGTAGGGGTGCATCCCCTGAGGACTTTCAGCTACTGCTGGGAGAAAGAAAAATCATTTCAGCACCACCCAAGTGTCACCCAGGTCATTGCTTTACCACTGCTAACTTTGATAAAGCAGCAATTGGATTTAATCTTCAACAAGTCCTTACTTTTTGACAATGGTCAAAGTTCTTTAGTGATGAATCAATAAAATCTTTACATGCTTAATATACAATTAAAACAAGGAATACTGTCAACAAGAGGTGCTGTAGGGCCCAATGAACCCTCTCTTCTTCCTCCTTCAGTGTACTCAGAATAGCTCTTCAGCTATGTAGAAAAATTGGCTACTAAGGATCCCTCCCTTACTCTTCCCCTCAGCATTCAGGCCTCAAACTGCTTTTACTCAGAGATGGAAGGTCAACAGAAGGCTCAAAATGCCCCTTCTTTATACAAAAGCTTCACAATATAAGTAAAATGGAATAAATTTACAAATAATACATTTTAGAGGAGCTCCTGAAAAAGCCTTGGATGATTAGACACAGCCTGTGGGCCACACTTTTGCTATCTCTGTTTTCCATTAAGGCTTTTAAGAATATGTTCAAAAGAGATATGGAATGAAGGAATGTTAGGAACAATCTTAAATCCTTGCCAATTGCTATTTAGCAACTGTTCTGACGCTGAAGTTAGTGAAGCTTCTAATGCTATTTGCTTTTCCACATTATACAAGTTTCCCTTAGTAAACTAATAGTTTCCCTATGTTTTAGGTGTAAAAAGCAAATATTTCCCTCCTCAAATAATTCAATCTAAAAAATATGCAAGAGCCAATTAGGACTAGTCTTTCCTTTTGCTATACTCTTAATTATCTAATACATGATGCAACAATTTAGTGTACTCTACTGTAAAACTATAAATTCTATGAGTTTCAAGGTGAGGGTCAGTGTGCTCCATGAAAACCTAGTGTTGTGCAACCCCTTCTTGACTGTAAAGGCTATGTTACAGCCTTTGGTCTCTCAGCTTAACCGCTTGTGTTTTTGGTGTTTTTAATTTTTTTATTGAAACAAAATGTAAACAAAATAATGACATATTTCTTTCACCAGGAATGTAAAATCTGACACAGTACCCTCACATCACTGGAATTTGTATCAGAGCCTAATCTACTTGTTAGGGTTTCTGGGAAGACAACATTCTGATCTCCTTAGAAGATAGTAACCTACAAACACCATAAATAATATACTACTTCCTATGCATCCTACAGATACTGAATTAAAACATCATCTTTCTTATCCTAAGTGCATGGAATACAATCATAAAAGTGAATAACATAATCGTCATGTCTGCCTATCTGGTGCTATGGAATCAAAGGACTAAATCGGGGGTTCCCAACCTTTTTAAGTCCACACCCCTGGATAGCTGAGCAGGCCTGACCATGCCTCCTGGAAGCGGGCATGTTTATGACAACCATAAACTTCTGCATTTATGATAGGCATGGACACATTTACGCACACGCAGGCTTGTTTTATGGCTGATGTAAATGCATCGTTCAGTGCGCTCTGGTATCTAGTCATGCCTGCCACATGACCACGGAAACGTCTGCAGAAGCAGACAGCGCTGGGTCTTCGGCTTAGAAACAGAGATGAGCACTGCACCCTAGAGTTGGATATGACTAGCTTTCAAGAAAGGTAAACCTTTACCTTTACCATGTTCTATTGATTCAGTGGCTCTTCTCTAGCTGGGATTAACTGGATTTAGCTCAATATATTTGTGAACCAGAGTGGTGGAGAAATGCATGTGGGAAATAGGACCACCTGGGGGGAAAGCTGGTCCACTGAATTTGGGTAGTCTTCCTTCCACATATTATTTCTACTCAAGTCTTACAATCCAGTAAATGCAAACAAGATTTGGAAAATGGGTCTGCTGTTCCAGCTGTACAGGACTAGAGAACAGAAAGGAGACAAAGAAGCTACACCTTGCAATATGGAACCATATAGAGTTGCACTCCTTTCCCCTGTATCATAACAGTTGCTCTCATATATTTTTGGAGCAAGGCAAACACACACACAAAACAGGATTAATTTTGTCACACCTTATTGGTGTGGTTTTGCTTTTATGCCTTTAAGATGAGTCTGATAAAATACCTCTAGAACCAATTTGGTTCTTTATATGTGATACTCCCTCGCTGAAGATGGGAGGTTGGTAACATGAATCTGACTTGGACTGATAAAAACTTTGTCTGCTCTCTCTATGTGCTGTGTAGTCTGTGTTAAAGGGAAATTGGTAGGTTGCAGCAGCTATGGTAACAATCCTGCCATCTGCCCACTATTATTTTTCATCCCATACACCTTGTGTCTATGCTCCAAAGGTACATCATCACTGGTGGGTCATTTAGATTTGATTCCTGAGGCTGCTACAGTGAGCCTATTAACATGGGATAACATTTATGAACTACTATGCGAGGCTAATCAAGTTTCCATAAGCTTGAATGCTGCTGCAACTAACAATGTGTTCTTCTGCTTTGGTGAATCTGAAGAAATACCATAGCACTGACATTCTTGTCAGCTAAGGGGTTAGCAAAATTACTTTCTGGACAACTCTCAGAAGTCCACATGCATTGTAACTAGTGGCCATTTAGATAGGGGCATTTTAAGAGCTGCAGCTCTTCCTTTCTCTACCTCTGACCAATGCACTGTTCATTTGGAGACTTCCTACTAACTGGGGGCAGTGCAGTGGGTGAGGAAAAAATATAACATTTTCAATGCCAATTTTGGGGGAAAAAGTTTTGTTTATAGTAGCACATGCCACATGGAAAAGCAAGATTACAAAATTGCTACCACTGACGCAATAATGCAATAGTTTTGATTCTCAGGAATAAATAAAATAATAGTGTCAGTGCTGGATAAAGCACTTACTCAGAAATAAGAGTTTCCTTACCACCCTTCTCACTATCTGGAAAAAATTAAGGCTGTAATCAAAACTGCAGGTGTAGGTCTTGGAAACTACTAGAATGTATAAAAAATACAGCAACAACTAAGTAAATTATTACCAGCTGCAATGCGAGGCTTAGTTCTAGCCCTATGTTTAGTAGAAATCCAAGCTTGATTTAATAAAAGCATGTGTTATAATTCTCAAGTAAAGAGAGTAGAAATTACAGAGCAATTCTTCAGAGATAGGTTAGAAATCAAATCAGTGAGTAATAAGTGATAAAAGAAATACCTACTTAACAAACAACTGTCATTCTGAAAGAGCAAAACACATGAGAAAAGGAGAAAGGGGCAAAATAGATTTGTTAGTTGTTTGGGAAGAAAAGCTTGGCAAGCCAATACAATGTAATGGTGTCTACAAAGACATGCAGATTTTTAAAAACTTTAATTGGGAAATTCAGGAAAGCAGTTAGTAGAAATGTAGTAAAACACTGCAAGAACTCATATATACCTACAACATTTCCAAGCTGTAGCTTTGATAAAAGCATCTGATGATGTTGAATGGACTTTCTCTTTCAAGTACATTTTTTTAGTGTAGAATCAATTTTAAACTTTGTAATAAAGTTGCATATCAAATGCACTTAGGTAAAACAATGGCCAGTGACAAGTTATCAAATATATTTCACTTAATGAAAGAGGTAGGTAAGTGTCTCTGCTACAGACATTGATGCATGAACTTTATTTAGTAGCAGTTGATACTGCAGTTTCAAATAATTGTGCACAATCAATGCATTAAAGATGGAATATGATGAATTCAAAGTTATTATATATACACATGACTTTGGAAACTGAATCAATTTAATCTAATATACAAACTTGAAATGACCAGAATAAATTAAAGTAGCAGATTTAATGGCAAAAAAGAGAAAAAGAATAAGCTTTCAAAACTGAAAGAAAAATAGATAAAAGTCAACAGAACTTTGTAAAGAGTTGGGGGGGAAATGTGCATTACCATATATACTCAAATATAAGCCAATACGAATATAAGCTGAGGTACCTAATTTTACCCGAGAAACCAGGAACACTGATTGATTAAAGTATACATCTAGGGTGGAAAATGCAGCAGCTACTAGTGAGTTTCAATAATCAAAATAAACCAGCCTCATATGACCGATGTTTTCATTTTGGTCCAAGTTTACCCATTTTTAACAGGAGAGCCCGTTAAGTGCTGTGGGCGCTGGGGTGGGGTGGTGATGTTTATCCCGCTGTAGATGTGATCAAGGCCGGCTCTTCAGCTGCCCGGATCACTTCTACATGAATGTCCGTCACTAGCAGGAAAAAAAAATAAGATCATGGCTGCAGCCATAATCCAGATCTAACCACTTCCTGACCAGAACATTTACCTATGTTTAGCAGTCAGGAAGTGGTTAACATTCAAAGGGATACTCACATTCTGCTAGTGCTTGTCAGCTCCATAAATCACAGCATCAGATGGTCTCAAAAGTGCAGATCGCCCACGCAGCCAGGAAAATAGAGCAGATGACTCGAGTATAAGCCGAGTCTGCTGTTTTCAGCATATTTTTGGTGCTGAAAAAATCAGCTTATACTTAAGTATATATGGTACTTAGGAACATAACAGATTTTTAAAAATAATAAATATAAAAATGTCAGATAAATTAGTACACAGAGAAATAGGGAAAATGAATCTAGTAAATTGTTTGGCTAGAATATTGGCCATAGCCCTATTTTACCTGAGTGGAAGTGTAATTATGTACATTGCAGCAGTGAACTGCCACTTATTAATAAGGTGCTCTCACATTCCTAGTTTTGCAATGTGACAGAATTGAAAAAAATATAGAAGGGGGGGCACACCAAACATTTAAACCTTTGGAGGCTTCTGTAAATATGCCTGGGGACTACTACTTGCTCAGGTGTGTGCCATATAAAAAAGGAACAACTGATGCCTTCAAATTGAGAAACTGCAATTAAGTTGACAACTGCAGTAAAGGAACTTCAAACTAAGTTTACAGCTAGGCTACCATCTCAGATTTAACCTGTGACTTCAAAGGCCATTTAGTTTCTTTGCTCAGAAAACAAACAAACAGATATTTGTTTATACTGTATACCAGCTTATGTATACTAAAGGTGTGAAATTAAATCGTAGAATCATAGAATACAGTAATACCTCGGATAATGACAAAACTTGGTTCCACAAGTTTGGTCGTTATCTGATTTATCCATTTTGGGGGTTTTTTTGGACTTCAATTTTCACAAGCCCAAGCACCCTGTAAAATGCATGTGGTGGCCATTTTGTTTTACATGGTGCTTGGGCATCTGGGAATTGAAGTCCAAAAAAAAAAATGGCAGCCACAACTTTTTTTAGCTGTTGTGCGGCCCGGGGACCTCCTAGGAAGGTGGGAATAGTGCAGAAAAGGTCCTCCAAACCTCCCAGAGCCTGTAGGAAGGTAGGAGAAAGCTATCTTCCCTTTCCGGAGGGCCAAAAATGACCACATTGCATAACGACCAACGGTCATTATCTGATGCACGTTTTCGCGCAAAAAGTGTCGTTATCCGATTCGGTTGTTATGTGATGCTGTCATTAACCGAGGTTCCACTGTAACTGAGTTGGAAGGAGCCTCTTAGACTATTGAGTCTAACCCCCTGGGACATTAAGTGAAATACAGTAATATCCAGGATAACGCTAAAACTTGTTTCCACAAGTCTTAGCGTTATCCGATTTTTAATGTTGTGGGATGCAATGATAATAACTTAACGTTGTGTGGTGCAAATTACCCCCCAGATTTTCCTTGGTTATCCAGTTTTAACGTTATGCGGTACAACCGTTAACCGGAGTTTTACTGTACTGAGCTAATGAGTTGGCCTTGTCTCACTCAGAGAGGGGGAGACATTATCCACAAACCAAGCTTTCCTCATCGGTGGAATGCTGTCCATCCTGCTGTCCATTTTGCTCCTGTTTGTTGCTGTGCTGTGAAAAGACCTACTCTGTGCTTGTCCCAGAATTAACATATATCTCCAATAAGATAGGTATACATAGGCTACTAATTTTCTTATTTTCTGATGTTTTCTTCTTAAATCTTTGTTTGTTTGTTTACTGCCCATCTAGTGAAGGTTTATAATCAAGGGAAAGGATTAAAAAATATAAAGGCATAATAAAATGATAATAAATTAAACATGAAAACAAAACAAACAATAGGCAAGGCAGCTTTAGCATCAACAATAGAAACTTGTAATTTTCTTCCTTTCAGCTGTGGAGGACCACTTCAAATGTTTTTTCTGCAAAGATTAGTTTCTAAAAGCTTTTCAAAAGTCAAAAAGAAGAGGGCTGAATGAATTTCCTGTGTCAGGACATTATACAAGGGGGGAGCCACTGTGAAGATGGCTCAATTCCTAGTTGAAGACTTATAACCTTTCTTGGAGTGGGCACACATAGGCATACTCATAATTATGCCTCTGTATTTTGCTCCATGCTCCTGCCAATCTAGCAATTCAAAAGCAAGAAACTACAAGTATATAAATAGGTACCACTTTGGTGGGGAAGGAAACAGCATTCCATGTGCTCTGACAACTAGTCATGCGACCGCAGAAATGCCTTTTACATTCCTACCTTTTTTGTTTCTGTCTTTTAATAATATGTATATAATAAATCTTTTCAACAAACTGTTGTGTATTTAAGGAAATGTGATTGCCATTTTGTCTTGTTGTGGAAGAGTTTAATATGTATTTGCTTTACTATGGTCTGAGGTCTCGAGAGACTTCGGGAAGGTTCTGAACAAGAACAGAGCTGTCAATGGTTCTAACGGTTTTTCCCAACTGTCAGTTCTGATTGGAGATAGCTAAGGAATGTGAGGGTGTGTGGTTAGCTCTGGCTACCTATTCTTATTCCAATTAAAGTTGTGTGTTTGGCCCGTATTGCTGGCTGCTGCCTATTATTTCCAGAACACTTAGCAAACTGTCTGGATTTCTGACTCAGAGGGTTATGACCAGTTATAGGAGATTTTGGTGTTCTTTTAGTGGGTGTGGTAGCAGCGATACACTTGTAAGGTAGACTATGTGCTTCCCAGAACTTAGCCTTGTGGTTTTTGTCAATTTTGAACTCCTTGGGGCACTGCTAAATTAAAGTTGAATTGAGGTGTTGGGAAAATATAGTGCCAATCTGAGATTAACAGTCATAATCACAACCAACCCTTTCGTGGACTCACCAACTCCAAGAGTTAAAGATGTTTAAGAAAGAAGTGCAACATTAGCAGTCTGCCAAACCTACTCAGAAGTGAAATTAAGATATATACACATATTGTTAAGCTAAAATCTAAGTACAGCAAGAAGTGAATCCTTCATAATAGTATCTGTTTAGTTTCTCATATTTCTAACCTTTAATTCCTTACATCCTTATTTTTTTAATCTGCAGAAAAATCAAACGCATTTTCATACTCACTTTCTAATGTACAGTATGTGTCAATGCACGCTTCAGTGAAGAGTTGTTCTATGTAATTTTGCAAGAAATTTACCTTTTAATAATGCATTTTTGTGTAATTTTCAGGAATATAGGCATTTTAGCTACACATACACATCTTATGTGCATTTTTACTGCATTGCAAAAACTGTAATGTGTGCAAAAATTGTGGATGCAAGTGTGTTTTGGTTTGCTTATTGCAGGGGTTCTCAACCCATGGCTCACAGGCTGGCCCCGGCCCATGGCATCATTTCATGTGACCCACATTACCATCGCTGCCACCACCGGAAGCACAAGTGGACACGTTTTACGGCAGCATTTATGATGGGAGGAACCATCAGTCCGGCCCATTCACTGATCTGGCCCACAACTTGAAAAGGTTGAGAACCCCTGGCTTATTGGTTTGGAAGTGTGAATTGGGTACTTTGTTATTAAGTTTGGATTTAATAATTTTCTCAACCATCCCAAAAGGTCAATTTCAAGTATGTTTTCTGTAGCTCAAGAATAGTGATGGGAAGCCATTTAAATGGTGCCTTCTTCATTTGTCTGCTGTTTTAGATGGAAACAGCTGGACCATGTCCAGAAGTGTTCATTGTTCAATGCATTCCTGATTGACTTGCATAGAGGCCAGACCTGGGTTAACCACCTGAATTCAAAGTAGGACTTCTGTGCTTTATGGGACCCCTGGGGAAAGGTGCATCATTATGCTATGACTTGGAGTAACATCAGTACATTAGAAAACTTAAAAGACTAAAAGGAACATCAGCTAATATTGTGGATAGAAATTTGTTGTTAAAAAGCAAGAAAAAATATCAAGCAGTCCAGTTAATCTTAGAATTTTGCTTCAAATGGAACATATCATATACTTGTTTTGCATATCTACTTTTGGCAGACATGTTTATTAAAGGCACTTATATCTTTCAACTGGGGCCAGTCATTCATCACGTTTGGGCACTTCCTATGTTAAGACTTTGTTACTTTATCTAAATTATATTTAAGAGAACAACAGTGATATGTAGGATTTACAAGAATTAGAGGTCCAGTTATAGGTACAGTATAAGCCTAATTCTTCATGAGATGAATACTGAAATATCTAAAATACTGAATCCTTTCCTACTGTTAATTTTCAGAGTGCTTATGAAAAACTGAGGGAGGTTTACAGATACTCTCTTCTTCCATGTTGTTCATTTAAAAAGAGAAACAGCTTATTCAAGTTCTGAACAAGAAACATATTATAAAGTGTACTTACTGACCTGAGCTATATATAAGAAAAGAGGGATGTCTATATCTATGAGAACTGTGTGCATGACTAAAGACTAGCATCACTGACATCTTTGAAAATAACCATTGCCAAGTCTTGGAGCCTTTCTGCAGCTTATATTTGCGACCCTACTGCACACAGGCAGTGGCTAAACTGAGGAAAGAGAGCATCACCCTTCATTTGGCTTGCATTTTTCCCTTGGGGAAGGAAGCAAATTATGCCTAAAAAGGAACACATGCATAGAGGAAATGGTAATAGTGGCAAGACAAAGGTGGGCCATCTGGTGTGTTATGCCAAGGGCACCTAAAATGTGGCACTATTTATTTAACAATGGGTGGGAGCAAAGAGCTCAAGTTTAAAGAAATAAGATGGAGAGGAGGCTAGCAGGAAGTAGTTGACAAATTAGTAGAATCTAGAACGATTCATGCTTTTAAGACAGGAAGTACTGAAGTAAGAAGATGGAAAGATTTTCAGAATTAGCTGGCCCAGGTGACAAACTGCTGAAGCCACAGTTCATGAAACATACAATCCAGATCCAGCAGTCAGAAACATGCTCTTTCTGAAAGACCTTGCCTTTAGTCTTCTTCTTACCACATTAGCATATTGTGGATTCTAACTACAAGCACTTCAAAATGACATTGCACAACTCGCATTCCTCCGTAGGCCTATTCACTTCTAAGTGTTCCTAAGAACCTTGAAGTTCTTTGAAAGATAGTAAGAACAACTTCACTGGGAAATGAACTTCCCTGAATGGTGATTAATCATGTTAACTATATATCACCTCTAGCATTGGAGGGCCAGTTGGTAGGGAATGCAAGCAGCAGGTTGCCATTGTGTCCATTTCTGTAGCAGAAATAGAGAGTTTTCTTCTGGAGGTAGGTAAACTGATGTAGAACATACCCGAAAGAGCAGAACATATTTTAAAAATGCCATCCTTGCTTCTATCAAGATTGTATGTTTCAGTCCCCTAGAGTACTAAAGAGAAGACCTGTGAGTTTACAAGTGGATGTGTATCATCATCCAAAGTCATTATGTAGGACAATTGTCACTGATATGTATGTTAGCATGCTGAAAATGTCACACAAACATTTTTGTTAGTATGGACTCCCTGATAAATAACAACTGTGTTAAAACATCCCAGGGATTATTTTTTAAATCCTCATGGAATTGTTGCTGCTACCATAGCAGAAGGTCAGCAGTTCGATTCCCGAGTACTGCAGGATGGAATGAGCTCCCGTCTTTGTCCCAGCTCCTGCCAACCTAGCAGTTCGAAAGCAAGAAATTGCAAGTAGATAAATAGGGACCACTTTGGTGGGAAGGTAACAGTGCTCCGTATATGCCGCATGTCCATGGAAACATCTGCAGAAGCAGACAGCGCTGGCTCTTCAGCTTTGAAACAGAGATGAACACTGAACCCTAGAGCCGGATATGACTGGCTTTCGAGCAAGGGAAACCTACCATGGTGTTGTTGTTGTTAAAAATCTACCATTAGTTTCAGAGTTGAAGACTCTTATAGGGGGGCGTGTCAAGATGGAGAGCTGAGAGGAGTGAACTTTCTTCCGCTCGGAAAGGAGGAAAATGAAAGTGACTTTTAAAAGTGAAAATAGTTCCTGAAATCGGTAAAAAAATGGATCAGAATACTTAGAAGGAAAAACAGTTGTGGAATTTACCTTGGAGGGTCTAAAGCTGCGCCAAGAAAAGGAGAAAAAACGGAGTTTCAATCTTGGAGAGAGCGGGGGGATGGGCGGTCTATAATGGCGACGAGTCCCCAGAGCTCTTAGTTGAAGAACGGTGCGGAGATCGGTGTCCTGGTGAAAATCGATAAAGCATAGGCAAAGCAGATAAGCGGACGACCGGATCGAAAAGGGTAAGCTTGGCGGGGAATCGAAAGAGGGAAGCCGAAGCGGGTTTCGTTCGGCCCCGCCGCTCCCCTCGATCGGAGACGCACGGAGCTTTGCGGAGTTGGAAAAGTGTTATTGTGAGAAGTTGAGAAGTCCAGACGCAAAAATAAATGGGAAAGTAGAAAAGAGAAGAAAAGTGACTGTATTTTTCGTCCTTTTTGATGTTGGCGGGAGCTGCTGGGGGCTAAACAACGGGGATAATATACGATCTCCCGGGGGATTTTTTTTCTCTCTTTCTCTCTCCTCTTCCCTTGCCGCTGTTTGTGCTGTGGTTTCAGACTGTTGGAGACTCTGACCAATTTTGCCCCTGCTTATTTTTATCTGTGGTATAAAGAGGAACAAGACGGTGTTGTGACTAAGAAACGTGCTGTGAGGAGTAAAGTGCCGTTGCTCCTGAGTTTTTGAGGGTAGGGGTTGATCTTGTTTTTGGCCTTTGCTTTTGTTTTTTTCTTTTTAAGTTGGAGAACGTCTGCAGGCTGCAACAGGAAGACAAAGTTTGCTCCCCTCCCCCCTATTTTGTGGGATAAAGTTTGAGGACAATCTGAGGATAATTTTCTTTTTTTTCTTTTTCTTTTTTTCTCTTTCTTTCTTCTTCTTATTTTTTGTATTTTGCTATTTTTAGCTCCTTTTTTTTCTTTTGTTGCTGGGATTTTTTTATTTTTAATTTTTAAAGGCATTTTTTTTGTATTTGTATTCCTTTTTTTCCCATTCCCCTTTCCCCCTTTTTTTTCTTTTTATCTTTTATTTTACTGTCGTTCAGCTGGGGGTAAAATATTAAAATATTTAAGATTTAAGAGGGAAATTAATCTGGTTTAAATTGGAATTATTGTTTTTCTTTTTTCATTATTACCCTCATATTCAGTGGGACCAGGGTGAATACTTGATATATATGTGTGTGTATATGTGTGTGTAAATACACACACATATATTTGATAGAGGGGGAGGGGGAGGAGAGTATAAAGGTCCTTATCTGGAAATAAATTTATTAAAATTGGCTAGAGTTAATTTATATGGTGATTGCTGATTGGTATATTGTTTATGCAAATTAAGTAAGTAGAAATATATTTGGATGAAATGGCAGGGGAGAGGGAAAGAGAAGGAGAAGAAATTGGCCTGGACAAGAGTGGAAAGACCAACATCCTCCGATAGGAGTTTTAGAAGGCTTACAAGGCTAGAGGAGCAGGAAGACGAGATGAAGAAAACAATGCAGCAAGAGATGAAAGACTTGGAGGAGCAGGAGACAGTGAAGAAGATGGCACAACAAATACAGCAGCAACAGCAACAGAAGACAATAATATCACCAACTATGACCGCTCCAACTGCGGTTAAAACAATAGTAATAACAACAGCAAAAGTAACAACAGCAACAACTGCCACAACAACCGTAACAACTACAGCGGCGACAGCAGGGACAGCACCGACAATGACTGTAACCACAGCAACAGCAACAACGTCAACAACATCGGCAATGGGGGGGGGGGCAAGGACCTAAATCTGAATTTGAATGTCTTAAGGAGAAATTTGAAAAAATGGAGGATAAAATTGGAAACATGTTTGCCCAAGATAAAAAAGAACGAAAACAAGAATCTCAAGATTTGTTGGCAAACATTTTGAAGGGAATTGAAGGTATAAAAGAAGAAATAGACAATCTTAAAAAAGAACAAGTGGTTATTAAAAAAGAACAGGTAATGATTAAAGAAGAGGTTATGGACCTGAGAAAGAGAGAAAGGGAGAGAGAAGATAAGGTTGGAGATCATGAAAAGAGACTGGAAAATGTAGAAGAACAACTAAGACGAGCAAATGTTGTAATTCAAAAATTCCCAGAGAACTCACCAGAAAAATTGAAAGAAAGAATAGTGAAATGGCTTGACGAAATTATGGAAGATGGTTTCACACCACAAGAGGTTGTAAGCGTATTTAGGTTGGGTTCAAAAAGGGGCAAAACTGGGTCAAGGAATGTCATGTTAAAATTTGCTAACGTGTCAGATAAATTGTGTTTAATGGCGCTTATACGAGAAAAAGGAGCAGAGGTTCTGAAAGTAGAAGGCCATGATATTGAAGTGTATAATGACATTCCCATTGAGGACCGTTTTTGGAGACAATCGATGAAACCAATTACAAAACGACTTCAGGAAAAAGGAATAAGGTACAACTGGAAATTCCCACGACAATTAAGCTTTTTTCATCTGGGAAGACGCTATTTAATAAGTGAAGGTCCTAATGTTCTGGATGTAATGACAGATGCAAAGCTATTGGAAGCAGGAACTAAAGAATGGTCTGACTTGAAGGAGGAATTGATTATATCTGGTGGATATAGAAGACGGGATAGCAATGGAAATGAGAACATGCCTAAAGGTGCAGAAGGAGGAACTGTTCCGGGCGGGGAATAGGTTCGGACCTCTCTCAAGCTCCTATGATTGATCGCACCCCCCCTCCCCTCTCTGTAATTCAGAGGCCATTGGGAAAAATAAAATGGGGAGGGAAAGTAGTAGTTTGTTTAGTGTAATTTTTTTAGTTGTTTTCTTTTTTCTTTTTTTTCGTATAAGGTGAAGGAAATGTTATATGTTAATCACATGTCCGTAGGAGGAAGTGGGAAATGTAAAAAATCATGGGAGAAAAATAATAGATGAGGAATATAAAAATAATAACATGGAATGTGAAAGGTACTGGTTGTCAAGTAAAGAGAAGGAGATTGGAAGCTGCACTTAGAAAAGACAGACCGGATGTAATCTTTCTTCAGGAAACCCATCAGAAATCGGAGAAAGTTAATAAGTTGTTTTTAGGATGGACTCAGGTTTATGAAAAATCATATGGTTCCTCGAAGGCCAGGGGGGTCGCAACCTTGATATCAAATAGATTAGGTTTTGAGATGGTAAAAAGTATATCAGACCCAGAAGGTAGATATTTGATTATAAAGGGGAAAATAGAAGAGGAGGAAATAACGTTGGTGAATCTGTATGTACCAAATGAACATCAAAACAGGTTTTTAGATAAGGTGTACCGAATATTGGAGAAGGAGAAAACAACAAAAATGATCGTAGCGGGAGATTTCAATTTAATAAAATCAAATATAGATAGTACAAACATAACAAGATGTGTGGGTGGAAACAAAATGCATGTGTTAAATAATTGGCTGAAATCTTTGGGGTTGAAGGATGCATGGAGGGAACTTAAAGGATTGGAAAGGGCTTATACATATTTCTCACAAGTCTATAATACGTATTCTAGAATAGATTATATATTTGTCACTGACAATTTGATAAGAAATTTAGAAGACATAGAAACAGGAATTTTTAAAGAGTCGGACCACGCAAAAGTCTTGTTGGAAATGAAAATAGAGGCAATAAAGATTAGGAAAAATTGGAGATATAATGCCAGATTATTTAAAGACAAAAAGCTTAAAGATCAAATGGTAGAAAAATGGGAAGAAAATTGGAAGTGGAATGACACAGGGGAACTTGGAATTGGTATTGTATGGGATACGATGAAAGCAATATTTAGAGGTGAAAGTATCAGGTTGGCAAGCATTAAAAATAAACAGTTAAAAAGTAAACAAGAAGAAATTGAAAAAGAGATTAAAAGGCTACAGGAGAAGCATGTAATAACCAAGGATAGAAAGATTTTTGAAAGAATGCAGGGATTAAAGAAGGAAATAATAGGAAAAGATATTGAAAAAGTGAAAAGAGATTTGGTATATTTAAAAAGAGAATATTTTGAGTATAGTAATAAAAATTCAAAATTGTTAGCGAGAGCGGCTAAAGAAAAAAGAAGTAAAAGAGAAATAGGGATTTTAGTAGACAAAGAAGGCATAAGATATAATAAGATCCAAGATAAATGTAAGGTGGTTAGAGAATTTTATCAAGATTTATACTCCAAAAAGAAGGTAAACATAGACAAATTAAAAGATAAATTGGGAATGCAAATTAAAAAAATAAGTCAGGAGCACAAACAAAAAATGGAAGAATTAATAACGGAAAAAGAGATAAAAAAGTAATAAATAAATTGAAAGTAGATAAATCACCGGGAGAAGATGGATTACCCGCTGAATTTTATAAAGAGTTCAAGGATATAGTAATCCCAAAACTGTTAAAACTTTATAATGGCATACTTAACGGGGATCAGATACCCTTATCATGGTACAGAACAATAATTGTCTTACTACCAAAACCAGGAAAAGACCCAGAAAGAGTAGAATCCTATAGACCTATCTCCTTGATAAACCAAGACGCTAAAATTTTTACGGCAATATTGGCAAATAGATTAAACAGTTTCATGGATAAATATATAAACAAAGACCAGGCCGGATTTGTGAAGGGGAGACACATGGCAGATCTGGTAAGGCGAGTACTAGACTTAATAAATGTGGCAGGACAAAATAAGGAGAAAGTAGGATTACTATCGTTAGACATATTTAAAGCATTTGATTCCCTGCAATGGACAACGATTAACGAGATAATTAAGAGTTATGGATTCGGCGATAGGTTCTTAAAAACAATAGAACAATTATATCAACAAGGGTATGCTAATATTAGGGTTAATGATGGCCTTACGGAGGAAGTGAGATTAGAGGCAGGAACAAGGCAAGGGTGTCCCCTATCTCTAATATTATTTATCATGGCGATGGAAATATTAGCAAATACAATAAGGGAAGATAAAAGTATAGAAGGAATAAAGGAAAATAAAATTAGTTTATATGCAGACGATACTTTGTTAATTATGAAACACCCCATAACATCTATGGAAAGCATTCAAAAACACTTAACGGAATTTGAACAAATAACAGGTTTGAAGGTAAATTGGGATAAATCTGAATTGATTTTAAGTAATATTGAAAAGGAAGAGCAAACGAAAATTAGGGACGAATTTAAAGTGCGGATTAAA
Source organism: Bradypodion ventrale (assembly GCA_035047345.1). Classification (NCBI taxonomy): domain Eukaryota; kingdom Metazoa; phylum Chordata; class Lepidosauria; order Squamata; family Chamaeleonidae; genus Bradypodion; species Bradypodion ventrale. The sequence continues at coordinate 52,816,025 of JAWDJE010000006.1, forward strand.
GAGAGTTTGAAATATTTAGGGATAAATATTTCTAATAAGTTGGATGATTTGAAAAGATTAAATTACGATAAACAAAAGAAGGAACTTAAAGATAAAATTCTGCAATATCAAAAACTGAGGCTGTCTTGGTTCGGCAGAGTAGCGTTGACTAAAATGATGTTATTACCAAAATTAAATTTTTTGTTTGATGCCTTACCAATCCAGCTGACAGATAAAGATATTAAGGAATTTCAAAAATTATTTGATAACTATTGTAACGGGGGACGTAGACCCAGAATTCCAAAGAGAATGTGGTATTTATCTCAAAAGGAAGGGGGATTAGGAATACCTAATTTAAGGAACTATTATAAAGCATTTCATATAAAGAATGTAGTTAAGATTTTAATGAAGGAGCCGGTTATCTGGGAGGAAATTGAAATGAAGGAATTAAAGGAAGTGGGTAAGAGCTTCTTCCTAGATAAGGAAACATGGAAAACACCAGTTAAAAATAGAATGTTGAGATCAATGTTGGGAGTCTGGAAGAAAGTTAAAATGAAACTGGTCCCAAATATTTCACCGATAATTGAAATAGAAGACTTGAAAAAGTTCCCAATAAGAATAAATAATGAGATGAAATAAATTTTGCAGACAAATGGGGTTTTCCTGTTGAAAGATTGGATACGAGTCTGTAAAGATAAGGGGACGAAAAGAGAGTTATATACTCAGATGAAGTTGAATTTGTTTCAGATAGCGATGGTGAATAAGTGGAATAATAAATACTGGAGGGAGCAGAGTCTGGAAAGACACAGGACAGAATTTGAGGATTTAGTGTGGAAGATAAGGAAGGAGGAAATTGGAATAAAAGGAATAGTTAGTAAAATTTATAAAATAATAAATACAGAAGTTAATCCACAAGAAACATTAAGAAATACATGGGAACAAGATTTGAATGTGAAGATAACAGAAAAGGAATGGCAAAATAAATGGAGAAAAAGAATTATGAGATCTCTGTCGGTTAGGGTAAAGGAACATAATTTTAAAATGTTATGGAGGTGGTATCTGACCCCTATGAGACTGCACCAGATAGACAAAAAGAATAATAAAATGTGTTGGAGGTGTAAAAATACATTGGGTACATATGTTCATATGTGGTATGAATGTAAGGTGGTAGAAAATTTTTGGGCAAAAATTGAGATCGAGATTGAAAAAATTATTGGCTTGCGTCTCAAATTGGGGCCAGTTATTACCTTGTTGACGGATGTAGATAATGTTAATTTGGATAATGACAAGAAAGAATTGTTGTCTATGATGTTTGTAATAGCTAGAATGTGCATCGCAAAAAATTGGAAAATGATTTAACGTTAAAGGTAGAGGAGTCGTATAAGCAGATGTGGGATCTCGCATTGAATGAAAAATTAACATGGGAGTTAAACTTAAAAAAAGGTATAATAAAAGAAAATAGATTCTGGAATATATGGCGAAAATTTGTTGACTATTCACTGACGAGAGATGGAACAAATAAATTGACACCAGACCAAATGAAATTCTGGGAACAATAGAAATTAATGGGAAATCTCACAACCTCCTGGACAATGTACATAGCACAGAGTGATTGAGTATGTAATATACAGTTTTTCTTCTTTATTGTATTTTGTCTTTGTCTTCTTTTTTCTTTTTTTGTTTAGAATGTTATTATTATGTCCTAAATGTTTGTTATATATTTTGAAAAACTAATAAAAAAAAGACTCTTATAAAATTAACAGTTCAAGATCTATCCAATTACCTAAGAAAGGGAACATCTAAGTATATAGATGGAGAGAGGAGCCGCCATGGCCCTGACAGAAGACTTTGTCGCCTCTCTCAAGCCCCCACCAACGGCTGGAGGAAGGAGCTGCCATGGCTCTAACAGAAGACTTCGTCGCCTCCCTCAGGCCCCCACCAATGGCTGGAGGGAGGAGCCATTGGGATGTGGCTGCCACTGCTGCTGCCTCTGCTCCAGAGACATTGAATGTCGGTCTCTGTCATGGCCGTTGAGCCCCGGTCACCGTCATAGATGCTGAGCCCCGGGTTCCGTCATGGACGATGAGCCCTGGGCTCCATCATGGGCATTGAGCCCAGGCTCCGTCATAGATGTTTATTGTATTTGCTTCACGCTGAAAGCCGCCCTGAGTGGTGCTTGCACCAATAGGGTGGGGTATAAATATAAAAAATAAAATAAATAAAATAAATAAATATAGGCAGTTCCTAGTAAAGTTTTAAAAAAAAAGTTAGGATATACAAGTCCAATAAATCCAAAATTTCCAAATATCTATGGAATCCTTTAGGTATTGCTCCAAGGGCTCCTATTGTTATTGTTGTTGTTGTTGTTATTATTATTATTATTATTATTATTATTATTATTATTATTATTATTATTATTATTATTATTATTATTATTATTATTATTATTATTATCATCATCATCATCATCAGAAGAAGATACCTTAATACTGGGCTTTCCTAAAGTTTTTCTTAATAAGCATGATAATAACTGGGTGAAGGACTGATCAATCATCAAACAGGAATTGTTTATAGTGTCCTGTCATCATATACTATGAATTATTAAAACTTTTAAAAATGTGTTGGGAATAATCACCAGATTTTAACAAGAATACTGACTGATGCCTAGCTTCTTCTACCTCACTTTTAACAAAGCAGCTATCGCTTTGATTGTTTTTATTTCATTTCATTTTCATTAAATTGCTTTTTAAGGTGGAATTTAAAGTTTTTCACCTTGCACAGAGAACCTATTTAATTAGCTTATTAGTTCATATATCAATCACTCAATTGCTTTCACTGTTCTACAAATATCATGTTATCACATTTAATAAATTTTCCATCTCATAGTAATATTTATATAATTATATTTATATCCAAATACCTAATTCTTTCTAAATTTTCTCATTTTTATCTTCAGTTTGCTAACTGGTATATTATGTAGTAAAAACTGCCAGTTTCAGATGAAAACTGGTTTCTTGATGTGAATGTTGATCAATTCACTTTTTTCTACATCCTCTACATTTTTGATATGTTTATTTTGGAAAGTTCTTTTTTCTTCGATTACCTGATTAAAATATGTCATGTCTCATGTTGCACAAGGGAGCAAAGTTACTCTAAAAATGTAGAAAACCCTTTCACCTCTCAGAATAAAGGTACCGTATTTATTCGAGTATAACGCGCAAAATTTTATACCCAAAAAAGAAATCAAAGTTTGGGTGCGCGTTATACACGTGACTGGGTGCGCCTCTTTTAAACGAGCCTCAAGGGTAGGCACGGAGCACGCCACGGCCCTCCTCCCAGGCGGCGGCAGGCGCCCAGGTCCCGCTGCCTCCGCCGCTCACCTGCACGCACCCGCCGGGACGAGAAGGGAACCCTCCGGGGGAGGCGCTAACGCCAGCCACCCGCGCTACCCGGGCCGCGCGACTCAAGAAGCCGGCGCCGGGTAGGCACGGAGTACGCCGCGGCCCTACCCTCCCAGGCGGCGGCAGGCGCCCAGGTCCCGCTGCCGCCGCCGCTCACCTGCACGCACCCGCCGGGACGAGAAGGGAACCCTCCGGGGGAGGTGCTAACGCCAGCCACCCGCGCTACCCGGGCGGCGCGACTCAAGAAGCCGCGCCGGGTAGGCACGGAGCACGCCGCGGCCCTACCCTCCCAGGCGGCGGCAGGCGCCCAGGTCCTGCTGCCGCCGCTGCTCACCTGCACGCACCCGCCGGGACGAGAAGGGAACCCTCCGGGGGAGGCGCTAACGCCAGCCACCCGCGCTACCCGGGCTGCGCGACTCAAGAAGCCGGCGCCGGGTAGGCACGGAGCACGCCGCGGCCCTACCCTCGCAGGCGGCGGCAGGCGCCCAGGTCCCGCTGCCGCCGCCGCTCACCTGCATGCATAAAAAAAATTTATACCGAGGTTTCATGGAAAATTAGGGGTGCGCGTTATACACGAGTGCGCGTTATACTCGAATAAATACGGTATTTAAAATATGCAAGTAAGTACAAATGGTAAAAGTTGAGGCACAATGCAAGAAAGGTGAAATCCACTTGAAACATATGTTTTTCTCAGGCTCTGATTACCATTTTGTTCTGTGTCTTTAAGACTGTCTCACGTGGCTCTGCAGAAATACCATTAAGATGTTAAGGGTTTCCATAAGCCATAATTGAATGATATAGATTTTCTATGATACTTAATTTTATTTCCCCCTCAAAATCACTACTGACATGATTCACTTGCTATATTTACAATACTCAATATTTAAGAGACTTATTACTCAAGAATTCATTTAAACAATATAATTAATTAGGCTTTATGTGCAAAATGTCCATTTCATGATGTGAACCTCCTTTCAGTAGCAACACATTTGGTTCACTTCTCCCTCTTCTGCCATATCTAAATTCGAATATAAGCAATCATCATGGCGATCAGCCATGAAGATTGTCCTGAAAATATAATGCAGTGGCCTTCCATCTGCCTTCTGCAAAACAGCATGACTCTTGTACCATTGATCCAGTTCCGTGAGTCACTTTCTGGTCCTGAGCCCTTCTGGCACACAAAGTCCTCATCAGCCCAGGCTAGTATGGATTAAGCTGCTGCCCTCCATTAAAATGGATTCAAGTGGGACTTAATCCATTTGGGGACCATCACCTTTCCCAGTGGACTTCAGCACCCAAGGTCATTAGTCTTCAGGCTTGTAAGTTAGTTAACAGCCTGACACTCGATGTTGTGTAGCTGGCAGTATGGTCTACTCTATTACCATAGCAGGATAATCCTGGCCATACAGGCATTTGGTTCACTAACTTAACAAAATTTCAATCAGTTTCATGAAAAGGAGATAGAAAAAGAGGGGAATAAAACTACAAGTTTTACATTTTTACTCTCCAAATAATCTATTATCAGAGTTAACGCTGATCTCAGTGGGGCTTACCTCTGAGCAGACATTGCCCTATGTATCTATTAACTGAAACATTTCACTTCATTCTGTCCATAAAAGATTAGAATAATGTACATGGCCTGCCTGTATTATGGAATTCACAAAAGGACATTACTTTTTGAAATAATAAATACCGAGAATCAGTTGGGTTTTTAAACGATTAGATATTAAAACACTGATAACACTGATAGCAAATTTCCCCAAATAAAATAAATCTGGTGAAGTTAAATTTATAAAGCTTTTAGAATATGGCTGGAAAGTAGAACATGGAAGATAATGAAGTAGAAGAGCTCTTAAATAAATAAAATGACACTGACAGAATAATTAAGAAGTATCTATTTCTTATCTAAACATAGTAGGACTTCCTACTGAAAATGCAACACATACTTTGAAATATTTTTGGATTGCCTGTTACATTCTTAGTGGAATAGCTGATATGACTAGAGACCACCTTAAGCTTCACTGAAATATGAATAATCATTTTTGTCCTAGCAATATGCATGTGTTTACACATATCCAAATCCAACAAACAAATATGTATGTATGTGGTAACTCCCTCCATGTCATTATGGAATAAAAAAGTTCTGATCTTGAGAGGACACCCCCTTTTTTCCCCTGTGAGATGAAAAAACTGTAAATCATTAAGATGTTCTGGGCTACAATGGCTCACTGGTTAAGAAACTTGCCTTATTAGTTGGAAGGCCATCAAGTCGGCAGTTTGAGACTTGGGTACTGCATGACGGACTGAATGCATGTCTCTGTCCCAGCTCTTGGGGACATGAAAGGAGCCTCATTCGGGCGTCCCCTGAACGGAGTTTCTCTCCCATAAATCCTTTCAAACCAGAATAATTTCTGACAGGAAATTATTATTATGTTCTACATTTTAGACAAGAGAATACATATCACCAAAGATTTGTAAACATACCACCTATGATGTGCCAACCTTTTCAATGGCTAAAGGAAAAAACTCTGGTAGGCCTTACCAGTATGGCTTCTCTTGTGAACCATAAGAACATTGGGACCGATGCAAATTATGCCACAGACATCACACTTTAGTTTTCCGTTAGGGAGTCGAATGCCTCCAACTCCTGACATGGCTTTGCTGCCATTGTGTGAGCCATTCATTTTTTCTCCAGAGGCATCAAGCATTCGTAAATCCTCCGCACATTCTTCCCCATTCATTTCACAGGCACGCCCATTCTCTTCATCACTTTGTGTTTCTATTTTAATATTACTTGCTGAAAGAAACAATAGAGGGATGCCACTCAGTGTTTTCAAACAATCCAGAACATTGTGGCAAATAAAAAATTAACACAAAGGAAAGCATTTTTCAGCAGAGTTTACAATGCACGTAAGTGCCAAATTATTGTTTTTCTTACATTTCTATGTGTGCAATGGAATTATGTCAAGTGCTTGTATGCAGCATTATTACAAGGATATCAATCAAGAAAACTTTATTACAATCATAGATTAGCCACTAAAAGTATAGGATTGGCAGTATAAGAAAAAACTAAGATACATGCATACAGAAAAGGGTCTGTAAACACATTGCAGGTTAAGCATCTGATGTCTGAAGTTCATTAGTGATAACATTTATCCTACTGCTTCTCTGAAAAATATGACAATATGCAAAACTCAACCACCTTTTAAAGGCTTTGTTGATCAATTCGAAAGAAGGGAGGTGTAAAATGTATCAGATCTGCTTCTAAAATGTATTAAAACTGTAAGTAATATATAGTGGGTGAATATCTTTGTAATGTGGACAATATTCATATATTCAATTGTTTTTATAGTCCAGAGTAAAGGTTATTTTGTATTTAAGAAACTGCAGAGGATAAAAGGAGTCTGCCAAAATATGAGGTTTTTACCATGATTCCCATCTGTTGGGTAAAACTGAAGCAGTGTTATGAAACTGCTGTAAGTAGGAAAGCTGTAAGTAAAATTCATCGTTTAATATCTGGAACTCCCAAAAGCACTAGGTGTAATCAGTGTTGTTCTGAAGCCGGTCCAGTCCGGGCGTACTGGTAACGAAAATCCCCCAGGCCACGACCACTTGGATGGCCACGCTCACCTCCCCGCCCCACACCGCCCACCTCCTCCTCTTCTCCCTGCACGCCAGGCGTGTCCAGGAGCTGAGGAGGAACAGCCGCCAGAGCCAGAGGCAGGAGGAGCCATGTCGGGCTCCCCCCGGTGTCCTGGGGAGGGAGAGGAGGAAGCGCAGCTGGGCCCAGAATAGCTGCGCCACTGCCGCTGTCGCCTGGGCACTCCACTTGGCATCGCCTGCCGCCTGGGCATCTATTTTCCCTCCCGAGCCTCAGTGGCTGCCCTGGCCCTGGAGCGGGGGTAGTGGTGGTGGTTGAGGGGATCACTGGCATCTCCTGCCCTCCAAGCCACCCCCTCCACCCAACCTCAAGGCACCGGTGGGGAGCCTGGAGGGAGGGAGGGATCCCAGGGGTGGGTGAGGGCAGGCCAACCCTCCCTCTTTCTCTCCTCCTTGTGCCAGTAGGTGGAGCCCCCTCGGGACGTGCCATCCTCCTCCTTCTCTGAGCCTTGGGTGGGCTTTTCTCCCAGCCTAGCCCAAAGCCTAGTAGCCGCCGCCGCTGCTCTTCCTGCTGGTACTACTGCTGTTCCTGTTCCTCCTCCTTGCTGGGCAGGAAGCATCAGAGCCTCCCTGCCCACCTGCCTGTGCTGCCCCCGGCTGGTGGGTCCTGGAGAGGTGGCTGCTCTGGCCGGAGGGATGCTCCACAGCCAGGCTCGCTCGGGGTCAGGGAGAAGCCGAGGCCAGAGAGAGAAGAAGAGGAGGAGCCGCCTTGGCCAGCCAAGCGTAGGAAGGCGACGCAGCCCAAGGCCCCCGGTGACACCGCTCCTCCCGGTAAGGACAACAAGGAAGGAAGGAAGGAAGGAAGGGGTGGCGAGACACCCTGGCCGCCCTGTGCTTGGCCTGCCGGGGGGAGGATAAAGGGGCACCCTCCTTCCCTCCTGGAGGTTCTGCCCTGGCTCGGGCCGTCCCTGAAGGTCACCACCACCGCCAGGCCGCACAAAGGGCACTTTGTTCTCCTCCTCCTCGGTCGCTCTTTGGCTATAAACAGAGATGAGCACTGAGCCCTAGAGTTGGATACAACTGGCTTTCAAGCAAGGGCAACCTTTACCTAATAACAGAAAATCCCTGATTGGTATTCAAATTTGCTGTGAAGTTTGGCCCTGTTTACTTGCAAGTGGTTAGTAAAGGTAAAGGTCCCCCTTGCTCAAAAGCCAGTCATATTTGACTCTAGGGTGCAGTGCTCATCTCCATTTATAGCTGACGAGCCAGTGCTGTCTGTGTTTGCAGATGTTTTCATGGTCATGTGGCAGGCATGACTAGATCGCCCACCCAGTCACATGGCCATGCCCACAAAGTAGGCCATGCACACAAAGTAGGCAATGTCCAAAGTGATGTAGTAAATTTTTTTGCAGCCCACCACTGGGTGTAATAGTGCTTAAGAGAAGGGGTGTAACCATAATATTGTAGCTTCTCTATACATAGATATTTTAAATTTTGTATCAGATAGTTCCAAATTAATATAAGGTGCAAAACTATGTGCCCAAAAGGCTCTAAGAGTTGTTTCATGCACAAGCAGTATAGCTTCTTAATAATGTGACAGGATTTTTAAAAAGCATATACGTAAAACCTCACATAACGAACGCTCCGTATAATGAAAAAAAATCGCATAACGAAGCGTTTGTTAGGCAATGGCCATACCCCACATAATGATTTTTTTATTATGCATTTTTTTTTGGTAACCGGGATATACCCGTCAATGGGAACCCCAGAGAATGAACATTTTTTGTTTGTTATCCGGGGCATCTCCCATTAGCTTCACATAACGAAAAAAACTGCATAGCAAAGAGCTCCGTGGAACGGAGTTTTTTTCGTTATGCAGGGTTCTACTGTACATCCTGACTAATCACAGGCCATTCACCATGAAATGTTGCTTGCTAAGGACTTGGTATATCCTAGCCTGTTTTAGCAGTTTAGGTAGACAACAAAATCATGTGATCAACAGAACCCATTAGAGGTCACGTCTCATAGTTGATGGGATGCATTCAGCAAGCTGCACAAATTTGTCTTAAGAGAACTGATTATTTTACAGAAAGAATGAGATCAGTAAAATGTCTTTTCCGTTTTTGTCCTTCTGTCTCTTTCTCTTTTCAGTGCACAAGTAATTGTGAAGACCTGAACTGCATTCATAGAAAAGGTGCTACAAGTCAAAAGACATTTCCCCTCACAAATATGAATAAACTAAAAGTACAGCATTTTGTCACATACAATATAATGACTGCTTCTGATAAGTGATTGTTATCTTTATGCACATGCATTACAAATGTGAAAATTCACAGAATGAACAGAATGAATAGTTTGCATTCAGTTACAATAACTGTATTGGGCAAAACCAATCTGCATGGCAAGAAGAAGCATGTGGTTCAGCTCTTGTTGGACAAGACTACTTCAGAGTTGAGGCCCAGATGAAAACGTTTTGGAATGCTCTTAACAAAGTTTCAGAACAAAAGAAACCAAGCTAGTCCCTTTCTTTCTGACATGTTAACTAACTTTCTATGTTCAGAAAGCATTTTTGTCAAGTATCAGAAAACAAACTTGCTATTCTCTACCTGCAAATCATGAACTATATCATTGTTCTCCTGTCTCAGTTGTTATTCCTTCTGCAACACTACCGTGGTTTCCAAACTGAACTAAAATGCTTTTTCACTTTTATTATATTTATCACAATATTCATGTGAATATATTTGCAGAAGCTCCACAAGATTTATACACACACAGACGTTGTGTAGATTCATTTTTGTGACTGCAATATGAAGGATACATGCTGAAAATAATAATATGTGTGGGAAATGATGAAGCATGTCTTTCTCCCTGAAATTCTACAATTCATATCAGGGTGAGAGAATCTTCTATTGCTAAGGGTCCTCACAACCCCTCTGGAACCAGATATTTATGGGGTTGGGCCATACCCTTCTCCTGGCTGGAGAGCATGCTTGAATTCTTCCAGGAACTTTCTTGGTCAGGGACTTGGCTTCACTGCTCTTTCACCGTACTCTGTGCATACTTTCCTGCATAAGAAAAGTGAATGAAGAGCAAAGTACATTCAACAGGCACCTAAGGAAACCAACTGATGAGTTGTAGCCTTCTTCCTCAGTGTAACACTGAGCTACTGACCAGATGAATGCACACACACTGCTTGACTCATCCTTCACCTTTCCTGTCAGGAAGCCCCTAATTTGTGGCTCATTTTTGTCCCAACTCTGTGAAGGAAGAACACCTATAGCATGGATTCTCAACTTGCGGACCATGGCACAATTTCATGTGGCCCACCACCACCTCCACCACACCAGGAAGTGCCATGTGGTGGAGGAAGGGCAAAATGGCTGTCCGGCCCCCAAAGCTGTTTGAGGGAGCATGACCCAGCCCCCGGCTTTAAAAGGTTGAGAACTCCTGGCCTATAGGTTCCTCAATCCTTCACAGATATCATTTTACCAAGGCCAGAGACTAAAAAAATAAAAAATAAAACCAAAATTTGAAATAAAAAATGAAATTAACCTGCATCCCCAACCCCAACCCCTTTTATAAATATATCAAACTTTGGATGGGAGGTTGACTCTGATTTAAGAGGAGACCCAGTGAAATCAATGTACAAGTAAATTACAATATGGGTCCAATCTAAGCATCAGTCTAACACATCAATTTGGAATCGATCAAATCCATTTTGCTCCATGTTCCAAGTTGCCATATTTAATTTCCAAACTGAAGACTAAGATGAATTGTATTGTTTAACAACTATTAAATGACACTGCCCTTCCTTCTCTAAATTGGTATTGAAGGGGGAAGGTCCCTTGATAATTTTCTGAAGTTTCCCTTGAAATGGGTTAAACTATTTTTTTAAAAGCCAAAAATATGTAGATATATTCTCACTATGCACAAGAAGCTGAGAACCAGTGTATGTCACAGTTGAACTAATTTTTTCTTAATAATTTTATAATCTTAACCTATAAAACCAAGGGTTAACTGTTGGAAGTTCGTATAGGTTCCTAAGCCTGGCCCTACTAACCCGCACCCACCCTTCATGCACACAGCCGAACTGGGTCCGCAGGTCAACGAAGGATTGAGAAATGTGCCAGTGGGGCAACAGCCCCACAAATGCAAAAAAAGGGAAACAACTTCATTTCCCAACGTTCTTTGCGCTGCGCCACAGCCAATCAGGCTGAGAGGCGCGACCACAAAGAACATTGAGAAACGCACCACGGCCAATCAAAATCAAGACGCAGAAAAAAAATGCATCACAACCACAAATCACAAACCCATAACTACAAGCCCCAGAGTCCTGCGTGACATGAGCGCGCAGAACGCTGAGGAAGCCGGCGCTGAAAAATTTAAAAAAAAAACTCACCACCTCACAGCCACGCAAACACCAACTGCCCTTCTTTCCCTCACCAACGGCACCTGAAGGTCCCAATTGGAGTTTCCCCTTTAATATCAGTAAGTGGGGGGTGGCGATCCCCCTCTCCGCTGGCTCACCTGGGGTTGGGAGGTTTGTGGGGACAAAAGGGATCTGTAGCCCCAACCCTTCTGGACCCAGGAGTCCAGGGAGAGGGGATCGAATCCAGCCCCCCAAAAAAACTCCATCTTTAAAGAGAAGAAAACAAGCGGTTTCTTCTCTTTAAAAACGGAGGGTTTTTTTTAGGAGGGGGGAATCAATTCCTTCTCCCTGGTCTCCTGGGTCCAGAAGGGTTGGGGGGGACATACCTCTTTTGTCCCCACAAACCTCCCAACCCCAGGTGAGCCAGTGGAGAGGTGGATCGCAACCCCCCACCCACTGATATTAAAGGGGAAACCCCGATTTACTTTGACTCAAAACAATCAAAGCACCATAAGACAATAAAGCCCCCCTCCCCAATGCCCGCGGTTTGCCCAGTGAAGCCAGCCCACGGAAATACCCCCCCAATGCCGCGTAAAGCGGCGCTGGAATTCCCGTGGTTCGGCCAGCCAGGCCGGCCCGCGGAAATAAACCAACACCCCCAAGCCACAACAACAAAAAAATTATAAAAATAAATAAATAATTTCCAAAAATTACCTTAAAACACAATCAAAAACATCCAAAAATATACAAAAACAACACCAAAAACAATACAAAGAAAACAAAAACACAATCAAAAACAAAACAAACAGTCAAAAAATACAAAACCCACCCCACCCCAAAATAAAGAAAACAAGCCAACTCACCAGCACATATCCTACCTGCACGATGACCGGAAACAAAATGAATAAAAAAAGAGACTACTTACCGGAAGAAGCTCCACCCGGAGGCCAGGAGAGAAAAAACAGTCAAAATACAAGAAAACCCCTACCAGCACCACCTGCTGGCCACAATAGTAAAAACAATTCAAAAACACACAACAGCCCCAAACAAAAGGCCACAACAGTAAAAACAAATCAAAACAATAACACAAAATCACAATTTTACACAAAAGGTCACAATAATAACAAGTCAAAAAATATTACAGGAAAACACAATTTAACACAAATCACAAACATATGTCAATAAAATAAAATAAAAAAATTATTAAAATCCTGTGTTGAGTTCTAACTCAAATAAAAACCCAAAACAACTAAACACATTTTAAAAACATTGAATGTAAAAAACATTTAATTTCACATTATTAAAATTATTACCTACGGTACAACTATTTTTTAAAAAACCAAAAACTAAAACATTATTCAGTTACATAAAACAGCCAGCCAAGCCAAAGAAAAATATATTGTATAAATAAACATTTTAAAAATTACAGACTAAGCAATTTTTAACAAACATTAACACAATTTAACTTTCCAACACAATTTAAAACAGCCCGGCAACGCCGGGCAACCTCTGCTAGTTTATTCTAAAATAAAAATCAGAAATGTTAACAAGCTGTCTACCAAGCAATTAGCCTAGCAACAGCCACCTATCTAACCAAAAATCATACTGAAAGCATTAATCAACAAAAGCTGGATGTAGAAACTTAGGCCACCATCCAGTCAAAGCTAAGTGTTTCTATATGTCACCGGAAGAAAATGAAGCAAACATTTCTTACATTCACACCCATGGGAAGAAATAGTACTAAACTAGAAATGCATCATGCATCCTTCTGTGAATTCATATTGCTAAACATCTATAGTTATTAGTGATTTTTAATTGATGTTTCCTTTTATAAGAATATTTCCAGCCTGTCATGAACAAAACTACTAGTTAAATGAATCTTCTTTTTGAGCAGATGTGCCCACGTGTAAAACTAAAATATATTTGCAAGCTGCAAAAAGAACAGTAGGAAGTGAAATATAACAAGGTAATTCAAGTACACAACAAAACAAAAGCAACTAAAAACACTGCAATAAGTGAAATCAGAAGTGAAAGATGGACAAGCTTGGTCATATAGCAATGATACATGCACAATATACTTACGAGAAAAAGATTTGGGGATGATTGTATGTAAATCCCTAAAGCTTTCAGCCTCATATGCAGCTGTAATAAAGAAGGCAAACAGGATAGTAGGTTGCAAGGTTGCCAGCACACAAGTCAACAAAGACACTGCTTCCATGAAAGACCATTACACACAGAGATAAGATACAGGGGAAAAATTCATAGTAGACAAGCAAGCCTTTGTTATCTAAGGATTCTTGCTTTATGCGGACTCTGATCGTAGCAAGAACTTCATGTCAGATTTCAGTGAGGTTGTAGGAAAAGAATCTCATGAGGCCTGAACTTCCATGTCCAGGTGACTTTCCAGGAAGCCCATAGCTTTGATAATAAAGAATTTAACAGGCATTCTTTCCATCCCAGTTTCTTTGTATGGGAAATCTTTTCAGCACAGCTGGGTGAGTTTTCAGTGTAAAACCAAAAAAGAATAGAACCTTTTTAATAGCATGTGTAGGGGCTGCATCACAATAGTGATAGATATGTTGTTTTGAAGGAATGAAATAAGCACTTTTAGCATACATTTTTGTATGCAAACCCATTTGAACATGCATATTCATCATTCAGTACAGTACTTGCAATCTAGTGAGCTGTCTTGAAATAAATGTTTGAACTGCAAGAATAATCCGTAGAAGGCAATACTCTGCTACAAACACAGATCACTTTAGTACCAGTTTAACTGTCATGCTTTCCACCTTTTATAAAGAGTAGCAGTTTGATGGTGGTGTAAAAAATTATCTACCCGGGAACCCTAGTTCCTACAGTTCCCAGCAAGCACCAAGGAAAAGAAGCACTATTAGGCCAATGTATGGTTGTAATGAAGATACTGTATTTTGTTAAGTCTCCAGACAAGGAACTTGTTTTAAAGGATAACGACAAATTTTGGTTAATCTTCCTAGCAAATTTTCCTACTGGTTAAAGAACCAGTCAGTTCTTTTGTTTTTTATTTGTCCTCTTCTTTGGAAAGTTGCCTTCCAAGTACATAAGAACATAAGAACAGCCTTGCTGGAACAGGCCACAGCCCATCCAGTCCAGCATTCTGTCTCACACAGTGGCTCACCATTTCCTTCAGGGTATTCCCAAGGAGATGCCTTCACCTGTTTAGGATTCCCTGGAAATGGCATTGAGAGATATCCTGCCTATCTCTCCAACCCGGAGGTTGTCCTTAAGTATCCATAATTATAGCCATTGATACCCTTGTCCTCCATGAACTTGTCTAATCCTTTCTTAAAGCTGTCAAGACTGACAGCTGTCACCACTTCTTCTGGCAGGGAGTTCCATAGACCAGTAATCCTCTGGGTGAAAAAGTACTTTCTCTTATTTGTTTGAGAACTAGTACCCAAAAGTTTCAAGGTCCCTTTCCTGGTTTGTCACAGAGAGTTCAGAACCCATCAGTTTATAAATGTAATTGGTTTTTTTTGACCCAACATGCATCACTCTGCACTTACTAATGTTGAAGCTCATTTGCCACTGCTTTGCCCACTCCCCCAGTGTCAAGAGATCCCTCTGGAGCTCCTCACAATCTCTCACAGTTTTCACTACCCTGTATAATTTAGTGTCATCAGCAAATTTGGCTACCTTGCTTTTTACTCCTACTTCTAGATCATTTATGAAGAGGTTGAAAAGCAGGGGTTCCAGTACTGAACCTTGGGGGACCCCACTCTTTACTTCCCTCCACTTGGAGAAGTGTCCATTGAGTGCTACCCTCTGTTTCCTGTCCCTTAGCCAGTTGCTGATCCAGGACAAGACCTGTCCCTTTATTCCAAGACTGGCAAGTTTATTCAAGAGCCTTTGGTGTGGGACCTTGTCAAAAGCCTTCTGAAAGTCCAGATAAACAATGTCAACTGAATCCCCCTTATCCACATGCTTGTTGACACTCTCAAAAAATTCCAACAGGTTAGTGAGGCATGATTTGCCCTTGCAAAAGCCATGTTGGCTCTCCTTTAGCAGCGCCTTCTCTTCTATGTGCCTATTAATTCTATCTTTTAGGATGATTTCCATCACTTTACCTGGGACACATGTCAAACTGACAGGTCGGTAATTTCCTGGATCACCCCTGGATCCTTTTTTGAAAATTGGTGTTACATTCGCTACCTTCCAGTCATCAGGCACAAAGCCTGATTTGAGGGAAAGATTATATATTTTGCCTAGGAGATCAGCAATTTCATTTTTAAGTTCCCTGAGAACTCGTGGATGGATGCCATCTGGTCCTGGTGATTTGTTAGTGTTTAGTTTAACATACATGCAAGGACCTCCTCCCTGGTTATTTCTATCTGGCTTAATACTTCAGTTTCCCTCCCTACGAAGATAGGCTCTGTTTTGGGCATGTGGTTTCTGTCTTCTTCAGTGAATACTGAAGCAAAGAATTCATTGAGTCTCTCTGCAATCTCTGTTTCCTCTTTAATAACCCCTTGCCTTCCATTGTCATCTAATGGTCCAATGGCCTTCCTAGTTGGGTTCTTACTTCTAATGTACTTAAAGAAGTCTTTGTTATTTCTCTGAGTATTTTTAGCTATACGCTCCTCAAAGTCTTGCTTTGCTTTCCTTATTGTTGCCTTGAATTTGTTCTGCCAGAATTTATGTTTCTGCCTGCTGTCCTCATTCGGACAAGCCTTCCATCTTCTAAATGAGCTTTTCTTGCTTTTGATCACTTCCCAAACAGCTCCTGTAAGCCACATCGGAGTCCTCTTGCCCTTTTTCCTTTTGGGTATGCATTCCAATTGGGCCTCTGTTATTGTTTTCGTAAACAGCTTCCATGCCTCTTGGAGTGTTTGGACTCTCTCAATTTTCCCTTTCAGCTTCTTTTTTACTAGTTTCCTCATCTTTGGGAAATTTCCTTTTTGAAAATTTAAGGTCTCTGTGTTAGATTTTTTCAGTGACTTGCAGTCTGTGATCAAGTTAAACATAATTGAGTTGTGGTCACTGTTCCCTATTGGATCAGTTACATTAACATCTTGCACCAGATCCTGAGTATTAATCAGGATCAAGTCAAGGATTCTTGTACCTCTAGTTGGGTCTTCAACCATCTGTCCCAGGGAACAATCATTTAGCATATCTAGGAAATTTTATCTCTTTATCATGTGCTGAACAATAGTTCACCCAGTCTATGTGAGAGTAATTAAAGTCCCCCATTATAACCAGAATTCCCTTCTTGGATGCCTCCTTTACAACATTCTCCAACTGCCAGTCTCCCTCAAGAGTTTGGGTCGGAGGCCGATAGTATATGCCTACTGTTAGACCATCCTTGTGGCCTGGTACTCTTACCCACAGAGCTTCTAATGGTGACTCCAAATCACCTAGATATTCCATTAGTAAATACTAATGATTTCTGCAAGACCATTTCCTACAGATATGTTATCACCTGTTGAGCAAATATGCTCCACCCATCTCCCAGCCTTGGTGGTTCCTTTCTCAGTACTGTACCTACTCAAAAACCTGATGTACACAAGACAAACGACAGGGAGAATACGCATAGTTTTTTACTTGATTAGTCTAGAAGACCTATAATTATGCCATAATCTTCCAGCACCTCATCCTCTGAAGTTCTGTCATAAATTCTGATGTTAATGACAAATTCAGACTAAGCATTTAAATTTATGTGCAAGCAATGTAAATAAGAATCACTATTCATCAAGATTCTCTCCTGCACAAAAAATGGTTAGAAATGTACAAGAGCAATTCCAGTCTCCTGTGTAGCTTATTTCAATGGAGATGGACAAAGGGAATCCTAGCAGCTTGTACTTTGGCCTTGGAATTACTTTCTGAAGCAGTTCACACCCAAGGATTTAAGCGTACATGTGTGTGCACATACGTGCATACATGCATAGATCACTCACACTTGCATTGCATACCCCAAATTGACTGGTTTATGGGAATGATCAGTTTAGGGTTGTCATCTTGTTATGATCTTTTCACTTTTTCACTGAAGTAAGAGAGACAAAGCAATTCATAAAAAAGATATACAAACAAGAGAAAAAAGACATATGTTTTTTAAAAAGGAATATTTTTAAGACTTACATTCATTCAATAAAGTCAAATCTGCAATATAGAATGTATTCATACCAAACCTGTTGCATTTGGCTGATAGTATGCGAGGAATCCCAGATTTGACTATTTATCCCTATTTGAATGATCACAAGCATTCAACAAATTCAGTGGGGCAAGTTGAATAGCTCAGTGATTTAGGTATCTGACTCTGGAGCATGAAGTGAGGAGTTCAAATTCCCACTTTGTCTTCTAGGAGAAGAAACAACTTGTGTAGTCATGACCAAGCTACACAGTATAAAGATGACCTCAGAAGAAAGGCAATGAAACTTGTTTCTAAGTACTCTCTACCTAGAATACCCTGGAAAAGGTCACCATAAGTTAGAATTGACTTGATGCAATGCAATTATTTTATTGGTAGATTGGTAATCCTATCTCTGCATCTCTCTGGGTCCCATCATTCCTGCTCAGCTCAGAAGAGGAATATAATAGCTGTCCCTATAACAGTGGTGGTGAACCTATGGCATGCGTGCCAGAGGTGGCACTCAGAGCGATCTCTATGGGCACCCGTGCAGTCACCCCAGCACAGAGTTCACCCTGCCCCTCTGCCCAGTAGCCCAATGGGAGCACTTCCTTCCTCCCACCAACATAAAGTTCACCCTGCCCCTATGCTGAACACCCCAATGGGAGTGTTTCCTTCCTCCCCTGTTGCTATGTTGGCACTTTGTGATAAATAAGTGGGTTTTGGGTTGTAGTTTGGGCACTCGGTCTCTAAAAGGTTCGCCATCAGTGCCCTACACTTAGAGTTCTTTGGTTTACATCCCTATAAGAAAAGAAAGTTGGAGTAGTTGTGGTGGTAGTAAATCTACTTCCATGATGCTCTTAAAATGATTCCATGTTTGGGGTTTCTTGCCTTAACTTTGGCTGTGCTATGTTACTTTATTTTATATTTTCTTGCCTCATGCTGCAGAAAGCAGCTGACAACATATGGCTACTAATAAAACACATGTCTTCAGATTCCAGAATTCTAGTTATTTGTTATAATAAATCTAAATTAATGCTGGAAAGATGTTTCTAGACTGAACAATGAAATTATGAACCAAAAGAGCTGTTCTGTGGTGAAAGGTGAAGAACTTTTAAGTTCCCCCAAGGAACTGGAATAGTATAGCTGAGACAGCACATCACAGCTTCCCCCTGTCTGGTTTAACAGGAAATCTCCATTTACTGTTCTTCGCAAGTTCCATCCACAGACAGAGTGGTTCTGGGCATGTGATAACTTTCTCCAATTCCCCACTTTTCCTTCCTTATTCCAGTCTTTCTTTTTCACCAACATGAACACTTTATTTTAAGTTTTTACTTTAAAAACTGCAACAGATATAGACCAAGTATGTTGTTTGCAGAAAAGAGAGAGAAGCTATATCTTCCCAAAATGTTTTTCACCTGTATTCTGCAGATGTCCAATCCACACTCACAAAGTGAAACAGAATGCACTCATAGGTGTTTCCAGGAGAAATAAAGGCTGGGTACTCCCTCATGGTCAGCTAATTTTTCAAATAGCTCACCTAAAGAAGATTCTCTGCCCAGGTGGGCCTCTCCTTCATGGGTAGAACCTTTGGGTGACATGGTAAATTCCAGCCAGTGGATCTAGTCATTTCCAAGCACCTCAGGTGTTTGCTTACTGTACATGTTACTGGAATAGCTTTACAGTGACTAGGATGAACTTTAGGATAGGATGAGCTGATCACACTACACACTTTCAGCTATCCACTACTATTAGCTGACTTAAAGTACTGTGAAAGGAAGGGGGATGATGTGAAGGTATCCAAATTGAAAACGGCCAAACACTTAGTGACTTAGAGAAACTAGACATGGGAATCTCTCTAGTTCTCTGGCAAGACCTGAGGATAAAGGCTAGATTTCATTGTCTTGCTTCCACTTTTGCTGAAGGTCCCATTCATGGCTGGGGAGCTTCTGCAGTGGATTATGCTCATTCTTTATACAGTATTTTTACTCAGTAGCAGCCACTGCCAGAAATGTTGGAGACATCTCTTACCTCACTGCTCATAATGTAACTGAATTTCCACATCTTCCTCATGCAGTTGAAAGAAAGGTCTGAAGAGGAGGAAGCTGCAAATAATGAAATATAGGAATGCAGGAAAAAGAGGAAGCAGCAGGCAGCCGAAAGCCAACTGAAATGTAAAGAGTTATGGAGAAGTGACAGAAAGGGAAGGTCAGGCCAGGAATTGTACTTGGTGGCTTAGTTGAGAAGGAAAATAACAGCAAATCCAGCAGAAAATCTTGTCTCCTCTGCTGTGAATCAAGACTTTCATGTTGCAGTCTACTCTAACTACAAGATACAAAAGGCCTGGTAAGGTAAAGGTAAAGGTTGCCCTTGCTCGAAAGCCAGTCGTATCTGACTCTAGGGTGCAGTGCTCATCTCTGTTTCTAAGCCGAAGAGCCAGCGCTGTCTGCTTCTGCAGACGTTTCCGTGGTCATGTGGCAGGCACGACTAGACACCGGAGCGCACGGAACGCTGTTACCTTCCCACCGAAGTGGTCCCTATTTATCTACTTGCAATTTCTTGCTTTCGAACTGCTACGTTGGCAGGAGCTAGGATGAAGACGGAAGCTCATTTCCGTCCTGCAGTACTCGGGAATCGAACTGCTGACCTTCCGCTTCCCAGTCAGCGTCTTAGCGACTTGAGCCACTGCAGTGACCTTTGTGACCCTATGGATCATTGTCTTCCAAGCACCCCTGTCTTCCACCATCCTCCCCGAACCACCCTTACTCAAACCACCTTAGGCAGCCTTTATAATCACCCGAAGAACTTATGATTCCCACATATTGAGTTTGAAAATCATTGTCAAATGAGATTGCGATAGCTAGTTAAAATAATGGACTGCTCTAAAAAGACAACTGAATGGACAACAGCAATTGCTCAACAATTAGGCCTGGATATCAGTATAAATCCTTCCTGCCACACTTTTACCTTAGCCTAACATTTTTCAAGCATAGGAACGCCTCACATCTTTCAAGATCCTGTCAAAGAACTTCTGAACTATTGCCACTGAATCCCTACATTTATTTCTAAAGCATAATCTCCATTCATACATGTTGTTTCATGGTCCGTCAAGTCCACATTAACTTACATGGTTAACTCTGACAGAATCATGACTGATGATTTGAAATAGAGGATAAACTGCTTTTCAGGAAAATCTCCCTTTGTTGTTGTTCAGTCGCACAGTCGATTCCGACCCTTTGTGACCCTATGGATCATTGTCTTCCAAGCACCCCTGTCTTCCACCATCCTCCCCGAACCACCCTTACTCAAACCACCTTAGGCAGCCTTTATAATCACCCGAAGAACTTATGATTCCCACATATTGAGTTTGAAAATCATTGTCAAATGAGATTGCGATAGCTAGTTAAAATAATGGACTGCTCTAAAAAGACAACTGAATGGACAACAGCAATTGCTCAACAAGAAAGGAAAACAAGAATAGGAAATGGTAAATAATGAAAGAACAGTAATGCTAATTTCTAAATTTTCCATTCAGATTAGGCAATGGGGCTCTTTTTCCACAGGCACTCTCCTGCATAAGGGCACTAAATCCACATTAGTGCTACCAATGAATGGAAGTGGACTGTGGAGACAATGCCCCCCAAGTGGTTGAGACAGCCTACATTCTGTTCAATCAGAATGAAACTTCCATTCAGTAGGAAGGGCAGAGCCGTAGCCAGGGGGTGGCTGTGGGAGGTCAGCCCCTCCTAAGCTAACAGCCCCACCCCCCACCCAGGGCAAAGTTTTAATGTTGTGTGTGTGTGACACTGTTGCCCCTCCTGGAAAAAAATATTTGCCCCCTCATCTAGAATCCTGGCTACGGCTCTGAGGAAGGATCTCTTGCTAAGTAATTCCTATTTTCTTTTTTCTCCCAGCTCAAAAACTAAAGAAACTGGAATAAAACCCCATTTTTGGCTCAGTTCCTAAAAAATCTCTGTTCACTATATCTGCTTTAAAATAGCACAGGAGGAAGAACAAATATTTTAAACTTGGTCCATTTTGAGCAATCTCTGAGTAATCTATTAAACTCAACAGGATTTTTGGTGCTTGTTCAATGGTAGACCCAAAAACACTTGACAACAATTTGTATGAATTAAAAAAACAACAATCTCAGTATGAGCAACCAATTGGAGATCAATTACCAGAAAACCAAAGTTATAACCTTTGCTAAAAGGCCTAAGAAACACATCTGGAGAATAAATGGACATAAGATAGAGCAGGTCACCAAATTTAAATACTTGAGAGTAGTTCTCCAAGCTTCAGGCTCAAGGAATGGCCACACCACACACACTGTTTTTACAGTTCAGAGTGTCGTGATAATCCCAAGGTGCGTCCACACATTTTAATTTCTTTACATTTATTAAGCAGTAAAGTTCATATAGCATATTCTCTGTAAGGTTGAGAAAGGCTAACTTGATAGGGAAGGCACTCTGATATCAGCAGCATTCCAGTACACATACCAGTCACATCCCACACATCAAGACGTCATCAAGCATCTGGGTTGCTAAGCAGCATTTAACCATCTTGAGGGAGCCCATGCTTGCGCATTAGCATCTGAATGGAGATGAACCCAAGGTAACAATAGTTCATTCAACCGGAAAGAGGACAAGGGAACTCCACCCAAGCCTTAACAGGAAGAAGAACACTTTCACCTGTCATTTCACACTTTGACATTCACACTTTCAGCCATCACCTTAGAAAGGGGAAAGGTGACATTCTCATAGAAGTGGATTATGGGATACCCAACACTTGTGAGAGGGGTTACATCATTAGTTGCATTATTGTCTGGGAAAACACCTGGATAAACACCTGCTAGTCAAGACAACCAGATACTTCACATTCTGGAGGGAGGTATGATGGTCAAAATAGAATATAAACCCCAAGATTTGAGGGTTTAGGAGCAACCATTGGGAGGAGGCGCAAGTCTGCATCACTTCGAACCCAGACCATGTAACCTTAGGAAGAAATCCTATGGGGGCGAGAGCCCAGCGCATCAGTCTCTGAGTCTTTGCTGAAACCATCTGGGCAAAGTAATTAGACTATGATACAGAAATGCCAACTTAGAAGAGTTAGTTATTTCTTATTTTATTTAGCTTGTTTAAGTCAGGATAGATATAGGGGTCCTATCTATGGACATGATAGAGTATTTAGGGATTCAAAGTAGAGTTAGATTGATTGCTTTGATCTGCATTTTGATATATTTTTGGATGAAAATACTTCTTCAATAAAAGTCTGAAAAGACTACGAAAGCCTCGTTTGTGACCAGGAGAAGAGGGAGTATTTGCGGAGCGGAGCCGAGATAAGCCAAGCTAAAGGCTACATCTTCACACTGGCTCAGCCTTGAGATGCAACCTTTCTCAGAGGGACATTTTACTTTGAGAGAGATAAGGTCTCTATGGAGATACAGAGGGAGGAGTTCTTCCTTCTATCATAGGCCTGGGAATATTATCTGCCGGAGCATCCCAGTCTTTGAAGGCAAAAACTATCTTCGAGTGAGGCATCTTCCCAGGGCAGGGTCCACTCTGTGTGTGCGTGTGAAGGCGAGATGAGAAGGGGGCTGTTTTAGAAAGGACAGTGTTTCTTCCTCCCTCCAAATCCTATCCGTGCAGCCTGCTTCATGACACAGAGATCCGCCTTCACCATACTTAAAATCCTGAGGACAAAAAGAGGCCAATACATCCTTGCTGCACTCAAACTATTTGAAGTCAAAATCCTGTCGCAGCTACTCTATGGAGTTCAATCAGGCCCCCGCCTAACAACCTGGCTCTTATAGAAAGAGTACAATCCAAATTCTTATGCACAGCTCTCCAGAACTCCCCCTGCCTCCACAGTGTGTATCCAACTCCACCCTGCACCTGGAGATAAGCATGATAAAGGTTGAGTCGAGATTGTGGATAGCTACTCTCAACCTTTGGGTCAAAATTCTGTTTAATCCCAGTGGCCAGGCTCTTCTAACTCTCCAGGGTAGCTTCCAATCAGCATGGAGAGGAAAAAACTCCAATCCAGACTGCAGTACTTTGGCTTCTCCCAACCTCTCATACAGGCCATGACACACAACCAGATAAAACAGGCCATCAAACAGGGAACACTTGATATGGAAAGGCAAGAAGACATAGCCAGGACCCCTACCTTCTTGGCTCCAGTCTTGGAGACATACTGTTGCACACAATGTCAAGCCCTACTTCATTTCAAGATGGTGCTCAAACCCTACTTCATTTCAAGATGGTGCCCAAACCTATCCTTTTTGCTCTGATCTTTACTAATACTAGTACACATAGATCTATGTAAAAATCGATTTACGTAACTTTTTTGAGGAAAATGCATCCCGTTTTACGCAAATAAATCATTTTATGTAATAAGTTTCCTTGCATCTTGTAAGTCTAAAATGGCGCTGCTGCCATTTTAAACTCTAAAATAGTGGCCCTGTGCAATTTTAGACTACAAAATCCCACCCCGCGCCACCCACTCCCACTGCTGGAAGTCACAAGACATCACTTACCGTGGTGGCAGCACCAACAATTGCAGCAGTTTTGCTGTGTTTTCCAGAGACCCCGCTGCTTCTACTGATACTGGAAGAGTGCGGGGGCCATATCCACTCTGTCTGCTCTTCATCTGAGGTTTCTCCAGAACACGCTTTAGATGGGAATGCATGTTGGATGAAGACCGCTCCATTCCGCTATTCGTCCAAAGTCACCCGACAGCACACTTTAGCTGGGAATACGCGTCGGACAAAGAGCGGAATGGAGCAGTCTTTGTCCGACGCGTGTCTGGGAACTAAAGAGTGCTGCAGGGGGACCTCTGATGAAGAGCGGAACTGAGCAGATATGTCCCCCGCACTCTCCCAGTCCTGATAGAAGCAGCTGGGACTGCAGCAGCGCTGGTGGCAGCGGCAGTTCCTGCTCCCCCGACGGCCAGACAAACTGCTTAGGAGGAAGCAGCAGCATGGAAAAGGTAGGGAGATCGCTCCATTTACATTCTCTTTGTGCTGATTATTTTTTATTTTACTTTTTGGATTATTTTTGGTCCAGACTGGGTTTTTTTTAAAAATGTCAATGCATCCCTATGGGGATGCATCGTTTTACATAAAAAACTATTACGTGAAAAGCTATGGAACAGACTTTTTACAGTAAAACTCAGGGTTTTACTGTATGCTGCAGTTTTACACACTACAGGGTCACCCATTTTCCCTGCCAGTTGTCAGCCTGCCCCTTCCCCTGCTCATCACCTCCCTTCAATAGTCCTTGGTCTTTAATATTTTTCTCCTTACACCTTTGTTTGAGCATCAGATGTGCGTTTCCATTTTCTTTAATTAAAATCGTACATCTAAAGATGTGCATGACCACCCCTTTTGGAAAATAAAGAAGGGGTTACTGGATTAAGGGATGATGCTCACTTCTTGTGATGTCATGTCCAACCCATGAGATGCCCATGGCAACAGTGTATATACTAGATTTTTTTTAAAAAAAGGACTACATTATGGGCATGTGACACAAGTGGGATCACACCCGTTTGCACCTAATTCACAGCAAATACACTTTCTTTTGTTTATTACAAATGAATACAGTAAAACCCCTACTTACGAAAAAAAGTCCATTCCGTAGGCTTTTGCTTAAATCGTTTTTTTTAATGTAACTCAAAGCAAACCCATAGGAAATTTTTTTTACATAACTTGAAGCAAATCCATAGGAAATCATGTAAATTGGGGCATGGTTTTAGCACAAAATCATTATGTAAGTTGGATTTTATGTAACTCGAGGCATATGTAAGTTGGGGTTTTGCTGTAGTTCCAGCCTTAGATGTACTTTACTTAATGATTTACTTAAATCCATAATCAGGGAACTCTTCTTGCCTTGCAACCAGCTTATGCATTCATATCCATCACTTATTGTCCTGCAGCACTATAAATCAGCCACTTATAGGTTAGCTGCTATGGAGTGGCTGTTCATAGTCCATGGTACTATTGAGTGGAGATGGTTCACACAGTCAGCTGCTAATCAAGCTAAGGCACTGGTAAACGGACAGTAATGTAGGAATGCTGAGGCTGCTTGAATCACCTAAGGCCTTTTTGTGGGCAGGCAGCTTCCCTATCGCAAGGGTTCATGGGGCACCTACTCAAAAGAGATTTCCACTGACACCTGCATATGTAGTTGTGAAATGTTCATGCTTCCCCACTGGGAGGTATTAAAAGACATTGGAGAACCTGGTTCAGGCTCCATACACATTTCCTCAGTTGGTCTGCAGCTGGCCGCACCACTTCCAGATGCACCCCCCCTAAAATATACAATACTAACAGGTTTCTTCCTCTGAAGGATTTCACAGTGCTTGGGACATTAGTCAGATAAAGGCATCTAGAAAATTGTGATTAACTTCCCATTTTTTTAAAAAAGGCCACCACCAAGGCATAATTTTTTTATTTTCTTCCCTTCTTTTCAAGTACTCAATAAATAAACAGAAGCTATGACGTGTCTTTATATCAGCCACTCAAGCTACTGCTCCACTGAGTTTGGTCAACTGTCCCCTGACAAGGAGCAGCTTTTGAAAACCTCAATGTAGATATCTTTCCAGAACTTTCCGCTGAGATTTAGGGCTAGCGAAAAAGGAGTTGGGAGTTGTCACAAACAGATGGTTATCAGCAAGTTACTCTTGTCCAGTATCTTCAATAGAGCCTGACTGCCTTTGGCCCTCCTCTGCTGCTGTTACCATTTCTCTTGACCATGCATATACTGTCTTGCATAGTTTGGAAAATTATTATTTTGAAATGTAATTCCTGGAAAGCTCTACCCAACATATAGCCACAGGCTAAAAAGTAACATTTCTTCTTTTGTGGCTGTTAATTTCCTTTAGCTGGAGAGAGCCCATCTCCTCCATCATCTACAGATGGTGATGTGTGATATGAGGATCCATTCAGCTTTCACAGCCACATCCTCTTTCGCCACATCTTCCACACAGGATTCCTCCCTTTGTGTGAACAAGACTCATAAATCTTAAGTACATGGACTGGCTCATAATTGAAAGGAATAGCTAAGAGTATATTTTAAAAATCCCCTTTAAGTAACTCTTTCTATTATTAGCAAGTGATGCTTCAGAAAAACAAGATGTAGAGGAAAGACCTTTTCTCACTACTGATCTAATCAAGCAAGTGTGCAGGGTCTCTGTAGCACCACAATGATATTGTAGCAATCCTTTGCACGTCTTCTTCAACTGCTGCTGATGTGCCTGTGTGATATTTGCTAAAGCTCTCCCCAAACCTATCTGACAATCTCTCCCATCAAGTGCCTCAACATGAAAAAAATTACCCAACCAAAGCCACAGCCCAAAATGAGTGGATCACTTTGTTCTCAGGAACTGCGCACATTTCTGAAAATATTTTTAAAAGGGAGGAAGAATGAATTTCACACAGCCAAAACAGGTTTACACAGGAAGAATGGGGTTTCTTTGGAGTTCAGATCTCACAGCACATGAATCTACTTCTTCTGTCAGAACCTTTTCTACAATGCAACTGTGCTGTGCTTTGGAGCACACGGGATTGATTGCATTCATTGGTTTGGCAGAGGCTGATAATCAGACAACCTGTGGGATTTTGTAGATTTCCCAGAACCCTTTGCAAAGAGCTACATTTAATACACAGTACTTTGGCTATAATACTTTTTTCTCCTTTGAAACAGGAGTATAAATGATGCAATTCTGATTGTTCCAGAATTTATGCCTATACAATCAGGCTTGTAATGCTTGCATTACATGCTGAGAACCAATTTCAAAATAAAGTGAGCTAATTTGCAAGCTAGAGCTCATAAGAAAAACTTGTATTGTGACAGGTATCTGTCTTCATTAAGGAAATTTCTTCTGCAAATGATGTGCTATCTGTATTGCCTAGTTTGACCCAACCCTCATCTATGTAGCATTATAACAGACACAACAGCTTCATTTTTGATTTTAAAATATGACATTTATAAAGAACACAACATGAAAACACTGATAGAACTTAATTGGAATTAGGGCAACTTATTCACTTGTTTGAGGTATTGCTTCATGGGAAATAGCTGACAAGCTGTCATTAATTTCTTAATCAGCCTTTACTATCAAGGTAAAAGGAAAGATCATTCAAAGATGCCCTACCAGGACAATTTATGTACAAGGCTCCTTTGACTTTCATTAAAGAACAAATAGCTGTGGGCTTTTTGTCTCAAATAAATTTGTGGGAAGTATTTTAGCACCAACGTAAAGTCCATGGCAGGATACCAATTTTACTAGGATATACTAGCAACAGAGAGATGAAATAAAGAAAACGTGTTGCAGGCTCAGATAATCCTTTATCATCATTGTTATTCCTTTCTTTCTATGTGTAATGGCCTTGAAAGCCAACAAAATCTTCTTCTCACAAATTAGCATTTCTTAATTTAATTTCTAGGTTGTTGTGCGAGAGCAACAGTAAAAACTAACTCCACTATTTCTAATAATAAATACAGGTCAGTACAATCTTGGTACCATAATCCTGATGATCAGAAGCTTTAAGCAGATGGTCAAATACTACAGAAATGTAAGCATGAAGACAGAGGAAGGCAAAAATTTCCTATACCTGTATATCTATGCCATGTGCGCATAAATTTGCAATGTGACTTCCCAATATGAATTATGGGTCACTACAAGAAACAAGCAACAGGTTCTGCTCGTGCCTTTAAAAGGAATCACACACACTGTAATCAAGAACTTGGAAGGTTTTCCTGATATGGAGAGCAGACTGCGGTGGCTCAAATGATTAAGATGCTGAACTTGATGACTGGAAGATCGGAGTTTGATTCCCGGGTACAGCATAACGGAGTGAATTCCTGTCTCTGTCCCAGCTCCTGCCAACCTAGCAGTTCGAAAGCAAGAAATTGCAAGTAGATAAATAGGGACCACTTTGGTAGGAAGGTAAACAGCGTTCCATGCACTCCAAGTTGAGGCATGCCTGCCACATGTCCACAGAAACATCTGCAGACGTAGACAACACTGACTCTTTAGCTATAAACAGAGCTGGGCACTGAACCCTAGAGTCGGATACAACTGGCTTTCAAGCAAAACAGAGCCCAAAACAGAGCCTATCTTCGTAGGGAGGGAAACCGAAGAATTAAGCAAGATAGAAATAACCAGGGAGGAGGTCCTTGCATGTCTTGTTAAGCTAAACACTAACAAATCCCCAGGACCAGATGGCATCCATCCACGAGTTCTCAGGGAACTTAAAGATGAAATTGCTGATATCCTAGCCAAAATATATAATCTTTCCCTCAAATCAGGCTTTGTGCCTGATGACTGGAAGGTAGCGAATGTAACACCAATTTTCAAAAAAGGATCCAGGGGTGATCCAGGAAATTACCGGCCTGTCAGTTTGACATGTGTCCCAGGTAAAGTGATGGAAACCATCCTAAAAGATAGAATTAATAGTTACATAGAAGAGAAGGCGCTGCTAAAGGAGAGCCAACATGGCTTTTGCAAGGGCAAATCATGCCTCACTAATCTGTTGGAATTTTTTGAGAGTGTCAACAAGCATGTGGATAAGGGGGATCCAGTTGACATTGTTTATCTGGACTTTCAGAAGGCTTTTGACAAGGTCCCACACCAAAGGCTCTTGAATAAACTTATCAGTCATGGAATAAAGGAACAGGTCTTGTCCTGGATCAGCAACTGGCTAAGGGACAGGAAACAGAGGGTAGCACTAAATGGACACTTCTCCAAGTGGAGGGAAGTAAAGAGTGGGGTCCCCCAAGGTTCAGTACTGGGACCCCTGCTTTTCAACCTCTTCATAAATGATCTAGAGGTAGGAGTAAAAAGCAAGGTAGCCAAATTTGCTGACGACACTAAATTATACAGGGTAGTGAAAACTGTGAGAGATTGTGAAGAGCTCCAGAGGGATCTCTTGACACTGGGGGAGTGGGCAAAACAGTGGCAAATGAGCTTCAACATCAGTATAAGTGCAGAGTGATGCATGTTGGGGCAAAAAACCCCAATTACATTTATAAACTGATGGGGTCTGAACTCTCTGCGACAAACCAGGAAAGGGACCTTGGTGTCCTGGTGGACAGCTCAATGAAGGTGTCAACCCAGTGTGCCTCAGCAGTGAAAAAAGCAAACTCAATGTTAGGGATCATTAGGAAGGGTATAGAAAATAAGTCAGCAAGTGTCATTTTGCCTCTTTATAAATCTATGGTGAGGCCCCATCTGGAATATTGTGTACAGTTCTGGTCGCCATACCTCCAGAAGGATATTATGGAGTTGGAGAAAGTACAGAGGAGGGCAACCAGAATGATTAGGGGACTGGAACACCTTCCTTACCATCTGAGGCTGCAACGGTTGGGCCTTTTCACTCTTGAACGACGGCATCTAAGAGGTGACCTGATTGAAGTTTATAAAATCATGCACGGTGTGGACAAGGTAGATAAGGAAAAACTGTTTTCCCTAACGCACAACACTAGAACTAGGGGACACTCCATGAAACTTTTGGGTACTAGTTCTCAAACAAATAAGAGAAAGTACTTTTTCACCCAGAGGATTACTGGTCTATGGAACTCCCTGCCAGAAGAAGTGGTGACAGCTGTCAGTCTTCACAGCTTTAAGAAAGGATTAGACAAGTTCATGGAGGACAAGTGTATCAATGGCTATAAATTATGGCTACCTAAGGACAACCTCCGGGTTGGAGAGATAGGCAGGATATCTCTCAATGCCATTTCCAGGGAATCCTAAGCAGGTGAAGGCATCTCCTTGGGAATACCCTGAAGGAAATGGTGAGCCACTGTGTGAGACAGAATGCTGGACTGGATGGGCTGTGGCCTGTTCCAGCAAGGCTGTTCTTATGTTCTTATGTTCTTATGTTCAAGGGCAACCTTTACCTTTACTAGTAGCAAATTTTCTACATACCAAACATGTAGGAAGAAAAACAGTACCAAGAAAAAAAGTTGACAACCTTAATGTACTATGATGATAATATGGCCAGTGTTGTCTTACGTTTTACTGACATACGGTAAATGAAGTGATTTGAAGAAGATGACTTCCTCCCACTTCAGATAAGATAATCAGGCTCACTATACAAACTGGGGGAAAAACCCACACAACTAAGCATACAGTCTTGTCCTCAGTTCTGCCAAAGCCCTCTTTTTCTCTCCCTCACCACATATGGCTAAAATATCTTTCTTTCTTTCTGCAAGAAGAATGATAATAACCAGCATAATACACAGCCTGCAGTGCTATTCAAGTTCCATATACAGATACATCAGGGGTGGCCAAACCTTTTGGGCTGCAGGCCAGTCACGTGGTTGAGCAGGCCAGTCACATGGTTCCTCCCATCAGAAGCAGAACTTAAACATGCCTGCACATGCACAGAACATTGCTGTAAATGCACCCATGGTTGTCATAAACGTGTTTATGACAGCCGTGGGTGCTTTGCGGCAGTGTTTTGCATATGCGCGGGCATGTTTAGCTTCCACTTCCAGGAGCGGTGAGGGATACATGGTCCAAATTATTAGGTGCTGCGGACCATAGTTTGGCCACCCCTGACAACTGTGGATATCAGGGTGGGGATTTGTTTTTTTAAAATATCACTCTACTTTGCATATCCAACGCATAAAGATAAAATTCAGGGACTCTTATGTATAGGTAGGAGCTGGATTACAGTCTCCTTTGAGCATATCAGATAGAAAACAAAACAAAAAGATAAAAACATTGTGGCACATTAAAGACTAACTGCTGTATTTTAATGTTAGCTGTTTCCAACCATTTCAATCTACCTGGACACTGCGCACAGGACTTGAAAGTTGCCATTCTGGAACAGAGAAAATATAAGACAAGAATACAGAGAGAGACAGCAGAGATAAAGTACATGCGTATGCTGGACACAGAGGTTTAGATATTAGTCAAGGGTTTCTGGAACATTATCAATTCAATACACCACAACTAACAGGTTGTTTTATGCTGCTATATATGTTGTATGTTACATGTTGTTATCTTATACCCCCTTTACTACTTCAGTAGAATTCTCATCCACAGCCTCAGGCTACCTCACAGAACAAAGGAAGAACTTAGTGCTTGACCTGAGCCATTCACACAATAGATGCTAAGCTTGTTGGGTGAACTCATTAGCAAATGTGTAATGCCACATTGTTTGTCTTGGATCCATCTACTTGTTGTTCAGTTACATGGTCAATTCCGACCTTTTAGAGCCCCTATGGACCATTGCCCGCCAGACACCTCTGTCTTCCACCATCCTCCTCAAACCCCCCCCCCCCCCGCTCTGTGTGTCTACAATACCATCTAGCCATCTCATTTTTGGCCGCCCCCTTCTTCTTTTGCCCTCCACCTCTCCCAGCATCAAGGCTTTCTCAAGTGAATACTCTCTTATCATTTGATGCTTCATCTTTACTATTTGATCTTCTAAGGAGCAGTCAGGGTTGATTTCTTCTAAGATCGACCAATTTGTTCTCCTCGCTGTCCAGAGTACTCTCAAAACTGTCCTTCAACACCACATTTCAAAGGCATCTATTCTTCTGCGCTCCGCTTTCCTAATGGTCCAGCTCTCACAACCATACATTACTACCGGGAATACCATTGCTTTGACTATGCATATTTTTGTTTGCAAGGTGATGTCTCTACTTTTAATTGTATTCCCCAGGATTCTCATCTACTAACCATTTGTAATTGTAATTGTGAGATTTTTTGCCCATTTTGGGCTCCCTACCGCCCCTGCCACCTTTGGTGGGTGGGGAGGCACGCTATGTCCTCAAACAAACAGGCGGTGCGAGTGCCGGTTTTTTTAGGGGCAGAGCAGCCCTCTGGAAAGGGAAGTGGCCAGGCGCTTGGCCGCTTCCCTTTCCAGAGGGCCAAAAATGACCGCATCCCATAACCTCCAGATTGGATTACTGTAACATGCTCTACATGGGGCTGCCCTTGATGACCATTCGGAGGCTGCAGCTGGTCCAGAATGCAGCCGCCCGGGTGGTGATGGGGTGTGGGCGTTATGCTCATGCCTCACCACTGCTTCGGGAGCTGCACTGGTTGCCAGTGTGCCTCCGGGTGCAATTCAAGGTGCTGGTTTTTACGTTTAAAGCCCTACATGGCAGTGGACCAGGATACTTAAGGGACCGCGTCACCCCAAAGTATTCTACCCATCCTACGAGGGCAGACCGGAGACGCTCCATGGTGGTCCCATCTACGAGAGAAGCACACCTGACTGGGACCAGAAGAAGAGCCTTTTTGGTGTCTGCCCCGGCCCTGTGGAACCTCTTACCACCTGAATTGCGCCTCCAGACAGAGCTGCTCCCCTTTAGGAAGGCGTTGAAGACCTGGCTATACCAGCGGGTGTGGGGTACGACAGGTGTGACAGCTCAGTCCCGCTGGCTTGTATAGTGGCCTTGTTTCACAACTGATGTCTGTTTTTATTCTTCCCACTTCTCTTTTTATCTTTTATCTTTATCTTTACTTTCTTAAGGGGTGAGGGAGGGCTTTGGAGGGTTTTAGATGTTTTTAAGATTGTGTATGTTTTTAAATTTTGCTGTAATCCGCCTTGGGTCATCCAGGGATGAGAAAGGCGGGGTATAAATGTTGCAAATAAATAAATAAATAAATGACAAATGGTCATTATCCCATGCACGTTTTTGTGCAAAAAATCTGGTCGTTATTCGATTAGGTCCTTATGCAACGCGGTTGTTAACTGAGGTTCCATTGTACAGTAATGGCAAATGTTTACTTTCTAACCATGTTCAATAGCACCCTACACCTTAGGTAAAGGTTTCCATTGCTCGAAAGCCAGTCGTATCCAAGTCTAGGGTTCAGTGCTCATCTCTGTTTCAAAGCTGAAGAGCCAGAGCTGTCTGTTTCTGCAGACGTTTCCATGGTCATGTGGCAGGCATGACTAGGCAAGGAATGCTGTTACCTTCCCACTGAAGTGGTCGCTATTTATTTACTTGCAATTTCTTGCTTTCAAACTGCTAGGTTGGTAGTAGCTGGGACAAAGATGGGAGCTTATTCCATCCTGCAGTACTCGGGAATCGAACTGATGACCTTCCGCCTCCCACTGCAGTCTGGACAAAGTGAAATATTACCTTAACAACATAAGTAGCACAGTGATTAAAATGCTGTATTGGAGCCAAAACTTTGTGAGTTTGATCCTGATGGGACCCAAGGTTGACTTAATCCTTCTATCCTTCCGAGGTCAGTAAGATGAAGACCCAGCATGCGGGGGGGGGATTTTAATTACCTGTAAACTAGTCCGAGAGTGCACTAACTTATGGGGTGGCATACAAGTGTGATTCTTATTGCTAAACACACAAATATTTTTCCCATACAGAGAGGTTTCAAAATCATAGGAAGGAAATGACAAGGGAAAAAATCGCCTTTATTGTATCTAGGTCATTGATCTCTTTAATGCCAATCCATTGAGGCCTTAAGAGCTCAAAGAACCACAAGTTAAAAACCCCTGCTGAAAAGCACATGAACTAACTATGTCTTTGCTACCACAGTGTCTTTCCTCCAAGCATGCAAATCTTTAGCAGATGGACTTTCAAATTCAGCCAGTGTTTATTTCCCAATGACTAGTCAGAAAACAAAATGCAGAACTTAGGAATGCTTATGCTAGGATAGAGTGGTGTCTTTTACTTCATTATGGAACCTTTGTTCTAATGAATTTTGTTCTAAACTATCTAGTTTGAGTCTCAGTGGAAATTTATTCTGAGCACAGAATGGCAATAATAATTATAATAATAATAAATATCTCAAGGTTTTGGAAAATGACAGTCATAATCCTGTGGAATTTAAAAATTAATACAGATAGACATCTGACTCACAACACACCTGATAAAACTGTAGTTGAAAAAAAAGGTCTGGTTTATTGACTAGGAGATGCACAAATTGAAGACAAACAACTGGAGAAAATCACTATGGAGGAAGAAATCTGCTGTACCCATAGTGATTAGAGCCCTTGGAACAATACCTAAAGTACTTCCTAGATTTTTGGGAAATTTTCAATCTACTGGATGCGAATATCCTACTTTACAAAAAACAATTTTACTAGGAACTGCCTATACACTTAGACACTACCTCAACAGTTCTTAGGTCCTTGATTAGGTCTTGGACTGCTTATTTTATACCAGTTAGTGAAACTAATAATACTAATAATACTAACTACTACAACTACTACAACTACTACAACTACTACTACTACTACTACTACTACTACTTTTTCAGGCTTATGTTCCCAATAGTTCTTTACTACAGGCCAATGATAGTTGTGACACAAGTTCCAGTGGAATTTGAAAAAAGTGATTGAAAATGAGTATGTAAAATTACTGTGGGATTTTCAAATGCAAACTGACAGGGTTTTGGAGCACAAACATTTAGAAACAATTGGAGTTGACAAAATCACCATCAATCAGCTACAGAAGGCCACCTTACTGGGATCTGCCCACATAATTCGCCTATACATCACGTAGTCCTAGATGCTTGGGAAGTGTTCGACTGGTGATTTATGATACAAAATCCAGCATTGTTATCTTGTTTGCTATGGCTTGATAATAATAATAATAATAATAATAATAATAATAATAATAATAATAATAATAATAATAATAATAATAATAATAATAATAATAATAATAATAATAATAATAATAATAGAATACATTCAGTTATTCAACTGAGCAAGGGTAATCACTTATTTAATATTACAAAATATTCTGTACTGTAACTTGTCATTTTACATCACTAAAACATTCTAACAAGCTGTTCGTCACCAGGTTCCCAACCCTGTTCTTATTTGATCCCTCAAAGAACACTCCAAGTTCATGGTAGAGTCCTATTTGCAATTGGAAACAACAGCAAGAGAAGAAAATTAATGAAACCTTCCTGGAAAATTCTCAGGCCAAAGAAGAATAACTAATTAGATTTTTAAAATAGATAGTCTACACTACCATTTTTGGCATGCTCTCAATCCATGGGTAAGGAATTTCTGATGCAGAAAAGCATCAATTCTGAGATACTTTTCTAATCTGCATTTTGAGGTGGTGCATTATTGGAGGGCCCTGTTGTACTTCAAAGAGAAAACAAATGTACAGATTAGAAATTAGCTTCATAATACTATCAGCTGGTAAATAGTTTTGAACAGTCATTATTTTTATTAAGACTGAAGCTGGTAGAACAACCTATCACCAATATCTATATCTATCTAGATAGATATAGATATAGATATAGATATAGATATAGATATAGATATAGATATAGATATAGATATAGATATAGATATAGATATAGATATAGATAGATAGATATAGATATGGGTTGATTGTTTTTCTTAATCTGGGGTGGAGCACTTTCTCTTTTTAATTATTCTTTAAGTTGCTCGTCTTTTTGATTCTTTGCTTTATGGAGATTTTTTCTTTACACTTGCCCATATGCACAAGGCAGCACTGTTTTTAAGAGCCTTCTCTTATCTAAAAGTGTTGACTTATTCCATATTCCAAAACATGACAGAGAATCAAATGACATTACAAATGTCAGATTTGCCTTTAAAGAGGCATCAAGAGCTACACAGCTGGTTACACTGATTTGCAACAAATCAGCAGTTTCAGTTAGCTCTCATGGCATCCTCTCTGACACACATGTATGTATGTGGGTACCATATTTAGTGTTCTAGAAATAAAATAAGGAGTAAAAGAACTGCCTTATTGAAAAGCAGGCCCGTATCTTGATTCTTTTTATTTTGTAAAAATATGGATATAACCTATCTGAAGTCAAGCACAAATGTTAACACTTTTTAGATCCTATTGATTTCAGTGGGAGAACTACGTAAACTAACATTTAGCTCTCCCCCAGACAGAATTAGTTGGACCTTGAAGTCCTAAGTCTTTGCCATGTCACTCTATTCTGTTTTTGTGTCTTTAAATTGTTGTTGTTGTTGTGCAGTATCCGATTCCGAATATTGGCTATCCTCATGGTGATCAGCCATGAAGATTGTCCTGTGAAAATAATGAAGTGGCCTTCCATCTGTCTTCTACATCACAGTGTGACACCCATACCACTGATCCAGTTCTGTAAGTAACTTTTTGGTCCTGAGCCCTTTTAGCACATAAAGTCCTCCTCAGCCCCAAGCTAGTACAGTATTGATGAAGCTGCTGCCCTCCATCAAGATGGATTCAAGTGGGATTTAAACCACTTGGGGACCATCACCCTTCCCTGTGGACTTCACCACCCAAGCCTGTTAGTCCTCAGAGTTGTCAGGTTCGTTAGCCACCATCTGACAATCGGCATTGAGTGACAGCTTGCTGCATTTAAGCAGCCTGTAAGAGAACAGTGTGTTTCACCATCGCAAAACATCTGTGTATGGAAGTCTACTCTTAAGAAATAATAACTCAGGTGAATCAGGACAAAGGCCAATCTAGTCAAGCAATCTGTTTCCACCAGTAGGCAACCAAGTGCTTCTAGGAAGCCCCTAAACAAGTTGTGAAAATAATGATGCTGTGGAAACACTATTCTCAAAAATGGGATTTAGTG
This sequence comes from Bradypodion ventrale, assembly GCA_035047345.1. Taxonomy (NCBI): domain Eukaryota; kingdom Metazoa; phylum Chordata; class Lepidosauria; order Squamata; family Chamaeleonidae; genus Bradypodion; species Bradypodion ventrale. The sequence goes on from JAWDJE010000006.1 coordinate 52,853,022, forward strand.
GATAAAATGATTCTGGATAAGAAATCACAAACACAATTCAGACTGATGCTTGGATTGCTCTATGCCAATGATAGTGAACCATGGCACGCCAGCTATTCTTGGACTTCAAGTACCAGAAGCCCAAGTTAGCACTCCTGCTGATCAGGGCTTCTGGGAATTGAAGTTCAAGAACAGCTGGCGTGCCAAGGTCCACCATCACTTTCCTATGCTATCTCTGCTCATCTTCCTTTAACTCTCTCTGGTATCATAAAAAACATGTGTACTTGGTTCATAGTTATTATGTCTTTTGCTGACTGCATTAAATCACACACATTGCTCCTTTTTTATTATTCAGTAGATCATGCAGTAATACACCACACCAAAATCAATTAATTTTGTAGCCCACAAAAAATAAAATAATAAACTAAGTACTAAACAAATGACCACCCCTTGCACAATATCCTCACACCTTCTGTTTGACATGTCATCCTGTCTTATGACCCAGTGCTACAGTTGGTGACACTAACTTTACTCTCAGACCCTGAATGGATCTCTTTCCAACCCTAGACCAGAGACCTAACAACAGCATGTCCCAGTCATTAACGAGTGGGTAAACCTAGGATTACACAAACTGCCACAGCACTCAGTCGGTGAGATGAAGAAGTAGAGGGGAGGAGGGACCATGGCTCTGTTGATAAAAATATAGTGACAATGCTTCATCCATCTGACATATGAGAAGATTTCCTTATAACTATGCTGCCATTGCCACAATAAGAGGGACTTGCCTTATCTGCATTGTTATTTATCTTAGAATCAACAGAACCATAAAGTGGAAGGAGAACACAATAGCCAATTAATTCACACACACCCAGAGTAAAGCAGAACATTTCCCCCAACATGCCCTAATTCTGTGGTGATGGATCGTCATGTGACTGCATTTCAGAAGCCTAAATTCCACCAGTGCATCTGTTTACATACAAGTGTTTATTACTGCAGTGTTGAGCAATGGTTAGCATATGTGCTAAATGATTAAAAGGTACTCACTATTCTTTCTGAGAAAGATTACTTAATACAAAACTGTGATATATGGAAATCTCTGCTAAATCTTGGTTTTATCTTCTCAAACATTATTCCTTTCTCTATGATCCATGTAAACCTCAGAAGAAAAAGCAAGCATAGGAATATAGTAGATTTTTTTATTATTTACTTATGTACAGAGGAGGGAATCCCACTGACTCAATCTAAGGTACTTGTTCTCACAAGTGTCAGACGTGTAGCAGAGTCAGACGTGTAGCACATATATGTGCCATCTGTATTAAAACATTTTTATTCATACCCAATATATGTTGATAAGAGACAAAAGAACTTAACAAGAGCTATACTGGATCAAACAAATGGCCTCTCTAGCTTTTGGCCTATTTCCCAGAGTGGCCAACCAAATATCTCACTGGCAACCTCACAAGCAAGCCATGAAGGCAACAAAACTGTTTCAAGCAACTGGTATACAGAGATCCACTGTCTCTGGCATGGACAATTACTACAGGTGCCATTTAATAGAGATTATTATTCCTGTGCACCTAATCCAGCCAAACCTAAGCATTTTTAGGGTTCACTGATTTAAAACAAATCTTTCATCCTCACCCATTTAAGAATTACAGTATACCCCTGCCTTACGAACATCATGTGCAACAGAAAATTCACCACACAGAAAGAAACCCATTGAAAATAATGCCTCGGTTTATGGATTTTTGGGGGGGAATGGATTAACTAGTTTTCATTGCATTCCTATGGGAAATCACACTTCACAATAAGAATTTTTCAATGCATTTCTATGGTCGCTTCGCGATAAGGAATTTTTGCAATAAGGAAAAATCTGTGGAACGAATTTATTCCATAAAGTGGGGTTTTACTGTATTGGGATTTTGCCTGAATCTAATTCTGTAATTATTTCAAACAGAAGTTGCTAGAGAACCCTCACAAATTTTTACAGCAAAACCCCGACTTATGGATGCCTCTTTACAGAAAACTCGACTTATGGAAGAAAATTCTGGGGAAATCACGTCCCGATTTATGGAAAAACTCAAGTTACGGAATGGATTTCCCAAGAATTAATGGTGCCTGGGAGAGTCTAAATGGCAGCCCTGCATCATTCTCCACCACCGTTGGAAGTCACAATACATAACTTACTGCAGTGGTGATGACTGCGGCGACAATTGCTGCATTTTTGCCACTGTTTCCACAGTGTCTGCTGCTTCTACCTGGAGCGGGAGACTGTGAGGACCATATCTTCTTCATCCGAGGTCCCTCCACGGTGCTTCAGCCAGGAACACGTGCTGCTCTGGAACTTCCTGGTAACGTGCCAGGCGCCCAGGCGTATATTCCCGGCTATAGTGCCATGGAGGAACATCTGACGAAGTCCAGAATGGAACGGATATGGTCCTCACAGTCTCCTGCTGCTAGTAGAAATGGCAAACACTGAGAAAACAGCGGAAAAAATGCCGCCACCACTGCATGGGCTCCCACAGCACCTGGACAAACTACTTAGGAAGAAGAAGAAGCATGCAAAAGGTAGGGAGATCACTTCATCGTTCGTTTATTTCCTTTTACTGTTTGCTCTGCTTTTCCCCCTTTTTTTATCCTGCACCTCCTCCACACCTCAATCGACTGATCTCCAGTGCTGGGGGTCAGCTTGGGGGGGAGGAGGGGGTGTTCTTAGGGGATTCTCCTTTCTCTCCCGCACATCAAGAACTCCCCCTCTTCTCCACCCCCACCCCCCACCCCAGCTGGTGGGATTGATGAAGGTTTGGGAGAGGATCATATCTGGCATTTGTTTTTGTTTTTAAAAAAATTTGTCCGGTGCTTCGACTTACGGAAAAAGTCCTGGAACGGACTAATTCCATAACTCAGGGTTTTACTGTATTTATATAGAGGCCTTTCTTGCTCAGTATAAATTTTTTATAGATTGTGTGGTACAGATAGCAATCTACTGTATTACATTAGTAGTCTCCAGTAGTCACAGGCCTAGGAGCCATCTTTACCACCAACGTTAGAGCACCTGTGCACGGCCCCTCCCACGCCTTGAAAAGACTCCGTCACTGCCAGCTTCTCGGAGGCTTCATGCTCCTTCCCCCCCATTTCGGCTGGGCGGGGGTGAAGTTATAGCACCTGTGGGCAGCCCCTCCCGCACCTTGAAAAGACTCCATCACCGCCAGCTTCTCAGAGGCTTCCTGCTCCTTCCCCCTGTCCCAGCCGGGCGGGGGTGAAGTTAGAGCACCTGTGGGTGCCCCTCACGTGCCTTGAAAAGACTCTGTTGCCGCCAGCTTCTCGGAGGCTTCCTGCTCCTTCCCCCCATCCTGGCCAGGTGGGGGTGAAGTTAGAGCACCTGTGGCCGGCCCCTCCCATGCCTTGAAAAGACTCCGTTGCCGCCAGCATCTCGGAGGCTTCCTGCTCCTTCCCCCCCATTTCGGCTGGGCGGGGGTGAAGTTATAGCACCTGTGGGCAGCCCCTCCCGCACCTTGAAAAGACTCCATCACCGCCAGCTTCTCAGAGGCTTCCTGCTCCTTCCCCCTGTCCCAGCCGGGCGGGGGTGAAGTTAGAGCACCTGTGGGCGCCCCTCACGTGCCTTGAAAAGACTCTGTTGCCGCCAGCTTCTCGGAGGCTTCCTGCTCCTTCCCCCCATCCTGGCCAGGTGGGGGTGAAGTTAGAGCACCTGTGGCCGGCCCCTCCCATGCCTTGAAAAGACTCCGTTGCCGCCAGCATCTCGGAGGCTTCCTGCTCCTTCCCCCATCCCGGCCGGGCAGGGGTGAAGTTAGAGCACCTGTGAGTGGCACCTCCCGCGCCTTGAAAAGACTCTGTCGCTGCTAGCTTCTTGGAGGCTTCGTGTTTTTTCTACTTGAGTGCAGAGGACTATTTGTTGTTTATTACTGATATTATATTTTTATTGTATTTTTACATGCTGCTATATACTATGCTGTTTTTGGGATAGGGTATTACTGTGTATACTGTGTAGATTATTGTGGATATTGTTTAATTTCTTTATTTATATTGTTTACTCTATTTTTTCTTCTATTTGGTCTTGTGCTGGATATGTTGACTATTAATTGTATTGTATTATGATGTTTATTTTTATATCGTTGTATTTCCATTGTATTGTAGTATTATTATATGTTGTGAGCCACCTTAAGTCGGCACAAGCTGATTAGGGCGGGATACAAATAAAAATTGTATCATATCGTAATGTCTAACATAAATTGTACTTTAAACTCCTCTTTCTCCTCTGCTCTATTCCTTTCTTTTCCTCTCTAACACATCCCTCCTTCTCTCAACATCTCTGTGTGTGTGTATGTTAGTTTTTCTACAAAGAGAAAACAATAGAAAAATAAACAACCCACCTTGCTTCAGGACATGGCAAACCATGAAAAACAGTGCTTTACATTCATTGGGAATTACAGTCAATCTGAATTTGAATAATGGTCCTTGTGATGTAACTTTCACACACAATTATACCCAAAATTTACAGGAAAGGAGGAAACCACGTTACATACTGTGTCCTTCCAGGCAGAAGTTTCCTAGCACTACAGATCAAAATGTATCATGTCACCAGTCCATCTTTCCTTCCTTTTTTTTTTTGTTTCAGCAAGTTAAAAACAGAAGTAAAGTAGACCCTCACATAATGACGTTGCTTGGTTCCCCAAGTAGCGTCGCTATAGGGGAAACGTCGTTGTGCAGTTTTCAATGGCAGCTGCGCCATCTAGCAGCAAAAAACTGTCATTATCCACACAATGGCATTTAAAAAGTTGTTAATCCACACAACGACGGTTTTTCGTCATTGTGCGGATAGTCACGTGGCGAGTGACGATATTCGAACGCGTCGTTAATTGAAGGGCCACTGTAATAGGAAAACATGGAAGCTAAATGACAATGCCTGAACTCCTCACAAAAATAATTTAACAAGGAAGGACAATTACAGAATAAAAGCCTTGTCTGGAGTTGCTAATATCTCATAACCATTTCCCCTATGCCACATGAAGCTCCATACCAGGAAACCAAGTTGGTGCAGGATGAGAACAAAGAAACTTTTTATAGTATCTCACACTTTAAAGCTGGATCATTGGCTGGATCTTCCCTTGAAACTGGATAAGGTGTGTAATCTTTAGGATCCAAAAGCAGCACACAAGAAATCCTCCATGAAAACTGAGGATAGATCTCAGGCTGTCAAGTACCTTTCACACATGTCACATGTACATAGCAGTAGCAGAACCATCAGTGTCAACACTCTTACCTAATATTCTTTCATTTCTGGAATTCTGCTGTCCTCCTGTGCTGGCTGAAAGATCTTCTGGCACTGGCATGGGCTCGTCAGCATCATCGGGGATGTCACTTACTGGAGGACTTTCTTTTCCTGATAATAAAGGGAGAAGTAACAGAAAGTAAAAAAAGTCACCTGTCACCTGCTTTTTTCAAACATCTTGAGGATTACTAACTAATGTATACTTTACTGTCACCAATATGTGTTGTTTTGCGGGCATCAGTGTTGTATATTGTTTTTGTCCATAATTTATTCTGCTAGGTTTATTGCTTAATTTTATGTTGTTACTGTAAAAATCTTTTAATTTGTTGCATGCCACTCAGAATGGGAGACTATCCCAGATGTAAAATTCCTAGGAATTCTGAAAGGAGGCAAAAAATCCGGGAATTTTGGGAGAGGGACCCAGAAAATTGGGGAAAGTTGGGAAAATACTATTTCTTTGTAATTTCTGCAAGTTACATTCAAAAAATTTATTTTATATGTGTATAAGCAGTACAACAAATGCATATTTGGTAAAGATTAATATGTAATAAAATATGTAATAAAATGAGTAGTCGCGAGTCCAGGAAGACCCCCAAGTTATACACCAGGTCTGTCTGGGGCAAAATAGCCCCATCCAGAACCAAAGATGATAACGCAGAACCCCAAGATAACGCAGTTTTGCCGGGATTCAGTTGTAGCCCATTGTCCCCCATCCAGACCCCAACAGCCTCCAGACACCTGGATAGGACTTTGACAGCATCCTCACCCCGTGGGAATGGATGATCTCACCCAACGGCTTCATGTAGATGTTAAATAGGAGAGGAGAGAGCACCAAGCCCTGAGGTACCCCATATTGAAGGGGCCTAGGGCTGGACCTCTCGCTCTCCAACCACATCGACTGGGTCCGGCTCTTCAGAAATGAGGAAAACCAGGACCACACAGTGGCCTTGATCCCCAATCCTTGGAGCCATTACAGAAGGATACCGTGGTCAACGATATCGAAGGCCGCTGAAAGGTCAAGAAGAGCAAGAACGGATGGATGACCTCCATCCTGCTCCTGCCAGAGGTCATCCATCAGCACAACCAATGCCGTCTCTGTACCATATCGGGGCCTGAATCCTGACTGATCCACATTGATTTCAACTGAAATTCTCTTAGTTTCAGTTTAGTGCACTGAACAGTTGTGTCTTATTCACTATGCATGACCTACATTATTGGACATTTGAAAGCTCTTCATGAATAGATATTTTGCTTACATATTGCTTTGAATAATAGTTAGAAATTATTTATCCATTCAATAATTACACTGTTGTGCTACGTTTAAACATACAGTAATTTTCCGTAAGTATGAAGAAAGATGATATGATGGATATCTTGATTTAGAAACACCAAGGAAAGGTACAATTTCATTTTCCAAGCAGCTCACCAATTGTTTATCTATAGTTCTTTGCAGACTAAAGAGGATAACATTGCAGAGACAGTGAACAATATCTAATTGCATAATCCATGGAAACTGTAGGGCACTACAAGAAACTACTGTATTTTCTGGCGTATAAGACTACTTTTTAACCCCGAAAAATCTGTGCCAAAGTCGGGGGTCGTCTTATAGGACAGGTACTTAACTGCAGCTTGTTTCCCCTTGCTTCATATGTCCGGCGCATATGGTGGGGGGTGCCGTGGCCGAGTCCCTGCTCTGTGCGGGGAGTATGAAGCAAGGGGAAGCAAGCTGCACACATCTTCCTGTACCTCGAGGAGGAGAACGTGAGCGTGGGTTGGCTCTCCACCAGAACCTGCCCATTCGACTCGGAGGGCTGTGCGTCTTCGGGTTGAGTGTGGGTTAATTTTTATTTGGTGTGCATTGGAAGAGAGGTAGTCTTATACGGCAAGTATATTCCAAACTCTATATTTTAACTTGAAAAGTTGGGGGTCATCTTATACGCCCAGTCGTCTTATACGCCAGAAAATATGGTACTTGTGTGAAAGTCACCCACACCCAAGGTAAAAAGCAGGTTTAAAGAAAAGGATTTTCTTAAACTTTTGTCTGAGCACCTTTTCCCAGATAAACAGGGTTTGTTTCATTAAACCTATATATCTCTTGGTTCAACTTTTCTTTGAGAAAAATAATGCTTACTAAAAGTAATGCATGTTGGTTCCCCTCCAGAGCATGATATTTCATATTTCATGCCTTAACTTCATCTATGTTGCTATACCCTGATAGGTTCACTGTTGTGTGGCAATTTTATAAATAGGTAATCATGCTAGCATTTTCTGGGATATGATTTTAAATGTGGAAAGATGAGTGGAAATAGCCATTTTCTATTTAATTTCTAAGAGGCATGTTCAGAATATTAACTGGAGTTAGAGTACACAGTTGCAAAGTGAAGTGAATATTAGGTCAGAATATTTAAATGTCAGCTAGAATTCTTAATTCCAAATACAGTACATTTTTGCTGTTTAATAAGGACAAACACAAAATAAATGCTTTATATACAGTAATCTGTAAAATGTATTTAATTTAAACAATTCCTTTCTTGCACAAAACTTGAGTCAAGATTTCTCAAAGTTCCTGTCCTAGTCTCTGCTATACACTTCCAGTTTACTTTCTTAGCTGACAAAACTCAGGCATCCCAAATGTTTTTACACCGTTAGTAAGACTGAAAGAATTAGTGAAAGAACTAAGAGCCATTTCATATTGATATTGGCCCAAATCCTGTTGCTTAGCATACTGAATCACAACCAGTGTAAACAGTGGGGATTTGATGAGTCAATCTCTGTAAATTCCTTTGGTTCAAATGGGTTACTTTAGTAAAGGGAAAGGTCATCCTTGCTCGAAAGCCTGTCATATCCGACAGGGTTCAGTGTTCATCTCTGTTTATAGCTAAAGAGTCAGTGCTGTCTGTCTGCAGACGTTTCCATGGACATGACTCAACACCGGGGTGCATGGAACACTGTTTACCTTACCACCGAAGTGGTCCCTATATATCTACTTGCAATTTCTTGCTTTCGAACTGCTAAGTTGGCAGGAGCTGTGACAGAGACGGGAGCTCATTCTGTCGTGCAGTACTTTGGAATTGAACTCTGACCTTCCAGTCATCAAGTTCAGCGTCTTAACCACTTGAGCTACTGCAGTCCCCTTGGGTTACTCTAGCTTTGACTTATTACATTAAATAACAAGATTTCAGCTGATAACTTGAAATGCCATGTACTAGTTCTTTCATTCTTTTAGTCTTCTTAACAGAGCAGTAAAACCTTTGGGATGTCTGAGTCTTGGAACCTGAGAAGAAAAACTCAAATAAATTCCTGTTCTGCTATAAGGCCTCTGACTTCATTTTATGCCAGATATCCACAGGTATACCAAGATGAAAAGGTGAACACAAATAAAGCAGAATGTTTTGTTCTATAACTCTAATGCATGGATTGCACACTACCCGAGGCATCAAAGGATACTATGCAATATAGAATCATAGAATAACAGTTGGAAGCGGCCTTGCCAACCTGTTGTTATGTGTTGTCAAAGTGCTCCTGACCTATAGGGTTTTTGAAGTACATGAGATGTTCAAAAATCCTGTTATGTCAGAAACAATTTGACATCTTAACCTATAAAACCAAAGGTTAACTGTTGGAAGTTCATATAGGTTCCTAATCCTGGCCCTACTAACCCTCACCCACCCTTCGTGCACACGGGCAAACTGGGTCCGCAGGTCAATGAAGGATTGAGAAATGCGCCAGTGAGGCAACAGCCCCACAAACGCGAAAAAGGGAAACAACTTCATTTCCCAATATTCTTTGTGCCGTGCCACAACCAATCAGGCTGAGAGGCGGACCACAAAGAACATTGGGAAACGTGCCACGGCCAATCAAAATTGAGCCACAGGAAAAAAATGCACCGCAACCACAAATCACAAACCCATAACTACAAGCCCCAGAATCCTGGACGACATGAGTGCGCAGAACGCTGAGGAAGCCGGCGCCCAATTTTTTAAAAAAGAAACCTCACCGCCTCACAGCCACTCAAACACTAACCACCCTTCTTTCCCTCAGCAACGGCGCCTGAAGGTCCCGATTGGAGTTTAATACTCCCTTTAATACCAGTAAGTGGGGGGTGGCGATCCCCCTCTCCGCTGGCTCATCTGGGGTTGGGAGGTTTGTGGGGACAAAAGGGATCTGTCCCCCCAACCCTTCTGGACCCAGGAGTCCAGGGAGAGGGGATCGAATCTACCACCGCCCAAAAAACCTCCGTCTTTAAAGAGAAGAAACCAAGCGGTTTCTTCTCTTTAAAAATGGAGGGGTTTTTTTAAGGAGCGGGGGGGGGGATCGATCACCTCTCCCTGGTCTCCTGCGTCCAGAAGGGTTGGGGGGACAGATCCCTTTTATCCCCACAAACCTCCCAACCCCAGGTGAGCCAGCGGAGAGGGGGATCGCAACCCCCCACCACTGATATTAAAGGGGAAACCCCGATCTACCTTCACGACTCCACACAATCAAAGCACCATAACACAATAAAGCCTTCCTCCCCAATGCCAGCGGTCTGGCCAGCGAAGCCAGCCCACGGAAATAACCCCCCCAACGCCGCATATAGCAGCGTTGGAATTCCCGTGGTCCGGCCAGCCAGGCCGGCCCACGGAAATAAACCAAACCCCCAAAGCCACAACAACAACAAAAATATATAAAAATAAATAAATAATTTTCAAAAAATAACTTAAAACACAATCAAAAACATCCAGAAATACACAAAAACAAACAAAAACAACACCAACAAACAATACAAAGTAAACAAAAACACAATCAAAAACAAAACAAACAGTCAAAAAATACAAAAACCCCAACCCCCCCCCCCCAAAATTAAAAAACAAGCCAACTCACCAGCACCTGTCCTACCTGCACGACGACTGGAAACGAAATGAATAAAGAAAGAGACTACTTACCGGAAGAAGCTCCACCCAGAGGCCAGGAGAGAAAAAACAGTCAAAATACAAGAAAACCCCTACCAGCACCACCTGCTGGCCACAATAGTAAAAACAATTCAAAAACACACAACAGCCCCAAACAAAAGGCCACAACAGTAAAAACAAATCAAAACAATAACACAAAATCACAATTTTACACAAAAAGTCACAATAATAACAAGTTGAAAAATATTACACGAAAACACAATTTAACACAAATCACAAACATATGTCAATAAAATAAAATAAAAAATTATTAAAATCCTGTGCTGAGTTCTAACTCAAATAAAAACCCAAAACAACTAAACACATTTTAATAACATTGAATGTAAAAAACATTTACTTTCACATTATTAAAATTATTACCTACGGTACAACTATTTTTAAAAAAACCAAAAACTAAAACATTATTCCGTTACATAAAACAGCCAGCCAAGCCAAAAAAAATTGTATAAATAAACGTTTTAAAAATTACAGACTAAGCAATTTTTAACAAACATTAACACAATTTAACCTTCCAACACAATTTAAAATAGCCCGGCAATGCCGGGCAACCTCTGCTAGTCATTTAATAATTTGGCCAATGGTGTACTGTACAACCATCTTTGTTTGGGGCAATTGTTGAACAATGATTAAGGAGACCTTGGTTCAAATCGATTACTAGCCCCAGTGAGGTTTCATGCAGAATGTGGATTTGCAGTCAGGTATCCTGGATCCTTATACAACACTATCCACTAACACCACACAGGCTTGGCCAAATAACATATATGCTTACTTAGAAATAAGTCTCAGTCACCTTTAAGTAGTTACTTGCTTCCATATTCCAAACAGTCCATTAACACTGGTCAAAATCCTGTTGCATGGGTATAGAAATGGCATACCTTTTGGTGGCAGACTGTCCCAAGCTGAGAAATCAACAATGGCATTAGTTCTTTGCTGAGTCAAATAACTCAATACACAACTAATAATGCATACAGTGATTTTTTAAATTGAAGAAATTTGCCTCTAAACATTACACTGCTTTTGCTATGTCAGCAAAACTAGGTCAAAGGATTTGGGCCAATATCTCAGTAATCCTTACAACATGCCTACAAGCTACATCAGTTTTATTGTCTTATCTGATGGTTAAGAACCTGTTGATTATTTTAGTTCTTACCTGTTACCTTTCCTGTTTTTATATTTTAAACTGTACTATTTTTTCAATAGTACATGTCAACTGGACATCTTGGATAGCAAAGTCAGGAGAACCCTAAAAAGTACTGCCAATAACAAAGCTAGTGGAAATGGTGGTATTCCAGTTGAATTATTCAAAGCCTTAAAAGATGATGGAATTAAAAGTATTGCATTCTATATGCCAGCAGATTTGGAAAACACAACAATGGCCATAGGTTTGGAAAAGATCAGCATACATTCCAATCCCAAAGAAGGGCAATGCCAAAGAATGCTCAAATTATCGAACAACTGTGCTCATCCCACATGCTCACAAGGTTATGCTCAAGATAATACAGGATAGGCTTCAGCAGCCCACGGAGAGAGAAATACCAGAAGTGCAGACTGGTTTCAGAAGAGGCAGGGGGACTAGAGATCAAATTGCCAACATACTTATATACTCGAGTATAAGCCTAGTTTTTCAGTCCTAAAAATGAGGTCAAAAAATTGGACTTATCTTATACTTGGTTACTGAGTGCAATGGAAAAAGGTAGTGGTGGCTAATAGCCTTCACCACCTGCTTCTCCCATCATGTCGTCAACGTGTCTCAATCGGCATGGAGAAAACTCCTTTCTGCTGCATCTTATTTTTATCTACCATATTTTGTTTATTGAAACTGACTAGCAGCTGCTACATTTGCCACCCTCAGCTCATATTCAGGTCAATCTATTTTCCTGGTTTCTCAGGTCAAAATTAGGTACATCGGCTTATGTTCGGGTCAGCTTATACTTGAGTATATACAGTACGTTGGATCATGGAAAGAACAAGGAAATACCAGAAACAAGTCTACTTTTGTTTCATTGATTACACCAAGGACATTGGCTGTGTGGACCACAATAAAATGTAGCAAGTAATTGGAGAGATGGGAATACCAGAACACCTTATATTCCTCAAGAAAAATCTGTACATGAATCAAGAAGCAACAGTTAGGACAGGATATGGAATGACAGAGTGGTTTGTCACCATGCTTATTTAACTTATATGCAGAGCACATAATATGCAATGCAGGACTGGGTGAATCAAAAATTGGAATTAAAATTGCTGGGAGAAACATCAACAATTTGAGATATGCAGATGATACTACCCTAATGGCAGAAGGTGAAGAAGACCTAAAGAAGCTCTTGCTTAGTTTGAAAGAAGAGAGTGCAAAAGCTGGCCTGAGACTCAACATCAAGAAAACCAAGATAATGGTAACAAGCCCTATCACTCACTGGAAAATAGATGGGGAAGAAGTAGAAGCAATGACACACTTTACATTCTTAGGATCCAAGATCACTGCAGATGGTGATTGCAGCCATGAAATAAAAAGGTGACTGATTCTTGAGGGGCAAGCTATAAGAAACCTGGGGAACATAGTTAAAAGTAGAGACATCACCTTGCAAACTAAAATTTGCATAGTCAAAGCAATGGTATTTCCGGTCAGGCCTTCCACTCACTTTTTCTTTTTAAAAAGTGAGTGTTTTTCATTAAAAAAAGTGAGCAAAAAGTGACAAAATTGCGGGCAAATCTTCAAGGTCTGTCTTTGATTTTCCACCAAAATTCAATGTAAAATATTCAAAATTGCAGTTTTATATTCATCAAATAGGTGTAGTGACAGTGGGAAGTCAATAACAACACGAAAAATAGCGTATTGAAACATTTATTTCAAAATTTATTAGGTTCACGCCTTTTAAAATTTAACTTTAAAACACAGAACAAAATAAAGAATTCTTGACTTGACTAGGGTAGATATACAATTTACAAGGTAACTACCTACAAGTATGTTACGTGAGATCAATAAAAAGGACAAACGTAAAGTAAAAATCTAAGTAGGAGCCGGGTCGTCAGGATCATCAAAATCATTTTGTCTCTTCTTGTGGTTTTTGAACAGCTGTTCCAAAAGAGAGGAAGTCCTCTTGTCTACTTTCTTCTGGAGGGGCTCCCTCTTTTTCTGCAACTCTTCGGCCCACAAATGCAGAGCTGACGCCCCTTCCAACATCCCTTGAGCGGCCTTAACTTTCTTCATGTCACCTTTGCCAATGGCCTCCTTCAATTTTCCCTGCGCCTCGTCCACAAGCTGGTTGGCAGCCTGACACTCCTTGACTTCTTTCTTGGAAGTCTTAACTAGGTCTTCTTTTAGCTTTTTTAACTCCTGCTTTTCTTTCTGCTGTGCAGCCTATTGTCTTTCTCTTTCTTCACGAATGCGCTCTTTCTCTTCTGGATTTCAAAGCTCTTCCTCTTTTTGTTTCTGTTCCACTTCCAGGTAATCTTCGTACTTGCTGTGTGCCGCTGTGGTTCTTTTCAGAAGGTCTGGAGTGAGAGGGACTTTCTCTGCAATGCCTCCGTACTCGCGAAGGCCATCCTTGATGTTAAGTCTTGCATTCAAAGTATGCTCCAGCATGGCAGACCGTTCAGCGGGGAGGTTTTTCAAAATGGAAAACCCTTGCTCAATGTCAGAGCTGCCATGGGCCAGGCAGAGGGTAGCCTTCGCTACCTTGCTTACCAGAGAATATTTGATCCCGTCGGTGACATCCGTCTTTGAAAATATGCTGCTCCAAAAAATGAAGGGAACGCAGGTTACAACATAATGTAACCCCAAGTCAATCACACTTCTGTGAAATCAAACTGTCCACCCTGGTAGCAACACTGATTGACAATCAATTCCACATGCTGTTGTGCAAATGGAAGAGACAACAGGTGGACGTAAGAGGCAATTAGCAAGGCATCCCCAATAAAGGTCTGGTTCAGCAGGAGGTGACCACAGACCACTTCTCAGTTCCTTTGCTTTCTGGTTGATGGTTTGGTCACTTTTGAATGCTGGTGGTGCCTTCACTCCAGTGGTAGCATGAGACGGAGCCTACAACCCACACAAGTGGCTCAGGTAGTGCAGCTCATCCAGGATGACACATCAAAGCGAGCTGTGGCACGAAAGTTTGCTGTGTCTGCCAGCGTTGTGTCTAGAGCATGGAGGCGCTACCAGGAGACAGGCCAGTACTTCAGGAGACATGGAGGAGGCCGTAGTAGGGCAACAACCCAACAGCAGGACCGCTACCACCACCTTTGTGCAAGGAGGAACCGGGTGAGCACTGCCAGAGACCTGCAAAATGACCTCCAGCGGGCCACCAATGTGCATGTCCGCTCAAACGGTCAGGAACAGACTTCATGAGGGTGATATGAGGGCCCGACGACCACAAGTGGGTGTTGTACTCACAGCCCAACACCATGCAAGACGTTTGGCATTTGCCAGAGAACACCAAGATTGGCAGGTTCACCACTGGCACTCTGTGCTGTTCACAGATGAAAGCAGGTTCACACTGAGCACATGTGATAGACGTGTCAGGGTCTGAAGATGCCATGGAGAACGTTATGCTGCCTGCAACATCCTCCAGCATGACCGGTTTGACGATAGGTCAGTAATGGTGTGGGGTAGCATTTCCCTGGAGGGCCGCACAGCCCTCCATGTGCTCGCCAGAGGTAGCCTGACTGCCATTAGGTACCAAGATGAGATCCTCAGACCCCTTGTGAGACCATATGCTGGTGCAGTTGGCTCTGGGGTTCCTCCTAATGCACGATAATGCTAGAACTCATGTGGCCGGAGTGTGTCAGCGGTTCCTGCAAGACAAAGGCATTGATGCTATGGACTGGCCCGCCTGTTCCCCAGACCTGAATCTGATTGAGCACATCTGGGACATCATGTCTCGCTCCATCCACCGACACCACGTTGCACCACATACTGTCCAAGAATTGGGGGTTGCTGTAGTCTAGGTGTGGGAGGAAATCCCTCAGGAGACCATCTGCCACCTCATCAGGAGCATGCCCAGGCGTTGTAGGGAGGTCATACAGGCATGTGGAGGCCACACACACTACCTAGCCTCATTTTGACTTAAGGACATTACATCACAGTTGGATCAGCCTGTAGTGTTTTCTTCCACTGTCACCCTGAATGTAACTCCAAATCCAGACCTCCATGGGTTGATTAATTTGATTCCCATTGTTAAGTTTTGTGTGATTTTGTTGTCAGCACATTCGACTACAGTATGTGAACAATAGGAATACAGTATTTGTCATTCAGATCGTGGGATG
Source organism: Bradypodion ventrale (assembly GCA_035047345.1). Classification (NCBI taxonomy): domain Eukaryota; kingdom Metazoa; phylum Chordata; class Lepidosauria; order Squamata; family Chamaeleonidae; genus Bradypodion; species Bradypodion ventrale. Next base: position 52,868,508 of record JAWDJE010000006.1, read on the forward strand.
CCTTATTTTTGAGTGCCCTTTATTATTTTTTGTGTCCAGTGATCATCGACTCTACTTCCAGGTTCTTGAGCAGGTAGATTTTCCAGCTACAACTGTCTCCACTCGTCGCGGAGAGCCTCTTCATTTAACTCCATGGGCAATTGCAGCACTTTGTACACGGATACAATGCAGTGCGATGGCACGGTTTCCTTGATGTTTAGTGGATTCAAACACTTCAGGTGCCAGGCTTCTCTGCCCTTTGCTAGAACAGACTTCTGAAGGATGTGAGTCGCAGCCGCCTGATAGTGTTTCAGGGCCTCTTGGTGGAATTTCAAAATTTGAAGTTCAGAACACTCTTGGTCCTTAAGGAGTCGCTCGGCTTCAGAGCCGATGTCAACTTTGCGCACGTCTACACAATAATTACTATTTTAAAAAACCTTTCCTTCATGCAGTCAGTCTTGTTAGTAAGAAGTTGTTCTTTACAGAGCCTACTTAATACTAAAATGAGTAGGGACTCAATCTCTTCATATAACACATGAATCATTGGCTGATCCTTCTGGAAAATTTTGTAACCCAGGCTGTCCTCCTGGTCAAACCACTCATTGTGCATGGAGAACTTCGCTGACTTCTTAAGATTCTTCGCCATTGGTCATTAGTTTACCACAATGGACCAGCACCACTTGGGGTAAAATACTCCCTTGTGCTGGCTTTGCCTGCTTCCCCTGGGAAGAGATGGGCCTTGTGTTCTTGCAGGCCTTCCTGCCTGGTGTGATAGGGAGGAGCCATTAAGAAGCCTTTCTAGGCTTTTCTCCCTTGTTGGGCCTGGAGAGCAGTTTCACTTTCACTTTGCTTGCCTACATTGGCTGGGGCATTTACTTGGGTGGGGTAAAATCATGATAAACTAGCACAATTGAAGGTTTTTGAGGTATATTTTAACAAGAAAAGTGAGCATTTCTTAAATAAGTGAGAAAAGTGGACTAATGTTAGGAAAAGTGATATTTTTTTTAAAAAAAGTGAGTTGGTGGAAGGCCTGTTCCTGGTGGTAATGTATGGTCGTGAGAGCTGGACTGTAAGGAAAGCTGAGCGCAGAAGAATAGACGCCTTTGAAATGTGGTGTTGGAGGAGAGTCTTGAAAGTACCCTGGACAGCAAAGAGAACAAATAGGTCGATTTTAAAAGAAATCAACCCTGATTGCTCCTTGGAAGATCAAATGTTGAAGATGAAGTTAAAGTACTTTGGACATCAAATGAAAAGAGAGGATTCACTTGAGAAGGCCTTGATGCTGGGAAGGATTGAAGGCAAGAGAAGAAGGGGGTGTCAGAGAATGAGATGGTTGGATGGCATTGTTGATGCAGTGGGCACAAAGCTGGGCGGGTTGAGAATGGTGGAGGATAGGGGTATCTGGTGTGCCCATGGGGTCGCAGGGGGTTGGAATCGACTGTGTGACTGAACAACAACAATAACAACAACTTTTTCAATGATAGAGGTTTGTCACCTTGAGGTTGCTGGCATTGAAATTTAGGGTAAAAATCTCATTTAAATATTGCAGATTCAAAAAGAGCAGCATGCCTACTTCTTCTTCTTCTTCTATGTGCAGGCCAGACGTGAAACCGCCAAAATGAAGCCACTTTTTGGAGAGTTCATTCTGCAGTTCCTTTCGCCTGACCTAGTGTGAGAAAAATTAGCTGGCACAAGGTGGCCGTTGCCCGGGGTATGGCCGATTGTGGCTCAAAGATACCACAATTTTTGAGGAGCCTCTTTCTGTGTACCCCAGCAACATGCCTAAGATCACCTTAGAAGATTCTAGCAGGAATGTTTCCCATCAACAGAGATTGATTATGGGGGGAAACCCTCCTGTTGAAGTTATTTGGAATATTTGGAGGAGACAAACATCTATGTGACTGGGAAACTGTTCTTGTCTCCCAAGAACAGATGAAGGTCCGGGAGAAAAAGCAGCTATCTGCATCTGCATATAGAATCCATACTGATGGGGGCTCTGGGCACTGCCAAGGGTGGGGAAAAACAACACAGAAATGGGGACTTATTTGGGAGCCATGTAATGACAGAATCTGTCAGGGGACTGGTGAAATAGAGTCCAAACAGAGAGAGGGGTCTGTCTGGAACAGCAAAATAATTATTAGCTTTTATCTATAGAACCCTGCCTACCCTGATCCAGACTATCCCTAAAAAAACTAACAAGAGGTGTGTACATAGTTGGTGAGTGAGAGTGTTTTTTATTGCAACACTGCAACATGTGTTGTTGGTTTTTTACTGGAAAATAGCCATTCAGAAAATAAAAGACATGGAAAGAAACTGAAGATAAAACACTTACTGCCCAAGTCAGAAAATCTGATGTGTTCTCTGGGCCTTCAGCACTGAAGCCAAACACAGTTCTGTACTGCTGCATTTCCAGTTTAACATGGGAATGGCTTGCCTCATAAAATATTACTTTCAAATTGGGATAGAAGTGTGAAGTCGGAGCTGATCATGTAGCAGAGGGAGTTCCTTTAGGGGCTAGCATTGCTATGGCCATATTCCAAGAAGTGGGAACAGATGTGCGATTCTGAGCTCATTTACATAACCTGGGTTCTTTTCCTGCTGCCTGAAGACTGGCTGAATCAAAATCTTTAATTCTTTAGTAGGGATTAATTCTCTTCTTTTCATAAACAACACCTTTATGTTTTGTTGACTTGCTCTTGACTATCTAAAGCTTTGCCAGTATTGTGGACACACATATTTACATGGGAGATGCAGTGTCAAGTCACTGAAAAGTCTGCATGTATATGTTCATTTAGTTTTAAATGCATGAGTCTTTAGTTTCCACTCCTTGCCTTGCACCTTATTTGATGCAAAGGTGAAATGTATCAGATGTATACAACCTCACCTCAAATGTGCGTATTGATTGTCCATGATCAACCATGTCCAGGCCAGCTGAAATGCTACAGTGATCAGGAAATGTGTACAGTTGTTTCTCCACGAGCAGCCTATGTGCACATTTCTTAGTGGGGTGCAGTAACTGTGCAACAATGGTTAGTTGTTTTGCTTGCTAACCAATCAATTTTTATTGCACCAATTACATTTATATATCAGTGCCACATGGAAAGAGACTAACTGTGGTTCTGTGGGAAAGTTTAGTCTTCTCCCCCATACCTGTCATCCTCCCAGCCCCCGTCATTCTCCATTATGCATTTAGGATTTATTGAGGGTACACAAGAGCCAAACCAAATTAGAAGACAGAGTGTCCAGGTATGATTTATACCCTGGGTTCAGCCTCACCCAAGATGGAGATTTCCATGTGTGGGAGAATCTGTAGCACATATAGTACCTTGGAGGGATTGAAATGTGAAAACATGCTAGCCTCATGGACTGGAAGAAATGAAACCTGATGTGTGATGGGCATGTTATGCTGTATGATCACTGGATGGATTCCATTGAGGGAATGGCAAGTTGGTGGACCCTGTGGGAGGAGATATAACCCAGAGGGAGGAAGCAAGATGCTCTCTTGAGTCAATGCTTTGTGCTGTAGGGTGAGCAGTGAATTTAGAATCATGTAGGGACTTAAGCTAGAAGGGAGGGCCTCTGGGCTTCCTCAATTAGAGAAGCTTTCTTTGTTATGAAATGTTTTCTGAATTTTTGATAAACTTTCGTCTGTAACTTACTCTGATTACAATATACTTTTAAACTACCCAAAGATGTCTGGATCACAACAAGATGTGGCAAGTGATTAAAGAGATGGGAATACCAGAGCACCTCATATGCCTCCTGAGAAATCTGTACATGAACCAAGAAGCAACAGTTAGGACAGAACACGGAATGACAGAGTGGTTTGGAATAGGAAAAGGAGTAAGACAAGGCTGCATTCTGTCACCCTGCTTATTCAACTTATACACAGAGCACATAATGCGCAATGCAGGGATGGAGGAATCACAATATGGGATCAAAATTGCTGGGAGAAACATCAACAATCTGAGATATGCAGACGACACCACCCTAATGGCAGAAAGTGAGGAAGACCTAAAGAATCTCTTGATCGGTGTGAAGGAAGAGAGTGCAAAAGCTGGCTTGAGACTCAATATCAAGAAAACCGAGATAATGGCAACAGGCCCGATCAGTTCCTGGAAAATAGACGGGGAAGAAGTAGAAGCAGTGACAGATTTTACCTTCTTAGGATCTAAGATCACTGCAGATGGAGATTGCAGCCATGAAATAAAGAGGCGGCTGATTCTAGGGAGACAAGCCATGAGAAACCTGGGGAACATAGTGAAAAGCAGAGACATCACCTTGAAAACAAAAATTAGAATAGTCAAAGCAATGGTATTCCCAGTGGTAATGTACGGATGTGAGAGCTGGACAATTAGGAAAGCTGAACGCAGAAGAATAGATGCCTTTGAAATGTGGTGTTGGAGGAGAGTTTTGAGGGTACCTTGGACAGCGAAGAGAACAAATAGGTCAATCTTAGAAGAAATCAACACTGACTGCTCATTGGAAGGTCAAATAGTAAAGATGAGGCTAAAGTACTTTGGGCATCAAATGAGAAGGGAGGATTCACTTGAGAAGGCCGTGATGTTGGGAAAGGTGGAGGGCAAAAGAAGAAGGGGGAGGCCAAGGATGAGATGGATAGATGGTATTGTAGACACAATGGGCACAGAACTGGGAGGACTGAGGGGGATGGTGGAGGACAGAGGCGCCTGGAGAACGATGGTCCATAGGGTCGCAAAGGGTCGGAATCGACTGTGCGACTGAACAACAACAAACAACAAAGATGTCTGGAGTGTTTACTCGGCTATGCGCCACCTAATTTACATTGAGCTAGTATCCTGGGTTGTTTAGCTAGGAGGGCGGCAGCTAAGAAGCAGGAACCAACCACTGGTGGGCAAGAAGTCCTACTCATAGGTAAAGACATTTCCAGACACGGAGTTCACTGGACAAGGAACAACATTAAAGGAGGATATGGCTGAGGAACTCAACCTCCCCATGTCACTTGGAGGACCCTGAATAGACTGAAGATTGGAGTTCCTAAATGCAAGATAAACATGCTCAAATGGGGGCTGCTGGCAGGCAACAACACACTGTGTGAATGTGGAGAAATACAGAATCTGGCTCATTTAATGGTTTGCCGATAGTTGCCAGAAACATGTGGACTTTTGGCCAACAACAAAGCCAAAAAATGGCTTTATTTTGGCAGTCCAGGGTTTGATCGGGACATGAAAGAAGAAGATTTAGGATATAAGATGCAATGCAACTTTATTTGCATGATGGTCTTTATTTCTGTGTCCAGGTGTCCCTGCATTAAACTAGGTTAAAGGACTTATATATATTAAAAAGTAGGGAAAAATAATGAATGAGTGGTCTTTGTTCATATTATTATAGTAGTAATCATTAAATTAAATTCCCCTTATATATTGAAGCTGGTTTCATTAATTTTGCAATTCAACCATGAATGTAGACCATTAGTATGTCTCCATCCTGCTCTTAAAACGCAAAATGGCAACCCCATTCTGCTTCACATATAGCAATAGCAATTACACTTATGTGCCAAGCCTTGGCACTCAAGCACTTTGAAAAGTTTACAGTTAATTAGCATTTTGCCCCCAACATGCTGGATACTAATTTTACTGCCCTTAGAAGGACAGAAGGCTGAGTCAACCTTGATCCCTGCAAGCATCCGGACTCTAGGGTTCTGTGCATATCTCTGTTTCATAGCCGAAGAGCCAGCGCTGTCTGCTTCTGCAGATGTTTCCGTGGTCATGTGGCAGGCATGACTAGACACTGGAGTGCACGGAACGCTGTTTATCTTCCCAACAAAGTGGTCCCTATTTATCTACTGTACTTGCAATTTCTTGCTTTTGAACTGCTAGGTTGGCAAGAGCTGGGACAAAGACGGGAGCTTATTCCGTTCTGCAATATTTGGGTATCGAACTGACCTGCCACCTTCCAGTTAGCGTCTTAGCCACTTGAGCCACTGCAGCAACACACCCTATTATCCTACTACCATAGGACTTGTTCCACCTGGCAGAGACCTGCACCCACCCAGGAATACAGCACAAACTCTTTGGCTGCGCCAGAATACATATGGCTCTGCCCCAAGCTACAGAAATCAATGATGGCTTTCAATCACAGACCGTTTATGCTTACAAACCAGGCAGATCAGGTAGGAAAGAAATAAAGGAACTGAAAATATCTCCCACTAGTTTATGCTCTATATAATAAATATGTCTTCTGTTCCAATCAGGTTTATTTTGAAGGAAAAAATAGATCAAAGTTCAAAATTACAAAAATAAAAAGAAATACTTTTATTTTTCCCTTGCATCACTGCACCACAAGGGCTCTTGCACTTCACATGCTTGCCGCTCACAAATTCCAGAACAGAATCTTCTCTCTCTTCTCCTTCCGTCACACAAAGGAATCAGAGAAAGTGAAAAGGCAACTGGCTAGGAGTTATACCCCTTTGTGTTGCAAAAAAAAAAAATGGAAGAGGAACTGAGGCCAGTGGGGTTTCATTTTCTATGAGAAACCTGGGCCATATGTACCATCTGAAAGAAGACCACATGAAGAAGAGAAAAATTCCTTTTAGCCTTGAGCTACAGGAATAGAGAGAATGCAGGCACAAGATGGAGAACTAATTGGAGCAGCTAAAATAGCCTTACCCACTCAATTTTCAAATTAAGGAAGAGCCATTTCTCTCTTCCCTAATCCATTTCCCCTTGTGGTTACTTCCAGGTGGAAGAGATAGTGTTTTCTTTGACCTAGTCAGAGACATGACATATTAAATGTAGACTTCAGAAAGAGGTGGAAGTTATAAATTGTATGTTTTTAAAATGAACCTGAGACATGAAAGTCATATCAAATCTTTATTACGACCCAAGATCAGCATAGGTGAGAGCACTATAGAACAGCAAAAGATAGAAGTTAAGACGAGGGTACTTAAAATATATTTTAAGAGGAGTATATCTGCTCAGAGTTAATAGTGATAGAATTAGTATTTAAAATTTATATGGCTGCAGCTACTACTATGCCTATGATGTAGTATTGGTAGTTTATTTAGCTGAAGGACCTGCCAGGATTGTTCTTCTGATCCTACACACTGCAGCATAGAACCTGGCAATGTTGCAGGTGAAGGTGGGGCTTTCATCTGATAGCAGCCAGTGGGTGTATGTGGCCAGGATACTTGCAGAGATAGGAACTTGTTCCGGATGTCTCTATATAAAAGAGCAGATGCAGAGAACATGTTCTGTGGTTTCAATTTCTCTGGTGTCACAGGCACATTGTCTCTCCGACACTAGTATCCTTTGGAACTTTCCCCAGAACTGCAGAAGGAAGAACCTAACAGCGGGCAAAAAATGCTCTCTGAAGACTGGGTGTCTCAAGTTGGAGCAGGTACATGAAAGTGCTAATCTGATCAATCTGTTCTCAATCATCTCAGAGTGCAAAACACATCATATTTTCAACTAGCTCCACATGGGATCAAATTACAGATATAGGCTCAATGTCAGGGAAAATGTCTTAACTGTGAGAACAAAAAGACAACTGAATTAATTACTTTGCAGGGTGATGAGAGCTTCAGTGCTGGAGGCACCCAAGAGAAAATTGTACAACCATCTCTCAAATTGTTTGATTTATTTGATTATGTTCTAGAATATTTAACAATCTCTGTTGCCAGCAACTTGTACTCCTCTAAAGGTTTCCCTTGCTCAAAAGCCAGTCATATCCGACTCTAGGGTGCAGTGCTCATCTGTTTCAAAGCCATAGAGCCAGCGCTGTCTGCTGCTGCTGACGTTTCCATGGTCATGTGGCAACTGTTACCTTCCCACCAAAGTAGTCCCTATTTATCTACTTGCAATGTCTTGCTTTCGAAATGCTAGGTTGGCAGGAGCTGGGAAAAAGACGGGAGCTCATTCTGTCCTACAGTACTCAGGAATTGAACTGCTGACCTTCCGCATCCCAGTAGGCGTCTTAGCCACTTGAGCCACTGCAGTCCCTTTGTACTCCTCTAATTATTAATTATTAATGACTGATTGATTAATGATTGTTCTCCTCTAGCTCTTTATTCATTCAGCCCCAAAGTCCCCACTGTATGGTTTTCAAAACACAACAATGGTCTTCTACAGCAGCGGTCCTCAACCTTTGGTTTTTGGACTTCAACTCCCTAAAAATTGACTCAGGCTTCTGGGAGTTGAAGTCTAAAAACCAAAGGTTTGGGACCACCATTTTACAGCACACCAAAACCCTGGGGTTATCAAACAGCCATTTTGTTTGTCTTCCTCTGAAGTATGAGATTTCCTGCCCCCCCCCCCCCAAAAAAGTCCTGTCATTCTTGATATACTTATTTTCTGAGACAGATGAAGAATTCAGATCCCAGAGGCCCTCAGCCAACCTGGCCAGTGTAAAGGATTTGGAGATGGTGTTATAGGCCAAAACATTTTGAAGACTCCTGCTCTATAAATGCCTCTAACCTGAGCATGTTATAGCTACAACTGGTTTGTCTTCATGAAGTTGTTGGATACAAAGAGGTTCATCTTTAGAGGAGGGAATTAGGACTATTCAAGGTACATAACTTTTGGAAGTTTAGAAAACACTCTAGAATGTATATCAAGTATCAGTTTGACAAATATCAAATATCTAGCTTGCTGAAGCCTTTAACAACCTAATTTGTACACCACCATAATTCCCCACCATCTTCTTCTCATGCAGGTGCATTTCTACATGAAACCACAGAAAAAGGAAATACTGAAAAAATGATACCACATCTCTTTTCCTTGGTTTTAGCAGGGTTTGCCACTCACAAAGATCTAGTATTTCAAACTTAACTTAAAGGCTCCCTTTTTCAATCCACATATAACTTAACATGAGCCTACACAATGCATGGCACTAAATAATGCATGGCACTACATACTGTGTAGCCAGCTGAGCTCATAGCAACACCCTTGGTTTCATATTCTCAGTCAAACAGCAAAAACTGGCAGTTATCTGGCCTTGGTGTTGTCCCAAACATATTGGTACATTCCATTTTATTTATTTATTTATATTCATATTTATAAAGCCGCCCAACTCACAAAGACTCTGGGCGGCATACAATCTTAAAACCCTTAAAACAAGAACAGCCCCATTAAAACAAATTACCCCGCTAAAACCCCCACACATTAAAAAGTGGAAGATTACTTTGATATTAAACCAACCAGCAGGTAGGGGTCACTACATCTTCAGGACCCCACACCTGCCCTGACAGCCATGTTTTCAGATCTTTCCTGAAGGGCAGCAATTCCGTCTGCAGCCTTAGTTCCACTGGCAGGAGGTTCCATAGGGCCGGAGCGGACACAGAGAAGGCCCTCCTTCTTGTGCTAGAGAGACGGGCCCCTCTAGCAGATGGTACAAGCAGAGAGCCCCTCTGGTCCACTCTGGTTGGACAGACAGACGTTCTTGGGGCGATGCGGTCTCTTAGGTATCCTGGCCCACTACCATATAGGGCTTTAAAGTTAATGACCACCACCTTGAATTGCACCCAGAGGCAAACTGGAAGCCAGTGCAACTCCCAAAGCAGTGGTGAGGCGCGAGCATAACGCCCACACCCCATCACAACCCGAGCAGCCACATTCTGGACCAACTGCAGCCTCTAGATAGTCATCAAGGGCAGCCCCATGTAGAGTGCATTGCAATAATCTAGTCTAGAGGTGACCAGAGCATGAGTGACCATGAGTAAGGAGTCCCGGTCTAGAAGCGGGCGCAACTGGCGAATCACCCGAAGTTGGGCAAAATGTAATGCAACTGTTGATTGTGTACACCAAAATAAAAAATGGAGCAATGGGTCAAATTTGGATGATTCCACAGACAGGAATATAATAATGGGTATACAGTACAAATGTATAAATATGCATGAGAACATTTAACAAAATGGAAAGATTGAAAAATATGGATTTAGGAAATAATCCAAAAAAGAAGCAAGGGTTTGTTTTTTTACATGCAGAGGTCTAAATAACTCATGGACAAAATACCTAATGGATTTCCTTCCATTAGGTAGGGCAGCAGAAATAAAATACATCCATATGCTGGACACCCTTCACAAAGGTTTGAATATTAGTCAGGGGTTTCTGGGATGTTACCAAATTTGATACACAGATTGTTATATGCTGCTATATATGTTGTATGTTATATGCTGTTATATTATACCACCTTCACATAAACATTTCAGTAGAATTCTCATTCACAACATAGGTTGTCTCACAGAACAAAGGATAAACTCACACAATTGTCAATAGATGCTGAAGGTTAAACTCATTAGCAAATATAGGAATTTTTCTTGTATCCTCCTACTATTTGCAATTCAAAAGGGCAAAAATTCACAACTAATCCGAAAACAACCAGAGATCATCTGCTATTACCAGTTGTAAAAAGCCATATTGATTTGTATACTTATCTGTTATGCTAACCATTCACTCTGTACCTCTTGTACCTGATGTATGAAAATTGATACCATGAAGTCTCCTATGTCTGACGAAGTGGACTTGATCCACAAAAGCTAACATTAAAATACAGCAGTTAGGCTTTAAAGTACTGTACTACAACTTTTTAATTTTGTTCTGTTTACTCTCTGATACCTACCTCTATGGACACTTATTTGAACACTCAAATTTTCTAGATTCTAGAAGATCTCATTGGCTATTTCACTATTGATGCAAAGTTGTTATGCTTCACAAAACTGAGTACTCAGCTTTCTATATGTCGTTTGGAAGACAAATAATGCAAGCTCTGAACATCTTCCAAAATTGCTTGTACACATAAGCTTTCCTTACCTTGTAAAATTGCTTATTATGCTGCCCTCTTCAATTGTTGTATCTTTAATATTGTTTTACATAAACACTCTAATTATTATTTTATAGTATACAGACTTCTTAGGGGTTTATTTTAGTAAGTGGTACTGTAAAACTGTGTTTAAATCACTCCAGCAATCATACCAAATAAAGAAAAACCTGTTTGAAGATTTTTTTAAAAATCAAAATCTTAACCTATAAATCCAAGGGTTAACCGTTGGAACTTGCTATAGGTTGCTATGCCTCGCCCTACTTGCCTGCACTCACCCTTCGTGCACACGGCCGATCTGGGTCCGCAGGTCAACAAAGGATTGAGAAAACAGGCAGTGGGGCAACAGCCCCACAAACGCGAAAAAAGGGAAACAACTTCCCTTTCCCAATGTTCTTTGCGCCGCGCCCACCACAGCCAATCAGGCTGAGAGGCGCGACCACAAAGAACATTGAAAAACGCGGTGTGGCCAATCAAAATTGAGCCGCAGCAAAAAAAACGCACCACAACCACAAATCACAAACCCATAACTACAAGCCCCAGAGTCCTGCGCGACATAAGCGCGCAGAACGCTGAGGAAACCGGCATCCGAAAAATTAAAAAGAAAAACAACTCACCGCCTCACAGCCAAGTACACACCAGCCGGCTTTCTTTCCCTCACCAACAGCGCCTGAAACTAAGCGGTTTCTTCTCTTTAAAAACCGAGTTGTTTTAAGGAGGGGGGGAATCGATCCACTCTCCCTGGTCTCCTGGGTCCAGAAGGGTTGGGGGGACATACCCCTTTTGTCCCCCCAAACCTCTCAACCCCAGGGGAGCCAACGGAGAGGGGGGTCGCAACCCCTCACCCACTGATATTAAAGGGGAAACCCCGATCTACTTTCATGACTCCACACACTCAAAGCACCATAACACAATAAAGCCCCCCTCCCCACCACCTAGCCCACACTTCCTAACCCCCAACAACCATGCCCCTCTCCCCACCACCTAGCCCACCCTTCCTAACCCCCAACGACCATGCCCCTCTCCCCACCACCTAGCCCACCCTTCCTATCCCCCACTGACCATGCCCCCTCCCCACCACCTAGCCCACCCTTCCTAACCCCCAACGACCATGCCCCCTCCCCACCACCTAACCCACCCTTCCTAACCCCGAACGACCATGCCCCCTCCCCACCACCTAGCCCACCCTTCCTAACCCCCAATGACCATGCCCCCCTCCCCACCACCTAGCCCACCCTTCCTAACCCCCAATGACCATGCCCCTCTCCCCACCACCTAGCCCACCCTTCCTAACCCCCAATGACCATGCCCCCTCCCCACCACCAAATAAATAAATTTTTAAAAATTACTAAAATCACAGTCAAAAACTTCCAAAAATACACAAAAACAAAAATACCAAAAACAATACGAAGTAAATAAAAACACAATCAAAAACAAAACAAACAGACAAAAAATACAAATTCCAACCCCCGCCCACCCACCCCCCCGCCCACACACACACACAAAAGAAAGAAAACAAGCAAACTTACCAAAAGATGTCCTACCTCCACCAGGACTGGAAAAGAAATGAATAAAGAAAGAGACTACTTACCAGAAGAAGCTCCACCCAGAGCCAGGAAAGAAAAAACAGTCAAAATACAATAACCCCTACCAGCACCACCTGTTGGCCACAATAGTAAAAACAATTCAAAAACACACAACAGCTCCAAACAAAAGGCCACAAGAGTAAAAACAAATCAAAAACAACACAAATTCACAATTTTAGACAAAAGGTCACACCAATAAAAACAAGTCAAAAACATTACACTAAAACACACTTTAACACAAATCACAAACATATGTCAATAAAATACAATAGAAACTTTTAAAAATCCTGTGCTGAGTTTTAACTCAAATTTAAACCCAAAACATCTAAACACATTTTAAAAACATTGAATGTAAAAAACATTTACTTTTACATTATTAAAATTATGACCTACGGTACAACTAATTAAAAAAAAAATCAAAAAACTAAAACATTATTCGCTTAGATAAAACAATTTGAAAAAATTATATCATACTTTGTTCTTTTATTAATCCTCAAAAAAAACCAAAAAAGCAGATCACAGTTAATAACAGCCAAGCCAAACATTTTTTACATAAATAAACATTTTAAAAATTAAAATTACAGACTAAGCAATTTTTAAAAAACATTAACACAATTTAACCTTCTAACACAATTTAAAACAGCCCGGCAATGCCGGGCAAGCTCTGCTAGTACTATATAGAAACTTATAAAGCAGATTCTGGTTGGAAAGAACAGAATTTTGAAACAAATTAACTGTGACTAAATTATACTTGCTGTTACCACCTTAAGAAGAAAGTCTAGGAAGTCTCACACTTTTCTGTTTAGCTTGTTACTGAAAACATTCGTTCTTTTTCAAACTGTAATTTACAATTGACAAATAAGCATGCCTTTTCTGTGGAGTTCCTAAGGTATTCATCCATCCATCCATCCCACTCCATATCAAGTGAGTAGTCTTCAAAAACAACTAGTGCAGTAGCCCCCAATCTTTTCAGACATAGGGGCCCCATTAGAGTGCCCAATGCTTAAAGAGGGCCACATCATATATCAAAATGTAATAAAATTATTAATTTACTTATTTAGATCAAAAGTAAAGACTCAGCGGTCAATGAAGAAATGTTAATTTGAATGCAATCCATTTTGGAAAAATATTTTACTGTGGAATCCTTTTATCTAGCTAGGCATGCCTACCTAGTCAGTGTGCTTTTTTTGGCTGCTTTCTGTTAGCCAAGGCATTAATGTCCAAGTTAAGGTTTGTAACAGATATCCTAAAAACAGCATGTAAATCTTGTCCTACACTTTGATTTCACAATTGGAAAATGTTTGTTCACAGATGGATGTGGTGCCAAAGACTGTGAACAAGTTTGCAGAAAATTTCTTCAGGATGTCAAATATATCAGGTAGATCAGAATAGAAATAGAACAGGTTATTTTCTTTGTAAATGTTTCTGAGATGATCACTGGCTTGCAAATAAATTAGTTCCACCTCAAAAAAAGTTACAGTACAGTACAGTACTTGCATCTTCTGGTATTACTTCAAATAGATTTTGAAACATTCTTATTTCTCTTCTGTGCAATCAGTGAATCTGTTCCAATGTTCCAACTGTCTTGATCAGGGGTTCTCAACCTTTTCAAGCTGAAGGCTGGGTCACACTCCCTCAGGCAGCTTCAAGGGCTGGACAGCCATTTTGCCCTGCCAGCCACACATGGCACTTCCGGGTGTGGTGGAGGCGGTGGAGGGCCACATGAAATGGTGTAGCAGGCCGCATCCGGCCCCCGGGCTGTAGGTTGAGAACCCCTGGTCTTGATGAATGAAGCCTCTAGAAATGTTTGCTACAAAACACTTTTTTTGCAAAAATAACAAGCCCCAAATATTGATGAGCTGAAAAAGCAAGGAAGACATGCACAGAATTTCCCATCCTTCTTCTTTGCCTCTTTTAAAAAAAAGTTACTTAAAAGGAATCCATGCCTTACTGGGTCTGATATGAAGCGATGAACATTAATTATATCTGATTTCCAATCTGGCAATACAAAGGACCCAAAAAAGAATGACATTATGGTCAGTTATACTGGCTGTGTTTTCACAGAGAACAAGTTCCTCAGGTTTCACCTTCCTTCTAAATTTTGTTCTATAGTGCTCTCACCTGAAATTTGGGACATATCATGAGCCCCATCTGCTTCCATTCTTCTCACGTAGTCTGAAAGAAAGAGAAAAAGGAAATCTTAAGTTTAATATGAGGCTCAAAATCATAGAAGTGGGGAGGGAGAGAGAAGAGAAGGAGAGAGGGAAAATATTTCCTATTTAACTATGAGATTATCTGGCAGGACTAATGCATTTCCCCCCTTTCTTTCCCATCCTGCATACTTGTGGGGGTATCAGGCTGGAGCAGACCTTGATCCTTTTAAAAAGAGCATTACAAAGATTTATAAAAATATCATTACAAGCACAGAAGAACCAAATTTGTTATTTATTGTTAATTTCCTACTGCATAATAACCCAAAATGCAAACTGACTGCAACAAAATTAAGCAGAAAATTAAATGGCCCTGGGTCATTGTAGGCAAAGAATTCATTCTCTTGGCTGATCCATAGTTATGTTCTTTCTAATTTACTGAGCATGCATCGATGAACCTTGAGTCAGCTTGGTGACACGCGTACAATCAGCAATCAAAAAACGAAGCAATTTGCTGAAGAATGTCTCATTTATCCAGGCAGGCCTGCATATCTGAACAGCAACCGCCACTACTTCCATTAATAATGAATACACCTCAAGCAGCGGCAGATGGGCAAAACAGCAGCTTCAGTCTTTTGGCCCTCTCATGCTCGACAGTGCTTTGCTTCAAACCACATCAGGTTTCTTCTACATGGGGAGAAGAAGCGCTCCCCAAAATAGCAAACCAAGCCCTGGAGAGAAAGGGAACCCGGGCCTTCCTGTTTTGCTAACAGATGGCCTGGCTCCACAGATTTGTAACAAATACTGGGAAGCTGCTTTGCCCTTCTGTTGTAACACATAATGTTCTAAAGAATAACGTTGCAAAGTGACCACAAACACCAGGGGAAAGCATTTCCTGGGTTAGTGAGGTAGAAAGAAAAGTCAGTCTTTTCTAGGACTGGGAGTCTATAAGTCTGAGGTCTCAAGAGCCTGGTGTGGACATCTGCTGGCTCTTTCGATATTAAACACTTTGCTAGAACAGGTATTCTCCAGGTCACCCAGGCAATGAACAGCTCTGGCAACTCGGGTAATCTCTCTTCAGGAATACACTAGAACTTGCGTACCTTCGTTTTGCTACAGAGGCCTTCTACTGCCTTTATGAAGAAGGCCTTCTTCCTGCATGCCACTGTGCAAAATTTTCCCCAGTTTGATGTAGTTTTCTTCAAAGATTTGATACAAACGGGACATTAAAGAGCAGGCTGCACAAACTGTAGCCCACCAATGAATCACATATAATCATATGTATACAAACCCATGCTACATAAAGTGCCTATGCTTGCTGCTTTTTTGGATAAGAAAAGGAGTAATTGTATCAAGCACCTCATGTCATAGTCCACATAGCAATGGCTGGTGTGTTTTTAAAGTAGGACAAACTTGTCCTTCAAAAATATTTCTCCAACAGGCCTTAAGAATCTCAGCGCCACTGTTTTATACTAGGGTTGTGACATCTCAGAATTCGGCTGAGGGTACATACAAGTACATAGGAAATGAAAATGAAAACAACTTCAAGCTTCTGGCCAGGCCTGTATCATTCATCTCCGCCTCCTTCTTTGGGGAAATTAAATATCCCATGGATGCTGAACCAATTCCATTTCAGGTACTGTACGGATGTGAGAGCTGGACAATTAGGAAAGCTGAACGCAGAAGAATAGATGCCTTTGAAATGTGGTGTTGGAGGAGAGTTTTGAGGGTACCTTGGACAGCGAGGAGAACAAATAGGTCAATCTTAGAAGAAATCAACACTGACTGCTCATTGGAAGGTCAAATAGTAAAGATGAGGCTAAAGTACTTTGGGCATCAAATGAGAAGGGAGGATTCACTTGAGAAGGCCGTGATGTTGGGAAAGGTGGAGGGCAAAAGAAGAAGGGGGAGGCCAAGGATGAGATGGATAGATGGTATTGTAGACACAATGGGCACAGAACTGGGAGGACTGAGGGGGATGGTGGAGGACAGAGGCGCCTGGAGAACGATGGTCCATAGGGTCGCAAAGGGTCGGAATCGACTGTGCGACTGAACAACAACAACAACACAAAACCTTCTTGTTGGTTTCTTTTTTCCAAGGAGAAAAAATAGTAGTGAGATAAGAACAACAGCCCAATACTTAAGATAAAAATGATGCTTTATTCCCTAATAGGAAGAGAAGGAGGAAGCAATGCCCAGATCAGATAGAGTATAATTGTTATGGTGAACCTTGGCACTCCAGGTGTTCTAGGACTTCAATTCCCAGAACCCCAAGTACGCACAGGAAACCAATTCGTGTGGATTAACAGAGACTTGGGCTTCTGGAAACTGAAGTCCAAGAACACATGGAGAGCCAAGGTTCGCCATCACAGAAGTATAACTTTCTTATATTCTACCATCTCAGCAGCTTTACTGATTAGAACTGCTGCCAGCATATAACTATAAGTCTAAAATCATCATCATCATCATCTCCTCCCACTGTCACCATAGAGATCCCCCTCCCATTACTACTTGTAGTGTTGAGAGGCATTGTGATCATTATGACTGTGGGAGAGCAAGGATACTATTTACCTGTATACCATAACTGCTTTGAGTTACGCTCCTTTACCAAATTCATTATGCAAACTGTTCTTAGCATCACATGTTCCTAAACCCTTAAAATCTGACTTTAGAAGACCTTGCAAACCTGTTTCATTCCAAAAATTTTACAATGATGAATATCTATTAACTTTAACCTCCATACCTGTCAAGTATCCCATATTGGCCCGTTTGGCCATGATTTCCCACATTTTAGCACTCGTTCCTCCCCTTCCCCGCCGCCGTCCCGTATTTTGAACGGTGGGGAAAAGGGTTAATGCACATGCGCACCCATCACAAAGGGGTTCTGCGCATGCACAGTAATTTCCCGTATTTTCCAGAGCTGCGCTTGATGGGTATGTTACCCTCACTTGGAATTTAAGAGAAACTCTGTAATGCGGCTGGGCACCAGATACCCAAGTATCAGTAGTTCACACTTCTGCATGATGCAAGCCCAACTTCCTCAAGCATGCATAACTGTATGTGCAAAGTATTCCCACTTATTTCATCCATTTAGGCTAACCTTTATTCCTCATGCATGAGCAGTAATAACATTTCCCTCTCAATGACAACACTTCTTAAGAAGGTTAAGAATCTTGTTTAGATTTT
Organism: Bradypodion ventrale; assembly: GCA_035047345.1. Classification (NCBI taxonomy): domain Eukaryota; kingdom Metazoa; phylum Chordata; class Lepidosauria; order Squamata; family Chamaeleonidae; genus Bradypodion; species Bradypodion ventrale. Next base: position 52,886,203 of record JAWDJE010000006.1, read on the forward strand.
CATCTCACAGATGAGGAACAAAAGCTACTGAAAGCTCAATAGTAATTTATTGTCAAACAAAAATGTTGGTCTTTCTAAGAGCAGTTAAAAAAGCAAAGCTGGACGTTTTGCTTCCAGGACCTTTCATCATCATCATAATCACCATCACCACTAACCTGATCCTAAGGATACACTTGTTAATATAAAGAGTCCAGCTTCTCTTTATGACATCAAAAAAGGTAAATAAGAAGGTAGAATGTATGTTTATAATGCCATTTGTGCAGCACCAACCATTCTGGTCTTTCTCACTGAATTGGAATCTTCCCCTTTGGTGGCAATGACTATATAGGAACGGGACCATCCCAAAACAATTTGCTACCTGAAGCAAACAACAAATCATGCCCTTTCCTTCCAAGTACAGAAACTGATCAGACTGACAACTGAATCTCTCACTTCAACAGTGTAATAAGCAGTGGTGGCATTCAGCAGGTTCGCCCCAGTTCGCCAGAACCGGTAGCAGAAATTCTGGCTGGCCCCGCCCATCCAAGCTTTGAAATAAAGTTCAGTAAAACCTCGGATAAAAAGCACCTAACTTAGAGACTAACTTGCTTAAAGAGCAGAATTTTCTCTAAACAGTCGCCCTCGCTTAACAACTAAAAACAACCAAAAACTTGCTTAACGACTAAATCAGGGTTCACAATCTCCCCCCACCCCAGAAGTCAGACAAGTAACTCACATGTTACTAAGTTGAACTGAAATTTGGGGGGTGTAGAATTAGAACTTAGACATTTTTAGGCTAAACATCTGTACTATTCAGCCCACATGCCATAAGGTAAAGGTTGCCATAATTCTCTCCCACAAAACAGGGACAGAATTATACTTGACAGAAATTCTTGCATGTAATCGTCTTTACATTAGGTTTTCCGTTTCGTAGACATTTGGATTTTTGCCATAAACATAAAAATTATAAATGATGCTGGCGATTAAAGATTAAATAAAATACAATATTACAATTATAATTCTGAATTGCACCAAGTGTGTGTGTGTGTGTGTAATACCTGTTAGGTATTCCTGTTTTTCTCTTGTGTTTAACTTCAATTTATGGTCAGTGACAAAAAGGTGTCATTTTAAAAATTAACAGGCACAGAACCTTCTCAGCACTATTAACCCGAAACAAGCAGCCCTGCCTGAGAGCTGGCACTTTCAGCTTGAAGCCAGGTCTTCCTGAAGGAAATCCAAGCAGGGAAACTCAGACACCATCCCGGGACTCGTCTCCCTCTCTGGCTCAGAGCTGCAAATTCAAAGCTGCTCCCAGCTCAGCTCCTCGGTAGCAGAGAAAGAAGGCGAGTCCCTGGAGGTGTCCCAAGTTTCGCTAATCAACGGGGAGGCAAAGGAGGTGGGAAGGAAATGGAGAACCAAGGTGGGAAAGTCAGGGCTCCGGACTTGAATAGCAAATGCCCGTGCACGAGCAAAGCCCTGCTGCAAAGTCCACGTGGGGCTGCTTCAAGTCACTATTTCGCACCTTTTCCTCTCTTGCAAGAGCTGCACCAGAAAGAAGGAAAGGCTCAGAAAGAGAGGAGAGGCAAGTAAGACGAAAATCCCGGGCTTTTGCAAGATTTTTAATGAACTGGGAGGGACAAGGATTTCCCGGGTTTCTGAGACAAATGGCAACTCTACATCAGGTCACCCCAAATGATGCAAGATGCAACTATTTTCTCATGCTTTTTAAAACCATCTTAGGAAGTAGCTTTGTTTTATTTGCTACTTTGTTTTATTTTTTAAGCAGCAGAGTTCAGAAGAAGAAGAAAGAAAAGAAAAAGTAGTAGTTATTTCTGAAGGAAGTTGATATCCTAGGCAAATTAGTACCCAGAGTGTTCAGCTATCGAAATCTTTCCAATTAGTACTAATCTACTACAGCAAAGAAATAAAGATCCAGCAGTTAAACAAGTTTTAAAGGGTAATAAATGCTCTGTGGTTAATACAGTAATTAAGGAAAAGCTTTTAAAATATTTTTTATCCATTTCTCAAACAAATGCTGATTTTTCAAGAGAATAGAGTAGACAAATCTTGTGGGGAAATTAGTAAGAATATACTTCACTGAATTTTCTCCCTACTTCAAATGTAGTGAAATATTTACTCATAAAGCAGCAAAGGTAACTTGTGAGTTGGGAAATTGAACTTTGGGGTGAGTTGTCTCCTCTATTCAGCCTATGAGTTGGCCATGGACAATGATAAGGTAAATGTAACCACATTCATTTCTGCTCCACACTTTGCATTAACAGTTATTTCTTCTAGGTTAGTGAGTAGTAGGAAATAACCTTCTATTGCAAGCATTCGCAACCTATGGCCAATGAGCTAAACCTGGCCCCTGACGCAATTCCATTCGACCCTCCATGTGTGAGTCAGCAGAAGCACCTAAGGCTAGTCACATCACCGCCTCTTCCACTTACTTGCTGAATCATTGAGTGGAAAAGTATTTTAAATACAGTGGAACTTCTCCCCTCCGTTTCTGGAATTGCTGCATTTTTGGCAGCTTAAAAGCAGCATTCAGCATTTCCGGGGTGGGGGAGAAGGATCAGCTGTTTGTTGGGTCATTACCAGGGATGGCCACTAGAGGGTGCAAAGCGCAGTTTCCCACAGGAATACACTGAAGGCAGAGGCAAGCTGAGGCAGGAGAGGTAGGAAGGCTCCTTTTGTTTACCTTTGTGTGGGGGGGACGGGGAGATTATTTTTGAAATAAGGGAATTTTGTTTTTGTTTTCTGATATTCCTAAAATAAGGAAGTTATTTGTTAAGTTGCATGCAAAAGTTTCTGGTGAGTGCACTCAATTTTGCAAAGCACTAGAAAGTTTGCTTTCTTTTTTTTTTTATAAATTTTTATTAATTTTTTAAAGCATAAGACATAAAACAATCATTTTATACATAACAGAAATAATAAAATTTTTTAACAAAGATAAAATCATAATATAAAAAATAAGACAGACTGTATATTACATACACTTACAGACTTCATCACCCTGGTGCTATATACATTGTCCTAGGGGGTTGTGGGATCTCCCATTCATTTCTATTGTTCCCAAAATTTCGTTTGGTCTGGTGTCAATTTTTTTATTCCGTCTCTTGTCAATGAGTATTCCACAAATTTTCGCCATATTTTCCAAAATCTACTTTCTTTTATTATACCTTTCTTAAGGTTTAGTTCCCATGTTAGTTTTTCATTCAATGCGAGGTCCCGCATCTGCCCGTACCAATCCTGCACTTTTAACGTTATATCACTTTTCCAATTTTTTGCAATACACATTCTTGCCATTACTAACATCATAGACAACAACTCTTTCTTATCGTTATCTATTTTAATATTCTCAACATCTGTCAGTAAGGTGGTATCTGGCCCCAATCTGAGACGTACTCCCATAATTTTCCCTATCTCGATCTCGATTTTTGTCCAAAAGTTTTCTACCTCTTTACATTCATACCACATATGAACATATGTGCCCAAACTGTTTTTACATCTCCAGCACATTTTATTGTTCTTCTTATCCATCTGGTGCAGTCTCACGGGTGTCAGGTACCACCTCCATAACATTTTAAAATTGTGTTCCTTTATTCTGACCGATAGGGATCTCATAATTCTTTTTTTCCATTTATTTTGCCATTCCTTTTCCGTTATTTTCAAGTTCAAATCCTGTTCCCATGTATTTCTTAATGCTTCTTGTGGGTTGCCTTCTGTGTTTATTATCTTATAAATTTTACTAACCAACCCTTTAATACCAATTTCCTCCTTCCTAATTTTCCAAACTAGTTCCTCAAATTCCGTCCTGTCTCTTTCTAAGCTTCGTTCCCTCCAGTATTTATTATTCCACTTATTCACCATAATTATCTGAAACCAATTCAACTTCATCTGGGTATATAGCTCTCTTTTCCTCCCATCATCTTTACAGACTCGTATCCAATCTTTCAACAGGAGAACCCTATTTGTCAACAAAATTTCCTTAATCTCGTTATCCAATCTTATTGGGAAGTTATTCAAGTCTTCTATTTCAATTATCGGTGAGATGTTTGGGGCCAGTTTCATTTTAACTTTCTTCCATACTCCCAACATAGATCTCATCATTCTGTTTTTAACCGATATTTTTCCTGTTTCCTTGTCTAAAAAAAGACTCTTACCAACTTCCTTTACTTCCTTCATCTCGATTTCCTCCCAGATAACCGACTCCTTCATCAATATCTTAACTACGTTCTTTATCTGGAAGGCTTTATAATAATTCTTTAGATTAGGCATTCCTAAACCACCTTCTTTCTGAGGTAAATACCACATTTTCTTTAAAATTCTAGGTCTACGTCCCCCATTACAATAACTATCAAATAGTTTTTGAAATTCCTCAATATCTTTATCTATCAGCTGGATTGGTAAGGCATCAAATAAAAAATTTAACTTTGGTAGTAACATCATTTTCGTCAATGCTATTCTGCCAAACCAAGACAGCTTCAGTTTTTGATATTGTGAAATTTTAGTCTTAAGTTCCCTCTTTTGTTTATCATAATTTAGTCTTTTCAGGTCCTCTGGATTGTTAGATATATTTATCCCCAGGTATTTCAAGCTCCCTTTAATCTGTAATTTAAATTCATCCCTTATTTTCCTTTGCTCTTCTTTTTCAATATTATTTAAAATCAATTCTGATTTTTCCCAATTTACCTTCAGACCTGTAATTTGTTCAAAATCCTTTAGATGCTTTTGAATCCTTTCCATGGTTCTTCTGGGGTGTTTCATAATTAACAAAGTATCATCTGCATATAAACTAATTTTATTTTCCAATATTCCTTCTATGTTTTTGTCTTCTCTTATTATGTTAGCTAGTATTTCCATCACCATAATAAATAATATTGGAGATAGGGGACATCCTTGCCTTGTTCCTGCCTCTAATCTTAGTTCTTCTGTTAAGCCATCGTTAACCCTGATTTTAGCGTATCCTTGTTGGTACAGTTGTTCTATTGTCTTTATGAACCTATTACCGAATCCATAACTCTTAATTATCTCGATAATTGTTACCCATTGTACAGAATCAAATGCTTTAAAAATATCTAGTGATAGTATACCTACTTTCTCTTTATTTTGTCTTGCCACGTCTATTAAATTTAGTACTCGCCTTACTAAATCAGCCATATGTCTCCCTTTCACGAAACCGGCCTGGTCTTTATTTATATATTTATCCATAAAACTATTCAGTCTATTTGCCAATATAGCCGTAAAAATCTTAGCGTCTTGGTTTATTAGGGAGATAGGTCTATATGATTCTACTTTTTCTAAATCTTTTCCCGGTTTTGGTAATAAAACAATTATTGTTCTATACCACGATGCAGGTACCTGTTCCCCTTTAAGAATACCATTATAGATTTTTAACAATTTCGGAATTACTATATCCTTAAATTCTTTATAGAACTCAGCAGGTAATCCATCCTCACCGGGTGCTTTATCTACTTTCAGTTTATTTATTACTTTTTTTATCTCTTTTTCAGTTATTAATTCTTCCATTCTTTGTTTATGCTCTTGACTTATTTTGTTTTTGATTTGCATTTCCAATCTATCTTTTAATTTATCTAGATTTATCTTCTTTTTAGAGTATAGGGCTTGATAGAATTCTCTGACCACCTTACATTTGTCTTTGGTCTTATTATGTCTTATACCCTCCTTATCCACTAATATCCCTATTTCTCTTCTGCCTCTCTTTTCTTTAGCCGCTCTTGCCAGCATTTTTGAGTTTTTGTTACTATATTCAAAATATTCTCTTTTTAAATATGTTAGATCTCTTTTTACCTTTTCCATGTCATTTCCAATTAATTCCTTCCTTAGTCCCTGCATCTTTTCATATACTTTTCTATCCTTAGTTATTGCATGTATCTCCTGTAACCTTTTAATCTCTTTTTCTGTTTCTTCTTGCTTACTTTTTAATTGTTTATTTCTAATACTTGCCAACCTAATACTTTCACCCCTAAATATTGCTTTCATGGTATCCCATACGATACCAATTCGTACTTCCCCTGTATCATTCCACTTCCAATTTTCTTCCCATTTTTCTACCATTTGATCTTTACTTTTTTTATCTCTAAACAATCTGGTGTTATATCTCCAATTTTTCGGGCTCTTTATAGCATCTATTTTCAATTCCAACAATACTTTTGCATGATCCGATTCTTTAAATATTCCAATTTCTATACCATCTAAGTTACTTATCAAATTATCCGTGACAAATATATAATCTATTCTGGAATATGTATTGTACACTTGTGAGAAATATGTATAGGCCCTTTCCTGCCCTTTAAGTATTCTCCATGTATCTTTCAACCCCAAGGATTTCAACCAATTATTTAACACAAACGTCTTATTTCCACCTACACTTCTCTTCATATTCGTGCTATCTATATTTGATCCTACTAAATTAAAATCTCCCCCTACAATCATTTTTGTTGCTTTTTCCTTCTCTAATATTCGGTATATCTTATTTAAAAACCTGTTTTGATGTTCATTTGGCACATACAAATTCACCAGCATTATTTCCTCTTCTTCTATTTTCCCCTTTATTATCAAGTATCTACCTTCTGGGTCTGATATACTTATTATCATCTCGAATCCCGCTCTATTTGATATCAAAGTTGCGACCCCCCTAGCCTTTGAGGAACCATATGCTTTTTCGTAAACTTGGGTCCATCCTAAGAATAATTTATTAGTTTTTTCCGAATTCTGATGGGTCTCCTGAAGAAAAATTATATCCGGTCTATCTTTTCTGAGTGCCGCTTCCAACCTCCTTCTCTTCACTTGACAACCAGTACCTTTCACGTTCCATGTTAATACTTTTACATCCTTCATCTATTATGTATCTCCCACCCTTTTTTTACAATTCCCACTTCCTCCCACGGACATGTGATCAACATATAACATTTCCTTCACCTTATACAAAAAAATAATAGTAATAATAAAAAAAGAAAAAACATCTAAAAGAAAAAATACACTAAACAATCTACTACTCTCCCTCCCCATTTCTTTTTCTTTTTTTACAAATGGCCTCCGAAATTCAGAGGGGGGAGGGGGGGGGTGCAGTCATACATAGGGGTCTGGATTGGGCCTGAACCTACTCCCCGTCCGGAGCTATTCCTCCTTCTGCCCCTTTTGGCATATTCTCATTTCCATTGCTATCCCTTCTTCTATAACCACCAGATATAATCAATTCTTCCTTCAAGTCAAACCACTCTTTAGTTCCTGCTTCCAATAATTTGGCATCTGTCATTACGTCCAAGACATTAATATCTTCATTAATTAAATATCTTCTTCCCAAATAAAAAAAACTTAATTGTCTTGGGAATTTCCAATTGTATCTTATTCCCTTTTCCTGGAATCTTTTTGTGATTGGCTTCATCGACTGTCTCCAAAAACGATCCTCCATTGGAATGTCGTTGTACACTTCAATATCATGGCTTTCTACTTTTAAAACCTCTGGTCCTTTTTCACGTATAAGCGCCATTAACCTCAGTTTATCTGATACATTAGCAAATTTTAACATGACATTCCTTGACCCAGTTTTGCCCCTTCTTGAACCGAGCCTAAATACATTTACCACCTCATGCGGCGTGAAGCCATCTTCCATAATTTCGTCAAGCCATTTCACTATTCTTTCTTTTAATTTGTCTGGTGAATTCTCTGGGAGTTTTCGAATTATAACATTTGCTTTTCTTAATTGTTCTTCTACGTTTTCCAATCTCTTTTCATGGTCCCCAACCTTATTTTCTCTTTCCTTTTCTTTCCTTCTTAAGTCCATGACCTCTACTTTTATCGTTGCTTGTTCTTTTTTTATCTCTTCTTGCTCTTTTTTAATGGTCTTTGTTTCCTCTTTCATGCCTTCAATTCCCTTCATAATGTTTACTACCATAGCTTGCAAATCCTGTTTCCATTCTGTTCTAATATGAGCAATCATGTTTCCAATATTATTCCCCAGGGCATCAAATTTCTCGTTAAGGATTTCAAATTCAGATTTAGTTCCTTCTCCTCCCCCTGTCGCCAATGTCGTTGGTGTTGTGGCCATGGACATGGTTACGATCGTTGTTGGTGTTGTTCCTGCTATCGCCGCTGTCGTTGACACTGTTGTCATAACTGTTGTTGTCGTTGTTACTTTCGCTGTTGTTATCACGATTGATTTTACCGCAGATGGAGTAGGCGCCGTTGGTGATATTATTGTCTTCTGTTGCTGCTGCTGCTGTAATTGTTGTGCCATCTTTTTCACTGTCTCCTGTTCCTCCAAGTCCTTTATCTCTTGTTGCATTGCTTTTTTCATCTCTTCTTCCTCCTCATCCAATCTTGTAAGCCTCCTGAAACTTCTATCCGAGGACGTTGGTCTTTGCACTCTTGTCCAAGCCAATTTCTTCTCCTTCTCTTTCCCTCTCCCCTGCCGTTTCATTCAAATATATTTCTAATTGCTTATTGTCAATTTGCATACAAGGTTTAGTCGTTCAAAATTCACCATATATTTTAACTCTAACCAGTTTTATTAAACTTTTCAAATACAGTACTTAACCCTTATCCCCTCCTCCCCCTCCCTCTCTCTGTCTTATATATGCGTGTGTATTTACAAACACATATACACACACATGTATACCCAGAGAGTCATTCAAACCTCCGTGGTCCCAATTTAATTTAATTTAATTAATTTCCCTCTTATATTTTTATCTACTTTAATATTTCCCCCCCCCACAAAAGTAAAAATAGAATAAAAATAAAAACAAAAAGGAATAAGAAATAAGAAAAGGAAAAAAAACTAAAAAACTAAAAAAGAAGCAATTAGAAAACTCTTATTTGAAAAATATTTAAAAATTAAAAAACTTCAAACCAGGCAAGAAAAAAAGAAAACAAAAATAACAGCAATTGGAAAAAAGAAAAGGAAAAAGAAAAGAAAAAAAGAGAAAAAAAATTTTTTTTTAATCTCAAAAATTTTTAACTGTAGGGGGAGCCAACTTTCTATTGTAAATTGCAAACGTTATCCAGATCTCTTTTAAGGAGAGGAAAAGGAAGAGTCAACAGAAATAAGAATGACACTGATGAGTTCCCTTTCCTGTTCTCCAAAGTTCCAATCTACAAGCAGTTTATTTCTCAGGGAACTGCGCCACGGCACCTTCTTACTTCTCTTTGTATCTCCAAAAGAAAAATATGCAGGGACAGACTTATCGTCTCTCTTCTTCTTTAAAAGCCAATACTCCTAGACCACAGCATAATAGCGAGAGGGGGAGGCAAGGCAAAGGGAAAAAGAAATCAAAAAAAAAGGAAAGCAGGAAATACTGTCTTGCCTCCTTTGCTTAGCTGCTTATTTGTCCACTCCCACCGGCATAAAACATTTCAAAAGGGGGAAAAAATAGAAAAAAAAATCAGTCTCTTTACTTCTCCTTTCTATTTCCCCCTTTCTCTTTATAAATCTTTACCGCTTTGCTCACCCTCAGACTTCTTCGCTTCTCCTCTTTGCTCCTTTCCAGCGCCTCGGAACTCCGTATGTCTCCGATTGGGGGGCGGCGAGACTGAGCCAGCCCGCTGCAGAATCTTCTTTCAGCCCCCCAACAAGCTTACTTTTCGTTCCGACGTCCACTTATGCTTTGCCCACACTTTTGACCACTTTTACTAAAACGCCGCTCTCCTCCCGTTTCCAGAATTTCCGTTCTTCGATCAGGAGCTCTGGGGACTCGTCGCCATTACAGGTCGCCCATCCCCCCACTCTCAAGATCGAAACTCTGTCCTACCTCCTTTTCTCGGCGCTGCTTTGGGGCATCCAATATATTTTCCACTGCTAATTTTCCTTCTCTTTTTCCTAATCCATTTTTCAGCCGGTTTCAAGGACTATTTTCACTTTAAAAAAGTCACTTTCTTTTCTCTCCTTTCCGAGCGGAGAAAAGCTCGTCCCTCTCAGCCCTCCATCATGACACGCCCCCCGAAAGTTTGCTTTCAAAAACAGAGGCACCAGTGTTGAATTCATTGTTGTTGCTTTGGGGCATATTGGTTTGTTTGTTCTGTATTTTATTTGTTGTGTGTTTTTAATTATTATCTGATATTGTGTGTATACCACCCAGAATGGGAAATTTATAAATAATAAATAAATAAAAATTCTATTAAAAGAAATAGCCCGCCCCTCAAACAGTCGGTGGGAGCTTGACCCAGCCTCCAGCTTTAAAAGGCCGAGAACCTCTGTTCTATTGGATAGAAGAGAGAATCCAACATCTTTCAGTAAGTATATTCTGCTCACAGTTCTGTCATCTATTGTAACTATGATCTAACCAATTTTAAAGAGTCCTTTTTTAAAATAAAGTGGTATCTCAAGATACAAAATTAATTCATTTTTCAAGGTTTTTTGTATCGAAAAATTCGTATCTCAAAATGCAGTTTTGCATAGAAATACATTAAAAACCAAATACTGTACAGTAAAACCTCTACATACAATTTTTCCCATTCCACGAGGTTATTTGTATGTTGAAAATTTTGTATGTCAAAAACATATTGCATTACCAGAAGAGGCCACTAGATGCTGCCATATATTTTTTGTATGTCAATTTTTTCCATTAAAAATTCGTATGTCAATTTTTTTAAAGCCAGGATTTCTATTCGCATGTTCCACTGTAACCCATTCCGGAACTCAGAAAAAAAGCCAAAAGAACATCTTTTAGCTGTTCAAAACTCTTTCTAAAGTGGCAAAAACACAGCAAAAAATTCCACCAAGTGCACATTTCTGACAGTGCTCTCTAGTGGCCAGCTCTGGTAATTGCAGGCTCAGTACCCAACAATCAGCTGTTGTGGGGAAGGGGGAAATGTTGGCACTTCCTTGTTGTGGGGAGAGCTTCTGGCGGTGCCAAAATGCAATGAAAAATACCAAAAACTGAGCAGAAATGCTACAAACACCCTCCCACTGCCATGGGAAGTGTTGAAAGACCCCAAAAATTCATATCTCAAAAAAATTATATCTCGAAGCATTATTTTCCTGGGATTTCCTTTCGTGTTTTGAATTTTTCGTAAGTAGAGGTGTTGGTAATTCAAGGTATTGCTGTATTCTATTGATTTCCAAGTGACAGATTCAAATACTTGGGCTAAGCTGTGGCTGTACCATGTTCTGTGTATTTTTCAGGTGTTTTCCCCCAAAGAAACATATTGGTCAAAATCCTGCTGCTTAGCATATAAATCACATTACAATAGACCCAATGAATCAATGGAAATTTCTTAAGTTAATTCTTCCATAAAATCCATTTATTTAAATGTGCCTACATTTAAAATTTTGGCATTATGTATAAATAAGTGATATGTGTTTTGAAACCTATGGCTCTCACAAAAAGCCAGGCTGTAGAAACTAAAAGTCAGGTTTACTAGACTTATATTTGTAACCAAACCCTCTTAAAGTTTTATTTATGCTCAAAATTCATATTGCATCTTCTACCAATCTCTATTAACAAGATATTACATAAACTGAAAACATGAATTAATTTTCTTATTGTTCTATTTTGGTCACACTTCTTGCCTTATTGATATTTGGTAGTGGTTTTATCACCTTTCGACAAATTTGGTCTTTGCTGGAAACAGTCCTGGCTATTTTAACAGGGCTTCCAATTTTTTCCAGAATTACACAATGTTGAATTGGGAACAGGGAACTTAAATTGGAGTTGGAAAATATAACTCATGAGTCTTTGTAGTTTCTCATCCTTGTACATTGATGTTAACTAATATCTCTCTCTCAAGACACCCCTAGTTGGAGAATTGCAATTCCCCCCCCCCAAAAAAAAAAGATATCTACTAGCCTAAATATTAGAAGCAGGAAGATTAATCTAATCCATGCAGAAACCTATAGAATCTCATAAGAAATCAAATGCAATACTTGTTGGTAGCAGCATAAATATACTGTCTAGACAGTGGTTCCCAACATGGGGCACATGCCCCACAGGGTGACTTGAATTCCCAGAAGCCTAAGTCAGTACATTGGCTGATCAGTGCTTTGGGGAATTGATTTAGGCTTCTGGGAATTGAAGTCCAAAAACCAAAAGTTGGGAAACACTGGCCTAGATCACGGTAAGTAATAGTATCACTCTACTCTGCTTTGGTCAGACCTTACTTGAAACACTGAATCCAGTTCTGAATACCAGATTTTAAGAAGCATATGAAGAAGACAAAACGTGTTGAGAGAGATTTTGCTAAGATTAACTTTTTGACAGTGGAATGGACTGCTTCTTAGGATGGTAGACTCTCCTAAAATGGAGTTTTTAAAACAGAGGTTAACTAGCCATCTTTTAGGGAACATTTAGCTTTGGTTATTATTATTATTATTTTGCTTTGACAGGGAGTTTGATTCTGCAGTTCTCTGATTCTGTGAAAACTGCTAGGCCTTTTTAAAAAAATAAATCTTACAATATATGATTGCACATTAGAATTTATAATTCCTATTCCATAATGGAATTTTAGAGCTGTACCATATTTTAAACTAAATCTGCAGTCGATTTCTTTTTAAAAGAAAACCATTTTAACAATTAAAAAAATTAACTTCAATTACATTTTAAAAATCAAGTTTAAGTTTTTTAAATGAGATTTTTTAGTTTTTAAAAAGTCGTTTATTTTTATCACCTCTGTGATTTTTTTATTTATTAAATTTTTATACATATAAAATACAAAACACAATACAGAGCAAATAAAGTATACAACATAATACTTAAAAAATAATTCAAGTACAAAATACAAAAACAACTAAAAAGAAGAAGAAAAAATATACACACCTATCCTAATACCTTAAAACCATCATTATAAATACAATCTCTTGACTTATTTCTTAATGGTTATTCTCTAACCTTAACTACCATCTCTAAAACTCATTTTCCAATAAGTCATATAGTACCATTATGGATAGGAGAAAAAGAGAGGAAAAAAATACAAAAATATAAGTGTAGATAATAAATCACCCTGTGTTTATTTACATTGCCCTGGAGAACTCAGAGTATCTCATTAGTTTAATCCCAAAATCCATTTTGCTCAGGTACAGGTCTATTTCCTTCATCCCCCATAAGGGAGTGATCCACAAAAGGTTTCCAAATATTCCAAAATCTGTTTTCTTTCAAATTATCCCTCTTTTTCTTTATCTCCCAAGTCAATTTGTATTCAATGCTAAATTCCACATTTCTTTATACCACTCTTCAGTTTGTATAATTACATCATTTTTCCAATGTCTAGCAATACAATGTCTAGCCGTTGTAATCATTATTTCTAGTAACTCTTTCTCATCCTTGTTTAAATTAATACCTTCCACATTTGTTAACAGAGTGGTACCTGATCCCAATTTAAACATCTTGCCCAATATTTCTCCAATTTCTTTTTCAATTCTTTTCCAAAAATCTTTAACCACTTTACAACTCCACCACATGTGTTCACATGTTCCAATAGTGCCCTTGCATCTCCAACACATTTTATCTTTTTTATTGTCCATTTGGTGTAACCTCACTGGGGTCAGATACCATCTCCACAAATTACTGTGATTTTGTGCAAAAGACGACCTATGGTCCAGAAAAATTGTGAAGGGAGCATGGGAACTGATTTATGGTCCATAGTTCACAAGCTTGTGCTGGTACCTTAAACCAGGACCTGTAGAACCTACCAGCCACCAAGCTGAATGCAACTCATTATCCATTTTGTGTGCCTCAACTGTACATATTAAATATATGATTGACAATCACACATTTTAGATATATGCCTTGGGGGAAAAGAAGGATTTTGAGTGAAAGAAAAAAGTATAGTTAACATATACCTGGAGACCTGTGGTTTTATCTGTTATGATTTCAAAGGCAATCAAATTTTGCGCAATTTTTAAGTGTATTACCTTCAACTTGTATTGCTTTTATCAGACAGTTGTGAGCCTCAAGGCAAATAAAGAGGTTTGTTACGTCTCCTCTTCTGACCCAATGCTGGTGCCACTTCACCCACCCCTATAACTGGCCTATAGCCTTCATTATTCACAGTACAGATTTTCAGAGAGTCTGAATGATTATGACTTGATTCTACAAGGTATTTTCTATATACCTGTTAAGAAAGAGAGAGAAAGAGAGAGAGTGTGTGATTCTGTTATGTGTTTAGACTGCCTAACAAGCAGACTTTCCTACATCAGAGTTTTTTGATGTGTGTTAAAAATCACTGCCCAAAACTGCATACAGACTTTAATTAAAAGTGTTCAATATCTCTACCAGCAGCTGATAATTAACTTTATTACTGGAATTTAATAATGAAAACCTCTCAATCCCTATGAAAGATTCTACTTTAGAACCATTTTAATTCTATTTTTTAATTTCCTCTGCAGCACATTACAAATAAAAACCATAAAAAAGTCTATTCTAGCAACAAAAAATAAGAAATATATCAGACTTTCTCGCATTTCTCCTAGGTTTTTCCTACCCAAGAGTATCAAGATGTATAAGAAATAAAAAGTTTATAATTAAGATCATCTTCTTTTCTCTGTTAACACCTATATGAAACTTTTCTATGGAAAAGAACCATGTTTCACCACTATTTTTACATTAGCTAGTTACAGGGGGAAATGGTTAAAATAAAAAACTTGAAGTCAACACAAGGTACCTGCCCACTGGATGAAGATGAACCTAGTCTTCCTATCTTCTTTCTCTCTTCGCAGCTACCATCTTGTGCACTAAAATCATAGTTCTATGTACAATATTCTGGAAGAAACCCCACTGAATTCAATGGGAATTGCTTTGAAGAAAATGTCTGCATGACTGGGTGCACATTTGAAGCATCTCAATCCTTATAGAAAATAAAATAATCTAAATTTGAAAGACTGGTTGTGAACAGAAATCACCATCAGTACAATGAACTGAAAGAAATATTTGCACAAAATCAAATGTAATTATCTCTGTCGCTAATAAACCATTACTACATTTAAGAAAGCCTACCTTAGCCCCCTTTGGTGTTAGTTGATTTACATCAGCATATTCAATAAGTGCTGGATAGTTCAGTGGTTTAGGTATCTGGCTGCAAAGTTCAAGGTTGTGAGTTTGGTTCAAAACTGCCTTCTGTGAGAATAGCCAAGCTATGAGGCCTTGAGCAAGTTGTATAGAACACATTTTCCCATGTTTTGGCAAATACCACAAATCACAAGAAATTAAATTTACAAACCCATTTGTGTGGAGAACTAAGTGCACTTAAGTCCAATGAAACTGATAAGTCCAGCCCCACTCATCTCTTGACAACACTGCAGCCCTGATAATCTTCCCAATATTCAACTTCTTGTTCATTTCATGAAGAAATTTCATTTGCACAGGAAAGACGAGAAATTAGCAAATGACCTTATAAAGAACACGGGGTGCCATAAACTATGATTTATTTTAACTTAAAACACGACATGGAGGGATTATAAAACTAGATGCAAGGAAAACCAGGTTTTCTTATATCCTGAATAACTAAAGAGAAAATGGAAATTCTGCAGATGCAGCATTTCTCAAACCATTACAACACTCTTTCCCACCAATTTTCCATGTTTCATGCAATGAACTGAAGTACGTAAGATAGGTCTCTCTTGAATAAAGCCTTAATACACTACAATCCAGCAAAATAAAATACTAAGTGAGCTGAGATATCTACTTACTTGTATAGAAAATGCTACCATAAAATATGTCTCAATGGAATTACCTATACGCAGCCTTAAAACCATGGGGAAGACTATCAGCATTTTGTTGGAACTTTGAAAATACAACAGACAAGATGTAAAAGTAAAGGTAATGGTTGCTCTTGCTCAAAAGGGTTCAGTGCTCATCTGCATATGTTTCCGTGGACATGTGGCGTGCATGACTAGACACTGAAGTGTACAAAATGCTGTTTACCTTCCCACTGAAGTGGTACCTATTTATCAAGCTGCTAAGTTGGCAGGAGCTGCGACAGAGATGGGAGTTCACACCATCGTGCAGTACTTGGGTCTCGAACTGCTGACCTGCCAACCTTCCAGTTGACAAGTTCAGCATCTTAACCACTAAACCAGTGATGGCTAACCTTGGCACTCCAGCTGCTCTTGGACTTCAATTCCCAGAAGCCCTGATCAGCAGAAGTGCTGACTTAGGCTTCTGGGAATTGAAGTCCAAGAACACCTAGAGTGCCAAGGTTGGCCATCACTGCACTAAGCCACCCCAGTCTCCAACACAAGATGTAGTAAGCACAGAAATCCAGAGTCTGTTTGATTTGTCCAGTTCTAGGATGTTTTTGGTAGTTCTGATACTGCTTCCTAATTTCCTCCAGGCTGTCTGAGGTACTTTAAATAAAAAAGGAATCTTTAAACTTGAAATTCTAGACCTTTTTTTACCTCAAACAAGCAAAGGGAATCCTAATCTTCAACTTGTGTCAGTTTCCTTACTTTAGTATTTGACAGTAATACTCTGCTTGCTGACTCCAATTTTAAATGAGTGACATCCCATTAATTTCTATGGAGTGGGCTGAGATAATTAATGCAGTTGCCTCTGACTCAGAGTTACACAGACAGCACTTTTCACTGTTTCAATTACAGCACACCTCTGGATGTTTCTACACCAATCCAGACTCTTAGTTTTCAACGGCGCTCCCTTTCAGGTGCTTATAGAATGGTTGTCACCATCACTTTTCTTTTTCCACTCATCTTAATGGATTCAATATTGATATGGAAAGAAAAAAGCCACCATCATATTTATTCTCCCCTCCCCTAAGGTAAGCTACTTAAAATTTTGTGTGCTATATTTGGTCACACAACCATAATTTCTGTTCCACTTCAACTGTCCTATTTACTTCTGGTCAAATGACAGAGTAGAAACCATCTGTATTTAGATTAAAATCTAACATGAAACTAAGTGGATGATCTGGAAAAGATGCTAGAAAGAAGTCGGCAGTTCAAGACCTGGGTACTACATGACGGATTGTGCGCCCATCTCTGTCCCAGCTCTTGGGGACATGAAAGGAGCCTCATTCAGGCGTCCCCTGAACTGAATTTCTCCAGCAAAAATCCTGTCAACACAGAATAATTTCTGACATTAAATTATTATTACTACAAACATTACTAGCAATTTAAAAGCTCACACCACTCAGATTAAAGACACAAGTGAACAGAATTTGTCTTCACATCAAGTTTGTACTGAGCTGATCACCAGGAGCATTTAGGATCTCCATTAGCTCACTCAGAAAGTTGGTTAAAACTGTACCACCATCAATCTCCTAATGTAGAATCATAGACTTGTTTCCTGATTGAAGATCTTGAATTTTATTCATATGGATCAACACAAAACACTTTGTTTATGTGATGTTTTTAAAACGAAAAGAGCAAGTAAAGGTAGAAATGTTAGCCATGTAAAAACAAAGCAAAAATCTATATTAGGGCAGTATCATAACTAAATGAATTGAAAGGACAGAGAATATATGATACAAACTTTGTATCTTTCAGAATTTTTCATAAGATAAAAATGGAGGGGTGTATCATTCCCAAATTTAAAAAGAATTTCCACTACCCTGGTCATGAACTGTCCAAGCAAAATGGCAAACAAAGTAAAACCTGGGCTGAGCTGGTGTTGAAGTAATGGAGTCAGGATTTAATTAGTCAAAATGGAGGTTGTACACATTCGCATTAGGCTGTTCCTGGTATTATAATGGCAGACTCAGTGTTGTGGTATAGAGAGAGAGGAAATTCTGTTTTAACATCACACTATCGTGTATAATGAAGATCTCTAGAGAATTCAAAAGCATCCAGAAGAATAAAGAATATTAAATTTAGCCATTCAGTGACAAATTTTACTCTAGAGGAAGAAGGGGTTTGTACCCATAAAGTTGTGACCTTGTTCTCCATTGGTCATTCCAAGAGGTTGAAAAAACTAATTTTTGACTTGCAGAATTCAGAATCTGGTAGTCCAAATAGCAACTTTTCTAAAATATACTTCACCATCTCTGCATAAAACCACTAAATTTAGCCTCTATTGGCTTTTTAAACCTAATAATGATCTAAGATTGTCTTTATTACCTTTAATACAAAAATTATCTTGTTTCCCTGTATGTTTCCTTCCCTGTGACCAAGGAATCACTGTTTTTCACCTCTAAGGATAGAGACAGTTCTGAGCAACAGTTGGATTATACAGTTTCAGAAATGGAGAAACAAGCATTTTGTTTATTTCCTACTCCCAGCAGTTTTAGGGAACATGCTAAGTACTATAGCCATGATCATACATTATACAAACATGATGTTGATAGACCCTCTTAGTGAAATAAACAAGAACCAGAGCCATGTAAGTACTCAACCATGGCAGAGTCTCTTGCCTATGTGTTGCCATTTGACTAAGGACTCACATCAGACACAGTTTACTAGATCTGATCTAATAATGGCTCTTTCATTTTGTACGTAGCCTCTCACATGACTTTTTGCTACTTTTCTATAGTAAAAATTTCTTGCACGTGACTAAACAAGGATTAGTTTTTTGTTTTTTGCATTTCATTTGTTTCAAGTATATGTCCTGTGTAGACTGTGTAGACTTTCCTTTGTAGACTGTAATCCTCCATGTTTGAGACAACCAGCCCTTGAGCTTGTGAAAAGTGAGTCAATACAGTAACTAATGTTTGTAGACATCTATACAAGATTGCTCTACCAAAGCAAAGAGACATGTCTTTTTTTGAACAAGGTTTGTCTGCCTTTAATGAGGCACATACTTTCCTTTGTAGACTGTAATCCTCCATGTTTGAGACAACCAGCCCTTGAGCTTGTGAAAAGTGAGTGGATACAGTATGCATGTCCTTTGGGACAGATGTCAACAAGTGGGATTTTCAATCCATTTCCCATAATATAACATACATTGTTTAACTAAAACATTGTACGTTTCAATGAACCCCCAAACAAACAGGAATAAAACCCCTATATAAGATATAGTATGCAATCCGAACTATTTTGCTGAGAATTTACAAGAGAATGCACCTCATTTTCAGTTGTTCCAGCCAAAATTATACTATTGGAGGGGAGGATTCTCCACCTCTTTTTAAAACTATGTGGGGAGAATGCAGGGAGGCTGTATTCTCACTCTTCTACAAGTGGTCTTGAGCTACTCAGATGGGATCAGTTTGCTCTCTACCTCATATGGTTGTTGTCAGGCTCTAAAATTGTTCTAACTTCTTTGCATTAAAGTCTGCCTATCAATATTATGAATAAAAATACGCCAGTAAGGCAAGTAAAAATGTTTTTTAACTTCAATGCAGCAGTGTAAAACTTGCTGGA
Organism: Bradypodion ventrale; assembly: GCA_035047345.1. Lineage (NCBI taxonomy): Eukaryota > Metazoa > Chordata > Lepidosauria > Squamata > Chamaeleonidae > Bradypodion > Bradypodion ventrale. Next base: position 52,905,446 of record JAWDJE010000006.1, read on the forward strand.
TAGTGGTTTTGGTATCTGACTTGTGGAGCCTGACCATGCCTTCCAGGAGATTGGGAGTCTGATCATGCCTTCCAGGAGAAGAGCCAGCCTGTGTTATCACAGGCAAACTGCAGAGTCCCAGGGTGTTCCCAGAAAAAGGGAATGGCAAGCCATTTCTGTGTATTATCTACCTAGAAAACTGTGGAAAGTTTTCTAGGTAGTTATTGCTATTACTACAGCTCTGTGAAAGAACTATTTCTCATACTTGTTCCTACTCTCCATACTCTAAAGTGTCATCAGCATTCCCAGCTAATAAAACTGGCTATTGTTTATGCCTATGAGGATACAAATATAGATTTTGGTGTTTTTTCCTTGAATAGATTTTCCTATTACAATAAATTTCAGGAAACCTCTTGGCATGCAAATGGTTTCAGCTAAATTAATTTTTCAAAACCCAACAGCAAATGTGAAAAAGGAAAGTTGATGCATGTCCTTATTACAATGCTAAGGAATGGCATATTAAGGACATAAAAAAACCCTGCAGGATCCCAGTCATCAAAGTCATCATAGAATAGTAGGCAGCATGTGAAACACATTCAGCATTACCTCTGCCCCACTGCAAATGTCAGTTTCCTTGGGGAAAATTGTCCAGTCTGATTTTGAAAAGAACTGAAACAATCTTAAACTTTTGTCTGTTCTATTTACTTTAAGTAGCTAACCTGCAAAACTTTACCAACAGACATTCATGCTGGATCTCCTAAAAATAGCATTGTTCTTTGACAAATCCAGATAAAACTCAGAAATTATTTTCATCAGAACCTCAAACAAATATCCTTATATTACTTTAAAAGTAGCTAATTTTAAGAAACATCCTGGTATGAACTTGCAACAAATCTTAATGTGTACAAAATTTAAAGAACTTCATTGGGAGGATTCTTTTTAAATTCACAAAACTGAAATTTAAAGACATGTTTATTTGTTTTTCTGCATTGTTACAATACTAGGGAAGAAAAAGTAAATGGTAAAGATATTACATTGAATGGTAACCATGAAAACCCAAGCACTCACAATCTATTTTTAAAATCGACCTATAATGAGGTTTTTGTACTATGTAGTCTTATTTAAATGTATTTGATTGGTAGAAAGTAGATTAACATCATTTGAGCATTACTCTGTTAGACCACAATTCTAACAAGATTTACTTATATCAATGAAAGATCAGTATATACAGCTACAATAACATCAATGTGCCAAATAATTAGAAGCATTTAACTTTGGATTTGGAAACTAACAAGTATGTCCTCCATAGCAAACATATAGGTTACCAAATTTGCTCCTATCTTTAATTTACATGGTATGTTTCCAAGTAGACCTGTGACTCACCCTTTCTAATTAACAATATTAATTAACACTAAAAAAGTAAAAGATTTAATCTGAAATATTTGGATGTGAGCAAGTAACAACAGTCTCAGTTATCGCGTCTAGTCAGTACTCAACTTAAAATTTAATGAAATATTTCATTGCACTAAAACCAATTTTAGTCAGAACTAAAGCCACTGAAAGGGATTGGACCTTGTTATGTGCCATCAAATCAGAAGCAACTTACAGCAACCCTAATAGGGCTTTCAAGCTAAATGAGATATTTAAGGAGTGGTTTTACGGGTTCCATTCCATGCCTCTTGAGTTTTATTTTGTCACTGTCTTCTACATGGACCTATGAGTACATGGTTACATCTGTGTTATTAACAGGTCCATCAGCTTCAAAGGATCTACTGTAGTTAATACTAAAACTAAATTTAGCTAATTAACTGCAAAGAAAGAATAAACATCTTCCAGGAGGCTTATACTGTCCTAGTACTGTCTGAAAAACACCCCCCCCCCCTCTTTTTAAAAAAACTTCTGGATAGTCAAACACTATCTTGAAATTAAAGGATCTATTAAGTTGTCCTGGGAAATAACTTTTTATAAAGTCCAATTTGAACCAGCAATTAATATATGCACATACTTAAAATGCATAAAAGAACTTCTGCTTAAAGACAGGCACCTCACCTTAAAAGTACTATAGAGCCCCAAAGTTTCTATCAGACCATTTTCTAAATCAGTGCAAAAACTTTACTCTTTATGAAAAGTGAGCAGTCTGGGTACCAAAAGACAAACCATGACTTTCCTGATCCTCATTAAATATAATCTAGTACTTCTTCACTTAATTCTTAATATTAAATATATACGTAGATAAAACATAAGTAGATCAGTTTCGTTATGCAAAGCACAATCTACTTTTAATGCTCTGCATAAGCAATTGTACTTTTTCAAAGAGAGGAACTTGGGGTGTGTGTGTTTAAAATTTTAATTCTGACTTTTGAACAGGATAACTGGATATATTATATAAATATATTTCCTGTCCTGCCCTAAAACAGAACCATTTTAATTCTTCAATAGATTATGTCCACATGCTCTAACATTAGTTTTTGTAAGCTTGCAATTTTCCTGAATTTGGTTTAATTTTAGCACTACATAGAGAGTGAACTAAATTATGAAAATAAAATATTTCTGTTTATGGACTGATGCAAATACATAAATACATACATTTATAAACAGAAAGAAAATCAGGATGCTGAAATAAATTTATGAAATGATCTAGCTTAATTTTCTTCAAAATACTGTACTTAGGGTTGGCTTCATTTTGAGCTTGGTTTTTATGGACTAACAGCATATTACTGTGTAAATTTATATTGTTGCAAATCCCTTTATTCCACAATCATCTGAAATATTTTTCCTTCTTGTTAAGTTTTTAAAGCTAAACTTGTTCTCTGAGAAAAAACCTATGGCATGCAACTAATAACATTTTACCACCCAACTTGTTGACAAGCTCTATAGATTTCCACATTCCTTTTTTTATTTCTTGATATACACTTATCAGAAATAATCTGGGAAAAGCAAGTAAGTTTTTAAATACAATAATGTTACTTTTCAAACGGGCAACTAAGTTTTATCTTTAGAATAAAGTTTCTTACCCGCTCAGCAATTTGTATAATTTTTTTAAAACATTTGTATTATTTTTTTAAAACATTAATGTCATCAGCCACTCCTGATTTTCACGTACACACAGTTTCCACTGATTAATATTATCTGTAAAGGTATAAATGAATAATATACGGTAGTCCTGACAAGAAAGAAACTTTTGAGAAACTTAAACCACACTTCTGTTAATTGCTTTTGACGGAGACTGCCTTTTAAAACTTACAGGTCATAGTAGTTTAAAATGTCATTAGGCAACCTGTTTGCCAAATTACTTTTATCCTGAAGCAACAATATGGCCCTCAAACTACACTACTGATACAATAATAAAAAAATTTAACTGCCTGCTAAAATGCATTTCTTGAAATCCAGTAACAAAAATTAAAATAGTAACTATAAAAGTATCTCTTTTTTAATGCTTTGCATAAGCAATTGTACTTCTTCGAAGAGTCATGAATCTCAAGTTCACTGTAAAATGTCTGTTGAAAATATTTAATCCTAAATTGTTCTGCATGTCAATTTTTTGGTAATACCCATTTGATATCTCATAGTCTTCTAACGTCTGTAAATCTTGGATTACTTTTACAACCCCTCTAAAACCAATCTTTAATACATAAATATAACAGCTGCTATCTTACACCTTTTCACATTCAAAACAAATTTTATTTCATTCCATGGGACTGAACAGACATAAATAAGATTTCAGTGTGAATTATATAAACTTGGATTTTAGTGATCATGGTCGGTGGATAGTTGTTTACTTGTGGGATAAATTAAGCTACAGTACATCTGATTTTTTAAAAGGGTCTTTCCTGAAACATCTGAGACTAGGCATGCGCTTAGTCCTCAGGCTGCCGACAACAAGACATAGTTGATTTTCCTTGGAGTGTTAGCCATAATTTGACTAACATGGCTCACCTTAAGTGTTTGGATCAGCCCTCAGTTCCCTTCTTTGCATCTTTTAATGAACATCCCCTTACAAAATGTCCACTCTCCTCTTTTTATCCATTTGAGAAATATTGAGATGATTTATCTCAGGCTCTTCTTGTGTAGCCACAACTTTTAAAAAGAACTCTAACTTTCTCTCTCTCTCTCTCTCTCTCACACACACACACACACACACATCAATAATGAAATTACTGTAGTATTAACCTATGCTGTAGTTAAAAAACATTACCGCACTTTTCTTGAAGTTTTTGAAAAGTATTGCCTGAGTATATGCAATACTTTGCACTTGGCTTTTTTTATAATTTCCCCTTCAAGTTTACATTTTACACATGGAATCCCTTTGCTCAGATTATAACTTCTGGAAAGTAAAGTCAATAACCAAAATGGATCACTTTGCTAGTAATTAAAAATAAAATAAAAAGCGCAAGACACCTCCTCGCAAGCCTGAAAAGCGCATTTGCACGCAAACCATCCACCCTTTTAAAGGTTACCAACGTCCCCTTTTTTTCTATGTAAACATTCTGACCGTAAATCAGCAGTTCGATTCCCGAGTACTGCAAGACGGAATGAGCTCCCGTCTTTGTCCCAGCTCCTGCCAACCTAGCAGTTCGAAAGCAAGAAATTGCAAGCAGATAAACAGGGGCCACTTCGGTGGGAAGGTAAACAGCGCTCCGTGCGCTCCGGTGTCTAGTCATGCCTGCCACATGACCACGGAAACGTCTGCAGAAGCGGACAGCGCTGGCTTTTCGGCTTTGAAACAGAGATGAGCACTGAACCCTAGAGTCGGATACGACTGGCTTTCGAGCAAGGGACACCTTTACCTTTACGGCACGACAGAACCGAGTTCTGGGCAGAGGAAGGGGGAACTTCTTGCCACTAATGCTCCAAGAAGCGCTCCTTTCCTTCGCCAGCGACTCCCGGTCTCTGCTCTCACGGTCTTGCCAAAACTTCAGCTGCCCGTCCGGAAAGTTTGCTACCAAGAGCTCGAACAGGTGTCGTGAGAAAAAGCGAGAGGGTGGGGGAGAAGCAGCGGCGGCCGCCACCAGCCACCAAGGCCAAGCGAAGCGGGAGGGCGGCAGTTTTTTGACGCGAGCACTCTGGACAGAAATACGGTACCTGCTCTGGCCGGAGCCGGCTGCTGACAAGTCGCCCAGGAGGAGCGCTCTCCGGCCCTCGCGCCATGTGCTTGCGCCGCCGCGGCTCCTCGCGCCACCACCAGGGCGGCGGGAACGGCGGGAGGCGGCAGCGCTGCTCGCAGTCCCTCCCCTCGCCACTCCACTTCCTCATTCCAGCAGCGCAGCATCGCGGCCGGCGGCTCTAGCGGGCATCTCGTCCCTGCGCCTGGGAGCGCGGCGCTTTTGCAGTCGTGGTGGGGGCAGCAGGAGGGAAGGTGGGAGGGAGCGCGCGCGCGGGAGACTCCGCGTCGACCCGTCAGAGGCTGCTGAAGTCGAAGACAACACCCCCTGGCGCTAGTCAGTGCCACAGGAGCAGCAGGGAGCCAGGTGTTTAGATTTGGCTCTGTGTGTGTGTGGGGGGAAAAAAATTCAGGAGGGGCAAAAAAATTTCCAGAGTGTGTCACACTCACATATATAACATTGGCACCACGGGGTGGGGTGGGGGGACTTGTTAGCTCAGGAGGGTTTTTGCCCCCTCCCCCCCCCCCCCACATGCAGCCTTGCTTGGCCACACCTGCGGAGGCAAAAACACCTGCGCGGGCCCACAAATGTGAAGGACTTCGCAGGTTGATGGGCGCCGTGCGACTCTTTCCCTCACAGGGTTGACTGGGGGCAGGGAGATGGGTCCACTTTCTTATATAGGGCATACCTGTCAAGCGTGGCTCCGGAAAATCTGGGAACTGCTCCAGCCCGGCCGCACATGCGCAGCAACAACTCCTGCGTATGCGCAGGACCCTTCTGCACACAACCCATGTGCAGTAGCTACTTCCCCCCCACCTGTCAAATTATGGGGTGGTGGCGGGTGGTGGCAGGACATTGGAGGAATGAGCACTGAAATACGGGAAATCCCGGCCAATCCGGGATACTTGACAGGCATAATACAGGGTCACCTGGGAGTGCCACATGATGAGCTGCTGCAGATTGACTATGTTACAATAAAGTAGTGTTTAGCCCGCCTGCCTGCTCGTGTGCATCCAATCTGCCTACACCAAATTGCCCTGTTTGCAAGTGTCCTGTAAGTCTCTGGCTCATCCCTTTTGCAAACATAATGCCATGTTAGATGCAGGGCCATAGCCAGGGGGTGGCCAGGGCGGGCTTGGCCCACCCTGAGTTAGCACTTTGCCCGCCCTGGCAAAGCATGGTTTTCCATAGGAATGCATTGAAAAGAGGCTTTGTTGCTCACCCTAAAAAATATCCACCCACCCACATCTAGAATCCTGGCTATGGCCCCAGTTAGACGATTCTTTGGTCGACGCCAGCAGGTCCATCCCTGTGGTAGCTTTCATCCCAGACTTTAACTTTGCATCCTTAGTCTAGCCATAGTTCACTTGAACACAGCAGCCCCGTTTTAAACTTGTAATTACTTGCAGTACTGGTAATTACTGGAATAGATCTAGAAATATTTGGAGCCAATCGAGTGACAAAAGTGTGATTTTAAGTAGACATTTCAATGCATGTGGATAGGCTACCCAGAGCAGTGTACTGGATAGAGTGACAGACAAGAACCAGGGGGTCTAGATTCAAATTCTGTTCAAAGAAAGGCTCACAGGGGTGAGGGTAGAACTGGTTGTTGTTGTTCAGTCGCACAGTCGGTTCCGACCCTTTGCGACCCTATGGACCATTGTTCTCCAGGCACCTCTGTCCTCCACCATCCCCCTCAGCACTCCCAGTTCTGTGCCCGTTGTGTCTACAATACCATCTAGCCATCTCATCTTTGGCCTCCCCCTTCTTCTTTTGCCCTCCACCTTTCCCAACATCAGGGCCTTCTCAAGTGAATCCTCCCTTCTCATTTGATGTCCAAAATACTTTAGCTTCGTCTTTACTATTAGCCCTTCCAATGAGCAGTCAGTGTTGATTTCTTCTAAGATTGACCTATTTGTTCTCCTCGCTGTCCAGGGTACTCTCAAAACTCTCCTCCAACACCACATTTCAAAGGCATCTATTCTTCTGCGTTCAGCTTTCCTAATTGTCCAGCTCTCACATCCGTACATTACCACTGGGAATACCATTGCTTTGACTATTCTAATTTTTGTTTGCAATGTGATGTCTCTGCTTTTCACTATGTTCCCCAGGTTTCTCATGGCTTGTCTCCCAAGAATCAGTCGCCTTTTTATTTCATGGCTGCAATCCCCATCTGCCGTGAACTGGTAGTACTGTAAACTGCCGTGAACTGGTAGTACTGTAAATATCTCATTTAGCTTGAAAGCCCTATTAGGGTTGCCATAAGTCAGTTCTGACTTCACCACATGTAACACATAGATCTGGATAAGAGGGGGCTCAAACCACTGATCCCAACTGAATGCAGATATGTGTCCCCACATTATAATATTAGCATAGAATCCCAGAAGTGTGCAGTTAGAAAGGAAATGAAGGGTCTAGTCAAACCTCTAGTCTATCCAGAAATTCCCTAGTTAGGCATAGTTAAGATTGATTCGTTCTCCAATCTGTTTAAGATTGGAAGGCTCTTTTTGAGTAAGAATGATTGTGAATCCCACATGTAGACCCTCACATCAGGACTGAAGAGGGGTCTTATAAGCTGCCTGTAGGGTTTGAACCTGGAACCTCCCAGTCTTGTACATGACATGTACATGGAATGAAAAACTCAAATATGAGCATTTGTGTGCAACAATCTCACTTAAAGTTTCTGTGCACTTTAAAACCAACAAAATGTTTTGGTAAACATATCAATCTCAAATTTCAAAACTTCAAACCTGTCTTCCCACAATTTTATTTGAAATTTACAAAAGTACCCTTAAAAACAAAGGCCTTGTGAGTTTAAAAAACAAATTAATGTTACTCTTCAAACTACCTTCTTTACAGTATAATTAGAGGAAAGGAAATATAACTGTGGAACTACTGTCCATCACAGGATGAGGCAAGAAGCTGCATATTAAGTTATAATTGTCTCTCCCTATTTTTTTAAGTGGAAGAGAATATTGGTGGCAGATCTAAAAGTAGACTTGAATATCATCTAGTCCAGCCTCAATCCCTGCTCTGTGCATGATCTACAATGGAAGATGCAGATGCAGCATCTTTGGCAAGATGACCATCCAGCCTCTGTTTAAATACCTCTAACAAAAGAGAAGCCGGCTGGATAACTCAGTGGTTTAGTATCTTGCTGTAGAAACAGAGGCTTGAAGCTTTAATTCCTACTGAGCCTCCTTCAAGAAGAGCCAGTCTGTGTGGCCTTGAACAAGTTGTACAGTCCCACGGTGCCCCCCAGAAGAAAAGAGTGGTAAACCAATTCTGTGTATTCTCTACTTTAAAAAAAAACCAGGAAAAGATTGCCATAACTCAGAATTAAGTCAAAGATCTCCATTCACCATATGTTTGAACCAGAGTTTTGGGAACTCCCATTGCTTGGGTCCTAAGAGTCAGTGAAATATTGCCTGCTAATGTAGCTGGCACTTTATAGTGCTACTCTCTACAATTGCTCTGTTGTAAACTTATCCATGCCAATTGCACTCAGATGTTTTTCCAACCCTTTTGGGATTGTTCCCAGCACTCTTATCACTATTGGTATCATTGTTGCTGTACTTCAGTTCTCAAATTCTGATATTTCACAATCTTTTCAATTTCCTTTTTCCCCACCTGCCTATCTCCTGGTATTGTCACATCAATCAGTTTAACCATTTTTTTTTCTTAACCACAGTAATGTGTGAGAGCTTTTTTTATCCATTTGAATCTTAAAGTCCCACAGGTTCTTAACTATCTTATCCTCATTCTCAACCACCTTTTCAAGTTTATGTTTCAACCAGTACTTTTGGAGATGGTATTACATACCATATTCCCAGTGGTAATGTACGGATGTGAGAGCTGGACAATTAGGAAAGCTGAACGCAGAAGAATAGATGCCTTTGAAATGTGGTGTTGGAGGAGAGTTTTGAGAGTACCCTGGACAGCGAGGAGAACAAATAGGTCAATCTTAGAAGAAATCAACACTGACTGCTCATTGGAAGGGCTAATAGTAAAGACGAAGCTAAAGTATTTTGGACATCAAATGAGAAGGGAGGATTCACTTGAGAAGGCCCTGATGTTGGGAAAGGTGGAGGGCAAAAGAAGAAGGGGGAGGCCAAAGATGAGATGGCTAGATGGTATTGTAGACACAACGGGCACAGAACTGGGAGTGCTGAGGGGGATGGTGGAGGACAGAGGTGCCTGGAGAACAATGGTCCATAGGGTCGCAAAGGGTCGGAACCGACTGTGCGACTGAACAACAACATTACATAATTCTTGCAGATTTCAATGTAACTTCATTGCAACTCAGTTATTTCATTTTATTCATCCTTTGTAGTCAGATTGTGTAATCTTACTGCATCCACTGATACAGGTAATGTGGTCCATTGCTTCATCCATTTCAGTTACAGTTTTTTCAAGTTTTACTTGAATTATGTTGGTTTGTGGTGCTTTTCTTGGGCAGCAAATATACATCCTTCCATCTCCTTTTCTAGATTTTAGCCATACCCAGTTATTAGCCATAACCAATTTACTTTCAACATTTTAATATACATATTGAACATATATTGGTTTATTATTCCAAACATTTATTCTGTTCCTTAACACTTCTTCCATATATGCGCCTTTTGATATAGCAGTCTTAAGCAATATTCCAGTATCCTTCATTAATTGATTGGTCATCTGACCATATCAGGTTAAAATATAATATGATAAATGCATTAGATAAAATATGATTACAAAAAGAGGATAAAAACAGATTAAAAGTAGAATGATAAAATCTCAATAAAACTAGATTTAAAATTTACTCAATAAAATTCATCACCTTTGCATGCAACCCCTATCTGATCAATAAAACATCTTCTCTTTTGAATGGCCCCAACTATAAACTTGACAGTTCTAATACTGTAAAACCTTGCATAAAGAGTGCCTCGCTTAGAGAGTAACTCACTTAAAGAGCAGAATTTTCTCTGAATGGACACCTTGCTTAACAACTAAAACCAACCAAAAACTCGCTTAACAACTAAATTGGGGTTTGCAATCCCCCCCACGAGAAGTCACATTTGGTCACTTACAACGGTGAGTAATTTAAAAAGCCAACTTGCTTAAAGAGCAATCCCGTGGAACGCATTATGCTCTTTAAGTGAGGTACCACTGTATTTATATATTTATTTGTGAAGTAAGCAAGTTATACAGGGACTGCAGTGGGTCAAGTGGTAAAGATGCTGAACTTGACAACTGGAAGGTCAGAGTTAGATTCCCAAGTACTGCACGATGGAGTGAGTTCGCGTCTGACCCAGCTCCTGCCAACCTAGCAGTTTGAAAGCAAGAAATTGCACGTAGATAAATAGAGACCACTTTGGTGGGAAGATAAACAGTGTTCTGTGCACTCTGATGTTGAGGCATACCTGCCATGTGTCTGTGGAAACGTCTGCAGATGCAAACAGTGCTGGCTCTTTGGCTAGAAACAGAGATGAGCACTGAACCTTAGAGGTGGATACAACTGGTTTTCCTAAGTAAGTTATTGTTTTATTAGGATCCCAGTATTTTGTTCTGTCTAGTAATGTCTTTTGATTAAGAAGTCTTAAACAGCAGTCCTTGTTCTCTATCTTCCTACAGCAGATATAATCCACATCACTTAGTGGATGGGCAGCATGATTTGCAGTCATCACCTTCCATTTTCTCTGGTCTGAAGCATCCAACTCAGTCATAAGAACATAAGAACAGCCTTGCTGGAACAGGCCACAGCCCATCCAGTCCAGCATTCTGTCTCACACAGTGGCTCACCATTTCCTTCAGGGTATTCCCAAGGAGATGCCTTCACCTGCTTAGGATTCCCTGGAAATGGCATTGAGAGATATCCTGCCTATCTCTCCAACCCAGAGGTTGTCCTTAGGTAGCCATAATTATAGCCATTGATACACTTGTCCTCCATGAACTTGTCTAATCCTTTCTTAAAGCTGTCAAGACTGACAGCTGTCACCACTTCTTCTGGCAGGGAGTTCCATAGACCAGTAATCCTCTGGGTGAAAAAGTACTTTCTCTTATTTGTTTGAGAACTATCTAATCTGATACCAGCACTCTATCTTATCTTTGGTACTACCCAGGTATTTATTGCTTTTATAATAGTTCCTCCATTTAATTCTTAATTTTAGGATTTTTCTTACTCTCCCTAAATACTCTGCACTAGTCTTCCTTTTCATTATTGCATAGTTTACGTTTTGCTTGTAAAATTCCAAAATATAGTTTTCATCATATCCAAGATTCTGTATGGTTCTCCCCTCTGTCAGCTTTATTCCTTCAGACTTAACAAATTTTTCATTTCTTCCTGATAAAGTTGCTCACTTTCTAAAATGCATCACAACGTCATTTTGGACTGTGTGTACAAGTGATTAGATTTCCTGCATTGTTTTCCCATATACTGTACAGTGGAAACCCTCTTCACGGAATTATTCCGTTCCACTGAGTTTTCCTTGTAGCGAAAATTCCTTCTGGTGAAGTGCGGTTTCCCATAGGAATGCATTGAAAACCAATATTTCCGTTCCAGAGCAGAAAAAAGCCAAAAAAAGTTGGTTTTCAATGCATTCCTATGGGAAACTGCACTTTGCACCCTCTAGTGGCCAGCTCTGGTAATATCCTGACAGTACGCTGTTTGGCACATGGTCTCCCCCCCTTCACTACCCTGCCCCTTTTAAGCTGCCAAAATGCAGCTAAAAAGCAGCTAAAAATTCAAAAAATGGAGTAGACATGATTTTCATACCCTCCCATGAAATCCACAGTTTGATGGATCAGACTGTTAATAGGCTTCCAAAAATTGAATAGTTTTCTTCCCTCATCCAGATTCTTCTGGGTTTTTTATGTCATCTAGTCACTTATCAACTCCATGCCCTGGTTGCCTAGCAGAGGGAGTTGAACGATATAATACAGTGGTGCCCAAACCTTTCTGTCTGTGGTCCGGTCCCACCCCTGACATGCAGCTGCAGGGGTTGGAGGTGGGCTGCTCCCGCTGCTGACCGTTTTGACGTCAGCGGCGGTGATCGGGCTTCACTCCTACTGGTCTGAACAGCCTCACCCACTACCTTAACATTTTCCTGGCATAAGAAGTCATCTAACAAAAGAGATCCAATCTGATGCCATTGACTGAAATAATGAGGAACAAATCTGTTGCTTTCCCTCATTTTAAGCCATTGTTTTTGCATGGTGCCCTGGGGTCTTCCTCTGTCCTTCCATGTTTTGACTGTTCAGTGACTCTGTCCCTGTTATTTCCCCATCGTTGAGGCTACATAGTGAAGTGCCCTGGTGGTGCAGTGGTTAAACTGCTGTACTGTAGCCAGAACATTGTGAGTTCGATTCTCCTGACAGGGATCAAGATTGACTCAGGCTTCCATCCTTCCGAGGTCGATAAAATTAGTACCCAGCATGTTGGAGGCAAAATGCTAATTAACTTGTGAACCGCCCAGAGAGTGCACTAAGCATTATGGCAGTATATAACTAATTGCTATCGCAAGATTTTCAAGAAAGTTATAAGAAGCCTGAAGACACAGGGAAGCCCACTGGCACCCTCAGAATTAAATAAAGGTAAATTTTAAGACCCTTGGAGTAGAGGTTTGACCTTGGCAGTTGCAAGTAACTTTGCTATCTGTAATTAGTCACTTTTGGGGTAACAAGCAAGGTAACTAGTAACTAGAAAGATATTTTGCATATGATGAATAGAACCTAATATACCTAGTAGTTATTTTCAAAAGTTACTGTATACAGTCATTTAAAGGCATCTTTAGAGGCATGTTGATAGGAATTTTTCAGTCTTTATACCATCATCTCTACCAATTGGCAAAGGACACATTTTTCCATTTTGTTATTTCAATTTTTCTAAGCATTTGCATGGAGCAGTATCAGTATAGAGAACATGAAAGTAATTCTTCATATTTCTTTGGCATTTTGGTAAGGTAAAGGTTGCCCTTGCTCGAAAGCCAGTCGTGTCTGACTCTAGGGTTCAGTGCTCATCTCTGTTTATAGCTAAAGAGCCAGTGCTGTCTGCGTCTGCAGATGTTTCCATAGACATGTGGCAGCATGCCTCAACATGGAACATTGTTTACCTTCCCACCAAAGTGGTCCCTATTTATCTACGTATAATTTTTTGCTTTCGAAATGCTAGGTTGGCAGGAGCTGGGACAGAGACGGGTGCTCACTCCATCATGCAGTGCCCAGGAATCAAACTCCGACCTTCCAGTCAGCGAGTTCAGCATCTTAACCGCTTGAGCCACCAAGGCAACAATTTAGCTATGCAACTGGAATAAAGATAATGAAAATTGGATCCTAGCTGCCAATAAGTAATAAATAAGGGAAAGCTAAAAAAAAAAACCAGACACTTGTAGGATAAATATGTTTTGGGAAAGTGGGACAAAAACAGGATGAAGTTAAATAGGAGGAATGTTGTTTAAATATTGAGTGGGGGAATCCAATATGATCAGCATAGAACCCAGAACAAGTGGCAGAACAAATGCCCTCTCCTGGAAAATCCTTGGCAAAATAAAGACTCTTTTAAAATATAATACTTTGAGTTCTACCTCTGAGGTAAACAGAGATTGTGAACTCTGTTGTGTTAGGAAATGTAATGACACTCCCAAATGTTATGAAATGTGCTTAGTCATTTGATGTAAAGCAATTTGGGATCGTCTGAGGAAAACGGTAAAATTGTGCAAGTTCAGGTCTTGTTACCACATTATAGGAAACTGAAGAATGTTTATAAGAGAACTTCATATTAAATGGGAAATATGGGTAATACAAGAGTAGACTGAGGAATTGGATGGAAATCGCCTCTGGAAAACAATACTATGAAGAGATTTGTCAATAACTTTCAAAAGATGTATCTCAAGTGTTCATGCTTTGCAATTTAAAAAATGGGACTCATGATATAGGAAGAAAGGAAGATTCAAACTGAATATTAGGAGTGTGTGATATTTCTAAGGAACATTGAGTAGGCAAAGGAAATTTTGGAATTTGACTTTCTAAAAGATAGACAGAAAGACACACAGACATATATCCTGGAGGTATACTAGATTCAAAAGAACATGCTTAGTGTGGCATCTGACATAAACATGCTGCAAATCAATTTTTTAGCAAATGTGGCAAGGATCGTTTTTCATATATACAAATTTCCCTCCTGCCATCCTGAACTTCTCCCAAGCAACTTAAATATCTCCTTTTCTAAATTTTATTTTGAAGGATTTGCTTAACAAAACAAAATGTAAAACTTAAAAAACAATAAACGTCTAACACAACATTTACAGTAATTTCTATTGGCTGTAGTTAACACTTGGATTTCTCCCCCTCAAATCTATGAATAAGCAGACTTAAGATAAAATTGAGTTTTCTAGAGCCAATGGGCTGATTAGAGACTTCTCCCTTTTCAGATGTCCTGTGGCTTTTGATGTGTGAGGAAGAAATGATGAAGAGTTGGATTTACAAGTGGAGATCCAAGTCAGAGCATGGAAACCATACATTTTTGGGCCAAGGCTTCTAAAATTCTCCGACAGGATTGAGGAGTTGTAGCTTTTTCAAACCATAATTTGAGGTTTTGGATGGCACAGGGATTGGATGTCAGTCTTTTTTATTTTGGTTCGCCAGTTCAAATTTTAAAAACATACATTGACAAAGGCTTGAAAATTATCTCCGGTAGAGTTGCTGTTTTTCTAACACCCAAGTCTTTCTATCCAGAAGCAGAACTAAGACATGCTGAGATCCAAAGCTATGACAAGTTTTAGAGGCAATCTCAGCAGAACAACCAGTGTTTTATAGTAGCCATTTTATTTATTTATGTCATACCCCGCTTTCCTCTCCCGAGGGAAATGTGTATGATGTTCTACAGAAAATTAAAGTGCCAAAATGAAGCCACTTTCTTGGCTTTGTCATTGGCAAAACTTAAGCTTTCATTGGTGCATGTTAGTAATGTGTATTAATTTGTTGGATGGGCAAGGGGCATCCCAGGCTATCTTTTCTAGGTCTAGAGTAGCCATGGGGTCTAGAGTAGCCATGGGGAAGGGGAGCCATGTAAATAGGGGGTAGCTACAAAAAGAGTGGTAAAGAGAGATAAAGGGAGAAATCATAAGGGAGAGACTGAATGAGGAGGAGTGTTCACAGAGAGAGACAAAGAGCTTCTCTGCAACTGTTTTGGCCACAGAGATCTGAAGCAACTCTTCCTCTCTCCCATCGCTTTCTTCCCTTCTCGTATACACTAATACCTCATACAACGTCCAAACTTGGTTCCACAAGTTAGGACGTAGTATGAATTCCGACTTTGTATGAGGCATGCAAAATCCTATCCGCGATGCCTCATACAATGTCCAAATGATTGTCACTGATGCTTTGTATAACGTCGTTCCCCTGGTGAGAGCGGGGAGACGGGGGCTAAAGGCTGGCCCCAGCTGTGAGGTGACCAGAGAAATGACCGTGGGGGAATCCCCCCAAAATATCCAAGCAGCCCCGAGCACCCTTGCCCGAGGACAGGAGGAATGGAGCAAGGAGGAGGAATGGCGCTACCGGGGCGGCGGCGAGAGACCCACTGTGAGGCAGCCAGAGAAGCGACTGTGGGGGAATCCCCCAAAATATCCAAGCGGCCCCGAGCACCCTTGCCCAAGGAAAGGAGGAATGGGGCGAAAAGGAGGAATGGCAATTCTGGGGCGGCCAGATAAGCGACTGTGGGGGAATCCCCCAAAATATTCAAGCGGCCCCAAGCATCCTCGCCAAAGGACAGGAGGAATGGGGGGAGGAGGAGGAATGGCGCTTCCGGGGCAGCAGCGGGAGACCCGACGAGTCTCCTCCTCTTCGGGCACTGGTCAGCGAGTCTCGCTCCCACCTACCTGCTCTCAACCAAGGGTTGCTTCCCTGGTGAGAGCGGGAAAGGGAAGCGAGACTGGTTTCAGCTGTGAGGCGGGCAGCGTGGCGCATAAGAAGACCAGCCACGCCAGAGTCTCGCTTCCCTTCCCCGCTCACAACCAAGGGACGCTTCCCTGGCGAGAGCACCTGAACCACGTGAGTGGACCACGGCCTGAAAAGTTTGGGCACTCCCTGTTTAGACTGTAATTCTGCACCTATGAAACCAGCAGCAAGTTTCTTTTGAGTTTTACTTCTGGGCAAGAGAACTGAAGCCTTCCTAAACAAATAAATGTCACTGAACTTGCTCACACTTTTTTCTCAGTCCAGAAGTATTCTCTGATTGGACTTCATCATGTATCAGTACCAAAAACACTTGCATGTCAGCCTATTCAGAAGGAAGATGTACAGAATTCAGTTGGACTTATAGTATTGCAATTTATATATGAAACTGTTGCCTAGACTTCCCAATGAATTCTTCCATTGTAAATTCAATCTACTGCATATTGTTAAAAAATAATAGAAGCCAGGAAATTCATGCCTTCAAATTCTCCTATCTTATGAATGTTGGATGTTGCTTCTGTGTCCATTATGCAAAATATGAGGAAATGGTCTAAGATAGCCTTGCAATATCATGCCCATATTGCCAGCCAGAGAAACGATGACAGATTTTATATAGCAAAGACCATCTGAAAGATGAAAAAATTCTAGTGTCAGCAGTCAAGAGGGCCTACAACAGTGATGGCAAACCTTGGCACTCCAGTCGTTCTTAAACTTCATTTCTCAGAAGCCCTGATCAGCAGGAGTGCTTACTTGGGCTTCTGGTAATTGAAGTCCAAGAACACGTGGAGTGCCAAGGTTCACCATCACTATCCTAGGGGCTCAATCACACTTATGTGTGAATGGACCTTTTTTCTGCTTGTGGGTGTATATGGACTGGGGTGTGTTTGACTTAAGGTTTCATCTTCTGGACTTTATGGGTTTAGAGGACTTTTTTGTTTTCATCTCCATGAAGTACCCTCCTTCTCTCAACTGACCACTAATAGCATCAGACCTTGACATTGATAGCTGCTGCAACTACTCTCATGTTTTAATCTGAAATACTGTCAATGTGCCAAACACAAGATAGTGATTCATAAAATCCTATATTAGGGAGGAGACCAAACAGTTGCCATTCTTTACTCTCCATTAGTCTTGTCATGGAACAGTAAATGATAATTTAGGAAGGTGGGATTATGCGATTTATAGGCAACATTAGTGCCTATATGAACACAGATTTTGCAATGCTGAAATCACAAATGATTCAGGGGTGGAGAACCTTTTCCTATTGGAAGACTGCATTAGATTAGCTGTAGTCAAATAATTCAAGAAACTTTAATTGGATATATTAAAAAAAATGTACATTAGTTTGTAAAAATCTAACTACTATGTACTTAATAATTTCAAAAAAATCAAAACCACAGCTGCACTTTAGGACTTAGAAGGCCACATGTAGCCTTAAGGCCACAGGTTCCCCACCTACCAATGCATAATCCAAATAAAACATCAAAGGAATATTCAGATTTAATCCAATGAATTTTTTACTGATTTCATATTGGGTGAATTAGAGAAAGGTATAAGAATATTTATTTATTTATTGTTATTTATTTATTTGAGTTTATACCCCGCCCACTTGCCCTAGGGCAACTCAGGGCGGCACACTTATACATAAGAATTTAAAACTTCCCTAAAAAATTTCCATAAAACTCTTTTAAAAAACTCTTAAAAATCAACTCCCAGTTAAAAGACCCTCCCTTCTCACCCATCAGTAAAAAGGGACGTATTCATTTCATTTCATTTCATTTCATTCATTTATTTGATTTATATCCCACCCTACTTGGCCAGGGCCAACTCAGGGCGGCTTACAACAAGTAAATTAAATACAATATAAGAAGAGAAAACAATATAAACACACAAAACATAATAGTATACAATTACAAATCAATACAAAATTAGTAAACCATGTACATAAGCAGAATACAATACAATCCATACCAATATACCAATACCCATATCAATATACAAAATAAATAAATAGACAATAAAATGCCAAAAGTCCAAGAAATACAATTCAAAAATACAATAGCATTATACATAATAAATACACCAAAATACTATAAGGTAAAGGTAAAGGTTTTAAACAAAATATCAAAACATCAAATACAATAAAATTATACATAATAAAATACCATAATAGAGTAATTACAATTAGACCACAGAACAGAACAAAACACCCTCATATACTAGTATGCTACTAGTAGAGCCAACGAGTGGGAGTCAACATCCCGTCGGCCCCCCATACTTGCCCTGCCAGCCAGGTTTTCAGCCCTTTCCTAAATGGCAGCAAATCTGTCTGTAGCCGAAGGTCTACTGGCAGGAGATTCCACAGGGCTCCTTATTAGACTTATATCGCCGCGCGCTTGCCACAGCGACTCAGGGCAGCTTACAGTTGACATAAAATACAGCTTAATTAAAAACATATTTAGGCAGACCCCTGTTAGTCCCCAGATGATGGGTTATTAGAGTAAAGAACAAAGACAAGGGCCAAATGGATTATATAATTGAAGAAACAGGAAAACTCCATTTGAGGCACAGGAATGGTAATGTGTTGTTAATAGTTGATTTTAATTTCACAATATAAAATAGTAGATAGTCATCCAGTAATGCTATGTTGTGAAAGTTGACCGGTAAACAACTCTTTCGGGGGAACTTCCCTTCTTCAGACAACTTAATAGCTTTATTTTCCAACTTCTGGTTACATCATACATATATGCATAGTAGTATCATTCTTTTATTGGGTCCTAACCTTCCATTGTGTTTTCTTTCTGGGCTACGGGGGGGGGGGGGGAGAGCTCCCATCATAGCACCCCACACCCGCTGGGCCAGCCAGTTCTTCAGGCGTTTCCTGAATGCTGGCAGATCTGATTGTAGATGAAGGTCAGTCGGCAGGAGGTTCCAAAGGGCCAGAGTAGCCACCGAAAAGTCTAGTGCTAGAGAGGTGAGCCTCTCTAGCAGTTGGTACCCTTAGAGAGCCCCTCCGGTCCACTCTAGTGGGATGGGCTGATATCCTTGGGGTGACACGGTCTCTTAAGTAACCTGGCCCACTACCATGTAGGGCTTTAAAGATAATAACCAGCACCTTGAATTGCACCCAGAGGCATACCGGTAGCCAATGCAGCTCCTGCAGCAAGGGTGAGGCATGGTCATAATGACCACACCCCATCACCACGTGGACCGCCGCATTCTGTGCCAGCTGCAGCCTCCAAATGGTCATCAAGGGCAGCCTCATGTAGAGCATGTTGCAATAATCTAACCGGGAGGTGACCAGTGCATGAGTGACCATGAGCAAGGAGTTCCAGTCCAGGAACAGGCGTAACTGGCAGATAACTCAAACTTGAGCAAAAGCCCTTCTGGCCACGACTGCCACCTGCTCCTTGAGCAGGAGCCGTGAGTCCAGGAGGACCCCCAGATTACATACCAGGTCTGTCTGGGGCAGAAAAGCCCCATCAAGTAGCAAAGTTGGTAATTCCTTAGACAACACAGGGCCCCTTATCCACAACCACTCAGTCTTGCCGGGATTCAGTTGTAGCCCGTTGTCCCCCATCCAGACCCTCACGGCCTCCAGGCACCTGAATAGGACTTTGACCGCATGTAGGAATGACAAAGTCACAAGGCCCAATAATAACTGGATCAAGTAAATTAAGCACTTCGGACAAAACACAAAGGAATAGCTCCTTCAACTCTTTAATAATCATACAACAAACAAATTCCAAAATATGGTGGAAGACTAAAGTAATAGCCATCCTGAAACTAGACAAAGAACCTTTGGATCCCAAAGGTTACAGGCCAGTTTCCCTACTATACTACCTATAAAGAGTGTTTGAAAAAATGATATTAAATCATCTGGCCCCCAAAATTTAAATTATTTTAATTCCAGAACAGGAAATCTTTAGACCTGGCAAGATTTATACAGCTTAAATCTTAAATGTAACCCAGCACATAAAAGACTTTTTTGAAATATATAAAATAAGCAGAGCAACATTTGTTGATTTTATAGTGGCATATGATACTGTCCTCCAACAACTGCTGCTCAAAAAGTTCTACTTCTTTACTTGCTTGCTTTTTTGTGTAATAGATTACTCTGGGTTGAAAGGATTTTTTTTTTTTTAGGGAATACCCAAATGAGGCTCCTTTCATGTCCTCAAGTGCAGCTCTCAAGTTTTGAAACCTGACCTTCTAGTGTCCAGCTTAGCGACTTAACTACTAAACCACTTCTTTACTAAAGATTGTGGACTAACAGAAATGGTTGCTGCTCTACTTCAAACAGAAGGTTATTTCTTGAGTATCAGGAGTGGCAGAATCACGTAATAATAATAATAATAATAATAATAATAATAATAATAATAATAATAATAATAATAATAATAATAATAATAATAATTATTATTATTATTATTATTATTATTATTATTATTATTATTATTATTATTATTATTATTATTATTATTATTATTCAGAGATTTCTCTGGGTTGGAAGGATTTTTAGGGGAAGAAACCAAAGGAATGGTTTCCCATATGATAGTGTCCTGCCATCATTACTTTTCATCATTTACACAAATTAGCAACTGGCATTCCATTATACCAGGAGTTTCATCAATGCTGATGATTTTGCCTTGACAGTTCAAGGGGACATACATTGAATCCATCAAGCACCAGCTAACATTAGAAGATCTTTATATTATAAAAACAGCCAGCTGAAACCAAACCCTTTAAAAACCAAACCCTTTAAAAACAGGTCTGTGCCTTCCACCTAAAGAATAGATAAGCAGAGCGAAAGCTTGTAGTTGGAAAGGCAAGATTTTGGAACATTGTTCTTCCCTAAAGTATTTGGGCATCATTCTGAATTGATTCTAACCTACAAAAAGTGTTGTTTAAAACACCAAACAGAAATTTGCCACCAGAAATAACATGCAGTACTTAGGAAACTGCCTCTTTCAGACTGGGGTGCACATGCACAAATAACAAGTACAATAGTTTTTCTCCCTGTACTAATATGTTAGATCACATGATATAAATCAATACCTACCAAACAAGTGAATGTAGCTCTTAATCAACCTGGCTGTCTGAAACCTATCCCCACTGAAAAGTTCTATTATTTTGCTGCCATTGCCCCATAGAATGTTTGTTGAGAGGTGTTAACAGATAAAATATGAAATAAGTACTGTAATACAACATGAAACCTATCAACTCCATGGATACTAACCTCATAGATAACAGCTAAAATTGAGGAAACATTTTTGTACATCTCTCAGGCTTTACATATGAAACCAGAAGAGACGGTAAACCTATGTAGAACAAAAACAACATACCTTGCCAAATTGATGATAACTGAATGTCTCCCACCAAGTCAAGATTCTGGGTGGACCACATGAAAGTCAAGAGATTTCAAAGTGAAGTAGGAAGATCAAAGAATAATCAAGTGAAATGGAGCTACTTAGCTATAGGACAAATTTTCTGTGAATGTGGAGAAATTCAATAAATACAGCAATTATGTACATGTGATTTATGCCCCACCACATATACAAAAGAAAATCTAACAAACGGTGGAGATAATCCTATTGAAGTAGATATCTTCTGGTAAAAATTAATCTAATCATTATACTATTTTAATTTATTTTAATTTAAATTATATTTTATATTCATCTATAATTTTAAACTGTTTATCTCTGATACAAAGAAAGAAAGAAAGAAAAAAAGAAAGGAGAACATGGGCAAAAGGGAGTCATGAGTGACAGAGAGTAGGGTCAATGGTGATTCTTCTCCCCTTGCCTCAGGAAGTGAATTGCTTAGGAGAACAGTGTCCTGAATGCATACAAATATGGATTCCTTTTCCCATCTTTTTTTAAAAATAAAAAAAACTCAGTCATGTCATTGTATGACAAAAAAAACCCCCCACATAACAATTTAGTATGTTACATTTATACATTGTTTCTATTGTATTTTGGAAATACTCTGCCAAACCAAAACCAAAACATTTATAATCATGAAATGTTGGAATTCTGCTTCATGTAAAGATATCTTCTTTATTCAGTCAGCCTCATTAGCAGCAGTTTATATCCTCAGATCTTTAAGATAGCAATCAGTCCCATGAAGTCCTGCTTCATTAGGCTTTTTGTAGGGAGAAACAGAGAGACAGAGAGAAAGCACACTGCAGTCCTTGGCTGGTCAAACGCTACTGAAGCCTTTTTCTTTATTCAGGCAGAGAGAGCGAGAAACGAAACTCGCAAGCATTGTATACCAGAAACGAAACTTTGCCTACATAATCAATCAGAATGTCAGAACCCAAAGAAAGAGAGATAAGGAGCGCTGTCTCTCAGTGAGCAAAGAGGCTTTTGTTTACAAAATGTGTCAGAGACAGCCTGACAGAATCCAGATGCATTCCTACATGTCCTCCTTTTTCATTTAAATTTGAGAGAGGGACGGCTAATCATACCCCTGCATGCCATCATACTCCATAACTACTCCTCCATATACATCATCACTGTCCTCCTGGACATCGTACCCCTCCTGACTCATGGTACTTTGTTCCGGAGGATGATACCTCATTGAGTACAATTGCCGTCGTGCAAAACTCGATGTCTCCCTTCTACGCAATGGACATGTGTTACACATAGAAATAAGATTAGGAATACAATAAATGCAAAAATACAAAGGTATAAGGCATACAATAATAATAAACCCATAAAAGAAAACTTGTCTAAGGACAGATAAATCAGGCAACCAAGAAGTCACCCAATCAAAGAGATTAACATCAGTGCGTACATTGTTAGTAATGCTCTCCTGTAAATTCTGAAGTTCTTTCTCAATAGTATTATTCAGATAAAATAACCCAATGCTGCACATTGATATTGTCCTGGATGGAAATTCGTGGCAACTCCATTAAAAAAGAACCACATGTTGGGATCCTTGATTTGCCATCCATTGCAAATTGAACCACTATCTATAGCAGAATAATCAGGAGTAAACATAGGAAAAACATCATATATATCTTCAATAGTAGTGTTAAATAAGGTATAATTAAGCTTATAAGAACTGTTATAACTACCCCATAACCAAAAATAATCGTCACAACCCGTATAATTGCCTACATTCTGCAAAACCCTTTTTGCTTGAGTCCAGTACTTCCATTTACTATTCCAGACTCCAGAACTATGACAGCAGAAACAAAGTCCTTTAGTGTATTTCTTGAATGTCATGCTTCGCCAACGGGTGTTGTTAAATTGTTCTGGAGGATTAGAGAAGAGTGTAGATCTATCAAGATGTTGCAAATGTCCAATAACCAACTCTGGCGTGTTGAACAATGCCGGAAGAAAAGCCATTTGCGACACTGCCAGTGGATGCTCATAGTATAACGTTGCATTCTTACCATGAACTTCAAACATATAGTTAGCATGACGAATCCAAAAGTTGGGGTTGCCTCCATGAGGCATTGTTCTTACAGCTGGAAGCACAGTAAGAAAGAAAATAACAAATGTCAGCAAAGTTAGTTTACTGGTGAACCACCATCCTGGAGCTGAGTAACCTTCTTCTCTCTCCATGGGCGGATCGCTCGAGCAGGAATCCTTCCACTCAGGATCCCCTTGTTGCCAATAGATGACCAATGGCTTAAGAAGACACTCCCCTAAGAAACAGGAGCATGCCCTGTTATTACTAGTACCATATAACTAAACATGAAACATGAGTGACATATAACACAAATGCAATATCACAAACCCATTTACATGTGTAGAGTACTGGAAACTCTGCCATGTGCTTCTGAAGGTATGCAGTTTCATAAGACAATACATAACATAAGCAAAGACAGATCTTTCTCCTGCAAAAGAATAAGCAAAACATTTAAGCATAAACAAGACATGAACATTTTTTTTTCTTCCTTACATGAAGGAGGCCTCTATAGCATTCTAGAAAGCAATTCTTACTACCCAATTACATGAGTAAGGCATTAAATTTCTTCTTCTCCCACTGGATGTAAAGTGAAAGAGGCATTCAATAACTTATAATCAACATAGCATGGTAACTCAAATACAGTACAAATCTCATTAGCATGAGCAGGTAGACAATTTCTTAAAAAGGCTGTCAGGTTTTATAATTCTTCTTTAAAGTCCACACAAACTTTTGTTCTTTTTAGTCCAATTAAAATGTCCAAATTAAAAGTCCCAATCTTGATTGAAGCTCTCTGAAACATCATCTCCTCTCCAGCACAGTCCTTGGCATGGCAAGTTGAAATTAAGCCATAAATTAAGTCTCACTGACTTCACAAGACAATCCCACACAACCCCCCCCCCTTTTCAGCTTTTCAGGCAGACACACATTCCTTCATGCTCCAGCCACACCCATCTGCAGTAAGGCAGGCCGAGGAGGTATGAAGGCACAAAGACTTCTCCAGAAGTTGCAAGTAATTTTCACACAGACGAAAATCACAGGGAAGTCCAAGTTGCTTTCCCTGCAATCCTGATGCTTGAAACGTGGGACAGCTCACTCTGTATCTCTTTGTTTGTGGGTTGGGCAGATCAAAATCAGCAAAAAACTGTATGTCTTCTTCCTCCTTGTATTTTTGCCACAGCCTGCTATCCATACAGGAAATATTCACCCCCCTCTTTCTCTGTATTTCTTTCATCTCCAGCATATGATTCTCAACCTTATGACAACCTGCATCTGTTAGTTTGTACTTGCACCCCTTTTTTGTCTTGGGTTTTGTGCGTTCCTCCTTTGGGCCATCCTTCCATTTCTGTAGGATCTTCCTGCCCAAACGTGAGGTATCAAATTTACTACTCAGCTTCTCCTGCTTTTGTGATGAGGGTTGATTCACGGGGGGGCTGAGATCCCCTAAGCTGCTCTTTAAAACACAGTCCTTGCTTTCTGCCACTCTGCATGCATCAACAATCTGTGATGAGTTCCCCGCCATTTGTTCCCCATCAGCCGGCACTAGCTGTTTTTTATGCTCGGCTGGCAATATTGCAGCAGAGAACAGGTCTTTTGTAGGGCTAAAAGCACTTGATTGTTGCAAGTCAGGACATAATGTCCCATCTCCATTTCCACCTCCACCCCCATCAGGAGGCTGTTGTTTCTCATATGATGGAAGGGCAGTTGCCATGGCCCCCCCTTTTTCTGAAGGCAAAAGCTGTGTGAGGGGGCCATCAAGTCTTTGAGACAATAAAATATTTTTTGGAGTAAGCCTTTGAAGGCAGCCTCTCACTTCCTCCCAAGTAAATAATATTGATCTAGAAATTCCATTATGCTTCTGCAATTCATTCCCGATCTGTTTCCACTCTTTTAAGTCCAGACCTTCATATTTAAACCAAGGACAGTTTTGTGCTATCGCTTTAGCTAGCTTTCGTATCTCCTGCTCATCAACTTTTCGCCCATTGTCATGCAAAAGATCTGAGATATCTTTACAAAGTTCATGTATTTGCGAAGAAAGCAAACACCCCATGATAAAAAAATATATATATTTCTTTTCCACTTACCCTATATGGGACCCAAAGATGACTTTGGATGAATTTTCGAGCTCGATTTATGACCTTCCCGGTCGGGGTAAATGAGACCTTGTCCCCGGTCGCCAATTATGGGGTGTTAATTAGATGCTAATTGTTGAAGCAGAGTTCAAAGCATTCCTTTGAATTTCATTCAATTGGCCTCACACGGGGCACCAGTTGTTGGAATTCTGCTTCATGTAAAGATATCTTCTTTATTCAGTCAGCCTCATTAGCAGCAGTTTATATCCTCAGATCTTTAAGATAGCAATCAGTCCCATGAAGTCCTGCTTCATTAGGCTTTTTGTAGGGAGAAACAGAGAGACAGAGAGAAAGCACACTGCAGTCCTTGGCTGGTCAAACGCTACTGAAGCCTTTTTCTTTATTCAGGCAGAGAGAGCGAGAAACGAAACTCGCAAGCATTGTATACCAGAAACGAAACTTTGCCTACATAATCAATCAGAATGTCAGAACCCAAAGAAAGAGAGATAAGGAGCGCTGTCTCTCAGTGAGCAAAGAGGCTTTTGTTTACAAAATGTGTCAGAGACAGCCTGACAGAATCCAGATGCATTCCTACAATGAAACCCTGCATGGTACATGTAAAAAGACTCTTAGTTTGTCTTGTGTCTTTAACCAAACCTGCATGCCTCTGAAATGATGTCTCCTGCTTTTAAGTTAGCATTTTTTAAACTTTAAATTTCATATCAATAATGGTTGTCTACAAACAACAATTTCCACTGAGATATTTTCTTACTGTAAGTTGAAGAACCTACTATCCTTCTGATGTAAAAGATGTAATACAATTAATGTGTTCAGCTGTAACTATAAAACTTGAACACATGCCCTGGGAAGAACACATTTTTCTTTCACTTTTCAGTAACTTGAGAAATCATTCCAACCCACAACCCCTCTTTCTCCTCAGAATGGAGTTTTGGATAAATTCTTCTCAGGCCATCTCTTTATAATTTGCTACACCCTTCCACCTACTAAATAATTTCACAATTTAGCATCACTTTAATTTTCTACAAGTGCACTATGAAACATTTAATCTCCAACTTTGTCTATATAGGACGTTGTTGTCATCATCGTTGTCGCCGCCGCCACCACCACCACTGTTGTTGTTGTTGTTGTTAGTTCTCTCATTGTCTTAAGAACCTGTGTGATTTGCCCAAGTCAAGGGCTGGTGACTTGGACAAAACAAGAATCCTGGGAAAGCAGATAAAAATAGATCAGCCTCCTGAATGTTTTTCATAGTAGTTAAAAGTACTGTATATGGAAAAGAGGGGAGAATTATAACACCACTGAAATAGCTAATGACAAGAACAAAAGACCTCTAAAAGATCCCTCAGAAGTTATAGAAAAGTAGAGATGACACTTTAAAGAACTCCTCAACCCCTAGGAGAGTTACAAAATAACAGCGCTAGAACTGGAAATATTAACTGAAGAAGTAGCAAGCTTCTTTTGTTATTAAAAAATAACGAAAACACAAAGCACCAGGAATAGATGGATTAACATCAGAAACAATCCAAGCAGCAGGACAAAACAATATCACCTGGCTACACAGAATCTTCAAGTCCTGGTGGTGCAGTGGTTAAACTGCTGTCCTGCAACCAAAAGGTTGTGAGTTTGATCCTGACCTGGACTCAAGGTGAACTCAGCCTTCCATCCTTCTGAGGTCAATAAAATGAGTACCCAGCATGTTGGGGGCAAAATGCTAATTAACTTGTGAACCGCCCAGAGAGTGACTAAGCGCTATGGCACAGTATATAAGTGTGATTGCTTTACTTTTGCTTTGCAATGAAACATGGACATAACTAGCTGCACCCACTGATGGGCAAGAAGCAATAATACCACTGTGGAAAAACAAAGGGAGTAAATGAGAATGCACACAATACCGAGGCATCTCACTCTTTAGCCATTTAGGAAAAATGTGTGCCAGGAATCGAAATGAGAATGAGACCAGTTATAGAACCACAACTGGCAGAAGAACAGATGAGCTTCAGAAAAAACCAAGCTGTACAGATTCAATTTTGCACTTAATCAACTAATAAAGAAAAATATAGAATACAATAAGAATCTCTGTTGGATTTGTAGAAGAAGAGATTAACATACAGTGTAATAAGACAAACCAAATATAGGGACAGTTAGCTTTGCTCTTACAACATAAGGCAATACTGACCAGCACAAAGACACCTCATACAAAGCATATTCATTCCTACCTTATGTTACCAGTGCCGAACATGAATACTTCAAACAAAACATACACAAAAGTTGGTCACCATGGAAATAAGATGTTTGAGGAAGACTGGAGTGACTAGAAGGGATAAAATCAGGAGTAAAATTATAAGTGAAAGAATTGGTATAGAACAAATCTTAAACTGTATTCTGGATCAACAAATAAAGTGGTTTGTCCATTTAGGGAGAATGTCTTGGAATTCCATACAATAGAAGGCATATGTAAAAAGAGGAGAAGGACAAAGAGCATGAGGAGGACCAAGAGGAAGGTGGAGAGATAACATCAAAGATATATTACAAGAACACCAAATATTCCTGGTGGAGGCTGCTGAAAATGTCAGAACAAGAGCTTTGTATCTTCCTCGACACCTGAGGAGTAAAAGTGGAGGAGTAGGAGGAAGAAGGCCTGATAACTGTGATTCCTGAGATGATGATGATGATGATGATGATGATGATGATGATGATGATGATGATTATTATTATTATTATTATTATTATTATTATTATTATTATTATTATTATTATTATTATTATTATTATTATTATTATTATTATTATTATTATTCCTACAACTCCCATCAACTTTAGCCTGTCCTTTGAAACTAAGCTGTCTTAGACCAGATATATGCAGAGTTCCTGTAACATGGAGGAGATAGATTGGTACTGTACAAGAGTTTACTATCTTATTAAACAACTGTTGGCAACAGGAAAACTCACCGGATGACTGGCGATGAGGCGTACCAAAGAAAGGGAACATTAACCATTGTAACAACTGGAGAGATATAACACTACTATCAGTCCCTGAAAAAGTTTGCCTTGTGTTGCTCAGAAAATTGTAACATCAACTGGATACATACTTACAAGTGGGATTTAGGAAAGGACGCTCCTGTGACAACCAGATCCTGAACTTAAGAAACATCATTGAGCAGAGCATAGAATTCCAGAAGCCAATTGTAATCAATTTTATTGATTTCAAAAAACATTTGACTCAATTCATAGAAAATTGCTATGGAATATTGTAAAGACCTATAGTATTCATCAATGTTTTACCAACATCTTCAAAATCCTATATGTTACCTCTAGCTGTTTTGTACAAATGGAATTTGGCATCACAGACATCTTCTACATTAATACAGGAGTAAGACAAGGGTGTATTTTGACAACATTCTTGTTTTTCTCCTTTCCATAGATTTTGTTATGCGTGAAGTGGTGGATAGCCCTAATTTTGATATTCCATGGGCAAATTTAGACTATGTGGATGAAATTGCACTGCTTGGTGAAACAGAGGAGCACTTGCAAGAAAAAAACAACATTTTAGATTAGGGGTTCCCAACCTAAGGTCCGCGGGCTACTAGGCCATTTGATGTGTCCCCCCACCCCTCCAAGGGCATTCAAGAAATAAAATGACCACTACTTTGAAGCTGTTGGGACAAAATGGCCACCCCATCATGCAGGCAGGGCAAAATAGCCGTCCAGCCCTTGAAGCTGACTGAGAGAGTGTGACCTGGCCCTGAAGGTCAGAAGTGACTGTAACTGTTTATGGCTAGGTTATAGAGCAAGTCTAAAAATTTACCTATCTTGGCAGTATTGTGTCTATTGATGGTGGCACAGATAAAGACATCAACACATGTGCCCAATTTGGTCTATGGCAGACTGCAGTGGCTCAAGTGGCTAAGACGCTGTCTGGGAAGCGGAAGGTCAGCAGTTTGATTCCCAAGTACTGCAGGACGGAAATGAGCTCCCGTCTTCATCCCAGCTCCTGCCAACCTAGCAGTTCGAAAGCAAGAAATTGCAAGTAGATAAATAGGGACCACTTCGGTGGGAAGGTAACAGCGTTCCATGCGCTCCGGTGTCTAGTCATGCCTGCCACGTCACCACGGAAATGTCTGCAGAAGCAGACAGCGCTGGCTCTTCGGCTTAGAAACAGAGATGAGCACTGCACCCTAGAGTCGGATACAACTGGCTTTTGAGCAAGGGAAACCTTTACCTTAGTCATAAGTATTGCCACAAAGATAAAACTCTTCAAGAGCATTGTCCTATCAACTACAATATACATCTGTGAAATGCAAAACCAAAATGATTAAATGTTTTCCAACAACATTGTCTGAGAAGAATCCTCCGTATTTCATATCTTGATCATATCACTAATGAAGAGGTAATACAAAGATCAGATTCAGACCTGATAAGAACTGTGAATGAATGTCAAATGCAATTTGTTGGTTACATCCTACTTATGCCCAAAGATCTGCATCCAAAAATTGCACTATGATGGAGGAAAGAGGAGGAAAGAGGAAATGAGGCCAGGCTCAGAAAACTTGGCACCAAACAATAATGCAAAAGGTATTCTGAAAAAAATTCTACAGAAATAATGTCTGTTATGCCTACCCAAACCAAAGGGATTTTTATACCGAGGAAAAAATGTAGCTCTTTTAGACTGGGGATTTGTTGAGTCTGGACAAAGAAGTATTCTAACCAGCAGGATTGGGTTAAACTCATTGATCTTTATTCAGCTCAGGTTCCGGACTGGGGAGTATGTACAGGGGTGGCCAATATATATACAGTGTTCGGGCTGTTACAAACAAGATACATTTCGGCGGGCTTCCGGAGGACATACAGAGCTCAGTCTTTTCCCGCTTTGACATAATTTTGAATTTGGCTCCTTTAGAAATGGCTCGTTTCCGGGTTCCCGGTTTTGGCATGGTTTTACATTTAAACACAATAAATCCTTATACAGAACAGGATTGTTCTGCTATTTTGCCAGCACTAGGTCCCTTTAGTTATGCTCTCTCACTAGGCTGTACTTTAAGATGAAGATGTGTACAGAGAAGGGGGAATTAGCTGCAGAGAGAAAATTCCAGAGAATGATTAATATGGTTTTGGGTCTATTAGAATACAGAGAGTGAATGTCATGAAAAGAAATGTTTATCACAACTGCCCCATTACATTATAATTAGTTTACATAATTCAAGCTTAGTTCTATGTAATTTATATGGGAGGAAAACTCTAAGAGTTTAACTGGAATGAAGCTAGCAAAAATCTGGACTTACCTCCTGACAAGCCAATAATGTTGAGGTTACGTTACCAAGTCACACTACATTGTGCTGACAAATGGATCGTGAAAGACCACAGTTGAATTCCGGGGGGAATTGTTCCACTTGAGAGTTGTGAATAGTAATTGTTCTACATCAAGGGCACCCAAACTGCGGCCCGTGGGCCCAATTAGGCCCACACATATCATTAATCTGGCCCAAGGTGAGAATCCAGGCCCTCTCTGAACCACCCCCCACCTGCCCCCACCACCTGACGTAGCAATACATCACCGGCAGTGGGGGCTTCGCTCCTGCTGGTCTGAGCAGCCTCTGCTCATCCCAGTGCTTCAGAAGCCTTTAGCAATGTGGATTGTTGTATTGAAGAAATTTTCCAAGCCTTCTCCATTTCAAAATCCATGGCGCTGGAAGGGTAAACCTGGCACATCGCGCTGACATAAGCCTTGGCCCGCCAGGTTTACTCTTCCAGCACAGTGGATTTTGAAATGGAGAAGGCTCGGGAAATTTCTTCAACATGGCGATCCAAGTTGCTAAATGCTTCTGAAGCACTGGGACTGAGTGGAGGCTGCTTGGACCAGCAGGAGCAAAGCCCGATCGCCACTACTGCCGCTGCTGACGTCAAAACGGTCAGCAGCGGGAGCAGCCTACCTCCAGCCCCCTCAGCTACGTGTCAGGGTGGGGCCAGCCTGTGGAAAAAAGTTTGGACACCACTGTTCTATGTGTTTCTAACTTCATCCTCTTGTGAGCAAACCCTGAAAGAAGTGAGACAGAAACTAGAGTTCAGGCAAGACGCAAAAAGTGGGAATTTTTGCTCTTTCAAACACCTCAGCCTTAAAAGTGGGTTGTTAATGGCTATGACATTTCTTTCAGCTGTTTCCCACTTATTCTCCACTTTTTTCTATAGATTCATTCTGTGATCCATTCTGTATTCTGCCCAGTGTCCACCTTTTCAGAGGGTGAGCTTTCGTTAACTTGAGTAGTGACATTGAGCTTAAACTTACCATGACACACTGTCAATGTTGCTTCTGCTGTTATTACTAATAAGTTAGGAAAAGTCTGTTCACTAAAATGATTCTAATGTTCTACAACTTCTGGTTAGGGTACTAAATAAGTCAGCATGTAAAAGAGTATAGCTTAAGAATAAAATGCATATCGATGGGGATGTTTGTGTGTTTTCTGTTCTCTATGAATAAGCCTCATTTCTCTAAATGGGCAAATGAGAATAGTCATGAAGTCTTACAGTCTGAATACTCAGACAAGACAGAAGAAAGTCTCTATTAAAGGGCAGTGGGCAAAGGTGTCATTGATTTGCTCTTGAAAAAGCAATACAAGAAGCCTTCTCCACTTTCCACCCTTTCTTTTTGCCCCCTATTCTTTCTGTTCCCAGGATCTGAAAACTGGTGCAGCAGCCACAAGATTTTGTTCCTTTAATCAGAAATCCTGTTTCTTGGTGTAGTAAATTGTGCTAGAATAGTCCAATTGATCCACTGTGAATTTAGTACTTCAATTTCATCGACCCTATCTTGGTCCGACCATCACCTGCTGAGGTTCAAAGTGGTGATGCCTCCCCCCTCCCGGATCCTGGACCAATTGGGATGGTCTGCCCCCGAAGGTTATGGATCCAATAGGCTTCCAGGCTGCCTTAGGTGGGTTCCCACCTGAGCTGGCTAGATGGTATGTCGAAGCTACCAGAACGGTTAACATGATTGCTCTTGAACTTCCTCTCCGTGGCAGAACTTGGTTGTCCTCGTGGTTCATGGAGGAACTCCGAGTGATGAAGCAGCATAGGAGAAGGCTAGAGAACAGATGGAGACAGGTCCCGTCCGATGAGAACCTTGGGCAGGTGAGGAGGGTCTCCTCGCTCTGTCAGCGAGCTGTAAGGAAGGCCAGGAAGACAAAGAGAATAGGGGAGTGGCAAATAAACATCATCAATGCCTCCTTAGCAGAGGGTGTTATGCTCTCTAAACTGAAGGAGACAATTATACGCCCTCTCCTGAAAAAACCAAAATGGCCGTCTTGGACAACTATAGACCAATGGTGAATATCTCTTTTTTTGGGTAAGGTGATCGAGAGGGTAGTGGTGGATCAACTGCAGGAGCTCTTGGATGAAGCTAGCTACTTGGACCCATTCTAGTCGGGCTTCAGGCCTTCTCCTAGCACTAAAACTGCACTGGTGCACTGCAAGATGATTCTGCTCTGGGAGGCAAACTAGGGGGCGTTGTCCATCCTGGTACTCCTGGACCTCTCGATGGCTTTTATTTATTTATTTATTCTTTAAACTTCTATGCCGCCCACTCAGGCAAGCCCGACTCAGGGCAGCTAACATCATAATTTAAAAAACCAATTAAAACAATCAGAGGTATATACAAGTATAAAATAAAATAAAACCAGATTAAAAGCTACCCACATTAAAAACTACCCGCATGAAA
Source organism: Bradypodion ventrale (assembly GCA_035047345.1). Lineage (NCBI taxonomy): Eukaryota > Metazoa > Chordata > Lepidosauria > Squamata > Chamaeleonidae > Bradypodion > Bradypodion ventrale. The sequence goes on from JAWDJE010000006.1 coordinate 52,938,676, forward strand.
AGAGAAGCTTTATTTTATAAGCCAACAAGCAGGGGCCACCTTTCAATCCGGACCCCACACCTGCCCTGCCAGCCAGGTTTTTAGACCTTTTCTGAAAGGCAGCAGCTCTGTCTGCACCTGCAGCTCTACTGGCAGGAGGTTCCACAGGGCCGGTGCAGACATGGAAAAGGCCCTCCTTCGTGTGCCAGATAGGCGAGCCCCTCTGGCTGATGGAACAATTAGAGAGCCCCTCCAGTCCGCTCTGGTTGGTTTTGAATACTATTGATCATGGTATCCTTCTGGGGCAACTGTCTGAGTTGGGAGTTCAGGGCTTTGTGTTGCAGTGGTTCTGCTCCTTCCTCAGTGATTGTCCCCAGAGAGTTCAGCTTGGGGAAAGTCTGTCGTCTCTGTGGACACTCCAATTGGGTGTTCCTCAGGAGTCTATTATTTCCCCTATGCTATTTAACATATTTGTGAAGCTGCTGGGAGAGACAATCCAGATTTGGAGTGTGTTGTTATCAATATACAGATGACACGCAACTCTATTTCTCCTTCACATCATCGGCAGTTGAAATGGCTTGGTACTTGGATGACTGCCTGACCGCGGTGCTGGAGTGGACTAGAGCTAACAAGCTGTGACTGAACCCAAGTAAGATGGCGGTACTGGTGTTGGAGGGTCCATATGCCCAACTAGGATCCCATTACCCAATTATAGCTGGGACGGTATTGTCACCTAGTAAACAGGGGAGAAAGGGGAGGGACAGGAAAGGGGGAGGGGAAATGCAATTTTGTAAGGAGCAATACTGTATAGGGACATGGAATGTGAGATCAATGAACCAAGGAAAACTGGAAGTGGTAAAAAATGAGATGGAAAGAATAAGCATTGACATCTTTGGCATCAGTGAGCTCAAATGGACAGGGATGGGCGAATTCAGCTTTGGAAACCATCACATCTACTACTGTGGACAAGAAAACCTTAGAAGACATGGAGTAGCCATAATTGTCAATAAAAGAGTGAGAAGAGCAGTAATGGGATATAACCTCAAAAATGACAGAATGATGTCAGTAAGAATTCAGGGCAAACCCTTCAATGTTACTGTGATCCAAATATACGCACCAACCACGGGTTCAGATGAAGCCACAGTGGACCAGTTCTATGAGGACTTACAACACCTCATAGAACAAACACCAAAAAATGATGTTCAAATTATTCTAGGAGACTGGAATGCCAAAGTAGGCAATCAAAAAGTGGAGGGAATAACAGGCAGGTTCGGTCTTGGAACACAGAATGAAGCAGGGCAAAGATTGATAGAGTTCTGCCAAGAGAACGCACTGGTCATAGCAAACACCCTCTTCCAGCAACACAAGAGGCGACTTTACACATGGACATCACCAGATGGCCAACACCGAAACCAGATTGACTACATACTCTGCAGCCAAAGATGGAGAACCTCCATACAGTCAGCAAAAACAAGACCTGGAGCAGATTGTGGCTCAGATCACAACCTACTGATTGCAAAATTCAGGCTTAGACTAAAGAAAATAGGGAAAACAAAGAGACCAGACAGATATCACCTAGACAGCATCCCTAAAGAATACACGGTGGAGGTGATGAACAGATTCAATGGCTTAGACTCAATAGATAGAGTGCCAGAAGAATTATGGACAGAGATGAGGGACATCATGCAGGAAGCAGCAAAGAAAACCATACTAAAAGAAAAGAAGAGTAAGAAAGCAAAGTGGTTGTCTGATGAGGCTCTTAAAATAGCAGAGGAAAGAAGGAACGCAAAAGTCAAAGGAGAAAGGAAAAATACAATCATTTGAACACAGAATTTCAAAGAAAAGCAAGGAGAGATAAGGAAAACTATCTAAAAGAACAGTGCAAAGAAATGGAAGAAAACAACAAAAGAGGCAGAACCAGAGATCTTTTCAAAAAAATCCGGGAAATCAAGGGAACATTTAAAGCAAAAATGAACATGATAAGGGACAAAGACGGAAAGGAGCTAGCTGATGCAGAAGAGATTAAGAAAAGATGGAAAGAGTACACAGAGGAACTCTACAAAAAGGAACTCAACACTCCTGATAGTCACAATGATGAAGAAATTGAACCTGAGCCAGACATCCTGGAGAGTGAAGTCAGAAAGGCCCTAAAGAGCACTGCAAACAACAAAGCTAGTGGAGATGATGGTATCCCAGTTGAATTTTTCAAAGCTCTAAAAGATGATGGCATCAAATTACTGCATTCAATATGCCAGCAGATTTGGAAAACAAAACAGTGGCCACAGGACTGGAAAAGATCAGTATATGTTCCAATCCCAAAAAAGGGCAATGCCAAAGAATGTTCAAATTATCGAACAATTGCGCTCATCCCACACGCCAGCAAGGTGATGCTCAAGATAATACAGGATAGACTTCAGCAGCATGTGGAAAGAGAATTACCAGAGGTGCAGGCTGGTTTCAGAAGAGGCAGGGGGACTAGAGACCACATTGCCAACATACGTTGGATCATGGAGAAAACAAAGGAATACCAGAAACAAGTTTATTTTTGCTTTATTGACTACACTAAGGCATTTGATTGTGTGGATCACAACAAGATGTGGCAAGTGATTAAAGAGATGGGAATACCAGAGCACCTCATATGCCTCCTGAGAAATCTGTACATGAACCAAGAAGCAACAGTTAGGACAGAACACGGAATGACAGAGTGGTTTGGAATAGGAAAAGGAGTAAGGCAAGGCTGCATTCTGTCACCCTGCTTATTCAACTTATACACAGAGCACATAATGCGCAATGCAGGGATGGAGGAATCACAATATGGGATCAAAATTGCTGGGAGAAACATCAACAATCTGAGATATGCAGACGACACCACCCTAATGGCAGAAAGTGAGGAAGACCTAAAGAATCTCCTGATCAGTTTGAAGGAAGAGAGTGCAAAAGCTGGCTTGAGACTCAATATCAAGAAAACCAAGATAATGGCAACAGGCCCGATCAGTTCCTGGAAAATAGACGGGGAAGAAGTAGAAGCAGTGACAGATTTTACGTTCTTAGGATCTAAGATCACTGCAGATGGAGATTGCAGCCATGAAATAAAGAGGCGGCTGATTCTAGGGAGACAAGCCATGAGAAACCTGGGGAACATAGTGAAAAGCAGAGACATCACCTTGAAAACAAAAATTAGAATAGTCGAAGCAATGGTATTCCCAGTGGTAATGTACGGATGTGAGAGCTGGACAATTAGGAAAGCTGAACGCAGAAGAATAGATGCCTTTGAAATGTGGTGTTGGAGGAGAGTTTTGAGGGTACCTTGGACAGCGAGGAGAACAAATAGGTCAATCTTAGAAGAAATCAACACTGACTGCTCATTGGAAGGTCAAATAGTAAAGATGAGGCTAAAGTACTTTGGGCATCAAATGAGAAGGGAGGATTCACTTGAGAAGGCCGTGATGTTGGGAAAGGTGGAGGGCAAAAGAAGAAGGGGGAGGCCAAGGATGAGATGGATAGATGGTATTGTAGACACAATGGGCACAGAGCTGGGAGGACTGAGGGGGATGGTGGAGGACAGAGGCGCCTGGAGAACGATGGTCCATAGGGTCGCAAAGGGTCGGAATCGACTGTGCGACTGAACAACAACAAAACAGGTACACAACTTGGGGGTCATTTTTGATCACCATTTGACTCTCGAAGTACAAATTATGGCAGTATGTAAAGCTGCTTTTTTCCATCTGTATCAAATAGGTCAGTTGTGTCCCTACTTGGACAGGTGGTCCCTTACAACACTGGTTATCTTGCTGGCAATCTCTCGTATAGATTACTGCAATGGTCTCTACATGGGGCTTCCCCTTTTCCTGGTATGGAAGCTTCAATGGGTGCAAAATGCAGCAGCTAGGCTAATTACCAGGGTGATGAAATTTGATCATATCTCACCAGCACTGGCAGGGCTGCACTGGTTACCCGTTTCTTTCCGTATCAGGATCAAGGTGTTAATTTTAACTTTTAAAGCCCTAAACGGTTTGGGACCTTCCTACATGGTGAAGCATCTCCATCTTAGAACATCATCTCACATCACCTGATATTCCCAGCCAGGGCAGTTCTTGGTGCTGATGCTGAAACTGGCAAGGAAGGTTACGACCCGGAGAAGAGCCTTTTCGGTGGTGGCACCAACCCTAGGGAATTCCCTCCTGGTGGGTACATCTTTGTTGGCATTTAGAAAGCAGCTTAAATTGATTCTGTTTAGGGAGGCTTTTGAGAAGGGGTCGACATCTGCCTAGTGTTAGGTTTCTTGTTGAGCCTTTTCTGCCATTAATAAGGTCTGGTACTTTTATTATGTCATTTTAAGATTTTTTTAATGAGTTGTTGTTAGATGCCCAGAGTGGGGAAGACCTCCCAAATAGACGGGGTACAAGTGGAATAAATTTTTAAAAAATAAACTTCTTCATGAGTTCCACTGATGAAAATTTATTTTATTTAAATTCAGATTTCTATGCCACCCAATCAGGTAAACCCGACTCAGGGCGTCTCACAACAAGTTAAAACATACATAAAAACAATTAAACCATTAAAACCTCAACATACCCACCCACCTACCCTGTTCATATTTTAAAAACTGCCCACATTAAAACTGCCTGCATTGAACAATTAAAAGAGATGGGGGGCTTCTTTTATAAGCCAACAGGCAGGGACCATCCTTCCATCTGGGCCCCACACCTGCCCCGCCAACCAGGTTTTTAGGTCTTTTCTGAAAGGTAGCAGCTCCGTCTGCTGCCGCAACTCTACTGGTAGGAGATTCCACAAGGCCGGTGCTGACACGGAAAAGAGCCTATCTAAGTGCAACTTGCTAGACTAGACTTATTTAAAATTGAAATCGGCCCATTTGAATCAATGGAACTTACGGACTGAACAAATCAGCATTGATTCAGTGGGTCTACTCTAGTGTGATTTATTATGCTACATAACAGGATTTTGGCCAGCAAGGAAGATTCATATGTTAGATAAAAAGTGTATTCTCCATCTTCCTGAGATTATCCCCCTCTTTTCCCACTTTTAATCACACTCTGTGAATGCTTAGATTTATCCTGCAGGATTCTTAAGTGTGCTGTTCCGCCCACTTGGTGGCATGATCATGCTTTTCATTCCACCCAAAACCCATTGAATTCAGAGCACATTGATGAGTATATTTTGAAAAATCTTAGTTTTTATTTTTGTCTAATAGTTCAGATGTCATCACTCCCCTTTTCCTTTTATTTGTACTTTCATTTCTGAAGACCCTGGCATGTCAAAATATGTGTTTGGTGGCTTACATTACACTATGCTGGCCTGATTAGAGAGAAGTCTAGCTGCCTGCATCCATTTGATCAGCAGCTGGAAATAAGAAAGCCAGACACACACATACACACCAGCTCTGCTAAGAACCTAGTCCTATTAATTGCACCCATACAGCAATTTCCATAAAGCTACTCCTGGCATGAGGGCAGCACATGTATCATCTCTTTCAGGATCTGATGATTATCCCAAGGAAGTTCTTAGTTAGAAATGCTAATATCTTTGTCTTCAGTTTGCTTCACGCAATGGTGCTAAAATAACAGTCAAAAAGCCAGTTGGGGATGGAGTTCTATGGAGTATTTCTGCTTGTTTATGGGGTCTATTTTGTGACAAATTACGTTATTTGGAGTGAGTTTAAGTTAATTAGGTATTTGGGCTGTATCCAGTAAAAATGTTTGAAGTATTTAGATCTTTGCGCATTTTGTTCTGTAAAGCATCGTCTGTCAGTTGGCATAATTTGGTAACATAGCTATGGATGGCGTATATTGAGGAGAGGGAATGAGTTTCTGCTCTTAATTACTGACACTCTGCTATTGTTGTTACTTCTTTCCTGGTCAACACATATAGCAACATTGGTTGAATGAGGAAAGTGGACTGAAAATGGACAGTCAAAAGAAGCCTGCTTCTCAAAATAATTGTGCTGCACATGGAAGCATCCAAATTGTAAAGGTAGTTGCTAAGACAGAGCAGGCTATGATTATTGGCCAAAATACCCTGATTGGTACATGTTTTTGAGCAAGGAGTACTCCAACTTTTCTTATTCAGGAGTGTCTAAAATTGATCTGGAGCAAATAAGGTTCAGTTGCTGTCACTTAAGGAGATAAAATGCAGGTAGACAATTTTGGAAGGACTTGGAAGCTCCATCCCTTTAGCTTAATTTACTAGTCTTTAAAATGCTCCAGTATTCCCAACATACTCAGGAGGAAAAAGGACATGCAAATATTCAGTTAGGATAGACAAGCAACCTGCAGTAAGTGCAATGTGATCATGAGGAACTGATAGGGATGATAACCTGCCTCACCAACCTCAAACTTCTTCATAGACCCTCTCTCTATTGTGTGACTGAAATGGCAAACGGGTTGCTTGGTTTGTCTCCCCACCAAGTCTTTCCTCCTAAATCTATCATAAAAATAAAGAGAGAAAACATTTTACCATTTAAAAAAGTGAAATAAAGGTAAAAGAATCAGAATGGCTTTCATTTTGTTTTGTGTACCCTGGACAGTGATTTTAATGTTATGTAAATGGAGCCAGCAATTCCTAATCTATCCTGAAATGTAACTGTCAGAGCTCTTTTGTAGTACAGGTTACGAATGATAGAAACAAGCTGTGTTTTATATAAGGAAAGAGTGTAATTATCAGGTTTGACAGTTCAGGGCTTTCCCCCTCTTCATTATACATTCAAAATAAGACAAGCCAATGCAATAAAAACCCAGGGGGCACCAGCCAGAAAACAAACAAGTTCTTCTTGTGGGGTTTTTTTAATTAAAAAAATACAACTTTAACAAGAATTATTTTTCTTTTCCTTGAATCTGGCTGAGATATAACAGGAGCCTGATAGAGGGAGAAAGATTCTAGTAATATGCCAAGCTGAGTATTGCTGTTCATATTTCTCTTTTTCAAGGGGAAGTTCAAAGGATGTTCCAAATACATTACCTTAATTTCGCACAGATAACTTTTGGGACGATCATGGCAAGCAATTCCTATTCCTTGGCTCAGTGGCAGTGGAGCGGAACAAAGCGGAGGCAGGTAGTCTGTTCCTCTATGGCCCAGTTCATCAAATGGTTGCTCAGTCCAAGGCATAGCCATTGGGTAGCCAGAACCTGCCAAAAACTGGAGCGGCTCATGGAAGAAATGCCACCAACGTTAACATTGATTGTAGGATATTCCTCCTCAAGTAAAATAAGAATTTTGATGGGAAGCAAAATTGTTGCTGTAAGACTAGCAATACTTTTGAAGGAGCCTGTGTACAAAATTGAGCTTATCAAAAGCATCAGAAAGCCTGGGAATCTGAGCTGGACTAGGCTATAAAAAGAGAACAACATACTGAAGGGAAAACATTGCAGTTAGGACAAAAAACACACACCTAATAAACATGAAAGGAATCCATGAAAAAATATATTTCCAAAGTGTAGCTGTCTAAAGTCTCTTGCCTCAAATCAAGAAATCTTGTGACACCTTAAAAACGAAGTTTATTTGGCATACAGTACTCTTGTGTGAACCATTGCCCACTTCTTCATAGGCTACTACTTAATTCTGAGAAGAAACACTTCTTTTTAAAATATAGTTTGAAGGTTTCCCTTGCTCGAAAGCCAGTTGTATCTGACTCTAGGATGCAGTGCTCACCTCTGTTTCAAAGCCAAAGAGTCAGCGCTGTCTGCTTCTGCAGATGTTTCCGTGGTCATATGGCAGGCATGACTAGACACCGGAGTGCATGGAATGCTGTTACCTTCGCACCGAAGTGGTCCCTATTTATCTACTTGCAATTTCTTGCTTTCGAACTGCTAGGTTGGCAGGAGCTAGGACAAAGATGGGAGCTCATTCCGTCCTGCAGTACTCGGGAATCAAACTGCTGACCTTCTGCCTCCCAGTCAGAGTCTTAGCCACTTGAGCAACTGCAGTCCCCAGGTACCCACATTTTAACTTCTGCTCTTTTTGCTTTACTATGCTGCTGTTGGACCGTAATAATTGATATAACCTCCTTTTACTGCTGCTTATAGTTTTAATTTGGATACTGTTATGGTTTTGAGAAAAATGATATTTCCAAAGTGTAGCTGTCTAAAGTCTCTTGCCTCAAAAACAAGAAATCTTGTGACACCTTAAAAACAAAGTTTATTTGGCATACAGTACTCTTGTGTGAACCATAGCCCACTTCTTCATAGGCATGCCTTCAGGAATAGCCAAAGCTCTCCCTTCACCCCTGACCACCCACCCACCCATGTTGCTGTTGCTGCCACCAGGCTGCTTTTTCCTGGGAGGGAAGGCAGTCCTCTTCTAGAGGCAAGAGCACAGCCACCTGTTTCTGTACATGTCACTGATTGAGCAGGAACAAGGCAGATAATGTTGTATAGCACTGAGCTTATTTTTACAGCCAGCTTCCCTCTACTTTTTTGGCTTGGCTATAAGCATCCTTTAAGGGTGCACTTGTGGTATATAGGAAAGATATCTAGGGAAATCATTTGATTTCTTTTTATAGAGACATCTGGAATAAGTTCATATCTCTGCTGCTCTGCCTGTATCCTGGCTGGTCATACACCCACTGGCTGCTGTCTGATGGAAACCACAATACTTCACCCACAATACTGCCAGGTTCTGCTTCACAGCGTGTAAGATCAGAATAACAATTCTGGCATGTCCTTCCGCTAGATAAACTACTAGCACTACATCATAGGCTTAATAATAGTTGTAACATTAGTAATCTTAAGTACTAATTTTACTACTACTTCATTCTGAGAAGAAACACTTCTTTTAAAAATATAGTTTAAAGGTTTCCCTTGCTCGAAAGCCAGTCGTATCCGACTCTAGGGTGAAGTGCTCATCTCTGTTTCAAAGCCGAAAAGTCAGTGCTGTCTGCTTCTGCAGATGTTTCCGTGGTCATGTGGCAGGCATGACTAGACACCGGAGCACATGGAATGCTATTACCTTCCCACCAAAGTGGTCCCTATTTATCTACTCATTCCGTCCTGCAGTACTCGGGAATCAAACTGCTGACCTTCTGCCTCCCAGTCAGCGTTTTAGCCACTTGAGCCATTGCAGTCCCTAGGTACCCACATTTTAACTTCTGTTCTTTTTGCTCTACTATGCTGGTCTTGGGCCGTAATAATTGATATACTGTAACCTTTTACTGCTGCTTATAGTTTTAATTTGGATACTGTTATGGTTTTGAGAATTTTTTTATGCCATCTGGCTTTGTTTCTTGTGTTTTTATTGGCTATTATGGGATAATTTTTAAAATATTTATATATAAAACATATATACATTCTAAGCCACCCTGAGTGGTGCTTGCACCAGAAGCTCTGATCAGCAGGAGTGCTGACTTAGGCTTCTGGTAATTGAAGTCCAAGAACACCTTCAGTGCCAAGGTTTGCCATCACTGTCATAGGCAATTCCTCTGGATAGCCCTCCCCCTTTCCTTGAGTCCAAGAGGATCCATAGGAGCCAGACCAATAAATAAAGGAGGTTCTAACAAGAACCTGTTGTGATATTATCTTTTCTTATGAATGCCTAATACATATGCATAGAAACATACAATATGTATCAGGGTAGAGTACAAAGATCTTTTACCTAAGCCAAAAGGTCCAAGATGATAATTTGATTTGTGTATATTTTGCTGTAGAAAGGAATTACAAGAAACCAACTGCTTGGATCCATTCCAGTCAGGCTTCAGATCTCATTATAGTACCAAAACCACTGGTCACACTGCACAATGACCTTCTCTGGGAAGCAGGCAGGGGAGCCTCATCTCTCCTGGTTCTCCTGGATCTCTCAGCAGCTTTCAATATCATCAACCATAGTATTATCCTGAGACAGCTGGGTGGGCTGGTCCTGTTTTGAAGTGGTTCATGGTACTGTTTTGCAGTGGTTTCATTCCTTTCTTGCTGGCTGGACCCAGAGAATTCAACCTGGGGAGTTTATTTCTACTCCATAGACTCTCCAATGGGGGATTCTACAGAGGCGGACTATCTCCCCATTGTTGTTCAACATCTATCTGATGAGTGTCTTGCTGCAGTAATGGAATGGACCAAAGCTAACAAACTGAGACTGGACCCTGACAAGATGGAGGTTCTGATGTTGGTGGGTTTGTCTGCCCAACTATATGGACTGGTCCTACATTGGGTGAGATTAGTCCCACCCTTGGAGATCATGTTTGACCCTAGATCCATGTTTGACCCTTTCCCCAACTTTAACAAATAGGTCAGTTGTGCCTCTACTTGGACAGACAGTCCCTCTCAATGCAGGTGTCTCATTAGTAGTCTGGAATATTAAATACTGCAATGCACTTTACATGGGGCTCCCCCTGTCCCTGATATGGAAGCTTCAGCAGTTCCAGAATGCAGCTTCCAGGTTGATTACAGGAGTGCATTTTTTTGAGTACATTTCTCCATCCTGGCAAGTCTGCACTGATAACCCACTGTGTCCTGCATCAGGTATAAGGTGTTATCTTTGACATTCAAAAGCCTTTTACAGTTTGGGACCTTCTTATTTGTTGTAGCATCTCTCCCATAGAGCATCAGCTTGCATCACCCTTTCTTCACAGACACCACAGCTCCAAATGCTAACCCCAAAGATGGCAAGAGAGACTCTGACCAGAAGGAGAGCCTTTTAATAGTGGCACCAACACTCTGGAACACACTACAGTGGAACTGTACCAGGCTCCGTCTCTCCCTGTATTCAAAAGACAACTGAAGATGTTTCTCTTTGAACAAGCATTCAAAAATATGCTCCCACCAGCTGACCAATAATATCAATTATTCTATGAGAATGCATAACCCATCATCGCTACTATTATTGTTTATTGTATTATGCTCAAATTTCTAGAGGCTTCTAAATTTTCACCAGACACTCCCTGGATGCTTTTAAGGCTAAAACCTTAAGGGATAGATTCCTCTTGTTTTTAAAAGCCAGGAGCACCTGTACTTTATTCTGTGCTTCTTAACTCAGGTTGTGGGATTTGCACAGCCCTGATCTTGAATGTCTGAACTAATTCAGAGCATCTCAAGTGGGGCTCATTGTATAGCAATCGCTCCATGGTGGGATGTGACATTTTACAGGAATAAATTAAATTTTGCCTTCAAGAAACATCAGAGTTTGCTTCAAGACAGCAACATATTCAACAACACTCGCATAGCTGCTTTGGCTACTGGTGTCAATGAAATTATAACAGATGTAAGCATTCATCTAGGTAATTGCAAGAAGAGAAAACATTAAGAACATGGCATGTATTAAAAATGAACTCTAATTAAAATTGTTATTTAATAAACAGAATCATTTTATTACTCATTGATCTTTTTTTAAACCCAGTAAGTGGCTGTTAAACAACCAATTATAAGGATAATAAAACTCTCCATTCTGATTAGGGAAAATATTCATTTCACTATTGTTCAGCGATCCATCTTCCCCCACATAGCTGTTGAGATCAAGCAAGTGTATCAGCCCTGGAGATATCTACCACTGTTATTTTGATTCTACACTATAAGAGTTACAGTTTATTACAGAAAGTGTAGTAAAACTCTCAGGCTAGTCCTACTGTAATTAATTACCTGCAGCTAATTACATGAACTGTGTTTATTTTTGTTGCATAGTCTGGCAGCACAACAGAAAATCCTTAACTGCAGTAAGGCCATCCACTGCTTGGGCCAGCCAAAGTTATTTTGCTCTCTCAAGCTACTGCACTGTTTGCGTATTAATAATTGTCTTTTTTATACCCAGCCTTTCATCCAAGAAACTACTGTATATGTGACGTTACCCCATGTTATCTTCTCCACAGTGACACTGTGAAGTAGGTTAGGTAAAATTAAACTGAACAGTGAGCTTCAAGGTTTAATATAATGATTTTCATATGGATCTCTCTTTTCCAATATTGGGCATTGGCTTAATATATTACATTGAGTCTCACTACAGAAGTTGAAGAAAAGTTCTCAACTATCCCCTGAACAATTGTCATAGTTTCTGGGTTGTATATAATCAAATCACACACTTTTCAAAAAATACCCCCAAAATAATTACCAAACCAAACATCTTCCTCCTTAGAGCTGGCCCTGGAAATGTTTCCTGTCAAATGTTTTAATTAGCTGTTATCAACTGCTTTATTAACATTCCTGTATTCACAGTGTTGTCATGTGTATATATGATGTCACCCACAATTCTGTAGTCTGTGCTATGGCTGAGGTGTGGCAGCTATTAATGACTGCTTCATTCCTTCACTCATCATTCATTGAAAAGATCTGTGCAGCTTTGCTCTACTCCTTCTTGCCTTTTCCTGTCCTTGTTAATAAAAAGAGGCAGTTTTCTGAAATGGGTGCATGGGGTGAAATAAAATTTGCTGTACATATTAAGGTAAAGGTAAAGGTTTCCCTTGCTCGAAAGCCAGTCGTATCCGACTCTAGGGTGCAGTGCTCATCTCTGTTTCTAAGCTGAAGAGCCAGCGCTGTCTGCTTCTGCAGACGTTTCCATGGTCATGTGGCAGGCATGACTAGACACCGGAGCGCACGGAACGCTGTTATATTGTATATATTGTGGAACTGTATTGTGGAACTGTTATATTGTACATATTGTGGAACTGTAAAAAAAAGGTTAAAGTGACAAAGAAATTACAGTCTACAATAAAATATCAGTGTCTCCTAACAAGAATGTCCTTTTTCCTTTTGTTCTGAAGTGATGTCATTGAAATTCAGGGGTAAAACGAGGGTAGCAGTTTCTGCAACAGTTTTGTAGATTTGTAATTTGGCAGACAAAACTTCATATGCCAATTTCCTTCATATCTGCTTAAAGCTCCAGTCCTGCCTTTATGCCTCAGGCCTGCTTAATTTATTGGCCATGTTTTGTCAAGTGAACACACAGATGCTACTAATGCCAGATGTCTGAGTGAGTGTCCTAAGAATAATATCTAGACTTCGGAGCCCTAATGCTTCATCCCAGCAATGACTTCTGATTATTGAGAAGTGAGGAGTTGTCATCTTGGAAAAACCTCTGTGTAGTATAGGGGTGGGTAACCTGTGGCCTTCTAGGTCCTTACCGTATTTATTCGTGTATAACGCGCAAAATTTTATACCAAAAAAAGAAATCAAAGTTGGGGTGCGCGTTATAAACGAGGACTGGTTGTGCCGCTTCATTTCCTCGCCCACACGGGAGACTCAGTGAGTGCATGACGTCACCCACCCTACAAGGACGGCACTGGCATGGTTTTCTCCAGCAGAACGGGGCGTGGCCTCCGCCTCCAGCCATTTCCCGCCATACGCCTCCTCACTCCCGGAGTCCCACCCCCGTCGCGAGCCTCTTTTACTTCCTTTTTAGAATTGGGTCGGCTGTCTATTGCTGCGGCGGGTGAAGGGGAGGCGGGGGCATGGCTTTGAAGAAATTGACGGGATCTGATTGGGTGGCGTGGGAGACGAGGCGTGGCCCGGAGGTAGCTCTTATGAACAAGCTTTTTCACAACGCATTCAATTACAATGCGTGGTGTGAAACAAAATTTTATACCGAGGTTTCATGGGAAATTAGGGGTGCGCGTTATACACGAGTGCGCGTTATACACGAATAAATACAGTAAGTGTGGCTGCAGTTTTGATTTTGTTAAAAAATTATTCAGTACATAGTAGTTAGATTTTAACAAAACATTTCTTAGTATATCTAATTAAAGTTTCTTGAATGTGGCCTTATTTGATTACAGCTAATCCAATGCGATCTTCCAACAGGAAAATGTTCCCCACCCCAGTCTAGTGCTATTTAAGGATCAACATGGACATTGTGATAGACCTCTGCAGGATCTTGAAGCATTTCTGCTCCACTTCTATTAGAATTTCTTTTGCTGACAGCCCAGAACATGATGGTGCAGGCATTGGGCTCCTTACACTTGGTGATGAAAGTAAAGTCCTCATCCTACATTTTCTTCTTTTCAAAAAGTATTGGAAATGTTTCTTTTTCATTGACAGGGCGAGTTGAGCATATCCTTGAAATTAATTTTGTGGCAGTATTTAGCAAACATAAGATAATAGTAGTTTGAGTTTCATTAGGTAATATTGTGTTAAATCTGAGAATCACTTATTTATGCTAAAGAGAGTGGATTAGATTGTGATCAAATGTTCACATATCTGTTGAATGAATTAATTCCTTTTCCATCAGCATATTATGAAAAAAGTCCTCCTTTCAGATTATCTCAAGGTCCACATGACTTTTGCCTTTCTTGTATTCATCAAGTTATTCAGTGAGATGAACTTGATAGTGTGACACACCCACCGCTAGTAGTACACATTTGTCAGAGTTGTTCACCCATTTGTCAGACCTGCTTTGCTTTGGATTCTTGCATTGAGCAGGGGGTTGGACTCATTGGTTCATAGGCCCCTTCCAACTAAGTCATTCTGTTATTCTATCTGTACTTTCCTTTGATTTTATCCATCATCTAGAATTGATGTCCATGAAGTGGACAGGTTTGGTGCTGTTCTACCTTATTTTGTTTTCTGTTTGCTAGCACCTCTTGGCGTACTTCCAGTGGGGCAATGTCAACCAAGTAATAGACTTTTTCAGTGGGAATTGTTTCAAGCAGTCATTAATAATCGCATGTAATTTAAGAGCAACAACCACTTATTTATTTATTTATTTTTCAATTTATATGCCGTTCCACTCACAAAGTGCATATCAATACACATCAACACAATAATATACACAATAAAACACAGTTTAACATTAAAATATCAATTAAAAATAAATAATAAATCACAAAGTCCTTGCCACTCAACGTCCTCAATGGAGCCTGGGATCAACGTACTCAATGGAGCCCGGGGCTCAATGTTTGGTATGTACTGATATCTTCTTAATATATAAAATCAAGGTGCTGTGTTGTATGTTCTGCATACAACTTGACACCCGAGCACCAATCATTCAGGAAACTGCGCCCACCTACTTGGAGCACCTGGAGTGTCCAGCGTGGGGGACCGGCAGCCCAACTCTGGTTCCTTGCCCCTGAAAAGGGGTTACACGGGGGTGCCCCCACCCGCCAAATAGACCGGGAGAAATGGGCGAGATCCCATATGCGCGAGAGACCTGGAACACCAGGACTGCGCATGTGTGTGACTCCATGCCCCTATGGACAGCACGGACCGGACTGCACATGTGCACCCGGCCACAACAGCCTGGACTGCGCATGCCCGCACACAAGCCTCCGTGCCGACCCGGATATCCGTGGTTTCAGCCAGAGCGCACGAGGAGAGCTGTTGCTTCATCCAGCATGCGCGCCAGCGACTCGCTGGCAGACCGCCACCACTTCCTCCTCTGCTTGCCGAGGATCTGCACCCAGCAACTGACCCAGCGACGCCGCCTTCAGCTGGTGCTCCCCCACCGCCCACAAAACCTGTGGGAGCGCAGGCCACGGGAAATTTGACTCCCACATTTGGGGGCTCCAGACACCAAGCCTGCACTGCCACCCAACCCAGCAATGCCACCTTCAGTGGGCACACACCCACCGCCAACAAAGACCTCGGTAGCTCAGGCCGCTCTTACCACTGCAGGAGAAGCCACCACGAAGGTAAGGCTTCTGCTGTGTGTGTGGGGGTGTCCTTCCCACCAGCACCCCGTCAACATATCCACACTGCCATGGCTTGCCCTGGGAGTGGGTGCCAGGGGCAGTGGCCAAGGGACAGGAAGTTGGATGGGCATCCAGATGGACTGTCCGGGGGCCCCTGACACAGGGAGCCAGGGGGGCCATCCTGGGGACCACCACACAGATACATGCCACTGCCGGGGGGGAGGGAAAACCAGGAAGAATGGGGGGTAGCCTGGGGACCACCACGTGGAAACATGCCATGGCTAGGGGGCCTGGAGACCACTCATGTGGAGACATGGCACTGCAAAGGGGGCAGGGGCGGGCCGGCAAAGGGGGTGGGCTGGGCCGGAAAGAGGGATGGCAGGGGCCTCTGCACAGGAACATCAAATGGACAGGGAATGTGTGTGTGTGGGAATTGCTCCACCACACAGGCTCCAGCCCCAATACCCGCAACACTCTTCCGCACCCCCAGATAACAACACACACACAGCAACAACAACACCAAACCCACTCTTTCACTCAGCATACTCTTCCACTCAGCACACAGTTCCACTCACACTGCAGACATGTCCGCCCACACACAACACATTCAGACCACAGTCATGGATATTCCCTGCTCACCCAAAATGCACAACCACAATATATTCACCTATTGACAAGCTACCTTTTACACACTAACAGTAACAGGATGCCACTCAAAAATGTCCAAGGCTGGGCAGGGTGGGGGCAAAGGCACAGGAAATGAAAAGGCGATGACTGCAGGAAACAGACCAGCAGAGAGGAGTGACTTACAAAAATGAGGACCACGGCCATGACATCTAGAGCTACAGAAACACCAGACCAACATGAGACACGACTTCAATATCGAAGACAAAGATACACAACAGCCAGAGCCAACAAGACACAAGACCACCATAACCACTCCCCTAACTTTTCTGCCACACTTCAGACCACCCAGGCCAAGCCGATACCCCTGCTAGTATACCATATTACACTACAATATTCAGCTGAGGAATAGCATAGGGACATGTCTGTTGTTCTTACTGTTTGTATGTGTGCACACCAGCCACTTTCCTAAGTACAGTATGTTATTTCTGATGGCAACTTTTGTTTGGTGTTCAGAGAGTTTTTTGTGTAGGTCAGAGTTTGATCCAGAGTGATGCCAAAATACTTTTGGATAGTGTTTCAAAATCTTCCCTTCCCAAGAAATCTGGAGCCTCCTATGAGTTTCTCTGTTTTAAGTGGAAGGCTCTGGCTTGTGTTTTTAAAAGTTTAGTTTTCAGCTGGTTGTTTTTAATTACAAAGAAAGATCTTCAAACACAGAGGTTAACTGGTGCTTGATGGACTCAAAGGTTTTCCTCTGGACTGTCAGGCCAGGAATCATTCCTATTTTTATATTTCTTGATGTCAGTTTCCTTCCTTTCATTTATACTCAATAGACCACTCTAGCCACAGTGCTTCAAGCTAGATCTGATGAGTAATTTTTGCTTGAGCAGAGTGCCAGCTTGGCTGAATCAAGCTGATTTGAACCAATTCATGTCAGGCTTGAACAGAATTGGATTGAATCATATATGAATCTGATCCTGATTGGCACAGGCCTGAGCAAGAAGTGAATCAGTTTGAATTGCCTCAGACCACTTTGGTTATTTTGGGCGTAAAAGATAGCCAGTATGTCTCCCAAATGCAACAAAACAGTGCTAGATAAGGTAAATACCAGGGTGGCATCACCTGACATGTACCACCTATCTTGGGGAGAAGGGCATAAAAACTGAGTTCTTATAGGAAGTCAACCATTTATGCAGAGAATTGTTAGCCTTCCACTCTTGGAAGAGGGTGAATTGAAGCAGATATGGGTGGAGCAGTGAAACATGAAGAGGCACATCTGGCAACCTCTGTGAATGTAGTGAATATTTGGACTTCTTTTTTTCACATGAAAACCAGAGGTCCTCTTGCAACAAATGGATGTGAGTCAGGATGAGAAATTATATGCATAGCCCTAATTTTAGAAAATTAAAGCAAAGGCTCATGGTTATATTTCTGCCCAAGCTAAGCCAATTGACAAAGGAGGAAGTCCACACATTTGTTCAAATCTGGAACAAGCTGCTCCCAGATAGAAGATTTTTTTTTTAAAGCCCTATTCCTGTACAAGATAGAAGTGTGTTCTCACTGCAAGGAGGAGAGAGAAGTAATGTAGGTGTTTCTTTCACACTAGTCTATATCCTGTTGACAAGTCAAATGGCACCAGGACATGTATTGGTCTTTAGTGGTTTAACTGACAAAGTTTTGGTTACAGAAGATGTACTATAAATATCCTGCGCAATGTGGCTTTGCTACTACAGAGAGTGCTAACTGTTCAGGTGCTAGAGAACAGTGTTCCCCAACAGGGAAAACAAGGCATTTGGCAGCTCCTGTTTCCTCAGAGAGAAGATTTACAAGGGGAATCCTTCAACAAAAGAAGTAACCACAGAAGCAGAATATATATTCAACAATAAAAGTCTGGAGTTGTTTTATACAGTATTTTGTGTATGAAAACAAGATCTGTGTATTTATAAAATTCATTTTACACTAAAAATGAACCTCTACCATTATGCATTACTGAAGGTTTTTTCCACCTATTGTACAAATTGCTTATTTACAGTATATCTATAAATAATGTCCTAGACCTACATGGTCTTCTGGAGCTGTATAGTAAATTCAGAAGATCAATTTGTAGAGCTCAATTTGTTGAATTAGTGCAGGAGTTCTCAGCCTTTTAAAGTCAGAGAGCGGGTCACGCTCCCTCAGACTTTAGGGGCTCCACCACATGGCACTTCCTGGTGTGGTGGAGGCAGTGGGGGGCCACATGAAATGGTGCCATGTGCCATTTTTGGCCCATGGGCTGCAGGTTGACAATCCCTGAATTAGCGCATTGGTGTCACCTGGAAATTTTAAAAAACCTGCTCCCCAATTCTGTACTACAATAGCAGCACAATTGGCAAGCAGTAACATTTGTCTCCAAGCAATAACAAGCTTCACCTCCCAGTTTCTGAAAATCAGATGTTTGATCTTCTAATCCTTAGGATAGGAGTGAAGAGCCTTTGACCTTGAAAATGTTATGGGCTACTGTTCCCACAGTCTTTCTCTACTGGTCATATTTAGTGAAGCTGGTGAAATTGTAGCCCCAATTATCTGGAACGAAAGTTCTCCACCTCCTCTCACTTCCATTCAGGGCAGACTTTCCTCTATTATTAGGCATAATAGTACTAGAACTGGGATCCACCTTAAACAAATTCACACTAATGGCGCTTTTTTGTTTGTTTGTTTCAGGAAAAATGCATTCTCGGATACCAGTTGCAGCCGACAACAAAGCATGAGTACTTATAGAGCTTTACAGGTCATAAACAGCATTCTGAATTGGGCCTAGAAATGGACAGTCAATCAACGGAACCTGTTGTAACAGGAGAGTTCTCTGAGCTCTTGAAAAATTAGGACAGTATTACAACATCAGCCATTTGAAGCCTAATCCAAGCAAGACTCAAGTGTGTGCTTTCCACATTTTAAACCAAGAGGCAAGGGTTGAGTTGGATGTTATGTGGCAAGAGAATCAACTACAGCATTGTTCAGCACGGTGAAACTTGACAGGACACTCTCTTTTAAGCAGCACTGTCTGAATACCAAAGCCAAAGTTAGTATAAGGAACAACATCACTAGGAAACTCACAAACTATACATGGGAGCTCAACCATCCACACTGTGTAAATCAGTTTTGGCTCTGAGTGTCTCTGCAGCAGATTATGGACCACATCCACACAAGCAAAACAACTTGACACTACTGTTAATAAAGCCATGCGTATTGTGACAGGATACCTCAAACCTATACCAGTTGAGAAAATATACCCTCTTGTTGGTATTGTTAAGATACCACCTAAGGTAAGGAGAGAAGTAGCGGCAGATGCCGAGACAGCACACTACGTGAATGAGGATTGATACAGAATCCAGCTCATTTACTTGTCTGCCGATTACTGCCAGAAACATGCACCGATGAGGACTTAAGTTTAGGCAAAGACAAAGCCAAGAAAATAGGTTCATTTGATGAGTTAATTCTGCAGTTCCTTTTGCCTGACCTAGTGTGAGAAAGTTAGCTGGCAACACAAGGTTGTCATTACCAGGGTATGCCCGATTGTGGTTCAAAAATACCACAGTCTTCAAGGAGGCTCTTTCTGTGTACCCCAGGGCTAGATCTGTAGTTCAAACAGTCAATCAGACACCTCCAAAAATAGCATATCAGAGAGGGGCAGGCTTCATAGAAAGTTTGAATTACAGCCGGGATTTTCCATTATTGTCAGTTGTAAAAAAACTACAATGTTGCTTTTCTGTTGGGCTTGCTAGCCATTGCAGGCGCACCCCCCCAATAACGGACACAGACAACATTGAAAGTGGATAACAGCAAAGGGCCACATTTATTGATTCAATGCCCTAGTCCGAATTATAAATTTGTATTGGTAAAACGACCAATCATAATTCCTAAGGCAAGCAGGCCGAAGTAACACTGGTAAGGTACCACCCCAAAATTGCCAACGGCAATTGGTTACAATGTATCAATTTGTATCAATTTGTTTGTCAACAACAAACAAATTGTTGACCGTAGTCAATAACTAACTCATGACCCCACCCTCTGACGCGTATCCGTGAAATCACAGGGGTGATGCATGCTGGTTAGCAATCACCATCACCCCATCGCCTGGTTCGTCGTTGACCGGACAACGTTTAACTAATTTATTCCTGTCTAGTGTTGTCCAGTCAATTGCGAACCTGCCGGATACTTGTGGGTCATACTGTTTACCTTACCAGTGCTACCCGCCCATGTGACCAAAGTCAACAGTAGTAATGGAGAAAGACCCCTATATCAAACCATAGCCACAGTGTGGGGTGGGCAAAAAAGCCAGGACCCGAAGCCAATATGGGTCCCAACCAAAAATTCCCACCCGGCCCCGAAGCGACCATAATCACACTGTTAACTAGGGAGGGGGTGGAGGGGAAAAACTTCTCCGCTCCGTCGCTGAGGCGAAATGGCAGCACGGCTGCCTCGTGGCCACCCCTTTTATCAAGGCGGTGGCCACGCCCCTAACTACTCGGATTCTCTGTCCTGTGGGGGGGGGCCCGCAAAGGGCGCGGCGGCCATTTTGGCGCCGCGCTTGCATTGCAGGCGCACCCCCCCAATAACGGACACAGACAACATTGAAAGTGGATAACAGCAAAGGGCCACATTTATTGATTCAATGCCCTAGTCCGAATTATAAATTTGTATTGGTAAAACGACCAATCATAATTCCTAAGGCAAGCAGGCCGAAGTAACACTGGTAAGGTACCACCCCAAAATTGCCAACGGCAATTGGTTACAATGTATCAATTTGTATCAATTTGTTTGTCAACAACAAACAAATTGTTGACCGTAGTCAATAACTAACTCATGACCCCACCCTCTGACGCGTATCCGTGAAATCACAGGGGTGATGCATGCTGGTTAGCAATCACCATCACCCCATCGCCTGGTTCGTCGTTGACCGGACAACGTTTAACTAATTTATTCCTGTCTAGTGTTGTCCAGTCAATTGCGAACCTGCCGGATACTTGTGGGTCATACTGTTTACCTTACCAGTGCTACCCGCCACACGGAGGGGCTTCACAGAAGACCTGACGCCCCCCCCCCCAGACCGTCAGCTCGGTCAACAGGCCTGCTCGCCAGTCACCCAACAGGAGGTCCATACCTCCTCGCGACAGATGGACCCCATCCCCTGCATAGAGGTCATAATTTTGCAGACTAATATCGGGGTGATGACTAACCCGTCCCCAAGCCCTGGTGGTAAGAAACCGCGCCACCGCCTTGTCGACCGCGCGCCTCGCGCGGTCAAGCGCAAGGAGGTTAACGCCCCCTCTGTAAGAGTGGCGCGGAACAATGTCCGACCAAATCAGGGTTGTGGCAGGCCAGACATAGTGCAAGTAGGCGAGTTCCTCGCAAATCGCATGCTTGAGCGATAAGCCGGTGACCTGGCCCAAATCATTGCCCCCCAGGTGGATAATTAGAATGTCAGGCGGGTCAGCCCCCAGGCCAGAAAAAAGGAAAGGCCTCAGCTCCTGCCATAACATCCCAGGCTTACCATGCCATGCGAGACTGGCGTGGTCACCCAGTCCCAGTCGGGGTCCCCACTCTGTCGCCGCAGCGTAACGCGCTGCCCTGTGCACATAGCTGTGGCCCACCAGCCATACTGTCACCGGTGTAATACGACACCCAGGGTCTGCAATAAAATTGAGAAAAAAGGAAGGTAAGGTGACTGAATTGGTACTCATGGCGGGAGTGGGCGCACATAAAACTGAAAACACTGTGAGCCCCACCTCCCCATGCTGCGTATGTCAGCCCCCGAGTACCCAAAAGCAGCTGCTGTAGAGGCTGCACCAATACGGAACGAATGTGTGCCATAACGGGCACCTGAAAAACCCACCCTGGTGAGGGCTATGGCTGTCACCTTCCAAAACTGAAATTTAGTAAGGGGAGACCCATCTTGGTGACAGAAAAACGGGCCGTGGTGCCTGCCACGCAGTGCCAGGTACTCCTGTAGGGCACCAACCGGACAGATGTCTGCCAAAGAACACCGTAGCAGTCTTACTCCACTGCCTACGCCGTGCTGATCTGTTTTTGAGGAGCGAATCCTCAACTGGGCCCAGTCTTTGGCAACGTAGACATCTCCGAGTTCCAGTGCCCTACCACTTGCATCCGCCTTAGACAGCATCACGAGTTCGCTGACGCGGAGCGCTCCAAAAAATGCCACCGTTGTGGCTGCATGAAAAAGGGCTGCCTCATAATGATCAAAACAGAGGCCTGGCCAGCCCCGGGCCAACTGGGTAAGAACCCCTGGGGAAATAGGGTGCCGGTCGTCCGGGCAACGCCCGCGCTCGCGCACCCACCCCTCCAAAACGTGTCTCACACGGAAGTCAGAGGTGGTATCCACATGACCCCCTACTTTGGCCATAAAAGCCAACGCCGAGAGCTTGGATGCTATGGTGCGAGGTGCAAGGCCCTGTGCATGGAGGTGGACCATGAACCGCAGTACATGGTCCACCGGAATAGGCCAGGTCTCTGGCAAGTGAAATTGAGTGGCAAAAGCCCTATATGAACTGAGTGCTTGTTGATACGCCTTACGCGTGCGTGGCGCTAGTGAAAGGCCAATCGCCCGGTTCACCTCTCCTTGCCAATAGTCCACATCTCGTCCGGGAGTGGCGAGGGAAATTCCTCCGCATCCGGGGCCAAGGCGCGGAACCGGGAGATCTGCAGGCGGGATAAAGCATCAGCAATATCATTATTAACCCCTGGGACATGCCTGGCCCTGAACAAGACATTGAGGCGCAGGCAGCGCAGCACAAAATGGCGCACTAGATCCATAACCCTGGGCGATTTAGAAGTCTGTGCATTGACAATGTGTACCACAGCAGCATTGTCGCACCAAAAATGCACTACCGAATTAGCCCACTGTTCGCCCCATAGCATCAAAGCCCCCAGAATGGGAAAAAATTCCAGGTATGTGAGATCCCGCAGGCGACCTGTGCCTGCCCATGCCGGTGGCCACCCACCATAGGCCCACTTCCCATTGAAGTACATCCCATAACCCAGGGATCCTGAGGCATCAGACTGGATCTGGAAATTGGGGGAAGCCAGGAGGTCCGACCTCCAAAATGAGACCCCGTTAAACTCCCTCAGGAATTGCAACCAGACGAACATGTCTGCCCTGATACCCCGGGTGAGCCTAACTCTGTGGTGGGGCCTGGATAACCCTGCCATGGCGTCGCATAAGCGCCGGGCAAAAGCCCTGCCCGGTGCGACCACCCTGCAGGCAAAATTAAGGTGCCCATGTAGCACCTGGAGTTCCTTCAGGGATGCCTTACGCTTGGCCAGCAATTCCGAGATAAGGGTCACTATCCTGGACACCTTATCGCCCGGCAACCTAGAAGCCTGCTCTACTGTGTCAATCTCAACCCCCAGGAATACTAACTTGGTCGATGGGCCCTCGGTCTTTTCGGGCGCTAAAGGGACACCAAGTTCCTGCATTAGCGTCTGAAATGTATTGAGGAGACGTGCACACGTGTCCCAGCCCCGTTCACCCCCGAATAAAAAGTCATCCAGGTAATGGGCTACAGACCGGGACCCTGACCTGCGGACAAAAGCCCACTCTAGGAAAGTACTAAAACGCTCGAAGGCCGAGCATGATATGGAGCAGCCAAAAGGCATGGCCTTATCAAAATAATATTCCCCTTTAAATTTAAAACCCAGCAATTCAAAGTCACCCGGGTGCACTGGCAAGAGGCGAAAAGCTGACTTAATGTCGCACTTGGCCAGCAAGGCACCCGGGCCACACGAGCGCACCATGCGCAGCGCATGGTCGAACGATGTATACCTGACCGAACAAAGGTCATCAGGTATAGCATCGTTGACCGATCTGCCGGCTGGGTAGGACAAATGATGAATAAGGCGACACTCACCTAGGGACTTTTTGGGAACCAAACCCAATGGTGAAACCTTGAGGTTGGGAAAAGGGGGTGCAGGAAAAGGTCCAGCGACCCTGCCCGCGTCTAATTCCTTTTTAATGCTGGCCGCAGCCACCTCCTCCCTTCCTCTGAGGGATAACAGGTTGGGAGCATCCTGAGGTGATCTAACACCCATAAAAGGGATACGAAATCCCTGCTTAAAACCGTGAATGAGATACTCTCTGTCCTCCCCCTTTGGGTACGATGCGAGCCAGCGCTCCAGCATGTCCACCTTAATTGGGGAGGGTGCCTTTTGGAGAACTAGTTCTCTCCGTGGCAGCCTTGCCAGCCCACTGTCCACCCCTCCCTCTGCCTCGCGCCCCCCCAGGCTTGGGACAAGCCGAGGCTGCGTGGGGACCAGAACACGTGGGACACTCATGCTTATACCTGCAGTTCTTTCGATTGCAGGAACCATTTGACGAGAAAGTCCAGCACAGCAGGCGGGCTGGAACCCCCTGCCCCGCCGGTTGGCGGGTAACCTGCGCTGGAGCTGCTCGCTGGACCGCATGTCCACAATGGTATCTATCCCCCGGGGCAGGGCGTGTGGGTGTCATATACAAGAGCCACAGTCTCTGGCAGGGCTCATCCCATCTCATCTCGGGATGGAGGGGAATCCTCATACGGAATTCCTCATCATATGCTAGCCATGAGGGGCCCGGGAAATCTACCATCGCCCTATATATGTTGTCCAAATATTGGACCATGGGAATAGCTAGATCCGGCCGCGCCCTCAAATATACCGCCATATATATCAAATAAGCGGGGAGCCAGTTAGCCCAGGTACGCGGCGGCTTACGGCGGCGTGCCTGCTCCTTGTCCTTCTCATCCTGACCCTCCCTTTCTTCCTTGGTGGGCTCTCTGTTCAGGAGTGAGAAGATATCTACATACTCCCCCCTCCAAATCTTTTCTCTGGTAGCCTGTGCCAAGTGATCGCCCAGTGGCAAGGAATACCCTGCCGTCGGCAAAGCCGAAAAGGGGACAACAGGCCTGGTAAAGGGAGCCGGAGCTAACCCTGCCACCCCCAAGACATTACCAGCAGTGTAAGAGCCTAGGCCCACCCCCGTGGGCATGGTGGCAGTCGTTGTCGCCGGGTGGGGCACCAGAGGGGTAGTCCCCGCACCACCCGAGCGAGGCCAAGGCCACTGAAAGGCCCCCCCTATATTGGGAATATGTGTAGATGTACTCGTTTGCACCGTATACTCACATGCTGCACCCCCGCGGGCCGCCCCCACCGGGGGTTCTGGCCCACTGGGGGCGTCGGAGCTCACGACCGATGTAGAGCTCATCACCGGGGCTTGACCCGCACCAGGTTGCTGGCTGGGGAGCTGCGAGGCAGTGGCCGTAGCCGCGCCACCCGCCTGCAGCAGCTCAACCCTCCCCGCCGGCTGTTGTCCTGCTACCGTTAGCGCCTCCAAAGGTACCCCAAAAGGGGCACCTGCCTGACTGGCCCGGGCCAAAGACGCCTCGAGGGCCGCAATACGGGCCAGTAAGGAGTCCACATTAACCATGGGTAAAGAGCCGGCCGGCCCACCTGATCCTTGCATGGGGACAGGTCCCTGCACCCCAGGGGCCGTATATTGCCATTGACTACCGCCGAAGCCCGGGAGGGCTGGTGGATTAACCTGCCAAGGCAGGGAGCCGGGCCACCC
Source organism: Bradypodion ventrale (assembly GCA_035047345.1). Lineage (NCBI taxonomy): Eukaryota > Metazoa > Chordata > Lepidosauria > Squamata > Chamaeleonidae > Bradypodion > Bradypodion ventrale. Next base: position 52,964,433 of record JAWDJE010000006.1, read on the forward strand.
CCCAAGGCTAGAGGGCCCCGGGAGAGGCTGCGAGCCGGGGATGGCAAAGGTGGCTGCTGGGGAGGCGGCACCGCGGTCCTCCGACCCGGATTACGCCTCCGAACCACCCGAGCTGCATTCGCAGCAGCCTTCTTTTTGGAAGGCATCTCACCGCAGCAGAAAGGGAAGCTAGTTAGTAAACGGAACTAAAAGGCTTCCCGGTAGCACCAACGAGCGACGGAGACGCAGGGGGAAAAACTTCTCCGCTCCGTCGCTGAGGCGAAATGGCTGCACGGCTGCCTCGTGGCCACCCCTTTTATCAAGGCGGTGGCCACGCCCCTAACTACTCGGATTCTCTGTCCTGTGGGGGGGGGGCCCGCAAAGGGCGCGGCGGCCATTTTGGCGCCGCGCTTGCATTGTGTGCCTCTGTACCTTATGAGTATAAATTGATGCCATGAGGTCTTTCTCTTATGTCTGACGAAGTGTACTTGTTTCACGACAGCTCACTTTAAATACAGTAATTAGTCTTTAAGGTGCCACAACTTTTTTGTCTTTTTTGTTGTTTTGTTTACTCTCTGATTTGCTTGCAGAGACTAACACAGCTACCACTTCAAAAACTCCAAAAATAGGTGCAGCTAGTTTGACTGTGCAAATAAACTACTAACTACTACCAGAACCTAAGTGTTTGCTCTTAGGGTTGAATCCAGAAGTACAGCCAAGTCATGAACCTGAGTTCAACAGTTGAGTTTTCAGAGCTGCCTTTTGGCTGAGCAGCAGTCATGTTGCACAGATGTATTCACCCAGCAACTTTACTTACCTACCCAGTGGTTTGCTGTCCCAGCTGCTTTTATAAAGCTGGGAAGGAAAAGGATCCAGTGCATACAAGGTGGCTCTTATCCCTCTAAAGACCCTGTGCATATTCATGGTATGCACAAATTGCAATATACAATATATGCATATTAGCAGATGTCAAGCACCTATTGCTACCCCTACACCCAGAATAGGCTTTGCAGGCGCACCCCCCAATAACGGACACAGACAACATTGAAAGTGGATAACAGCATCGGGCCACATTTATTGATTCAATGCCCTAGTCCGAATTATAAATTTGTATTGGTAAAACGACCAATCATAATTCTTAAGGCAAGCAGGCCGAAGTAACACTGGTAAGGTACCACCCCAAAATTGCCAACGGCAATTGGTTACAATGTATCAATTTGTATCAATTTGTTTGTTGACAACAAACAAATTGTTGACCGTAGTCAATATCTAACTCATGACCCCACCCTCTGACGCGTATCCGTGAAATCACGGGGTGATGCATGCTGGTTAGCTATCGCCATCACCCCGTCGCCTGGTTCGTCGTTGACCGGACAACGTTTAACTAATTTATTCCTGTCTAGTGTTGTCCAGTCAATTGTGAACCTGCCGGATACCTGTGGGTCATACTGTTTACCTTACCAGTGCTACCCGCCAATGTGACCAAAGTCAACAGTAGGAACATAAGAAAAACCCCTATATCAAACCATAGCCACAGTGTGGGATGGGCAAAAAAGCCAGGACCCGAAAGCCAATGTGGGTCCCAACCAAAAATTCCCACCCGGCCCCGAAGCGACCAAAATATCACACTGTTAACTAGGGAGGGGGTGGAGGGGAAAAGACTTCTCCGCTCCGTCGCTGAGGTAAAATGGCAGCTCGGCTGCCTCGTGGCCACCCCTTTTATAAGGGAGCTGGCCACGCCCCTAACTACCCGGATTCTCTGTCCTGTGGGGGGGCCTGCAAAGAGCGCGGCAGCCATTTTGGCGCCGCGCTTGCATTGCAGGCGCACCCCCCAATAACGGACACAGACAACATTGAAAGTGGATAACAGCATCGGGCCACAATTATTGATTCAATGCCCTAGTCCGAATTATAAATTTGTATTGGTAAAACGACCAATCATAATTCTTAAGGCAAGCAGGCCGAAGTAACACTGGTAAGGTACCACCCCAAAAGTGCCAACGGCAATTGGTTACAATGTATCAATTTGTATCAATTTGTTTGTTGACAACAAACAAATTGTTGACCGTAGTCAATATCTAACTCATGACCCCACCCTCTGACGCGTATCCGTGAAATCACGGGGTGATGCATGCTGGTTAGCTATCGCCATCACCCCGTCGCCTGGTTCGTCGTTGACCGGACAACGTTTAACTAATTTATTCCTGTCTAGTGTTGTCCAGTCAATTGCGAACCTGCCGGATACCTGTGGGTCATACTGTTTACCTTACCAGTGCTACCCGCCACACAGAGGGGCTTCAAAGAAGGCCTGACGCCCCCCCCCAGACCGTCAGCTCGGTCAACAGGCCTGCTCGCCAATCACCCAACAGGAGGTCCACACCTCCTCGCGACAGATGGACCTCATCCCCTGCGTACAAGTCGTAATTTTGTAGGCTAATAGCGGGGTGATGACTGACCCGTCCCCAAGCCCTGTCGGCAAGAAACCGCGCCACCGCCCTGTTGACCGTGCGCCTAGCGCGGTCAAGGGCCAGGAGGTGAACGCCCCCTCTATAAGAAAGGTGCGGGATAATGTCCGACCAAACCAGGGTTGTAGCAGGCCAGACATAATGCAAGTAGGCGAGGTCCTCGCAAATCGCATGCTTAAGCGATAAGCCGGTGACCTGGCCCAAATCATTGCCCCCCAGGTGGATGATGAGAATGTCAGGCGGGTCAGCACTCAGGCCAGAAAAAAGGAAAGGCCGCAGCTCCCGCCATAACATCCCAGGCTTACCATGCCATGTGAGACTGGCGTGTTCACCCAGTCCCAGTCGGGGTCCCACTCTGTCGCCGCAGCGTAACGCGCTGCCCTGTGCACATAGCTGTGGCCCACCAGCCATACTGTCACCGGTGTAATACGACACCCAGGGTCTGTAAGAAAATTGAGAAAAATTGAGAAAAAGACGGTAAGGTGACTGGATTGGTACTCATGGCGGAAGTGGGCGCACATAAAACTGAAAACATTGCGAGCCCCACCTCCCCATGCTGCGTATGTCAGCCCCAGAGTACCCAAAAGCAGCTGCTGTAGAGGCTGCACCAGTACGGAATGAATGTGTGCCATAACGGGCACCTGGTAGGCCCCACCCTGGTGAGGGCACTGCCTGTCACCTTCCAAAAACTCCAAGGGGAGACCCATCTTGGTGACAGAAAAACGGGCCGTGGTGCATGCCACGCAGTGCCAGGAACTCCTGTAGGGCACCAACCGGACAGATGTCTGCCAAAGAACACCGTAGCAGTCTTACACCACTGCCTACGCCATGCTGATCTGTCTTAGAGGAGCGTATCCTCAACTGGGCCCAGTCTTTGGCAACATAGACATCCTCGAGTTCCAGTGCCCTACAACTTGCATCCGCCTTATACAGCATCTCAAGCTCGCTGGTGCGGAGCGCTCCAAAAAGGCCACCGTTGTAGCCGCATGAAGTGGGCTGCCTCATTTCCAAAACAGAGGCCAGGCCAGCCCCGGGCCAATTGGGTAAAACCCTGGGGAAATCTTGCATCCGCCTTACTCAGCATCTCAAGCTCGCCGATGCGGAGGGCTCCAAAAAGGCCTCCGTTGTAGCCGAATGAAGTGGGCTGCCTCATTTATCAAAACTGAGGCCAGGCCAGCCCCGGGCCAATTGAGTAAAAACCCTGGGAAAATCTTGCATCCGCCTTACTCAGCATCTCAAGCTCGCCGATGCGGAGGGCTCCAAAAAGGCCACCGTTGTAGCCGCATGAATTGGGCTGCCTCATCTATCAAAACAGAGGCCAGGCCAGCCCCGGGCCAACTGGGTAAAAAACCCCTGGGTAAATGGGGTGGCGGTCGCCCGGGAAACGCCCGCGCATGCGCACCCACCCCTCCCAAACATGTCTCACCCGGAAGTCATTGGTGCTGTCCACACGACCTCCCACTTTGGCCATAAAAGCCAACCCGACAGCTGAGATGCTATGGTGCGTGGTGCAAGGCCCTGGGCATACAGGTAAACCATGAACCGCAGAACATGGGCTACTGGGATCGGCCAGGTTCCTGGCAGTCGGAATCGGGTACATAATACTCTGAAGGAACTAAATGCGTGGTGATACGCCTTACTCCTGCATGGCGCTAGTGACAGGCCAATCGCCCGGTTCACCTCTCCTTGCCAACGTTCCATCTCTCGTCCGGGAGTGGCGAGGGAAATTCCTCCGCATCCGGGGGCCGAGGCACGGAACCGGGAGATCTGCAGGCGGGACAAAGCAGCAGCAATATCATTATCAACCCTTGGGACATGCCTGGCCCTGAAGGGAACGTTGAGGCACAGGTTGCATAACACAAACCAATGCACTAGCTCCATAACCCCGGGCGATTTGGAAATCTGTGCAGTGACGATGCGGACAACAGCCGCGTTGCCATGCCAAAATTGCACAACCGAGTTGGCCCACTCCTTGCCCCATAGCATCAAAGCACCCAGGCTAGGGAAACATTCCAGATACGTGAGACCATGCAGGCGACCCTTGCCTGCCCAGGATGGTGGCCACCCACCATAGGCCCACTTCCAATTGAAGTACATCCCGTAAACCCAGGAATCCTGAGGCATCGGACTGCATCTGAAAGCAAGGGGGAGCCAGGAGATCAGACCCCAAAATGACACCCCGTTGAACTACCTCTGGATCTATGGCCAGACAAGCACGTCTGCCCCGATACCCCGGGTAAATCTGAGCCTGTGGTGGGGGCTGGAGAATCCCGCCATGGCATCGCACCAGCGCAGAGCAAATGCCCTGCCCGGTGCGACGACCCTGCCAGCGATATTGGGGAGACCATGTAGCACCAGAAGTTCCCTCAGTGATGCCATGCGCTCGGCCAGCAAGACCGAGACAAGGGCCACTAGCCTTGACACCTTATCCCGCTGCAACCTAGAATCCTGCGCTACCGTGTTACTCTCCACCCCAGGAACACTAGCTGTGGAGATGGGCCCTCGGTCTTTTCGGGCGCTAAAGGGACACCAAGTTCCTCCATTAGCGTCTGAAATGTGTTGAGGAGACGTGTGTACGTGTCCCAGCCCCGTTCAGCCCCGAATAAAACCATCCAGGGAATGGGCTACAGACCGGGACCCTGACCTGCGGACAAAAGCGCAATCTAGGAAAGTGGTGAAACGCTCGAATACCGAGCCCCCATGGAATAGCCAAAAGGCATGGCATCATTGAAATAATATGCTCCCCGGGACGGGGGTGCAGGGACAGGGCCAACGACCCTGCCCGCATAGACCCTATTGTCAAAGCTGGCAGCAGCCACCTCCTCCCTCCCCTTAAGGGATAAAAGATTGGGGGCATCCTGAGGGGACCTATTACCCATGAAAGGGATCCGGAACCCCTGCCTAGAACCCTGAAGGAGAGAACCCGCATCCTCTCCCTTCGGGTACCATGTGAGCCACGCTCCAACATGTCCACCTTAAATGGGGAGGGAGCCCTTCGGTGAACTAGATCCATCTGCGGCAGTCTTGCCAGCCCCCTGTCTGCCCCACCCTCTGCCCCGCATCCTTCTAGGCCTGGGACAGGCAGAGGCCGCATGGGGGCCAACACAGGTGGGACACTCCTGCCTGTATTTGCAAGTCTTCCCATTAGAGGAGCCATTGGACAAGAAAGTCCAGCACAGCAGGCGGGCTGGAACCCCCCGCCCCGCCCCCTGGCAGGTGACATATGCTGGGGCCGCCTGCTGAACCGCATGCCCACAATGGTATATCTCCCCGGGCGCAGGGCGCGTGGGCGTCACGTACAAAAGCCGCAGCCTCTGGCCTGGCTCATCCCGCCTAATCTCGGGGTGCGGGGAAATCCGCCTACGGCATTCCTCGTCACAAGCCAACCACGCTGGGCCCGGAAAGTAAACCATCGCCCGGTAGATGAATTGCCAGATCCGGCCGGGCCCTAAGGTACACCGCCATGCATATGATGCAGGCCGGCAACCATTTGGCCCACATACTTGGTGGCTTGCGACAACGTGCCTGCCACTATCCTTCTCATTCTGCCCCTCCCTCTCTCCTTGGAGGGCACCCTGTTTAGGAGCGCGAAGACATCCACGTACTCCCCCCGCCAAATTTACTCTCTGGCGGCCTGTGCCAAGTGGTCACTCAGCGGTAAGGAATAGGGGCTTGGACCAACCCGGCCACCCAAAACATTCCCCTCAGGGTAGGGAACACCCCCCCCACCACGGGGCCCTGGGTGTTAGCTGCCATCGCCGGGTGAGGCGTCAGCGGGTGCACCGCCGCACCACCCGCGCGATGCCAAGGCCATTGAAAAGCCCCCCCCATATTGGGAATGTGTGTGGATGTACTCGCTTACACCGTATACTCACATGCTGCACCCCCGCGGGCCGCCCCCACCGGGGGTTCCGGCCCACTGGGGGCGTCGGAGCTCACGACCGACGTAGAGCTCATCACCGGGGCCTGACCTGCACCTGGCTGCTGGCTGGGGAGCTGCGAGGCAGTGGCCGAAACCGCGCCACGCGCCTGCAGCAGCTCAACCCTCCCTGTCGGCTGTTGTCCTCCTGCCGGCAGCGCCTCAAAAGGAACCCCGAAGGGGGGGGGGCCCCGCCTGACTGGCCCGAGCCAACGACGCTTCAAGGGCCGCAAGGCGGGCCAGTAAGGCTTCCACGTTGACCTGGGGCCAAGGGCCGGCCGGCCCGCACGGTCCAGGCGTGGGTACAGGTCCCTGTACCCCAGGACCCGAATATGGCCATTGGCCAACACCGAAGCCCGGCAGGGTCGGTGGAGAAACCTGCCAAGGCAGGGGGCCGCACCACCCCCCAAGGCTAGAGGGCCCCGGGGGAGGCTGCGACCCAAGAGCAGCAGGCCCAACCTGGTGGGCGGATGCAGGAGCGGTGTCCACCGCTCGCGGGCCGCGGGCCGGAGCCCCTACCGCGCCCGCAATCTGTTCGCCCGCTCCGGGCCAAGGGGCGATAGACCCCATTCCGCCGGTCCCGGCAGGGGCCTGCAAAGGCGGCTGCTGGGGAGGCGGCACCGCGGTCCTCCGACCCGGGTTGCGCCTCCTCACAGCGCGAGCCGCCCTCGAAGCTGCCTTCTTCTTCGAAGGCATCTCCACCGGAGTGAAGGGAAGCCAAAAAGGAAAAATCGCCGCCAAAAGGCTTCCCGGTAAGTTAAAGAGCGACGGAGACACAGGGGAAAAGACTTCTCCGCTCCGTCGCTGAGGTAAAATGGCAGCTCGGCTGCCTCGTGGCCACCCCTTTTATAAGGGAGCTGGCCACGCCCCTAACTACCCGGATTCTCTGTCCTGTGGGGGGGGGCCCGCAAAGAGCGCGGCGGCCATTTTGGCGCCGCGCTTGCATTCTAGTAGGATCCAACTTCAAGTTTTTTTTCTGCCGTGATTCTAGCCTCCATTTCACTTGTTGCATCACTGCTAGATCTCTAGTAAACCATGAGCTAACTTGGCTGTGCTTCACGGAAGGGGAAGCTAAGGAGCAACCATGTTGATCATTTGGGCCATTTCTTGACCCCAGAAATCTACGAAGGCTTTGACAGATAATCCTGGGTGATGTTGCTCTGTCTTTGGCGCATCATTTAATCTATACCTATAAACTCAAGCGTTAACCATTGGAATTTGACAAAGGCTCCTGCACCCGTCCACACTATCCTGTACCGAGCCTCCTGCACTCACCCGAACCCGGTACGGAGGTAACTGTAGGGTTGAGAAATGTGCCAGTGGGGCAAGGACCCCATGAACGTGAACAAAGGGAAACAACTTCAATTCCCAACATTCTTTGCGCCGCGCTGCGCCACAGCCAATCAGACTGAGATGCGCGAGCAAAAAGAATGTTGGGAAACGCAGCGCGGCCAACTGAAATGGAGCCTCGGGGGGGGGGGAACCGACGCACGAAAGCAAACCACAAATGCAAAACTACAAGTCCCAGTGTCCTGTGCGCCGTGAGTGCGCAGAACGCTGAGAAAGCCGGAGCGCGAAAAATAAACTTACAAAAAGCAATGGGAGTGCAAGTCCCCAGCAGGCAGATTCAGCGCCTCACAGCCACGTAAAACAAAAAGCCACAAAATGCCACCACGAAACACCCGCCGTCCTTCTTTCCAGAGCAACGAGGAGAAGAGGGACTCCCTCTCCTCCACGCTACCCCGCCGAAGACACGGCGAGACCACCACCAGCCTCAAGTAAAGTTGAGCCGGGGTGGGAGGCAGCAGTTCATCAGGGGAAACACCCTCCCTGGCAGATGACTGGCTGATGCCTTTGTATACAAAAACAACAGCCAGCAATCCAGAAGGAAGAGCCCCACCCCTTACGGATTGCTGCCTGCCAATCTCCGGTTAGGTAAGCCGGGAGAAAAAGGAGACAGAGAGGAGAGAACCATCGTTAGGCAGAGAAAGCTCTTCTCTGCCTCCTCCTTCTCCCCCGAACTACCTAACAAATGTCTTCCTGGGAGAAGAATGGGCTGACTGCCTCCTCCTTCTTTCCCCTATTGCTGCGTCTAAAGCAAAATTCAAAGCAGCAATGGGGAAAAGAGAAACCCACAGGCAGCCCATTCTTCAAGCTAAAGTAAGCACCAAAAACAAACACCAAAATTATTTAAAAATAATAAAACAAAAATAAATCAATAATTTAAAAAACCCATTAATAAACCAAAAACCCCCCACAAAATACACAAACAAAAACATCCACAATGACACAAAACCACATACAAAACACCTAACTACAACACAAATTACACAAACAAACAACAACTAATTGCACAAATAAACAACAACGAAATAAAAAATAAACAAAATCAGAAATAACCAAACCAATTAAACAAACCTAAAACTCAACCAAAACAACAAAGAACAACAGAAACACCTCCTAGCCCACCACTACAAAAGCAAAACAAAGGAAAAACCCCAGAAGAAAGAAAACCAGACAACTCACCAGCACGTCCTCCCTACACAAAGATCGGAACAGAAATGAAGAAACAAAGAGACTACTTACCGGAAGAAGTAGTTAGGACTACTTAGGCCAGAAGAGAAAAAACAGTGAAACTAAAACAGAACCACTAGCAGCCCCACCTGCAGGGCAGAATAGTAAAAACAACTCAAAAAGACACAACAGCCCCACCTAGAGGCCACAAGAGTAAAAACAAGTCAAAAACATAACCATAAATCACAATTTTACACAAATCACAAACATATTTCAAAAAAATAAAATAAAAAGATTTATAATATCCTGTGTTGAGTTTTAACTCAAATAAAAAACCAAAACATCTAAACACTGTTTAAAAACATTGAATGTAAATAATAATAATAATAATAATAATAATAATAATAATAATAATAATAATAATAATAATAATAATAATAATAATAATAATAATAATAATAATAATAATAATAATAATAATAAGTTTAATTTCTACCCCGCTTTCATAGCACAAGTGCCACTCAAAGCGGCTTACAACACGTATAAATACAGTATCACAGATATAATTACACAATTACAAAAACAGATTGAAAATTAACACATTGCAAGAAAAAAAATAAAAAAAAATCCCATACAATTAATTTCAAAAACACAAGCCCCATACTACCCCCCTCCAGTGGGAGCACCCAAAAGCTCCCACTTCCCCGCAGCCAATGCCGGACTGGGGAAAGGCTCGGGTGATGGCAGCTACCCTCCCCCATAATTACGAGCGTCCCTCTTGTGACCCCTGGCCGAACAGGACCAGGGGTGAGGGGACAGTGTCCACAGATGCCACCCATTCCTTCCCCACGCCAACCCAGCAAGGTCCAAAAACAGCTGCAGCGGCTCCCACCTGTCTCCACTCCCGGGGCCGATGGCGTGGGCTCCCGGGCGAGACAGGGAGCTCCTCGAGGGGCCGGCGTCGGCGGCGTCCTTATCTGCTCTCCGGGCGGGCGGGCCCAGAGAGCGAAGGCAGCTGCAGTGGCTCCCACCTGTCTCCACTCCCGGGGCCGATGGCGTGGGCTCCCGGGCAAGACAGGGAGCTCCTCGAGGGGCCAGCGTCGGCGGCGTCCTTTTCTGCTCTCCGGGCGGGCGGGCCCGGAGAGCGAAGGCAGCTGCAGTGGCTCCCACCTGTCTCCACTCCCGGGGCCGATGGCGTGGGCTACCGGGTGAGACAGGGAGCTCCTCGAGGGGCCGGCGTCGGCGGTGTCCTTTTCTGCTCTGTGTGAAATGTACTTTCACATTTTTAAAAATATCACCTACGGTACAGCTATTTTTTAAAAAACCTCAAACTAAAACATTATTTGGTTAAATAAAACAATTTGAAACAATTATATCATCCTTTGTTCTTTTTTAATCCACAAAAAAAACCCCCAAAGCTGATCACAGTTTATAACAGCCATGCATCGCCGGGCAAACTATGCTAGTATTTACTATTTAGTTGCATTCAGGAACCTTGGATACCTTGGAGTTGTTATTAAGTCCACACATTGGTAGACGTCTCCTCAATGACTTTCCGCACCTGTAAATGGACTTGAGAAATCAAGTCAATTTGCTTGTGGTTTTTTAGCCATTTGGTATATTACATCTCCCGCTGGCTAGGCAGACCATGATATGTGTCCTCTGCTTTCATCTAGCCCAAGGGATCTGACGGAGGAACACTTCATTCAAATTAATAAAGGCATTTAAAACTTATTGACTAGTTGTCTAAATTCATCACACTAGGCATTCCTCCCAAATACCCTTCTCCCATTTTCTGCAGAATTGCAAGAATGGTCAATTTCAAGACTCCCCACAAAATGACAAGAAATATTTGCATATATTGACATGTTGTGTACAGTAAGTACTGTCGGATATTGGCCAGAGAACTTTTGTTTGCTTGCCTGCTTCCATACCTGTCAACTATCCTGTTTTCCCCAGGAAAACCCCTTATTTTTATCCCTCTTCCCGCCCCCTCCCGTTTTATTAATTTCCCCATATTTCCCCTTATTTTTTTAAAAAAATATACTGACCGGTGCCCTCACAGGCGAAGCTGCAGTATTTTTTCCAGCCACCAGAGGTCACTGTGGCAGGCTTTTCGCTTGTGGAAGGAGAGAGAGAGAGAAGGTGCGGGGGGGGGGGGGGGTTCTGTAGTTTTCCCTTTCTCTTTCCCTTTCCTGCCAGCCACATGGTCCTGGAGGATTCGTTTTGGCTGCTGGAAGCAGGAGTCTACTCTAGGTGAGTGATATGTTTCATATATGCAGGGGCAACCCCATGCTTTATTGAGCTGTTTCTGCCCTGCCTCCTGGCTGGAGGATTTCATTTCTAGAGTTCTAGAGTTAACTTGGGAGGGGGGGGTTGCTTGATCACTATATGAGAGAGAGAGGGGGGGAAATTAATCCCTTGCTCCGCCACCCTAATTGGGGTGGGTGGGTTGCCTGATTACTATATGAGAGCAAGAGGGGGGGGGGGGTTTCCCTTGCTCGAAAGCCAGTCGTATCCGACTCTAGGTTTCAGTGCTCATCTCTGTTTCAAAGCCAAAGAGCCAGCGTTGTCTGCATCTGCAGACATTTCCGTGGTCATGTGGCAGGCATGACTAGACACCAGAGCACACTGAACACTGTTACCTTCCCACCAAAGTGGTCCCTATTTATCTCCTTGCAATTTCTTGCTTTCGAACTGCTAGGATGGCAGGAACTGGGACAAAGACGGGAGCTCATTCCGTCCTCCAGTACTCGGGAATCGAACTGCTGACCTTCTGCCTCCCAGTCAGCATCTTAGTCACTTAAGCCACTGAGTAAACAAGAAAGAAAACAAAACAAAAGTCCCCCAAGAAGATGGGGAAAGGGTTCTTTGGCCCACACAGCTTTGTGCCCATTGCATCTACAATTCCATCTAGACATCTTATTTTTGGCCACCCCCTTCTTTTGTCCTCCACCTTTCCCAGCATCAAGGCTTTCTCAAGTGAATCCTCTCTTCTCATTTGATGTCCAAAGTACTTTAGCATCATCTTTACTATTTGACTTTTAGTGAGCAGTCGTGGTTGATTTCTTCTAGGATTGACCTATTTCTAACACCACATTTCCAAGGCATCTATTTTTCTGTGTTCAGCTTTCCTAATGGTCCAGCTCTCACACCCATACATTACCACCGGGAATACCATTGCTTTGACTATGCAATTCTTTGTTTGCAAGGTGATGCCTCTACTTGTAACTATTTTCCCCAGGTTTCTCATAGCTTGTTTCCCAAGCATCAGTCAACTTTTTATTTCATGGCTGCAATCACTATCTGCAGCGATCTTTGATCCTAAGAAAGTAAAATCTGCCAGTCGTATCCAACTCTAGGGTGCAGTGCTCATCTCCATTTACAGCCAAAGAGCGAGTGCTGTCTGTGTTTGCAGACATTTTCATGTCCATGTGGCAGGCATGACTAGAGTCCAGCAAGTCACATGGCTATATTTGGCCACACCCACAGATTTGACCACACCCACAGAGGGGTTTGGCCAAAATTTCCCTTATTTTCAAATCCAAAAGTTGACAGGTATGCCTGCTTCTTTGCTATTGCACTGCTGAACTTCAGTGGCAGCCCACAGACCAGACTTGCAGTGTGTGGCCAAGTGGGTTTCATGTAAGTTTGGTTTTATTCGATCTTACACTGCATTTTATGTTTCAGATTTTTTAAAATTGCTTTAAAATTCCCCTTAGCTGCCCTGTAGAAGTGCAGAGACCTTTAGAGGAGAATCTCCCACAGTCCACATCTCATTAGTTGGCACTAAAAGTTTCAATAACTTACTCTGAGAAATTTGTAGAGTACTGTAAGTAAAGATTTTAAAAAATCTTTACTTACAGTAACTTACTTATATCAGCCTTATTTTCATGCAAATATGGTATAGCAACATATAATATGTTTTGGGGACATGAAAGGAGCCTCATTTGGGCTTCCCAAATGAGTGGAGTTTCTCCAGCAAAAATCCTCTCAACCCAGAGTAATTTCTGACATGAAATTTATTTATATGTTTAAATGAAGTGTATTTTTTACTCCTTGTGTAATTGCTTTCTCAGATTTTTCTTCCTTGCACAAGAACCTTTTCAGAATCACAATAAAAGTAAAAGTTAAACACTGTATGCTAAAAAGACTAAGAGAGGAAGGAAGGGGGAAAACCTCCAAAACTTCACACCTCTTTGTCATGCTTATGCACTGAGCTACAGTTGGTGAAGAGTCAAGCAATTTTGAGATTATGCCCACAGATATGCATCATTTTCTTTTCTCCTTGCCCACATTTCAGTTTTGAGACTGTTCTGATAGGGATCAGTTTTCACAGTTGGATAAGTACGTTTTTTCAGAGACAAATTAAAAAAACCCCACTAAACACCTCTTGAAACTTTGCAGAGAATATCTTACAAGGCATGGTTATATTGCATCCTTCAGCCAGTTTCAAGCCTGCTTAACTTGTTGCAGTTTCCAGCCCCAGAATCTGAGGAATAATAGGTCTAAGAAAGAAACTAGGCTATACCTAAAAACAGGAGTCTTCTGCAGAATAGTATGGGGGCACAGGTACTTTCCTTCACACTACCATGTCTCATCTGAAGTCAAAGGTTTACAAACTACTATTGTGGAGATTTATTCCATACCAATTTAAAATCTGAGCAGGGTATTTTGGGCATGACCTGAATATATACACAGAAAAGATTATTGTTTTATAATAATCAACAAGTTTATTAATTAAAATCTGTCTGTAGTAACCAGTGCCAGCCAGAGGCAAGTTTTAGGATGGAGTGAGATCCAACTATGGCACCTCCTTGGTCACCCGTAATATATGGGGTTAAATTATATATATATTTCCTTTACCACTGCGGCGCCCCCTGGGAGTGGGTGCCTGGAGCGACCGCTCCGTTCGCCTTATGGTAGGGCTTGCCCTGGTAGTAATGTCCTAAAGCATGAGGTACCAAAAAAGTAGAGACAAACTTGGAGGCAGGCCTGAGTCACTCATTTCTACACAGGGCCTCTGGGCCATTTTATGTGCTCTCTTCTGCTGCAAAGCTACCTAAACTTAAAGAAAGTGGAGGGGTACACCTCGTAAAAGGAGGGGAAAGAGCGAGCTGAGGAAAAGGCTAAACTATCACCATTGTCAGGCACACTCCCCCCTTCTTTTTCACTTCCTGAGTTTGCCATTCACCTCTTTTCATTGTTGTCAGCTGCTAATCCTATCAGAGCACACATTTTTACTGGAAGTAATTTTCTCAGCTGGTGGATGTGTCTCTGGTGACTCCACAAACTGATCCTGGCATGGAACATGTAACCACATGTGATGCAGTCGAAGTCCTGTCCAGATGTCTGGAGGCTGTTAGGGTCTGGATGGGGGACAACGGGCTACAACTGAATCCCGGCAAGACTGAGTGGCTATGGATCAAGGGCCCTGCATTATCTCAGGAGATACCATCTTTGGCTACTTTGCTCCAGACAGACCTGGTGCGTAACTTGGGGGTTCTCCTGGACTCACGATTACTGCTCGAAGAGCAGGTGGCAGTCGTGGCCGGGAGAGCTTTTGCACAATTTCATGTGATCCGCCAGTTACACTCGCTCCTGGACTGGGACTCCTTGGTCATGGTCACACATGCTCTGGTCACCTCTAGACTTGACTACTGTAATGCGCTCTACATGGGGCTGCCCTTGATGACCATTTGGAGGCTGCAACTAGTCCAGAATGTGGCTGCCTGGGTGGTGATGGGGTGCAGGCGTTATGCCCATGCCTCACCACTACTCCAGTAACTGCACTGGTTATTGGTGTGCCTCCGGGTTAGGGTTACCCTAATTCCTTCTCACAAAAATGGGACAGAAGTAAAGGTTGCCCTTGCTCAAAAGCCAGTCGTATCCGACTCTGGGGTTCAGTGCTCATCTCTGTTTCAAAGCCGAAGAACTAGCGCTGTCTGCTTCTGCAGACGTTTCCCTGGTCATGTGGCAGGCATGACTAGACATTGGAGCATTGGAGAAATGTAATTGCTAATTGCCAGGCAAGTCCGTCCATACATGCTCAGAGGCCCTCTTGATGTCCCAACATTTTTCAAGTGGCCCAAGCGAAGATTGCTTTCTTGGGGGGGGGGGGGGGAGTGAGAAAACCAGGTCCTTTGGCTTGGTGTCCAAACTTCAGAATGCATGCACAGAGTGGGGGAGGGGTGCACGCTTCGCACCACCCTCCTCCCCCTCCCCCATCCTCCCCCCCCCCTCCCAGCAGCAGGAGACTCAGATGCAAAGAGGGGGGGAGAGATGGGGAGGATGCGTGGCTTATATAGTGTAGGCCTCTCTGTTCTTTTAGCCATTCTTTCAACCATAATTTTTAAATAATTGAGGGAGTGGGGGAGGGTAATCTTTAAGGTCTATTAAGGGTTTTTAAGGGTTTTTAATATTTTATGATTGTAAAGTTTTCACTGTTGTTATGCCGCCCAGAGTCGCTCGTTTGATATAAATTTGAATAATAAATAAACAAATAATAAATAAACCACACACAGTACACTGAATAGATGGTGGAGGATGTGGTTGGGTTTGATGAAGCTTCTGTACTTGTTGCTTAGATTCTTCAAGAGCATTCCTCTTTCAAGTGATCAGCCATAATTTTTAAATAATTGATGGGGACAGGGGTAATCTTTAAGGTCTATTAAGGGTTTTTAAGGGTTTTTAATGTTTTATGATTGTATGGCACCAAAGTGGGCAATCTTCAGTCATTGTCTCCCAAGTTTGTGAGTTTATACCTGACACCTTCATGGTTTGTTTCAGCTGCTCCTTATAGTGCTTCAGAGGGGCTCAACGAGGTCTTGTACCAGAGCTAAGTTCCTTGTAAAATATTTGGCAAAGATTTAACAATCCAAGCCAAGCTCGTGGTATACCAAGCTGTTGTTATCTCAACATTGTATGGCTGTGAAACATGGACCCTCTACCACCAAGACATCAAAAAGCTTGAGCACTTTTACCAACAGAAGCTAAGGTCCATCTTGAACATCAAGTGGGATGACTATGTCACCAACATCGCAGTTCTCGAGAAAGTGAATGTAAACAGCATTGAATCTTCCATCATAGGCCATTATATTAGATGGATAGGGCATGCCACCTCTTTTATTCCAGAGACATCTCCCTGATTTATTCCACAGACATAGCCTCATATTATTAGTGTAGGAAATGAGCAGCCCTCTCTTAGATATGTGCTTGTGAGAACAGATTTTACTAAGGTCATTGGACTCAGTATGGGAAATAGCACCCTCTATGCAAAATGCACAGTAGCCATGCATCCTCTACCCTTGAAAACCAGATTCAACATTCTTTGCCAAAATCCAAAATCTTCCAAGAAAACTTTGTGTTCCCAGCATCTTTGCATAAGGTACAGTATTTGCAAGGGTGCACCCTTTTTACCATTTTTAGAGGCATCAAATATAGCAAAGGAAATATTCCTTTTTAACATTTATTCAACATGAGTATATATATATATGTGAGTGTATATATAGCATAATTAATTGTTTTAAAATAAGGTTTCATATAAACGATAACTACAAAGTATTATACAGTACTTACTGCTTACATTAGTTGCTAGCAGAATAAATAAGACACTTGTATATTATAGCAAGGATATATGGATTTATAGTGTAGTTGTTGTTCAGTCGCACAGTCGATTCCGACCCTTTGCGACCCCATGGACCATCGCTCTCCAGGCACCTCTGTCCTCCACCATCCCCCTCAGTCCTCCCAGTTCTGTGCCCACTGTGTCTACAACACCATCTATCCATCTCATCCTTGGCCTCCCCCTTCTTCTTTTGCCCTCCACCTTTCCCAACATCACTGCCTTCTCAAGTGAATCCTCCCTTCTCATTTGATGCCCAAAGTACTTTAGCCTCATCTTTACTATTTGACCTTCCAATGAGCAGTCAGTGTTGATTTCCTCCAAGATTGACCTATTTGTTCTCCTCGCTGTCCAGGGTACCCTCAAAACTCTTCTCCAGCACCACATTTCAAAGGCGTCTATTCTTCTGCGTTCAGCTTTCCTAATTGTCCAGCTCTCACATCCATACATTACTACTGGGAAAACCATTGCTTTGACTATTCTAATTTTTGTTTGCAATGTGATGTCTCTGCTTTTCACTATGTTCACCAGGTTTCTCATGGCTTGTCTCCCAAGAATCAGTCGCCTTTTTATTTCATGGCTGCAATCCCCATCTGCAGTGATCTTAGATCCTAAGAACGTAAAATCTGTCACTGCTTCTACTTCTTCCCCGTCTATTTTCCAGGAACTGATCGGGCCTGTTGCCATTATCTTGGTTTTCTTGATATTGAGTCTCAAGCCCGCTTTTGCACTCTCTTCCTTCAAACCGATCAAGAGATTCTTTAGGTCTTCCTCACTTTCTGCCATTAGGGTGGTGTCGTCTGCATATCTCAGATTGTTGATGTTTCTCCCAGCAATTTTGATCCCATATTTAGTGTAGTTACTAAATTCATATTTAAGACATTAGCAGAATATAAAGTAATTAATATGCTTTGTAATTTCTGAGGTAAATTAAAGTTACAATATCATTTAGAAAGAAAAATAAAACAAACTCTCCACAATATTGCTTAAAGCACCTATTATATATGTTAATAACAGAGAAATAACACACCATTCAAGGTAAATACGACATATCAGATTCATCAATACATCTGTACTGAGGAACAGTTGATTTTGTATGTTAACAGAGAGAAAAACAGGGAAATAGTATAATATTTCAAATACTGTACATCACTATTAAATCCTGTACACTCAGTTATACAGTCAAGAAAGAGTTAACACAGTTTCTAGTTATGACAAGTTAACTATATGTTTAAAATTAAAAGCAAAACTGCAAGGAAGAAAAAACACTCCCAACTGAGCAGTAAATTCAATTATTTATTTATTTATTTATTTATTTATTTATTTATTTATTTATTTATTTATTCATTCATTCATTCATTCATTTATTATTTGTATTTATATCCCACCCATCTGGGATATTCTCTCATTGTGGGTGACTTACAACATATTAAAAAAACCTTTACAATAACAATAAGAAATTCACATCAAGAATAAACATACTGTATCTAGATTTCTCCCTTCATCAATTCTCTTCCTTGTGCTTCTTCCTCTTCTTCCTCCAGCCTCCTCCTCTATTTCTCTTCTTCCATCCTCCTTTTTTCTCCATCTCTCTGTCCTCTTCCAGTTCATGGTGCTCCACTTGATCTAAACCTTGGTTAACTAGCCTTCAAAAATTGTATACTTTTGTACACGTTAGGTTTCAACTTGTGGTCCCTTTAAGAGCTCAAATAAAGCCTGAGCCATTTCACAACATGAGACCTCTTTGTTGGTTTGGGAAGAGGGTTAAAACATTTCAACATAAAAAATGATTAGTAAAATATATACAAGCTGCACAGTACCAGGGCACCCCACAGAAGAAGAAGAAGAAGAAGAAGAAGAAGCAACTTCTGAGTACTCTCTTCCTAGAAAATTCTGGAAAGGATTGCCATAGGTCACAATTGACTTGACAGCACATGGTTGTTGTTGTTGTTGTTGTTGTTGTTGTTGTCGTCATCGTCGTCGTCATCTTCATCATCATCATCATCAGCAGCAGCAGCAGCAGCAGCATATACAAGCCATAGCAAACAAGATAACAATGTTGGATTTTGTATCATAAATCACTAGTCGAACACTTCCCAAGCGCCTAGAACTACTTGATGTATCGGCGAATTATGCGGGCAGATCCCAGTAAGGTGGCCTTCTGCAGCTGACTGATGGTGATTTTGTCAACTCTAATTGTTTCTAAATGTTTGCCTAGATATTTAGGCACAGCGCCCAGTGTGCCAATTACCACTGGGACCACCTGTGTTTACACCAGAGTCTCTGCAGTTCAATTTTTAGATCCTGATATCGGATGGTTTTTTCAAGTTGTTTCTCATTGCAGGCGCACCCCCCCAATAATGGACTCAGACACAAATGAAAGTGGATAACGGCATTGGGCCACATTTATTGATTCATGCCCTAGTCCGAATTATAAATTTCTATTGGTAAAACAACCAATCATAATTCTTAAGGCAAGCAGGCCGAAGTAACACTGGTAAGGTACCACCCAAAATTGCCAACGGCAATTGTTACAATGTATCTATTTGTATCAATTTGTTTGTTGACAACAAACAAATTGTTGACCGTAGTCAATATCTAACTAATGACCCCACCCTCTGACGTGTATCCGTAAAATCAGGGGGTGATGCCAGCTGTCTAGTTGTAACCATCACCCCCTCGCCTGGTTCGTCGTTGACCGGACAACGTTTAAACAACTTATGCCTATCTAGTGTTGTCCAGTCAATTGCGAACCTGCCGGATACCTGTGGGTCATAAATGTTTACCTTACCAGTGCTACCCGCCCATGTGACCAAAGTCAACAGCAGCACAGAACAAACCCCTATATCAAACCATAGCAACAGTGTGGGATGGGCAAAAAAGCCAGGACTCAAGGGCCAATTGTGAGTCCCGGCCAAAAATTCCCACCCGGCCCCGAAGCGACCAAGAAATCACACTGTTAACTAGGGAGGGGGTGGAGGGGAAAAACTTCTCCGCTCCGTCGCTTCGCCAAAATGGCAGCACGGCTGCCTCGTGGCCAGCCCTTTTATTAGGGTGCTGGCCACGCCCCTAACTACCCGGATGGCTTCGTCCGGTGGGGGGGGCCCCGCAAAGAGCGCGGCGGCCATTTTGGCGCCACGCTTCCATTGCAGGCGCACCCCCCCAATAATGGACTCAGACACAAATGAAAGTGGATAACGGCATTGGGCCACATTTATTGATTCATGCCCTAGTCCGAATTATAAATTTCTATTGGTAAAACGACCAATCATAATTCTTAAGGCAAGCAGGCCGAAGTAACACTGGTAAGGTACCACCCAAAATTGCCAACGGCAATTGTTACAATGTATCTATTTGTATCAATTTGTTTGTTGACAACAAACAAATTGTTGACCGTAGTCAATATCTAACTAATGACCCCACCCTCTGACGTGTATCCGTAAAATCAGGGGGTGATGCCAGCTGTCTAGTTGTAACCATCACCCCCTCGCCTGGTTCGTCGTTGACCGGACAACGTTTAAACAACTTATGCCTATCTAGTGTTGTCCAGTCAATTGCGAACCTGCCGGATACCTGTGGGTCATAAATGTTTACCTTACCAGTGCTACCCGCCACATGGGGAGGCTTCCCAAAAGGCTCACCGCCCCCCCCCCAGACCGTCAGCTCGGTCAACAGGCCTGCTCGCCAGTCTACTAACAAGAGGTCCATACCTCCCTGCGACAGATGGGCCCCCTCCCCTGAATAAAGCTCATAATTTTGCAGACTGATGGTGGGGAGGCGAATGACGCGTCCCCAACCCTTGTCAAAAAGGAACCGGGCAATAGCCCTGGAGCGACGAGCCCGGTCAAGCGCCCGGAGGCCAAACGCTCCCCTGTAAGCGTACTGCAGTATCATGTCCGACCAAATGAGGGGTGTGGCAGGCCACACATAATGTGAGTAGGCCAGGTGACTGCAAATCGCAAGGTTCCTGTCCGAAACCATTGCCCCCAAGGCGAGTCAGCATCCCTGATGTAGAAAAGGAATGGCAACAGTTCCTGCCATAACATGCCGCGCTTACCACACCACCTGGGATGTGCGGGTGCACCCAGTCCCAGTCGGGGTCCCACTCTGTCGCCGCAGCGCAACGCGCTGCCCTGTGCAGCGTAACGCGCTGCCATGTGCACGTGGCAACGGCCCACCAGCCATACTGTCACCGGTGTAAAACGACACCCAGGGTCTGTCAAGGAAAAAAGGGGGGGTGAGAAACATTGCAGTGACTAAACTGGTACTCACGGTTGAAGAGGGTGAACACAAAAACTGAAAACAATGTGATCCCCACCTTCCCATGCGGCGTATTTCAGCCCCAGAGTACCCAAAAGCAGCTGCAGTAGAAACCGCCCCCATCCTGCAGGAATGGACGCCAAAACAAGCCCCCGGGAGGCCCCCACTGGCTAGGGCTTCCCATTCACCTTCCAAACTGAAATTTAGTGAGGGGAGACCCACCCTGGTGACAGAAAAACGGGCCATGGTGCGTGCCACACAGTGCAAGAAACTCCTGTAGGGCACCAACCGGACAGATGTCTTCCAAGGAACATCGTAGCAGTATTACTCAACTGCCTACGCCGTGCTGATCTGTTTTAGAGGAGCGTATCCTCAACTGAGCCCAATCATTGCAAACATAGACATCTTCGAGTTCCAGTGCCCTACGACTTGCATCCGCCTTAGACAGCATCACAAGCTCGCTGATGCGGAGCGCTCCAAAAAAAAAAAAGGCCACCGTTGTAGCCGCATGAAACAGGGCTGCCTCATACCTATCGAAACATAGGTCATGCCAGCCCCGTGCCAGTTGGGTAAGGACCCCCGGGGAAATTGGGTGGCGGTCGTCCAGGCTACGCCCACGTTCCCGCACCCAACCCTCCAAAACGTGTCTCATACGGAAATCAGCGGTACTGTCCGCATGACCTCCCACCTTGGCCATGAAAGCCAGCGCTGACAGCCTAGATGCTATGGTGCGGGGTGCAAGGCCCTGGGCGTGCAGGTAAACCATGAAACGAAGGAGGTGGGCCACTGGGATCGGCCAGGTATCTGGCAGTCGAGATTGGGTACAGAAAGACTGAAAGGAAACCAACGCGTGGTGATACGCCTTACGCGTGCGTGGCGCCAGCGACATGCCGATCGCCCGGTTCACCTCTCCTTGCCAAAGGTCCATATCTCCTCCGGGAGTGGCGAGGGAAATTCCTCCGCATCCGGGGCCAAGGCACGGAACCGGGAGATCTGTAGGCGGGACAAAGCGTCAGCAATATCATTATTCACCCCCGGGACATGCCTGGCCCTGAACAGTACATTGAGGCGCAGGCTGCGCAATACAAACTGGCGCACGAGGTCCATGACCCTGGGAGATTTAGAGGTCTGTGAGTTGACAATGTGGACAACGGCCGCATTGTCACACCAGAAATGCACCACAGAGTTGGCCCACTCCTCACCCCATAGCATCAAAGCCCCCAGTATGGGAAAAAATTCCAAATATGTGAGATCCCTCAGGCGACCCGTGCCTGACCAGGCTGGTGGCATCCACCATAGGCCCACTTCCCATTGAAGTACATCCCATAACCAAGGGATCCCGAGGCATCAGACTGAATCTGAAAGTGAGGTGAAGCCAGGAGGTCGGACCTCCAAAATGAGACCCCATTGAACTCCCTCAGGAACTGGAGCCATATGTGCATATCTGCCCTGATGCCCCGTGTCAATCTCACCCTATGATGGGGCCTGGATAAGCCTGCCATGGCGTCGCACAAGCGCCGAGCAAATGCCCTGCCAGGTGCGACCACCCTGCAAGCGAAATTAAGGTGGCCATGTAGCACCTGCAGTTCCCGAAGGGATGCCTTGCACTTAGCCAGCAAGTCCGATATAAGGGCCACTATCCTTGACACTTTGTCTCCCGGCAACCTAGACACCTGCGCTACCGTGTCAATCTCCACCCCCAGGAATACTAACTTATTAGACGGGTCTTCAGTCTTTTCGGGCGCTAAAGGGACACCAAGTTCCTCCATTAGCGTCTGAAATGTGTTGAGGAGACGTGTGCACGTGTCCCAGCCCCGTTCACTCCTGAACAAAAAGTCATCCAGGTAATGGGCTACAGACCGAGACCCTGACCTACGAACAAATGCCCACTGCAGGAATGTACTGAAACGCTCGAAAGCCGAGCAGGATATGGAACAGCCGAATGGCATGGCTTTGTCAAAATAATATTCCCCGGAATTTGAAACCCAGCAACTCAAAGTCACCCGGGTGCACCGGCAGGAGACGAAAAGCTGACTTAATGTCACACTTAGCCAACAGTGCACCCGGGCCACATGAGCGCACCATGCGCAACACTTGGTCGAAGGATGTATACCTGACCGAGCAAAGGTCATCAGGGATAGCATCATTGACCGAGCGACCGGCTGGGTAGGACAAGTGATGAATCAGGCGGAACTCGCCCGGGGACTTCTTGGGCACTAGTCCTAGTGGAGATACTTTAAGGTTGGGGAACGGGGGTGCGGGAAAAGGGCCAGCGACCCTGCCCGCATCAATCTCCTTATTAATGCTGGCAGCAGCCACCTCCTCCCTTCCTCTAAGTGACAAAAGGTTGGGTGCGTCTTGCGGTGACCTATCCCCCGTGAAAGGAATACGAAACCCCAGTTGAAAACCCTGAAGGAGGTACACTGCGTCTGCCCTCCTCGGGTACAATGCGAGCCAACGCTCCAGCATGTCCACATTAATTGGGGAGGGGGCCTCAGCGGCAGTCCTACCTGCCCCTTGTCCACCCCTACCCCTGCCCCTGAATCCTCCCGACCTGGGACAGGCGGAGGCAGCATGGGGGCCAGAACAAGAAGGGCACTCATGCTTGTACTTGCAATTTTTCTTGTTGCAAGAACCATTGGACAAGAAGGTCCAGCACAGCAGGCGGGCTGGAACCCCCTGCCCCGCCACTTGGCGGGGAACCTGCACCGGGGCCGCTCGTTGGACCGCATGTCCACAATGGTATCTCTCCCCAGGCGCCGGGCGCGTGGGGGTCATATACAGAAGCCACAGCTTCTGGCAGGGCTCATCCCACCTCATCTCTGGGTGCAGTGGAATCCTCATGCGGAATTCTTCGTCGTAAGCCAGCCACGACGGACCCGGGAAGTCAACCATAGCCCGGTAAATGTTGTCCAGATACTGGACCATAGGGATGGCCAAATCCGGCCTAGCCCTGAGGTAAACAGCCATGTAAATTAGGTACGCTGGCAACCAATTTGCCCACGTGCGTGGCGGCTTACGACGACGTGCCTGCTCCTTATCCTTCTCGTCCAGCCCTTCCCTCTCCTCCTTGGTTGGCTCCCTATTAAGAAGGGAGAAGATGTCTACGTACTCGCCCCTCCAGATTTTTTCCTTGGTGGACTGGGCCAGATGGTCCCCCAGGGGCAAGGAATACCCTGCTGTCGGCAATGCCGACACCGGCACAGAGAGAACTGCGGGCAAAGCAAAGGGGGCCTGCACCAGCCCGGGGATCCCCAACACATTCCCTACCGCATAGGGGGCGCCACCCCGACCCGGGCCCTGGGTCAGGGATGAAGTCGCCGGGTGGGCCGGGGGCGATTGTACCGCCGGGCCACCCGTGCGAGGCCATGGCCACTGGAAAGCCCCCCCCCCAGGGAAGTCAGTTGTGTGGGTGCACTAGCTTGAACTGCATACTCACCCGCTGCACCCCCACTGGCCGCCCCCACCGGGGGTTCCGGCCCGCTGGGGGCGTCGGAGCTCACGACCGAAGCAGAGCTCGTCGACGGGGCCAGATCAGCACCAGACTGCTGCACCTGCTGAGTGGGGAGCTGTGAGGCAGTGGCCGCCACCGGCCCGCGCGCCTCAGGTAGCTCGACCCGACCCGTCGCCAGCCGCTGTCCGGCAGCCAAAGGGTCAACCTGGAATCCGAGAGACACCCCCGTTTGATTGGCCCGTGCCAGGGATGCCTCGAGGGCCGCTACGCGGGCCAGAAGGGCCTCTACGTTAACATAGGCCCCAGCCCCGATAGGGGGCAAATGGGTAGCCGGCCCATAAGTCACGGGCACCTGTCCAGATCCCTGGGCCCCAGGGGCCAGATAAGGCCAAGAGCCCATGCTCGGCCCTTGGGGAGCCGTGGGCACGCCCTGCCAAGGCAGGGAATCCAACCACCCCCCGTGGCTCGCTCCCCCCATGGGAAATTGTGCGCCCGGGCAAGAGGGCCCAGCCGCACGGACCATGCCGGGGGCAGTGGTCGCCATTTGCGGGCCAAGGGCCGAGGCCCCGTCCGGGGCAGCCTGCGCGCACCGCGCATCGGGCCAAGGGGCCACCGATCCCATCCCACCGGTCCCGGTGGGCTCCGTTAAAGGTGGCTGCTGGGCGGGCGCAGTCGCGGTCCTCCGACCCGGCTGACGCCTCCGCGCCGATCTAGCCACGTTCGCAGCTGCCTTCTTCTTAGAGGGCATAGCTGAGTTAGCTAGGAAGCCGAAGAAAAGAACAAAGCTGCCCGAAAAGGCTTCCCCTGGAAGGACACGAGCGACGGAGGTAAGAGGGAAAAACTTCTCCGCTCCGTCGCTTCGCCAAAATGGCAGCACGGCTGCCTCGTGGCCAGCCCTTTTATTAGGGTGCTGGCCACGCCCCTAACTACCCGGATGGCATTGTCCGGTGGGGGGGGGGCGCAAAGAGCGCGGCGGCCATTTTGGCGCCACGCTTCCATTAATTCTGCTGTCACCAGGTATGGCAATGTCAATGATCCACACTTTTTTCTTTTCCACAATGGTGATATCCGGGATATTGTGCTCCAAAACCCTGTCAGTTTGTATTTGAAAATCCCACAGTAATTTTACATACTCATATTCAGTCACTTTTTCAGGCTTATGTTCCCACTAGTTCTTTACTACGGGCAGATGGTAGTTGTGACACAAATTCCAGTGGATCATCTGGGCAACTGTGTTATGGCGCTGTTTATAATCAGTCTCGGCTATTTTCTTGCAACAGCTCAGTATATGATCAATGATTTCATCCGCTTCTTCGCAAAATCTGCATTTGGGGTCATCAGCTGATTTTTCTATTCTAGCCTTAATTGCATTTGTTCTGATGGCTTATTTTTTATTTATTTATTTATTATTTAAATTTATATCCCGCTCCACTCAACTCACGGCCGACTCAGAGCGGCTAACAACATATTAAGATATTGTTCTTGAGCTGCAAGGATCAGGCCTTCTGTCTCTTTTTTCAGTGTTCCATTAGTAAGCCATAACCAGGTATTTTCCTCATTTACTTTTCCTTCGATCTTTTCAAGGAACTGCCCATGCAATGCTTTATTGTGCCAGCTGTCGGTCCATGCTTGAATTGTTATTTTGCCATATTGGCTCTTTGTTTGCTATACTGTAGGCAAGTTCTTGTTCTTGACCTCCATTAAAGATGGTTCTACACTATCTTTTACATAATCTGCCAATCAGTGCTTCTCTTCTTCGACTGTCTGCTTCACTTGCAAAAGACCTCTACATCCTGATTTTCTAGGTAAATACAGCCTATCAACATCACTACGTGGGTGTAGTGCGTGGTGAATGGTCATAAGCTTTCTTGATTTCCTGTCCAAACTATCTAGCTCTGCCTGAGTCCAATTTATGATACCGGCAGTATACCTGATAACAGGTATGGCCCAGGTGTTGATGGCCTTGATGGTATTACTGCCATTCAGCTTGCTTTTCAGGACTTTTCTAACCCTTTGAGTATATTCTTTACTAATCACATTTTTCACCTGCCCATGCTTGAGATTATCCAATTGCAGTATGCCCAGATATTTATAGGCTTCAGATCAATGACATTTAATGGCTTGTCCATTTGCCATTTCAATTCCTTCACTCTCAGTAATTTTTCCTTTCCTCAATGCCACTGTCGCAAATTTATTCAGTCCAAACTCCATAGTAATGTCAGCACTGAAAATCTGGACTGTATTAGTCAATAATTGTATTTCGGCTTCTGATTTTCCATACAACTTCAGATCATCCATATACAATAAGTGATAAATTTTCCTTGAATTTTTAACAGTCTGGTATCCCAAACTTGTCTTCTGCAGAATTGTTGACAGAGGGATCAAGGCAATAGTGAACAGCAAGGGTGATAAAGAGTCACCTTGGAAAATCCATCGTTTGATGTTAACCATTCCATAACTTTCATTTCCAACAAACATAATAATAATAATAATAATAATAATAATAATAATAATAATAATAATAATAATAATAATAATAATAATAATAATAATAATAATAATAATAATAATAATAATAATATGTGAGCAACTTTTTGTATTCAAAGCAGTTACAGAGATTTATCCCATGTATACCAAAGTTAGGTGAGAGCCTTGCCAGGGCATAGGGGCTTGAGTGGTCTAGAGTAAGAGAGTTAATTTTTTCAATACTTAAACTGTAAAGGAAGCATTTTACTTATCTATACCTATAAATCCAAGCATTAACCGTTGGAATGTGACAAAGGCTCCCGCACCCATCCACACTGTCGCGTACCGAGCCTCCTGCACTCGCCGAACCCAGTCCGGAGGACAACAAATGTTTGAGAAACGCGCCAGTGGGGCAAGAGCCCCACAAATGCGAACAAAGGGAAACAACTTCAATTCCCAACGTTCTTTGCACCGTCCTGCACCACAGCCAATCAGGCTGAGAGGCGTGAGCAAAAAGAACATTGGGGAACGCGCTGCGGCCAATCGAAATGGAGCCACAGAAAAAACGCCGCACAAAAGCAAACCACAAACGCAAAACTACAAGTCCCAGCATCCTGCACGCCATTGAGCATTCAGAACGCTGAGAAAGCTGGTGCATGAAAAATAAACTTACAAAAAGCAACGGGAGCGCATGTCCCCAGCAGGCAGACTCAGCACCTCACAGCCCCGCAAAATAAAAAGCCACAAAACACCACCGTGAGACACCCGCTGTCCTTCTTTCCCAGAGCAATGGGGAGAAGAGGGACTCCCTCTCCTCCACGCTACCCTGCCGAAGACATGGTGAGACCACCACCGGCTTCAAGTAAAGTTGAGCCGGGGTGGAAAAAAACCCCAAAAAAACAGGCAGCAGTTCGTCAGGGGAAGCACCCTCCCTGGCAGATGACTGGCTGATGCCTTTGTACTTCTGAATACAAAAACAACAGCCAGCAATCCGCAAGGAAGAGCCCCACCCTTTACGGATTGCTGCCTACCCATCTCCAGTTAGGTAAGCCAGGAGAAAGAGGAGATAGAGAGGAGAGAACCATCGTTAGGCAGATAGCTCTTCTCTGCCTCCTTCTCCGCCGCCCTACCTAACGAACCTTCCTGGAAGAAGAACGGGCTGACTGCCTCCTCCCTCCTTTCCTCCATTGCTGCATCTAAACCAAAATTCAAAGCAGCAATGGGGAAAGAGGAACCGACAGGTAGCCCCTTCTTCAAACTAAAGTAAACACCAAAAACAAACTCCAAAATTATTTAAAAAATAATAAAACAAAAATAAATCAATAATTAAAAAAACAATTAATAACAAAAAATAAACCACAAAATACACAAACAAAAACATCCACAATGACACAAAACCACATACAAAACACCTAACTACAACACAAAAAACCCACAAAGTACACAAACAAACAACAACTACTTACACAAATAAACAACAACAAAATAAGAAAAATTAAACAAAACCAGAAATAACCAAACCAATTAAACAAACCTAAAACTAAACCAAAACAAAAAAGAACAAACAGAAACACCTCCCAGCACACCACCACAAAAACAAAACAAAGAAAAACCCCAGAAGAAAGAAAATCAGAGAACTCACCAGCACGTCCTCCCTCCATGACAACCGGAACAGAAATGAAGAAACAAAGAGACTACTTATTGGAAGAAGCCCCACCCAGAGGCCAGGAGAGAAAAAACAGTGAAACTAAAACAGAACCACTAGCAGCCCCACCTGCAGGGCAGAATAGTAAAAACAACTCAAAAAGACTCAACAGCCCCACCTAGAGGCCACAAGAGTAAAAACAAGTCAAAAACATAATAATAAATCACAATTTTACCACAAATCACAAACATAAGTCAAAAAAATAAAATAAAAAGATTTAAAACATCCTGTGTTGAGTTTTAACTCAAATAAAAACCCAAAACATCAAAACAGTTTAAAAACATTGAATGCAAAAAACATGTACTTTCACATTTTTAAAAATATTACCTACGGTACAACTATTAACACCCCCCCCCCCAAACTAAAACATTATTTGGTTAAATAAAACAATTTGAAACAATTATATCATCCTTTGTTCTTTTTTTAATCCACAAAAAACCCCCAAAAAAGCTGATCACAGTTTATAACAGCCCGGCAATGCCGGGCAACCTATTCTATTCTGTATATATAAAATAGAAGTGTTTGTTTGTATGTGCTTCAAAGGCTCCCGCACCCCTGGACCGATGTCGCTGATATTTGGCACATATGTACCTTGGCCTTGGGAGATCAGCACTGCGGGGGTCTTGAAACCCATGGGGTGAGTACACCCCCCCAAATTGGGACACAATCGATCTATACAATGTGTGTGTTTCCCAGTGATGTAGTTGAGCTGATGTCATAGTCCCATTGTGATATCATCTGACTGGCTCAGCTGTAGCCCTCTGAGCTGTAGTTTTCACAGTAGGTGGAAGGCAAATGGGGGGCCTTGTTGGACTGGCACAGCAGTGGCAAAGGAGGCCCTTGAGAGGGTCAGGAGGGTGTAGGCACCATGGAGGAGGCTGGCCCTCCACGCTCTGCAGCACAGAGTCGGTGGAGGTGGCGGCCACGGTGGGCAAAGCTGAGGAGGGAGGGAGGGTCCAAGGACTCCTCAATGGCTGCATGCTGCTCTCTCACCAGGTGTTTTGACACATGTATGGGAAGGATAAGGGTGGTAAGTGACCGTTGATGGAGAAGCTGGACAGGTGAGAGAAGAGAGAGATGGAGGAAGGGAGGCAGGTGTTACCCACATACACCCCACAAGGTTTCCAAGAGGGAAAGGCTGGCCTACGTGAAAGAAATGAAAAACCCAAGTGAAGCTGGGTAATCAGCTAGTTTTAATTAAAACAGAATGCATAAATATTGTAAAACAGAAAACAACTGTATCATAGAACAATAGGTGAATTAAAAGTAATGTCATCTCTGTTGTTAGTGAGACCTCTTATCATTGTTTTGGAACACATAATATAAACATATCCTTTCTTGGTAGAGTGCACAGACATTCAGCAGGTCATGTCTTCAAGCAAAGGCTGGCATCAGACAACACTGGGTTTGGACTATAAAGAGGCTTGTATTTATTCTCTGAGGGGATGACATATTTCACCCCTCACCTCCTTGTTAGGCTACCTGGCCAGGCATAGCTTGGCCAGTTAAGCATTGTTTGACAGATTCAATTTTGCCTGGCATGGGCTGTCTCAGCCCTTCCTTCCCTTCACCTAACATCATCTTTGGCTTTTTTTCTAACTTTCCTGCTGAACAGTTTTTTCTGCTTTAGCATGTACCTTGGCATTTCAATTCCTCATACACTGTAAAGTATAAATATTTTCATCCATTTTTATTAATTTATGCACTCTGACATGCTTACTGGTTTCAAAGGGGATTTGTCCAAAACTGAAGCCTAGCGTTCCTTGCATTAATGTTCCAACCCAATTCTTAGTTTGTATTAAGTGACCCTAACAACAAAGAAAGTAAATTTATGGTAAGAAAAGGAATTATGCCATATCTGTTTGTAAGTCAAATGATCTAATTGCCTCTTATTTCACTATCCCCCACTTCCCGAATATAGTGGTGTCCTCACTTTTCCTGTTACCTAAGGTTACTTATTTTGCATTCAACAAAATATGGTGTTTGCATACTTCGGTGTTAATTCTGAGGAAGCATTTTGTAGTCTACATTTACAGTATTTCCAAATGACTGCTCTTCTACTATTGAGGGTGGGGAGGCACTTTGTTAATATGTGGACATTGCTCTTGGGTTTCAGCCTAATTAGTGATCCTGGCCGGAGAGGAGAAAACTTTGCTCAATTGATTACCCCTTAATCATCCAAACCCAAGTATATTTTTCTCTAATCTTTCTGAAACATCAGATGAAGGATAGGTTACTTTCTCTCTCCCTCTTTGTATGCCAGAAGTCAATCAGCATTTCATTAATGAGTATCAATTTGCCTCCACGATCTACCTAATTTCTACCTAATTTCTCTTATGCAAACATAAATTGGGGAAATGATCCAGGCCTATATTTGTTTCTTACTTTTGTTAGCATCAATTCTGTTCACTCATTCCTTGCCCTCTCACAAACTATGCCCACTGTCTTAATAAGATATCTCCATCCTGGTACTCTGTGTTCTGTAATGTCATCTTGCCCTTGAACATGCCTGACTTCTTGGAATGTTCTATTGATCTTGTAATCATGCTATTTTCAGTGAAAATCCTTTCCCATCAAAATCTCATACCCTTCCCTCATATTCTTTAAGACTGTTCAACAACCTGTCCATTTTCTTTTTGTATAATGGCCTGTATACAATGAATTGTTTAGAAATAATAAAATAATAATAAGTCATATGAAAGTAGACTGGGCCCACCGAATATAATCCAGCAATTTTAGCTGTGATGAAAGCCATAATGAGCTTCTAAAGCTGTATTAGGGTGATACCACTTTACATGGGGTACACAGAAAGAACCTCCTTGAAGATTTTTGTAGTTTTGAACCACAACTGGGTGTACGCTGGTAACAGCAACCTTGTGTTTCTGGCTTTTCTTTCTCACACTAGGTCAGGTGAAGGAAACTGAAGAATGAACTCATCAAAAGATGGCTTCATTTTGGCAGTTTCATGTCTGGCCTAGACACAGAAGAAGAAGAAGAAACACTTTAGATGAAAACTGCATCTTTCCTTTGTGGAGGATCTTGTCTTAATTTAATTTAATTTAATTTAATTTAATTTAATTTAATTTAATTTAATTTAATTTAATTTAATTATCACATTTATATACCGCTCACTCGGCCAAAGCCAACTCAGTCTTAGCTGTTTTTATATATTCCTCCAACCACAAATGCTTCAAAATTTAAAGTAATCGCCCATCTATCTCCTGATCAGTTACTGAGCTCAATACTGCTACTTACTCTGGCATTCTCTTAGTGATTACAGTAACCCAAGTCTCATAAAACAATCTGTATTGTATTGTATTTTCTTCCCAAGACTACTTAAAATGCGTTTGTTCAGTGAGATTTCTATAGATCAACTGTTTTTGTTCTTGCCACAGACAAACAGAAACACATCTTTGTGGTATCTAAAATAACTAAATGTTTGCCTGGAATGTTCATAGTCATAGGTGGAAGAAGGATACTAACCATTTCTCAACAAAAACAAATTTCCCATTGAAATAACATACATTTACTAAATAGTTGTAACTCAGTACTTCCTGTACTTCTGATGGATGTGTTTTAATTTCTTCTTCTTCTTGTGCCGTATCCGATTCTGAATATTGGCGATCAGCCACAAAAACAGTCCTGCGAATATAATGCCATGGCCTTTCATCTGCCTTCCACATTGCAGTGTGACCTTCATACCACTGATTCAACCCTGCAAGTCACTTTCTGGTCCTGAGCCCTTTTGGCATGCACTGTCCTCTTCAGCTCCAGGCCAGTATTGATGAAACTACTGGCCTCCATCAAGATGGATTCAAGTAGGATTTAATCCACTTGGGGACCACCACCCTTCCCTGTGGACTTCACCAAGTCACTATTCCTCAGGGCTGTCAGGTTATTTAACCACTGTCTGATGCTCAGCGTTGAGTCGCTGGCAGTATGGTCTACTCTATTACCATAGCAGGATAACCTGGCCAGACATGCTTTAATTTCTGCCAGAGTAAAACTGGAACTCTAGTTCTTGCTTATGTGAGGAACATATAACAAATCTTGTTGGAAAGAAGGTATTTTGCTCTTTGGCAGTGCACACATTTTGCATATAGAAGAGCCCCTAGTTCAGTGGTGGGCATCAGCAGGTTTGCACCAGTTCGCCAGACAGAACCGGTAGCAGAAATTCTGGCTGGCACTGCCCATCCAAGTTTTGAAATAGTCCTAATTCGGGTGCAACACAGAGCTTTCCCCCTGGCCATGCCCACCATACCATGCACACAGTATGGTAGTAAAAAAAAAAATGGAACCCACCACTGCCCTAGTTCAATGTCTGGCAACTTCAGGTAGAGCTAGAAAAGAATCCCACTTAAAATAGTGAAGAGCTGCAATTAGTCAATAGTAATCATTATGGGCTAAAAGGATCAGTGGCTTGAGATGGTGTAAGGCAGCTTCTTATATTTATCTAGAGCAGGGTTACTCAAACTTGGCTCTCTATGTGTTCTTGGACTTCAATTACCAGAAGCTCAAGTCAGCACATGTGCTGATCAGGGCTTCTGGGAATTGAAGTCCAAGAACATCTGGTGAGCCACGTTTAAGGAATCCTGATCTAGAGCACAGGAGAATTATGGATTTACCACCAGAACAGCCCATGACCAGGTTAGATGTCAACATCTACCATACTGGGGCAATCACCAGTACCCAAATAGTGTAACAGAGCCCAGTGGGATTCACACCATGTGTATCTTGTACAGTGACTTACCACTTGAGTTTCCCAATAGCCCTATTGCAGCCCCACCCATATCCTTCCACTTTTGCTTGCAAACAAATAGGCATCCCTGGTGATGGTGATGTAATAGGTTGGGAGCCAAGCAAAGGAAGGGCAACAACCCAAGTGTCTTTTGCTCTGGCAGTCTTCCTGTTGTGCAATGAGTTGTGAGACCAAATTCCCAACCAGTCACAAGAATGGTCATGTGACAGGGAGCCTGTCAGAGCAGGAGGGGTGCTTATGCAACTGTCCTTCTGCTACACTGAAGAAATAGAGTCCTGGTCTCTGTGTTTATTTGTTTCATGTGTGGGTTTTTGTTTTTTCATTTCTATACTGTCTTTGTTTCAGTGAGCTCATGGACACAAACATTGCTCCTCAAAACAGCTCTGTGAGGTAGGGCAGGTGGACTAAGAAACTGTAGGTGCCCCAAATTCAAACAGTGAATTTCACGGTTCAGTGGGGCCTTGAACCTGAGTCCCCTGAGTCCCAGTCCAAATCTCTAGCCAATATACCTTTCTGGTTCACCAGAATATGTGGCAAGTACTCAGATATATAAGTGGAATAGTATTTTTCCAACTAGAAAGCATAATAAGATCCTAGCTATGCTATACTACCTACATATTTAACCTTTCATGGGATTGGGAGCTTCTTAATCACCTGTTTTACTCTAGATATTCCTCAAGCACATCTATGATTCACTAATGATTAAATTCAAAATTTCTTTAACTCCTTACAAATTTTTGTTATGCTGTCAAGTATATTGTCTTTTGCATTGCAATATTATTATTATAGTTTTAACTTTGTTTCAACATAAAATTTAAAGGAAGGAAGGAAGGGATTTGCCTTTACTTTGAGAGCCTCCCTATGACTAGCCAAAGTTTGCCATTTAAATGACCCAACCCTGGCTTTTCTCTCCTTAAGACCCTTTCTCTAAGGCTTCATTGTATTCTATGGCTGCTGAATCTTCTACCAGAGCCCAGGTGATTAGTAAAGTGCCACCCCGAGTCACAGTAAGCTGATTTAATAAAAATTGCATAGCCTGCCAACTGGTTATTAAGGGAATATTTCTATTTTCCTCTTCTATCCTTCCCAGCAGCCATGGTTTCCAACCTAATAAAACAGAAGTCATGTAAGTAATGGCCACTCAGGATGTATCCCCAATATTTTGTAGTCCAAGCAGATACCATATGGGTCCTCATTGTCCTCAGTCAGACAGTGCTAAGGCAGGACCCTCCATCATAGAGCCTGCAAACTGGCACTTGGCCATCTGCCCAACCCTTCTCCTCAGGACTCTGTTAGGCAAGCATAGCACATGGACAGCTGCTAGACAATAATCCTGTGAGGCTCCTTCAGATTCCACCTCTAAAGAGGAGTCATCAGTTGTTCCATGGCTATCTGGATCTTCTCTGCTGCTAATCTTCCTGGATAGACAGCTTTTACAAGATGTTGTTCAGTATGCACAGAATGATAGCCTTGCATTGATCTCTGGCTGCTCTGAGTCTTGAATTGTTTGGTCTGAGCAGTGTTTTTTTCCTGACCAACGCTTCCTACTGTCCCTCAATTCCTGTGCTGGAGACCATAGCAACTTTATATGGTCCTCTGCTACTGTTGGGCTTCTAATGCCTTCCTTCTGATCACCTGGGTGGGTACTGCATGTCCTCTTGCAATTAAGTCTACTCAGGCGTTGAGAACATAGGCTTCTGATCTAAAGTTGTGCTGACTTTTGTGTGTGTGCCTGCTGCATTGTTTTAGCCTTAGGACACATTCTATAGTAACAAAGCTACAAAATTTAGAAAATGTAGAGGACCACTGAATTTGGATGATATAGAAATATCCTTTCCTTGGATATTCAGAGTAATTGCACCACTGCTAACCTGGGATCTACTGCATGTCAATCAAATGTCCAGCCTATAGAAGGGTTTTGCCACTGTATGTGGCTGAAAATGTTAATTTGCAATAGACACCCCTAACTGAGAACTGCTCAGCTCAGATGCTCTGCAGCATGTTCCACCCATCAGCACAAAAATCTTCTGATTGGCTGCTTGGGTTTCGAAAGAAGCTGGAGCCTGCACATGCTGTTGGTCTTCTCCCAGAGTCCCACACTATTGAGAGAAGCTGGTAGACATTTGTCTTCCTGCTGCTCAGTTACAGGCAACAAACTGAGCCTCCAATACATCAGAGACCATTGCTCATCTTTATTTACCAAAGACAGTCCTGACCGACTCTATTGTCCAAGAATAAGGGTATTGTTTCTGTCCTCAGTGAACCCTTTCTCTATTTTTTGTTTTGTCTTTGCCTTGTTAAAATGTTGTTGGTGCAGGTTGTTCATGTCATCTTTCTTCGGGATTAAGCTTCCTCTAATAGTTAGGCTACAATGCAGTGCACACTTGCTTGGAGATTCATTCCATTTAATACTACTGTATTTGCTCCCAGATAAATAGGCCTAGCATAGCATTGGGGCTTGTGTGTGTGGGGAATTCATGTAGTCATGAGTGGAACTGCTGTTAAATGAACAGTAAGCCACTGTTTATCACCCACTGTTAAACAATTCTGTCTTTATAACTGTAACAAGGGGTGTAAAAAGCTGAAGTACTGGTTCACTGAGATTGTTTAATTTCCCAAATTTTTCCAAATCTCATAATATTGAATTGCAAACTGTGTTTGTTTCACCATGAAAAGATAACTCATATTTTCATATGATGTTTTACAATTGCATGGATTAATAGTTATTTTTTTGAAATTATGCTTTTCTCTTGTGTTGGGTAGAATGTGTCAAATTATGCATTTCTCTCACATTACGAAGACTAGAATATTCTTGTGTGCTGTGTACTTGCTCAAATGTACCCAATTTTTCATGCATATTTTTCATATGCAAGTTTCACTGTGGGAAATCATAGGCTCCAGCATAGCATAAGAATGCTATGATAAGAATGGATGATCTGCACCATAGGAAATCACCTTGATGATCTTGGTATCTGCCTTATGTGGAATATGCATTCTGGATGCCTTCTCGTGGAATCTTCATTGCCTTACAAGCCCGGAAAGGTACAGAATGTACAGAATGTACTTAGGAATGAGTTTTGTTCTACATCCAATTCTTTCAATTGTGTGAATTCTGGACAAACCCAAAATGAAACAAAATGTTCAGCCCTTCTTAATTATTGCTTTTGCCCAAAGAGAAGTGAAGTTTTAAATCAGTGGATCATAAGCTATACTGTAATTTCTGATTAAAGAATGCCGTATAGGATAGGTTGATCAGAATATGCTGCAATAAGTATGACAGAGCAACAGACCAGCAGACAACAGACAGACCAGTGTGCTGGCTGGTGAAGGAAGGCTTGGACGATGGTATTTGGGATAAGAAAGTAGAAACATTCTAGGTCTTATTTTCACTCTTTCTGAGTTAGAGTGTTTCAAAAACATTGTTTTGGAAAGATGTTCTGGCAGATGTTATCCTACCTCTTCATGAAACCTCCAAAGAAAGGAGATTCTGCAACTTCCTTGGGCAACTTGCTTTATTGCACAACTTCTCTTACAAGTAGGAAATTTTTCCTAATGTTTCACTTGAATCTCTGCAAATAGAATTCAACTTCCTCTTTTCCTAAAGCAAGATGCAAAAGAAGAACAAAGTTTTGACCAACCTACTTTAATCAGGTTTTGTACATATTTGGAGATTTTTATGCAAAGTTTCCCTCAGTTTATATAAAAATGTTTTTAGTATTTAATGATTCTTTAGGGCATTGGGATTTTATTGAGATTGTGCAGATGTTTGGTATAGAGTGCTAGGTATAGATTGTACTGTACAGGTTAACTGAGCACATATTAATGAATTAGGCCCTGGCAACTTCAGCACTTTTATCTATAGAGGTCCCCAAACTTTGGTTTTTGGACTTCAATTCCCAGAAGCCTAAGTCAGTATATTGGCTGATCAGTACTTTGGGGAATTGACTTAGGCTTCTGGGAATTGAAGTTCAAAAACCAAAGGTTGGGGACCCCTGTTTTAAAGGGACATCTTAAGACATTGAAGAGTACTGGTTACATTGCAGGCGCACCCCCCCAATAACGGACACAGACAACATTGAAAGTGGATAACAGCATCGGGCCACATTTATTGATTCAATGCCCTAGTCCGAATTATAAATTTGTATTGGTAAAATGACCAATCATAATTCTTAAGGCAAGCAGGCCGACGTAACACTGGTAAGGTACCACCCAAAATTGCCAACGGCAGTTGGCTACAATGTATCAATTTGTATCAATTTGTTTGTTGACAACAAACAAATTGTTGACCGTAGTCAATATCTAACTCATGACCCCACCCTCTGACGCGTATCCGTGAAATCACGGGGTGATGCATGCTGGTTAGCTATCGTCATCACCCCGTCGCCTGGTTCATCGTTGACCGGACAACGTTTAACTAATTTATTCCTGTCTAGTGTTGTCCAGTCAATTGCGAACCTGCCGGATACCTGTGGGTCATACTGTTTACCTTACCAGTGCTACCCGCCACACGGAGGGGCTTCAAAGAAGGCCTGACGCCCCCCCCCCCCCCCCAGACCGTCAGCTCGGTCAACAGGCCTGCTCGCCAATCACCCAACAGGAGGTCCATACCTCCTCGCGACAGATGGACCCCATCCCCTGCGTACAAGTCATAATTTTGTAGGCTAATAGCGGGGTGATGACTGACCCGTCCACAAGCCCTGTCGGCAAGAAACCGCGCCACCGCCCTATTGACCGTGCGCCTAGCGCGGTCAAGGGCCAGGAGGTTAACGCCCCCTCTATAAGAATGTCGCGGGACAATGTCCGACCAAACCAGGGTTGTGGCAGGCCAGACATAATGCAAGTAGGCGAGGTCCTCGCAAATCGCATGCTTGAGCGATAAGCCTGTGACCTGGCCCAAATCATTGC
Source organism: Bradypodion ventrale (assembly GCA_035047345.1). NCBI lineage: Eukaryota > Metazoa > Chordata > Lepidosauria > Squamata > Chamaeleonidae > Bradypodion > Bradypodion ventrale. The sequence goes on from JAWDJE010000006.1 coordinate 53,002,483, forward strand.
CCCCCAGGTGGATGATGAGAATGTCAGGCGGGTCAGCACCCAGGCCAGAAAAAAGGAAAGGCCGCAGCTCCCGCCATAACATCCCAGGCTTACCATGCCATGTGAGACTGGCGTGTTCACCCAGTCCCAGTCGGGGTCCCCACTCTGTCGCCGCAGCGTAACGCGCTGCCCTGTGCACATAGCTGTGGCCCACCAGCCATACTGTCACCGGTGTAATACGACACCCAGGGTCTGTAAGAAAATTGAGAAAAATTGAGAAAAAGACGGGAAGGTGACTGGATTGGTACTCATGGCGGAAGTGGGCGCACATAAAACTGAAAACATTGCGAGCCCCACCTCCCCATGCTGCGTATGTCAGCCCCAGAGTACCCAAAAGCAGCTGCTGTAGAGGCTGCACCAGTACGGAATGAATGTGTGCCATAACGGGCACCTGGTAGGCCCCACCCTGGTGAGGGCACTGCCTGTCACCTTCCAAAACTGAAATTTAGTAAGGGGAGACCCATCTTGGTGACAGAAAAACGGGCCGTGGTGCATGCCACGCAGTGCCAGGAACTCCTGTAGGGCACCAACCGGACAGATGTCTGCCAAAGAACACCGTAGCAGTCTTACACCACTGCCTACGCCATGCTGATCTGTCTTAGAGGAGCGTATCCTCAACTAGGCCCAGTCTTTGGCAACATAGACATCCTCGAGTTCCAGTGCCCTACAACTTGCATCCGCCTTATACAGCATCTCAAGCTCGCTGGTGCAGAGCGCTCCAAAAAGGCCACCGTTGTAGCCGCATGAAGTGGGCTGCCTCATTTCCAAAACAGAGGCCAGGCCAGCCCCGGGCCAATTGGGTAAAACCCTGGGAAGATCTTGCATCCGCCTTACTCAGCATCTCAAGCTCGCCGATGCGGAGGGCTCCAAAAAGGCCACCGTTGTAGCCGCATGAAGTGGGCTGCCTCATCTATCAAAACAGAGGCCAGGCCAGCCCCGGGCCAACTGGGGAAAAACCCCTGGGTAAATGGGGTGGCGGTCGGCCGGGAAACGCCCGCGCACGCGCACCCACCCCTCCCAAACATGTCTCACCCGGAAGTCATTGGTGATGTCCACACGACCTCCCACTTTGGCCATAAAAGCCAACCCGACAGCTGAGATGCTATGGTGCGTGGTGCAAGGCCCTGGGCATACAGGTAAACCATGAACCGCAGAACATGGGCTACTGGGATCGGCCAGGTTCCTGGCAGTCGGAATCGGGTACATAATACTCTGAAGGAACTAAATGCGTGGTGATACGCCTTACTCATGCATGGCGCTAGTGACAGGCCAATCGCCTGGTTCACCTCTCCTTGCCAACGTTCCATCTCTCGTCCAGGAGTGGCGAGGGAAATTCCTCCGCATCCGGGGTCCGAGGCACGGAACCGGGAGATCTGCAGGCGGGACAAAGCAGCAGCAATATCATTATCAACCCTTGGGACATGCCTGGCCCTGAAGGGAACGTTGAGGCACAGGTTGCATAACACAAACCAACGCACTAGCTCCATAACCCCGGGCGATTTGGAAATCTGTGCAGTGACGATGCGGACAACAGCCGCGTTGCCATGCCAAAATTGCACAACCGAGTTGGCCCACTCCTTGCCCCATAGCATCAAAGCACCCAGGATAGGGAAACATTCCAGATACGTGAGACCATGCAGGCGACCCTTGCCTGCCCAGGATGGTGGCCACCCACCATAGGCCCACTTCCAATTGAAGTACATCCCGTAAACCCAGGAATCCTGAGGCATCGGACTGCATCTGAAAGCAAGGGGGAGCCAGGAGATCAGACCCCAAAATGACACCCCGTTGAACTACCTCTGGATCTATGGCCAGACAAGCACGTCTGCCCCGATACCCCGGGTAAATCTGAGCCTGTGGTGGGGCCTGGGGAATCCCGCCATGGCATCGCACCAGCGCAGAGCAAATGCCCTGCCCGGTGCGACGACCCTGCCAGCTAAACTGGGGTGACCATGTAGCACCAAAAGTTCCCTCAGTGATGCCATGCGCTCGGCCAGCAAGACCGAGACAAGGGCCACTAGCCTTGAGACCTTATCCCGCTGCAACCTAGAATCCTGCGCTACCGTGTTACTCTCCACCCCAGGAATACTAGCTGTGGAGATGGGCCCTCGGTCTTTTCGGGCGCTAAAGGGACACCCAGTTCCTCCATTAGCGTCTGAAATGTGTTGAGGAGACGTGTGTACGTGTCCCAGCCCCGTTCAGCCCCGAATAAAACCATCCAGGGAATGGGCTACAGACCGGGACCCTGACCTGCGGACAAAAGCGCAATCTAGGAAAGTGGTGAAACGCTCGAATACCGAGCCCCAATGGAATAGCCAAAAGGCATGGTATCATTGAAATAATATGCTCCCCGGGACGGGGGTGCAGGGACAGGGCCAGCGACCCTGCCCGCATAGACCCTATTGTCAAAGCTAGCAGCAGCCACCTCCTCCCTCCCCTTAAGGGATAAAAGATTGGGGGCATCCTGAGGGGACCTATTACCCATGAAAGGGATCCGGAACCCCTGCCTAGAACCCTGAAGGAGAGAACCCGCATCCTCTCCCTTCGGGTACCATGTGAGCCACGCTCCAACATGTCCACCTTAAATGGGGAGGGAGCCCTTCGGTGAACTAGATCCATCTGCGGCAGTCTTGCCAGCCCCCTGTCTGCCCCACCCTCTGCCCCGCATCCTTCTAGGCCTGGGACAGGCAGAGGCCGCATGGGGGCCAACACAGGTGGGATACTCCTGTCTGTATTGCAAGTCTTCCCATTAGAGGAGCCATTGGACAAGAAAGTCCAGCACAGCAGGCGGGCTGGAACCCCCCGCCCCGCCCCCTGGCAGGTGACATATGCTGGGGCCGCCTGCTGAACCGCATGCCCACAATGGTATATCTCCCCGGGCGCAGGGCGCGTGGGCGTCACGTACAAAAGCCGTAGCCTCTGGCCTGGCTCATCCCGCCTAATCTCGGGGTGCGGGGAAATCCGCCTACGGCATTCCTCGTCACAAGCCAACCACGCTGGGGCCGGAAAGTAAACCATCGCCCGGTAGACGTTGTCCAAATACTGGACCATCGGAATTGCCAGATCCGGCCGGGCCCTAAGGTACACCGCCATGCATATGATGCAGGCCGGCAACCATTTGGCCCACATACTTGGTGGCTTGCGACAACGTGCCTGCCACTATCCTTCTCATTCTGCCCCTCCCTCTCTCCTTGATGGGCACCCTGTTTAGGAGCGCGAAGATATCCACGCACTCCCCCCGCCAAATTTACTCTCTGGCGGCCTGTGCCAAGTGATCACTCAGCGGTAAGGAATAGGGGCTTGGACCAACCCGGCCACCCAAAACATTCCCCTCAGGGTAGGGAACACCCCCCACCACGGGGCCCTGGGTGTTAGCTGTCATCGCCGGGTGAGGCGTCAGCGGGTGCACCGCCGCACCACCCGCGCGAGGCCAAGGCCATTGAAAAGCCCCCCCCCCCCATATTGGGAATGTGTGTGGATGTACTCGCTTACACCGTATACTCACATGCTGCACCCCCGCGGGCCGCCCCCACCGGGGGTTCCGGCCCACTGGGGGCGTCGGAGCTCACGACCGACGTAGAGCTCATCACCGGGGCCTGACCTGCACCTGGCTGCCGGCTGGGGAGCTGCGAGGCAGTGGGCGAAACCGCGCCACGCGCCTGCAGCAGCTCAACCCTCCCTGTCGGCTGTTGTCCTCCTGCCGGCAGCGCCTCAAAAGGAACCCCAAAGGGGGGGTCCCCGCCTGACTGGCCCGAGCCCACGACGCTTCAAGGGCCGCAAGGCGGGCCAGTAAGGCTTCCACGTTGACCTGGGGCCAAGGGCCGGCCGGCCCACACGGTCCGAGGCGTGGGTACAGGTCCCTGTACCCCAGGACCCGAATATGGCCATTGGCCAACGCCGGAGCCCGGCAGGGTCGGTGGAGAAACCTGCCAAGGCAGGGGGCCGCACCACCCCCCAAGGCTAGAGGGCCCCGGGAGAGGTTGCGACCCAAGAGCAGCAGGCCCAACCTGGTGGGCAGGTGCAGGAGCGGTGTCCACCGCTCGCGGGCCGCGGGCCGGAGCCCCTACCGCGCCCGCAATCTGTTCGCCCGCTCCGGGCCAAGGGGCGATAGACCCCATTCCGCCGGTCCCGGCAGGGGCCTGCAAAGGCGGCTGCTGGGGAGGCGGCACCGCGGTCCTCCGACCCGGGTTGCGCCTCCTAACAGCGCGAGCCGCACTCGAAGCTGCCTTCTTCTTCGAAGGCATCTCCACCGGAGTGAAGGGAAGCCAAAAAGGACAAATCGCCGCCAAAAGGCTTCCCGATAAGTTAAAGAGCGACGGAGACACAGGGGAAAAGACTTCTCCGCTCCGTCGCTGAGGTAAAATGGCAGCTCGGCTGCCTCGTGGCCACCCCTTTTATAAGGGAGCTGGCCACGCCCCTAACTACCCGGATTCTCTGTCCTGTGGGGGGGGCCCCGCAAAGAGCGCGGCGGCCATTTTGGCGCCGCGCTTGCAATAGACTTGGAAAGTCACAGCTCCTTTTTAATACAGCCATTAGAGATTCAGGGTCAGGGTTTATATAAGGTCCCCAGGTGATTTCATGGGCAAAATGTAATGTGGACCATTGGCTTGCTCCTGATGGCTCATACTCTGGCACTAAGTCAGGGGGCTGTAACACTTTAAACAGGAAATGGTGTAAGTATATTTCTGACATTCCATAGGCAGTTCTCTTTGCAGACTAATATGTTGTTACACCTAACTTTCTAAACATCACTGTTCACATCAGAGTGTCATACTGGAAGACTAGGATGTGAGTAACACATTGCTCACACACTTCACCTTGAACCTTGCACCTTTTACGAACAACAAACATATAAATGGAGACAGCATGTTAATTTAGATATACGTTTATTAGGGGTGATGCAAATAAAATTTTCAGGCTAGATTTTTTCAGGATTGGGTTTTTTTGGGTGGTGGTGGTGGTTTACTTCATTTGTTTCCAGGTCTTTTAGGTACTATACTGTACCAGTCATTTTATTAAAAATGAAAGGGACTGGAAATTTCAGTGTCAACCCACCCCCTCCTATTTGTGTTCTGGTAAGCACTTGTCCAAAAGTCTCAAAGAATCTAAGTATTGTAAACAAGGGGCAAGGCAGGCAACAGAGTATTATTTCAACACCTGAAAGAACCTTTAAAAACTACTTGAAAAATAAGGGACAAGATAAGCAAGCTAAAATACAGTAACAAAATAAAGCAGTTTTTTCAAATCAGTCTAATAGAGAAAATACACATTTTCACACATGGAGGGTGGAGGGGGGAATATTTCCTTCTCCCAAAAAATCAAGAAAAGCAAGGAAGCAAATAAAGGCATTAATTAATTTGAATCCCCTACCTTCAAAACAATTAGAATATGGAGAGATTTCTCCTCCTGTGCCATTTATGCTATTTCTTCTCTTCCTTGAACCCATCACTAGCACACAGCTGCAAGCACAAGCAACAAAAATAATGCAAAAATGGAAGAGGGGTTGAACCCCAAGGAATTGATTGAGGAGGGATCAAAAAGCATCCCAGGTGACAGCAAGCATAATCCTAAAGGATCCATAGACCAGAGCCCAGCCAAGACGGATGGTACCACAACATACAGATCTCACCTACAAAGAAGGACTGAAGCAAAGAACATTCTTCAGTGGTTCCAACCAATCCAGGTCCTTCTACAACTCAAAATGAGGTGCCCAGAGTCTTTGGAGTTGGGTGGCAATATAAATCAGAAAAATTAAAAAATTAAAAAATGACAAACCCCCCTCCCCCGATGTTTTGATTGACTACTGACAGGAGCCCTGGCTGTACTATTTGATCGAACAGATAAGAAGTGAAAGAAAGAGCACATACAAGAAGAAAACATGAAAATAAATCCTTTTGTGATTCTTTCATTAAAATGAATAGTTAGAATTCAGAGGCTCTATTTTGGAAATGAACACAAGAATCAGAAAATGAAAGTAAGAGCCCTTTTGTGTGCTTTTTCATTCCTGTTAACTGAACAGTCCTATTCCTATTATTTATATGGAGGAATTCAGAGCTTAGTTCAACTTTAAGAGTCTGGAATCGCAGATATATGCATTGCCTAACCATGAAATGCATACATTGAGTTGTCCTACCATTTTTATCCTTAACCAATAGATGGAATTGGTGCATTTGACACTAACCTATAGCAGGAAATTATTCAGAAGCTACATTAAATAGCATTTCACACCGAAGAAGCACAAGCTGAGTCCCCACACCCACTGTACAACAAAACTAAAAGCTGTTATAGTGAAAAGAAGCACATTCAGTAGAAATGACTGGGATAGATCATTCCCATAAAATGAAACTCTCTTGGTTGTAGAGATATCAATGACTGAATGTTCCTCCCTACACACCCATGTACAAAAAGATATGTTGCAGTGCATCTGACAAATGTCATATATGATATTTGCCAGGGAAAAGCTGTTAAATATGTAATTTTTTACTTGCTGAAGTTTAAAGGAAGCTGTCTAAGGCAGGGGTTCCCAACCTTTTCAAGCCAGCAGCTGGGCCACGCTCTCTCAGTCAGCTTTGGGGGCTGGACAGCCATTTTGCCCTGCCTGCATGATGGAGGATGCCATTTTGTCCCAACAGCTTCAAAGGGGTGGCCATTTTGTTTCTTGAATGCCCTTGGAGGGGTGGGGGGGCACATGAAATGGTGCCATGAATCAGATCCAGCCCATGGGCCTTAGGTTGAGAACTCCTGGTCTAAGGGAACTGCTATGCTTCTCTAGGTCCACAGGCAAGAGAACGCAACTTAGTGTGAACAATTGTGAAGGAGGGTACAATCTCTCCTCCCCCCCCCCCATTTCAAAATTTGGTCTCCCTGGTTCAGAACCAAAGTACAGTACCTGTATGTGATGTACTGAAACAAAGTTGGTGCACACAAAAGACAGGCACTAAAAGAACAGACTTGGGACCTAATTGCTCTAATAACTAGTTGCTGTAGTCCTTCTGACTTATGTCAACTGTATCTATTAGTGACCTCCAAAAGGTCCTGTCACCAAATAAACTTGCTTAGGTTTTGGAAAATGATGATCATGATTTCCTTTATTAAATAAATCCATCTCGTATTTGGTCTTCTTTTGCTTGCTACCTTCAACTCTTCCCAACATTACTGAAAACTAAATCTTGTCTTTTCAATGAAGTACTCGAATGCTTTTAGCTTTCATTTAGTCATTTTCACAAGTAGAGAGAGTTCAGGCTTGATTTGATCTGGCATCAAATTGTTTCTCTTTGTATCTGTCCTTGGTACTTGTAAAGCTCCTCTAACAGCACATTTCAACTACCCCCAGAGCTCTCTTTCTTTTCCAACTTTTGCATTCATGTATAGTAATTGGAATGACCTTGACCTCCAGGGACACACCCTTGTAGTTGGAGGAGTCTTTTCTGTTTCCTTCATCACTGACCTTTTGAGTCTCAATCTTTGATTTCTTGGGTGCAGTTTCCTTTTGGATTGATTGTTTCATTCTGGGAGGATAAATGCAGTTAAGCCCAATGTGCTATTTGAAGTATAAAAAGAGTTTGGGTGTGAGTTTCAAGATTCACATACATGGCCTAGGGGTTGGGAGGTGGGAATTTTCATGAGCTAGTGACTTTCCATAAGCCCCCAACAGTAATGCAAGGCCTGGAAAAACTCCCCACTTGTCATGTGGGCAGGATGCAGGCTTTAGTGGGAATGTCAGTAACTCCATTTGCTACATGTTCAGGCTGTGAAAAATAGGCTTTTCTCCCTTGGTATAGATTTCAACATCATTTAATTAGCCAGGCTTTACACAGATTCTGGTCTCATTTATCCAGATTTCCCTCACACCTATATCCATCGTAAATTGACCCAGAAGCTTTTTTGGCCCCACTCCCATTCCTTGGCTACCCTGCCTTTGTGACATTACAAGGATGGTAGCTTATGATAACACAAGGTCCATTCACATTGATTCAGAAGGACCCACTCCTGTTCTCATAGAATTATGGAAGTGTAGATAATTCAAATGATAATTCAATCTTATCCCCTACCAAAGCAGAAATTCCACAGCTAAAGCACTTCTGGAAAATGGCTACCTAATCTCTCTTTTAAAAACTTCATTCCACTACTCTGTGAGGTTCTACTGTTGGATGTCTCCTGACAACAGGAAGTTCTTCTTCATATTTAGAAGTAATCTCCTTTCTCATAATTTGAATCCACTGTTTTAGATCCTGTTCCCTGAAGAAAAGAAGCTTGCTCCATCTTCCACATGACAGCTTTCAAATATTTGAAAATAGCTCTTTCAACCTGTTTCTGATGTACAGTAGAACACCGCATAATGAAAAAGGCCCGTTCCACGGAGCTCTTTGCTATGCGGTTTTTTGTTGTTGTTCGGATCAAATGGGTGATACCCTGCATAATGAAAAGAAAATGTTTGTTATACTGGGTTTTCGTTAAGTGGGGATACCCCGCTTAACAAAAACCCCGTATAATGATTTTTTTTGTTATGCAGGGTATCATGATTGCCTAACGAATGCTTCGTTGTATGACATTTTCATTATATGAAGCATTCATTATGTGGAGTTCCACTGTATCTTTGAGACTCTTGTCCTCAGTATTTATCTCCCTTCCCTCTGGAATCCTCCCCTCCATTCTAGCACTACTAGTAAATATTTTCTTCCTAATCCATGTAAAGTGCAATCCATCACTGCCCAGGAGACATGATCAAAGGAGCCATCTCTCCTCGTTACACTGACTGTGCAACCAGTTGTTGACTTACTTTTTTTCTTCTTGGGCCATAAGTTTCAACAATAAGGAGTGAGTTACAAAAATACCCAACCTACCCGAACCTTGCAATTCATCACCCTCCTACCCAAAGCCTCATAGTCACTTTCAATATGCTGAGGGGTGTACTTGGCACCATCATTTGTTCCTAAGAAGATTACAAAGAAGCAATGGGCTCAGTGGGCTCATTGAGTCTTGTCAAACTCTTTGTCACAGCCTGGATTTTTGTACAGGGGAGGGGAGGTATCACCCTAAGGATAGGAGTCAAAGGAATAAAAGTAGCAAAAAAATTTAATATGACTAATCAAGTGCAGCAACCCGGTAAAATAGACAAAAAGGAGAAAACAATAGGGATAAGATTCATAATTTCATACCATATAGACTAATCAAAAGTCACATACATCCAACAAATCACACAATATCCCTAAAGTGAATCCCGAGAACCTACGGACAAAAGGATCTGAGGTAACCAATGGATCTACTGAAATTATACCACAAATCTAATATTGAACAGTCATAACGATGAAATAGTGGTAAATAACAGGTACAAGTCCGGTAAGTAACAAGTACAAGTCCGGTATGAAGTAAAGCTTGAAGATCCTGCCGAGAGGTCCAAGGAGAAGAGGAGAATCCAAAATAGTCACAAATCCAGGAGCCACGCCAAGAGTATAATGGTGTCGTTGCAGGAGGTGAATGATCAATCATCCATATCCTTCCGGTAAAATGGATATATCGTAGTCCTTTATCAAGACTCTGCAACAGTTAAACATAGTACACAAAACTAATATGCAAAATACATATCTATCAAGTAATGCACTCAAACAGCAAGGATACACAAAAATACATAAGAGATGAGAAGGGAAAGAGGTACCTAGATCATCAATAAACGCGCTTATCTTCCTTAACCCCTTTTGTGCTCTCTGTTTTCTCTGTGCCAACAGCTCAGAATCATAATTTAGGGAGCGGCCTGCAACTCTTGTCTTTGCTGTAGTGGCTCAGAATCACTGTCTGTCAGTAAAGTTTGGGACTGCTGCCCTTTCCTTAATACAGTAGTTCTGAACTGCTGTCCAAAGGGAGGGCCTGATATCAGTTCTGAGGTTCAAAGACACTGATGCCTCCAGATTGTCCTATTTCTCTGTTTCACTTTCCTTGAAGTGCTTCCCTCCTACAATTGATATTCTTCTTCTGCCCCAGAGCCATTCCTTCTGTTTTAGGACTCCAGAAGAAACCTCTGAGCACATCCAGAAACACTTCACCGATAATCCACAGCATAGAAAGATGCACCTTAAACTGCAGCAGCTTCTCTTCTAGCAGGGCCACAAGCTTGCACTTGCTGAATGAATAAGCATCCTATTTCAGGTGGGAAAACAAACATGCCACAGGTGCTACAGGTGATTGCAGCAACTCCTTTAATGTCCATGTCTCTTCTATTATGCAGTCCATGAAACAGCTCTTCTGACCTCTCCCTCTCACTGTGCCCCTAAATGTCCCCACAGAACACCCTTTTACTCTCCCTATCTGTGGGTTGATAGTATTGCTCTTGTGGTGGAGAGGTTAAATTGCAGTACTGCAGCCAAACTGCTGACTTTGTGAGTTCAATCCTGATGGGACTCAAGGTTAACTCAACCTTCTATCCTTCCAAGGTCGGTAAAATGAGTACCCAGCATGTTGGGGGCTAAATGCTAATTACCTTGTCATCCGCCCAGAGAGTGGACTAAGCACTATGGAGTGGTATATTTGTGAAATTGCTATTGTGATTTCTATGAGGGAATGAGTTCTCATCTTGCTGCTGACTTGGCAATTCTATATGTGGCCATATTTTGCTGTGAGAAAAGCTAGTGTTGTTTGTTCCAAACTGGTTGCCTTTATTGAAGGATCCCAGGAGATATTGACTCATATCTTTTTATCACTCTTGACCATGTCTCCCAATATTCAACATCATTCTAAGACAGGGATTTGCAACCTACAGCCTGCGGGCTGGACCCGGCCGTGATGCCATTTCATGTGGCCCACTGCCCTAATTCCTGCCATTGCCGCCACCACTGCAAGCAGCAAAAGCATGGAAAACGTGCCAAAAATGCACAAAATCTCATGAAAATGCGTGAAATCTCATGAGAACTCCTGAAATCTCATGAGCATACATGAAATCTCACGAGAATACATGCGAGAACTCATGAAATCTCATGAGAAAATGCACAAGAACCAGTGATGGGATTCAAATTTTTTTACTACCTACTCTGCTGGTGTGGTATGGTGTGCGTGGCCAGGGGAAAGCCCTGCATTGCACCCAAATTAGGACTACTTTATTTCAAAACTTGGATGGGCAGGGCCAGCCGGAATTTCTGCTACCGGTTCTGGTGAACTGAGGCAAACCTGCTGAATCCCACCACTGATGAGAACTCACAAAACCTTGTGAGAACTCATGAAATCTAGTGAGAATATACACGAGAACTTGTGAAAATGTGCAAGAATATGCACGGATCCACGTGATCAGCCCATTCAGCTGTTTTAGGGGAAGTTGCCTGGCCTGCATCCTGAAAATGTTGAGAACCCCTGTTCTAAACAGAAAAGCTCAAGTTTAGCCATTCCTATTACAGAAGATGTTTCAGCTCCTAATCATTTCAACTGCTCATTTCTGTGGGGCTTTTTAAAAAAAGTTGAGTGCCCTGCATTACAAACATAGACACATGAAAAACTATTCTGACATAATAAAATGAGCAACTTTTGCTCATCGCACAGTTTACAGTTAAGAGAGAAAAATTAAAAAAAAACACTATAAAGCCAGAGTGGACAGGAATTTATTCTTTTTTTTTCCAATGGCCCTGCATTCTTACATTGTGGTGGTTCAGAGAGAGTGGAGTATTTGCCCCTTGAAGGAACATCTGGAGGAGCAATGTTTGTTTTAAGAAACAGCTTACATTTTAAAACATTTATGAATATTTCTCCTCTTCTTGCCCAGTACAATTGAACCTGAAATAGATAAGAAGTAAAGGATCAATTAAAACATCATTGGAGAAAAGCTATATTATTCTTTCTGCAGATTTTTCTCGGCTGCTGTAGCAGAATCTGTAATGGAAAGAAGGAAAAGAAAATACCACATCTCCATTTTAGATTTTATGGATTTTTAACTATTATTCAGTTGATGCTTTGGGATTTTAGACCAAAATAACTGAGTCGGTAATGACATCAAACAGTTAAGAAAAAGTGAATTAATGGTGTTCAACACAAGTAATCATGTTAAATATTAAAATTATATTTCTTAAAAACTTAAATCCTCATATCTTTTGGAATGTATTGTATTGCAAGATGTTGGAGTAAATTAAATTCTCCCCTGCACTCTAAAGCATCAATTTCCTTATGGTAATTATCTGCTAGATTGGATCTGTCAGTAGCAGGGAAGCATGCCTGACATTATACCCTCTTTACAAAAATGATTACAAAAAATTAAGACGAATGAGTAAAATTAAGGCTGTGGCTGGTAAGCGTATATAAAGCTCTCATAGATCATTTTACATAAGGTACTATTGTACTGGGGACTTCAGCTTTAATGACTAGCTATATAATGAGGTGAAGTCCATTAAAGTGCTGCAAAGGTAAATGATCACAGAGATAAGGGCTCAAGAATGATTTTTCAGCCAACTAGAAGCAATTTATTATATATAAAAAATACCTCTAAGTAAAATACCTGGATGGATGAGAAAGTTTCTGCAAGTTGACACATATTTTTTTTCCTGGGAAAGTTTTTTTTAACAAATGTGATGGGATCCCATTTTGTCTCTTCATCCTTCAGACATTTATTTCTCTTTTTAAAAGAATTCTTAAAAACCGCTGAGGATAGCAGTCAATTTCATTATATTGCTGAGAAAATAAATTAGAAGACATGAATGACAGGCAGGGCACTTCTTATTGATAGCAAATGAACTATATTCCCCTTCATCCCCTTCACCTATAGTTTGTACAAACAAACACACACACACACACATTCAAGCCACCCTCCACAATAGTACTACACAAACATGCACATCACATTTCCATGATCCCTGCCTCATAAACACAGATTAAGGGGAATAGGGAGAATGGATGGATTCCTTTGACCTAATCTGACCTCGTAACCTGAAAAAACTAGTATCAAATCCTAGCAAGGTCCCACCCAATTTTTCTCTGAGTGCTGCCCAGTCTACTGCCATAGACCTGAGTGGGTGGCAAAACCACCAACCCATGGCAAATTCCATGGAACTAAGATTGGCCTGAAAAGCAGATTTCCCCAAGTACCTGGGGCCCAAGCTCCTGGAACTAAAATCTGGCAAGCATTTGCAGCTTTCCCCGAGCATCAGTTACATGGAGAATGTATAAGTTACATTGTTTCTTGTGAACTCTATAATTATACACTTAAAATAGATACAGTTTCTTGTATGTGAATACATTGTTTCCTCCACTATTCCTTTGATTTCCAGAGCAGCAATAGTTCTTTGGCATTTTATAGTATTCAAAAATTTACATATCAGGGCCTGGTGAAACAAGGTGTCATATGCTGTGGACAAATCAATTAAAACGGCTGATGCTTTTAGTTTCTTCTGATAACCTGCTTCTATGAATGTTGTTAGTGACAATTGTCAGGGCAAACTTTTGGGGAAGATACTTTTTATTCATTTTATATTAATTGCATAAAGATGAGGTGCAGGGATTTCTTTCTATCCTAAGTTTTATAGCCTGATCTGTACTTTCAAAACAGCAATTGTGACTCCATATTGTTTTCACAGCACATACATTCCATCTCATTAGCAAGAAAGTGTCCCAGAAAGCTTTTTCTAACAAGGTGAAAAGTTTAACATTCCAGACAGGATGGTCATCTTAGAGATGAGCCAAATAGAAAAAACACATACCTAGAGACCTGACACAACATCAGCTGTAACAATGAAGTCATGAGGAAAGATGGATAAGAGGGTCCCCAAAAACATGTTTAAATTGGGGTCCGTTAGATAGCCAGATAGATCGGAGATTCGGATTGGGGACTTCGTACATTGGGGATTACAGGAACACCTGAAGAACACCTTTACCAGGACTTTGAATTTATTCATCTGCCAGATGAGGGCATAGATGCCCGCTTGGACATTTTATTTGGACCTAGAATTTGGACAATTGCAACATGGAATTACAATTGGCTTTATTTTAATCTATTCCTTGGATTTACTTCTTTTCTAAATAAACCCATTTAAAGGAATATTGCCTCAAGTGCATTCTTACTCTCAAGGAGACAGGGAGTTACTTGGTGGAGTTGATAAGGACCCTTCGTCTTTCATTTGGAATACAGTTCTAAAAGGTTTGCTTTGTTTTTCAATTTTCAATTTCAATTTTAATTTATACCCCGCCTTTCTCGGCCAAGGCTGACTCAAGGCAGCAACAACATATCAATGCAATACAATATAACAACATAATAATATAGTAATACAAAACAGCATAAATATATAATACAGTACATAAATCAATACAATTCACAATGCAGTACAATTACAAGGGAGTTAACAAAAAATACCAAAAGTGTACAATTTATAACCTTACAAAATTACAGCACAAATACAAGTTATACAAAAAATAACATTTGAACAGTGAAATAACGAAACTGGAAGAGTTTCCTTTGGGTTTCGTTTCCTTGCTCCAGGAGGACTTCAGCGCAAGGAAGGTAACTTTCTTATCACCCCAAAGCTCCCCCTTTGCAAGCTTTGATCTTCACCAAGGGAAAGTGTGTGGTTGAGTCGTAGGAGATGGCATGGCTGCTTCTAGCGGTGATTGGAACAAGAGCAGGGGCTGGATGATTTGGCGACAGGGGATGGATTCAGCCCATGGGCCATAGGTTGCCAACCCCTTCCCTAGATCATACTTTGGCATTTAAATCACACCTCCTAAAAACTGGAGCAAAAATTAGAACAAGGAATAATATTCATACAGAAATTATCTACCGCTTTGAAGAGGGTCATCTTGGGGGAAGGGAATATACAAACTCCTTGCTCCCTGCCTTTAGATTGTAAAAAGGATGTAGCTGTTGTCTGTTTTCTCATTTAACATTTAAGAATAAAGCCTGGCTGGGACTACATTGTCCATGCCATGATATTGACCTAAGAAATAACTATAAGTTACGAAAGCTTGCAGAGTTTTGAATTTTTCAAGTGACCTAGAAGAGGTATCATCTCACTTCTGTGTTTGTTTAAATAAAACAGAACAGCAAAAAAGAGAGAGAGAGAGAGAGAAATGTTGTGGCACCTTAAATACTAACTCCTGTATTTAAATGTGATCTTTCATGGACCAAGTCCACTTCATCAGACATAAGAGTCATTTTTTTCATTGTCATTTTCAATTTTGTGCTGAAATCTCCTTAAGACCTCAATTGTTAGATGTATACCCTGCAGAGAGTATTACCACTACAGTTGTGTAGATAGTGGCTTAATGACTGTGTCGAACTGTATGATGCTAATATAATTATATTCTTTATCACTGATACCTGATCTGCTAATTACTTGGAAAAATATTTTGATTGGGGTGACTGCTTAGACAAATTACTTAATAGTCCCACAAGCTAGGTTACCAGCAAAAAAGATGGAATTGGCTGCAGAAGATGGTCAGGCTTTTATTTTGCTTTTAAGCACTTCATTAATTGTGTTGCATATTAGATATGTTAGATAAATGGAGGGGGGGAGGAAATGCAATGTGCTGAAGAAATAAGCAGTGATCCAACCTGTATATGAAAATACTTTTTTTAAAAAATAGCAGGCTAACAAACAAAAAATGGAGAGTTCCCAGACTATGATGGTAAAATCTATACATTTTATACAGATACAGAGGTACTGTTTTATTTACTATCTGATATGCTTGCACACACTAACATGGCTACCACTTCAAACATTATTAATGTGCAACTTGTTTTAATATGCAACATTTACCCAAGTGACATCAGAAATAGAAAACATTATTGGAAATTGTATTGACAATGGGTAGACAATGTATAGCTAGAAATTGGAAAAATGATACAGATATACAGATTGGAGAGTGGTATAAAGAAATGTGGAGTTTAGCACTGAATGATAAATTGACATGGGAGATTAAAGTGAAAAGAGATAACTTAAAAGAGAATAGATTTTGGAACATATGGAAACCATTTGTGGACCATTCGTGTATGGCAAATGATAGTTCAGGACCAGTACCATCTCAAAGAAGCTTCTGGAGTTGAGCAGAAAATTAAACTCTCTGGGCAATGTATATATTCACAGGGTGATTATTATTTATCCAAAGATTAGTGGTAGCACAGAAAGTTCTTATTATCTCGGATATTGAAATAATGGTTTTTAATATTCGGTGGTTATATAGTAATTAATGAGTTTAGATATTGTTATGTGCTAACATTTAGTAATGTCTGTTAAGATGATATTATGGATTTGTTTGTGTATTGTAGTGTCAGTTATTGTTTTTGTTCTTTTTTGTATGTCTTAATAAACTAAAAAAGAAAGAAAGAAAGAAATAGAAAACATTTTTAAATAAAAGTCCTGTAAAAATAAAGCCCTACAAGCAAGTAAGCAAGCTTTTAAAAAACCCTATACTTTCTGGCCTATTTATGAGCAATAGGTCGGTGAGGGGAAAAGAAACCTTAAAGGCCATGTGTTCCACCTCCTAATCGTGAGTAATCTTCAATAAAATAAAATAAAACATAAAATATACTGGCCTGGGGCTGATGATCAGAAAGTGACTCGGAGAACTGGATCAATGGAACGGGTGTCATGCTGCGATGCGGAAGGCAGATGAAAGGCCACTGTATTATATTGTCCCGAGGACAATCTTCATGGCTTATTGCCATGATAAAACCCAATATTGAGAATCAGTTACAGCACACAAAGAAGAAGAAGAAAATAATTGGACACTGTAGATGCTAACTAGTAGCACCATAGTGTTGGAATATCTTTCTGTTACTTTCAGAGAATGTCTGTATCCAGGTTTGTTTGTCAGTGTTCTTCAGTTAAATAAAGTATTTCTAAGTAGTCTCACTTTGGACTAATCCAGAAAGGGATAGCATCCTTTGATGAATCTTTAACCATGATTTTGCTTCTGGTAAGTTCTTTCTCTGAAGAAAATAAAGTCTTCCAGATACAAAAGACTTTGAAACTCCCAATTAATCTATTCTCTCTCCAGCTCTCTAAATATATTATTTTCTCCAAACTCATTTTCATGATGTCAGAACCTGGCACAACAAATCCTCCTTAAACGACCTCATTTTCAATTCTCCATTTGTTTCTCTGTGTTGTTTGTCTAAGAGACATTTCTCTTTCACTTGGTATATTCATTATGAAACAATTCTCAGAAAAGATACAGGCCACTGACTTTCTGCAATTTGCATCATCAGATTCTTAAGTTATGTTGAAAGCTAAGGTTTTTGGTTCTCTTGTGTCAAAAGTACATTAATATTTCTGTGACCTTTACCGGGTAGCAGATAATCATTAGGAATAAAATAACAAACCCAGAGAGATGATGCACATCTGTGATCCACATCCAAGAGGGAACGTGAGGAAAAATAACTAACTTATTACCAAGTTCTAAATGAAATTTAAAGTGATAGCACTATTTTTGGACTAAAATTGTAAACATAAATACAGTTACTCGGATGTAGGTGTCACTTTGTTTGTAAAATGAGCTTGACATTATTGCATTGGATGGGATCTTGCATACAAAACATCCTGCTATAGTAGAAAATACAGTTCTGTGTAATTCCCCCTAATGTCTTGCACAGCATATTCCATGCTCTTATACCATTATTCTGCATATATCCTAAATAACTTCTCTGCCCTACATTGTTTGTTACAAGAAAGTGACAAAACCATTTGTGATGAAGTATAATAGTATATTTTTTACAGTTATGAGCCTAAAGAGTCTGTACAAAGTGATAACCAATAAACGGATAACTTCTCCAAAATATGTAAATTAAATCTTCAAAAAGTCTTCACAAAACTTTCATCTCCAATACAGATTCAAAATAATGTGTTCATCTTTACTCTAATCCAAACCATATTTTATTTCTTTTTTCTTGTATTCAAAATAATATAATATATCCTATTTACTGTAATCCAAATCACATCTTTTTCTTTTTTCTTATATTCAAAATAATGTATCCTCTTTAATGTAATCCAAATCACATAGAAGCTGTTCTGGACTTAACAAGCTTTTCCAAAATTAATCTTCCTCAGGATGTGCTATATGGAAATCAATAAATAATAATGAGCAATGCTTAAATGGAAGTATAAGCATAATGAATGATATAGTAATACCTCATACAAAGTCCGCTTCATACAACATCGAATTCATACAACATCGCTTAATTCCTTGAAAAAAGTTGCCTCATACAAAGTCGCTGCGACTTTGTATGAGACATTGGGGTTTTTCCCAGGTTGCATGTGTGCATTGCTCTTGTGGGTTTTGCACGAGGCAAAGAGTGGTTAGGAGTGGTTTTGAGCGCGATTTTGATTTTTTTGAATTTTTTCATCAGAATTTTTGGAAGCATTCCTGGGATTTTTGCAGCATTCTTCAGATTCTTGGATCATTCGTTGGCACAGTGGAAAGGTAGGAAAAATCTGGTTTTTTGTTTCCGATTGGCTTGGGGTGAGGAGGTGGATGGGGGAGGGAAAATTTTGGTGGGGTGGGCAATTGTTTGGTGTTTGCTGCTGTGGTTTTTAAAAACAGATTGCATGCTCCATAATTTTTCTTATGTTGGTCCTTTTTGGGGGCACACTATTTGGTGGGGTGGGCAATTGTTTGGTGTTTGCTGCTGTTTGGATGATTAACACTGTGCTGCATGATGGGATATGTTGGCATCCATTTTGTCCTTGCTTCCATCCAGTAATTGTTTACAGTAGCTTGTACAAAATGGATGATCGGCCGCATGGCTGCAGATTAACACTGTGCTGCATGATGGGACATGTTAACTTTTAAACCTGCACTTCTGTGCTGTTACAGTACAATGTATCTCTATGGAAACGACGTTGTACGAAGCATTGCGGCAAGGATTTGGACATTGTATGAGGCATCGCGGCTAGGATTTTGCATGTCTCATACAAAGTCCAAATCCGTATAAAGTCCAAACTTGTGGAACCAAGTTTGGATGTTGTATGAGGTATCACTGTATTGTCAATTAAGGATATATAAATATATAGCGGACTACATAATTATTTTCTTCATCAATATCTAACAATACATTCTGTATAATTGTTTTCAATAAAATAATAATAGCAATAACAAATTGATACATTATTAGTATCTAGAATCACAATTCATACACAATATATACAGTACAACATATACATAAGGCTGGACCATATCTACCTTAGATCCACTGATAGATACAATTTTTTCATATGCGTCCTACAGCCTCCTTCCACTATTAGTTTGATATGTGCTTATGGACGTTAAAGCATAACCTAAATCACTTGTATTTATGCTAGTCACAGCCAAAAAGCACCTGTGCTGGCCCTTAGTGAGCTATTGTTAAAGGAGCATGAAGGGATCCTGAATCTTAGAGGAAACTAGTAAGGTCTAAGTCTTGATTTAAACCATAGGGTGCTAATGTGTTAAACTTATGAATATAAAATGCCTCTCATTAGAGCAGGTGTTTATCCAAGTCTGATTTCATGAAGGGTATCGAAGTAATAGCTTCAAGCGCTACAATGCAGAAATCATTTTCTGAATGGTTTTTCTCCAGATAATGCGAGACAAGGGGTGCCTGGAGAATGTGTCCCCAAATTCTAGAGCAATGTTCACATATACGAATTTTTAACGGCTTCGAAGTTTTTCCGATGTATTTTTGACCACAACCACAAATACACAAACACACAATGTATGCTGTATTACAATTTATAAACTTTTGAATTTTGGGCTCCCGGTGGTGACACATGCACTCTTGTGCATTTATAGCCAAAGAGCCAGCATTGTCTACTGCTGCAAACATTTCTGTGGACATGTGGCAGGCATGACTAGACACCGGAGTTCATGGAATACTGTTTACCTTCCCACTGAAGTGATACCTATTTATCTAGTTGGAATTTCTTGATTTCAAACTGCTAGGTTGGCAGGAGTTGGGACAGAGATGGGAGCTCACTCCGTCATGCAGCACCTGGGTCTCAAACTGCTGATCTGCCTTGTCAGAGTCCAGCTCTGGCACAAAATGGTGCAGTCAGGGGAAAAAGGGAGACTGCAGTCTGAATATCTGGTGCACGCGAACAAAGAAAGAAAAAATGTCTACCGGTCGCACCCAGCACGGTACTTTTATTGAATACAAGGTTACATACGTCATACACCTCATCAGCCTATCATGTGCTCATACATCAGGCGCCTCATCAGCCTATCAGAGCATAGCAAGCATAACCTTATATGGAAGCATGAGCAGGCACTTTTACCTCTATCTGCACATGCGCAGAAATCTATATCCGGCCACGTCAGCCTTGGGGGTTGGGTGTTGCATGCAAGTAATGGAGAATACAAGCATATTGAACAATTCCAGTCCAGGTAGCCTCCCACATGTCCTCCTTCTTTATTTTAATTTTTGAGTGAGGGACCGCCAATTAGATACCTGCATATCAGCATAATTCATAACTACCCCCTCATAGTCACCATCACTATCCTCCCGGGCGTCGTACCCCTAATTGCTCCTGGCGCGCTGATCAAGAGGATGATACTTTACAGAGTATAATTGCCTTTTCGTAAAACCAGAGGCTTCCTTTCTATTCAGTAGATAGGTATTGCAAACAGAAATAAGATTAGGAATACATTGAATACAACAGCATAGAAGTATAAGGCATATAATAGCAATGACCCCGAAAAAGAAAAGCTGTCTGAGGAAGGACAGATCAGTCAACCAAGAAGTCATCCAATCAAAAAGAGTTACATCATTATGCATATTATTAGTAATGGTCTCCTGCAGATCCTGGAGTTTTTTCTCAATAGTACTGTTTAGATCATGGAATTTCACCTGACACCCCTGGTTCCCTACCAGTTTACAAAATCCTCCAGATTTCGCTAGTAGGTAATCTATGGCCAACCTGTCCTGCATTTGATCTTGATGGAGTTCAGTGATTTCCATTTGAAGGTCCTGTATAATCCTCCCCGTGGCATTGATTGATTTCTCCAGCCTACAGGTAAGTCCCAAAATGGACCTCCTATTTTCCTGGGAGATGACACCCGGGTAAGATCCCAGGGTGACTTCTCCAGTGGTAGCACCTACTATAGCTCTGCCCCAGGAGCTACCATCAGAAAGCTGAACATCGATTATCACTTCATCATTGCAACCAGGACCCATGGGGCCGGCCATAGCCCGCCGGCATCGTAATTTACCCTTTGGTGGTGTTTGCACCTGCACAGGTAAGGTAAAGTAACCTAATGCTGCACATTGATACCCTCCTGGGTGAAAATTCATGGCAACTCCATTAAAAAAGAACCACATGTTTGGATCCTTAATTTGCCATCCGCTGCAAATTGAGCCACTAGCTATAGCAGGATAATTAGGGGTAAACATAGGAAACACATCATATATATCTTCGATAATAGTGTTAAACAAGGTATAATTAAGTTTATATGAACTGTTATAACTACCCCATAACCAGAAATAATCATCACACCCCGTATAATTGCCCACATTCTGCAAAACCCACTTTGCTCGATGCCAGTACTTCCATTTATTATTCCAAACCCCGGAATTATGGCAACAGAAGCAAAGCCCTTTGGTATACTTCTTGAATGTCATGCTTCTCCAGCGGGTGTTGTTAAATTGGTCCAGGGGGTTAGAAAACACAGCAGACCTGTCAATATGCTGCAGATGTCCGACGACCAACTCAGGCTTGTTGAACAATGCTGGCATGAAGGCCATCTGAGACATTGCCAAGGTATGCTCATAGTATAGTGTGGCATCCTTTCCATGAACATCAAACTTATAATTAGCGTGTCGAAGCCAAAAGTTAGGGTTCCCACCATGTGTCATTGCCCTCATGGCAGGAAACAGGTTAAGGAAGAAAAGACCAAACGTCAGCAATGCTACTGTACTGTTGAGCCACCGTTGTCGAGCCGAGTATCCTTCTTTTCTCTCCATGGGCGGATCGCTCAGGCAGGCACCCACACAGGTCCAGAAGCAGTAGAAACAGCTGAGTATCCTCTTCCCCAAGTGATAAGTGGGACAGGACCCTTCCACTCAGGATCCGGTTGTTGCCAATAAGTGACCAAAGGTCTAGGAAGACATTCCTCTGTCTTGAAATGCAATTCGACTGAAGAGTATGACCTGTTATGGGGAGCAAGAAGAAAATTAAGAGTATACAGCACTTTAGCAATGGTTGTAGGGATTTCAGCCACAGGGACCCCTCTATCTCCCACTTGCTTATGTAATAAGTTCTTAAATGTCAGGTGGGCCCTTTCAACAATCGCCTGTCCAGTTGAGTTGTAGGTTATTCCATGCATTAACTTGACATCCCATTGGCGGCAAAAGTCCTGAAATGCAGAAGAAACATATGAGGGTGCATTATCTGTCTTTAGGCGTGTAGGTTTACCCATGACCGCAAAGGAACGTATGCAATGTTGTATGACATGTCTGGATGTTTCCCCCCGCAAAGGTGTAGCCCATATAAATCCAGAAAAGGTTTCAACAGTCACATGTAGCTTAGAAAGTGGCGCCAAAGCATGTACTTGCGTGACATCCATCTGCCATAGTTGATTTGCTTCCGTTCCTTGAGGATTAACAGCATCAAAGGACAGAAACATAGGTGACTTTGTACAAGAGGCGCAGCAAGATACAATGTCCCTAGCCTGTGACATAGGAATAGAAAATTGTTTATGCAAAACTTTAGCAGATTGATGAAACATTGCATGACTCTCAATGGGATTATCAAATAAGGAAAAAACCTCAGTAGAGTCCCGAAGAGCAGAATCTGCTCGTGCATTGCCTTCAGTCAAATATCCTGGGATCCTTGTGTGGGAGCGTATATGGGCAATGAAAAATGGAACAGTATGAGTGGAAAGAACCCCTTGGAGTGTTGAAACAAGGTAAAAAGATCTTTGTCCAAAGAAGGAGACAGATAGGCTTGAGCTAAAGTAAAAATAAGATGAAAAACATATTGAGTCTCCACAATTAGATTAAAAGGTACATCAGAAAAGGTTGAGAAGGCAAGAATGATGGCTGCCAGCTCTGCCCGTTGCGCTGAGGTCTGTGTGTCCGTGAACACAGTTTCCCACTCCCCAGTGGGGCCCTGCCATGTAAAGACTCCCCGAGAGGGAGACCCATCTGTGAAAAGAGTGACAGCATGCAAAATAGGTTGCAGGGAGAGCGGAGATGATAGAGAATAAGAAGTGAGATTCAGCAAGGTGAACCGCTTATCCTTGGGGGGGGGGGTGTTTAAACCTGATCTGCCCCACAAAATCCGCCATGGCAATCTGAAATGCTTTGGAATGCTGTAATAAAGCCGTTAACTGCTCCTGTGAGAGGGGAAAACAAACAAAGTCAATGTCATAACCAGTCAAATGCTTAGCTCGATTACGGTACTTAAGAAAAATGTCAGCAAGTGCATCCGGCAAGCGGTAACAACTCTTTGGAGGAGTGTGCGTCAAATGCAGCCATTCCACGATAGCCACTTTCTGGGAGTTGACAGGCACAAACAGAACAGCGGTGGGCAACTTTGGCGTGGGGAGAAGAGTGCATGCCAGGGCTGTGGTGCCTGGGGGAACACGATCAACGGTGATGGTATGGAGTTTATCGTTGAGGCGTTGAAGAGCTGTGCGCATCTCCTCCGTGCATGGTATGATGTCTGCCGGGGAAGTTTGACCAGAAAGAGCGGTGAAGAGCGGTGACAATTCCTCAGTGCTAAGGGCTAAGAAGGGACGAGCCCAATTTATGTTCCCCAACAATTGCTGCAACTGCACAAGAGTGAACTGCTCTGGAATAGCTATGGTTGGCAGCAATGGAGTTGAAGCTGTAGCTGAAAGCCTATGTCCCAGATATTGAAATGGATACATCCGCTGCACCTTTTCAGGAGCGATCACCAAGCCCACCCGTTGCAAGATCTCTGCTAGGTCCTGCAAGTGTTTTACCTTAACTTGTGGGCCATGTAATAAAATGTCATCCATGTAATGATAGACCTGAACCTCTGGGTGGCGTTGTCTGAAAGGTTCCAAGGGTATGTTCACAAAATGTTGGTATAAAGTCGGCAAGTTGGCCATGCCCATAGGCAAGAGACGCCATTCGAAACGTTGGGTAGGGCGTTCATTATTGTATACTGGCAATGTAAATGCAAATTTTTCTCTATCTTGTGGTGCCAACAAGATGGTATAAAAGCAATCCTTCAAATCTATTACCATGACTTGGTTATTTTCAGGAATCATATTAGAATTGGGGAGCCCACACTGTAAAGGTCCCATTGGCAATATGTGCTCATTAACTTTTCTCAAATCATGCAACAATCTCCATTTCCCAGACTTCTTTTTTACCACAAAAATCAGGGAGTTCCAAGGACTAGTGGTTGTTTGAATATGTCTCCAAGTTAATTGCTCCTGTACAAGGGCCTCCGCCGCCTGGAGCTTTTCTTTTGGTAGCGGCCATTGATCCACCCACACCGGCGGGGTGTTTTTCCATTGCAATGGAAGTGCATACAACGGCGCTGCGGGGGAGGCCCGTATCAAAAATTTGTCTGCAAGGTACACCCTGTTTTAGCCATGAGATCTCGGCCCCACAAAGTTATAGGAATGTCCATGACCAGCAGTCGGAGAGAGATCGTTGTTCCCCCAGAGGTTTCAAACCTAATCAAGTGGACACTCTGTTGTGCTGGTTCATACCCACCCACCCCATACACCTCCTGGGAGGGGCGGGTAGGCCATTCAAATGGCCAGTCCTTTTTTGACACCATGGAAATATCTGCTCCTGTGTCCAGGAGCCCAGACACCGATCCCCCCCCATGATTAGTGAGTGGGTTGGTCTATCCTTGGTGATGGTAATCAGCACCATGGCAAGGGAAGTAGGCATAGCTGTGTTAGCCAATTTTGACTCTGAAGTCTGCAAAGCATACATGTGCCTTATCTCTTGGCCCTGTGGTATCATGGCAACTTGGGAAGCAGTAGCCAGAATGGTGAAAGTGGCATTGCCAAGGGTGGAGATGGTTCCCGGTGGAACATGGACAGCTGCTGGCAACAAGTCCGTTCGGGGAAAAACCACCCCAACCATGCCTTTGGGTAGAATCCCCTGGGCAGATACCGATAGAGGTTCCACAAGTCCCGGAGTGTGAAAATTACAGTCTGCAGAAGTGATTAAAGGCCATCCACCCACAGGTGGGGGCTGTCCCAACCGGGAAGGGGCCATCCTGCCCACCTCCTCCCAAATGTCCTGCTCCTCCCTTAAGGCGTCTTCTATATCCTCTTCTGTAACCTCCTCTCCCCACCCTGTTATTTCCCCGGGGCCTGGGCATGGCCTGCTGACCAGTTTCCTGACTGCTGCGGGTGAGACCCAGATCCCTTTTTTTGAGGGTTGGCGTTAGGATTTGAGTGGCATTGGTTGGCCCAGTGATATCCCTTCTGGCAAATGGAGCATTTTTTGGAAGGACGTGCTGCCTGCTTTTGGGAGGAGTGGCACTGGGCCCTAAAATGCCCTTCTTTCCCACAACCGAAACACCGCTTGTTTTGGGCCGGATTTGTGGGCAACTGAACTGCAGCGGCTAGAAGTTGAGCTTTGTAACTGTGGGTTCCAACATTTTGACACACTTTCATCATATCTACTATTGTGGTACCTGGACGACTATAAATAGACGTCAGAGCACCCTTGCAATCCTCATTGGCATTTTCAAATGCCAGTTGTTTCATGAGCATTTCCCGGGCCAGGACATTTTCAACTTGGCGGTTAAGGGCTGTCATAAGTCTGTTAATAAATTCAGTATAGTCCTCCTTTGCTCCTTGCCTGATCGCTGCAAACCCAGCAACAGAGCTGACACCCTGAGAAGGAATCTTACTCCAAGCACGTAAGGCTATCTGTGCAATCTCTCCCAACTGGACATCAGTGAGTGCCAATTGCTGTGTGTGGGTGGCAAAATTTTCTTCTCCGCATAACATGTCTATGGTGAGAGCAGGATGTGTGTTATGTAGTTCCAAAGCCAGATCTCTCCATTCCTGCATGCAGAGCATGACTTCTGCCAGAGGCAGGAGTGCCCTGATCATTTGTTTCCAATCAGCTGGCACCAGTTTTTGTGTAGAGATGGCTTTTGTAAAAGGTGTATTAACACCACAGTCCTGGATGCTACCTTTTAGCTCCTTTAAATATTTGTAATTAAGGGTCTCATATCGGTCAGGGAGTGCTGGAGCATTTCCGACTGCCGGGGCACCTCGGATGACTGTAAATGCAGTGGTGGGCTCCAAGTCCAGCACAGCCGCAGTTAAAGCAGCAGAGAACAGGGTTTTTGTAGTATTAACAGTGCCTGATGGCGGCAAAGAGGGATATAACGTTCCACCTTCATCAGGGGGTTTCGGAGGCAGTTGTCGCCCATATGGCGGTGGGGGTGCCATTGGGGATAATGGATCTCCCGTGGCGGGTGGCAATATTCGTGGCATTGAGGTGGTCGGGCTTTGGGCCAAAAGGATGTTCTTTGGGGTAAGTCCCTGAAGGCAGACCCTGACTTTACACCAGGTATGTTGCACTGGAATGGAAACCCTGGGTGCTCTGGAAACAAGTTCCGATCTTGTCCCATGTTTTTAAATCGAGTGTGCCCCCCTCTGGAACCCAGGGACATACGTCATCTATGGCACGAACTAATTCTTCCACTTCTTTAGGAACGGTTTTATGGCCATTCTTATTCAAGAGATACACTATATCCTTACAGTATTTCTGTTGCGGGGAAGTGAGGGAATTTCCCATGTCGATCAACTCACCTGGGATCCAAACGGATGTGAAGGGCGCCCTGAAGACCTGGCCGGTCGTGGGTGAGCAGCGAGACAGCGCTGAAGACGATAAAATGCGAAGAGCCTCACACGGGGCACCACTTGTTGGAGTCCAGCTCCAGCACAAAATGGTGCGGTCAGGGGAAAAAGGGAGACTGCAGTCTGAATATCTGGTGCACGTGAACAAAGAAAGAAAAAATGTCTACCGGCCGCACCCAGCATGGTACTTTTATTGAATACAAGGTTACATATGTCATACACCTCAACAGCCTATCATGTGCTCATACATCAGGCGCCTCATCAGCCTATCAGAGCATAGCAAGCATAACCTTATATGGAAGCATGAGCAGGCACTTTTACCTCTGTCTGCACATGCGCAGAAATCTATATCTGGCCGCGTCAGCCTTGGGGGTTGGGTCTCGCTTGCAAGTAATGGAGAATACAAGCATATTGAACAATTCCAGTCCAGGTAGCCTCCCACACTGCCTACCTCCCAGTCATCAAATCCAACATCTTAATCTCTAAGCCACTGCAGTCCCTACTTTTGGTATACTCAACCTGAAACTGATTGGGAATGTGGGTGTTCACACACTCGAGCAAATGGCTCACTTGCAAAATCTTCACCCATAGTTGCACATGGATCTAGCCCTCATGGATCTCCTGCAGCCACATCCCTTCTGGACTTGCTTCAGTGCCATCTGCAGCTGGCTGATCTCCCTAGTCATCTTGCTGCTGTTCACTCCCTCTATTGCCACTGCATCCTTTCTCACCACCTTTTGTGGCTTCATACTTCACTGCTGCCACTGTTGGGACTTCTTTGGCTTGTTGAAGCTGTTTGCACCTTTGAGGCTTGTTTGCACCCTTTGAGGCTGGGTTGCTGCTGCTGCTGGATGTTTCTTTTGCTCACAGTGCTTCAAAATCGGTGACCTTGGAGACAGGTTGGAGTAACTTTCCCCACTACAGTGGGCAGGTGGATCAGAATGAAACCTCCCCTTTTTCTGGTCTACTTTCCTGAAGTCTTTTGTTTTTAATTGTCCTTTTGTCCAAGGCAAAGCTGGCAGGGCAAAACTCTTGCCTACCAGGCAATGAGAAGCAGGTGGAAAACAGACCTGCTTACTGGGACACTCCCAGAATTCCAAGCTCTTGGGAAAGACCATGGAAACTGCCATGCTGGCTCCAGCCCCCTCCTTTGCTTGCTGGAGCCCAGGACCACCACTCCAGTCGCAATGGGGTGATCTCAGGTAAATTTGGGTCCCCATTTCTTATGAAAAATAAAAACTAATTGGTCTTATAACTACTTCAAGACTTCGGAATTCCCTATTGTGAAAGGTGGCTCATCAATCCAATTCTTGGAGTATACACTTGAAAATAAAATGTATGAATGTATCATACTAGGACAGTCATCCTTGAGTGAGGATTGGCTACAACTTTTTGTGAAGTAGATCAGTATACATTCCAATCCCATAAAAGGGCAATGCCAAAGAATGTTCAAATTATCGAACAATTGCGCTCATCCCACATGCCAGCAAGTGACAGATTTTACTTTCTTAGGATCAAAGATCACTGCAGATGGATTGCAGCCATGAAATAAAAAGTGAAAAGCAGAGACATCACATTGCAAACAAAAATTCGCATAGTCAAAGCAATGGTATTCCCGGTGGTAATGTATGGCTGTGAGAGCTGGACCATTAGGAAAGGTCAATGCAGAAGAATAGATGCCTTTGAAATGTGGTGTTGGAGGAGAGTTTTGAGAGTCCCCTGGACAGTGAGGAGAACAAATAGGTCAATCTTAGAATAAATCACCCTGAATGCTCATTAGAAGGTCAAATAGTATAGATGAAGCTGAAGTACTTTGGACATCAAATGAGAAGGGAGGATTCTCTTGAGAAGGCCTTGATGCTGGGAATGGTGGAGGGCAAAAGAAGAAGGGGGAGGCCAAAGATGAGATGGCTAGATGGTATTGTAGACACAATGGGCACAGAACTGGGAGGGCTGAGGATGGTGGAGAACAGAGGTGCCTGGCGGGCAATGGTCCATAGGGTCGCAAAGAGTCGGAATCGACTGTGTGACTGAACAACAACAAACAGTAAAACACCTACTTAAGAACATAAGAACATAAGAACAGCCTTGCTGGAACAGGCCACAGCCCATCCAGTCCAGCATTCTGTCTCACACAGTGGCTCACCATTTCCTTCAGGGTATTCCCAAGCAGATGCCTTCACCTGCTTAGGATTCCCTGGAAATGGCATTGAGAGATATGCCATAAAAAGTCTGTTCCTTAGGCTTTTATGTACGGTATTTTCCGGCATATAAGACGACTGGGCGTATAAGACAACCCCCAACTTTTCCAGTTAAAATATAGAGTTTGGAATATACTTGCCATATAAGACTACCTCTCTTCCAATGCACACCAAATAAAAATTAACCCACACTCAACCCGAAGATGCGCAGCCCTCCGAGTCAAATGGGCTGGTTCTGGTGGAGAGCCAATCCACGCTCACATTCTCCTCCTCAAGGTACAGGTAGATGTTTGCAGCTTGCTTCCCCTTGCTTCATACTCCCCGCACAGAGCAGGGACTCGGCTGCGGCACCCCCCACCATATGCGCCGAACATATGAAGCAAGGAGAAACAAGCTGCAGTTAAGTATCTGCCCCAAAAGACGACCCCCGACTTTGTCACAGATTTTTTGGGGTTAAAAAGTAGTCTTATACGCCAGAAAATACTATAAATTGGTTTTTTTACTTAACTCGAAGCAAGCCCATAGGAAAATGATATTTATGTAAATCAAAGCAACCCCATAGGAAAAATGAATTTTTTACGTAACTCAAAGCAAACCCATAGGAAATTGTGCTATGTAAATCGGGACATTTATGTAAACCAGGACATGGTTTAGTGCAAATTTTATGTAACTCATGGCATATGTAAGTTGGGGTTTTAATGTATAGTCTTCTTCCCAACCTCAGTTTCCACTGCTGATGGGGAGAGAGGCTCTTAGATGTGTGAAACAGCACAATTGTGATTCATAACAAATAGCCAAACTAATCTAAGGTTTGTGTTTTGGCTAGGAAAGGACATTTATCTTATTTATTTTTAATATAGCAATACAGTATATGCTCTTCTTTTGTACTCCATTTAAGTTACAATACTGTTAAAAAACACATTTAGCAAAATGGTTTGATACTAAATGACACCAAGTTAATTTGCTTTCAGCATCTGCATGTTAACCAGCAATGTTATCGCTGCAAGTTATGAGTTGGATATATGTGAATCAAGCGATTAGCTTCAGATGATAATTTATCTATACCTATAAGAAGGTGGTTGAGTCGTGTGTGTCCGGCATACACAGCCACACCCAGCCCAATCATCCCGTACAGAGCCACCCTCACTTACCTTAACACCCTGCGGGCATTGCCACTAAGGTCCGCCAGCCGTGAGTGGGTCAACCGCCCCATGAAGGAAAACACAAAAAAACAACTACAAGTCCCAGTGTCCTCTGCGCCGTGACCCCTCAGCCAATCAGGCTGAGGGACGCGAGTGCGGAGGAGGCTGGGAAAGCCGGTGTGCATGCTAAAAAAACCGCCAACGTGCCGACAACTTCCCTACAGAGACACTTCATCCCCAGCTCACCACGGTGAGTGGGCGGCCACATCAGTTGCTGGCTGGGCTGCCTGCTTTTGGTGGCCCCCGCCCAACCAGCAAAGACCTCGGCGCCGGCAGTGAGGGAGGAAAAACTGCGCCACAGAGGTATGGAAGGTGAGCGGCCGAGCGCAGAAGGCTGCGCCGGGGAAGCACAGAGTATGAAAGGCCCAACCGGCAACAGGTAAGTGGGGTGGAGGAGAGGAACTGAGGGGGGAAATGGGCCCAGGGACCACACTGCCCACCCAGGTCTTGGAGAAGAAAGGGGAGAATGAACCTGCCCCCTCCCCCCAGTCCCTGTCCCCCGCCCCACTTTCCTGTTGGCAGCTGGGCATTTTGTACTCTGCACCTCCCCAGCATGGCCTTCTGTGCTTAGTTGCTCACCTTCTGTGCCCGTGGCATGGCCTTTCCTCCCTCACCGCCGGCACTGAGGCCTTCGTCAGTGGGGCGGGGGCCACCAAAATCAGGAGGCTCAGCTAGCAAATGACACACCCGCCAGCCTGGCAAAGGCCTCCTGGGTGTCCTCGCCAAGGCTTGGGGGGAGGAGGAACAGCCCCTCCTCTTCCCACAGAGCTACGGCATGTGTGCATTGTGTGTGTGTGGTTGTGTTGTGTGTGTATTGAGTGTGTGTGTGGGGGGGTTGTGTTGTGTGTGTGGATATGGTGTGTGTGTGTGTGTGTGTGTGTGTGTGTGTGTGTGTGTGTGTGTGTGTGTGTGTGTGTGTGTGTGTGTTGAGTGTGTGTGGTAGTGTGTGTGGTTGTGTTGTATGTGTATTGAATGAGTGTGTGGTTGTGTTGTGTGTGTGTATTGTGTGTGTGTGTGGTTGTGTATGTGGTTGTGTTGTGTGTGTGTGTCCTCGCTGAGGCTACAGGGAGGAGAAGGGGGAGCCCCTCCTCTCCCCACACAGTTTCGGCGTGTGTGTGCACGTGCACCCCAAAACCACCCCTGCCACCAACACCCAAAAAATGCTAGTGTACACATAAAAAAACCTTAATTCTGCTTGAGAGCTTCTGCTTCAGGTTTGCTTTTTGAGGGGTTTAACTTAATACAGGAAGTCATTCCTATCCATGTTCATTTAATTAATATTTAAGCTGAAAAAATAGAAGATGTGTCCAGTGTTGGTGCTCTGCAGGTTCGCCACTAGCCTTGTTTGGGCATCCACATGATGGAGAAAAGTATGTGAATGCTGCAGATGGACTTCTGATTAATTGGATTTGTTGGCTTTTTACCCAACAGATGTGTTATCTGCTTTACCAGTTCCAACAGTTTTACAATTAGTGTAATATGTTTAATTTTAAGTTTATAAATTGGGGTTAATATTATACTTTTCATCTTTTCTTTGGATGGTAATGGGAGGACATATGTGGTACTGATTTTTAATTTATTTGATTTTTTGTTTCTTTTAATAATAATGGCATGCTTTCGTAATCATATTTGTGGAATGGTTAACATTGAGAAAATTTTTGAAACCAGAGATGCATTTGGGGCACTCCAGCTCCATATTTGGCAGAAATTTGTTATGTGGAATATCGCAGGCTTTATACGGCCGCTAGATTGAACACCCTCAATACAGCTGTTCTATTGGGAAGATACAAAGGTATACCATATACCTGTCTCTGTCCCCAGAAAGCGGTTGAGTCAACTGAGTATATCCTTCTGAATTGTCCTTTCTATGCTGACATTAGACAAATACTCATAGCTCCTCTTCTTTGCCAAATCAGATTTGAGCCTAAAGAAAATCAGGTTCGATTTCTCTTGAATAGCGTTGCTGCTTTGTCAGCCATATGTTGGGATTTGATTCATGTAAAGATCTATTCTCTATTCAGTCAGCCTCATTAGCAGCAGTTTATATCCTCAGATCTTTAAGATAGCAATCAGTCCCATGAAGTCCTGCTTCATTAGGCTTTGAGTAGGGAGAAAACAGAGACACACAAAAACACGCCTGCTCTCTTCAGCTGGTCAAACGATACTGAAGCCTTTTTCTTTATTCAGGCAGAGAGAGAGAGAAATGAAACTTGGGCAAGCATTGTATAGCAGAAACGAAACTTCGCAGAGACAAAGCTGAGTGCTTACAGCCAATCAGAAGTGTCAGAACCCAAAGAAGGAGAGATAAGGAGCGCTGTCTCTCAGTGAGCAAAGAGGCTTATGTTTACAAAATGTGTCAGAGACAGCCTGACAGAATCCAGATGCATTCCTACAGCCATACAAGTTTCTAAATTCCTATTTTTGGCACTCAAACGTCCCAAGATTAAAATTGACAGTATTGACTCCGGCTTATTAACATAGCATATGTATATCCTGAAGGTAAAGATTGTTAGGCTTAAATGTTAGTTTAAATCTCTGTGTGTTATTTTGTGCTGACTGATGTTCGAATAAAGATATGTATGTAGTTAATGGAACTGTGTGACTTAAATAAGCATAAGAAAGATTTGATAACAGCTATGAGATTATTAATGGTTAAGAACTGGAAAATGTACATGTATTTTGGAATGGAAGAATGGTATAAGAAATTATGGAATATGGCTATAAATTACAAGCTGACATGTGAACTAAAATTTAAAAAGGTTTGACAAAGAAAAACGTCATTGCCTGGGCGCCCGGCATGGAACCAGGAAGTCCTAGAATGGCGCACTTTCCCTGCTGATGCACCCCAGAGGAGTGATGGAGAAACCCGAAAATGGAGCAATTATGTTCCGCAAAGCCTCCCACTGCCAGGAAAAGCAGCGGAGATGGTGTGAAAAGCCACAAACTAATGTGGCCGCTGCCGATTATGACAAAAACATAATCATTGTGAGCAACCTGCCTCTGGCCCCTGCAGTTGCATGTCGGGGGCATGACTGGCCCATGGTGGGAAAACATTGTGAACCCCTGCTCTAGAGAATAAACTCAAGAGAAACAAACTTCATAGTAATAAATCTTAACCCCAATCAGGGATCTTCTGTTATTCTAGTTGTAAATAGTCCTTTCACAATTATGATGATTGCCTCCAAAGGCTTCATGTAAATGTTCAAAAGTATTGGGGAGATGCTTCTGCATCGGCTCTTGGGGAATTACTTACTGTTGAATCCAATAAGCTGACACAGCCTCCCCAAGCAGCCCCATCTGGACATGATTCTTGAGGAAGAAACAGAGCCAGCACTAGATTGAGCCCCCAAGTCTCAATTTGCTAACCTGTCATATTCCCATAGCTGTCAAGTATCCCTTATTGGCCGGGAAAACCCCTTATTTTACTCTCTTTCCCGCCGTTATCCTGACGATGGGATTGCAAGAGTGCACCAGATCTGGCTCTCTGGGCCGTATATGGCCCTCTCAGTTCAGGCTTCTCCATTAGGCAAATCAGGTAGCGTCGAGCAAAGAAATCACTCCAAGTCTCTTCAGGCAATTTCATAACTGTATTACAAGCACAGCAAAGTCCAAAATACATTCCAGTAAAAGATCAAAAACACATAGTTAAAGCAATCTGTTGGCGGGGGGGGGGGGGGGGAAGCAGGCCGCCCCCTTCTTTCCAAGAGACTACATTTTGGCTGTTTGCCAGCAGGCTTCCCAAGAGAGACTGAATGAATGTGGGAGGGTGTCTTCCTCCCAGACAAGACTCCTCCCATCAGGATCTTCCCTTTGACCTTCCTCCTTAGGGTTTACACCCAATGACCTTCCAGCAAGAAGACATGTCAATCACACACCAAGTTCCACCCCTTCTTCCCCTAGATATTGCCACATGGCTCCCATGTGTCGCCATCTTGAAGGGGCATCTCCCCCCCCTCTTCCAGTAGACAGGATACACGGAAACATGGAATGAGTAACTTCATTCCATGACACCCCCCTCGTTAGGGTGACGAAAACCAGGATTTTCTTGTAAAATCATGCTTTTCGTCATAGTTCACTGTATGCATTTTTAAAACAGGCAAGCACATTTCTTTTCTTCCTTACAAGAAAGTTTCTCTATCATTTCTAGCAAACAAACAACACATATCATTTTAACAACATTTCCCACTCCCCAATTACATGAGTAATCACATCAGCAGGGCATTTCAAAATCATAGCATGAGAATTCAATGGAACATTTAGCCAATTTAAAAAGGTATTCTGGTTTTATAATGCAACCAAAGCCAATTCATCTTTGAAGTCCACACAAACTTTAGTCCAATTAAAATGTCCACATTAAGAGTCCAAATGTTGATTGAAGATCTCTTCAGATTAGAATTTAAACACCAACTTCCCTCCAGCACAGTTCTTCGTACGGCAAGGCTGGAATTTGGCCATGAGTTAATTCACACTGATTTCACAAGACAACAAAACAACCCATCCTCCCTCCAAACAAGCACATTCTTCAGCTACTCACTCAGTCCTCAGGACAAGACAATAACAAAACACCCAGGAACAGATTAATCTCCTTTTTCATCCACTTGGCAATTGCACAGGACCTCCAAACTGCACGGGGCTTCGAAAAGTCTCCAGGCATATCTCCAGGAATTCTCAGCATCCCCTTTTTTCCCTCTAGTCTCAGAGGCAGCCTCCCACCTCTGTGTATCTTACAGGAACCACATCTGCCTAGAAGCACCACTGGGTGGGCCATGACTGGTACTCGGTGAATCACTGGACTTCCTGGTCCGATTTCCTGATTCATATTCCATCCACTTTTCATCCACTGTGCTTGTCCTGGCTCACCCACGACTGAAATCTGTGCAGCTAACACAGGGGCACATGGACTAGTGCAGCGTCAGTGCGCCAAGGAATCACTTCCTTAAAGTACAGTATTTACAAACGACCAGATGGTATACTCTCCTTTTCTTCCTCTAGTCTTGGCAATCTTCCACAGGCTTCCAAGAGTCTTCAATTCCTGCTCACACCAAGACAGCGTAGATAGCTTAATGGAAGTTGCAGTCCTCTCCCTTCCCAGGCTTGACTCACCCAGTTTGGCTGTACACCCAGCCAGATCAGCTGCACAACCATCTCGGCTTGCAGTTCAGAGACCACCACCAGCTCTCAAACCATCTCTAGCATGAGGATTGATTCTTATCTTGTAGGCCATCTTTCCTCCTCCTTTCTCCAGACACAGGACAAAAAAAACAGGAACAGACAAAAAAATCACCCTCTCACCAGTGGGCCGGAAATGTGGGCCAGAACGTTCTTCTTCCGTGGATGATGGAATTACTTCCTTTCCATCTCCAGACACAGGAACAACAACAGCAACAAAAAAAATTCTTCTCACCCAGAAGGCCAGAAATGCAGGCCAGAACACGGGCCGGAACATCCCATATTCTCTAACATCATGTGACAATCTGCTTACACCCAGGCCAAGCTTTCCCAGCTTCCTGATGATGGGATTGCAAGAGTGTACCAGATCTGGCTCTCTGGACCAGATCTGGCCCTCTCAGTTCAGGCTTCTCCATCAGGCAAATCAGGTAGCGTCGAGCAAAGAAATCACTCCAAGTCTCTTCAGGCAATTTCATAACTGTGTTACAAGCACAGCAAAGTCCAAAATACATTCCAGTAAAAGATCAAAAACACATAGTTAAAGCAATCTGTTGGCGGGGGGGGGGGAGAAAGCAGGCTGCCCCCTTCTTTCCAAGAGACTACATTTTGGCTGTTTGCCAGCAGGCATCCCAAGAGAGACTGAATGAATGTGGGAGGGTGTCTTCCTCCCAGACAAGACTCCTCCCATCAGGATCCTCCCTTTGACCTTCCTCCTTAGGGTTTACACCCAATGACCTTCCAGCAAGAAGACATGTTAATCACACACCAAGTCCCACCCCTTCTTCCCCTAGATATTGCCACATGGCTCCCATGTGTCGCCAACTTGAAGGGGCATCTCCCCCCTCCTTCCAGGAGGCAGGATACATGGAAACATGGAATGAGCAACTTCATTCCATGACACCCAGTATCACATCCTTCTGATCTGTTCTGATACTGGAATATCTTGCTGGGCATGTGAGACAGAACTACCACCACCACCCATCCATGGGCACTCAGGCCTGTGATAAGTGCCAGATCAGCTCTCTCATGCACAATTAGATCATAAAAGTTAATGGACATCATGAATAGCAACACAGAGAAACCTGTTACAAATCATTGCAGTCTACCTGGACACTGCACAAGATCTGAAAGTTGCCATTCTGGAACAGAAAAATTGCTAGACTAGAATCCAGAGAGAGATACAGCAGATATAAAATATATACATACAGTGAAACCCCGCATAATGAATGCTTCATATAATGAAAAATTCGTACAGCAAAGCGTTTTTTCGCTATTGGCGATACCCCACATAATATATTTTTTTTGTTATACAGGGTTTCATTAAGTGAGGTATACCTCACTTAACGAAACCCCGTATAGAAACATTTTTTTCATTATGTGGGGTACTCGCTCAATGAAACCCCATATAACAAACATTTTTTCCATTATGTGGGGTATCGCCAATTGCAGTTCATATAACAGAAAAAAACAAAAAATGTATAGTGAAGAGCCCCACGGAATGGAGTTTTTTCATTATACGGGGTTCTACTGTATGCTGAACACCCATATTAGTCAAGGATTTCTTGGACATTATCAAATTTAAAATGCCACAACTAACAGGTTGTTATATACTGTAATTTACCCATACCACCTTTACAGAACAAACTTCAGAAAGGTGGTCACTGATTCTCAGGCCACTTCACAGAACAAAGCAAGTAATTGGTCTTTGAATTGGGGTCTCACACTATCCTCAATTAACTCATTAAGAGATGTGTAATACCACAATGTTCATTTTGAATCTATCTACTAACTATTTACAACTCAGCAGAACCAGACTTCACAGTAATAAATCTGTGACTCTTCTGTTATTACCAGTTCTAAAAAGCCACACTGATTTGTAAACTTATACAGAAGAACCCCCTATAACAAAAACACTCTGTTCCTCGGGGTTCTTCACTATACGTTTTTTCATTATATGAAGTGCTATGGTTGATACCCTGTTTAACGGGGAAAATGTTCGTTATACGGGGTTTTGTTGAGCGAGTACTCTGCATAATGAAAAAATGTTTGTTATACTGGGTTTCGCTAAGCTTAACAAAACCCCTGTATAACGAAAAAAATCATTATGCGAGGTATCGCCAATAGTGAAAAAATGCTTCGTTGTATGAATTTTTTGTTTTACGAAGTGTTCATTATGCGGG
This sequence comes from Bradypodion ventrale, assembly GCA_035047345.1. NCBI lineage: Eukaryota > Metazoa > Chordata > Lepidosauria > Squamata > Chamaeleonidae > Bradypodion > Bradypodion ventrale. The sequence continues at coordinate 53,040,019 of JAWDJE010000006.1, forward strand.
GTGCCACTGTATGTTATACTAACCAACCATTGTGAAGCTCTGTACCTGTTTTGTTTTGTATACTCTCCAATATGCTTGCACAGACTACCATGGCCACCACTTCAAAAATTTCAACTATGTTGTCAAGTAGGTATGGGATATGAGATTCCTATGTCATGAAGCAAACATTTATAAAGTTTTAATTTTTGCTCATTTTAAAATGGCATTGATTTTACAATTTTTCTTGTTCTCATTATCCTTTGAAGTTTACAATTGTGTCATTGCAGACAAACATTATTTCAAATTTTAATTCTCTCTTTTTCCATCTTATTGAAAGCATTTTGTGGTTCGAGGCACGTAACAGTCTGTGACAAGGGCCCCCGATGTGGAAATTCAGTTGGCTGCCCATGCTTGGCTATATACCTGCAATCACAAAAAAAGAAGTGCATCTTTCTCAGATAAATGAATTATTGGTTTAAGATTACTTTTTCCACCAACAACACCAGAAAAACGTAATTTGGATTTGTTTTATTTCCATTTCACTCCAGGCCAATATTGATTGATCTAGAAATCCTCTTTGGTTTGGGTTTTATTTTTTATTATATTATATCTTTACTGTCTTGAAACACTCCAAGAATTTGAGAGCTGCTTTCCCATAGTAAAATATCCCTCTGATGTGGCATGCATGTAAATACCAGTACCATAAGGTTAAGATTGATGGCATCAGACTTTCTGCCCCAATTTTGCTCTGCTAGAAGAAAAGCTAACAAGATTTTGAGCAAGCAAGACTTATATGTAACATCACTCATAGTGCACACAACTACATTGTACCTTATCTTACTTTGTATTCTACTGATAACTGATGGTCCACTGTCCAAGTGGGTTCCAAACTCCCTAATTTTACAAGATGGTACTGAATGGTTGAATATCTGGACTGAAACTCAGGCAAACTGCAATAATATTATCATGTAATAACCAATACTGCCCCAATTATTTTTGACTTTTGACCCATCTTAGGAACTTTTTGACACAGCTTTTGATCTTTGCTTCCTCAGAAGCCTACAAAATTGAGGTTAATTCTTGCTTGCTTGCAAGAACATGCTTAACCAAAGCTTGAAGAAGTTAATGTTTTGGACTACAAGCCCTATATTTCTCAAGCCACTTGAAATGCTGGCTGTGAGATTCTGGAAGTTTTAGTCCAAATAAAGCATCTTTTCCAAGCTCTGCCCATTTGCCATGTTAAGAAGAAATGATGGGGTTATTATTACATCAAATGAGAATGTGAAGTGATCAATGAGGAAAGAAACTTTCCTGGCACAATGCCCAGGCTGATATCTTGCACACAAAAACTGGAACAAGCTACTTCAAAGAGCATTATAGCAACAGCAATTACATTTATATATCACCCATAGCACTTATCCTGAATGCTGAATTTGAGCTTTTTTTGTGCCAATGTTACAGATATTTCAGAACATAAGGAGGAAAAAGAACTCAGCTTAAATTGGAAATCTGTAGGCCTATTCTAGAACCCAGAGAACAATGGCAAATTAGCAATTGTTATTTAGAGTAAGCACCATGTATATCAGGGATTCTCAACCTGCGGCCCACTGGCCAAATGTGGCCCACGGCACCATTTCATGTGCCCCCCGCCTCCACCACACCTAGAAGTGCCATGTGGTGGAAGAAGGGCAAAATGGCCGCCCAGCCCTCGAAGCTGTCTGAAGGAGCGTGACCAAGCCCCCCGCTTTAAAAGGTTGAGAACTCCTGATGTATATGGATGGTGTTTTCTGAAGGAATGAACAAATAACAATATTTTCTCCAATCCTCTTAGTTAATGCCTGTGGTGAATTGCTGCAAATTAAACAGTCAGCACAGCCATTATTTGTTGGGTCCTGAGTCACACAACTTAATAAGTTCTGACTAGAGATCACTGATCTTCTCTGCAGCTAATGGAATGCAAAGGTTCACTTCAGCCACTTCAGTTTCATGGACCTTATTGATCACAACAGAATCTAACATTTTTTAGCCTAGATGCTGGGGTACACAGAAAGAGCCTCCATGAAGATTGTGGTATTTTTGAACCACAATCAGGCATACCCTGGTAGAAGCAACCTTGTGTTTCCAGCCAATCTTTATCACACTAGGTCAGGAGAAAGGAACTGCAGAATGAACTCACCAAAAGGTGTCTTCATTTTGGCAGTTTCATGTCTGGCCTAGACATGGAAGAAGAAGAAGCCTAGATGCTCAGGACAAAGTGAATTTAACTTTAAACTAGTCATTGGATGCAGAACTTGAAAATCTTACCTTCTGGATATTAAAAAGTTATTTTTTTTAGATTCTAGAATCCCCCATACAGCACAACTAATGGTCATACTGGGTGAGGGATTCTGGTAGTTGCAGTCCAAGAGAGTACCTTTCTGTTTATTGTTTATTATATTCAAATCAAATCAAGACCAGCATAGTACAGTAAGAAGAAACAGAAGTTAAAATGAGAGTATAGTACTTAAAATATATTTTCAGAGGAGCATTTATCTGGAGTAATAAATTAGTATTTAAGATTAATGATGTTGTAACAACTACTAATCCTATGATGTAGTGCTGGTAGTTTATTTAGCTGAAGGACCTGCCAGGATGGTTCTTCTGATCCTACATGAGGATTGTGACTGTGGTAAGCAGGCTGGATGTCTAATTTTCATCCCATGCTATAGTTCCAATGAAAATTGTTCTCTCCTCCTCAAAAGCTGTAATTTCATTGGCGTGGAAACTGTCATTGCCAACAAAGAATTTGGGGATTTTAGTAAGAAACTAGTGCTTTTTGTGTGTGTGTTTTTTGGTGTTAGGGGTACACACACAATACAAGTACACACACACACACACACACAAACACACACACACACACACACACACACACACACGCACACACACAATACACACACACTGCACACATAACACAACCAAACAAAAACACACTCATTACACACACACACACAAGACAACACAACCACACACACAACACAATCACACAAACACACACAATGCACACACATATGCCGTAGCTCCGCGGGGAGAGGAGGGGCTCCCCCTTCTCCTGCCCGGAAGCCTCGGTGACCACACACACACACACACACACACACACACACACACACACACACACACACACACACACACACACACACACACACAATCTTGCCGAAGTTGAGGGGGAGGGGATCTCCCTCATCCTCCCCAATCCTCAGTGACGACTCCCAGAAGACCGTGCTGGGGGAAAGGGCCTGCCAGCAAAAGGTAAGTGTGAGGGGGGTTAGGGAGGGGGGGGGCGTACTTCCCAGATCTGTGCCCCCTAACCCCCACCACAATTACTTTTTGCAGACTTATTCTCCCCCCCCCCCGGTGTGGCCTCGACGCCCGCAGGGATGAAAGAAAAGGCCGGTGCACCTCCCAACGCAGAAGGCCACACCGGGGGGACACCCAGCTGGCTAAAGGTAGGGGTGGTTGGGTGATGTACTTACTGGGGCCGTGCCTCCCCCCCTAACCCTCATTGCACTTAGCTTTAGCCGGCTGGGTGTTTTTCCCCCAGCATGTTTTTTAAGCTGGTGCACCGGCTGCCCCGCCTCCTCCGCGCTCGCACCCTTCAGCCTCATTGGCTGAGGGGTGGCGCAGTGTGGAGCATGCTGGGCCTGGTAGTTTTTTTGTTGGCTGCATTCGTGGGGCAGTTGCCCCACTGGCGACTGCCGGACCCTTGCGGCGATGGTCGGTCAGGCTGAAGGTAAGTGGGAAGGATAGTAGGGATGGGTGCTGGCGTGTATGCCAGATTTCAACTGTTAACATCCCTTCTTATAGGTAAAAATATTATATGTCTCTCTATTTGCTGTGGTCCTAATCCCAACTGGCTCTCATAGTAGATATTATTTAAAGAAATGAAAGAGGCACCATATGTCAGATTTCAGAAGATATGGAATGGACTAGAACATTCAAGGAAGATCACCAAAGGGAATTTGAAAACAGATGATGACACCAAATAATATTGGGAGCATTCATAATGCTATGATCACATTATTTATTTTAAACTAAAGAAATGCCATGCCTAATATTTAATTGTTCTTTAATGAAATAACCATAATTAAGATTTTCCTTCTAATATATCTGAGCAAATTAATGTGTCTCACACTTACCCATACATTCGTGAAATTGATGCTGGTGATGTTGGTGGAAGATTAGAATTTGCTGGTTCGATGGCTGACCAATGAACCTTGCCAATGTATCCAGAATTGTTTGGAGAGCTAAGGAGGAAAGTTAAAGGGAGAATAGGAATTGATTAAGCAGGCACAGGATTGAAATAATGACTTCCTGATAGCTATAATTAAAGCAGAAATACTGGCTTGCAAGTGTTTCTGCTTACGATGTACCAATGGAGAGTAAACGAAAGGATCTAGGATAGAAATATCTTGTATTCCTGTAGCAGGATAATATCTGTATATTTCTTCAATGTAAATTTTATAGGATAATGGCAAGGTTTTAGATGAGATTATAGTCTAGATATTGTATTCCGAGCTAAACTAAAATGTAAAAGAATAGATTTTAGTAAATGTGTACATATTTCATTATTTGAGAGACATTTAGATGTTTTATCTGAACTACATTGATCTTCATCTGCGAGAGATTTCTCACCCTTCTGCCTACACAACATTTTGCACACATGTGCATGGCTGAAGAAGCATCCAAATGTACACATTACTACTTGCTCAAAATAGCTATGTTGTCTTGGATTTGGATACCCCCCTCCCCTAAAAATAAATTTTACACATGAAATTCTGAAACAGGACATAATGATGAAATGGGAATTTGCAGAGAGAATACAGGATCAATGTTTTTATGTACAAATGGATAGTGTATGCCAATAAGAGACTTAGATTTATGTTTCATTAAACTGACTGAATACACAAATGGCCAGTACTGGACAACTTTGGAATGTTATTAAGACAAAAGAACTGTCTGTGTATGCATCTACATTTCAATCACTTGTGAAAATCTGTTTCACTTGAATGTAGTATAATCTGATGACTCTGGGGGAGGAGAGGGCACAGGCATGACTTCTGCCCAAAGGGGACAGAAGAATGCCAGTCCCTCCCACCACAAGTGTTGCTGGTGCCAAAACTGCTCTACTTTGTCATGAATTGTATACGACTGATTCTTCTGCCCAGAGGAAGGATGAAGCATTTATACCAAGAAACTCACATAGTTTTTTATATTTTAAAGTGGTAAGAACTATCTATCTGAGTTCCATGCAAACAATAATACTGGAGGAGTGTCTGTGGATTTTCTTCTGATCCCTCTGAGTTTTGCAGGTCTGCATGTTGTGTGGGAGAGCTAAGAAGGGATTAAAGCAGGGGTGGCCAAACTACAGCCCATGGCACCAAATAATACAGCCTGCGCTGCCCTCGCCACTCCCAGGATTGGAAGTAAAATGCACCCACACATGTGCAAATGCTATCTTAAATGCACTTGCAGCTGTCATAAACGCGTTTACGACAGCTGTAGATGTGTCTTACAGCAGTGTTTGCACATGTACGGGTGTGTTTTATTTCCGCTTTTTTACTTCCGCTTTTTTACTTCCCCTTCCGGTGGGAGGAACTATGTGACCAGCCTGCTCAACCACGTGACTGTTTGGGAACCCCTGGATTAAAGTCTTGGAACCATAACCAGACACTGGTGCTTTCCATTCGGCAACACTTGCATGGATGGCAGTGGCAAAAGCATGGCATTCATACACTTTTGTAATATACCCAGCAATACTAAAAATTAGCTCGCACTTAATTACTATAAAAACTGGAATATTTGAGTCTTATTATACCCTGCAGAGATTTTCAAAGAAGGAGCCATGTTAGTCCATTTCAGCATAGACAACAAAAATAAAATGAGGCAACAAATAAAAATAAAAATATTGTAGTGCCATTAAGGCTAAAATATTTATTTCAGGGATAGTTTTTGAAGTTTGCAGCCCATTTCTTCTTTACAAGAAGTGAAGAGGTCTTAAAGATGCAAAACAATTATTTTATTGAATACAAATCAACCTTTTGTTTCACAATTGAGGGCTAGAATAAAATTAACAGTTAAAGCCCTAAGCAAGGACCTAAGAACTGTTAAGGTAATGTCTGAGTATATATGCAGTTCCTGGTATAGTTGTTTTTTGGAGAGTTGGGATGTTCAAGTCCGATAAGTCCAAAATTTCCAAATATCTAAGGCAGGGGTTCTCAACCTGTGGCCCGTGGACCAGCCCAGGCCCACGACACCATTTCATGTGGCCCACATCATCATTGCCACCAGAAGCAGATGCATTTACGACTGCCATAAATGCACCCGCAGCTGTCATAACATTCTATGTTTTTTCAAGTATTAACCATGCATAGGCTTGTTTTTCCAGTTTGCAGCTTGACTTTCTATCCTTTCCTTTCTATATTCAGCTTTCTTCTTCACTGTTTTTAAAAGTCCTCCTTTGTTCACTTCCTGAAGCATAGGCTCTTCACTGGCCCATTAGTCTTTGCTCACCAATTTTCAAATCTGGGTGATTTTCTTTCCAAATTTGGGAATGTTGTTTAATTGCTGAATAAAATGGAGCAACTGCCCAATCAAAGTTTAAAATGAGTAGTTAATAGTTACAAGCTAAACAAGCTGAATTAATTGCTCTAATAATAAATATAGTAAAATATGGTGAGATTCTTGTGCCAAATCTTATAAATAAAATTGTTTAGCCCATCAATAGTCTTCTACCATAAGGGGTGATCCCAATTTTCAACAGTCTATTTTTAAAAGATAGCATAGGTAGGGCCATCTATCATATAGTAGATAAGGAAACTCCACAGCAAAATGTAAGTGACTCTTGAATAAATTTGAAGGTCTCCAATCACTTGTTGAATTAAAATCCTAAATCTCAGCCAGGCCTTTTCTGAGATTTTCCTTTTCTCTTCTTTTCACTTTCAGTCTCTGTTTTGCCAAATTTCTTATCATCTTTGATAAGGCTCCAACAGGAGAAGATAAAATGAATTTGTAGTGGCAACTTGTTTGCTTGAGAGGCTATAAAATAAAAAATAGGCTGGGAGCACCAGAATTTCCAGAGGTAATACAGTGCAGGTTTCCAATAAACAAAGTCTGTGAACAGGATATGTGTAGGTTTTCCACTCAGAAGGAAAATAGTTCCAATAGTTCCATAGAGCCAGCAGCAAACAACAACAATAAAAGATAAAAACAAAAAAGCAGAGTTGCTTTATTCTGGAAGCAGAGCTAAAACAGGTAGAGATAGGCTGAAAGACTCTGAGCACCTTCTCTCCATTTTAAAAATAAAGTTCGGGGGCGTGGACAAGATGGTGGTGGAGTAGCACGAACTTTCTCTTGCTTGCACTGTAAAAGTGCCTTAACTTTTAAACTAGCGACAAACTGGCAATAAAAAAGTATTTAAAAAGACTCAAAAGCAAGTTATCCGATCCTCCGGCTGTTGTTGACATCAAGTGGGAGCTACAAGTGTTCGGAATCCGAAGATTGGGCGGCGAGAGAGACGCGGCATAAGCCGTGCCAATTGAGGCGCCTGAGGTCGGACGGGAGCTTGGAAGACCGAAATATTGGCGAACAAAGAATTTAAAATCGGAGAGTCGGAATTTAAAAAGCGCAGCTGTGATAGTGGCGGCAGACAAAAGAGTGGTTTAATTTGGAGTCCAGTGGCCCTAAAAGTTGCAGTAAGTGCTGCAGAATTGAACGGGGGGAAGAAGGAGGAGGGCTGAGTAATGGCGGCGGCTCATTAAAAACGAAACTTAAGCAGTGCTGAAAGAAGTGGAAACCGGGCGTGCATAGAGGGGCTCGGAGACGGAGTTGGCCTTTTGGAGTCGTTTGGAGGAAGACGAAGAAGAGGGGGGATAAAGGGCGAAACGTTGGGCTTGGATTCCAAAGGCATTAAAAGATTAAAGGCAAGCCCGAGTTCCGAACTGCGGACGGACGAGAGGAAGGAGGGGGCTGCCTTGCGATTACGCTGCCACTGCCAGGGTTACAAGGAAGCCCTTGTGGAGATGGAATGTGAGCTTTTTTCGCCGGATTTGTTTGCTTGATGATGCTTTTAAACTTTTAAACTTTGATATCTCTTCCTTCAGAATTCTCTCTTTTTGATATATATAGTTACTCTCCTCTATACTGCTACAGTGTGTCCCCCCTTTTCTTCTTGTTATGGCAACAGTTTCATAGCTGTGATACAAGTGAATTAGTTCCTGGTGGCGTGTCTTGGTTTTCCTTTGTACTTTTGAGGATATTTCTACAAGCAAGATTGGATGGGGAAATATTTGTTTTTTAGCAAGTGGAATACAATTTTTAAGGACATACTGGCGCTTTTGGATTCCTTTTTTTAATGGATTTTTTAATCAAGTATAGGGGACCATAATTATTATTGGTTATTTTGGTATTATCAAATATAAGGACTGGTTCCCAACAATTGGATTACATATTTTTGAAAACTTTCATTATTGGAAATTGTGTGTTTTTGGATTCCTGATGTCTGTGGAATAGAGCAACTAAATTTTTCCTAAATTTTTTAACCAAGCCAGAGGATTACAATCATCACTGATTATAGTATTTGCAGCACTGGAACAAGTTCAAGGGGAGGTTTCAGCGAGAGTCAAGAGTATTGCAGCATTGAAACTTTTATTTGATGTTACTATGGATAAGGTTACAAGAGGAAAAGCAAAGGACACAAAGGAGGAGCCTGTGGTGAAATCTAAGAGAAAGGATAAAGCACCAGTGGAGGAAGTACCTTCATTGGCATCACCATCACCATCACCTGAACCTTATGATCAGACCCAAATTATGGTTGAATTTGGCAAACTGTTTCAGAAATTTGAGAAGATGGAAGAGGCAAGAGTGAAGGATAAGAATGAAATGTTGAAAAAACAGGATAAGGTGGTCTCAACTGTTGTGGATTTTCCCCAAAAAATTGAATTAAGCTTGCAAAAAATAGAAGGAAATGTTAAGTTGATGCAAAATGAAGTGAAAAGTATGAAAGGTGAAATAAAAGAAACTCAAGAAGGTGTGAGGGAGAATAGGATGAAAATGGATGAGCATGAAAAAAGAATAGATGCTATGGAAGAATTGATGAGGAAGCAGAACATTGTGATACGTCATTTGATTGAAAGGACGCCAGACCAATTAAGAGATAGAGTTGTTCAATGGCTAAATAATTTGAAAATGGGAAAGGATTTCGTCCAGGAGGATATTGTAAGTGCATATAGAGTGGGCCCAAGAAGGGGAAAAGTTGTTCAAAGAAATGTTCTGGTAAAATTTGCAAATTGGGGTGACAAGCTTAGAGTAATGGCCTTTTTAAAACAAGCTAGGTCTGGCGCTCTGAAAATCGATGGCTCTGATGTTGAAGTTTATAATGATATTTCTATTAAGGAGCGAGCTTGGAGATATAAGATGAAACCGGTAACTAAATTGTTGATGAAAAAGGGCATAAGATATAATTGGAGATTCCCACAACAGTTGAGATTTTTTTATGAAAAAAAATTGCAGGTCATTGATACAGGGACTGATCCACTGGAGTATTTGAGTTTGCTTGATTTGGTTAAGGCGGGCTCAGAGGAGTGGGTAACTCTTAGAAAAGACTTGTTGGAATCAGGTGGCATAAGAAGAGATTATGAGGGTGCAGAAGTGGGTGGAGCCACAGGCGGAGGGCAACAGGGACGAGAAGAGGAGGAGCTATCACTGATTGTGGTGGAGGAAGAGATAAGCAAGGGATAGAGGGTAAAATGGTTATGAACTCTTATATGATACAAGTTTCCTTTAAATTGGCTTTATAATGGGGAGGATGCACTAGAGCATAACCTCCAAGTACATCTTGCATGTCCCCCCCTCCCCTCTTTGGAGAACGAAGGCGGCTTTTTTTTTGAAGAAAATGGGGAGGTTGGTTTTGTATGTTTTATGTTTTTTGTTTTTTTAAAAGTTGTTATGGGTTAAAGGTAGCATGCCTAATGGAGAGCTTGGAAGAGAGAGGATATGATGTTGAATTAAAATATGAGAAGTATTAAAGTATTAACGTGGAATGTAAAAGGTATAGGATCTGTTTTTAAGAGGAGGAGGTTAGAAACAGCTATGAGGAAAGATAGACCGGACATAGTCTTTCTACAGGAAACTCATCAGAAATCACAGGATACAAATAGAATCTTTTTAGGATGGATGGAACATTATGAAAAGGCATTTGGCACATCAAAAGCAAGAGGAGTTGCAGTTTTGATTTCTACTAGACTAGGATTCGAGATAATAAAAAGTATCCTGGACCCAGAAGGCAGATATTTGATAGTAAAAGGGAAAATAGACAATGAGGAAATAACCTTGGTGAATGTTTACGCCCAAAATGAATATCAAGCCAATTTTCTAGAAAAAATTTGTAAAATTGTGGAAATAGAAAAATCGGCAAAGATGATAGTGGCGGGTGATTTCAATTTAGTGAGATCAAATTTGGACTGTACAAATGTAACAAGGTGTGGGGTAGGCATCAAAGATAAAATTTTGGACAATTGGATGGCTGCATTAGGATTGAAAGATTCTTGGACAGAGATTAGGGGGCCTGAAAGGGGGTACTCTTATTTTTCACACATTCATAGCTCCTATTCTAGAATAGATTATATATTTGTATCTGAAAATTTGGTCAAAAATATTGAGGAGATTGAGATTGGAATTTTTAAGGAATCAGATCATGCTAAAGTGGTTTTGGATTTGAGGTTACAGAATGATGGTAGAAGAAGGAGGAATTGGAGGTACGATCCCAGTTTATTTAAAGATCAAAAGTATAAAGAACAAATTATAAAAAGTTGGATGGAAAGTTGGCAATGGAATGATAATGATGAGGTAAATTTTAACATGGTTTGGGATGCCATGAAGTTGGTTTTTAGAGGGGAATGTATAAAGTTAGCAAGTAATAGATACAAAAAATATAGGTTAATACAGGATAAAAGTGAAAAAGAAATAAAACAGCTACAGGAAGACCATTCAAAATATAAAGATAAGAAAATTTTCGTAAAACTGCAAAGACTGAAAGTAGAATTGGCCGGTAAAGAAATAGAAAAGGTTAAAAGAGATCTGATTTACTTAAATAGGGAGTATTTTGAATTTAGTAACAAAAATTCAAGATTATTGGCAAAAGCGGCAAAAGCTAAAAGAGAAAAAAGAGAAATGGGAGTTTTGGTTAATGATCAAGGGGTAAGGTGTAATAAGATAATAGATAAATGTAAAATTGTGAAGGAATTTTACCAAACTCTGTATGCAAAAAAAGAGATAGATGTGGAGAAGCTTAAAAAGATCTTAGAGAGACAAACAATGAGTGGAATAAAACAGGAACATCAGGATAAAATGGAAGAGCAGGTTTTGGAAAAGGAGGTAAAAGAGGTAATAGTGGGGTTGAAGTTAGGTAAAGCCCCAGGTGAGGATGGCTTGCCGGCTCATTTTTATAAGAAATTTAAAGATGTGGTGGTACCAAAGTTAGTGAAATTATATAATTACATATTAGATGGTGGGCAAATTCCGACATCATGCTATAGAACTACAATCGTTCTGTTGCCAAAATTGGGAAATAATTTGGAGAAGGTGGAATCGTACAGACCAATCTCTCTTATAAATCAAGATGCTAAGATCTTCACAGCTATATTGACAAATTGCCTAAATAAGTTTATGGGGGAATATATAAATGAAGATCAAGTGGTTTTTTTTAAAAGGGAGACAAATGGCAGATCTGACTAGAAGAGTATTAGATTTAATAGATTTAATAGAACCAAACGAGAGAAAAAGTGGGCTTAATATCTCTAGATATTTTTAAAGCATTTGATTCCCTACAATGGACTTTGATTAAGGAAATAATTAAAAGTTATGGATTTGGTGACAAATTTAGAAGAATAATTGACCTATTATATCAGAAAGGGACAGCCAGAATTAGAGTAAATGATGAGGTCACAGATGAGGTAAAGTTAGAAGCAGGCACCAGACAGGGCTGTCCTTTGTCTCCTATACTGTTTTTCATGGCAATGGAAATATTGGCAAAAATGATAAGAGAGGATGTAAAAATAGAAGGGATAATGGGTAATAAAATAAGCATGTATGCCGATGACACATTGATAATTGTTAAACATCCAGAGAGGGTTATGGATAGGATTAGAATACAATTTAAGGAGTTTGAGGATATCACGGGTTTGAAGATAAATTGGGATAAATCGGAAATGATGTTGTGTAATATGGGGGAAGGGGAAACGAGGAAGATAAAGGGATTGAGTAATATTCAAATTAAAGATAAACTGAAATATTTGGGGATACTTATATCAAATAGTATCGAAGAGTTTAAAAGACTGAATTATGATAGTTTAAAAACGGAGATTAAGATTAGAATACAAAAGTTGAAATTGTCATGGTTTGGGAGAATTGCACTCACTAAAATGATGTTGTTACCTAGAATTAACTTTTTATTTGATGCATTGACAATTCAATTGAAAGACAAGGAAATTAATGAGTTTCAAAAGTTGTTCAATAATTTTTGTAATGGAGGTAAAAAGTCTAGATTACCAAAAAAATTATGGTATTTACCTCAGAAAGAAGGTGGTTTAGGAATGCCGAATTTACTGGCATATTATCGTGCTTTTCAAATTAAGAACATAGTGAAGATCTTGACAAGAGAAAAAATGATATGGGAGGAGTTGGAGATGAAAGATTTTAGGAATATAGGCAAAAGGATCTTTTTGGGAGCAAAGGTAGGGAAGACAATCATTAATAACACAATGATGAAGGGAGTTATGAATATGTGGAAAAGATTGAAGAATGATTTGGCCCCAAATTTCTCCCCAATTTTGGAATTAGCAGATATGGCTTGTTTTACATTAAAAATAGACAAAGAAACAAAGGAAATATTGGGGGAAAATGATGTTTTCCTGGTGAAAGACTGGTTATGGATTTGTAGAATTGAAAGTAGGAAGAAAAAGCTGTTTGAACAGTTAAAATTGAATTGGTTTCAGATAATGCAGGTCAATAATTGGAATGGCAAATATGTAAGAGAACTAGATATAGATAGAGAAAGGACAGAGTTTGAAGAATTAGTATTAAAAATTAGGAAAGGTGATAGAAGCATTAAGGGCCTAGTAAGTAAACTCTATGCTTTAATAAATAGGGAGGGTGATCCACAGGAGGACTTGAAATTGAAGTGGGAACAGGATTTAAACATAAAGATAGAAAAAGATGCATGGAGAAATAAATGGAAAAAGAGGATAATGAGAACAATGTCAGTTAGAATTAAAGAGCACAATTATAAAATTGTGGAGATGGTATCTGACACTAGTGAGGTTACACCAGATTGATAACAAAAAGGACAATTTATGTTGGAGATGTAAAGATACTATAGGAACCTATGAACATATGTGGCGGGGCTGTAAAATGATAAAGGATTTTTGGGGTAGAATAGAAAAAGAGATTAATGAAATATTGGGTAAAAAGATCAAACTGGTGTCAGGTACCATTATGCTTACAGATGTGGATGGTACGAATTTAAACAAGGAGGAGAAAGAGTTATTAGAAATAATGTTAACAACAGGTAGACAATGTACTGCTAGACATTGGAAAAATGAGGTAATTATACAAATGGAGGAATGGTATAAAGAAATGTGGAATTTAGCATTGAATGATAAATTGTCATGGGAGATAAAAGAAAAAAGGGATAAGCTGAAAGTGAATAGATTTTGGAATATTTGGAAACCTTTTGTGGAACACTCTATTGTGGGGTCAGAAAGAAACAGACCTGTACCCGAACAAAGTAGTTTTTGCAGGTAAACAATGAGACATTCTGAGCTTTCCAGGGCAATGTAAATAAATCACAGGGTGTATTATATGTGTAATTTGGTTTTTGATGGTTGCACCAATGCTAAAATACTATTGAAGGGTGTAACAGGAATGGATTTAGTGGTAGCAATAAATAAAGACTTTTGGGAGCAATTTTGGAAGTAGGTTAGATGTTAACTACTAAACCAGTTTTTAATACTAATGTTTTCTTTCCTTTATGGATTGCTTTATTATAAAGATGAGTATAAAAATGTATTGGAGTAATTATCAAATATGTTGGTTATTTTTTGTTAAACATATGTATTTTTTATGATGTATTGTTATTGTATGTTTATACATTTTTTGAAAAATTTAATAATTTTTTTTAAAAAAATAAAGTTCTTTAAAAGAATTTTATAATAAAAACTGGACCATCAGGTGTTGTTGTTGTAACTTCCTAGTATTAACGTCAGGGTCCTCGAACTTCAGAAGGAAAAACAAACAGCAAAAAACTTGGGTGAAAGGCTTTTAAAAACTATTTAAAAGGAGTTAGACAAAACAAACCTTAAAGTATAAAACAAGAAATTGAAAACCTGGTAGCAGCAAAGAAGAAACAATGCTGCTGCACCCTTGTCCCACTGGAACTGGAAGTCAGAATAACTGTATTTTCTTATTTTCTGGCTAGGCCAATTAACACAACCTGGATTACATTTTTCTACTCTGTGGATTTCTCTCCTCCCACCTTGAACATGCTTAAAACAATGGTGTTTCCTTGTCTCTTCAATTCAAAGATAATAACAAAAACCATATTTCATCCTTTGTCCCACATCCTTTCTCTTAACCGATAAGACTCCACATTCAACTTCCATCATTCCTCCTTCCATTCTCATAGGCCCCATTTTAACTCACAAACCAATACCTCATTTCAATTCATTACACTAGCTATCTGGTTATTAAATGGCAAAATGTATTAAAGCCCAATATATTTGGAATGGACAAACTACAACCAAGCCACTCTGCATAACTAGCTTCTCTTCCCCACTAAATATGCAAGGAAGTTAGTGTCCGGGCTTTTATCTCCTTCTTCCAAAACTGTCTAATTACTTCATGTTGAAGAGAAAACATGACCCAATTTAACATTTTTTTTTACACCTGTCATTATATTCTATGATACTTGCTCATTTTGTATCAATATCCAAGCTATGTCCCCCCCCCACACAACCTAGCTACATGAATCGCTTCATGAGAATCTGGGATGGAAAAAGACATGTTTTATAGCAGGAATGCACAAAATGTGACCAAAATCCTACCCCTAGCACAGTGATGGCAACCTTTTAGAGACTGAGTGGCCAAACTGCAACCCAAAACCCACTTACTTATCGCAAAGTGCCAACACGGCAACAGGGGAGGGAGGAATTGCTCCCATTTGGCTGCTGGGCAGAGAGGCAGGGCAAACTCTGTACTGGGCGAGGGATGGAGGAAGTGCTACCTTTGGACTGCTGGGCAGAGGGGCAGGGTGAACTCTGTGCTTGGGCGACTGCATAGGTGCCCAAAGAGAGGGCTTTGAGTGCCACCTCTGGCACACATGCCATAGGTTCGCCATCACTGCTCTAGCATGTAAGTGGCCTTTCTCATCAAAGGATTCCAAAAGTTCTGTATCTCTGAATAAAGCTTGTTTTCTCCTGATACTGCATGGGGGCACATAAATGTATGGTATAATTATATCACACCACTGCTTGCATATTCAAGCAATGGACAAAACAAGATGAGGGATTATTGTTTTAGGCAACAGCTGTGTATCTGCCATGACATCTAATTCCAGGCTCATCTGGTCATGAAACATGCAGCAGCCCAGTGCTGAGAAATCCGCTGGTGTGCATACAAGTGTGAACCAGGCCTAGGCAATTAAAGAGAAAAAAGTCACAGCAATAAAAAGGAGTATGCAGTTGTTAACATATCATTTAAGCATTAACACTGTTGTCCTCCTTGTCCATGAATGTTCCACAGGAAATTCCCCTCTTCAGTGGCCAATCCCTCCAGAATGATAAAGTAATTCAAATTATTAGAGGAGATTATTTAAAAGCATATCATATTCATGTAACTTTAACTCTTTGGCTGTGTATGTCACGTTTGTTGTTACTGGCTGAAAATTAATAAATAGCACAGTTACTTGCCTTTTATGATTATTTAACTACAACAATGTCATAGAATAATATTGCTTGTATAATCATAGTTGGAAAGTTACTGGTAGTAAATAAAAAGTGGTTATCCACAATTGTTTTTCTGTTTCCTGAAAGTAACTAAAATAATAACTGTTTCAGTCACCTTAAAAAAAACACGATACAGTAAACCCTCACTAAACGAGCACCTCATAGAGCGATTAATTTACTTAATGACTGGAAATTATTAGGAAATAGCACCCTTGTGTGGCGACTAAAAATCACACAGTGACTGGAACTTTTCTCTCCCATGCTGCATTGTACCTGGGAGGGGAGTTTTTGAGTTTGCACACATCAGAAATTGTGGAAAAGGAGCTTTTTTTGAAGCAAATTTTGGAGTTCCATTACTGGATTTTTAAAGCAGTTTTGGATTTCTTGAGCAGTGCAAAGGTAGAAAGTATTTGATTTGACGTTTGTGGGGATCTGGGGGGTAGGAGGTTTTTTAAATGGAGTTTTGGGAGATTACTGTATTAAAATGGAGTGTGGTAGCCATTTTATGTTTGTACTTGGAGTGTGTTTAGTTTGAAATTTTGGAGGGGCATTTGTATATCTAGCATTTTTCCATTATGCGTTGTGGGGGTTCTATGCTGGTTTCTACATGTATTTATGCAATTAAAGTGCACTTTATAAAGAATTTTGAACATTAAAAAATGGTTTTGGGGCTTTTTCCTGATGTCTGGAATAGAATATTTGGTTTTCAATGCATTCCTATGGGAAAATGCATCTCACTTAAAGAGCAACTCGCTTAAAGAGCAATCCCGTGGAACGCATTACAAGCGACTGGCCTCTGGTACAAAACACCCTCTCTTCCTTTCTAAGTAAAAAATCTATGAATTGTCTTCTCAACAGTAAGAAAGGAGTGAGAGGCACAACCCTTCAACCATGCACCATAATTGCACAAGTAACCAGTTCTATTACAGTTATATCTCAAAATGAGTAGACATATTAGGTCACCCTTGCTCAAAAGCTAATCATATCCAACTCTAGGGTTCAGTGCTCATTTCCGTTTATAGCCAAAGAGTTTATAGTCTGCATTTGTAGATATTTTTGTGGACATGTGGCAGGCATGCCTAGACACCAAAGTGCACAGAACGCTGTTTACCTTCCCACCGAAGTGGTATCTATTTATCTACCTGCAATTTCTTATTTTCAGACTACTAGGTTGGCAGGAGCTGGGACAGGGACGGGGGCACATTCCATCATGCAGTACTTGGGTTTTGAACTGCTGACCTTCTGCCTCCAAGTCAGCATCTTAACCACTTGAGCCACTGCAGGCATTATTGCTGCACAAAAGTTCAGCAATGATCTTGTGCTGGTAGTGTAAAACAACATTCTATAAGGCAATACTAAAAATGGGGGAAGCCCAATATCTAACTTTTTAATTGAGCTTCAGCACCAAATTTGGCACAGTGTTTGAAACATTGACAACATCCAGATTCAAAAACAAGAGCAGCAGCAAAGATCAAGTTCAGTTGGTACCATGTTTCAGCAAAAAGAAAAAGGTTCCTCTTGAAGACGAGAAGAGGAAAGATTTGCATTCTCAGAATCTACAAAATCCAGCCTCTGAAACCTGAAGTCAAAACTACCTCTTTCCATACACATCTGCAATGAGTTCAAGGGCTAGTTCACTCATGAATGTGACTAATCATTAGGATGTATAACTTCTGTCAATTCCCACCTCAACCCAGTACAGTATTTGTGCACACCGTATTGTGTGCAGCAATATTGGGCCATTTCCTGGCTTTTTGAATGGTGGATACAGAAGTGCAATATTCCACATTCATAAAACCTAGAATCTCTTCTTAGGTTACAGACCAATGCAACTATATCTTTGTTAGGATAAATATGAGCCACAATTTACCTGTTTGTAATATCAATGGAAAACTCTGTGTATAACTCACAAGGGGCTGAAGTAGCTGCATTAGGGATAAAGTGACCAAATGCAGAAGTCCTGTACTTTTAAATATCCCTTGCAGGTTGCTGAAAAATGAAGAGCACCTGTGCCACAGAGTTTGTGGTACAGTTGAGAGGAAAGGTGGAAAACAGACAGAAAGAATTTGCTTGTACAGTATTTAATAATTTTAGGGTATCCCCTAAGCGGAGTTCCTCTAGCAAAAATCCTTTCAACGAAAAAAGCACCTTAGTGTATTTTTGACACATTAAAAAAAAGCGATTATTCACCTTCTCATGGTCGAATTTTTAACAAGACATGCCAGAAATGCCAATAGTTTTAAAGTTTAAATAAAGAAGAGCCCTTAATTAGCTTGTAAAAATAAAAAAAAGGCAAAATGTTCTTTTGAAATTTTATCCTACGATAAACCTCATTACTGAAGTTCTGTGGCATTTCTAGTATGTACAATATAAAGCACTGATTCTAAATGTGGAACTGAGGTATTTCTTGGATTTTTTATTGTTGTTCTTGTAGGGGGTGAATATTTATGTTAAGAGGACATCTAGTGGCACACTGTCATATATACATCTTAATGTAGAGGTGCTTTGATTAGAAACACACGTGTCGATTTAACATTTTTTTTGAAGTCTTACAGTATTTCTGGCAATCAGTACTACATCATCTGCAAAACTAAGATGGTTTATCTTAGGTTGAGGTTTTTATGATTTATTTCTATGGGGTTGTTTTTATGTTGGGTTTAGTTTAGTAATATTTGTTGTAAGCCACCCAGAGTCATCCCGGCGATGGGGCAGCGATACAAATCTAAGAAAATAAAATAAATAAATCTTCTCTCCATTCGATACCATCATCCCAGTTTAATCTTCACATGACTTTTTCTAGGCATGTGAAGAAAACCTTTGGTGAGATTGAATTTCTTTGCTTGAAACCTTTCTTCACCGGTATTCTTATCCCTTTTTTGAATAAGATGATGGTATTGGAGCAGTTGGAGTTTTGCTTCCTTAAGCAGTTTGATGTATTCAGCATTTACTCCCTGTTCACTGATTGCTTGCATAAGTGCATTTACTTCAATGCTGTTGAATACTTTTTTTTATAGTTGACAATGCTATCACATATTCTCTGCAATGTTCAATGTTAATAAGTTGGGTAAGAGTTAAGATGTGACTAGCTGTAGCTGTAACTACTTCTGAGCCCGGCTTGCTCTCTTCTTTGTTGTTTGTCTAACGTTCTTGAGAGTTGGTTTGTTATCATTTTTATGAATAACTTATAAATATTTGACACCAAACATATCGGCCTGTAGTTTTTAATGTCCCTGTGTTCTCCTTTTTTGTATAGTAGCACTGTAGTAGAATCTTTTCATCTCCAGGGATTTTCTCTCTCGTTTCAATATACTTACTAAAATGCTGTGCAAGGAATTCCTATAACTCAGCAGTTCTGAACCTTCGGCCTGTGGGCCAAATTGGCCCATACATATAATTAAATTTGGCCCGTGGTGAGAACCCAGGCACTTGTAGTACCACCCCCACCCACCCCACCCCACTCACCCACCCCACCACCTGATGTTGCAATACATCACTTGCAGTGGTGGCAGCTCTGTTGTTTTGAAATCTGTGTCAAAAGGAGAGGTCCCTTGCCACGTGGTGATGATGTCAGCCTTGGTGCATAGCACTGGGGGATTCTGGGAGATGAAGTCAAGGAACCTCTCCTTTTGGCATGGATTTCAAAACAACAGTGCAGCAAAAAAAATGTCAAAACGCTGTGTTCCAGCTCCACAAAGCTGTCTGCTGCCCTGGGGGACCAGCAAAAGCAGTCCAAAAACAGCAGGGAGAAAGCACCGCCACCGCTGCACACTGCCGATGATGACGAACATATAAGTCCAGGGACCAGACATGCCTCCTGCCCCTAGTAGGAAAACATTGAGAATGCCTTCTATAACTCATGGTTATCAGCCTTCAGAATTTCTGTTGTTATATTATCTTTTCCTGGGGCCTTGCCTGATGACGTCTGGTGGAGTGCATGTCTTATTCCGCTTGTTAAAACTGGGAGGATACAATGATGGTTCAGTCAGTAATGGCATGGTACCACGCCACTGGACACATGTCCGGGGCGTGGCTTTGCACCCTTCCCCCAGGAGAGGCAGACAGGGGGAGCATGCCCGGTGGTGTGCCCAGTCAGGGGAGGGGAGGAGTTATGCCTAAGTATCATGTGGGTCCTCCCCGACACCGGCCAGTCGAGTCAAGATAGTAGGCAAGTGAAAGCGTGGCTTGCCTACTGTGGTGGAGGAGACCCGGCGCCCACGTCGAGTCCTGGGCAGCATGGTCTGGTGCAGCGTAGAACCCCAATGATGGGAGAAGCACAACTAGACCCGACGACTCCAGGGAGTATTGGTGGAAGTGGGGACTGGGCCCAGGGGGTTGCTGGCTGGGGTGGCAGGCTCCCACCAGAGTCCCACCAGGGTTCCGGGGGGGAAGGTGGCCTCCCGGGGTCGGGGTAGTGCAGGTGGGTCTTGTGGCCCCAGCCACATGCTCACCACCCCAGGCTGCTGGCCCAACTTCTGGGGGGATCCAGGCCCCCTAAGGCCCAACACAACAGGCCTTGCTGTGGCTCCCCCTCCCCCTTGACCCCCGCACACGGATCCCAACAGGGCTCCAGTGGGGGCGGATTGAGGCCTACACGGGGGTGGTGGTGCAGGCGGCCCTCACGTCCCTTGCTGTACACCGTGGTGGCACAGGAGGCTGCCAGTCGGGGGGGGGGGTTAGCCCATCAGGCCAACCTGCCAAGAGCCTGCTTTCTAGGCCACTTCAGGCACAATTGAGGAGGCTTGCAGAGTCCCACCGGGGTTCTGGGGGGTGGCCCGCCAGGGTTGGGGTAGTGCAGGCGGGCCTCATGGCCCCAGCCACGTACTCACCACCCCGGGTCACTGGCCTAGCCGCAGCTGCAAGGCCTTGGTGCAAGGCTTTCTTAGGCAGGCCTCGTGGCCCCTACCATGTGCTCATCAACCCCAGGCCATGGGCCTAGTCCCACCCTCAAGGCTATAGTGTAAGCCCTCTATACAGGGCCCTGGGGGGGCACTTTTCCAACTCAGCCTGATGTGGTAGTGGCTCCCCCTTTTATGTCCCAGGCTCTGCGGGAGGGCAGAGGTGGGAGGCACCTGGGCAAGCCTCCCATTACTCAATGGGTCCCAGGACCATTTTGCCTGGTGCAAAAGGGGCTGGCAGC
Organism: Bradypodion ventrale; assembly: GCA_035047345.1. Lineage (NCBI taxonomy): Eukaryota > Metazoa > Chordata > Lepidosauria > Squamata > Chamaeleonidae > Bradypodion > Bradypodion ventrale. The sequence goes on from JAWDJE010000006.1 coordinate 53,061,166, forward strand.
CATCTTGTGACTGCAGCAGTGGCCATTTCCTGTGGATTCCTGGGAGGGGCAGATATCGGAGCAACTCACGTCAGGAAACACCCCAACCCACATAGCCCATGGATGGGGCCAAAGAAGGGGATGGGGGCCAGAATGGCAAGTGCCCAGCCAGGAAGCGCCCTCATCCACAGTCGCAGCCATCCTCCACAGCCCCGGCGGGGCTGGACAATGTTCCAAACCCCAGGACCATGGCGGAAAGCATAGCAGCCTTGGAAAAGGCTGCAGGCGTGACACCGCCCCAGGGTGGCCCGGACATTCCTTGCCATTCAGGCAGGGAGTCCAGTGACTGCAGGGACACCAATTGGATGGACATGGCGCTGGCCCTCCAGCGCCGATTGGAGGCCGGGCAGAACAGCACCCAGACCTCTGTTTCCTTTTCAGCACAGGGGAAGGAGAATACGGGGCTGCCAGAGGCGGCTGGCCCTGGCAGTGTGGCGTCGGGGCTGCAGCTTCCGGATAGGTTCGGGCCGGCTGGAGCTTGCCCAGGGGCGACATCCACACTGCCTCAGGACACCGGGGTGACCAGGGGCAATCCTTCTCAGTCTGGTGAGTCATCCACCACACAGGACACTGGCAGCATGCTGGGAGGGGGACCCAGTTCAAATCCTGGGTTGATGGCTCAGGGCAGTGCTGGGGGGTCTTCAGTGATGCCACACTACTCATGGGGCTTTCCCTGTCGCTGCGACTTTGTATGAGGCATTGGGGGTTTTCCCAGGTTACATTGTGCCTAGGCAGTATAAAAGGCAGAATGCATGTGTGCATTGCTCTTGTGGGTTTTGCACAAGGCAAAGAGTGTTTAGGAATGGTTTTGAGTGCGATTTTGGATTTTTTGAATTTTTTCGTCAGAATTTTTAGAAGCATTCCTGGGATTTTTGCAGCATTCTTCAGGTTCTTGGACAATCAGGGTTGTTTGACATGTTTTTGTAATGTATTTAGCCTTTAGACAATGATTTCTTAAAATTATGTCAGTTTCCTGTCTGTTTCCTTGACTTTGCCCTGAAGTCTGTGCTGATACAGTACAATGTATCTCTATGGAAACAACATTGTATGAGGCATCGCGGCAAGGATTTGGATGTTGTATGAGGCATCACGACTAGGGTTTTACATGCCTCATACAAAGTCCATATCCGTATAAATTACAAACTTGTGGAACCAAGTTTGGACATTGTATGAGGTATCACTGTATTGTTCTGGTGTGACAACCTGGTGGTGGTGCACATCATGAACTCTATGACATCCAAATCCCCCAGGGTCATGCAGCTGGTACGGGCCTTCGTATTGCGTTGCCTGCAGTTTGATATTCTGTTCCGGGTGCGGACAATTCGGTCCCTGACACCCTGCCCCACCAATAGATGGCCCAGTTCAGACATCTGGCTCCGGGGGAGGGGGGAACCTGCCCAATATGCTACCAGATCGCATCTGGAGCCTTGGTGGGTAGAGGTCGACCGGGCTATTGGGTTCTCATTAGCACCCAGGACGAGGACTCTTTACGCATTGGCCCTCAAGGAGTTTACAGCTTTCCGCAACAATGCAGGGCTGAGGGAGGAATGGCCCATACTGGTCGAGCAGGTACTGCAATTCATCGTCAGTCTGCAAGCCAGGGGGCTGGTCCCAGGACAACTAGGGGTCGATTAGCCGTCGACATTCTAGGCCAGGGAGTGGGGGGGTCCCGGATACCCTAAATGACTTCAGGATTCGCAAGGCCTTGGAAGGATGGTCGTGGGAGTGCAGCCACATCTCAGATGACAGGGCGCCAATTTCCCCAGCAGTATTGGCATGCCTAACGCAGACGTGGAAGCACATCTGCAAATCCCCTTACGAGGTGTCCCTCTTCAGAGTAGCCTCCCTGTTCGCCTTTTTCGGTGCCTTCAGGATCAGTGAACTGGTGGCTGCCTCCAAGCAGGACATTTTGGGCAGGGCCCTTGTATGCAATTGATGTCAGGGAAAACAGGGGTATTTTCTTCGTCAGGATCAGGTCTTCAAAAACTGACCAGATGGGCAGGGGTGGTGGAGCTTGCCTTGGGCACATGCTCATGGCAGGAACTTTGCCTGGTTAGGGCACTATCCACCTACCTGCGGGAGCGGACAGGGGCCCTTGCTCCGGCACGCGGATGGCTCACCATTAACTAGATACCAATTCTGGTCAGTCACCAGTGCCGCACTGGAGGCATTAGGTCTGAGGGTTGTGCGTTTCTGCTCCCATTCATTTCACATTGGGGCGGCAGCCACCGCTGCCACCCTTGGCTACTCAACCGATGACATTAAAAGGATGGGACGTTGGACCTCTGGCAAGTTCAAGTTGTATATTCACCCCTTGTCGTAATAAAGTGTAGGCGCCCTCCCGTTTCTCTCTCGTTGCAGGTCACACTTTAGAAGGACGGAGGGCGCGAGTCCTATTGGTGGGTCACAGTTTCATGTATTGGGCGGCCCGACATGCACCTGCTCTTCCAGGGAGCACCAACTCGGGCCTGAGCATGGTGGCCAAATTGGAATGGAGGGGATAAAGGGACATGACCTGGAGGGAGCTCATCCCCTGTATTTACTCTAACCCCACATGTCCACCTCCGGACATTGTGCTGGTGCATCTGGAGGGCAATGATTTAGGTAGGCTCAAAGGCATTGCCATCAGTCTGGCCATCTGGCAGGACCTGATGGCAGTCAGGTGTCGCTGTCATTCTGCTGGGTGGTGGGCAGAGTGTGACCCATGCATCATTGACAAGGCCAGGAAGGGTCTGAATAAGGTAGGGGCCCAGTTCTTTGGAGAAGGTGACACCATGGTGAAACACCTGGAAATTCGGGTTGATTGTGCCGGCTTGTACCAGGCGGATGGTGTCCACCTCACAGCTTTGGGCCTTGATATGTTCCTGCATGGCCTGTGGAGGGACATCCAGGCCGAGCTTGTCGGTCTGGTGGGGGCAAGGGGTGTATTTCGATAACCCCTTGCTGTGGCGGGTAGCAAGCAGTTGAACGGTAGTTGAAGGCCTAGAATTATTCGGGGACTGCGCTGGGCGGGTCAGCCGACCAGAGCTTGGAATGCTGTACTTCCATTTCCGGGTCGGCGGGCATGCACAGTGATTGGTGACCATGATGTTGGCCTACAGCCTTGAGGCTTGAGAACAGCACTGGGCATTATACCCGAATGGTGAACCGAGATGAGGACTGTTTAAGAACCGGACAATCCCGGTAAACCAGTAAGTCACCAAATTGTGAGTAGAGAAGGTAAAGTGGATCTTTCATTTTAAACTTTAGCCTTTTGCTTGCATCTTTGAAAGTGACAAAAATTAAGCAATGTTAGATTTTGTAGAGTTCAACTATTGTATCTCCTTTTCTAACAGAAACAGAAAATGTTTAAAAGTAAACGTCATGCATTTGTAATTATTGTCTGAGCAGACTATATTTTTAAATTTAATATAGCAACATTGATGATTTCAAGAGTGATTTACAGTTTGAACACTGGGATGCCTCATCTCAACAATTTGGATTACAATCATTCCAGCACAACTAGACCACAGGCTGTCTTTGGGTAATTCTACAAACAACTTCAGTGAATACATTTTATGTTCCTAAAAACACAAAGTGACTATAGGACCTGTAAAGTTAAAAAAAAATCAAGTTTGGGTGTCATCTGTACTGACCACCAAAACAATATACAAAAGCAAGATTTTGAGTTCTCTAAAATTCTTCCTAGGCAGGGCATGGAAGAATGTCTTGCAATAGGTGAAAAAACTATAAAGAAAACAACTATTCTTGAATCAATATTAAAACCATAGGATCTGAAGACAGACTAAAATCTGAGCTGGCACCACAAGAATCTGCCTGAGGTATGTGGGTATAAGATTTTATCTCTAGGTATATAGAATAATTTCTTCTCAAAAATGCTGTCAGTAATTCTTCCAGTCTTTCGCTATTGCCTTTCAATTAAGACACATGGTTTCTGTGCTGGTTGGGAGAAAAAGCACTGAATAGGTCTGACTCATAGGTCAGGGTGCTTTAAAAGGGGGGGGGGGCTGTATATGTTTCAATCCACTTTCTCCAAATCTTTATCCCCCCTAAACAAAATGTGTGTTTGTTTTTTCTCCATTGCTTCCAAAACTTCTAGAAAGCATATCCCTGTAGTCCCAACTGGCAGAATCACATGTAAAACTCCATATTTTCTTTCAATAGAACATAACCAGTATTTACTATAGTATAAAATAAACAGTGGTTTACATACTAGGAAGATTTCGTATAACGTGGCTTGGCAAGTCGAACTTTGCTGTGGATAATTACATCTACATTCGGGTTGTCTAGGTCTTCAACATTCTCCGCACCAACACAGCCTCTGTTTCGGTGAAGAGGGGGGAGACAAAAGGCATCTATATATAATTTATAAGACAGCTGGCTGAGGCCACTGAAGCAAACTCCCAGTTTTTCGTTATTTATTAAAAAGGTGCAGAAGAATAGGCACGGAAGAATTGTACGGTGTGCAGTCCTGTCCCAGGATGAAAAAGAAAGCAAGAGTATGTGTGGCAAAAATGGATAGCAACATTTTGCCACATATATGAACAGATTTGACAAAACTGAAAATAACCCCAAAAATGGAATTTTCATTGCCTCCATTGTTCATTTTTCTTTTTAATGCTCAACCAGGAAAAACTGTGACAACTTATATCAGGCCAGCCTAACCCATGACCTGCTGTGTTGAACGTACCCCATTTTGTGTTGTGACCTGGCATGTGCATGACAGTTTCCCACTCAAGGCCAGCAGAAAAAACAGGTAGTTTATCAAACCACTAGTAAATCTAGCAAGCCTAGAGCAAATAAATGCAGGCACTCACACATTTTAGATGACCTTGGGAGCCAGATAGTGGCTGAAATCTTGCAGCGCAGCTCTGCATCCACAGCAGCAATAGCAGCAGCAGCAAAAAAACAAAACAAAAAACAACAACTAATAAAAGACAGACTGCTCCTAATTAAAGATGATTTGGAGATGTCTCAGCATCTCTATTCCAATTAGATGCCCTCTCTGAAGGCAGATGTATCTGTCCAACATTATCTACAATGAAAAATGATATAAACAATTAACTTCCTGTAATATCCCAGTCCTCAATTAGGAACCCTTTTATTCCTTTGTTTTCCAGTGGTGAAATTGTTTTCTTAGCTGTTTTTCTCTTTCTGTTGTTTTTAAATATATTGGTGAGAAGTATCTGGTTTGGACAATCACTATCATACATCTTATTGGAATCAATGGGACTTGCTTCTCAAAACTAAGTTCCACTAGTTTCAATGGGTGTAATCTTAATATAATTAACTCTGGATTCATCCCTATGTTTTTAAATATTGAAGTCCATATAAGAACAAAAGAAGGGCAGTATTGTATTATACTATCTGATATGATAGTACTCTTCAAATGTATGAAAGGTTATTATACAGAGGAGGGAAGGGTCTGTTCTCAATCATTCCAGAGTAAAAGGTCACCCTTGCTCAAAAGCCAGTCGTACCCAACTCTAGGGTATGTTACTCATCTCAGTTTACAGCTAAAGAGCCAGCATGGTCTGCGTCTGCAGACATTTCCATGGTCACGTGGCAGGCATGACTCAACACTGGAGTGCACGGAATGCTGTCTACCTTCCCACTGAAGTGGTACCTAATTATCTACTTGCAATTTCTTGCTTTCGAACTGCTAGGTTGACAGGAGCTGGAGCAGAGATGGGAGCTCATTCAGTTGTGAAACACTCAGGTTTTAAATTGCTGACCTGCCGACCTTCCAGTCATCAAGTTCAGCATCTTAACCAATAAGCCACCGCAGTCTCCTTTCCAGAGTGCAGGACACCTAAGTGCATTCAAGTTACAGGTACTCAGATTTCAGTTGAATAACAGGAAAAACCTCCTAATTGTTAGAGTACAGTAAAACCCCGAGTTACGACAGAGATCCGTTCCAACAGCCTCCATTGTAACCCGGGGTTTTACTGTATATGACAATGGAACCAATTACTACTGGAGGCACTCAACGTAAGCCATCTATGAGAAATACTTTGATTTGGATTTCTGCATAGAGTAGGGGGTTGGATTCGGTGGCGTAATAGGCACCTTTCAACTCCATTACTCTATAAGTCTATGTTTTATCCAGTATCCCACTTGCCATAATGCCCAATCAGCAGCATCTAAGAAAGCCACAAATAAATTTCCCCCCAAATCAACAAGGTCTTTTTTTGGGGGTAGAGAGGTCCATCTGAGATCCACAAGTATATTTTAAATTAAGCACTTGTGACTTCTGCAGTCTTGATGGCTTCCCACCTCTGACGTATGTATACACACCAAAGTTAGTGGATCAAAATATACTGGGTGGTTTTGGCATTTCTAACATATAAAATTTCCTGGTTAAAGTTTAAAAAAAAAGCTAGTATGATGCAATTCAGGCTTCTTTCACTTACGTGTATAAAGGGAGTTGCTCAGTTCGAGAACTTGGGCTAACACTGTTAAGGTTGAAACAGAAAATGGATTAGTTAAACCATTCACTACAAACTTAAGATCACTATATGGTGTGATAATGCAAATTATGTACATCAAACAAAATGCAATACAATTCAAGCAATTACTAATTGCTTATTTTTCTTAGAGTAAATAAAAGACATAGGCCAAAACCATCCTCTTTGGAACCATGCTGACAATAAGGGGCCTTTAAGTTTTCCCATATCATGGTTCCAATCCATCTATTAATGGTATTGTGGAGAAAACATCAATATCACTTTTGATCCAAAATCCACAAATGGGGGGATTACAGCAAGACCTGAACATACCTGATGGGGGGGGGGGGAATGCAAATAAAAGATCTAGAATGACAGATTATAAAATGTCACAAAGTCATAAGATTGACTGTATTAAATCAGAGCTCATATAACTCAGTACCCTGTTTGTAAGAGTGGCAGGACCAGTACCTCTCCAGGCACAGGAGTCAGGCATAAAGGAAACAGATGCAATAATGATCAAGGGATGGGCAAAGCAGCAACATTGCAGGCCCTGAGATTGTTTTTGAAGCTCCCAAACCTCTCCAACCTACCCTTCCCATTCTTGGGACACACAAAAAGATGAATTACAGCTCTAGGAGTGACCACTCACCATTCAAATATTTCACACACCATTTAAACCCCTCAAATATGAATATTTTTGCAATTGGACATTTAGCAATTCCTAGCACCATTTCATGATCCGCAAGGCTTTCAAAAGACAACAGGTATAAAGGGAGTCCAAGGCCCACCAAAATTGCCTATCCCTGTGTAACAGATGAACAATGTGGTTTTTTGCTTTTATTTTTATAGGTGATCATTCTGATGTTAATACTCTTTTCAGCTTACATTTTATGTATTCATGAGTTTTCTATGCAAGAAATATATTTGGTACAGAAGTTGATGTATTTCTAGGGTTCCTTATTCTAAGGAGAAATATGGAAGTACATTGGCATTGTCCTAGTTCAGGAATAGAAAACTGTGGTCCATGGGCTGAATTTCATCTATCTAGGCCATAAAGTCATTAGACAAGATCTATTTTCCCCTCCTGAAAGTCTCATTTCTAGGAGCAAGAAGTAGCAGAAGATCTCCTGACTGATCTGCATAAAGCAGGAGTTCTCAGCCTTTTAAATCTGGGGGCCAACTCACACACCCTCAGACAGCTTTGGGTGCCAGATGGCCATTTTGCCCTCCCTCCACCACATGACACTTCCCGGTGTGGTGGAGGTGGTGGGGGCCACATGAAATGGCTCTGGGGGCCGTAGGTTGAGAATCCCTGGCATAAAGCAACCCCTTTCCAGACTGCAGTTTAGCCTCGCTTCCTCCTTATATTTCCCTGATCAGTGAAGTTGACTCTGACCATAGCAGGCTCCCGGAAGAACAATTTCTTGAGATGCTGTTTAAGAGGGCTTTGACTGTGCTTTTGTTTCCCATTTGATGATGGTAATTGATGGATGAAGGTGTCCCCATACCTGATATTGGCACCAATGTATCACAATCAATGAGGCTATCTGTTAAGAGAAGACTATTGCTAACATAAATGACAATGCATTTTAAAAATTAAAGTGCTTTATTAAAGTTGGTTTTATTTGGTGGGTTGTTTTTTTGTGTGCGTGTGTGCACTGAATATTTCTTCAGCAATACATTAAATTAGTATCAGCTAGGGAAGAGATGGTGTAGGAAAGACAGCCTGTTGTCACGGCAACAAGAGTGGCAGCTATTGACTTGAGCAATTAGTAATAAAACTAACTAGCTATGTGAATAAACAAATATATGGTTGCTTTATTTCATCCTTGTAAACCTTTTGTGAAACAGTAAGTAGAGGAAAATTGCTAAGATGGTTTGTTCAGTCTTTAAAAGAGCATAAATATAGAAAAGGGGAAACAGAGACATCTAATTACCTTTCTAATGTGAATGATGACACTTTGTTGACTGAAGATACAACAAGATGTGTGTGTGTGTGAGAGAGAGAAGATGAGAAAGGATAATATACAAAGGTGTTGGATCGGGCCCGATGCAGGCCGGAAGGTCCCAGAGGAGACTGGTCAAGTAAAACACGCGAGGCAAGATGGAGCAAAGACCAGCGTTTATTGATCAGAAGGCACTTAACTTTATACTCTGCCTAGCTCGACCGCGTGCATACGTTGCGCGTAGCCGTTACACAGGAAAGCTGCAAGTCTGCACTTTAATTTACACAAATTACTCATTAGGGGTGACTTCATCAGGGGAAGTTCCTTATCTATCTAATTTACTACCAGGGGGACATGCATTGTCTATGCTATCGGGAGTAAACATCTGCCTAAATTGACTCTTCAGCTCAGAGTCTCCGCGGAGACAGTATTAGCCATTACATGTTTATCGAGATCACCACCCGGTGATCTTTTGCCTTCTGCTGACCAAACTGCCTGTTGGGTCAGCGATTGGTGAATTAAACTCTTATTAATTCGCGCCTCAATGTCTGTCCCTTCGGAACCAAAGCTCGAAGGAGCCTTCTCCCAAACCGTGGTTCTGTCAGGGACAGTATGCCAATTATGTGTGCGGAACCCATAAGGTGCAAACAATGAAATGCAAAAGAAGAAAACAGAATGTGAGAAAAGAATGTAATGGTAATAAATGAGCGATCTCTCCCACTGAAAAAACTCCTCTATTTTATTGTTGTGTAATTGACTTAGAAGGAGAGAAGGGATTGCTGAAGTGGGTGAAAATTAGTATTTTAAAATGCAGGCACCTGTTTCCTTTGGTCCAGAATTTAAAATAGGTCAAACTAGAAAGATCTATTAAAGTGACAGAGCAGGTTTTTACTTTCTGTCAGGACTTGTAAGGTTTTTAGAACAGTTACGTAAATTTAAATAACAATTAATAATTAATGTAAATATAAAACATTGCCAATCACTGCTTGAGACTCAGCCATTACTTGGAGCTACTCCTTGAGGCATCTCTCCTGATGGAAGAATACTCTGTAGATGCAATTGTAGAGATTGAGAAGGAGGGCACTGGGGAAATGCTTTAGAGCAGTGGTGGCGAACTTATGGTACGCATGCCAGAGAGGGTACTCCAAGCTCTCTCTGTTGACTAGCATGCCATCACTTCCTTCCTCCCCCCAGCACAGAGTTTGCCCCACCCCTCTGCCCAGCAGCCCAATGGGAGCACTTCCTCCTTCTCCCTAGCACAGAGTTTGCCCTGCCTCTCTGTTTGGGCACTCAGTTTCTAGAAGATTTGCCATCACTGCTTTAGAGCAGGGGTCGTCAAACTATGGCCAGCAGACTGTATTTGGCCCATGGCATCAAATAATCCAGCTCTCGCCTTCGCTGTGGCTCCTGCCGCTGCAGCAGATCATGGGCCCCTTGCTGCCCCCTACTGCCCTTTGGCCACTGGCTTGGTGGCAAAAGAGGCAGTGGTGATGCAAGGACCTCTCTGCTACCCACCTTGGCAGGGGGCCAGGCCTGGTGTTGTCGGCTGCCAGAAGCAGCCTTGCCACCTCCATTTGCCTCAGGCTGCCGCAGCCTACCCATAGAGGTCTCTTTGGGGCAACAGAGGCAGAGGGGCCCCATTATCCGCAGGGCCCAGCCACCAACCTTGCTGCCTCCCTCAGCCACCGGCTTGGCCCTGCCAGCCCCCAGCGAAGACCTCACCCCTCTCATGGCCGGGCCTGACAGCAGCGATGAAAATAACAAGTTGGTGGGTAGATCGACATCCACCAAGGCCAAGTCACCGAGAACAAGTATCTGCTCGAGCTTATGGCCGAGAAGGACAGCCTGGACCCTCCTTCATCCACACCATGCATCTCCTCCAGGATAGTAAGTAGAGAAGCGCACCGGAGGGGGGGGAGCTTTTGTTTTGTTTACTCTCTGATATGCTAAAATGAAGCCACCTTTGGGGAGTTCATTCTGCAGTTCCTTTCACCTGACCTAGTGTGTGAAAGAGTAGCCGACAACACAAGGTGGCCATTATTAGGGAGAGTGTTTGTGTGTGTGTATGTGTGTGTGTATATGTGTGTGTGTGTGAGAGAGAGAGAGAGTCTGTGTGTGTAAGAGAGTGTGTGTTTTTGTTTGCGGGTGTGCGAGAGAGAGAGAGAGAGAGAAATACCTGTCAAGTCTCCCGTATTAGCCGGGATTTCCCGTAATTCAGCACCGTTTTCTACTTTCCTGCCCAGACCCGCCTCCATCCCGTAATTTGATGGCAGGCGAAAGTAGTTACTGCACATACCCTTCTGCGCAGAACCCTTCTGTGCATGCACAGAACCCTTCTACACATGCACAGAAGGGTTCTGCGCATGCGTAGAAGGGTTCTGCACAGCCTTCTGCGCAGGTCCTGTATTGTCCAGAGACGTGCTTGACAGGTGTATGTGTGTGTGTGAGAGAGAGAAAGAGACAGAGAGTTTTGTCAGGGGAGAATTTATGCTTTGGTTTTAGCCTCATCCAAATGGAGATTTCAATCCATGGGATATCCCTTTCTCACATACCAGAGAGATTGGAATGTGTAAACATGATGGCCTCGTGGGTTGGAAGGAATGGAGCCTAATGTATGATGGACAAGTTATGCTGTATGGTCATTGGCTGGATTCCTTTGGGGGAATGGCAAGGGGGTGGATCATGTGTAAGAAGATAAAACCTGGAAGGTGGGGGCCAAGAGTCTCTCTCGATCAAAGGCTCTGAGCTAAGGGTGAACTGCAAGCATGTAGTTTTTAAAGCCAGAAAGGGGGGCACTGAGCTTTCCCCATATAGCAGCTTTTTTATTTTGATGTGCTTTCTGAACTTTTAATAAACTTTCTTCTGTAACTTACTTTGATTACAATATATTTTTAAAATACCTGAAGAGGCCTGGAGTGTTTACTTGGCTCTACACTACCTTATCTACACTAATCTAATTCCCTGCATTGCTTAGCTATGAGGCAGCAGCTCAGAAACAGGGAAGCAACCAGTGGTGGGCAAGAAGACCTACTTGTGAGTAAACTCCTTTCCTGACAAGAGAGAGAGAGAGTGCGCATGTGTGTTCTTCTGTGTCTGAGGGACCATGAACCAGCTTCCGCCTCCAGTGGCAGTGGCTCCTCAGCAGTCTGAGGCACAGTGATCTGGCCCCCTAGCTTAAAAACCCCTGCATTAGAGGAACCCTAGGAAGGCTAGTAAGTAGAAGTAGAACTAGCAGAATAACACAAACCCACGGGTGACTGGGTTTATATTGCATATACAAAGAAGATCTCTGGGGTCATCATACAACTGAGAGTACACTCAGAAGAGACTGAGAGACAACTAAATCCTAAGCCTCTTTCTAACTTCATTTCTTCTTCCTCTTTGCTTCCTCTTTGCAGGTGTCAAGGAAGATACTATTTTTTTGCTCTGGCACTTCTAGCAGCCTAAGGTCATTTACTGGGGGAAAGGGAATATTACAAATGGAGGTAACAGCAGCAGGAAGCACAAAGTGGAGGAACTGGCTATAATCCAACAAGAACAGTGGAGAAAAAAGAAAAGAGCTGAAAGAAAATGCCCAACTGAGGGACAATGATCTGCCAGTCAGAACTGGGACTGCCACTGCTTCTCTCATTGGGAGCACATAAACTCTCCTTGTTGTGGACAGAGAGGAATGGACACCAGGAATGGATCTGTTGTGAATGAAAGTAAAAGACACTGAACTGAGGATGGTAACTAAAGGACTCTTGAACTATAAAAGACACTTAAAGAAAGTGAAAGGAATTATCCCAAAAGAAGCTCCTTCCATGCCTGTTTCAATAAATCCTGTTGTTGAAGTATCTGTAACGTCTTCTGTGGAACTGAGGATGGAAGAAAGAACAGCCCTGCTGTGGCTGACAGGGCTGACAATGAGGAACAAACAAATAAGGGACCTTTGGATTGAAAAAGATTCCTAGCCTCACTTTTAGACTAGCTGAAATACTGCTGCCAATGATTATGCTGTGTAGAAGTATATAACCAGAATAGAAGTCTTCTTCCTCTTTCATGTCCATATCAAACTGTAAACTGTCAAAGTGAAGCCAACTTCTTGGCTTTGTCATTGGCCAAACCTATATCCTCATTGGTACACATTACCAGTAGTAATTGGCAGACCAGCAAATGAGCCAAATTCTGTATCTCTCCACATTAACACAGCATATTGTTGTTCGCCAGCAGCCACTTGAGCATGCTGATCTTACATTTAGGGACTCTGACCCTCAACCTATTCAGGTTCCTCCAAATGACACAGGGGAGGTTGAGTTCCTCAGCCATGTTCTCCTTTAATGTTATTCCTTGTTCAGTGAGCTGCTTCCTCCATCTTCTAATTTGATTTTATTCTTGTGTACCCTCAAGAATGTTTGTTCTTGCCATAAAGCACTGTAATGGAATTGAAATGGGGTCTTGGCTTGCGAGTTAAAATGGATTCTGTTGTTCACTTTCCTTCCTAAAAGGGAGTCAATTCCTGAGAAACCAGAGGCTTCAAATTTGGCCATGCATTTAGAGCGATGTTTGTCCTTGTCCAGGTTTCTTACACTAGTATATGTCAGGGCAGGATTTGTGCCCTGATTCAGCCTCTTTCCAAGATGATTTCCATGCTTGGGAAGACCTTTAGCACATACCTTAGAGGGATTGGAATTTGAAAACATGCTAGCCTCATGGGTTGGAAGAAATGAAACCTAATGTATGATGGACATGTTATACTATGTGGTCATTAGCTGGATTCCTTTAGGGGAATGGCAAGGGAGTTGACCGGGTGTGAGGAGATAAAACCCGGAAGGAGGAGCCAAGATGCTCTCTTGATTGGATGCTTCTCTCTGAGGGTGAGCTGTGAATTGAAACAACATGTAGGAGCTTAAGCCAGAAGGGGAGGCCCTGGGCTTACCCAGTTAGAGAAGCTCTCTTTGCTGTGGTATGCTTTCTTAACTTTTGATAAACTTTCTTCTGTAACTTACTCAGATTACAATATACTTTTGAACTACCTGAAGATAATTGGAGTGTTTACTTGGCTATATACTACCTTATTTACATTAAGTTAATATCCTTGGTTGCTTAGCTAGGAGGGCGGCAGCTCAGAAGCAGGAACCAACCACTTGTGGGCAGGCAGTCCTACTTGTGAGGAAATTTGTTTCCTGACAGTATGATGTCAAATTGAGAGAGGAGATTTAGGGTGTCTGCTTCCCTGTGGCGGTGTCATCCTGCAACAATGAGGGAGAGGATTTTCATCCTATGCTGGTCGGTGGGCTATCAGTTGGTGAGTAGGCCTGTGGCAGCTGAGATATGGACACACTCGGTCTGTGCCGGTTCCCTTGAGATCCACCCCTGGGCCGAGTCTTGTGGCATGTCAGAGTTGATGTAATAGGGACCAAATGGTGAAAAACAATGGAGGAAGAATATGAAACCGTTTGTGGAAAACTTGGATAGTAATAAAGAGTAAACAGTCTGTTTTTAAATATAATCTTCTTTTATGTGTAAATATCTTATTTCAATAAAGCTTGTAATAATGTTCTTTAAACTTGTAGTATTGTACTTTAAATCTAAAATGAAATGGTGTCAAACAAAGATATCCTTATAATTCAGGTGAGTATACTGACGAAGTGATCTCAAAAATACAGTTCGAAGCCTGTGTCGGCTAACAATGTGCTTTTCTGAACCACAGTTCTTTCCTCAGGAATCAATTCTCAAAGGAGATCCTAACGTAAATATTAGTTTATTATGCGTCCATCGCCTCTTAACTGAAATTTATCTCGGCTGTTCTGACCCCAGAATCTTTAGAAGTTACACAGGTTATCAAAATTACTCATTTGTTTTCATGTTAGAGATTACTCTGGGTTGAAAGAATTTTTGCAGGGGACACCCAAATGAGGCTCCTTTCATGTCCCCCATCATGAAGCTCTCGGGGATCAAACCCGTGTTTCTGGTCTCCAAGCCTAGTGCCTTAACAAACAAAGAGATCCATGCAATCTTCATACAATACAAATGTAGAGGCAAAGCAATACTTTTATTGGATCACTGAAGAATCAAACATTTCAAGATCACTTATTTGGAAATGCACCATTTTTTGAGTGAATAGAGCAGGGAAATTAAAAATGAGCATTGCAAACCTTAATGGCAGGTGTTTGTGCCAGGCCTTATTTCTTAGATGTGAATTAGAAAACAGCTGAATTCCCCCTCCTAGCAATAAGCCAATTAAGTTTTAGGTATTTTCTTTTTTTAAAAAAAGTTTGTGTGGAGGTGTGTGTGTGTGTGTGTGTGTGTTCCCTATACTATGTCATGCAGAGGGTTCTGTAGCCTACTGCATAGGTGAACTGACAATCTTCCAGGCTTTCAGGAACTACAATTTGTTTTATTTCAAGAAAATGAAGGACTTGAAGTAATGTTTTATGGCCACAGAACATGTACTTTGCACACCCTTGCTTTCTACCAGTATAGAGAGAATGAGAAATTAATATGAAGAACATGACCTCTTAATACAAGAAAGCTAATACAATCTATTACACATTATTGCATCCTGGTTGATTGGAATTCATGGCTAAAATGTAGTGATTGGAGGGTACAGTGTTACCTCATACAACGTCCAAACTTGGTTCCACAAGTTTGGACTTTATACGGATTTGGACTTTGTATGAGGCATGCAAAATCCTAGCTGCGATAACTCATACAACATCCAAATCCTTGCTGCGATGCCTCGTACAACGTCATTTCCAGAGAGATACATTGTACTGTAACAGCAGAGACTTCAGGGCAAAGTCAAGGAAACAGAAAGGAAACTGACAGAACTTTAAGAAATCATTGTCTAAAGGCTAAATACATTACAAAAACATGTCAAACAACCCTGATTTTAGGAGACAAACTATACAACAAGTTTTTAACTTTTAAAAACTTTATGAAGTGCAGGTTTAAAAGTTAACTTGTCCCATCATGCAGCACAGTGTTAATCTGCAGCCATGCGGCTGATCATCCATTTTGTACAAGCTACTGTAAACAATTACTGGATGGAAGCAAGGACAAAATGGATGCCAACATGTCCAATCATGCAGCACAGTGTTAGTCATCCAAACAGCACCAAACACCAAACAATTGCCCACCCCAACAAACAATGTCCCTCCCCCCCCCAAAAAAAAAAGACCAACATGGGAAAAATTATGGAACATGCAATCTGTTTTTAAAAACCACAGCAGCAAACACCAAACAATTGCCCACCCCATCAAAAAATTGCCTTTCCCCATCCACCTTCCCATCCCAAGCCTATTTGAAAAAGAAAACCTCATTTATCTACCTTTCCATTGTGCCAAAGAATGATCCAAGAACCTGAAGAATACTGCAAAAATCCCAGGAATGCTTCCAAAAATTCTGACGAAAAAATCCAAAAAATCCAAAATCACGCTCAAAACTACTCCTAAACACTCTTCGCCTCATGCAAAACCCACAAGATCAATGCACACGTGCGTTCTGCCTTTTATACTTCCCAGGCACAATGCAACCTGGGAAAAACCCCAATGCCTCATACAAAGTCACAGCGACTTTGTATGAGGCAACTTTTTTCAAGGAATTAGGCGATATTGTATGAATTCGATGTTGTACGAAGCGGACTTTGTATGAGGTATTACTGTATATCTATTCAGAAGGAATGGACTAAACAGGAAAAGGGGCAGCAGAATATATGTTCAGGATGGGAGGTGACCTTTTACCTGGAGCAAGGAAGATAGGTTGAAAGTATTTAGATTTTTTAAAAAGGAGAGATCAAAAACTAAAGAGGGTAAAAATAGTGACCTCACTATAGAAGTCTGCTGCAAACCTGCAAAGACTCTAGACTTTGATAATGTCTCCTAGATTTGACTATCATGCATTCAGAAACAAAAGAGATGCAGTAAAACCTCGGATTACGACGGAAGTCCGTTCCAACTGTCTCTGTCGTAACGTGGAACAGTTGTAAACCAGAACACGTTTTCCCATTGGGATACATTGAAAATTTTAAAAAGTTACCGACCCGACCAAAAATAATCACCAAAAAAAACTGAAAAAAGGGGGGGCATTTTCAGTTGCAGTGGAGCCTCGGGGCTTCGGAGACCGGCGGCTACCGAGGGGATATTTTTCCCCAAGCCTTCTGGAGGTTTTTTACAACATCCTCATGGCCGTTTCTGCCACTGCAGCCACCTCCGGAAGGCTTGGGAAAAGAGATCCCCTCAGTAGCAGCTGGTCTCCGAAGCCCCGAGGCTTAGCTGCAACTGAAAAAGAGGGGGGGGGGGGATATTAAATAAAATTTAATACATTAAATAAAAATTGAGCAGTAAATAAAAAAGACCCCTACCTTTTGTAGTCTTCAGGAAATCACCTGGAAAGTCCAAGAAAATTGAAAAACCAAAGGGGAAAAATGGGCACAATTCAAATTTGGCGCCCAAAATTCCCCCACAAAACCCAACACACGCTCATCTCCAGACCAATAGGATACACCCACAGGCTCCAAAATGCCTATGGGTGGTCTTTTATACCCTCCAGACGCAAAGCACTCTGGGGATTGTAGTTGTAACCTGAAACAACTGTATTTTTAAAAATTGAAATGACTGTCGTAACCCATGGCAAACGTAACTTTGGTCAGTCATAACCCGGGGTTTTACTGTAGTGGGGGATTTCAACTACTTTGAGATCTGTCGGAAGTCCAGCTCTGCCCAACAAATTGCTCATTTGCCTTGCTAAGACTTTCACATTCCATAAATGAAGCATACTAAAACAATGCAACATCATTATGTTATTCTGTGACTGTAAGAGACATAGAGTGAAAGAAGGAAAGAAAGAAAGAAAGAAAAGGATATTATCTAGATTTCAGGAGAGGTTCTGGTATGATCTGTGCATGAAAGACTCCTTAAGGGGTTATTCTCAAATCAAAGAAATAAACTCACAAATTAATTGGCCTGTGTGGTGATGTGAAGGATCTTCTCTGAAATCTGTCCCATAAGCCTCCAACAACCTAAAAATATGATTAGAATACTTATTGGAGTCATCAGTTTTATGTATAACCAACAATTGTAATAATTTTCCATTATTGTTTCTAGTGCAGAAAAACACGGAGCTCCTTCCCCCGGTCCTGTTGTCTGGGGGGAGTGGGAGCACCTGTGCCGGCCTGTACTGTATTATTGCATATTTATTGTATATTGTATATTTTGAATATTTATGTGTCTTATCATATTTTATATTTTGTATTTTATATCTTGAATGTAAATCGTTTTGGATCTTATCCTGTATGTAAACCCCTTGGGTTACCTTGGGGTTATTTATATGTTGTTAGCTGCCCTGAGTCGGCCTGTGCTGAATAGGGCGGGGTATAAATCGAATAAACATAAACAACATAAACATAAACATTTACAAATTACCATATTTGCCAGGGTATAAGAGGCATCAGCGTATAAGACACACCCTGTTATTACCAAAATAACATGCAGTGGTGGGGTGTAGTCATTTTGCCCACTCCTCGCCACTGCTGTGGGAGTTGCACTGGCTGCCTATATGTCTCTGGGTGCAATTCAAGGTGCTGGTTGTCACCTTTAAAGCCCTTCATGGTAGCGGACCAGGATACCTCAGGGACCGCATCATCACTAGGACATTGACTCATCCCATGACAGCAAACCGAGAGGGCACCATTCAGGTACCATCTGTTGGGGAGGCTCGCCTCTCTAGCAGAGGAAAAGGGCCTTCTCAGTCATAGCCCCAACACTGTGGAACCTTCTTCCAGTAGAACTACGCCTCCAGGCCCAGTTGCTACCATTTAGGAAAGAACTGAAGACGTAGTTGGCAAATTGGGTCTGGGGCCCAGGATTGTCAACAAGCTCCCCTTTCTGGCTCATCTGAGGCTTCCCCCTCCTGTAATTAATTTTTAACATTAAGAATATGCCGTTTTTATATTTGTTTTTAGATAGTAATGGCACAGTGATGGGCAATACTGCTATGTTCTTAAGGGGTTTTAATTGTTTTATATTGATTTTAACTTGTGTACATCACCCAGAGTCCATCAGATTATGAAGGTATATAAATCAAAGGGTCCTTGAAACTCTGGGCAAATTCAGCTGGGCCTCCTTCCAGAAGCAGTGCTGACCACCTCAGTTGGATGGCCAGTGGTGCTGCCCCTGAACTGTTGCAAGGTACAAGAAGCCCCTGGGAAGACAGACCTGGATGGCAGCCATACTAGGTGTCTCATCTTAGTGGACATGAAGTAAGACCATGAAGGGTTGTTGTTGTTGTGTGTGGGTTTTTTTTGGGGGGGACACAACCTGTTTTGTATGTTGTTATTGGAAGGACAGAAACAAAATTCTACATGGACTCAGCCAATCTCTTTTCCTTAAAATCCCTACCTGGGATATATATATATATAGTAATGATATATTAGTTTGTGTAGTAATGATATACATTAGTTTGACCCCATGATCGTCTTACAATCATTGTTATTTAGCTTTAGCAAGTTCCGAAAGGTGGGAGCAGTGGTGCCATTTGGCATCACTGGAACTCCTGGCAAACTGGGAGCCTACATTCTTTTCCAAGGACACTTCCTAGCTGAACTTGCTCATTAGTACAATGGTTCTTTGGCCATTGTGTGGAAGAATTCCGGACACTGATATGGGGCCTCACTAAGCTTTCTCCCCAGAACGTATACCTTAAACATATGTATCTTTTTTTGTACTAACTCCCTGGCCATCTGAAGCCAGGCATTCTTATTCGCAGTACGTCAGTGTAATATGACAGAGATTCATTGTGTAACTGTAGTTTCTTTGTTAAAACAGTAGGATTGCTGATTCAAGATATAGCCAGGTTTTATGATAAATACTAGCTAAAAAATAAAGAGAGAGCTGTCTCATTTTGGACCGATCAAGAAGTATTGCGTGTCATTACTTTTCCACCGCTGCAGTAGGCAGAATCACAACATATTTCAAATCGTAAAATAATTTATATTCAACCTTTTAGGTGTAAAAAATCTGCCAAGCAATTTACAGTTGTACATCTACAAATACAGAAACAAAAGGCTGCATATAATCTTTGCTGGAGCTACAGAAATAAGCAAGATATGTTAACTGTGACTCCCCATGCCCTATTGATTTAAGCCTGGATCCAACTGAGCATTAAAACTGAGCCATCAATATACAATCAGGCAGCAGGAGAAACAAAGAACAAATCAGTAATGATATTTTAGAATTGCTGTTTTTCTGTTATGTATAAATATCTATAAATATTGGATGGTATATGTAATCGCTAATTTCTAATAAATTTCACTCACTTGGCTTATTTCTGCTGCTGGTTTGTATCGTTTCAGAGTAAAACACTGGGAGTCACAATCAGCCTTTGGTTCTAGTGTTGATTCTGGAGGCTGAGCTTTTGGTGGCAACATTTTGTCCCAGGGAACTTCCTCATATCCTCTGATGCATTATTAAAAATAAGAAAGACTTGAAATGTATTGGACTACATATTCAGCTTCAGAAAATTAACTCACTTGTGAAGTACCCTGACAATATTTATATTTTCTGCAAGTGAGTGAATAAATCTTGAGTAACTTTGTATTATGGATTCATTTAGACTTGACTCTTCCTGAATTATTTCATTCATTACTTTTTTGTGTTATTGTTGTTGTTACTGTGAGCAATATCTGCATAAACAGGTCATGCTGATCCCACTATAATTCTTTCTCTGGAAGCATGACATGAAAGGATATTTGGCCTCATTATTTGCAAGGTGGTATTACAATTATTACAATACATTTCAGTAGGTTAAGAACACAGCCAATTGATTCACGCAGTGTCCTGATTTTATGAAAAATCGGAACAGCAAGCTATCCTTTACAATTTCTTCAGCCAAAAAGGAGACTTAAATACAGTGTACCTTAAATTGGTTTGGTAATTTCAAAAATAGCTATGAATCTCAAATATTATACATAGATGTTTAAAAATTTGCCTAGGCATTGCACAAGTCATGAAAAATACGATAAGGATCCTTTAATGTTTAAAAAAATTGCCATGTTTGAGCTGTCTCAACTTGATGGGAGCTATTGAGCTGTGGTATGAACTTTTTCTTGCTGTGCAATTGCTCTATAAAATCATCTTATCACTCTGCAAGGGAAAAAACACAATTTTGGATATGGAAAATTTGTGTGATGCTTTAATTGAAGAATAATGCTGGAGACAAAACATTAAATATCTTTCACTATCGGTATTATTAATTCAATAACAAACAAGCAAAAAAACTGGAGGATCCTGCATCAGG